>CM066314.1:0-1263088 GCA_033807775.1 Saussurea involucrata
CGACAACAAATATAGATCAAACGACTAACCAATCCAAAGTAAAGCGATATACGACCTTGTGTACGGCTTCGGGTGTAACAGAAATAACTTACCGCTTTCCTCACTCACTCGTTGGTAGCAAAAGCTCCGTCTGTAAAAAAATCAGCAAGATCATTACAAACTTAGAGTACTCATGGTTAAAATAACTTTCAAAATCATCCAATACCAAGTTAATAGTTTGTAATAATAGTTCGGTGAATGTTGCATGTTCACGGGATTATAATGCTTGCTTTAATCCCAAAAAGCTAAGCATATAAATTATTCTTGGTTCATAGCTTATAAAATATCGGGGCAAAATCTTCCGGTCCATGGTTTCATTATTCAATGATAAAGACTGTTGAGGGTTGTACAAGTTGGTCGATGTTTGATGTTCATTTGTAGTTAGCCGCCTTCAAATCCAAACATTCCATCATAATGATAAGCAATTCCTGATGAAGTCACCATGCCATTTATAATGATAGATAGTTAGGATATATAGCCCAAGTTGGTCTTATCTTTCAAAAGATATCGTAATTGGCAAATAAAAAACCACAATAAACAATTTTGTCCAAGTTTTTGCAATCACATATGATAGTCCTTTGTTTGAAAAGTTGGTTGCCCTTGACTAACCAATTCATAGATTTATATGCTTCGTATGAAGAATTAATCCAAATGCTCATATGAGTAGAACTTGAATGTAATTCTTGCAATATGATCAGGGGGAAAATTCGATACAGTAGAGATGCATACCTTGGTAGAAGTACTTATCAAGCAACTTCTCAAAGAGGGTCTTATCACTGTAGATGTACCTTCACCCTCATCCAAACACAAACATCACGCATTCCTCCTCACAGATTCACTAAAGATTTGAAGTAATCAAGTTTATAAGTACACTATAATTCATTGGCACAAACAAAAAACACTCAACTCATCATTGATCTAATATTACAATACCCATCTCATGATCCAACTAAAAACACAAAATTAAAGAATAGAAATTACCTGAAATTCAAGTCTAAAAGGGTTTCTTACAGACTTAACTCCGCTGCTTCATTCCAAACGTCAATACTTACACTAAACTAGGTGTGAATTCCCCCAAATAAACAACAATATGCTATGAACGTATCAACTTAACATATTAAAATGTAATCTCACTTTATTTTCGTATCATCTGATAACCTGCAATATGCACAAAGCACATATGATAAAAGGTTAGACGAATATGTCTTTTTGATAATTCTTTGAGATAAAGAGAGTGGTTGCACCTTGGTGATAGAGGTTCGCGGACAAGGACAGAATGGCCTCCTATCATCCATCTATATGACTATCGAGAGAAAAAACTCCAAGAACAACCACATAAATCGACAATTAAAGCAATCTTTGGTGAAATCCTTCCCCATTGAGCTCACATACGATTCTTGTTTTGAACTTCATGTACTCAAGCTTGCAGAGTTACTCCAATCCCTGAATAAAGCCAAACGCTGAAACATATACACATTCCTGTAAAATTTGAGTCACCAAAAATGAAAATGTGATCATGAATCCCATTTGCACATCGTTATTATAAACCAATATTTTTAACCATTCACTGATAAAGCATCGTTATTATAAACCAAATCACGACATTCTCCTATTCCAATCACCTAGAACAATCAAGAAGAAAAACAAAATCAGGAAAATTACCATAACAAAAGACCCCCAGGAAATAAGAAAGTCAGCAAGATACCCAGAAGAGTTTCAAGCCGTAGACCTGCTCAAGAAGTGGTAAAGACACAAACTACATAGCAAGTTTAAAAAAGCCTCATATACACAATAACGCAGATGGAGATGAAGAAGGCAAACATAAAATGAATTAAGGGATTTGGAAGATGGAAAGAAGAGAGAAGGGCTTTTATTTATCGCCATCATTTTTAACTTGTTATGCCCTTTTATTTATTTAATCTCAATAGATTTCTATTTATAAATATGTATTATAAAGTCTAAAAGAAAGTAGAGGTGCGTTTAAATCAAATTGGTTTTCCTCCATTTTGGAGGTTTTGATGATCAAGGTTCAGGTTTTCGAGTGTTCTCCTGTAATAACCGTGTTCAGTTTGAGAATAAAGATTTATCTTTGGAGTGAAAAGTGTGAAGTCTATAAATTTGAGGGGCAAAATTTGTAAATTTTAGAGGGGATTTAAACATCAAATCAGCTCAAAACCCTAGGAGAAATTCTTGGTGTGTGTGTGGCGGCTTAGAGAGAAAGAGCAGGAGAAATTGATTTTCCATTTCGTTTAGAGAAGGAAAGGAATTATCAAATTGGCCGAAGGAATGGAAGATTGAACCTATCCTACATTGATTCATTCAGGTAATCTGAAATCCCAACTTTTAATTTTAGAGTTCTGTTAGTTTGATTGGGTTTTGAGAGTTTTTGCTATTTTAGAGTTTACTGTGGATGTTTAAAAGAATCTAGAGGATTTTAATGGAGTTAAATTAATCAATTAGTTGGGTAAGAGACTCGTTAATCAATTGAAACAGATTACGTTTTCGGTTCTATTAATTTAACTGTATCGTTTCGTCTTTTGAAAGAAATAGGAGACTGTGATTTTGTGCGTATAAGATCCGGAAGTTTGGACTGGTTTTGGATCCGGAATGGTTTAAAATATAAAGGAGTTCCGGTGTTTATAAAATTATGGGCTGATCCGGAATTTAAATATGATCCGAAACCTATTTCTTTATGTTTCGGAACGTGGGCTTGATTTAATTACAAAGATTCAGAATGGGTTAGATTGGGTCCGGAAGTTTTTGGTTGAGAGATCTGGAACTTGCTTTGATCCGGTATGCACCTGAAATGGGATCCGGAATCCCACTTTGTGGATCCGGTATTAGAGAAAAATAATGGAAACGATCCGGAGTCTTAATGAAACCGGAGGTGGGCTTTAAATCGGTGGACCCGGAGTCCATTTATTAGATTCGGTTTGGACTTTAATTTCTGCAGTCCCGAAATTAATATAGTAGTCCCGGATTTTTGTGGTTAGTGGACATTTTTAGATGGGCCGGTATCTATTCCATTTGGTTTGGCCGGTGGATTTTATTAAAAAAAAGTGGTCGGTGGTCTTAATTGAAAGAAAAGGTCGGTGGAAGTGATGCAATGTGGATCGGTGGGAATTGATAAACTTTGGACGGTATTTAATTGAAATTTGGGCTTCATAATATTAAGAGTAAATTACATTTTTGGTCCCTGAGGTTTTTCACTTACTATCAATTTTAGTCCCTATTCTAAACTAATTACAGTTTTAGTCACTATGGTTGTCATTTTGTTTCAGATTTGGTCCCTATGGTTTCCATTTTGTTTCGGATTTGACCAATCTTGTTAATTCTGTTAAAAACTCAGTTAAAGTAAAGGGTATTTTAGTCTTTTAACCTTTATTATTTTTTATTTGTTATTTTTGCTTTACAAGATTTTATTTCTTTTACAACATTTTAAATAAGTTACAATGTACAAATTCTTTGCGCATGTGCACAACATTTGATGCAAGTATCGTAACCCCTACCTCCCAATTATGTGAACCCATCAGCCGACACCAACCCCTCCAGTCATCTTCTCCGACAACCCCTTTCGGCTATCTTCCCCGACAACCCCCTCAAGTCATCTTCTCCAACAACCCTACTCTTCACATGCAAAACCCAAATCAAAACCCAACATCTAAATCAAAACCTAAAATAGAGCCCTGTATCAAAACTTAACTCAAAAACAAAATCAAAACTCACATCAAAAGCTAAATCAAACCCAAAATATAAATGAAAACTAAAACAAAAGCAGTGATGCACCCTAAAAACTCAGATTGAAACAAATCTAAAAACCCCAAAACGAAACCAAAACCCAATCGTAACCAAACACATACATGTTTGGTGGTCCTCCAGGTGAGTACCTTCATCTATGGCCAATACTCACCACTGCATATCTCTACTTGGTCTGTCCCATCTGCGTATTTTTATCACCACCAGTCCCACCCAAACGAGATCGGCAAATGCAGATCCAAATGAACAGATGAAGATGCAAAACCTAAATGAACAAAGGCACAGAGGGAGAGAGACGACGGAGAAATAGAAGAGACAAACGGGAGGGCTTGACGGTGCTGCTGAGATCTCTGGGAGACGGGAGGGGCAGAGAAATAGAAGATTTGGTTCTCGACGACGGAGAAATAGAAGAGAGATGAGGGGTGTTGGGTCATCAAGATTTGAAGATGACCTCATGATCTCCTTTCATACTTTGAAAAACATTTTATACTTAGAGAAATTTAGAGAAATTTTGGATGCATGGTTCTTTGTAATGGCTTGTACAAGATATCAAATGTTTGGTGAAGTCAAAGATCAACCAAAGTCAAGATTAAAGATTCTCTCATTGTGGAAGTGAAAGATCTTTTCTCAAACATACAAGTCATTGTTCACCGAAATTGTGAGAACAATTTCGGTGGACATATCTCCACCGAAACTTCTCTTTATTTCGGCCAAGAAGTCTCAAAGAAGTTTTCTCCAAAGATGATGTCACATATCCCAAAGATGATGTCACATATCTCAAAGATGTGTCACATATCACAAGGCTATCATCGGTGGGATCTCAAAGAAATCTCAAAGAAGCTTTCTCCAAAGATGATGTCACATATCCCAAAGATGATGTCACATATCTCAAAGATGTGTCACATATCCCAAATGACATTTCGGTGGGACCTCAAAGAAGCTTCAAAGATGTTTTCTCCAAAGATGTGTCACATATCCCAAGCTTCCTTCGGTGGTGCAATATTTAGAAGACAAATTGAGAAGATATTTTCTACATGGATAAAGTGACATTTTGTCTTATTATCCATTTCCATGCAAAGCTCTTTTCTCATGCATGGGCTCTTCTGACTGTACCTTGTAAAAGGTGACAAGGACTTCACAACTTTCCAGAAGTCAACATCCTCAGCAAGTGTGAAGATGACAAGTGTCCCAAGCATTCAATGCTTGCACACTCCTTGTCACTATAAAAGGAAGAGCTCTCCATACAGAAAACACACACATCTTGAGAGACTTTGAAGATTACTGTGAGCTCTTGATATTCTACGCAAACTGGAAGAATTCTCTAAGTGCAAGAATTTCCAGTTTGCTTGAAAAACTTTATAGCTTTGTTCTAAGTGTTCTTAGTTATTTTGTTGTATACTTTGTGTAAGATTGTTAGAATAGTTTATCTGTTCTTTTCCGCAACAGTCTTAAGTTTTCTATGTGTAATTCTTGTTGAAAGATTTTCAATAAAAAGAATTAAAATTGTGAAAATTTTGAGTATTGTATTCAACCCCCCCCCTTCTACAATACTTGTTATAGCCATCTGGGACTAACAAGTGGTATCAGAGCAGAAAGTTTAATTCCATAAACTTGATCTGCGATGGCTGCCTCCTCTTCCTCTACCGTTGAAAACTCTTTTCAAAATAACTTTTCTGAAAATGGCTCCATTTCAAAACCTCCTAAGTTTAATGCTAACAACTTCTCTTTGTGGAAAAGCCGCATGATGTTGTTCATGGAAGGAGTGGATACTAGATATCCAACCATTCTCCAAGAGGGACCCATTATCCCCAGAGTTTGGGCTCGCTATGAAACGCAGAGGCCTGATAAAGAAACCATGGAAAAAGATAATTCTGATGATTCCTCTGATGAAGAAAAATCTGCTGCTACTGGTCGTTACATTCTTAAAAATCCTAAGAAATATACTGATGAGGAAAAACGACTTGTGTCTCTTGATTCTAAAGTTAGAACTATCATTGCTCTCTATCTTCCTGATGAAGTGTACCACTCTCTGGTAAATCTCTCTACTGCCAAAGAGATGTGGTCCACTCTGTGTGTCTTGTACGAAGGTACAAATGAAGTTAAAAAGAGCAGAAAGATTGCTCTTGTTAGAAATTATGAACTCTTTGCTTTTGAAAAAGGAGAATCTCTTCCTAGCTTCTATAATCGCTTCAACTCTCTTTTAAATGATCTTAAGTTGTTGGGCAGAGTCTATGATAATGAGGAAGTCTTGTGCAAGTTCATGGATTGTCTTCCAGATTTTTGGGAAAATATATGTACTTGCATCAAAACTACCAAGGACCTTGAGTTCATGCCCTTAACTGTTCTTTATGGAACTCTTTTCAACTATGAGCAGACGAAACTGCATAAGTTTATAAAGAACTCTTCTCTAGCTCTCCTAAGTGACTCTTACAAAAAGACTAAGTGTTTTCCAAAAATCACCTACCCATCTGATTCTGACCATGATAGTCAAGAAGATCCCAATGATCATTCAGAAGCATATCTTAGTGATGCTAAGGATGAATGTGAGGAAACTTCAGTTGATAAGTTATCTGATGAAATGGCCATGTTGGATGGGTACTCTAAATCCAAATCTCATCTCTCTTCTGGAAAATCTAAGTTTGATAGAAATTCATCCTCTTCTCTCTCCAAACACTCTCCTTTGGATAAATCTAATGAGGAATGTTTTAACTGTGGTAAAAAGGGTCATTTTGCTTCTGAGTGTAAGAGTAAACAGTTTGAAAGACCCAGAACTGCTTCCTCAGGCCGATTTTCCTCAAAATCGGAAAGATCCAAATATGATTCCCAAAAGTTCAGCCAACACCTCTCTTCTGCAAATTTTGACCGGGCTGAAAGATACAAGGAGAAATACAAGAGAGAAAAGGAAAGAAATGAAAGACTTGTCAGAAGAGGAAAGGGTCTGCCTGCTAAATCTTATGATTTGGCAGATGAACCCACATATGAAAGCGAATGACTCCTCAACTGCTCTTGTATCAGCTAAGTGCTTCTTCTACTCTTCACATGTACATACTATGTGTTTTATCTATTTTTTATGAATTCTCTTATTTCAAACTCTTTTGCTATGTGTCCATAATTTCTGCCATCACATCTGAAAACATAAATTTTGGAAATTTTATTTGGCCAGTCTCTGGGTGTTATTTCTTTCTTAAAAAGAAATCCTCCAAAATTTTTCCAAAAATAACTTTATGACTTCTCATACCGATTTTCTTCTTAAATCTGTGAGTTTCTAAATGTCCAATTCAAAAGAAAGGATTCTTGTACTCCCAATTTTTGAAATAGGAATTCTATGTGATGCACCCCCATTCTTTGTTATCTCTTCAAAATCTTTGAGCAAAAGTTAGGAAAAATGTCAAGTTTCTAAAAGGAACTCTCTTTATAGAAAATGCTATATCTGTGGTGATATTTCTCATTTTGCCAAAGACTGTGTGAAATAAAGAATTATTCTGAGTGATATAAATTCTTTTCATTCTTTTTCTTCTAACCCAAAAGGACCCACCTTCAAAATGGGTACCTGGAAATTAAATTCTTTGTGATTGCAGATTTTGAGCTGGGCAGATGGATCTATGTGAACAAGTGAGAAAGTTGACAAAACCTTAGAATTCTTTACTCTCATGACATCATAAGCATGTTGATGTCATTCTCATGACATCACCATCTCCAATCTCTTAAAATTCCATTTCTTTTCTAAACCTCACCACCGAAATTTTCCTTAACCACCAAACCAAAACCATATCCCACCATACTTTACTTCCCATCATATGTTTTGCCTCCTCGATCGGTGGTACCCCTCAAATTCGGTGGAACCCTTCAAATTCGGTGGTGAAACCCTTCTAAATTCGGTACAATCCTTCAAACTCCTCGGTGGAATCCTCACACCGATCCACCACCGAGTCTACACCGACCCACACCGATTCCACACCGAATCTCCACCGATCCACCACCTCAAATCCCTCCACCAATCCACCCACTACAAACTCTTCTACAGATGTCACCCCAAATCCTCAAACTCAATCTTTTTGGGTCATCAAATTGGAAGATGAAATTCCAATCTTTTCTTCACTTTGAAGATTTTCTCCATAATGTCTTAGAAGTTTTACTACTGATTTTCCACCGAAAATAGCCAATTTTCGGTGGATTCTCCTTCATTTTCGGTGGAAAAGCAAAAAAAAAAAAAAAAAAAAAAAAATCCTACCTATTTTCCACCGAAAATCCTACCGAAAATAGCCTATTTTCGGTGGATTTTCCTCAATTTTCGGTGAAAAAAAAAAAAAAAAGTCTTGGTTCTGGCCGATCTTTTCATTTTCTCTTGGTGTTTTTCCTACGTCGGCCGCTGAGGGGGAGAATTCATCTGAGGGGGAGCAACATAAACCCTCAGTACTCATACACATCGACCAACTTGAAAAAATGAGGAAATCGACGGACCGGTCAAGGGGGAGCACTTCAGTCCGGGCGGATCTAACTGAGGGGGAGAAACACAAAGACCGACTGATCTAACTGAGGGGGAGCAAAACAAAGACAAAGGATGCTGATGCTAAACATGAAAAGATGCCAAGATGCAACAGTTGGGCAGAAGTATCCTAAGGCTGCTGATCAAAATGAAGAATCCTCAAGCCAGACACAAGTTTCAACTCGCCCCTCCAAAGATGCAAGTAATATTCATTCTGTTTATACTGTTTATACTTCTTTCCTTTTCCTTTCGATTATTTGTACAGCTATACCTTTCTATTTTTTCTTATATGTAAATATCATATATACATACACACAAAAAAAAATGGACTGTGTGAAAAAGAACCCAAAAAAGTAAAGAAGGGTCAACATGCATTATTCACTGTCTTACTCATGTTTTTCTAAGTATGGATGTCATCATCAAATAGGGGGAGATTGTTGGGTCATCAAGATTTGAAGATGACCTCATGATCTCCTTTCATACTTTGAAAAACATTTTATACTTAGAGAAATTTAGAGAAATTTTGGATGCATGGTTCTTTGTAATGGCTTGTACAAGATATCAAATGTTTGGTGAAGTCAAAGATCAACCAAAGTCAAGATTAAAGATTCTCTCATTGTGGAAGTGAAAGATCTTTTCTCAAACATACAAGTCATTGTTCACCGAAATTGTTCTCACAATTTCGGTGGACATATCTCCACCGAAACTTCTCTTTATTTCGGCCAAGAAGTCTCAAAGAAGTTTTCTCCAAAGATGATGTCACATATCCCAAAGATGATGTCACATATCTCAAAGATGTGTCACATATCACAAGGCTATCATCGGTGGGATCTCAAAGAAATCTCAAAGAAGCTTTCTCCAAAGATGATGTCACATATCCCAAAGATGATGTCACATATCTCAAAGATGTGTCACATATCCCAAATGACATTTCGGTGGGACCTCAAAGAAGCTTCAAAGATGTTTTCTCCAAAGATGTGTCACATATCCCAAGCTTCCTTCGGTGGTGCAATATTTAGAAGACAAATTGAGAAGATATTTTCTACATGGATAAAGTGACATTTTGTCTTATTATCCATTTCCATGCAAAGCTCTTTTCTCATGCATGGGCTCTTCTGACTGTACCTTGTAAAAGGTGACAAGGACTTCACAACTTTCCAGAAGTCAACATCCTCAGCAAGTGTGAAGATGACAAGTGTCCCAAGCATTCAATGCTTGCACACTCCTTGTCACTATAAAAGGAAGAGCTCTCCATACAGAAAACACACACATCTTGAGAGACTTTGAAGATTACTGTGAGCTCTTGATATTCTACGCAAACTGGAAGAATTCTCTAAGTGCAAGAATTTCCAGTTTGCTTGAAAAACTTTATAGCTTTGTTCTAAGTGTTCTTAGTTATTTTGTTGTATACTTTGTGTAAGATTGTTAGAATAGTTTATCTGTTCTTTTCCGCAACAGTCTTAAGTTTTCTATGTGTAATTCTTGTTGAAAGATTTTCAATAAAAAGAATTAAAATTGTGAAAATTTTGAGTATTGTATTCAACCCCCCCCCCCCCCCCCCCCCCTTCTACAATACTTGTTATAGCCATCTGGGACTAACAAGGGGCATAGGAGATAAGAGACTGAGAGATCGGTGGCCGACTGTGAAAGAAATCGCCGGATAAACGAGGATGGAGGTTGGAATCTGGAATCAATGCTTTCTTCTTGTTCGCCGGAGGAATGGGTGTTGACTTCTGATCAGTATGTGTGTATATACGCATATATAAAACGACACATTTATTTACTTTTTTATTAAAAACAAAGGAAATACTAAAAAGACCAAGATACCCTTGAAGTTAATGGATTTTTTTAATAAAGTTAGTCAAAGGGACCACAACTGAAATAGATTGGCAACCACAGTGACTAAAACTGTAATTAATTTAAAAGAAGGACTAGAGTTGATAGTGAGCGCAAACCATAGGGACCAAAACTGTAATTTACTCTAATATTAATTAATTAGGCTTCATAATATTTATTTAATTTGGGCTGCGATGTTGTTAATTAATTAGGCTTTGATGTTATTAGTTAATTAGACTTCCATATATTAATTAATTGGACTTTGATGTAAATAGTTAATTGGGCTCCGGTAGATATTTATTTAAGTGGATTCCGGCATATGTTTATTTATGGGAATCGGAGTTGGGCTTTAAATCTATCGGATCCGGTATTTAAGTGTTGGGTACTTTCGACTGAGAGTTTCGAGGCAGTAAAATCCAGTGTGTCTTACCTGGTATGTGTGTGGGTTTAAATTGTAGGTGCGAGTAGAGATGATCGGTACGAGTAAGCATTTCTAATATGGACTTCAGGTGAGTCTTTCTAAACCTAAATTTTAGATTTATCAGTTGTATTCATGGTTATTTCCGCGAACCATGTGTTGTAAATTTTGTTAGTGTGACCATGTTGAGCCGTTTTGGCGTTTTAATTTTAAAGATGTATCTTCTTGCCATATAGTTTAGGATTGGGTTGTTACATCTCCAGACTGCTTAAACTAGGAATTCAAACAATTAAAAAGTCTAAAAATCATCAACTTTACAGAAAATATAAGTAGAAAAGTGAAGAAATATCAGTATTGTTAGTCCCAGATGGCTTAACAAGTATTGTAGAAGGGGGGGTTGAATACAATACTCAAAAAATTTCACAATTTTAATTCTTTTATTGAAACACTTTCAACTAGAATTACACAAAGAAACTTAAAGACTGTTGCGGAAAAGAACAGATAAACTATTCTAACAATCTTTCACAAAGTATACTAAACAAAACAACCAAGAACACTGAGAGCAAAGCTATTAAGTTATCAAGCAATATGGAGATTTCTTTCACTGAGAGAATTCCAGAAAGCATAGTTTGCATGGGCATTTCTTCTTCCTCTTATAGTGGCAAGGAGTGTACAAGCATTGAATGCTTGGGACACTTGTCATCATCATATTTGCTGAGGATGTTGACCTCTGAAAAGCTGAGATGTCCTTATCACCTTTTACTAGGTACTGGAAATAGAGCCCATGCTGAAGAAAAGGACTTTAACTGATAACAGATAAAACGACAAACAGTCACTTTTATCTGTCAAAGGATATTGTCCCACAATAAATGATCTTCTTGATGTGTATCCTAAGACAATCACACCGATGAGGTTTCACCGATATAATTGACTTTGGAACTTGAAACAATCTGCAGAGAGAAGATCTTTTATTTGATAACACAAGGATCCCACCGATTTCAGCTTCCTTATCGGTTAGAGGAGGCTGACCGACAGAGGATATGTCGATAGAAGGTGTTGGGTCACCAAGGATTTGAAATTGACTCACCGATGTTTTCCCTAAAAATCCTACTTAGAATATTTTAGTTTGGTTCTTTGAATGACTTGTACAAAATAGCAAATGTTCGGTGAAGTCGAAGATCAACCGAAACCAAGCTTGAAGACTCTCTACTTGTGGAAAATAGAAGACTCTTCTCAACAAACAAACAAGTCATCACCGCCGAATTGTCTTCACAATTTCGGTGGCCATCATCACCACCGAATTGTCCTCACAATTTCGGTGGCCATCATCACCACCGAATTGTCTTCACAATTTCGGTGGCCTTTATCTCCACCGAAGTAGCTCTCATTTTTCGGTGAACTGCCTCCACCGAAAATACCTTCAGATTCGGTGAACAGCTTCCACCGATATGCTTCTTAAACTCGGTAGGAACTTTATGGAAATGGTACTTCTTTGCAGATGGTTATATATTCTTGACAATATTATCGGTGGAACTCTTTCGGTGATATTGTCTTGAATACTCATAAAGAAGATCATTTATTTCGGGACAAAATCTGATACAAGGCAAAAGTAACATTTTGTCTTATTATCTTTTTAGAAGATGTCCTTTCAGCATGGCTTCTATTCCTGGTTTCAAGAAAAAGGTGATAGTGACTTATCAGTTTTTTAGAAGTCCACTGGTACTTTTCCAAAGACCATTGGTACGTTGCAAGTGACTTGAGGATAATAGTACCATGCTTTTAATGCTTAGTACCTTATCCTCACTATAAAAGGAAGATGAAGACTCCATGCAAATTACGCTTTCTGGATTTCTCTCAGTGCAAGATTTTCATATTGCTTGATAACCTTATAGCTTTGCTCTTAGTGTTCTCTGCTGTTTTGTTTAGTATACTTTGTGAAAGATTGTTAGAATAGTTTATCTGTTCTTTTCCGCAACAGTCTTTAAGTTTCTTTGTGTAATTCTAGTTGAAAGATTTTCAATAAAAGAATTAAAATTGTGAAAATTATTTTTGAAAACCTTTCCATCACAAATTAGTTTACTACCGAAACGTAAAAACGTACTGCCGCATGATGCTATTCATGGAAGGAGTGGATACTAGATATCCAACCATTCTCAAAGAGGGACCTATCATCCCCAGAGTTTGGGCTCGCTATGAAACGCAGAGGCCTGGTAAAGAAACCTTGGAAAAAGAAATCTCTAGTGATTCTGATGAAGAAAAATCCAGTGCTACTGGTCGTTACATCCTCAAAAATCCTAAGAAATATACTGATGAGGAAAAACGTTTGGTCTCTCTCGACTCTAAGCTAAGAGCAATTATTGCACTCTCTCTTCCTGATGAGGTCTATCACTCTCTAGTTAACTTTGAAAATGCTAAAGAGATATGGACCACACTGTGTGTACTGTACGAGGGTACTGTGGAAGTAAAGAAATGTAAAAAGATTGGTCTCATTAGAAAATATGAACTCTTTGCTTTTGAAAAAGGAGAATCTCTTCCTAGCTACTATAATCGTTTCAACTCTCTTTTAAATGATCTGAAGTTATTGGGCAGAGTCTATGATAATGAGGAAGTCTTAAGCAAGTTCATGGATTGTCTTCCAGATTTTTGGGAGAATATATGTACTTGCATTAAAACTACCAAGGACCTTGAGTTCATGCCCTTAACTGTCCTTTATGGAACTCTCTTCAATTTTGAGCAAACAAAGTTACAAAGGAAATCTTTCATCAAAGAGATAAAGAGCTCTTCTATAGCTCTTGTCAGTGAAAGCTCCAAGAAATCTCAAAATGTTCCTAGAATCACCTATCCGTCATCAGACTCTGACAATGACAGCCAAAATAACTCTACCCACCAAACGGAGGCATATCTTAGTGATGCTGATGATGAAGGTGAGGAAATTATGGTTGAACAATTGTCTGAAGAAATGGCAATGATGGCTGGCTCTAAGAACAAATTTCGTCCTTTCATCAAATCCAGAAATTTTAGAAAATCTTCTTCTTCCAAGACTTCATCTGATAAGTCAAATGAAGAGTGCTATAACTGTGGCAAGAAAGGACACTTTGCATCTGAGTGTAGGAGTAAGCGTGTTACTAAGTCTAGGAACCCATCCTCTGACAAATATTCTTCAAAGAATGAGAAACCCAGAAATAATCCTTTCAAATCAACCTTTTCCAAAAAGGATTCCCAATCCTCTTCCTTAGACCATCAGGAGCGCGCTGAGAAGTATAAAGCCAAGTACAAGAAAGAGAAAGAAAGGAGTGAGGGTCTTGAAAGAAAAGGAAAAGGTCTAATGGCAGAAACTCATAACTGGGATGAAGAAGACACCTCTGACAGTGATTCTCACAATATGTGCTTCATGGCCATTTCTGAAGAGATGGAGGATTCTGAAAAAGCTATCTCTCCAATGGCTCTTGTGTCGACTGGGTGCTCGACAGCTTATGCTCAGGTACATCCTTTTAATGATATGACTGATAGTGAAAAGATAGATGCGTATGAATCTTTAACTAAAGACTTTTATTCTGTCAAAGATAGCAAGAATAGAAAATCTGCTCAAGTGAAAGAACTCAAATCTGAACTTGAAATTTGCATGTCTAAGCTTAAAAAGTGTGAGGAAATCAAAGCTGAGCTTGAGGACTTGAAAACTATAAATCATGTGATTTCAAAAGAAAAGAACTCTCTTTTTAAGAAACTTAATGAATCCCTTTATACTTTGTCTTCAAAGGTGGCATCCCTCACAAAGGCCTCCACCACCGATAAATCTGAATGGGAAATGAGCTTGGGTGATTTCTCTCTGGTTCCCGATTCCATGTCTACAAGCTTGGCCTCTCTTCACTCCAAATTCGATAAAGTATTTTATGAGATGGGTTTTAAGCTTCCGACTGTTGCTGAGGGGGAGAAAACCACTTCTACACCAAGAAAACTTCCCACTCTCAAGAAATCTACCAGCAACAAGTCTCCACCGAAAACCCCTTCTCCACCGAATGCATCGCCACCACCGAAATCACCTCAAAACTCACCAATCCATACAGGCACCACCGAATCCATTTCTTCACCGAAAAACAAATTTCCTAAGATCGTGGAAGTGATTGCATCATCTGAGGGGGAGCAATCGAGCAAAGCTCCCAAAGATAAAGGAAATAAGGTAATTTCGGCCGAAGACTTGGCAAAGGAAGAAAAGAAGAAGAAATAATTGGCTAAGTTTGGGGCAAGACATGAAGGTGCTGAAACTCTAAAACTCAAGCCTCCTCCTCAAACAACCTTCACCGATCTCGGCCTTTCTCCTCAAGAAATTGAGGAAGCTAAACTTGCCCAAATAGCTTTGGATAAATCTAAAGCTCTATCCATGAAAGCTGCCGAAGAAGAAGCCGCCAAAGTGAAGTCCACTGATGCCATCCAAACTCAAAAATCCGTACTAAGTGCATTTGAAGAAGAAAAGAACGAAGAAATTGCCTGGTACAAAAGAACCATGCACCACCGAATGAGCACAGCCACAATCACAAGTGCCAAAATTGCTACTTCCAGAGTCAACCCAAAGGATATCAAGCTAATCATTAACAGAGATGATGGTTCGTTGAAAAGCTTGACAGATGTCCACCTCAAGAATTTCGGCCTCACTGAATGGTTCGAAATCTCTCAACATCTTGTCAAAAGTCCAAACCCGAAGAAGGACACATTCATCAAATGCATTGAAGGTTTGATGGATAGGATGAAGGAGATCAAAAGAAAACACAACATCATCCTTTCCACCGATGAAAGGGCCAAACTTCAATCAATGAAAGAAGACATTCGGGTTCCTACAGTCAAGAATCCCATAGACAAAGCATTCAAAGAGATGGCATCTGAAGGAAAGATTCCAAATGTCAGCAACCTGAATCTTTCCCTTCCTACCTCGGTACCACATCCCTCTACAACTCTGAGCCTTGCACCGATTCCTGGGCTTTACTTTAATGATGGTTTCGGTCGAAGATCCTTCTTCAGATTTGCTCAGATTTCCATTGTCGATATTGTGTTCCTTCAAGGTATCTACAACCTATTTCCTTACATTCCCGAAGCTCATCCCTTCTTCAAAAATGTGACGGATGAAATTAAACGGAGGCAAACCACCGAGAAATAGGTTCTCTCTTTGCCTTTGGTACTTGTAAAGAGTTTGTTTCTCATTTTGTAAAAATGTACGAGAAAACTTATCTTAATACAAGTATCTCTCTATTTGAATTTTATTTCGGTACATATCCTTACTTTCATTTACTTGTAAATACTGTACATAGTATACATACTCATACAAAAAGAAAAAGATCAAAAAGAACAAAAAGAATGGTCTATGTGAAAAGAACCCAAAAAGAGTAAAAAAGGTCAAATGCACTTTACTTTTCAATACTCTTAAATATTCTAAGAAAGGAGCTCAAATTCAAATAGGGGGAGATTGTTGGGTCACCAAGGATTTGAAATTGACTCACCGATGTTTTCCCTAAAAATCCTACTTAGAATATTTTAGTTTGGTTCTTTGAATGACTTGTACAAAATAGCAAATGTTCGGTGAAGTCGAAGATCAACCGAAACCAAGCTTGAAGACTCTCTACTTGTGGAAAATAGAAGACTCTTCTCAACAAACAAACAAGTCATCACCACCGAATTGTCTTCACAATTTCGGTGGCCATCATCACCACCGAATTGTCCTCACAATTTCGGTGGCCATCATCACCACCGAATTGTCTTCACAATTTCGGTGGCCTTCATCTCCACCGAAGTAGCTCTCATTTTTCGGTGAACTGCCTCCACCGAAAATACCTTCAGATTCGGTGAACAGCTTCCACCGATATGCTTCTTAAACTCGGTAGGAACTTTATGGAAATGGTACTTCTTTGCAGATGGTTATATATTCTTGACAATATTATCGGTGGAACTCTTTCGGTGATATTGTCTTGAATACTCATAAAGAAGATCATTTATTTCGGGACAAAATCTGATACAAGGCAAAAGTAACATTTTGTCTTATTATCTTTTTAGAAGATGTCCTTTCAGCATGGCTTCTATTCCTGGTTTCAAGAAAAAGGTGATAGTGACTTATCAGTTTTTTAGAAGTCCACTGGTACTTTTCCAAAGACCATTGGTACGTTGCAAGTGACTTGAGGATAATAGTACCATGCTTTTAATGCTTAGTACCTTATCCTCACTATAAAAGGAAGATGAAGACTCCATGCAAATTACGCTTTCTGGATTTCTCTCAGTGCAAGATTTTCATATTGCTTGATAACCTTATAGCTTTGCTCTTAGTGTTCTCTGCTGTTTTGTTTAGTATACTTTGTGAAAGATTGTTAGAATAGTTTATCTGTTCTTTTCCGCAACAGTCTTTAAGTTTCTTTGTGTAATTCTAGTTGAAAGATTTTCAATAAAAGAATTAAAATTGTGAAAATTATTTTTGAAAACCTTTCCATCATAAATTAGTTTACTACCGAAACGTAAAAACGTACTCGACAACCTTTAAAATGAACCACCAGGGTCCCATCACGAATTTACTTATGCCTCACGCGCAAACTAAATTCCGACATTTAAAACAATGTCTAGCAGCCTGTTTATACGAACTTCAAAAAGGTTTACGCGATGTCGATTTCCAAAATTCTATTTTTAACCATAAAATGATATGAACAACAATTCATTAACAACTTTACATATGTCAGTTTGTTCACAGAGAAACGAAGCAAACCATCTACACACCTTGGTTAAAACACGACATGGTCTGGGCCATCTCCCAGTTTTTAACTCAAATAACAGGATGTTTACATCATTTGGAAATATCGGTTTAAACATCGAAAGAAATCTTAAATTAAAATTTTGCATGCCAATCTGCAACACTTTCTTAGTAGTCACTCTAAAATGGTATAACACATACCGGATAGTCATTGCTAATTTTCAAAGTAGAAATTCATCAACTCAAATTTCAAAACTTCTCATTCAGTCGCAAAGGGACAAGTAAATAAAATCATTTGACCAGGCTCGCACACCTTAATTTGTTTTTCTCAAAATTTCAGAAAACCATACGTACACATAATTTGATTGACACACCAAATAATTCAAGTCAACTTTAAACCTCAAACCACACGAGCGATATACACTAACGCCTGAAAATAGTGGCTACAAAACTACTGTTGTCAATCAATCAATATAGTGCATGTGCAAGAAAGAATACCAACAATGTCAACAAATGAGAGTGCATAAAACAGAACATTAGAGATGTACTATCATGATGCTCTTATATGCCTTAGTCACGCCACGCGTAAATTAATTTGCACATCTAGCAAGTTGCAACAAATATGCTACCACAATCCTCAAAAGAGAAGTCACGTGGCATTAAAACTCCAAAACTACTCTTTTTGGTGCAATATGACATAAACGCGTTTTTTTAAACAAAATTCGTACAAGGCGCAATACTCACTCAAACCCATGTATTAACGCACACAAGCATTCAAGTTATGCACGCAATAAAGTGTCACCCATGCACCGCAAAACATCGTAAAACGAAACTCGGTCATACTTCACAAAGTTTCCATAAAACTCAATGGAACTCAACCGCATCAAACCAATTAAATGGTGTCAAAGTCTTCGTTTTCACTAGACAACTCGCATAAAACCACGCTATGATCGAATCATACAAATCATAAAACCTCCATTTTTGTTACAACACAAGTAAAACGACACTCTTTCGTCAAGACTCGCAAAATCGAAATTCCCATCAAAGATCAATACTAAAACAAGGGAATATAACTCTCCGTCCAAGCCTTAACACATGTGGAGGAGATCCAATGTTAAGGTCGCAAGTCGCGGTTACTTATCCAAAATCATAAACGACATTAAAACATGGACATCACAACATTCGAAAGTAGTAGTGGACGACTACAAGGAATAAAATAAATCCCAACCAGGTTCACAACCGCCTGTCGTAAAATAATTTCATGCATGTTCCAAAATCATAGTTTAAAAATCTTGCGTATGTCAAACTTTTTCCCAGATTTAGCAGTACCGTCCATCCGACGATTCGAAACATAAGAAATAATCGATGCAATTTATTTTAAAAGCAAAATAAATTTCGTGCATGCATTTTGTCGGCACTCAACGTCTAGGTCACATTCCTCCAATTTCTCCGATCACACTATTGTCATCCAGATACTCACGCATCTTAATGCAAAGTGGAAGGTCACATCGACTAACCCCACATTTCTCCTCGAATCAAGTCACTTCAATAAGCCTACGTCTCCAATCCAACTATCAAGTCTGACCAGAACGGTCTACTTAATACAATCAATCATGCTTACCGCCACTCCAAATGGCAATTGCTAAAAACGTCAACCTCTTCTAATGACTACTCGCTTAGAACTCCTTTACCACCCCAACGGTCATCACGCTAGAGTCGTCCAAGTACTCTCATGTACCCGGTAGGTTCACTATCACACTGGCCAGGTGCAATCCTGAACGTACTGTACATGATCACCCTTGCTACTCTTGACGTGACCTCTCGCTTCTAGTGACCCCAACAACTTCCGAATATCTTATCTTAGAGTGCCTAATGGTGCAATCTCGCTCTCAATCACCTAAAACAACGCTAGTTTGAGTCTAGGTATCCAAAAATCAACACCTAATTCTCTCAAACTTATGCTCTGATACCAACTTGTAACACCCTCAAAATTGGAACGAGCAACTAACGGCAATTTCGATAAATCCAACTAAGAGATGATAAAACATTTCTACAAAACATCCTTGAAAATACCTCAAAGTTTAAACATTACAAACTTCACAACTAATAACTCAAGGCGGGTGTTACTTAATCCAATTGCAAGTTGCTAATCCCAAATAAGTGCGAAAGACTTCGCTAAGCATCTCACTTCTCGTGCACTCTACTAGCACTCGTCACTTCACAGTGTAGCTAAAGCTATTCCCAACCTGAACCTGTTGCACCTGCCGACAAATAAAAAGGTTAGGCTAACGCCTAGTGAGTTCAAGAGTTTACATCACGAGCAAATCATTTGATAAACCAAAACATTCAACTTAATAAATGATTTTCAAAACGGGTTTGTATAAAAGACATCGACGACTCGTTTTCCAAACACATACAATCCCGGTGAGGAAAGCTTCCAATGAAAATCGTTTCTCTGCAAAGGATTCAAATCCAAAACTCATCTCAAGAGTTAATTAAATAATAATTTCTCAAGTAATCGTCACTGCGAATAAAACTCCAATAGTTCAAACATCCAATAAGGATGTAACATAAATCCGTCCATCAATCATGGAAAACAATCTATATGCATATACTATAACCTCAACAATGCGAATAATAAAATACCAAAATCAATACCCTTCGGTGACGGGGGAGACCCGATCTCATCGAATGTGGCCAACACATAAATTAAACCACAATTAATAAACGTAAGTAAGCTTCTTGGATGTGGAAAGCAGATGACATCAACCATACTAGGTCTTTAGTCAATCTTCGGCATCAACCATACTAGGTCTTTAGCCCGTCTTAGACATCAACCATACTAGGTCTTTAGTCCATTTCCGGCATCAATCATACTAGATCTTTAGCCCATCTTTGACATCAACCATACTAGGTCTTTAGTCAATCTTCGGCATCAACCATACTAGGTCTTTAGCCCATCTTAGACATCAACCATACTAGGTCTTTAGTCCATTTAAAACTACCAAGTTCAACCATACTAGGTCTTTACCTTGGAAACCCACCATCCAAAACAAGCTTACTCGACGTAATATATATACATGATCCCAAAAGAATAACCAATGCGTTCAACTCATGTAAACAACAAATGTAATGCAACCCATGCAATTCAAACCCCAAGCCCACGTCGAGCTTATAAAAACCGGGCGAATGCCCTCAAGACTCAATAGAGTCCAAAACCGAGCCCTCTGCTCAAAAGATCTAATGATCATTTATCAACATCGATTTATGCAAATGAAATGCATCTAACCCACAACATGCAAACACACGCTCCAAGGCATGATAATCTCACAACCCCTTCATTGCCACGTTCCCAATGAAGTCAAATCATATATGCATCTATATGTACACGTATATGCAACTCTTTTATAACTCGACAATGCATATAACTCACTAAGGTTCATTAGTCCCAAAGGTAATAAGCATATAAAATCATCAAACGGTCTTCACACATAAGACCAACACTTAAACCGGCACATATTCAAATAAAATGCAATTAAGCATATAACACCTCCAATACTCCATCTCGAGTCACTAAAACCGACAAGCACTCGAAAGACTCATTTGAGTATAAATCAAGCCTTTAAGGCCAAAATAAACGTTTGGTTAATTACGTGTCACTCACACGGTTACGTAACCCAAAATGCATCGTTACCCAAAATCTTTACTTTTTAATTCCTCAATTGGCCATCTGCCCCAAAATAAATGTTTACAACTCTCAAAATATTCACATGGTCGGATTCACTCAAAATCCCCAAATGTGGGTGTTTTACAAGATTTGTAAAGCTCAACACTTTGATTAGATCAAAATCCATTAAACACATAGATACTTTAAATCAAGATTTGTAAAGCTCAACAAAGGGATACTTCCACATAAGCACATAGATACTTTAAAACACACATTTTGGCATGTACAAAGTTTTCACAAATCAACTTGAACTCACCTTGCTAGATTAGGCTAAATCTAGATTTTTCCAAACGTAAGCTCCTTTGATGCAACACGAATCCTTAAGCCAAATCTTCCAAAAAACCTAGATCCATAAATTTCCAACCATGAATATTCATATTCAACCACTTTAAAACCATTCCCCAAACACCTTATATAAAAATCTTCATTTTGACCAAAACCCCAATATTAACCTAACTTCCCCAAAATCATCCAAACCAAAATTGGAGAAACAAAACACTAGGAGATCATCAATGGAACATTTATAACTCATATGAAAGTATAGAAGCTAGGAGGATGAACTCACCACTTAGGTTTTGATGAAAACCTAGAATACCCCAAAAATCTCTAGTGTTGTGGATGAAACTTGCTCTTGCATCAATAAATGAAACCACTAGAATAAAATGGAGAAGAAACACATTAATCTCCATGAAAATCCCCAAAATCAGTCAGGGTTTGTGAGGGAAAGAGGGGAAACGATTTGGAGAGAAGAGAAGAGATTTGAGAGTGAGAAATGAGAGACTTACCACCACCAAACACCCTTGAATCTTCCAATGAACTTCAAAACTAGAACTTTATCCTTGAAAAGCTCTAAAAATCAAACCCATGGCACTTTGAATCGCCAAAAACGGAGGTGAAATGAGTGAGATATGAGGAAATGAAGTTTAGGGCTAAAAATCTCGTATTTATGCTCCAAGTACCCGACGGCTAAAGTGACGTGCGAGAGTGACACAAGTGTCACTTTCGCTGGGCACTCTTGCCGTGGTCAATTAGATCTCGGTACAAAACCGACGATAGTGACACGCGAGAGTGACACAAGTGTCACATTCGCTGGTCACTTTAGCCGAGATTGTACCGAAAGATGTTTCGGCCATAACTTCTTCGTTTTAGCTCCGTTTTCGCTCCGGAAAGGCCCGTTGGACTCGTATTTGAATTCTTCATCCAACAAAACTATAAAATGTAGGATTTAATCCAAAATCCTATTTTTCATATTTATCTTAAAAGTTTCAAAAATCGGGATGTTACAATCCTCCCAACCTTAAAATGATTTCGTCCTCGAAATCCAAATTCCTTACAACCCAGGGCTAACTAATTCGACGTCGACCACGTTCCAATAGCTTTTAACTGAAATCTAAATTTTTCCCACACAGACTGCTAAGACAAACCTCAAGCGAACTCTTACCAACAATACCCTCTCAGACACATTGTACTTATGTCTGGGTGAACGCTCCAACCACTGGAGTAACTCCCAACCTTAGGTGTTCCATACTTCCCCGACGACGGATCCCGACTCCAAATCAACCCGTGTCCACACGCTCTTAATTTTCTCCAATTAGTCCAAGGTTTGATTACACCTAAACTAACGAACCTCCAAATCTAAGGTTCCCACTGCCGCACCGGCACTTACCTCTAACGAGACCCACTAGACTCCAATACCGACAGTCGTCACTGACTCATCAGTTACACCACTCCCAAAACACGTCTAATTCCGATCATCTAGTCGACAGATTCTTTTACCACAAGCAGCGGGTCATCCCGTTAAACCATTCGTCACAATCGAACTTAAGTTCATCATAACCGATACCACCACTTATTAAAATTGGACTACACTATCTCCAATCACACTAGTGGTCCTTGGCCTCGAACTCCAAAAGTTGACACCTAGTTACATCACCAAACTCGACTCATCACAGAGCTCCACACACGAGCGTCACTCCTCAAATCGTCCCACCAATCCATGGTCATCCCCACGGTCTAAAGGGTCCTACGCGACCTTCACGCAATACCGACAACCCAAAACAAGGTTGCCGAAGTGAACGGCTACCACAACACTAACAAGGGACACCGCAAGTCTCACCTTTTAGTTGTCCACACGAAATGATTCGTCCCCGCAAACGACATCATACGGCTCACGACAATCACACGCGTTAGAAACCCGATCTTTCATCGAAAGGTTCTACACGCCCTCACCCCTAACTCGGGTTGCTCAACCTTACCAAGCCTAAAGAGTTCAAGGTTTTCAAGTGACAGACTCAATAACTATGCCAATAAAGTTTTCACTAAATTTTCAACACAAAAGTTTTTATACTAACATCATATACGTACAAAAACTCACCACTACTCAGCTAGTGGATGTACAACCATGGACACACTCGTCTCATGTATAAAAATTATTTTTGAAAACCTTTCCATCACAAATTAGTTTACTACCGAAACGTAAAAACGTACTCGACAACCTATAAAATGAACCACCAGGGTCCCATCACGAATTTACTTATGCCTCACGCGCAAACTAAATTCCGACATTTAAAACAGTGTCTAGCAGCCTGTTTATACGAACTTCAAAAAGGTTTACGCGATGTCGATTTCCAAAATTCTATTTTTAACCATAAAATGATATGAACAACAATTCATTAACAACTTTACATATGTCAGTTTGTTCACAGAGAAACGAAGCAAACCATCTACACACCTTGGTTAAAACACGTCATGGTCTGGGCCATCTCCCAGTTTTTAACTCAAATAACAGGATGTTTACATCATTTGGAAATATCGGTTTAAACATCGAAAGAAATCTTAAATTAAAATTTTGCATGCCAATCTGCAACACTTTCTTAGCAGTCACTCTGAAATGGTATAACACATACCGGATAGTCATTGCTAATTTTCAAAGTAGAAATTCATCAACTCAAATTTCAAAACTTCTCATTCAGTCGCAAAAGGACAAGTAAATAAAATCATTTGACCAGGCTCGCACACCTTAATTTGTTTTTCTCAAAATTTCAGAAAACCATACGTACACATAATTTGATTGACACACCAAATAATTCAAGTCAACTTTAAACCTCAAACCACACGAGCGATGTACACTAACGCCTGAAAATAGTGGCTACAAAACTACTGTTGTCAATCAATCAATATAGTGCATGTGCAAGAAAGAATACCAACAATGTCAACAAATGAGAGTGCATAAAACAGAACATTAGAGATGTACTATCATGATGCTCTTATATGCCTTACTCACGCCACGTATAAATTAATTTGCACATCTAGCAAGTTGCAACAAATATGCTACCACAATCCTCAAAAGAGAAGTCACGTGGCATTAAAACTCCAAAACTACTCTTTTTGGTGCAATATGACATAAACGCGTTTTTTTAAACAAAATTCGTACGAGGCGCAATACTCACTCAAACCCATGTATTAACGCACACAAGCATTCAAGTTATGCACGCAATAAAGTGTCACCCATGCACCGCAAAACATCGTAAAACGAAACTCGGTCATACTTCACAAAGCTTCCATAAAACTCAATGGAACTCAACCGCATCAAACCAATTAAATGGTGTCAAAGTCTTCGTTTTCAATAGACAACTCGCATAAAACCACGCTATGATCGAATCATACAAATCATAAAACCTCCCTTTTTGTTACAACACAAGTAAAACGACACTCTTTCGTCAAGACTCGCAAAATCGAAATTCCCATCAAAGATCAATACTAAAACAAGGGAATATAACTCTCCGTCCAAGCCTTAACACATGTGGAGGAGATCCAATGTTAAGGTCGCAAGTCGCGGTTACTTATCCAAAATCATAAACGACATTAAAACATGGACATCACAACATTCGAAAGTAGTAGTGGACGACTACAAGGAATAAAATAAATCCCAACCAGGTTCACAACCGCCTGTCGTAAAATAATTTCATGCATGTTCCAAAATCATAGTTTAAAAATCTTGCGTATGTCAAACTTTTTCCCAGATTTAGCAGTACCGTCCATCCGACGATTCGAAACATAAGAAATAATCGATGCAATTTATTTTAAAAGCAAAATAAATTTCGTGCATGCATTTTGTCGGCACTCAACGTCTAGGTCACATTCCTCCAATTTCTCCGATCACACTATTGTCATCCAGATACTCACGCATCTTAATGCAAAGTGGAAGGTCACATCGACTAACCCCACATTTCTCCTCGAATCAAGTCACTTCAATAAGCCTACGTCTCCAATCCAACTATCAAGTCTGACCAGAACGGTCTACTTAATACAATCAATCATGCTTACCGCCACTCCAAATGGCAATTGCTAAAAACGTCAACCTCTTCTAATGACTACTCGCTTAGAACTCCTTTACCACCCCAACGGTCATCACGCTAGAGTCGTCCAAGTACTCTCATGTACCCGGTAGGTTCACTATCACACTGGCCAGGTGCAATCCTGAACGTACTGTACATGATCACCCTTGCTACTCTTGACGTGACCTCTCGCTTCTAGTGACCCCAACAACTTCCGAATATCTTATCTTAGAGTGCCTAATGGTGCAATCTCGCTCTCAATCACCTAAAACAACGCTAGTTTGAGTCTAGGTATCCAAAAATCAACACCTAATTCTCTCAAACTTATGCTCTGATACCAACTTGTAACACCCTCAAAATTGGAACGAGCAACTAACGGCAATTTCGATAAATCCAACTAAGAGATGATAAAACATTTTTACAAAACATCCTTGAAAATACCTCAAAGTTTAAACATTACAAACTTCACAACTAATAACTCAAGGCGGGTGTTACTTAATCCAATTGCAAGTTGCTAATCCCAAATAAGTGCGAAAGACTTCGCTAAGCATCTCACTTCTCGTGCACTCTACTAGCACTCGTCACTTCACAGTGTAGCTAAAGCTATTCCCAACCTGAACCTGTTGCACCTGCCGACAAATAAAAAGGTTAGGCTAACGCCTAGTGAGTTCAAGAGTTTACATCACGAGCAAATCATTTGATAAACCAAAACATTCAACTTAATAAATGATTTTCAAAACGGGTTTGTATAAAAGACATCGACGACTCGTTTTCCAAACACATACAATCCCGGTGAGGAAAGCTTCCAATGAAAATCGTTTCTCTGCAAAGGATTCAAATCCAAAACTCATCTCAAGAGTTAATTAAATAATAATTTCTCAAGTAATCGTCACTGCGAATAAAACTCCAATAGTTCAAACATCCAATAAGGATGTAACATAAATCCGTCCATCAATCATGGAAAACAATCTATATGCATATACTATAACCTCAACAATGCGAATAATAAAATACCAAAATCAATACCCTTCGGTGACGGGGGAGACCCGATCTCATCGAATGTGGCCAACACATAAATTAAACCACAATTAATAAACGTAAGTAAGCTTCTTGGATGTGGAAAGCAGATGACATCAACCATACTAGGTCTTTAGTCAATCTTCGGCATCAACCATACTAGGTCTTTAGCCCGTCTTAGACATCAACCATACTAGGTCTTTAGTCCATTTCCGGCATCAATCATACTAGATCTTTAGCCCATCTTTGACATCAACCATACTAGGTCTTTAGTCAATCTTCGGCATCAACCATACTAGGTCTTTAGCCCATCTTAGACATCAACCATACTAGGTCTTTAGTCCATTTAAAACTACCAAGTTCAACCATACTAGGTCTTTACCTTGGAAACCCACCATCCAAAACAAGCTTACTCGACGTAATATATATATACATGATCCCAAAAGAATAACCAATGCGTTCAACTCATGTAAACAACAAATGTAATGCAACCCATGCAATTCAAACCCCAAGCCCACGTCGAGCTTATAAAAACCGGGCGAATGCCCTCAAGACTCAATAGAGTCCAAAACCGAGCCCTCTGCTCAAAAGATCTAATGATCATTTATCAACATCGATTTATGCAAATGAAATGCATCTAACCCACAACATGCAAACACACGCTCCAAGGCATGATAATCTCACAACCCCTTCATTGCCACGTTCCCAATGAAGTCAAATCATATATGCATCTATATGTACACGTATATGCAACTCTTTTATAACTCGACAATGCATATAACTCACTAAGGTTCATTAGTCCCAAAGGTAATAAGCATATAAAATCATCAAACGGTCTTCACACATAAGACCAACACTTAAACCGGCACATATTCAAATAAAATGCAATTAAGCATATAACACCTCCAATACTCCATCTCGAGTCACTAAAACCGACAAGCACTCGAAAGACTCATTTGAGTATAAATCAAGCCTTTAAGGCCAAAATAAACGTTTGGTTAATTACGTGTCACTCACACGGTTACGTAACCCAAAATGCATCGTTACCCAAAATCTTTACTTTTTAATTCCTCAATTGGCCATCTGCCCCAAAATAAATGTTTACAACTCTCAAAATATTCACATGGTCGGATTCACTCAAAATCCCCAAATGTGGGTGTTTTACAAGATTTGTAAAGCTCAACACTTTGATTAGATCAAAATCCATTAAACACATAGATACTTTAAATCAAGATTTGTAAAGCTCAACAAAGGGATACTTCCACATAAGCACATAGATACTTTAAAACACACATTTTGGCATGTACAAAGTTTTCACAAATCAACTTGAACTCACCTTGCTAGATTAGGCTAAATCTAGATTTTTCCAAACGTAAGCTCCTTTGATGCAACACGAATCCTTAAGCCAAATCTTCCAAAAAACCTAGATCCATAAATTTCCAACCATGAATATTCATATTCAACCACTTTAAAACCATTCCCCAAACACCTTATATAAAAATCTCCATTTTGACCAAAACCCCAATATTAACCTAACTTCCCCAAAATCATCCAAACCGAAATTGGAGAAATAAAACACTAGGAGATCATCAATGGAACATTTATAACTCATATGAAAGTATAGAAGCTAGGAGGATGAACTCACCACTTAGGTTTTGATGAAAACCTAGAATACCCCAAAAATCTCTAGTGGTGTGGATGAAACTTGCTCTTGCATTAATAAATGAAACCACTGGAATAAAATGGAGAAAGGGAAGAAGGGGCCACTACAACTTGGGGTGCCTCAGAAACTTCCGGGTGTTGAAACCCGGGAGCTTCCGCATCACCCCAGTGAAGATCGGGAGATACAGCGAAGGAGATCATACCTTGGCGTAAGGGGAGATCAGTAGCGAGATGGCCAATATTGAGCGTCTTTTGGCCAACAAAGGGTGATGACCAATCGTAGATGAAGCGAGGAGTTTTAGACTTACGATCCGCATCCAAGGCCGCACCGAGTTTGTGTTGAAGGATCATGGAGATGAAACGAGGGTATGCGACATAACACCTTTTTGGGTGTTTGATTACTTCAGCCAGCTCAGTAAAGAAATACTGAGCAAAGTCCACCTTTCTTTGAAATATCAGTGCATGAGAAAGCTTTGTAATATAAGATGGGGATTGGTCTTGACTACTTGTCTTTCTAGAGAGACAATGGATCACGTGAGCAAAGAAGAAGTTCCAACCCCCACCCATATGTTTGCGAAGAAGAGTACCTGGTCCTTTAGAAGTCTTGGAAGCTTTATCCTCATAATGTTGGACATAGCCAATAGTGCTGATGACTTGCTCAAGAAAGTTGTTGACATGCATGTCCACATATTCTGAAAAGGCTTCGATCCGGAGAGCACGACGGACATCATCCATGCCAAAAGTAACATCGTGATCACCCTCTTCGTCAGAGAAGATAGAGGCATGGATTGCTTCATTCGAAATATCATAAACACAGGACAACCAAAATTTGCCAATGAGCATTTTGCTCATCTTTGGGTTGCAGGAGAAAGCATGGAGAAGAGGTGAGCGGGTTAAAAACTTGATAATGGTGTCGAACTCGGGATGAGCGGGATCGGATTCGAACCTTGCTACATGGTTGCAAGGGTTGAAGATGAGGTCTTCATAGCACGCAGGTATCTTGGTGGGTGCCATTGTGAGAATGAGAATGAAGGAAGAAGATGTAGGAGGAGTCGCAGGTTTCGAAAAGAGAAAATGAAGGAGGAGGGTGAAGGACGAGGGGTCGTATATATAGGAGGAGGTGAAGGGTTTAGGAGGGAATGGTTATGAATAAGAACATTTGAATAAATTAAATAAGTGGAAAAGGTAATGATGAGGGTTTCGGGGTATGTGGTGGAAAGGGTTTTACATGAAAAGGGACGGTCAAGGTCACTGACATCTAGGGTCTTAGGGGTGATGTGAGCATGGGGAAGCGTATGGGATAAGGTTTGGAATTCGGTGACGTATTTCGGGGTGCAGATCTTACCGACGGGGATGAATTGGTCATGAATATCGGTGGGAAGATGGAAAGGCGTCGGTAGTAGATATCGGTGGTGAGAATGGTGTACGATTGGTGTAGAAAGAGGAAAGAAGAGAGTGTCCACCGATGTGAGATCGGTGGAAAGGAGAAACTAAGAGAGTGTCCACCGATGTGAGATCGGTGGAAGAAGAGAGACTAAGAGAGTGTCCACCGATGTGAGATCGGTGGAAAGGAGAAACTAAGAGAGTGTCCACCGATGTGAGATCGGTGGAAGAAGAGAGACTAAGAGAGTGTCCACCGATGTGAGATCGGTGGAAAGGAGAAACTAAGAGAGTGTCCACCGATGTGAGATCGGTGGAAAGTGAACACACAGTTATTGAAAGTTACACATGCCAAGTTCACTTATTAGGAAGTTGAACCTGACTTCATCTAGGGGTTTGGTGAACAGATCAGCAAGCTGTAGATCGGTGGGAATGAAATGTAACTCAATGTCAGCTTTGGAGATGTGGTCCCTGATGAAATGATATCTGATATCTATGTGCTTTGATCTGGAATGAAGAACTGGGTTGTTTGCAATAGCTATTGCGCTTGAGTTATCACACAGAATTGGGACTTTGGAGTAGATTTGAGCATAGTCCCTGAGTTGATTTCTCATCCACAAGATCTGAGCACAGCAGCTTCCAGCAACTACATATTCAGCCTCAGCAGTAGAGGTTGACACAGAGTTTTGTTTCTTGCTGGACCAACTTACCAATTTGCCACCAAGAAGCTGGCAGCTTCCTGTAGTACTTTTTCTATCAATCTGGGAACCTGCATAATCTGAATCTGAATACCCAATTAGTTCAAAACCTGAGTCTTTGGGATACCAAAGACCCAAGTGCAAGGTACCCTTGAGATACCGAAAAATCCGTTTTACAGCCTTTAAATGTGATTCTTTAGGATTGGCCTGATAACGGGCACATAGACAAGTAGCAAACATAATATTCGGTCTGCTAGCAGTTAAGTACAGAACAGAACCAATCATGCCTCGATAGAGGGTAACATCCACAGATTCACCTTTAAAATCAGCATAGAGTTTCAAAGGTGGAGCCATGGGGGTTTTCATAGGAGAGCTATCTAAAAAATTAAATTTCTTCAGAAGGTCACGAATATATTTACTTTGGTTTATAAAAAATCCCTTCTGAAGACTATTTGACCTGAAGGCCCAAAAAGAATGTAAGCTCTCCCATCATGCTCATCTCATATTCACTCATCATGAGAGAAGCAAACTCATCACATAGTGACTCATCAGTGGCACCAAAGATGATGTCATCAACATAGATTTGGACAAGAATAAGATTACCTGAGGTTTCCTTGATGAAGAGAGTATTGTCAATTTTACCTCTGGAATATCCATGCTTTAGAAGGAAGTTGTCAAGAGTGTCATACCAAGCACGTGGAGCTTGCTTGAGACCATAAAGAGCCTTGTCAAGTCTGTACACATAGTCTGGATGAGCTGGGTCTTCAAAGCCAGGAGGTTGTTTCACATAGACTTCCTCTGCAAGTTCCCCATTGAGAAAGGCACTTTTGACATCCATTTGAAATACTCTGAAATTTCGGTAGGCAGCATGAGCCAGAAAGATTCTTATTGCTTCAAGTCTTGCAACCGGGGCAAAAGTTTCATCATAGTCAATGCCTTCTTCCTGTCGGTATCTGTAACACCCCGCTTACCACGACACAATATTGTCCGCTTTGCCCCACTGGCTCACGGCTTTGTTCTTGGCGACCTGGCAAGGACTTCGCAAGGACTTCCCAGGAGGTCACCCATCCTGGTACTACTCCCACCCAAGCACGCTTAACCACAGAGTTCCCAAGGAACCCGCATGCTTGTGGCCCCAAAACGCGTTGTGTCTGGTAAGGCCAATGTTTTACTAATATACCCAGCATCTCTCCTGCCCTCTAAAGGATGTGGGATATGCCTAAGGTGTTACACACACCCCCCCTTAGGGACTCATCGTCCTCGATGAGGTTTGCCCCACCATCCCGAACGGCACAGGAGTGGCTCTGATACCATTTGTAACACCCCGCTTACCACGACACAATATTGTCCGCTTTGCCCTACTGGCTCACGGCTTTGTTCTTGGCGACCTGGCAAGGACTTCGCAAGGACTTCCCAGGAGGTCACCCATCCTGGTACTACTCCCACCCAAGCACGCTTAACCACAGAGTTCCCAAGGAACCCGCATGCTTGTGGCCCCAAAACGCGTTGTGTCTGGTAAGGCCAAGGTTTTACTAATATACCCAGCATCTCTCCTGCCCTCTAAAGGATGTGGGATATGCCTAAGGTGTTACAGTATCCTTGAGCAACCAGTCTGGCTTTATTTCTGATAACTGTACCATCTTCATCCATTTTATTTCTGAAGATCCATTTGGTTTCAATGATTGTTTTCTGTCGGGGTCTGGGAACCAATCTCCAAACTTTGTTTCTCTTAAATTGAGAGAGCTCTTCTTGCATGGCAGTGATCCAACAGGGATCTGAAAGAGCTTCATCAATCTTCTTAGGTTCAAGAAGAGAGAGAAAATTCACATAGAGACAAATATTCCCAATTCCTCTACGTGTTTGGACACCTGCTTGTTGATCACCGATGATTTGATCTATGGGGTGATCTTTGGTCCATTTGGTTGCAGGAGGTAAAGGTGGTGGAATATTTTGTGTTAGAGGTGAAGATGGAGTGGGATCAGAGGTTCGGTGGCAAGCAACATTTTCGGTGGAAGAAATTTGATCGGTGGAAGGCAGTTTGTCAGTGGAGAGTTGCACATCGGTGGGAGAGAGCACATCGGTGGAAACATGGTCAGTTTCGGTGGGAAATATAGAGGGTGACCCGACTTGGTTATTTGAAGGAGATGGATTGGAGGGTGTGAAATGAGTATCGGTGGAGTTTGATAACGGGCATCACCGATGCATGAAGAGATCCATCTGTGTAATTCATCATCATCATTTGACAGAGATGATGATCTAAGATCATCAAATTTGACATGAATGGACTCATCAATGCATTTTCTCTTGAGGTTGAACACACGATATGCTTTGGAGGATAGAGAGTATCCAACAAATATTCCTTCATCAGCTTTGAGATCAAACTTCCCAAGATTGTTACGGTCATTTAGAATAAAGCACACACAGCCAAAAACATGAAGAAAACCAATGTTTGGTTTTCTGCCATGGAAAACTTCATATGGGGTTTTATCATGTCTTTTGGATATCACAGACCTATTTTGGGTAAAGCAAGCAGTATTAACAGCTTCAGCCCAAAAATATGTGGGTAGGTTGGATTCACTTAGCATGGATCTTGCAGCCTCACATAGAGTTCTGTTTTTCCTTTCCACCACTCCATTTTGCTGAGGAGTACGGACTGCAGAGAAGTTTTGAGAAATTCCTTTCTCAGTGAAGAAGCCTTCAAGAGCACTGTTTCTGAATTCAGTGCTGTTATCACTTCTTACCGAACGAACAAGTTGACCATTAAGAACTTCATTTTTCTTGACAAAGTTGATGATTTCTTCAGTTGCATCACTTTTATACATGAGAAAAGACACCCAAGTATATCTAGTAAATTCATCAACAATCACAAGAATGTACCTTTTGCCTCCTAGACTTTGAGTGTTGACTGGTCCACATAGGTTCATGTGCAGCATCTGGAGAGGAAGAGTGATGGAAGAACATTGCTTGGTCCTGAAGGAAGTCTTGGTGAGCTTCCCTTTTTCACATGCATCACACAGCTTCTCTTTGACAAAGTTCAACTTGGGCATACCAGTCACCAGCTCTTTGTTGGAGATTTTATGAAGAGTTTTGAAATTTAGATGAGAGAGACGCTTATGCCACAGCCAGTTTCTTTTGGATGTGTCATCTGACACAAAGCAGATATTTGATGAATTGTTATTTAGTCCCATATCAATGATATAGACATTTTCCATCCTTTTACCAGATAATACCACGTTGAAGTTCTTGTCCACCACAGTACAGATACAAAGTTCAAAGATAACTTTATATCCAAGATCACACAGTTGGCTAATGCTGAGAAGATTATGCATGAGGCCGTCAACAAACGCCACTTTATTGAAGGTGACAGATCCATTTGTGAGAGTTCCATATCCTTTGGTATAACCTTTAAAGTTATCACCAAAAGTTACAGATGGACCTTTTCCAGGCACATAGTTGATAAGGAGAGATTTGTTTCCCGTCATGTGGCGTGAGCACCCACTATCCAGATACCATATTTGATGGTGCTCAAAAGCCTGCATGCAAAAACAGATTAGTTCTTTGGTACCCATTTGGTGATGGGTCCTTTAGGGTTAGAAGAAGAAGAAGGGTCCTTAGGTTTGGTTCTATCTATTATTTCCTTGGGACAATCCTTAGCCATGTGAAAAGTGTCACCACTGTTATAGCATTTTCTATAGATAAAAATCTTTTTATAATTGTGACCACTTTCCTTGAATTTACTTTTCCCATTATTCTTTATTATCTTGGCAGACGAGGATGAGGCAAGAGGTTTGGGTCCAACGATTCCTTTGTCAGAGTTATAAGAAGATGATTCCTTGAGATTTGACTTTTTCAAAAGCACCGATCTGGGAATGGGAAGAACAGATGAGTTGCCAGAAATTATCTTTGGAGTATAACTTTTGGGATGGAGATCAACAACATATTTCCTTTTGTCGGAAGATGAGAGTCTGTTTGATGAAGGTTGGTGTTCTCTTTTAGGGATCTTTGAGGGTTTACTTAGGTGATATGAATCAGGTGGATGAGGTTTTGGTCCACTTGGTGACTTGTTGTAGGTACCCACAGTTGTCCTAAACTGCTCTATGTATACCTCAATCATTTTATTAGTTGAGGTGTGGTTGATAAGATTGATTATATCTTGATCACTGCCTAAGGCTCTAAGTCTAATATCTAGGTTACTACCAGGGGTAAGAAAATGGTAATACATGGGGTAGTTACCAGTGTAACCAAGCTCAATAACCATGGCATTGATCTCATGGGCACTAAGCTCATCAACATCAACCAAGTCAATAAAGGTACTTTTACCTTCAATGTACTTCCTTCCAGGTCGTTTTGTAAAAAGACCGCCATGATGTATCTTTAATGTAATGAGGTTAGGATAATGCTCTGTAATCAAATATTCAAACTAATGACATCACTTTCAATCAATTACACACTTGAAAAAAAACTCAAAATTTGTCAAGGATATGCTTACCATATACATACTGTAGATCAAAGTCTTCATGTACTGACCTAATCGTCCACATTGCAGGTTGCATTCGAGAGTTTGAAGATGGAGGAGAGAAAATTTCAGGAACAGAGGGTAAACGTTAGGGCCGAAAATGAAAATTTAGGGTTTAGGGTTTGGGCAATAAAGAGACACCAACACGCAGCAAAACGAAAGACCGGCCCTCAGAATCAGAATCGTGATAGAGAAAGAGAGTGAGTGAATACCAATGGGGATTTCGTGAACGGTGAATCGTAATTTCGTACGCGACAACAATAGGAAACGTCAAGTTCGAATCCAGTCGCTTCCAACTTGTGGGGATGTGGCTAGTAACCCATCTACCCCAAGTTCGAATCCAGGCACTTCCAACTTGTGGCCACTGGGATAAACTCAGGGTTGCACGCTTTAGCAGCTGGGGCAATTGCCTCACCTTGCCGGAATTAGTCGGGACAATGTCCTCGGATACCCTTCCACACAAAAAAAAAACAAAAAAAAACAATAGGAAACGTCAATCGTCAATCGATCGTCTATGCCCAATGCTCACTAGGAAACGGTCATCTGAAACTCAACTTTGTTGGGTTGAAGCGAAAACGGACCTACTACGTATAAGAGGCCGCTAAAAGAATGATGCCCTACAATGGCCTCAGCCATGATAGCCATGGGCCAGGGTCGTGCCTCTATATACACAATCAATCAATCAACTACAGCATTCACCGATTTGGTAACTGTTCTGATTTTGTTTTTGGAATGCAATATAATCAATCAATCAATCATCAATCATCAATATATATAACGCAAAATGTAGAAGAAAGGGTTAAGGATCATAGAGTATTATGGAGTGGCGTTGTCAACTCTATTTATTTTATACTATAACTTTGCTTACGAAAGTGATTATGAATAATTTATTCTGACCGACTATAACCATGTAATGGGCACTCAACGTTACAATCAAGGCTCGAGAATTAGGGCATACCATGTCATAATCTTGTAGCGATTTATATATTTTTGCCCATAGCCCCGCCATTTCATGAGTTGGATATAGAGACTCAAAATCAAAGTCCATGATGAAGTATTAGGACAATCAAAACTTAGTTATTGCATCAGTGGACAAATCAAGTACAAAATTCATAGTGTGACATGCACAATTTATGATGTAAGCTTGAGTCAACCAAACCACTTTACCCAGACTATTAGAGGTAAACAGAAACCGAAGTCCACAAGACTTGAGATACATAAAGTATGTCACCTATCCTTTAGAGAAGCCAAATGCACTATAACTACACTCATTAAACATAAACACCAATCAAAGTTTTCACCTCTTTAGGAATCCTAACATCACATGATACGATGATGCTCCTGCTTAATAACTGCACTTGATCTCAAACAAATGAAGATCACTTTAGTATAGAATATTCCAACTAAACATTCTATCTTAATTTGATTTTAGAAACAAATTGATTACATAAAACCCATTATAGCTAAATAAACATACTAATTTCTCATATTTTTGTCCATTTTAGTTAAGAAAACACTAGTCATTATAAACATCATATTTTGATAAATCATATTATTTGAAGCATATTAATTACATGTACCAGTTGACGGAAAATATTATTTTTGTTGACAATTATTAAAATTGGATATTAAACAATTCAATAATAACTAGTGTACTTGTAATTTGCAGTGAGATATCATATTGTATTTAAACCGACAATGAAAAATCAATATTATTTTTTAATATAAAAATAAAATTAGGAGTTTATTTTAAATAACATAAAATTACAAGTTGTGGTTGAAAAAACTAGCTACTTGAATATTAGTATCAAATTAAAGATTATAAAATTATTTTTTAAATAATTTGTTAAATTGAGAATTTTATTATACTCCATATGTTTTGGATTTAAATATAAGTATATAATTTATTCAATTTTAATGACATTCTTTTTGATAAAAATAATAATAACTATTCAATTAAAATAAACACACGTGATTTTAATTAATAACAAAATGATATTAATATGTATTATTGAAATTTAAAAAACGCAGGGAACTGTTTTGGAAGTATAGATAAGAATTAAGTGGGTGTTTGGGTTTGAATTTTTAAAACAATTATCCTTATTTTTTAAAGTATTTATCAATTTATGTTATGATAAAAAAAGTTGAAAGTAAATATATAATTTGGATAAATAAGATATAATGGATTAACTTATCAAAACCAACTTATTTGTAGTGTGAAAAAGTCATAAGCATTTTTTTTCAATTCAAACACAAAAAATAACTTATTTACGGTGAAAAAAATAATAAGCAAATAAGTAAAAAAAACCCATCCCAAACACCCCTAAATAAAACTATGATTAACAACTCTCATTTGTTAGAATTTTTTCGTAAAACGGAGGGAACTTTTTCCTTCCCGCCTTTATTTCCCACACTTTTCTTTCATCCTCTCTTCAACTTCAGAGACCCATGTTACCAACGATGATACACCCCACAACCCACCTATTTGTTGTGCTCCCTTTTCCCGTCGTGGCCGCCTTCTCATCCTCGCCGTCACCCCCTTCTGGTTGATGTTCCCCACCCTCTTGCATACTCGCCTCCCCGATGTTGTTCTTCTCAATGTTGTGAGTGAAAGACTCCTCGATTTCTCACTCTACCATGAATTAAATCTATCAACAAGACCTAACCAACAGATTTCTGCGGATTTGCAAGATAAAAAAAATTCTTAGCTGGGATCAAAAGAACTTCACAAAGGTACAAAATTTGGGGTTTTTGCCTATTCTGAAAAATGGTCGGTTTTTTAATTGTTACATAGTGAGCATATATGCAAAAAAGGTAATTTCGGTTTACCCTATACTCAAAATGCAAAAAAGGTAATTTCGGTTGTCCACCTGTCAGAAAGAGTGCAGTAAAAAAACTCTTGGAATTTATTTCCAAGAAAAAGGACAATAAATTTGAATATATATATATATAATAAATAAATAAATAAAAAATATAGATATGTATACATATCTATAATTTTAATTTTTCATTTAAATAAAATAAAAATCAAAAAGAAAGAATGCTTAGAGATATTTAGGAGTGACTAGTAGCGGTAAGAAATGTACCAAGAGAAAGAGTCGGGAAAATTAAATTGCACCGAGAAAACGTAAAAATTTCTGGCCTTGGGCCAAATTTTTACGACATCAAATACCTAAAATAAATACCTAAAATACCATGTGTAATCAAATAAAAATCAGTATCTCTTTAAAAATCCTAATTAGATTTTAAACTGATGATTTTTGTTTTTAGACATGGGATATTAAATGCTCTGCAATTTCAGAATTCCAACAGTGTACTTTGTGTTTATAAAATCTTATTATACGATAAAAAATCAGGTATTTCTCTTCTCTCATTCTCTTCTTTGATATCTCTCTCGCACTCCACTATCTCTCACAAAGTGACAGCCGGCGAAACCATCATCACCTCAGCCGACTGCCACTTCCTCACCATCCCATCACCGCTGCACACGACAGTACCCCCCCTTCATCTCCACCCCATGCGATCCCTTTATTTTAAAACCCACCCAAACATCACCATGAACCCTAAACTGTTCGCTCACAAAAACCCTCACCGGAAAAATAGTCGATGGCCGATCAACAACATCCTCCGCTCCTCACTCACTCAACACTCGCCGGAGCTTCGTCTTCGACGACTCAAAACCCACGCCACACTTCGCTCCTTACCCTCGCACAAATCGCCGCAGCCATAGATTCGCCACCACCGATGACGACGCTGCAACTCCAGGCGAAAACCACCATCTTCGGACCATCAACGCCGAGGTCTGTGTCGAATCCACAGCAGAACCCCAACTTAAAACTATCTTTGGGTGAGTCCTCAAATTTTTCTTCGTACTATGTCGCGACAAACCAGTTTCTACTACAACACCGGTAGAAACTGGTTTGTCGCGACATAGTACGAAGAAAAATTTGAGGACTCACCCAAAGATAGTTTTAAGTTGGGGTTCTGCTGTGGATTCGACACAGACCTCGGCGTTGATGGTCCGAAGATGGTGGTTTTCGCCTGGAGTTGCAGCGTCGTCATCGGTGGTGGCGAATCTATGGCTGCGGCGATTTGTGCGAGGGTAAGGAGCGAAGTGTGGCGTGGGTTTTGAGTCGTCGAAGACGAAGCTCCGGCGAGTGTTGAGTGAGTGAGGAGCGGAGGATGTTGTTGATCGGCCATCGACTATTTTTCCGGTGAGGGTTTTTGTGAGCGAACAGTTTAGGGTTCATGGTGATGTTTGGGTGGGTTTTAAAATAAAGGGATCGCATGGGGTGGAGATGAAGGGGGGGTACTGTCGTGTGCAGCGGTGATGGGATGGTGAGGAAGTGGCAGTCGGCTGAGGTGATGATGGTTTCGCCGGCTGTCACTTTGTGAGAGATAGTGGAGTGCGAGAGAGATATCAAAGAAGAGAATGAGAGAAGAGAGATACCTGATTTTTTATCGTATAATAAGATTTTATAAACACAAAGTACACTGTTGGAATTCTGAAATTGCAGAGCATTTAATATCCCATGTCTAAAAACAAAAATCATCAGTTTAAAATCTAATTAGGATTTTTAAAGAGATACTGATTTTTATTTGATTACACATGGTATTTTAGGTATTTATTTTAGGTATTTGATGTCGTAAAAATTTGGCCCAAGGCCAGAAATTTTTACGTTTTCTCGGTGCAATTTAATTTTCCCGACTCTTTCTCTTGGTACATTTCTTACCGCTACTAGTCACTCCTAAATATCTCTAAGCATTCTTTCTTTTTGATTTTTATTTTATTTAAATGAAAAATTAAAATTATAGATATGTATACATATCTATATTTTTTATTTATTTATTTATTATATATATATATATATTCAAATTTATTGTCCTTTTTCTTGGAAATAAATTCCAAGAGTTTTTTTACTGCACTCTTTCTGACAGGTGGACAACCGAAATTACCTTTTTTGCATTTTGAGTATAGGGTAAACCGAAATTACCTTTTTTGCATATATGCTCACTATGTAACAATTAAAAAACCGACCATTTTTCAGAATAGGCAAAAACCCCAAATTTTGTACCTTTGTGAAGTTCTTTTGATCCCAGCTAAGAATTTTTTTTATCTTGCAAATCCGCAGAAATCTGTTGGTTAGGTCTTGTTGATAGATTTAATTCATGGTAGAGTGAGAAATCGAGGAGTCTTTCACTCACAACATTGAGAAGAACAACATCGGGGAGGCGAGTATGCAAGAGGGTGGGGAACATCAACCAGAAGGGGGTGACGGCGAGGATGAGAAGGCGGCCACGACGGGAAAAGGGAGCACAACAAATAGGTGGGTTGTGGGGTGTATCATCGTTGGTAACATGGGTCTCTGAAGTTGAAGAGAGGATGAAAGAAAAGTGTGGGAAATAAAGGCGGGAAGGAAAAAGTTCCCTCCGTTTTACGAAAAAATTCTAACAAATGAGAGTTGTTAATCATAGTTTTATTTAGGGGTGTTTGGGATGGGTTTTTTTTACTTATTTGCTTATTATTTTTTTCACCGTAAATAAGTTATTTTTTGTGTTTGAATTGAAAAAAAATGCTTATGACTTTTTCACACTACAAATAAGTTGGTTTTGATAAGTTAATCCATTATATCTTATTTATCCAAATTATATATTTACTTTCAACTTTTTTTATCATAACATAAATTGATAAATACTTTAAAAAATAAGGATAATTGTTTTAAAAATTCAAACCCAAACACCCACTTAATTCTTATCTATACTTCCAAAACAGTTCCCTGCGTTTTTTAAATTTCAATAATACATATTAATATCATTTTGTTATTAATTAAAATCACGTGTGTTTATTTTAATTGAATAGTTATTATTATTTTTATCAAAAAGAATGTCATTAAAATTGAATAAATTATATACTTATATTTAAATCCAAAACATATGGAGTATAATAAAACTCTCAATTTAACAAATTATTTAAAAAATAATTTTATAATCTTTAATTTGATACTAATATTCAAGTAGCTAGTTTTTTCAACCACAACTTGTAATTTTATGTTATTTAAAATAAACTCCTAATTTTATTTTTATATTAAAAAATAATATTGATTTTTCATTGTCGGTTTAAATACAATATGATATCTCACTGCAAATTACAAGTACACTAGTTATTATTGAATTGTTTAATATCCAATTTTAATAATTGTCAACAAAAATAATATTTTCCGTCAACTGGTACATGTAATTAATATGCTTCAAATAATATGATTTATCAAAATATGATGTTTATAATGACTAGTGTTTTCTTAACTAAAATGGACAAAAATATGAGAAATTAGTATGTTTATTTAGCTATAATGGGTTTTATGTAATCAATTTGTTTCTAAAATCAAATTAAGATAGAATGTTTAGTTGGAATATTCTATACTAAAGTGATCTTCATTTGTTTGAGATCAAGTGCAGTTATTAAGCAGGAGCATCATCGTATCATGTGATGTTAGGATTCCTAAAGAGGTGAAAACTTTGATTGGTGTTTATGTTTGATGAGTGTAGTTATAGTGCATTTGGCTTCTCTAAAGGATAGGTGACATACTTTATGTATCTCAAGTCTTGTGGACTTCGGTTTCTGTTTACCTCTAATAGTCTGGGTAAAGTGGTTTGGTTGACTCAAGCTTACATCATAAATTGTGCATGTCACACTATGAATTTTGTACTTGATTTGTCCACTGATGCAATAACTAAGTTTTGATTGTCCTAATACTTCATCATGGACTTTGATTTTGAGTCTATATCCAACTCATGAAATGGCGGGGCTATGGGCAAAAATATATAAATCGCTACAAGATTATGACATGGTATGCCCTAATTCTCGAGCCTTGATTGTAACGTTGAGTGCCCATTACATGGTTATAGTCGGTCAGAATAAATTATTCATAATCACTTTCGTAAGCAAAGTTATAGTATAAAATAAATAGAGTTGACAACGCCACTCCATAATACTCTATGATCCTTAACCCTTTCTTCTACATTTTGCGTTATATATATTGATGATTGATGATTGATTGATTGATTATATTGCATTCCAAAAACAAAATCAGAACAGTTACCAAATCGGTGAATGCTGTAGTTGATTGATTGATTGTGTATATAGAGGCACGACCCTGGCCCATGGCTATCATGGCTGAGGCCATTGTAGGGCATCATTCTTTTAGCGGCCTCTTATACGTAGTAGGTCCGTTTTCGCTTCAACCCAACAAAGTTGAGTTTCAGATGACCGTTTCCTAGTGAGCATTGGGCATAGACGATCGATTGACGATTGACGTTTCCTATTGTTTTTTTTTGTTTTTTTTTGTGTGGAAGGGTATCCGAGGACATTGTCCCGACTAATTCCGGCAAGGTGAGGCAATTGCCCCAGCTGCTAAAGCGTGCAGCCCTGAGTTTATCCCAGTGGCCACAAGTTGGAAGTGACTGGATTCGAACTTGGGGTAGATGGGTTACTAGCCACATCCCCACAAGTTGGAAGCGACTGGATTCGAACTTGACGTTTCCTATTGTTGTCGCGTACGAAATTACGATTCACCGTTCACGAAATCCCCATTGGTATTCACTCACTCTCTTTCTCTATCACGATTCTGATTCTGAGGGCCGGTCTTTCGTTTTGCTGCGTGTTGGTGTCTCTTTATTGCCCAAACCCTAAACCCTAAATTTTCATTTTCGTCCCTAACGTTTACCCTCTGTTCCTGAAATTTTCTCTCCTCCATCTTCAAACTCTCGAATGCAACCTGCAATGTGGACGATTAGGTCAGTACATGAAGACTTTGATCTACAGTATGTATATGGTAAGCATATCCTTGACAAATTTTGAGTTTTTTTTCAAGTGTGTAATTGATTGAAAGTGATGTCATTAGTTTGAATATTTGATTACAGAGCATTATCCTAACCTCGTTACATTAAAGATACATCATGGCGGTCTTTTTACAAAACGACCTGGAAGGAAGTACATTGAAGGTAAAAGTACCTTTATTGACTTGGTTGATGTTGATGAGCTTAGTGCCCATGAGATCAATGCCATGGTTATTGAGCTTGGTTACACTGGTAACTACCCCATGTATTACCATTTTCTTACCCCTGGTAGTAACCTAGATATTAGACTTAGAGCCTTAGGTAGTGATCAAGATATAATCAATCTTATCAACCACACCTCAACTAATAAAATGATTGAGGTATACATAGAGCAGTTTAGGACAACTGTGGGTACCTACAACAAGTCACCAAGTGGACCAAAACCTCATCCACCTGATTCATATCACCTAAGTAAACCCTCAAAGATCCCTAAAAGAGAACACCAACCTTCATCAAACAGACTCTCATCTTCCGACAAAAGGAAATATGTTGTTGATCTCCATCCCAAAAGTTATACTCCAAAGATAATTTCTGGCAACTCATCTGTTCTTCCCATTCCCAGATCGGTGCTTTTGAAAAAGTCAAATCTCAAGGAATCATCTTCTTATAACTCTGACAAAGGAATCGTTGGACCCAAACCTCTTGCCTCATCCTCGTCTGCCAAGATAATAAAGAATAATGGGAAAAGTAAATTCAAGGAAAGTGGTCACAATTATAAAAAGATTTTTATCTATAGAAAATGCTATAACAGTGGTGACACTTTTCACATGGCTAAGGATTGTCCCAAGGAAATAATAGATAGAACCAAACCTAAGGACCCTTCTTCTTCTTCTAACCCTAAAGGACCCATCACCAAATGGGTACCAAAGAACTAATCTGTTTTTGCATGCAGGCTTTTGAGCACCATCAAATATGGTATCTGGATAGTGGGTGCTCACGCCACATGACGGGAAACAAATCTCTCCTTATCAACTATGTGCCTGGAAAAGGTCCATCTGTAACTTTTGGTGATAACTTTAAAGGTTATACCAAAGGATATGGAACTCTCACAAATGGATCTGTCACCTTCAATAAAGTGGCGTTTGTTGACGGCCTCATGCATAATCTTCTCAGCATTAGCCAACTGTGTGATCTTGGATATAAAGTTATCTTTGAACTTTGTATCTGTACTGTGGTGGACAAGAACTTCAACGTGGTATTATCTGGTAAAAGGATGGAAAATGTCTATATCATTGATATGGGACTAAATAACAATTCATCAAATATCTGCTTTGTGTCAGATGACACATCCAAAAGAAACTGGCTGTGGCATAAGCGTCTCTCTCATCTAAATTTCAAAACTCTTCATAAAATCTCCAACAAAGAGCTGGTGACTGGTATGCCCAAGTTGAACTTTGTCAAAGAGAAGCTGTGTGATGCATGTGAAAAAGGGAAGCTCACCAAGACTTCCTTCAGGACCAAGCAATGTTCTTCCATCACTCTTCCTCTCCAGATGCTGCACATGGACCTATGTGGACCAGTCAACACTCAAAGTCTAGGAGGCAAAAGGTACATTCTTGTGATTGTTGATGAATTTACTAGATATACTTGGGTGTCTTTTCTCATGTATAAAAGTGATGCAACTGAAGAAATCATCAACTTTGTCAAGAAAAATGAAGTTCTTAATGGTCAACTTGTTCGTTCGGTAAGAAGTGATAACGGCACTGAATTCAGAAACAGTGCTCTTGAAGGCTTCTTCACTGAGAAAGGAATTTCTCAAAACTTCTCTGCAGTCCGTACTCCTCAGCAAAATGGAGTGGTGGAAAGGAAAAACAGAACTCTATGTGAGGCTGCAAGATCCATGCTAAGTGAATCCAACCTACCCACATATTTTTGGGCTGAAACTGTTAATACTGCTTGCTTTACCCAAAATAGGTCTGTGATATCCAAAAGACATGATAAAACCCCATATGAAGTTTTCCATGGCAGAAAACCAAACATTGGTTTTCTTCATGTTTTTGGCTGTGTGTGCTTTATTCTAAATGACCGTAACAATCTTGGGAAGTTTGATCTCAAAGCTGATGAAGGAATATTTGTTGGATACTCTCTATCCTCCAAAGCATATCGTGTGTTCAACCTCAAGAGAAAATGCATTGATGAGTCCATTCATGTCAAATTTGATGATCTTAGATCATCATCTCTGTCAAATGATGATGATGAATTACACAGATGGATCTCTTCATGCATCGGTGATGCCCGTTATCAAACTCCACCGATACTCATTTCACACCCTCCAATCCATCTCCTTCAAATAACCAAGTCGGGTCACCCTCTATATTTCCCACCGAAACTGACCATGTTTCCACCGATGTGCTCTCTCCCACCGATGTGCAACTCTCCACTGACAAACTGCCTTCCACCGATCAAATTTCTTCCACCGAAAATGTTGCTTGCCACCGAACCTCTGATCCCACTCCATCTTCACCTCTAACACAAAATATTCCACCACCTTTACCTCCTGCAACCAAATGGACCAAAGATCACCCCATAGATCAAATCATCGGTGATCAACAAGCAGGTGTCCAAACACGTAGAGGAATTGGGAATATTTGTCTCTATGTGAATTTTCTCTCTCTTGTTGAACCTAAGAAGATTGATGAAGCTCTTGCAGATCCCTGTTGGATCACTGCCATGCAAGAAGAGCTCTCTCAATTTAAGAGAAACAAAGTTTGGAGATTGGTTCCCAGACCCCGACAGAAAACAATCATTGAAACCAAATGGATCTTCAGAAATAAAATGGATGAAGATGGTACAGTTATCAGAAATAAAGCCAGACTGGTTGCTCAAGGATACTGTAACACCTTAGGCATATCCCACATCCTTTAGAGGGCAGGAGAGATGCTGGGTATATTAGTAAAACCTTGGCCTTACCAGACACAACGCGTTTTGGGGCCACAAGCATGCGGGTTCCTTGGGAACTCTGTGGTTAAGCGTGCTTGGGTGGGAGTAGTACCAGGATGGGTGACCTCCTGGGAAGTCCTTGCGAAGTCCTTGCCAAGTCGCCAAGAACAAAGCCGTGAGCCAGTAGGGCAAAGCGGACAATATTGTGTCGTGGTAAGCGGGGTGTTACAAATGGTATCAGAGCCACTCCTGTGCCGTTCGGGATGGTGGGGCAAACCTCATCGAGGACGATGAGTCCCTAAGGGGGGGTGTGTGTAACACCTTAGGCATATCCCACATCCTTTAGAGGGCAGGAGAGATGCTGGGTATATTAGTAAAACATTGGCCTTACCAGACACAACGCGTTTTGGGGCCACAAGCATGCGGGTTCCTTGGGAACTCTGTGGTTAAGCGTGCTTGGGTGGGAGTAGTACCAGGATGGGTGACCTCCTGGGAAGTCCTTGCGAAGTCCTTGCCAGGTCGCCAAGAACAAAGCCGTGAGCCAGTGGGGCAAAGCGGACAATATTGTGTCGTGGTAAGCGGGGTGTTACAGATACCGACAGGAAGAAGGCATTGACTATGATGAAACTTTTGCCCCGGTTGCAAGACTTGAAGCAATAAGAATCTTTCTGGCTCATGCTGCCTACCGAAATTTCAGAGTATTTCAAATGGATGTCAAAAGTGCCTTTCTCAATGGGGAACTTGCAGAGGAAGTCTATGTGAAACAACCTCCTGGCTTTGAAGACCCAGCTCATCCAGACTATGTGTACAGACTTGACAAGGCTCTTTATGGTCTCAAGCAAGCTCCACGTGCTTGGTATGACACTCTTGCCAACTTCCTTCTAAAGCATGGATATTCCAGAGGTAAAATTGACAATACTCTCTTCATCAAGGAAACCTCAGGTAATCTTATTCTTGTCCAAATATATGTTGATGACATCATCTTTGGTGCCACTGATGAGTCACTATGTGATGAGTTTGCTTCTCTCATGATGAGTGAATATGAGATGAGCATGATGGGAGAGCTTACATTCTTTTTGGGCCTTCAGGTCAAACAGTCTTCAGAAGGGATTTTTTATAAACCAAAGTAAATATATTCGTGACCTTCTGAAGAAATTTAATTTTTTAGATAGCTCTCATATGAAAACCCCCATGGCTCCACCTTTGAAACTCTATGCTGATTTTAAAGGTGAATCTGTGGATGTTACCCTCTATCGAGGCATGATTGGTTCTGTTCTGTACTTAACTGCTAGCAGACCGGATATTATGTTTGCTACTTGTCTATGTGCCCGTTATCAGGCCAATCCTAAAGAATCACATTTAAAGGCTGTAAAACGGATTTTTCGGTATCTCAAGGGTACCTTGCACTTGGGTCTTTGGTATCCCAAAGACTCAGGTTTTGAACTAATTGGGTATTCAGATTCAGATTATGCAGGTTCCCAGATTGATAGAAAAAGTACTACAGGAAGCTGCCAGCTTCTTGGTGGCAAATTGGTAAGTTGGTCCAGCAAGAAACAAAACTCTGTGTCAACCTCTACTGCTGAGGCTGAATATGTAGTTGCTGGAAGCTGCTGTGCTCAGATCTTGTGGATGAGAAATCAACTCACGGACTATGCTCAAATCTACTCCAAAGTCCCAATTCTGTGTGATAACTCAAGCGCAATAGCTATTGCAAACAACCCAGTTCTTCATTCCAGATCAAAGCACATAGATATCAGATATCATTTCATCAGGGACCACATCTCCAAAGCTGACATTGAGTTACATTTCATTCCCACCGATCTACAGCTTGCTGATCTGTTCACCAAACCCCTAGATGAAGTCAGGTTCAACTTCCTAATAAGTGAACTTGGCATGTGTAACTTTCAATAACTGTGTGTTCACTTTCCACCGATCTCACATCGGTGGACACTCTCTTAGTTTCTCCTTTCCACCGATCTCACATCGGTGGACACTCTCTTAGTCTCTCTTCTTCCACCGATCTCACATCGGTGGACACACTCTTAGTTTCTCCTTTCCACCGATCTCACATCGGTGGACACTCTCTTAGTCTCTCTTCTTCCACCGATCTCACATCGGTGGACACTCTCTTAGTTTCTCCTTTCCACCGATCTCACATCGGTGGACACTCTCTTCTTTCCTCTTTCTACACCGATCGTACACCATTCTCACCACCGATATCTACTACCGACGCCTTTCCATCTTCCCACCGATATTCATGACCAATTCATCCCCGTCGGTAAGATCTGCACCCCGAAATACGTCACCGAATTCCAAACCTTATCCCATACGCTTCCCCATGCTCACATCACCCCTAAGACCCTAGATGTCAGTGACCTTGACCGTCCCTTTTCATGTAAAACCCTTTCCACCACATACCCCGAAACCCTCATCATTACCTTTTCCACTTATTTAATTTATTCAAATGTTCTTATTCATAACCATTCCCTCCTAAACCCTTCACCTCCTCCTATATATACGACCCCTCGTCCTTCACCCTCCTCCTTCATTTTCTCTTTTCGAAACCTGCCACTCCTCCTACATCTTCTTCCTTCATTCTCATTCTCATTCTCACAATGGCACCCACCAAGATACCTACGTGCTATGAAGACCTCATCTTCAACCCTTGCAACCATGTAGCAAGGTTCGAATCCGATCCCGCTCATCCCGAGTTCGACACCATTATCAAGTTTTTAACCCGCTCACCTCTTCTCCATGCTTTCTCCTGCAACCCAAAGATGAGCAAAATGCTCATTGGCAAATTTTGGCTGTCCTGTGTTTATGATATTTCGAATGAAGCAATCCATGCCTCTATCTTCTCTGACGAAGAGGGTGATCACGATGTTACTTTTGGCATGGATGATGTCCGTCGTGCTCTCCGGATCGAAGCCTTTTCAGAATATGTGGACATGCATGTCAACAACTTTCTTGAGCAAGTCATCAGCACTATTGGCTATGTCCAACATTATGAGGATAAAGCTTCCAAGACTTCTAAAGGACCAGGTACTCTTCTTCGCAAACATATGGGTGGGGGTTGGAACTTCTTCTTTGCTCACGTGATCCATTGTCTCTCTAGAAAGACAAGTAGTCAAGACCAATCCCCATCTTATATTACAAAGCTTTCTCATGCACTGATTTTTCAAAGAAAGGTGGACTTTGCTCAGTATTTCTTTACTGAGCTGGCTGAAGTAATCAAACACCCAAAAAGGTGTTATGTCGCATACCCTCGTTTCATCTCCATGATCCTTCAACACAAACTCGGTGCGGCCTTGGATGCGGATCGTAAGTCTAAAACTCCTCGCTTCATCTACGATTGGTCATCACCCTTTGTTGGCCAAAAGACGCTCAATATTGGCCATCTCGCTACTGATCTCCCCTTACGCCAAGGTATGATCTCCTTCGCTGTATCTCCCGATCTTCACTGGGGTGATGCGGAAGCTCCCGGGTTTCAACACCCGGAAGTTTCTGAGGCACCCCAAGTTGTAGTGGCCCCTTCTTCCCTTTCTCCATTTTATTCTAGTGGTTTCATTTATTAATGCAAGAGCAAGTTTCATCCACACCACTAGAGATTTTTGGGGTATTCTAGGTTTTCATCAAAACCTAAGTGGTGAGTTCATCCTCCTAGCTTCTATACTTTCATATGAGTTATAAATGTTCCATTGATGATCTCCTAGTGTTTTGTTTCTCCAATTTCGGTTTGGATGATTTTGGGGAAGTTAGGTTAATATTGGGGTTTTGGTCAAAATGGAGATTTTTATATAAGGTGTTTGGGGAATGGTTTTAAAGTGGTTGAATATGAATATTCATGGTTGGAAATTTATGGATCTAGGTTTTTTGGAAGATTTGGCTTAAGGATTCGTGTTGCATCAAAGGAGCTTACGTTTGGAAAAATCTAGATTTAGCCTAATCTAGCAAGGTGAGTTCAAGTTGATTTGTGAAAACTTTGTACATGCCAAAATGTGTGTTTTAAAGTATCTATGTGCTTATGTGGAAGTATCCCTTTGTTGAGCTTTACAAATCTTGATTTAAAGTATCTATGTGTTTAGTGGATTTTGATCTAATCAAAGTGTTGAGCTTTACAAATCTTGTAAAACACCCACATTTGGGGATTTTGAGTGAATCCGACCATGTGAATATTTTGAGAGTTGTAAACATTTATTTTGGGGCAGATGGCCAATTGAGGAATTAAAAAGTAAAGATTTTGGGTAACGATGCATTTTGGGTTACGTAACCGTATGAGTGACACGTAATTAACCAAACGTTTATTTTGGCCTTAAAGGCTTGATTTATACTCAAATGAGTCTTTCGAGTGCTTGTCGGTTTTAGTGACTCGAGATGGAGTATTGGAGGTGTTATATGCTTAATTGCATTTTATTTGAATATGTGCCGGTTTAAGTGTTGGTCTTATGTGTGAAGACCGTTTGATGATTTTATATGCTTATTACCTTTGGGACTAATGAACCTTAGTGAGTTATATGCATTGTCGAGTTATAAAAGAGTTGCATATACGTGTACATATAGATGCATATATGATTTGACTTCATTGGGAACGTGGCAATGAAGGGGTTGTGAGATTATCATGCCTTGGAGCGTGTGTTTGCATGTTGTGGGTTAGATGCATTTCATTTGCATAAATCGATGTTGATAAATGATCATTAGATCTCTTGAGCAGAGGGCTCGGTTTTGGACTCTATTGAGTCTTGAGGGCATTCGCCCGGTTTTTATAAGCTCGACGTGGGCTTGGGGTTTGAATTGCATGGGTTGCATTACATTTGTTGTTTACATGAGTTGAACGCATTGGTTATTCTTTTGGGGTCATGTATATATATATTACGTCGAGTAAGCTTGTTTTGGATGGTGGGTTTCCAAGGTAAAGACCTAGTATGGTTGAACTTGGTAGTTTTAAATGGACTAAAGACCTAGTATGGTTGATGTCTAAGATGGGCTAAAGACCTAGTATGGTTGATGCCGAAGATTGACTAAAGACCTAGTATGGTTGATGTCAAAGATGGGCTAAAGATCTAGTATGATTGATGCCGGAAATGGACTAAAGACCTAGTATGGTTGATGTCTAAGACGGGCTAAAGACCTAGTATGGTTGATGCCGAAGATTGACTAAAGACCTAGTATGGTTGATGTCATCTGCTTTCCACATCCAAGAAGCTTACTTACGTTTATTAATTGTGGTTTAATTTATGTGTTGGCCACATTCGATGAGATCGGGTCTCCCCCGTCACCGAAGGGTATTGATTTTGGTATTTTATTATTCGCATTGTTGAGGTTATAGTATATGCATATAGATTGTTTTCCATGATTGATGGACGGATTTATGTTACATCCTTATTGGATGTTTGAACTATTGGAGTTTTATTCGCAGTGACGATTACTGGAGAAATTATTATTTAGTTAACTCTTGAGATGAGTTTTGGATTTGAATCCTTTGCAGAGAAACGATTTTCATTGGAAGCTTTCCTCACAGGGATTGTGTGTGTTTGGAAAACGAGTCGTCGATGTCTTTTATACAAACCCGTTTTGAAAATCATTTATTAAGTTGAATGTTTTGGTTTATCAAATGATTTGCTCGTGATGTAACCTCTTGAACTCATTAGGCGTTAGCCTAACCTTTTTATTTGTCGGCATGTGCAACAGGTTCAGGTTGGGAATAGCTTTAGCTACACTGTGAAGTGATGAGTGCTAGTAGAGTGCACGAGAAGTGAGATGCTTAGCGAAGTCTTTCGCACTTATTTGGGATTAGCAACTTGCAATTGGATTAAGTAACACCCGCCTTGAGTTATTAGTTGTGAAGTTTGTAATGTTTAAACTTTGAGGTATTTTCATGGATGTTTTGTAGAAATGTTTTATCATCTCTTAGTTGGATTTATCGAAATTACCGTTAGTTGCTCGTTCCAATTTTGAGGGTGTTACAAGTTGGTATCAGAGCATAAGTTTGAGAGAATTAGGTGTTGATTTTTTGATACCTAGACTCAAACTAGCGTTGTTTTAGGTGATTGAGAGCGATATTGCACCATTAGGCACTCTAAGATAAGATATTCGGAAGTTGTTGGGGTCACTAGAAGCGAGAGGTCACGTCAAGAGTAGCAAGGGTGATCATGTACAGTACGTTCAGGATTGCACCTGGCCAGTGTGATAGTGAACCTACCGGGTACATGAGAGTACTTGGACGACTCTAGCGTGATGACCGTTGGGGTGGTAAAGGAGTTCTAAGCGAGTAGTCATTAGAAGAGGTTGACGTTTTTAGCAATTGCCATTTGGAGTGGCGGTAAGCATGATTGATTGTATTAAGTAGACCGTTCTGGTCAGACTTGATAGTTGGATTGGAGACGTAGGCTTATTGAAGTGACTTGATTCGAGGAGAAATGTGGGGTTAGTCGATGTGACCTTCCACTTTGCATTAAGATGCGTGAGTATCTGGATGACAATAGTGTGATCGGAGAAATTGGAGGAATGTGACCTAGACGTTGAGTGCCGACAAAATGCATGCACGAAATTTATTTTGCTTTTAAAATAAATTGCATCGATTATTTCTTATGTTTCGAATCATCGGATGGACGGTACTGCTAAATCTGGGAAAAAGTTTGACATACGCAAGATTTTTAAACTATGATTTTGGAACATGCATGAAATTATTTTACGACAGGCGGTTGTGAACCTGGTTGGGATTTATTTTATTCCTTGTAGTCGTCCACTACTACTTTCGAATGTTGTGATGTCCATGTTTTAATGTCGTTTATGATTTTGGATAAGTAACCGCGACTTGCGACCTTAACATTGGATCTCCTCCACATGTGTTAAGGCTTGGACGGAGAGTTATATTCCCTTGTTTTAGTATTGATCTTTGATGGGAATTTCGATTTTGCGAGTCTTGACGAAAGAGTGTCGTTTTACTTGTGTTGTAACAAAAAGGGAGGTTTTATGATTTGTATGATTCGATCATAGCGTGGTTTTATGCGAGTTGTCTATTGAAAACGAAGACTTTGACACCATTTAATTGGTTTGATGCGGTTGAGTTCCATTGAGTTTTATGGAAGCTTTGTGAAGTATGACCGAGTTTCGTTTTACGATGTTTTGCGGTGCATGGGTGACACTTTATTGCGTGCATAACTTGAATGCTTGTGTGCGTTAATACATGGGTTTGAGTGAGTATTGCGCCTCGTACGAATTTTGTTTAAAAAAACGCGTTTATGTCATATTGCACCAAAAAGAGTAGTTTTGGAGTTTTAATGCCACGTGACTTCTCTTTTGAGGATTGTGGTAGCATATTTGTTGCAACTTGCTAGATGTGCAAATTAATTTATACGTGGCGTGAGTAAGGCATATAAGAGCATCATGATAGTACATCTCTAATGTTATGTTTTATGCACTCTCATTTGTTGACATTGTTGGTATTCTTTCTTGCACATGCACTATATTGATTGATTGACAACAGTAGTTTTGTAGCCACTATTTTCAGGCGTTAGTGTACATCGCTCGTGTGGTTTGAGGTTTAAAGTTGACTTGAATTATTTGGTGTGTCAATCAAATTATGTGTACGTATGGTTTTCTGAAATTTTGAGAAAAACAAATTAAGGTGTGCGAGCCTGGTCAAATGATTTTATTTACTTGTCCTTTTGCGACTGAATGAGAAGTTTTGAAATTTGAGTTGATGAATTTCTACTTTGAAAATTAGCAATGACTATCCGGTATGTGTTATACCATTTCAGAGTGACTGCTAAGAAAGTGTTGCAGATTGGCATGCAAAATTTTAATTTAAGATTTCTTTCGATGTTTAAACCGATATTTCCAAATGATGTAAACATCCTGTTATTTGAGTTAAAAACTGGGAGATGGCCCAGACCATGACGTGTTTTAACCAAGGTGTGTAGATGGTTTGCTTCGTTTCTCTGTGAACAAACTGACATATGTAAAGTTGTTAATGAATTGTTGTTCATATCATTTTATGGTTAAAAATAGAATTTTGGAAATCGACATCGCGTAAACCTTTTTGAAGTTCGTATAAACAGGCTGCTAGACACTGTTTTAAATGTCGGAATTTAGTTTGCGCGTGAGGCATAAGTAAATTCGTGATGGGACCCTGGTGGTTCATTTTATAGGTTGTCGAGTACGTTTTTACGTTTCGGTAGTAAACTAATTTGTGATGGAAAGGTTTTCAAAAATAATTTTTATACATGAGACGAGTGTGTCCATGGTTGTACATCCACTAGCTGAGTAGTGGTGAGTTTTTGTACGTATATGATGTTAGTATAAAAACTTTTGTGTTGAAAATTTAGTGAAAACTTTATTGGCATAGTTATTGAGTCTGTCACTTGAAAACCTTGAACTCTTTAGGCTTGGTAAGGTTGAGCAACCCGAGTTAGGGGTGAGGGCGTGTAGAACCTTTCGATGAAAGATCGGGTTTCTAACGCGTGTGATTGTCGTGAGCCGTATGATGTCGTTTGCGGGGACGAATCATTTCGTGTGGACAACTAAAAGGTGAGACTTGCGGTGTCCCTTGTTAGTGTTGTGGTAGCCGTTCACTTCGGCAACCTTGTTTTGGGTTGTCGGTATTGCGTGAAGGTCGCGTAGGACCCTTTAGACCGTGGGGATGACCATGGATTGGTGGGACGATTTGAGGAGTGACGCTCGTGTGTGGAGCTCTGTGATGAGTCGAGTTTGGTGATGTAACTAGGTGTCAACTTTTGGAGTTCGAGGCCAAGGACCACTAGTGTGATTGGAGATAGTGTAGTCCAATTTTAATAAGTGGTGGTATCGGTTATGATGAACTTAAGTTCGATTGTGACGAATGGTTTAACGGGATGACCCGCTGCTTGTGGTAAAAGAATCTGTCGACTAGATGATCGGAATTAGACGTGTTTTGGGAGTGGTGTAACTGATGAGTCAGTGACGACTGTCGGTATTGGAGTCTAGTGGGTCTCGTTAGAGGTAAGTGCCGGTGCGGCAGTGGGAACCTTAGATTTGGAGGTTCGTTAGTTTAGGTGTAATCAAACCTTGGACTAATTGGAGAAAATTAAGAGCGTGTGGACACGGGTTGATTTGGAGTCGGGATCCGTCGTCGGGGAAGTATGGAACACCTAAGGTTGGGAGTTACTCCAGTGGTTGGAGCGTTCACCCAGACATAAGTACAATGTGTCTGAGAGGGTATTGTTGGTAAGAGTTCGCTTGAGGTTTGTCTTAGCAGTCTGTGTGGGAAAAATTTAGATTTCAGTTAAAAGCTATTGGAACGTGGTCGACGTCGAATTAGTTAGCCCTGGGTTGTAAGGAATTTGGATTTCGAGGACGAAATCATTTTAAGGTTGGGAGGATTGTAACATCCCGATTTTTGAAACTTTTAAGATAAATATGAAAAATAGGATTTTGGATTAAATCCTACATTTTATAGTTTTGTTGGATGAAGAATTCAAATACGAGTCCAACGGGCCTTTCCGGAGCGAAAACGGAGCTAAAACGAAGAAGTTATGGCCGAAACATCTTTCGGTACAATCTCGGCTAAAGTGACCAGCGAATGTGACACTTGTGTCACTCTCGCGTGTCACTATCGTCGGTTTTGTACCGAGATCTAATTGACCACGGCAAGAGTGCCCAGCGAAAGTGACACTTGTGTCACTCTCGCACGTCACTTTAGCCGTCGGGTACTTGGAGCATAAATACGAGATTTTTAGCCCTAAACTTCATTTCCTCATATCTCACTCATTTCACCTCCGTTTTTGGCGATTCAAAGTGCCATGGGTTTGATTTTTAGAGCTTTTCAAGGATAAAGTTCTAGTTTTGAAGTTCATTGGAAGATTCAAGGGTGTTTGGTGGTGGTAAGTCTCTCATTTCTCACTCTCAAATCTCTTCTCTTCTCTCCAAATCGTTTCCCCTCTTTCCCTCACAAACCCTGACTGATTTTGGGGATTTTCATGGAGATTAATGTGTTTCTTCTCCATTTTATTCTAGTGGTTTCATTTATTGATGCAAGAGCAAGTTTCATCCACAACACTAGAGATTTTTGGGGTATTCTAGGTTTTCATCAAAACCTAAGTGGTGAGTTCATCCTCCTAGCTTCTATACTTTCATATGAGTTATAAATGTTCCATTGATGATCTCCTAGTGTTTTGTTTCTCCAATTTCGGTTTGGATGATTTTGGGGAAGTTAGGTTAATATTGGGGTTTTGGTCAAAATGAAGATTTTTATATAAGGTGTTTGGGGAATGGTTTTAAAGTGGTTGAATATGAATATTCATGGTTGGAAATTTATGGATCTAGGTTTTTTGGAAGATTTGGCTTAAGGATTCGTGTTGCATCAAAGGAGCTTACGTTTGGAAAAATCTAGATTTAGCCTAATCTAGCAAGGTGAGTTCAAGTTGATTTGTGAAAACTTTGTACATGCCAAAATGTGTGTTTTAAAGTATCTATGTGCTTATGTGGAAGTATCCCTTTGTTGAGCTTTACAAATCTTGATTTAAAGTATCTATGTGTTTAATGGATTTTGATCTAATCAAAGTGTTGAGCTTTACAAATCTTGTAAAACACCCACATTTGGGGATTTTGAGTGAATCCGACCATGTGAATATTTTGAGAGTTGTAAACATTTATTTTGGGGCAGATGGCCAATTGAGGAATTAAAAAGTAAAGATTTTGGGTAACGATGCATTTTGGGTTACGTAACCGTGTGAGTGACACGTAATTAACCAAACGTTTATTTTGGCCTTAAAGGCTTGATTTATACTCAAATGAGTCTTTCGAGTGCTTGTCGGTTTTAGTGACTCGAGATGGAGTATTGGAGGTGTTATATGCTTAATTGCATTTTATTTGAATATGTGCCGGTTTAAGTGTTGGTCTTATGTGTGAAGACCGTTTGATGATTTTATATGCTTATTACCTTTGGGACTAATGAACCTTAGTGAGTTATATGCATTGTCGAGTTATAAAAGAGTTGCATATACGTGTACATATAGATGCATATATGATTTGACTTCATTGGGAACGTGGCAATGAAGGGGTTGTGAGATTATCATGCCTTGGAGCGTGTGTTTGCATGTTGTGGGTTAGATGCATTTCATTTGCATAAATCGATGTTGATAAATGATCATTAGATCTTTTGAGCAGAGGGCTCGGTTTTGGACTCTATTGAGTCTTGAGGGCATTCGCCCGGTTTTTATAAGCTCGACGTGGGCTTGGGGTTTGAATTGCATGGGTTGCATTACATTTGTTGTTTACATGAGTTGAACGCATTGGTTATTCTTTTGGGATCATGTATATATATTACGTCGAGTAAGCTTGTTTTGGATGGTGGGTTTCCAAGGTAAAGACCTAGTATGGTTGAACTTGGTAGTTTTAAATGGACTAAAGACCTAGTATGGTTGATGTCTAAGATGGGCTAAAGACCTAGTATGGTTGATGCCGAAGATTGACTAAAGACCTAGTATGGTTGATGTCAAAGATGGGCTAAAGATCTAGTATGATTGATGCCGGAAATGGACTAAAGACCTAGTATGGTTGATGTCTAAGACGGGCTAAAGACCTAGTATGGTTGATGCCGAAGATTGACTAAAGACCTAGTATGGTTGATGTCATCTGCTTTCCACATCCAAGAAGCTTACTTACGTTTATTAATTGTGGTTTAATTTATGTGTTGGCCACATTCGATGAGATCGGGTCTCCCCCGTCACCGAAGGGTATTGATTTTGGTATTTTATTATTCGCATTGTTGAGGTTATAGTATATGCATATAGATTGTTTTCCATGATTGATGGACGGATTTATGTTACATCCTTATTGGATGTTTGAACTATTGGAGTTTTATTCGCAGTGACGATTACTTGAGAAATTATTATTTAATTAACTCTTGAGATGAGTTTTGGATTTGAATCCTTTGCAGAGAAACGATTTTCATTGGAAGCTTTCCTCACCGGGATTGTATGTGTTTGGAAAACGAGTCGTCGATGTCTTTTATACAAACCCGTTTTGAAAATCATTTATTAAGTTGAATGTTTTGGTTTATCAAATGATTTGCTCGTGATGTAAACTCTTGAACTCACTAGGCGTTAGCCTAACCTTTTTATTTGTCGGCAGGTGCAACAGGTTCAGGTTGGGAATAGCTTTAGCTACACTGTGAAGTGACGAGTGCTAGTAGAGTGCACGAGAAGTGAGATGCTTAGCGAAGTCTTTCGCACTTATTTGGGATTAGCAACTTGCAATTGGATTAAGTAACACCCGCCTTGAGTTATTAGTTGTGAAGTTTGTAATGTTTAAACTTTGAGGTATTTTCAAGGATGTTTTGTAGAAATGTTTTATCATCTCTTAGTTGGATTTATCGAAATTGCCGTTAGTTGCTCGTTCCAATTTTGAGGGTGTTACAAGTTGGTATCAGAGCATAAGTTTGAGAGAATTAGGTGTTGATTTTTGGATACCTAGACTCAAACTAGCGTTGTTTTAGGTGATTGAGAGCGAGATTGCACCATTAGGCACTCTAAGATAAGATATTCGGAAGTTGTTGGGGTCACTAGAAGCGAGAGGTCACGTCAAGAGTAGCAAGGGTGATCATGTACAGTACGTTCAGGATTGCACCTGGCCAGTGTGATAGTGAACCTACCGGGTACATGAGAGTACTTGGACGACTCTAGCGTGATGACCGTTGGGGTGGTAAAGGAGTTCTAAGCGAGTAGTCATTAGAAGAGGTTGACGTTTTTAGCAATTGCCATTTGGAGTGGCGGTAAGCATGATTGATTGTATTAAGTAGACCGTTCTGGTCAGACTTGATAGTTGGATTGGAGACGTAGGCTTATTGAAGTGACTTGATTCGAGGAGAAATGTGGGGTTAGTCGATGTGACCTTCCACTTTGCATTAAGATGCGTGAGTATCTGGATGACAATAGTGTGATCGGAGAAATTGGAGGAATGTGACCTAGACGTTGAGTGCCGACAAAATGCATGCACGAAATTTATTTTGCTTTTAAAATAAATTGCATCGATTATTTCTTATGTTTCGAATCGTCGGATGGACGGTACTGCTAAATCTGGGAAAAAGTTTGACATACGCAAGATTTTTAAACTATGATTTTGGAACATGCATGAAATTATTTTACGACAGGCGGTTGTGAACCTGGTTGGGATTTATTTTATTCCTTGTAGTCGTCCACTACTACTTTCGAATGTTGTGATGTCCATGTTTTAATGTCGTTTATGATTTTGGATAAGTAACCGCGACTTGCGACCTTAACATTGGATCTCCTCCACATGTGTTAAGGCTTGGACGGAGAGTTATATTCCCTTGTTTTAGTATTGATCTTTGATGGGAATTTCGATTTTGCGAGTCTTGACGAAAGAGTGTCGTTTTACTTGTGTTGTAACAAAAAGGGAGGTTTTATGATTTGTATGATTCGATCATAGCGTGGTTTTATGCGAGTTGTCTATTGAAAACGAAGACTTTGACACCATTTAATTGGTTTGATGCGGTTGAGTTCCATTGAGTTTTATGGAAGCTTTGTGAAGTATGACCGAGTTTCGTTTTACGATGTTTTGCGGTGCATGGGTGACACTTTATTGCGTGCATAACTTGAATGCTTGTGTGCGTTAATACATGGGTTTGAGTGAGTATTGCGCCTCGTACGAATTTTGTTTAAAAAAACGCGTTTATGTCATATTGCACCAAAAAGAGTAGTTTTGGAGTTTTAATGCCACGTGACTTCTCTTTTGAGGATTGTGGTAGCATATTTGTTGCAACTTGCTAGATGTGCAAATTAATTTATACGTGGCGTGAGTAAGGCATATAAGAGCATCATGATAGTACATCTCTAATGTTCTGTTTTATGCACTCTCATTTGTTGACATTGTTGGTATTCTTTCTTGCACATGCACTATATAGATTGATTGACAACAGTAGTTTTGTAGCCACTATTTTCAGGCGTTAGTGTACATCGCTCGTGTGGTTTGAGGTTTAAAGTTGACTTGAATTATTTGGTGTGTCAATCAAATTATGTGTACGTATGGTTTTCTGAAATTTTGAGAAAAACAAATTAAGGTGTGCGAGCCTGGTCAAATGATTTTATTTACTTGTCCTTTTGCGACTGAATGAGAAGTTTTGAAATTTGAGTTGATGAATTTCTACTTTGAAAATTAGCAATGACTATCCGGTATGTGTTATACCATTTCAGAGTGACTGCTAAGAAAGTGTTGCAGATTGGCATGCAAAATTTTAATTTAAGATTTCTTTCGATGTTTAAACCGATATTTCCAAATGATGTAAACATCCTGTTATTTGAGTTAAAAACTGGGAGATGGCCCAGACCATGACGTGTTTTAACCAAGGTGTGTAGATGGTTTGCTTCGTTTCTCTGTGAACAAACTGACATATGTAAAGTTGTTAATGAATTGTTGTTCATATCATTTTATGGTTAAAAATAGAATTTTGGAAATCGACATCGCGTAAACCTTTTTGAAGTTCGTATAAACAGGCTGCTAGACACTGTTTTAAATGTCGGAATTTAGTTTGCGCGTGAGGCATAAGTAAATTCGTGATGGGACCCTGGTGGTTCATTTTATAGGTTGTCGAGTACGTTTTTACGTTTCGGTAGTAAACTAATTTGTGATGGAAAGGTTTTCAAAAATAATTTTTATACATGAGACGAGTGTGTCCATGGTTGTACATCCACTAGCTGAGTAGTGGTGAGTTTTTGTACGTATATGATGTTAGTATAAAAACTTTTGTGTTGAAAATTTAGTGAAAACTTTATTGGCATAGTTATTGAGTCTGTCACTTGAAAACCTTGAACTCTTTAGGCTTGGTAAGGTTGAGCAACCCGAGTTAGGGGTGAGGGCGTGTAGAACCTTTCGATGAAAGATCGGGTTTCTAACGCGTGTGATTGTCGTGAGCCGTATGATGTCGTTTGCGGGGACGAATCATTTCGTGTGGACAACTAAAAGGTGAGACTTGCGGTGTCCCTTGTTAGTGTTGTGGTAGCCGTTCACTTCGGCAACCTTGTTTTGGGTTGTCGGTATTGCGTGAAGGTCGCGTAGGACCCTTTAGACCGTGGGGATGACCATGGATTGGTGGGACGATTTGAGGAGTGACGCTCGTGTGTGGAGCTCTGTGATGAGTCGAGTTTGGTGATGTAACTAGGTGTCAACTTTTGGAGTTCGAGGCCAAGGACCACTAGTGTGATTGGAGATAGTGTAGTCCAATTTTAATAAGTGGTGGTATCGGTTATGATGAACTTAAGTTCGATTGTGACGAATGGTTTAACGGGATGACCCGCTGCTTGTGGTAAAAGAATCTGTCGACTAGATGATCGGAATTAGACGTGTTTTGGGAGTGGTGTAACTGATGAGTCAGTGACGACTGTCGGTATTGGAGTCTAGTGGGTCTCGTTAGAGGTAAGTGCCGGTGCGGCAGTGGGAACCTTAGATTTGGAGGTTCGTTAGTTTAGGTGTAATCAAACCTTGGACTAATTGGAGAAAATTAAGAGCGTGTGGACACGGGTTGATTTGGAGTCGGGATCCGTCGTCGGGGAAGTATGGAACACCTAAGGTTGGGAGTTACTCCAGTGGTTGGAGCGTTCACCCAGACATAAGTACAATGTGTCTGAGAGGGTATTGTTGGTAAGAGTTCGCTTGAGGTTTGTCTTAGCAGTCTGTGTGGGAAAAATTTAGATTTCAGTTAAAAGCTATTGGAACGTGGTCGGCGTCGAATTAGTTAGCCCTGGGTTGTAAGGAATTTGGATTTCGAGGACGAAATCATTTTAAGGTTGGGAGGATTGTAACATCCCGATTTTTGAAACTTTTAAGATAAATATGAAAAATAGGATTTTGGATTAAATCCTACATTTTATAGTTTTGTTGGATGAAGAATTCAAATACGAGTCCAACGGGCCTTTCCGGAGCGAAAACGGAGCTAAAACGAAGAAGTTATGGCCGAAACATCTTTCGGTACAATCTCGGCTAAAGTGACCAGCGAATGTGACACTTGTGTCACTCTCGCGTGTCACTATCGTCGGTTTTGTACCGAGATCTAATTGACCACGGCGAGAGTGCCCAGCGAAAGTGACACTTGTGTCACTCTCGCACGTCACTTTAGCCGTCGGGTACTTGGAGCATAAATACGAGATTTTTAGCCCTAAACTTCATTTCCTCATATCTCACTCATTTCACCTCCGTTTTTGGCGATTCAAAGTGCCATGGGTTTGATTTTTAGAGCTTTTCAAGGATAAAGTTCTAGTTTTGAAGTTCATTGGAAGATTCAAGGGTGTTTGGTGGTGGTAAGTCTCTCATTTCTCACTCTCAAATCTCTTCTCTTCTCTCCAAATCGTTTCCCCTCTTTCCCTCACAAACCCTGACTGATTTTGGGGATTTTCATGGAGATTAATGTGTTTCTTCTCCATTTTATTCTAGTGGTTTCATTTATTGATGCAAGAGCAAGTTTCATCCACAACACTAGAGATTTTTGGGGTATTCTAGGTTTTCATCAAAACCTAAGTGGTGAGTTCATCCTCCTAGCTTCTATACTTTCATATGAGTTATAAATGTTCCATTGATGATCTCCTAGTGTTTTGTTTCTCCAATTTCGGTTTGGATGATTTTGGGGAAGTTAGGTTAATATTGGGGTTTTGGTCAAAATGAAGATTTTTATATAAGGTGTTTGGGGAATGGTTTTAAAGTGGTTGAATATGAATATTCATGGTTGGAAATTTATGGATCTAGGTTTTTTTGGAAGATTTGGCTTAAGGATTCGTGTTGCATCAAAGGAGCTTACGTTTGGAAAAATCTAGATTTAGCCTAATCTAGCAAAGTGAGTTCAAGTTGATTTGTGAAAACTTTGTACATGCCAAAATGTGTGTTTTAAAGTATCTATGTGCTTATGTGGAAGTATCCCTTTGTTGAGCTTTACAAATCTTGATTTAAAGTATCTATGTGTTTAATGGATTTTGATCTAATCAAAGTGTTGAGCTTTACAAATCTTGTAAAACACCCACATTTGGGGATTTTGAGTGAATCCGACCATGTGAATATTTTGAGAGTTGTAAACATTTATTTTGGGGCAGATGGCCAATTGAGGAATTAAAAAGTAAAGATTTTGGGTAACGATGCATTTTGGGTTACGTAACCGTGTGAGTGACACGTAATTAACCAAACGTTTATTTTGGCCTTAAAGGCTTGATTTATACTCAAATGAGTCTTTCGAGTGCTTGTCGGTTTTAGTGACTCGAGATGGAGTATTGGAGGTGTTATATGCTTAATTGCATTTTATTTGAATATGTGTCGGTTTAAGTGTTGGTCTTATGTGTGAAGACCGTTTGATGATTTTATATGCTTATTACCTTTGGGACTAATGAACCTTAGTGAGTTATATGCATTGTCGAGTTATAAAAGAGTTGCATATACGTGTACATATAGATGCATATATGATTTGACTTCATTGGGAACGTGGCAATGAAGGGGTTGTGAGATTATCATGCCTTGGAGCGTGTGTTTGCATGTTGTGGGTTAGATGCATTTCATTTGCATAAATCGATGTTGATAAATGATCATTAGATCTTTTGAGCAGAGGGCTCGGTTTTGGACTCTATTGAGTCTTGAGGGCATTCGCCCGGTTTTTATAAGCTCGACGTGGGCTTGGGGTTTGAATTGCATGGGTTGCATTACATTTGTTGTTTACATGAGTTGAACGCATTGGTTATTCTTTTGGGATCATGTATATATATATTACGTCGAGTAAGCTTGTTTTGGATGGTGGGTTTCCAAGGTAAAGACCTAGTATGGTTGAACTTGGTAGTTTTAAATGGACTAAAGACCTAGTATGGTTGATGTCTAAGATGGGCTAAAGACCTAGTATGGTTGATGCCGAAGATTGACTAAAGACCTAGTATGGTTGATGTCAAAGATGGGCTAAAGATCTAGTATGATTGATGCCGGAAATGGACTAAAGACCTAGTATGGTTGATGTCTAAGACGGGCTAAAGACCTAGTATGGTTGATGCCGAAGATTGACTAAAGACCTAGTATGGTTGATGTCATCTGCTTTCCACATCCAAGAAGCTTACTTACGTTTATTAATTGTGGTTTAATTTATGTGTTGGCCACATTCGATGAGATCGGGTCTCCCCCGTCACCGAAGGGTATTGATTTTGGTATTTTATTATTCGCATTGTTGAGGTTATAGTATATGCATATAGATTGTTTTCCATGATTGATGGACGGATTTATGTTACATCCTTATTGGATGTTTGAACTATTGGAGTTTTATTCGCAGTGACGATTACTTGAGAAATTATTATTTAATTAACTCTTGAGATGAGTTTTGGATTTGAATCCTTTGCAGAGAAACGATTTTCATTGGAAGCTTTCCTCACCGGGATTGTGTGTGTTTGGAAAACGAGTCGTCGATGTCTTTTATACAAACTGTTAGTCCCAGATGGCTATAACAAGTATTGTAGAAGGGGGGGGGGTTGAATACAATACTCAAAATTTTCACAATTTTAATTCTTTTTATTGAAAATCTTTCAACAAGAATTACACATAGAAAACTTAAGACTGTTGCGGAAAAGAACAGATAAACTATTCTAACAATCTTACACAAAGTATACAACAAAATAACTAAGAACACTTAGAACAAAGCTATAAAGTTTTTCAAGCAAACTGGAAATTCTTGCACTTAGAGAATTCTTCCAGTTTGCGTAGAATATCAAGAGCTCACAGTAATCTTCAAAGTCTCTCAAGATGTGTGTGTTTTCTGTGTGGAGAGCTCTTCCTTTTATAGTGACAAGGAGTGTGCAAGCATTGAATGCTTGGGACACTTGTCATCTTCACACTTGTTGAGGATGTTGACTTCTGGAAAGTTGTGAAGTCATTGTCACCTTTTACAAGGTACAGTCAGAAGAGCCCATGCATGAGGAAAGAGCTTTGCATGGAAATGGATAATAAGACAAAATGTCACTTTATCCATGTAGAAAATATCTTCTCAATTTGTCTTCTAAATATTGCACCACCGAAGGAAGCTTGGGATATGTGACACATCTTTGGAGAAAACATCTTTGAAGCTTCTTTGAGGTCCCACCGAAATGTCATTTGGGATATGTGACACATCTTTGAGATATGTGACATCATCTTTGGGATATGTGACATCATCTTTGGAGAAAGCTTCTTTGAGATTTCTTTGAGATCCCACCGATGATAGCCTTGTGATATGTGACACATCTTTGAGATATGTGACATCATCTTTGGGATATGTGACATCATCTTTGGAGAAAACTTCTTTGAGACTTCTTGGCCGAAATAAAGAGAAGTTTCGGTGGAGATATGTCCACCGAAATTGTGAGAACAATTTCGGTGAACAATGACTTGTATGTTTGAGAAAAGATCTTTCACTTCCACAATGAGAGAATCTTTAATCTTGACTTTGGTTGATCTTTGACTTCACCAAACATTTGATATCTTGTACAAGCCATTACAAAGAACCATGCATCCAAAATTTCTCTAAATTTCTCTAAGTATAAAATGTTTTTCAAAGTATGAAAGGAGATCATGAGGTCATCTTCAAATCTTGATGACCCAACAATCTCCCCCTATTTGATGATGACATCCATACTTAGAAAAACATGAGTAAGACAGTGAATAATGCATGTTGACCCTTCTTTACTTTTTTTGGGTTCTTTTTCACACAGTCCATTTTTTTTTTTTGTGTGTATGTATATATGATATTTACATATAAGAAAAAATAGAAAGGTATAGCTGTACAAATAATCGAAAGGAAAAGGAAAGAAGTATAAACAGTATAAACAGAATGAATATTACTTGCATCTTTGGAGGGGCGAGTTGAAACTTGTGTCTGGCTTGAGGATTCTTCATTTTGATCAGCAGCCTTAGGATACTTCTGCCCAACTGTTGCATCTTGGCATCTTTTCATGTTTAGCATCAGCATCCTTTGTCTTTGTTTTGCTCCCCCTCAGTTAGATCAGTCGGTCTTTGTGTTTCTCCCCCTCAGTTAGATCCGCCCGGACTGAAGTGCTCCCCCTTGACCGGTCCGTCGATTTCCTCATTTTTTCAAGTTGGTCGCTGTGTATGAGTACTGAGGGTTTATGTTGCTCCCCCTCAGATGAATTCTCCCCCTCAGCGGCCGACGTAGGAAAAACACCAAGAGAAAATGAAAAGATCGGCTAGAACCAAGACTTTTTTTTTTTTTTACCTTTCCACCGAAAATTGAGCAAAATCCACCGAAAATAGGCTATTTTCGGTAGGATTTTCGGTAGGATTTTCGGTGGAAAATCGGTAGGATTTTTTTTTTTTTTTTTTTTTTTTGCTTTTCCACCGAAAATGAAGGAGAATCCACCGAAATTTGGCTATTTTCGGTAGGATTTTCGGTGGAAAATCAGTAGTAAAACTTCTAAGACATTATGGAGAAAATCTTCAAAGTGAAGAAAAGATTGGAATTTCATCTTCCAATTTGATGACCCAAAAAGATTGAGTTTGAGGATTTGGGGTGACATCTGTAGAAGAGTTTGTAGTGGGTGGATTGGTGGAGGGATTTGAGGTGGTGGATCGGTGGAGGGATTTGAGGTGGTGGATCGGTGGAGATTCGGTGTGGAATCGGTGTGGGTCGGTGTAGACTCGGTGGTGGATCGATGTGAGGATTCCACCGAGGAGTTTGAAGGATTGTACCGAATTTAGAAGGGTTTCACCACCGAATTTGAAGGGTTCCACCGAATTTGAGGGATACCACCGATCGAGGAGGCAAAACATATGATGGGAAGTAAAGTATGGTGGGATATGGTTTTGGTTTGGTGGTTAAGGAAAATTTCGGTGGTGAGGTTTAGAAAAGAAATGGAATTTTAAGAGATTGGAGATGGTGATGTCATGAGAATGACATCAACATGCTTATGATGTCATGAGAGTAAAGAATTCTAAGGTTTTGTCAACTTTCTCACTTGTTCACATAGATCCATCTGCCCAGCTCAAAATCTGCAAACACAAAGAATTTAATTTCCAGGTACCCATTTTGAAGGTGGGTCCTTTTGGGTTAGAAGAAAAAGAATGAAAAGAATTTATATCACTCAGAATAATTCTTTATTTCACAGTCTTTGGCAAAATGAGAAATATCACCACAGATATAGCATTTTCTATAAAGAGAGTTCCTTTTAGAAACTTGACATTTTTCCTAACTTTTGCTCAAAGATTTTGAAGAGATAACAAAGAATGGGGGTGCATCACATAGAATTCCTATTTCAAAAATTGGGAGTACAAAAATCCTTTCTTTTGAATTGGACATTTTGAAACTCACAGATTGAAGAAGAAAATCGGTATGAGAAGTCATAAAGTTATTTTTGGAAATTTTTTGGAGGATTTCTTTTTAAGAAAGAAACAACACCCAGAGACTAGCCAAATAAAATTTCCAAAATTTATGTTTTCAGATGTGATGGCAGAAATTATGGACACATAGCAAAAGAGTTTGAAATAAGAGAATTCATAAAAAATAGATAAAACACATAGTATGTACCTGTGAAGAGTAGAAGAAGCACTTAGCTGATACAAGAGCAGTTGAGGAGTCATTCGCTTTCAGATGTGGGTTCATCTGCCAAATCATGAGTTTTAGCAGGCAGACTCTTTCCTCTTCTGACAAGTCTTTCATTTCTTTCCTTTTCTCTCTTGTATTTCTCCTTGTATCTTTCAGTCCGGTCAAAATTTGCAGAAGAGGAAGATTGGCTGAAATTTTTGGAAAATCGGTGGGAAGCACTTCTAAGTCTTTCAAGGTTTCTACTTTTACACTCAGAAGCAAAATGACCCTTTTTACCACACTTAAAACATTCCTCATTAGATTTGTCCAAACAAGAGTGTTTGGAGAGAGAAGAGGAGGATTTTCTACCAAACTTAGATTTTTGAGAAGAGAGATGAGATTTGGATTTAGAGTGCCCATCCAACATGGCCATTTCATCAGATAATTTATCAGCTGAAGTTTCCTCACATTCATCCTTAGCATCACTAAGATATGCTTCTGAATGATCATTGGGATCTTCTTGACTATCATGGTCAGAATCAGATGGGTAGGAGATTTTTGGAAAACACTTAGTCTTTTTGTAAGAGTCACTTAGGAGAGCTAGAGAAGAGTTCTTTATAAACTTATGCAGTTTCGTCTGCTCATAGTTGAAAAGAGTTCCATAAAGAACAGTTAAGGGCATGAACTCAAGGTCCTTGGTAGTTTTGATGCAAGTACATATATTTTCCCAAAAATCTGGAAGACAATCCATGAACTTGCACAAGACTTCCTCATTATCATAGACTCTGCCCAACAACTTAAGATCATTTAAAAGAGAGTTGAAGCGATTATAGAAGCTAGGAAGAGATTCTCCTTTTTCAAAGGTGAAGAGTTCATACTTTCTTATAAGACCAATCTTTTTACACTTCTTAACTTCCTCTGTACCTTCGTACAGAACACATAGAGTGGACCACATCTCTTTGGCAGTAGAGAGATTTACCAGAGAGTGGTACACTTCATCAGGAAGAGAGAGAGCAATGATAGTTCTAACTTTAGAATCAAGAGACACAAGTCGTTTTTCCTCATCAGTATATTTCTTAGGATTTTTAAGAATGTAACGACCAGTAGCAGCAGATTTTTCTTCATCAGAGGAATCATCAGAATTATCTTTTTCCATGGTTTCTTTATCAGGCCTCTGCGTTTCATAGCGAGCCCAAACTCTGGGGATAATGGGTCCCTCTTGGAGAATGGTTGGATATCTAGTATCCACTCCTTCCATGAACAACATCATGCGGCTTTTCCACAAAGAGAAGTTGTTAGCATTAAACTTAGGAGGTTTTGAAATGGAGCCATTTTCAGAAAAGTTATTTTGAAAAGAGTTTTCAACAGTAGAGGAAGAGGAGGCAGCCATCGCAGATCAAGTTTATGGAATTAAACTTTCCGCTCTGATACCACTTGTTAGTCCCAGATGGCTATAACAAGTATTGTAGAAGGGGGGGTTGAATACAATACTCAAAATTTTCACAATTTTAATTCTTTTTATTGAAAATCTTTCAACAAGAATTACACATAGAAAACTTAAGACTGTTGCGGAAAAGAACAGATAAACTATTCTAACAATCTTACACAAAGTATACAACAAAATAACTAAGAACACTTAGAACAAAGCTATAAAGTTTTTCAAGCAAACTGGAAATTCTTGCACTTAGAGAATTCTTCCAGTTTGCGTAGAATATCAAGAGCTCACAGTAATCTTCAAAGTCTCTCAAGATGTGTGTGTTTTCTGTGTGGAGAGCTCTTCCTTTTATAGTGACAAGGAGTGTGCAAGCATTGAATGCTTGGGACACTTGTCATCTTCACACTTGCTGAGGATGTTGACTTCTGGAAAGTTGTGAAGTCCTTGTCACCTTTTACAAGGTACAGTCAGAAGAGCCCATGCATGAGAAAAGAGCTTTGCATGGAAATGGATAATAAGACAAAATGTCACTTTATCCATGTAGAAAATATCTTCTCAATTTGTCTTCTAAATATTGCACCACCGAAGGAAGCTTGGGATATGTGACACATCTTTGGAGAAAACATCTTTGAAGCTTCTTTGAGGTCCCACCGAAATGTCATTTGGGATATGTGACACATCTTTGAGATATGTGACATCATCTTTGGGATATGTGACATCATCTTTGGAGAAAGCTTCTTTGAGATTTCTTTGAGATCCCACCGATGATAGCCTTGTGATATGTGACACATCTTTGAGATATGTGACATCATCTTTGGGATATGTGACATCATCTTTGGAGAAAACTTCTTTGAGACTTCTTGGCCGAAATAAAGAGAAGTTTCGGTGGAGATATGTCCACCGAAATTGTGAGAACAATTTCGGTGAACAATGACTTGTATGTTTGAGAAAAGATCTTTCACTTCCACAATGAGAGAATCTTTAATCTTGACTTTGGTTGATCTTTGACTTCACCAAACATTTGATATCTTGTACAAGCCATTACAAAGAACCATGCATCCTAAATTTCTCTAAATTTCTCTAAGTATAAAATGTTTTTCAAAGTATGAAAGGAGATCATGAGGTCATCTTCAAATCTTGATGACCCAACACAAACCCGTTTTGAAAATCATTTATTAAGTTGAATGTTTTGGTTTATCAAATGATTTGCTCGTGATGTAAACTCTTGAACTCACTAGGCGTTAGCCTAACCTTTTTATTTGTCGGCAGGTGCAACAGGTTCAGGTTGGGAATAACTTTAGCTACACTGTGAAGTGACGAGTGCTAGTAGAGTGCACGAGAAGTGAGATGCTTAGCGAAGTCTTTCGCACTTATTTGGGATTAGCAACTTGCAATTGGATTAAGTAACACCCGCCTTGAGTTATTAGTTGTGAAGTTTGTAATGTTTAAACTTTGAGGTATTTTCAAGGATGTTTTGTAGAAATGTTTTATCATCTCTTAGTTGGATTTATCGAAATTACCGTTAGTTGCTCGTTCCAATTTTGAGGGTGTTACAAGTTGGTATCAGAGCATAAGTTTGAGAGAATTAGGTGTTGATTTTTGGATACCTAGACTCAAACTAGCGTTGTTTTAGGTGATTGAGAGCGAGATTGCACCATTAGGCACTCTAAGATAAGATATTCGGAAGTTGTTGGGGTCACTAGAAGCGAGAGGTCACGTCAAGAGTAGCAAGGGTGATCATGTACAGTACGTTCAGGATTGCACCTGGCCAGTGTGATAGTGAACCTACCGGGTACATGAGAGTACTTGGACGACTCTAGCGTGATGACCGTTGGGGTGGTAAAGGAGTTCTAAGCGAGTAGTCATTAGAAGAGGTTGACGTTTTTAGCAATTGCCATTTGGAGTGGCGGTAAGCATGATTGATTGTATTAAGTAGACCGTTCTGGTCAGACTTGATAGTTGGATTGGAGACGTAGGCTTATTGAAGTGACTTGATTCGAGGAGAAATGTGGGGTTAGTCGATGTGACCTTCCACTTTGCATTAAGATGCGTGAGTATCTGGATGACAATAGTGTGATCGGAGAAATTGGAGGAATGTGACCTAGACGTTGAGTGCCGACAAAATGCATGCACGAAATTTATTTTGCTTTTAAAATAAATTGCATCGATTATTTCTTATGTTTCGAATCGTCGGATGGACGGTACTGCTAAATCTGGGAAAAAGTTTGACATACGCAAGATTTTTAAACTATGATTTTGGAACATGCATGAAATTATTTTACGACAGGCGGTTGTGAACCTGGTTGGGATTTATTTTATTCCTTGTAGTCGTCCACTACTACTTTCGAATGTTGTGATGTCCATGTTTTAATGTCGTTTATGATTTTGGATAAGTAACCGCGACTTGCGACCTTAACATTGGATCTCCTCCACATGTGTTAAGGCTTGGACGGAGAGTTATATTCCCTTGTTTTAGTATTGATCTTTGATGGGAATTTCGATTTTGCGAGTCTTGACGAAAGAGTGTCGTTTTACTTGTGTTGTAACAAAAATGGAGGTTTTATGATTTGTATGATTCGATCATAGCGTGGTTTTATGCGAGTTGTCTATTGAAAACGAAGACTTTGACACCATTTAATTGGTTTGATGCGGTTGAGTTCCATTGAGTTTTATGGAAGCTTTGTGAAGTATGACCGAGTTTCGTTTTACGATGTTTTGCGGTGCATGGGTGACACTTTATTGCGTGCATAACTTGAATGCTTGTGTGCGTTAATACATGGGTTTGAGTGAGTATTGCGCCTTGTACGAATTTTGTTTAAAAAAACGCGTTTATGTCATATTGCACCAAAAAGAGTAGTTTTGGAGTTTTAATGCCACGTGACTTCTCTTTTGAGGATTGTGGTAGCATATTTGTTGCAACTTGCTAGATGTGCAAATTAATTTATGCGTGGCGTGAGTAAGGCATATAAGAGCATCATGATAGTACATCTCTAATGTTATGTTTTATGCACTCTCATTTGTTGACATTGTTGGTATTCTTTCTTGCACATGCACTATATTGATTGATTGACAACAGTAGTTTTGTAGCCACTATTTTCAGGCGTTAGTGTATATCGCTAGTGTGGTTTGAGGTTTAAAGTTGACTTGAATTATTTGGTGTGTCAATCAAATTATGTGTACGTATGGTTTTCTGAAATTTTGAGAAAAACAAATTAAGGTGTGCGAGCCTGGTCAAATGATTTTATTTACTTGTCCCTTTGCGACTGAATGAGAAGTTTTGAAATTTGAGTTGATGAATTTCTACTTTGAAAATTAGCAATGACTATCCGGTATGTGTTATACCATTTTAGAGTGACTGCTAAGAAAGTGTTGCAGATTGGCATGCAAAATTTTAATTTAAGATTTCTTTCGATGTTTAAACCGATATTTCCAAATGATGTAAACATCCTGTTATTTGAGTTAAAAACTGGGAGATGGCCCAGACCATGACGTGTTTTAACCAAGGTGTGTAGATGGTTTGCTTCGTTTCTCTGTGAACAAACTGACATATGTAAAGTTGTTAATGAATTGTTGTTCATATCATTTTATGGTTAAAAATAGAATTTTGGAAATCGACATCGCGTAAACCTTTTTGAAGTTCGTATAAACAGGCTGCTAGACACTGTTTTAAATGTCGGAATTTAGTTTGCGCGTGAGGCATAAGTAAATTCGTGATGGGACCCTGGTGGTTCATTTTAAAGGTTGTCGAGTACGTTTTTACGTTTCGGTAGTAAACTAATTTGTGATGGAAAGGTTTTCAAAAATAATTTTCACAATTTTAATTCTTTTATTGAAAATCTTTCAACTAGAATTACACAAAGAAACTTAAAGACTGTTGCGGAAAAGAACAGATAAACTATTCTAACAATCTTTCACAAAGTATACTAAACAAAACAGCAGAGAACACTAAGAGCAAAGCTATAAGGTTATCAAGCAATATGAAAATCTTGCACTGAGAGAAATCCATAAAGCGTAATTTGCATGGAGTCTTCATCTTCCTTTTATAGTGAGGATAAGGTACTAAGCATTAAAAGCATGGTACTATTATCCTCAAGTCACTTGCAACGTACCAATGGTCTTTGGAAAAGTACCAGTGGACTTCTAAAAAACTGATAAGTCACTATCACCTTTTTCTTGAAACCAGGAATAGAAGCCATGCTGAAAGGACATCTTCTAAAAAGATAATAAGACAAAATGTTACTTTTGCCTTGTATCAGATTTTGTCCCGAAATAAATGATCTTCTTTATGAGTATTCAAGACAATATCACTGAAAGAGTTCCACCGATAATATTGTCAAGAATATATAACCATCTGCAAAGAAGTACCATTTCCATAAAGTTCCTACCGAGTTTAAGAAGCATATCGGTGGAAGCTGTTCACCGAATCTGAAGGTATTTTCGGTGGAGGCAGTTCACCGAAAAATGAGAGCTACTTCGGTGGAGATGAAGGCCACCGAAATTGTGAAGACAATTCGGTGGTGATGATGGCCACCGAAATTGTGAGGACAATTCGGTGGTGATGATGGCCACCGAAATTGTGAAGACAATTCGGTGGTGATGACTTGTTTGTTTGTTGAGAAGAGTCTTCTATTTTCCACAAGTAGAGAGTCTTCAAGCTTGGTTTCGGTTGATCTTCGACTTCACCGAACATTTGCTATTTTGTACAAGTCATTCAAAGAACCAAACTAAAATATTCTAAGTAGGATTTTTAGGGAAAACATCGGTGAGTCAATTTCAAATCCTTGGTGACCCAACAATCTCCCCCTATTTGAATTTGAGCTCCTTTCTTAGAATATTTAAGAGTATTGAAAAGTAAAGTGCATTTGACCTTTTTTACTCTTTTTGGGTTCTTTTCACATAGACCATTCTTTTTGTTCTTTTTGATCTTTTTCTTTTTGTATGAGTATGTATACTATGTACAGTATTTACAAGTAAATGAAAGTAAGGATATGTACCGAAATAAAATTCAAATAGAGAGATACTTGTATTAAGATAAGTTTTCTCGTACATTTTTACAAAATGAGAAACAAACTCTTTACAAGTACCAAAGGCAAAGAGAGAACCTATTTCTCGGTGGTTTGCCTCCGTTTAATTTCATCCGTCACATTTTTGAAGAAGGGATGAGCTTCGGGAATGTAAGGAAATAGGTTGTAGATACCTTGAAGGAACACAGTATCGGCAATGGAAATCTGAGCAAATCTGAAGAAGGATCTTCGACCGAAACCATCATTAAAGTAAAGCCCAGGAATCGGTGCAAGGCTCAGAGTTGTAGAGGGATGTGGTACCGAGGTAGGAAGGGAAAGATTCAGGTTGCTGACATTTGGAATCTTTCCTTCAGATGCCATCTCTTTGAATGCTTTGTCTATGGGATTCTTGACTGTAGGAACCCGAATGTCTTCTTTCATTGATTGAAGTTTGGCCCTTTCATCGGTGGAAAGGATGATGTTGTGTTTTCTTTTGATCTCCTTCATCCTATCCATCAAACCTTCAATGCATTTGATGAATGTGTCCTTCTTCGGGTTTGGACTTTTGACAAGATGTTGAGAGATTTCGAACCATTCAGTGAGGCCGAAATTCTTGAGGTGGACATCTGTCAAGCTTTTCAACGAACCATCATCTATGTTAATGATTAGCTTGATATCCTTTGGGTTGACTCTGGAAGTAGCAATTTTGGCACTTGTGATTGTGGCTGTGCTCATTCGGTGGTGCATGGTTCTTTTGTACCAGGCAATTTCTTCGTTCTTTTCTTCTTCAAATGCACTTAGTACGGATTTTTGAGTTTGGATGGCATCAGTGGACTTCACTTTGGCGGCTTCTTCTTCGGCAGCTTTCATGGATAGAGCTTTAGATTTATCCAAAGCTATTTGGGCAAGTTTAGCTTCCTCAATTTCTTGAGGAGAAAGGCCGAGATCGGTGAAGGTTGTTTGAGGAGGAGGCTTGAGTTTTAGAGTTTCAGCACCTTCAGGTCTTGCCCCAAACTTAGCCAATTATTTCTTCTTCTTTTCTTCCTTTGCCAAGTCTTCGGCCGAAATTACCTTCTTTCCTTTATCTTTGGGAGCTTTGCTCGATTGCTCCCCCTCAGATGATGCAATCACTTCCACGATCTTAGGAAATTTGTTTTTCGGTGAAGAAATGGATTCGGTGGTGCCTGTATGGATTGGTGAGTTTTGAGGTGATTTCGGTGGTGGCGATGCATTCGGTGGAGAAGGGGTTTTCGGTGGAGGCTTGTTGCTGGTAGATTTCTTGAGAGTGGGAAGTTTTCTTGGTGTAGAAGTGGTTTTCTCCCCCTCAGCAACAGTCGGAAGCTTAAAACCCATCTCATAAAATACTTTATCGAATTTGGAGTGAAGAGAGGCCAAGCTTGTAGACATGGAATCGGGAACCAGAGAGAAATCACCCAAGCTCATTTCCCATTCAGATTTATCGGTGGTGGAGGCCTTTGTGAGGGATGCCACCTTTGAAGACAAAGTATAAAGGGATTCATTAAGTTTCTTAAAAAGAGAGTTCTTTTCTTTTGAAATCACATGATTTATAGTTTTCAAGTCCTCAAGCTCAGCTTTGATTTCCTCACACTTTTTAAGCTTAGACATGCAAATTTCAAGTTCAGATTTGAGTTCTTTCACTTGAGCAGATTTTCTATTCTTGCTATCTTTGACAGAATAAAAGTCTTTAGTTAAAGATTCATACGCATCTATCTTTTCACTATCAGTCATATCATTAAAAGGATGTACCTGAGCATAAGCTGTCGAGCACCCAGTCGACACAAGAGCCATTGGAGAGATAGCTTTTTCAGAATCCTCCATCTCTTCAGAAATGGCCATGAAGAGATAGCTTCTTCATCCCAGTTATGAGTTTCTGCCATTAGACCTTTTCCTTTTCTTTCAAGACCCTCACTCCTTTCTTTCTCTTTCTTGTACTTGGCTTTATACTTCTCAGCGCGCTCCTGATGGTCTAAGGAAGAGGATTGGGAATCCTTTTTGGAAAAGGTTGATTTGAAAGGATTATTTCTGGGTTTCTCATTCTTTGAAGAATATTTGTCAGAGGATGGGTTCCTAGACTTAGTAACACGCTTACTCCTACACTCAGATGCAAAGTGTCCTTTCTTGCCACAGTTATAGCACTCTTCATTTGACTTATCAGATGAAGTCTTGGAAGAAGAAGATTTTCTAAAATTTCTGGATTTGATGAAAGGACGAAATTTGTTCTTAGAGCCAGCCATCATTGCCATTTCTTCAGACATAATTTCCTCACCTTCATCATCAGCATCACTAAGATATGCCTCCGTTTGGTGGGTAGAGTTATTTTGGCTGTCATTGTCAGAGTCTGATGACGGATAGGTGATTCTAGGAACATTTTGAGATTTCTTGGAGCTTTCACTGACAAGAGCTATAGAAGAGCTCTTTATCTCTTTGATGAAAGATTTCCTTTGTAACTTTGTTTGCTCAAAATTGAAGAGAGTTCCATAAAGGACAGTTAAGGGCATGAACTCAAGGTCCTTGGTAGTTTTAATGCAAGTACATATATTCTCCCAAAAATCTGGAAGACAATCCATGAACTTGCTTAAGACTTCCTCATTATCATAGACTCTGCCCAATAACTTCAGATCATTTAGAAGAGAGTTGAAACGATTATAGTAGCTAGGAAGAGATTCACCTTTTTCAAAAGCAAAGAGTTCATATTTTCTAATGAGACCAATCTTTTTACATTTCTTTACTTCCACAGTACCCTCGTACAGTACACACAGTGTGGTCCATATCTCTTTAGCATTTTCAAAGTTAACTAGAGAGTGATAGACCTCATCAGGAAGAGAGAGTGCAATAATTGCTCTTAGCTTAGAGTCGAGAGAGACCAAACGTTTTTCCTCATCAGTATATTTCTTAGGATTTTTGAGGATGTAACGACCAGTAGCACTGGATTTTTCTTCATCAGAATCACTAGAGATTTCTTTTTCCAAGGTTTCTTTACCAGGCCTCTGCGTTTCATAGCGAGCCCAAACTCTGGGGATGATAGGTCCCTCTTTGAGAATGGTTGGATATCTAGTATCCACTCCTTCCATGAATAGCATCATGCGGCAGTACGTTTTTACGTTTCGGTAGTAAACTAATTTGTGATGGAAAGGTTTTCAAAAATAATTTTCACAATTTTAATTCTTTTATTGAAAATCTTTCAACTAGAATTACACAAAGAAACTTAAAGACTGTTGCGGAAAAGAACAGATAAACTATTCTAACAATCTTTCACAAAGTATACTAAACAAAACAGCAGAGAACACTAAGAGCAAAGCTATAAGGTTATCAAGCAATATGAAAATCTTGCACTGAGAGAAATCCATAAAGCGTAATTTGCATGGAGTCTTCATCTTCCTTTTATAGTGAGGATAAGGTACTAAGCATTAAAAGCATGGTACTATTATCCTCAAGTCACTTGCAACGTACCAATGGTCTTTGGAAAAGTACCAGTGGACTTCTAAAAAACTGATAAGTCACTATCACCTTTTTCTTGAAACCAGGAATAGAAGCCATGCTGAAAGGACATCTTCTAAAAAGATAATAAGACAAAATGTTACTTTTGCCTTGTATCAGATTTTGTCCCGAAATAAATGATCTTCTTTATGAGTATTCAAGACAATATCACCGAAAGAGTTCCACCGATAATATTGTCAAGAATATATAACCATCTGCAAAGAAGTACCATTTCCATAAAGTTCCTACCGGGTTTAAGAAGCATATCGGTGGAAGCTGTTCACCGAATCTGAAGGTATTTTCGGTGGAGGCAGTTCACCGAAAAATGAGAGCTACTTCGGTGGAGATAAAGGCCACCGAAATTGTGAAGACAATTCGGTGGTGATGATGGCCACCGAAATTGTGAGGACAATTCGGTGGTGATGATGGCCACCGAAATTGTGAAGACAATTCGGCGGTGATGACTTGTTTGTTTGTTGAGAAGAGTCTTCTATTTTCCACAAGTAGAGAGTCTTCAAGCTTGGTTTCGGTTGATCTTCGACTTCACCGAACATTTGCTATTTTGTACAAGTCATTCAAAGAACCAAACTAAAATATTCTAAGTAGGATTTTTAGGGAAAACATCGGTGAGTCAATTTCAAATCCTTGGTGACCCAACACCTTCTATCGACATATCCTCTGTCGGTCAGCCTCCTCTAACCGATAAGGAAGCTGAAATCGGTGGGATCCTTGTGTTATCAAATAAAAGATCTTCTCTCTGCAGATTGTTTCAAGTTCCAAAGTCAATTATATCGGTGAAACCTCATCGGTGTGATTGTCTTAGGATACACATCAAGAAGATCATTTATTGTGGGACAATATCCTTTGACAGATAAAAGTGACTGTTTGTCGTTTTATCTGTTATCAGTTAAAGTCCTTTTCTTCAGCATGGGCTCTATTTCCAGTACCTAGTAAAAGGTGATAAGGACATCTCAGCTTTTCAGAGGTCAACATCCTCAGCAAATATGATGATGACAAGTGTCCCAAGCATTCAATGCTTGTACACTCCTTGCCACTATAAGAGGAAGAAGAAATGCCCATGCAAACTACGCTTTCTGGAATTCTCTCAGTGAAAGAAATCTCCATATTGCTTGATAACTTAATAGCTTTGCTCTCAGTGTTCTTGGTTGTTTTGTTTAGTATACTTTGTGAAAGATTGTTAGAATAGTTTATCTGTTCTTTTCCGCAACAGTCTTTAAGTTTCTTTGTGTAATTCTAGTTGAAAGTGTTTCAATAAAAGAATTAAAATTGTGAAATTTTTTGAGTATTGTATTCAACCCCCCCTTCTACAATACTTGTTAAGCCATCTGGGACTAACAATACTGATATTTCTTCACTTTTCTACTTATATTTTCTGTAAAGTTGATGATTTTTAGACTTTTTAATTGTTTTCTTGCTTTCCTGTTGAATTCCTAGTTTAAGCAGTCTGGAGATGTAACAACCCAATCCTAAACTATATGGCAAGAAGATACATCTTTAAAATTAAAACGCCAAAACGGCTCAACATGGTCACACTAACAAAATTTACAACACATGGTTCGCGGAAATAACCATGAATACAACTGATAAATCTAAAATTTAGGTTTAGAAAGACTCACCTGAAGTCCATATTAGAAATGCTTACTCGTACCGATCATCTCTACTCGCACCTACAATTTAAGCCCACACACATACCAGGTAAGACACACTGGATTTTACTGCCTCGAAACTCTCAGTCGAAAGTACCCAACACTTAAATACCGGATCCGATAGATTTAAAGCCCAACTCCGATTCCCATAAATAAACATATGCCGGAATCCACTTAAATAAATATCTACCGGAGCCCAATTAACTATTTACATCAAAGTCCAATTAATTAATATATGGAAGTCTAATTAACTAATAACATCAAAGCCTAATTAATTAACAACATCGCAGCCCAAATTAAATAAATATTATGAAGCCTAATTAATTAATATTAGAGTAAATTACAGTTTTGGTCCCTATGGTTTGCGCTCACTATCAACTCTAGTCCTTCTTTTAAATTAATTACAGTTTTAGTCACTGTGGTTGCCAATCTATTTCAGTTGTGGTCCCTTTGACTAACTTTATTAAAAAAATCCATTAACTTCAAGGGTATCTTGGTCTTTTTAGTATTTCCTTTGTTTTTAATAAAAAAGTAAATAAATGTGTCGTTTTATATATGCGTATATACACACATACTGATCAGAAGTCAACACCCATTCCTCCGGCGAACAAGAAGAAAGCATTGATTCCAGATTCCAACCTCCATCCTCGTTTATCCGGCGATTTCTTTCACAGTCGGCCACCGATCTCTCAGTCTCTTATCTCCTATGCCCCTCATCTCTCTTCTATTTCTCCGTCGTCGAGAACCAAATCTTCTATTTCTCTGCCCCTCCCGTCTCCCAGAGATCTCAGCAGCACCGTCAAGCCCTCCCGTTTGTCTCTTCTATTTCTCCGTCGTCTCTCTCCCTCTGTGCCTTTGTTCATTTAGGTTTTGCATCTTCATCTGTTCATTTGGATCTGCATTTGCCGATCTCGTTTGGGTGGGACTGGTGGTGATAAAAATACGCAGATGGGACAGACCAAGTAGAGATATGCAGTGGTGAGTATTGGCCATAGATGAAGGTACTCACCTGGAGGACCACCAAACATGTATGTGTTTGGTTACGATTGGGTTTTGGTTTCGTTTTGGGGTTTTTAGATTTGTTTCAATCTGAGTTTTTAGGGTGCATCACTGCTTTTGTTTTAGTTTTCATTTATATTTTGGGTTTGATTTAGCTTTTGATGTGAGTTTTGATTTTGTTTTTGAGTTAAGTTTTGATACAGGGCTCTATTTTAGGTTTTGATTTAGATGTTGGGTTTTGATTTGGGTTTTGCATGTGAAGAGTAGGGTTGTTGGAGAAGATGACTTGAGGGGGTTGTCGGGGAAGATAGCCGAAAGGGGTTGTCGAAGAAGATGACTGGAGGGGTTGGTGTCGGCTGATGGGTTCACATAATTGGGAGGTAGGGGTTACGATACTTGCATCAAATGTTGTGCACATGCGCAAAGAATTTGTACATTGTAACTTATTTAAAATATTGTAAAAGAAATAAAATCTTGTAAAGCAAAAATAACAAATAAAAAATAATAAAGGTTAAAAGACTAAAATACCCTTTACTTTAACTGAGTTTTTAACAGAATTAACAAGATTGGTCAAATCCGAAACAAAATGGAAACCATAGGGACCAAATCTGAAACAAAATGACAACCATAGTGACTAAAACTGTAATTAGTTTAGAATAGGGACTAAAATTGATAGTAAGTGAAAACCTCAGGGACCAAAAATGTAATTTACTCTTAATATTATGAAGCCCAAATTTCAATTAAATACCGTCCAAAGTTTATCAATTCCCACCGATCCACATTGCATCACTTCCACCGACCTTTTCTTTCAATTAAGACCACCGACCACTTTTTTTTAATAAAATCCACCGGCCAAACCAAATGGAATAGATACCGGCCCATCTAAAAATGTCCACTAACCACAAAAATCCGGGACTACTATATTAATTTCGGGACTGCAGAAATTAAAGTCCAAACCGAATCTAATAAATGGACTCCGGGTCCACCGATTTAAAGCCCACCTCCGGTTTCATTAAGACTCCGGATCGTTTCCATTATTTTTCTCTAATACCGGATCCACAAAGTGGGATTCCGGATCCCATTTCAGGTGCATACCGGATCAAAGCAAGTTCCAGATCTCTCAACCAAAAACTTCCGGACCCAATCTAACCCATTCTGAATCTTTGTAATTAAATCAAGCCCACGTTCCGAAACATAAAGAAATAGGTTTCGGATCATATTTAAATTCCGGATCAGCCCATAATTTTATAAACACCGGAACTCCTTTATATTTTAAACCATTCCGGATCCAAAACCAGTCCAAACTTCCGGATCTTATACGCACAAAATCACAGTCTCCTATTTTTTTCAAAAGACGAAACGATACAGTTAAATTAATAGAACCGAAAACGTAATCTGTTTCAATTGATTAACGAGTCTCTTACCCAACTAATTGATTAATTTAACTCCATTAAAATCCTCTAGATTCTTTTAAACATCCACAGTAAACTCTAAAATAGCAAAAACTCTCAAAACCCAATCAAACTAACAGAACTCTAAAATTAAAAGTTGGGATTTCAGATTACCTGAATGAATCAATGTAGGATAGGTTCAATCTTCCATTCCTTCGGCCAATTTGATAATTCCTTTCCTTCTCTAAACGAAATGGAAAATCAATTTCTCCTGCTCTTTCTCTCTAAGCCGCCACACACACACCAAGAATTTCTCCTAGGGTTTTGAGCTGATTTGATGTTTAAATCCCCTCTAAAATTTACAAATTTTGCCCCTCAAATTTATAGACTTCACACTTTTCACTCCAAAGATAAATCTTTATTCTCAAACTGAACACGGTTATTACAGGAGAACACTCGAAAACCTGAACCTTGATCATCAAAACCTCCAAAATGGAGGAAAACCAATTTGATTTAAACGCACCTCTACTTTCTTTTAGACTTTATAATACATATTTATAAATAGAAATCTATTGAGATTAAATAAATAAAAGGGCATAACAAGTTAAAAATGATGGCGATAAATAAAAGCCCTTCTCTCTTCTTTCCATCTTCCAAATCCCTTAATTCATTTTATGTTTGCCTTCTTCATCTCCATCTGCGTTATTGTTTATATGAGGCTTTTTTAAACTTGCTATGTAGTTTGTGTCTTTACCACTTCTTGAGCAGGTCTACGGCTTGAAACTCTTCTGGGTATCTTGCTGACTTTCTTATTTCCTGGGGGTCTTTTGTTATGGTAATTTTCCTGATTTTGTTTTTCTTCTTGATTGTTCTAGGTGATTGGAATAGGAGAATGTCGTGATTTGGTTTATAATAACGATGCTTTATCAGTGAATGGTTAAAAATATTGGTTTATAATAACGATGTGCAAATGGGATTCATGATCACATTTTCATTTTTGGTGACTCAAATTTTACAGGAATGTGTATATGTTTCAGCGTTTGGCTTTATTCAGGGATTGGAGTAACTCTGCAAGCTTGAGTACATGAAGTTCAAAACAAGAATCGTATGTGAGCTCAATGGGGAAGGATTTCACCAAAGATTGCTTTAATTGTCGATTTATGTGGTTGTTCTTGGAGTTTTTTCTCTCGATAGTCATATAGATGGATGATAGGAGGCCATTCTGTCCTTGTCCGCGAACCTCTATCACCAAGGTGCAACCACTCTCTTTATCTCAAAGAATTATCAAAAAGACATATTCGTCTAACCTTTTATCATATGTGCTTTGTGCATATTGCAGGTTATCAGATGATACGAAAATAAAGTGAGATTACATTTTAATATGTTAAGTTGATACGTTCATAGCATATTGTTGTTTATTTGGGGGAATTCACACCTAGTTTAGTGTAAGTATTGACGTTTGGAATGAAGCAGCGGAGTTAAGTCTGTAAGAAACCCTTTTAGACTTGAATTTCAGGTAATTTCTATTCTTTAATTTTGTGTTTTTAGTTGGATCATGAGATGGGTATTGTAATATTAGATCAATGATGAGTTGAGTGTTTTTTGTTTGTGCCAATGAATTATAGTGTACTTATAAACTTGATTACTTCAAATCTTTAGTGAATCTGTGAGGAGGAATGCGTGATGTTTGTGTTTGGATGAGGGTGAAGGTACATCTACAGTGATAAGACCCTCTTTGAGAAGTTGCTTGATAAGTACTTCTACCAAGGTATGCATCTCTACTGTATCGAATTTTCCCCCTGATCATATTGCAAGAATTACATTCAAGTTCTACTCATATGAGCATTTGGATTAATTCTTCATACGAAGCATATAAATCTATGAATTGGTTAGTGTTGGGTCATCAAGATTTGAAGATGACCTCATGATCTCCTTTTATACTTTGAAAAACATTTTATACTTAGAGAAATTTAGAGAAATTTTGGATGCATGGTTCTTTGTAATGGCTTGTACAAGATATCAAATGTTTGGTGAAGTCAAAGATCAACCAAAGTCAAGATTAAAGATTCTCTCATTGTGGAAGTGAAAGATCTTTTCTCAAACATACAAGTCATTGTTCACCGAATTGTTCTCACAATTTCGGTGGACATATCTCCACCGAAACTTCTCTTTATTTCGGCCAAGAAGTCTCAAAGAAGTTTTCTCCAAAGATGATGTCACATATCCCAAAGATGATGTCACATATCTCAAAGATGTGTCACATATCACAAGGCTATCATCGGTGGGATCTCAAAGAAATCTCAAAGAAGCTTTCTCCAAAGATGATGTCACATATCCCAAAGATGATGTCACATATCTCAAAGATGTGTCACATATCCCAAATGACATTTCGGTGGGACCTCAAAGAAGCTTCAAAGATGTTTTCTCCAAAGATGTGTCACATATCCCAAGCTTCCTTCGGTGGTGCAATATTTAGAAGACAAATTGAGAAGATATTTTCTACATGGATAAAGTGACATTTTGTCTTATTATCCATTTCCATGCAAAGCTCTTTTCTCATGCATGGGCTCTTCTGACTGTACCTTGTAAAAGGTGACAAGGACTTCACAACTTTCCAGAAGTCAACATCCTCAGCAAGTGTGAAGATGACAAGTGTCCCAAGCATTCAATGCTTGCACACTCCTTGTCACTATAAAAGGAAGAGCTCTCCATACAGAAAAGACAGACATCTAGAGAGACTTTGAAGATTATTGTGAGCTCTTGATATTCTACGCAAACTGGAAGAATTCTCTAAGTGCAAGAATTTCCAGTTTGCTTGAAAAACTTTATAGCTTTGTTCTAAGTGTTCTTAGTTATTTTGTTGTATACTTTGTGTAAGATTGTTAGAATAGTTTATCTGTTCTTTTCCGCAACAGTCTTAAGTTTTCTATGTGTAATTCTTGTTGAAAGATTTTCAATAAAAAGAATTAAAATTGTGAAAATTTTGAGTATTGTATTCAACCCCCCCCCCCCCCCCCCCCTTCTACAATACTTGTTATAGCCATCTGGGACTAACAAGTGGTATCAGAGCGGAAAGTTTAATCCCATAAACTTGATCTGCGATGGCTGCCTCCTCTTCTTCAACTATTGAAAACTCTTTTCAAAATAACTTTTCTGAAAATGGGTCTATCTCCAAACCACCTAAGTTTAATGCTAACAACTTCTCTCTGTGGAAAAGTCGCATGATGCTATTCATGGAAGGAGTGGATACTAGATATCCAACCATTCTCAAAGAGGGACCCATCATCCCCAGAGTTTGGGCTCGCTATGAAACGCAGAGGCCTGGTAAAGAAACCATGGAAAAAGATAATTCTGATGATTCCTCTGATGAAGAAAAATCTGCTGCTACTGGTCGTTACATTCTTAAAAATCCTAAGAAATATACTGATGAGGAAAAACGACTTGTGTCTCTTGATTCTAAAGTTAGAACTATCATTGCTCTCTCTCTTCCTGATGAAGTGTACCACTCTCTGGTAAATCTCTCTACTGCCAAAGAGATGTGGTCCATTCTATGTGTTCTGTACGAAGGTACAGAGGAAGTTAAAAAGTGTAAAAAGATTGGTCTTATAAGAAAGTATGAACTCTTCACCTTTGAAAAAGGAGAATCTCTTCCTAGCTTCTATAACCGTTTCAACTCTCTTTTAAATGATCTTAAGTTGTTGGGCAGAGTCTATGATAATGAGGAAGTCTTGTGCAAGTTCATGGATTGTCTTCCAGATTTTTGGGAAATATATGTACTTGCATCAAAACTACCAAGGACCTTGAGTTCATGCCCTTAACTGTTCTTTATGGAACTCTTTTCAACTATGAGCAGACGAAACTGCATAGGTTTACAAAGAACTCCTCTCTTGCTCTCCTAAGTGACTCTTCCAAAAAGACTAAGTGTATTCCAAAAATCTCCTACCCATCTGATTCTGACCATGATAGTCAAGAAGATCCAAATGATCATTCAGAGGAAAATCTCAGTGACGCTGAGGATGAATGTGAAGAAACTTCTGTTAATATTTTATCTGATAAAATGGCCATGTTGGATGGGTATTCTAAATCCAAATCTCATCTCTCTTCTCAAAAATCTAAGTTTGGTAGAAAATCCTCCTCTTCTCTCTCCAAACACTCTTGTTTGGACAAATCTAATGAGGAATGTTTTAAGTGTGGTAAAAAGGGTCATTTTGCTTCTGAGTGTAAAAGTAGAAACCTTGAAAGACTTAGAAGTGCTTCCCACCGATTTTCCAAAAATTTCAGCCAATCTTCCTCTTCTGCAAATTTTGACCGGGCTGAAAGATACAAGGAGAAATACAAGAGAGAAAAGGAAAGAAATGAAAGACTTGTCAGAAGAGGAAAGAGTATGCCTGCTAAAACTCATGATTTGACAGATGAACCCACATCTGAAAGCGAATGACTCCTCAACTGCTCTTGTATCAGCTAAGTGCTTCTTCTACTCTTCACAGGTACATACTATGTGTTTTATCTATTTTTTATGAATTCTCTTTTTTCAAACTCTTTTGCTATGTGTCCATAATTTCTGCCATCACATCTGAAAACATAAATTTTGGAAATTTTATTTGGCCAGTCTCTGGGTGTTATTTCTTTCTTAAAAAGAAATCCTCCAAAATTTTTCCAAAAATAACTTTATGACTTCTCATACCGATTTTCTTCTTAAATCTGTGAGTTTCAAAATGTCCAATTCAAAAGAAAGGATTTATGTACTCCCAATTTTTGAAATTGGAATTCTATGTGATGCACCCCCATTCTTTGTTATCTCTTCAAAATCTTTGAGCAAAAGTTAGGAAAAATGTCAAGTTTCTAAAAGGAACTCTCTTTATAGAAAATGCTATATCTGTGGTGATATTTCTCATTTTGCCAAAGACTGTGAAATAAAGAATTATTCTGAGTGATATAAATTCTTTTCATTCTTTTTCTTCTAACCCAAAAGGACCCACCTTCAAAATGGGTACCTGGAAATTAAATTCTTTGTGATTGCAGATTTTGAGCTGGGCAGATGGATCTATGTGAACAAGTGAGAAAGTTGACAAAACCTTAGAATTCTTTACTCTCATGACATCATAAGCATGTTGATGTCATTCTCATGACATCACCATCTCCAATCTCTTAAAATTCCTTTTCTTTTCTAAACCTCACCACCGAAATTTTCCTTAACCACCAAACCAAAACCATATCCCACCATACTTTACTTCCCATCATATGTTTTGCCTCCTCGATCGGTGGTACCCCTCAAATTCGGTGGAACCCTTCAAATTCGGTGGTGAAACCCTTCTAAATTCGGTACAATCCTTCAAACTCCTCGGTGGAATCCTCACACCGATCCACCACCGAGTCTACACCGACCCACACCGATTCCACACCGAATCTCCACCGATCCACCACCTCAAATCCCTACACCGATCCACCACCTCAAATCCCTCCACCGATCCACCACCTCAAATCCCTCCACCAATCCACCCACTACAAACTCTTCTACAGATGTCACCCCAAATCCTCAAACTCAATCTTTTTGGGTCATCAAATTGGAAGATGAAATTCCAATCTTTTCTTCACTTTGAAGATTTTCTCCATAATGTCTTAGAAGTTTTACTACTGATTTTCCACCGAAAATCCTACCGAAAATAGCCAATTTTCGGTGGATTCTCCTTCATTTTCGGTGGAAAAGCAAAAAAAAAAAAAAAAAATCCTACCTATTTTCCACCGAAAATCCTACCGAAAATAGCCTATTTTTGGTGGAAAGGTAAAAAAAAAAAAAGAAAAAAGAAAAAAAAATCCTACCGATTTTCCACCGAAAATTGCCTATTTTCGGTGGATTTTCCTCAATTTTCGGTGGAAAGGTAAAAAAAAAAAAAAAAAAAAAAAAAATCCTACCGATTTTGCACCGAAAATCCTACCGAAAATAGCCTATTTTCGGTGGATTTTCCTCAATTATCGGTGGAAAGGTAAAAAAAAAAAAAAAAAAAAAACAAAACAAAAAATAGTCTTGGTTCTGGCCGATCTTTTCATTTTCTCTTGGTGTTTTTCCTACGTCGGCCGCTGAAGGGGAGAATTCATCTGAGGGGGAGCAACATAAACCCTCAGTACTCATATACAGCGACCAACTTGAAAAAATGAGGAAATCGACGGACCGGTCAAGGGGGAGCACTTCAGTCCGGGCGGATCTAACTGAGGGGGAGAAACACAAAGACCGTCTGATCTAACTGAGGGGGAGCAAAACAAAGACAAAGGATGCTGATGCTAAACATGAAAAGATGCCAAGATGCAACAGTTGGGCAGAAGTATCCTAAGGCTGCTGATCAAAATGAAGAATCCTCAAGCCAGACACAAGTTTCAACTCGCCCCTCCAAAGATGCAAGTAATATTCATTCTGTTTATATTGTTTATACTGTTTATACTTCTTTCCTTTTCCTTTCGATTATTTGTACATCTATACCTTTTTATTTTTTTCTTATATGTAAATATCATATATACATACACACATAAAAAAAATGGACTGTGTGAAAAAGAACCCAAAAGAGTAAAGAAGGGTCAACTTGCATTATTCACTGTCTTACTCATGTTTTTCTAAGTATGGATGTCATCATCAAATAGGGGGAGATTGTTGGGTCATCAAGATTTGAAGATGACCTCATGATCTCCTTTTATACTTTGAAAAACATTTTATACTTAGAGAAATTTAGAGAAATTTTGGATGCATGGTTCTTTGTAATGGCTTGTACAAGATATCAAATGTTTGGTGAAGTCAAAGATCAACCAAAGTCAAGATTAAAGATTCTCTCATTGTGGAAGTGAAAGATCTTTTCTCAAACATACAAGTCATTGTTCACCGAATTGTTCTCACAATTTCGGTGGACATATCTCCACCGAAACTTCTCTTTATTTCGGCCAAGAAGTCTCAAAGAAGTTTTCTCCAAAGATGATGTCACATATCCCAAAGATGATGTCACATATCTCAAAGATGTGTCACATATCACAAGGCTATCATCGGTGGGATCTCAAAGAAATCTCAAAGAAGCTTTCTCCAAAGATGATGTCACATATCCCAAAGATGATGTCACATATCTCAAAGATGTGTCACATATCCCAAATGACATTTCAGTGGGACCTCAAAGAAGCTTCAAAGATGTTTTCTCCAAAGATGTGTCACATATCCCAAGCTTCCTTCGGTGGTGCAATATTTAGAAGACAAATTGAGAAGATATTTTCTACATGGATAAAGTGACATTTTGTCTTATTATCCATTTCCATGCAAAGCTCTTTTCTCATGCATGGGCTCTTCTGACTGTACCTTGTAAAAGGTGACAAGGACTTCACAACTTTCCAGAAGTCAACATCCTCAGCAAGTGTGAAGATGACAAGTGTCCCAAGCATTCAATGCTTGCACACTCCTTGTCACTATAAAAGGAAGAGCTCTCCATACAGAAAAGACAGACATCTAGAGAGACTTTGAAGATTATTGTGAGCTCTTGATATTCTACGCAAACTGGAAGAATTCTCTAAGTGCAAGAATTTCCAGTTTGCTTGAAAAACTTTATAGCTTTGTTCTAAGTGTTCTTAGTTATTTTGTTGTATACTTTGTGTAAGATTGTTAGAATAGTTTATCTGTTCTTTTCCGCAACAGTCTTAAGTTTTCTATGTGTAATTCTTGTTGAAAGATTTTCAATAAAAAGAATTAAAATTGTGAAAATTTTGAGTATTGTATTCAACCCCCCCCCCCCCCCCCCCCCTTCTACAATACTTGTTATAGCCATCTGGGACTAACAGTTAGTCAAGGGCAACCAACTTTTCAAACAAAGGACTATCATATGTGATTGCAAAAACTTGGACAAAATTGTTTATTGTGGTTTTTTATTTGCCAATTACGATATCTTTTGAAAGATAAGACCAACTTGGGCTATATATCCTAACTATCTATCATTATAAATGGCATGGTGACTTCATCAGGAATTGCTTATCATTATGATGGAATGTTTGGATTTGAAGGCGGCTAACTACAAATGAACATCAAACATCGACCAACTTGTACAACCCTCAACAGGCTTTATCATTGAATAATGAAACCATGGACCGGAAGATTTTGCCCCGATATTTTATAAGCTATGAACCAAGAATAATTTACATGCTTAGCTTTTTGGGATTAAAGCAAGCATTATAATCCCGTGAACATGCAACATTCACCGAACTATTATTACAAACTATTAACTTGGTATTGGATGATTTTGAAAGTTATTTTAACCATGAGTACTCTAAGTTTGTAATGATCTTGCTGATTTTTTTACAGACGGAGCTTTTGCTACCAACGAGTGAGTGAGGAAAGCGGTAAGTTATTTCTGTTACACCCGAAGCCATACACAAGGTCGTATATCGCTTTACTTTGGATTGGTTAGTCGTTTGATCTATATTTGTTGTCGTGTTTGATTTCAGCTTGCGCTCATGCATACAATACTTCATGTCACCCAAAAAGATTTAATAGACATTCAAATTTATGTCGGTCATATTAGTTTTCAAATAAGTATGAAATATGTTATCATCCTACGGTCGAGGTTAGAGGTCATTTACCAAATAGCGATGGTTGGTAATAGTGATGGCAAGGATTGTGAGTCTTACTTGCTAAGTAAGAGGGACAACTCTTACCCGATTAGCACTTACCGGGTGAATTATTGCATACTATATGCCATTTTAATCGACTAGAATTTTACCCGGTAAGGTAAGTGAGGGTGTTGAACCGGTAAGCGTTTACCGGGTAAGTTTTGATAATATATATATAGGGTCCGTTTCCGTTACAAACCTAATAGATTGTACAAACTCTGCAAACCAATCTTAGCCGTTCATCAACTCTAATCAATATCTGATTTTATTATGTTTTCTAATCTAAAGTCATGATCGTAATTAATGAACGTTATCATCTTCCATATATATCACAATCGTTATTAATGAATCATAATAATTACCATAAATATATCTGTTGTTTCCTAATATAGTGGTTTGCAAAGTTTGTACAAATTGATTGGTTTGTAAATGAAACGCACCCTATCTATATATATATTATTTATTTATTTATTTAAATGTGTAAAAGTGTTTACGTTTTGCTCTCAAGCCTTACGTTCGATGATTAAACTTAGTCGTATAAAGTCATGAAAGAGTTGACATTAACCGAAAATAGATATATTTAAACAATTAAACTTCTTTCAACTTGTAGCACTTTGATTTTATTTATCTATTTGTTGTATAATTGTTTTAAATCTTCCATTTTTATATTGTATATGATATTTTTTTTTAAAAATTCGGGCGTGAACTAAACCTCAGGTAACTGCCTTATTTCGGTTTGGTTATACCTACGGTTCAATTTCATTTCTGGTAACCAATTTATCCGCCCCATGAGGTTTGGTTCATATTCTTCTTACTAACCGAACTAAATTGAATGACGAACACCCATAATGCCCTCCCCATTGTTGCACCGGTTAATTTGAGTGTCATTATGATTATGGATACTCATGATACGTAGTATGGCCTTCTTTAGCTTTTGTGTTAAAACGGAAACCCACAATTTCATGGTTACCATAACCAAATGCTTAAGGAAGCTGTCATATTTATAATATATATATAGAAAAATATTAAGTTCTATGCAGAGAATTTGGATCATGAATTTCAGCTGTATATGGAATAATTAAACCATTGATTTTCTAAATGTTACAAGTTCAAACAATGAAAATACATACATACACTACTTATTTTAACAACTAAAATGCTTTAACGGTTTTTCTATTAAAATTAAGATAAACGAGTAAGCGACCAAGTCGATAACAAAATGTAAACATTATAATTATTTTGACTGAAATTATTGAGTGTGGAATTCACTCTCAAACTTGAATCCAACTACTAATGACGTAATGATATAACAAGTGGTTACAAAGAGAAATGGACGACAATAGAACAATTAAATCTTATTTGATTCAGATCAAGTGTACCATTTGTTATTATTAGTTTAATATCTAATTTGAGGGTGATCCATCTATTTAAATGTGTCAATGATTTTCTAACGACAAATCATCGCGACCGCGCAACGCGCGGTAGCAAACACTAGTATATATATATATATAAAGGAGAATGTATGAGAGTGAGTTAAGGAAAGACCTCCATGACCATTTATCTATTTTTATACAATTTTGATTTATTTTAAATATAAGTCATACATTAAATGTTCTCATTAAATCAAATACTAACTTTAATATGTTATATTTTTTTATCATTTAGTAGGTTAATAATCAATATATATATATATATATATATAGGAAAATGTATGAGAGTGAATTAAGGAGAGGCCTCCATGGCCATTTATCTATTTTTCTACAATTCTGATTTATTTTAAATATAAGTCATACATTAAATGTTCTCATTAAATCAAATACTTACTTTAATATGTTATATTTTTTTATTCTTTAGTAGGCTAACAATCAATATATATATATAAAGGAGAATGTATGAGAGTGAGTTAAGAAAAGGCCTCCATGGCCATTTATCTATTTTTCTACAATTTTGATTTATTTTAAATATAAGTCATACATTAAATGTTTTCATTAAATCAAATACTTACTTTAATATGTTATATTTTTTTATCCTTTAGTATGCTAACAATCAATATATATATATATATATATATATATATATATATATATATAGAGAGAGAGAGAGAGAGAGAGAGAGGGGAGAATGTACGAGAGTGAGTTAAGGAGAGGTCTCTATGGTCATTTATCTATTTTTTTACAATTTTGATTTATTTTAAATATAAGTCATACATTAAATGTTCTCATTAAATCAAATACTTACTTTAATATGTTATATTTTTTTATCCTTTAGTATGCCAACAATCAATATATATATATATATATATAGAGAGAGAGAGAGAGAGGATAATGTATCAGAGTGATTTATATATAGAGGATAATGTATGAGAGTGAGTTAAGGAGAGGCCTCCATGGCCATTTATCTATTTTTCTACAATTTTGATTTATTTTAAATACAAGTCATACATTAAATGTTCTCATTAAATCAAACTAGTGTTTGACATCGTGCGTTGCGCGATGATCAAAAAACATGTCAAGTATGATATAGAAAAGTTATGATACTACAAATCAACTCAAAACCTGAGAATGCCAAATTCTCATTGTACATTGGTTAATACCCTTCCAATATTCAAAAACATTTTTCCTCCTTTCATAGACTCAATTATCTATTCCAATATTTCAGTTTGTCGTCAATGTGGGATAAACAAAGCTCAGCTACAATTTATTATTTGAGAAAATACTAAATTCTCATTGTATCATTTGATACCTTATAGCCAACACTTCTTTCACATTCATTTTTATGTATATTTATATTTATATTCATGATCATATTGATTTGATTCTAATGAACATTTAATCAATCGAAAGTGAAAGGTGTTACTTTTTAATAAAATATTTTTATCACATAGCTTTAAAATGACCATTTAATCCCAAATTTTGATGGCAAGTGTGCCATTTTTAGCCAACCAACTTTTTTTTATCTTGAAGGCATTCCCCCTCATTTACCTACCTACCTCGTTCCAATATTTGTATCATTTGTTGATGTCATGTGAAATACTGAAAATATGTGAAGTGTGTGACTAACCCAAGAAGGCTTCGTAGGATTTCTATATACATTTATATTGAAATCTATATTCAAGCCATCCCCCTCCTTTTATATATTCAACTATATTTTCTAATATTTCTCATTCTCGTCAATATGTGATAACCAAATTCAACCCTAATTTGAGAATATTAAATTCTCATTTGCCATGTTAATACTTTATAGCCTTCATTTGCATATTTATATTTCCCGTACTTATCAATGTTGGATAACCCAAAGCTCAACGACAATTCATGATTTGAGATTGCTAGATTCTCATTGTGGCATTTTAATATCTCAGCCTTTCTTTATATTTTTATGTTGATACCGTTTTTAAAGCATCACCCTCCTTTCGTATACATAACTACATTTTTTGATATTTTTCTTTCTTATCAACGTGGGATAACCCAAACTCAACTACAATTCATGATTTGAGCATACTATGTTCTCATTATGTCATGTTAATATCTTATCGCATTCATTTATATATTTGTGTTGGACAGGAGCGGAAATTTATTGTTAGAAGATCCATACTAAGTTAATATAAAATGCAATTTGATGATTGACAACTAATTAGATCTAATATAAGACAATACATTTATTAGGGTTGTATACAAGTAAATTATTGTGGTTATACACAAATTTAGTCTTTCTAATTTTTCCTTTTAATTTATAATGTTTGTTTTGCAACATAACTATTAAAACATTCTGAAATAGGTTGAACATAAGAATTACAATTAACAATCGTATAAATGTACTTATGTAAAGAGAAAAAATGATTTCATGCATAAAAAATCAAGGACATATCTAACTTGGAAAACTTTGTTATCATTGTGGAGCCCAAAAAAAATTAATGTCTATTGCCATCCTACTTAATTAGTTTTTGAGATATCAATAGATGTAGAGATGAATTAATTAAAATGAATGCTAATAAGAAGTTGGATAGTTTGAGGTTAAAGTTAATTAAATTGGAAATAAAATTACCAAATGGACCCTTCTTATGATGAAATACAAAATTTTCATTTAAGGGTAGAAAAGTCTTTAACTTATTGGTATTTTAAAAAATTCAAAACAATGAGAAAATTCATTTAGGAGAATACTACTCTATCATTGTGCCGCATCATCATTTGTGGGTTTTCCTTTAATATATATATATATATATATATATATGTATATATATATTTGTGTGTGTGTGTGTTGGACGGGAGCGGAAATTTATTGTTAGAAGATCCATACTAAGTTAATATAAAATGCAATTTGATGATTGACAACTAATTAGATCTAATATAAGATAATACATTTATTGGGGTTGTATACATGTAAATTATTGTGGTTATACACAAAGTTAGTCTTTCTAATTTTTCCTTTTAGTTTATAATGTTTGTTTTGCAACATAACTATTAAAACATTCTGAAATAGGTTGCACATAAGAATTACAATTAACAATCGTAAAGAGAAAAAATGATTTCATGCATAAAAATTTAAGGACATATCTAACTTGGAAAATTTTGTTATCATTGTGGAGCCCAAAAACAATTCATGTCTATTGTCATCCTACTTAATTAGTTTTTGAGATATCAATAGATGGAGAGATGAATTAATTAAAATGAATGCTAATAGGAAGTTGGATAGTTTGAGGTTAAAGTTAATTAAATTGGAAATAAAATTACCAAATGACCCTTCTTATGATGAAATACAAAATTTTCATTTAAGGGTAGAAAAGTCTTTAACTTATTGGTATTTTAAAAAATTCAAAACAATGAGAAAATTTCTTTAGGAGAATACTACTCTATCATTGTGCCACATCATCATTTGTGGGTTTTCCTTTAATATATACTAGTGTGTGGCACCGCGCTCGCGCGGTGGCGAGAAAGTTCTATAAGCACCACAAATTTATAAATATGAAATTAAATAAGTTTATTTCAATTCTTTTCAAAAAGTAGTAGTCATTTTCCATTAAACACTTGAACCGTTATGAGATTTGAGTCATAATTAAATCGTGAAATGTTGTGTCTTGTTTATCCCACATTGGTGAGAAGATGACGAAATGGAATAATGATGTGCTTATTTAAAAGAAGGTACAAAAAGAAGGTTCTTATAAGAACCTCCATTGGAGATGCTCTTAATTGTAATGCAATATATACTATATATTCAACATGAAGAAAATTTGCAACTAAAATTAACTCTTTAATCCAAAAGGGATTAAAATAAATCATAAGTCATGTAAAAAAAGTTGGCATTATTCTCCTTTTATAATCAACTTCATGTTCCAACATTTCAACTTTTTTATCAATGTGGGATAGCGAAAGTAAACCACAATTCAATATTTGAGAAATCTCAATCCACATTGTGCCATGTCATTTTTCAAGGTTTTTGCTTTTATATATATAAAGATTGAGATGGAAATGAGGTGACACCAAAAAGTACAAAAAGAAGGTTCTTATAAGAACCTCTACTGGAGATGCTCTTAATTGTAATGCAATATATACTATATATTCAACATGAAGAAATTTTGAAACTAAAATTAACTCTTTAATCCAAAAGGGACTAAAATAAATCATAAGTCATGTAAAAAATTTGGCATTATTCTTCTTTTATAATCAACTTCATGTTCCAACATTTCAATTTTTTTTATCAATGTGGGATAGCCAAAATAAACCACAATTCAATATTTGAGAAATCTCAATCCACATTGTCCCATGTCATTTTCAAGGTTTTTGATTTTATATATATAAAGATTGAAATGGAAATGAGGTGACACCAAAAAGTACAAAAAGAAGGTTCTTATAAGAACCTCCATTGGAGATGCTCTTAATTGTAATGCAATATATACTATATATTCAACATGAAGAAACTAAAATTAACTCTTTAATCCAAAAGGGATTAAAATAAATCATAAGTCATGTAAAAAAAGTTGGCATTATTCTCCTTTTATAATCAACTTCATGTTCCAACATTTCAACTTTTTATCAATGTGGGATAGCCAAAGTAAACCACAATTCAATATTTGAGATATCCCAATCCACATTGTGCCATGTCATTTTTCATGGTTTTTGCTTTTATATATATAAAGATTGAGATGGAAATGAGGTGACACCAAAAAGTACAAAAATAATGTTCTTATAAAACTCTCCATTGGAGACGCTCATAATTGTAATGCAATATATACTATATATTCAACATGAAGAAACTAAAATTAACTTTTTAATCCAAAAGAGATTAAAATAAGTCATGTAAAAAAATGGCATTATTCTCCTTTTATAATCAACTTCATGTTCCGACATTTCAACTTTTGCAATAAGTGAGATAGTTGATCAAAACGAAAATAGTATGAAATGGTTGAGTAAGTGAGATGTAGAACGTATGTACTACAAGTTGTTGCAGGATCGAGAGGACGACCATTGGTCGTAGGTAAAGTGTCAAGGGTAACCTGCGTGAGTAAAATGGGTTACCTTATTAGAGTGAGTAGCCTTCAATTGCAAGTAGAGTCTCATGCATGGTGTTCTTTTATGTAACATAAAATTTTCACGATTGAAGTTAAAGGTGTAAATATAAATTTTGATCGAAAATGAGTCAGAATGTGCACGTGTGTGTTTAAAGACAAGGTGATTTCATTCACATTACACATTGAAATTTTGAGCTTAACGATTTGCAAAGTATTCCACATTCTTAATGATAAGTTAAATTGTTACAAAAAGGTCGGGAAAACGTTTGTTAGCCAAACTTTTACAATCAAATGCTTATTGACCTATTGATATCATACAAATGAGTGTGAGAACCGACTGATTTACTTTGTGACAGAAATTCTTTCAGAATTGTGTCATATGAAAAGATTTTCGTGCAATATAATACTGTCGTAATAACATCGTTCGGAGTGAGCAAGATTGAGGTGCACGGGCAGATACATGCAAGCGATTCTCGAATCGTTGTGCAGGGTATTGAAGTTATAATAGTAAGGGGGACATGTGTACCAAGTTGTGCCAAAATGTTGTTTATTTAAAAAGGAGAAAATGTACGAAATGATTTATTTACCGCGTCGTCATGCATGAAGGCTATGAACTCACTAGGTCATATAGTATTACATGTTAAGCTAAGGAAGGACTGCAAGAGTGGAGAAGTGTCGGACAAATCAGGAAAGAATGTTGTGACCTTAGTATTTGTGTGCAAGAGGAAAGGTGAACAGTGGAAGAGTCAGAAGTGAATTATAGTGTCGATTGTGTGAGGGTCTGTACCCTTGTTCGGCATCTGGAAGTACGGTTGTCGAGGGACGGTTGGGTCCTGGGGAAAGAGTAGAAGTCATCGAAGTGTTAGTATTAGAAACTCGTTACGAGTAGTGTTGAGAGGCATAAGCGAAATGCCGCGGTGTTGGGTATGAGTCTTGAGGTGAGCTGGTAATATTGATGTTATAGGAGTAAGTCCAGAAAAGAGGGAGGCGTATTATGAAGTGATTATGTTATGATGGTAGGATTAGGTTCCGTAAGAGAACCCATGTTTAAGAATAAGTTAAGAAAGTAGTTACAGGTTGTCAGTTGATGTAGAAGTCGACAGATGTGTACGATGGCCGAGGTCGAAGACGTGAACCAGAAGGTTGAAAATTGATAGAACACCTTGTAGGGGTGTTAAGAGGATGGGATGTGATCATTTTGAATGAGCGATCTATTTACGAGGTATGGAGGGATTCGTAGAAAGAGGAGGCATGTAGCACAAGCGAAGAGAGGGTGTAGATCTTATCGTTTAGGGAGGGGTTGTGCCCTGTTTTGTAAGGGCACGGATCGGGAAGAGCTAGCTATAATGTTTGTGTGTGAGCTAATGGAAGAACTCATGAGTTATAGTTCAGCAAGTTGGGAAGGGACTACGAAGCGAGATAGACTCGATTGTAGTATTCGGGAGAATATGAAGGAAAGTGTGAATTGTGTATGAATGACCATGAGAGGTTTGGGCTGCAGTGTGATGTTATGAGTGAGGAATGTACAATTATGTAATGGCATTAGTTGCCAAGTTAAATGTACCTGCTAGTATCGTAGTGAAGTGATGTTAGAGAGAAAGAAAGTATCAGATAGAAGCTTTTGGGATTACAGATGAGATGGTCGATCTATTAACCAGATTGTTGGTACACGTAGGGTGTAAGTTGACTTTATGGTGTGATTATGTTCGGGATATAAGGACGGAGTAGTGGTGGGAGTTTACCCAAAGGAGAAACCAGTACTTTTAGTTGTGAGAATCGCTAAGTAGGTATATGTTGGGACCATTGAAAGTTTAAAGAGGATGAAGAGTGGATTAGCCAAATGTGTTATAGTAAATGCTAGATCTTTACAGATCGGGAATTGCTTCTTATGTGAGAGGGAATGACCCTAGAAGGAGATAGTGGGAAATTTGGTTATGTTTAAAGAATGTTGATGATGATTATGAGTCGGAGCGGTAGTACGATCATTAGTGATTTGAAAATGTCATGATAGATGTATAAGCCTTTGATTGATAAGATGGATTACGAGAGTTCGTGAGAAAGTGTTATTGAGATTAACACACTGATCGTTAAGGAATTATCTAAGGTAAATCTAAGTAAGGAAGCTGGGATGACTTTATATATGTTTATCTGATTTTGGTCGTGGTGTTCCTGAATTAATAGACCCGTTTGGAAGATGAAAAATAAGATGATTGCATGTTACGGTTATAAGCAGAGATTGTGAGTTTAATCAGAGTTACGCAACTAAGGCGTGAAAGTATGTTGTTATTGTTTTGTTATTAGAAAGATTTATTCCGAGAGTTGAGATTTAAGCTTTGATAATCAAGATTCGCCGGTTATCTTTGGAGTGAATTCCGGGACGGAATTCCATTAAGGAGGGGAGATTGTAATAACCCAAATTAAGTAATGTGAGTTAAATGAAAGTGAGGGGTTATAATTGTTCATTTCAAAAGTTTGAGGGTAAAATAAGAAATTTGGGAAATTAATTTTCCCTATTTCCTGTGTGCCGCTTTTGGCTGGGAAGGAAGAAACATATGTTTTTTCTTGTTTTAGGGTTTGGTATGTGTAAACTGCTACATCGAGAGAGAGAGAGGGGAGAAGAGAGAGAAAACACCATGGGAGGCCTGTGTTTTGTTTCGTGAGGAGAAGGCAGAGAGAAAGGAATACTAGCCATGTGTGTGTGTCCTGTGTGTGCACCGAGAAGAACACAGCGAGAGAGAGATGCTCGACGAGAGAAAGAGATCGAGAGAAGATGTTGCAGGCGGGAAAAAGGAGACCGACAAAGAAGGGACCGAGTGGTGCGGCTGAGGAGCGCCGGCAGTCGACTGCCGGTGGTGGTCGCCGACGGTGGTGGCTGAGGTGGTGTCTAGACCTTAAAAACGCCATGTCCTTTCCAGTAGCAAGAGTTAGGGAGAAGCAAGAAAGAAGGAGATGAACGTTTGGACAACGGTTCCCGTTTCGTGAGGTCTTAATCTGGTAAGTAGCTGTTTTCTATGTGTTATTCCTTATCCTTGCCTTCTACTGTTTTAGCCTAAGATACCTGAGGTTTTGGAAAAGAATTGTAGAGTTCAGCTCATAAGAGAAATTGTTACTGCATAATTTGGATTTAGCAAGAAGGTTTTAATTTAGAGAAGAAAATTAAGATGGTTAGTTTCACTAATAAGACCCTTGAACTCTTCCTTTGGGAACAGTTCCTTCGTTAGTAGACGAAATGCAGTTTAATTCATGAAATCGAGGCCGAGTAGAAAACCCAATTTCGGATGATGCTGGGTTCATAATCATCTGGCGCAAATAGGGAGTTGGCGCAAAGCAGATGCTGGCGCAAAGGGAGTTGGCGCAAAGCAGATGCTGGCGCAAAGGGAGTGGCGCAAAACTGTGTTTGGCGCAAACCTTGTTTGGCATGCCTAGACCTGGACCGTTTAGTTGTGGGCCGAATTGTGAGTTGGGCCGAAAGGTTCTTAGGTCCCTTTTGGGCTCAGTTATTTAAATTGGGCTCAGTTTATTATTAAAGTCTATAATTAGTTAAAAAGGGCCTAGTACATAATTGATAGGCTATTTATTTAATTTGGGTCATATTATTAGTAACATGATCCAGTTTTGATATTTAGGATCCAATAGAGTCGGGTAAATTATTGGATCCGGTAGCATATTTAAATGGATGGGTAAGCAAAGACCATTAATTATGATTTTTGAACTAGAAGTGTAATCTACCAAGTTAGATAAGTTTGGGTTGAGTTCAGGATATAACTCGAGTAATAAATGAACGAATTATGACGTACGTTATTAATATAATAGGTGTTCCACCTAGAGATCAGAAGTGTAAGTGAGGAGCTTTGGAGCAAGCAAGCCAGGTGAGTTTTTCTAACTAAAATACGTGCTCTTACGTTTTTTCCAAGGAAAGTGATTTTATGAATATACTCTGTTATTTTACCTGGCTTTTACGTAAACGAAAGTTAATACTCTACTGATCAGAGTATGTTTATGAGCATGATTTATTTACAAGCTGTTACGAATGTTTTCCCATGAAAAGAATGTTCTACTAAAAAGATTTTCCAGCAATATGATATGGATTGTAAAACGTTATACGGAGTTCATGTTTTATGTTTATGATGAACTATGTGTATGCTATGTGGAGTCGGTCTGCACTGTGGGATCAGAGATAGATCCTCGGGTTCTGATGACCCCTTGGATATGTATGACAGACTGGTAGGTTGGAATTCGTTTCCTCCTAATTCGAGTAGAGGGGAGTCTGCGTAGGCTCCGGGAAGGGGAGTCTGCGTAGGCTCCAGAAGAGGCGAAAGGGGAGTCTGCTGGGGCCCCGATCGCGGTTAACGATGTGATCCTTAACACAGTGCAGTACCATGCTTGACGCTTATGTGAAGAATGTGAACTGTTTTATAAAAATGATTTATAATGTTGACGTACACTGTTTATGGAGGGAACTCACTAGACCTCATGGTCTAACCCTCGCTTTTCAAAACTAAAACCCTTTTCAGGTAAGCTTCTAGTAGGAGGCTCAGGTAAGTGGGCAAGCACAAGATAGAGTATTGATGCAGTTAGAGACAATGTCGGTGCCACTTGTAGTAGTAGTTTTTCTCAGTTGTGTATAGGTTGTTTCCGCCAACCTTAGTTTATGTATGATGTAACGAAAATTTTTGGGACCCAGATTTGAAATATTTATGAGTTAATGCTATGTACGTTTTGTTACGTTTTTGGGTTGTTACACCATTGGAGATGCTCATAATTGTAATGCAATATATACTATATATTCAACATGAAGAAACAAAAATTAACTCTTTAATCCAAAAGGGATTAAAATAAATCATAAGTCATGTAAAAAAAGTTGGCATTATTCTCCTTTTATAATCAACTTCATGTTCCAACATTTCAACTTTTTATCAATGTGGGATAGGCAAAGTAAACCACAATTCAGTATTTGAGAAATCTCAATCCACATTGTGCCATGTCATTTTTCATGGTTTTTGCTTTTATATATATAAAGATTGAGATGGAAATGAGATGGAAATGAGATGGAAATGAGGTGCCATGGACATTTCATTTCCTCACCACACTACTCATAACGAGTTGCTAATACCAATCCTCGACGAATTCTAGTCCCTCCCCTGGACACAACCGTCCCTCGACAACCGTATTTCTAGTTACCGATCAAGGGTACAGACCCTTATACAATCGACTCTATAATCCACTACTGACTCATCCACTGTCCAACTCTCTTCCTGAACACATATACCAAAACTACAAACGTTCACCCCTGATTTGACCAACACCTCTCCACTCTTGGAGTTCTTCCTTAACTTTAAAATGTAATACTCTATGACATAGTGAGTTCATAGCCTTCATGCATGACTACGAGTTAAACAAATAATTTCGTACATTTTATCATTTTAAATAAACCACACTTGGAACTAGCTTGGGTACACACGACCCCATTATTCTTTTAACTTCAATGCCCTGCACAACGATTCGAGAATCGTTTGCATGCATCTTCCCGTGAATCTCAATCTTATTCAATCCGAACGAAGTTATTACGACAGTAATACATGGAATGAAAATCCTTTCATACGACGCAATTCTGATAGAAATTACCGACACCAAATAAACCAGTCGGTTCTCACATTCTTTTAAATGATATAAACAGGTCAATACTCATTTTGATTGTAAAAGTTTTGCTGACACACGTTTTCTTGACCTTTTTTGTAATAATTTAAATTATCATGAAAAGTGTGAAATACTTTACAAATCACTAAGCTCAAAATTTCATTGTGCAATGAGAATGAAATCACCTTTTTCTTTAAACATACACGTGCATATTCTGACTCATTTTCGATCAAAATTTATATTTACACATTTAACTTCAATCGTGAAAATTTCATGTTACATAAAAGAACACCATGCATGAGACTCTACTTGAAATTGAAGGCTACTCACTCAAACAAGGTCAACCGCTTTACCCACGCAACTTATCCTTGACACTTTACCTACGATCAATGGTCGCCCTCTCGGTCATGCAACAGCTTGCTGTACATGCGTTCTACCTCTCACCTACTCAACCATTTCATACTACTTTCGTTTTGATCAACTATCTCACTTTCTACTTCTACATGCTTTCATTTCACTATAGGTATCTTATTTCATTTATCCTACCATTGAAAAGCTCGACTAAGAAGTCAGGGCTCTATTGATACATTCAAGATTTCAGCACTGTCATTCCTTACCATTCTAACTGATCGTATCCCACGATTTCTAGAACTGGAACTTTCTAGAAACAGGAGTCTTACTCAAAATCGATCATTTCATCTCTTCGAACCCACGAAGATCCACCTCTAGACGACTCATAACATTCTAAACCACATTTCGTCTCTACGATGAATACGTTCTTCACATCATAAATGACCTCTCAAGAAATTTCCTCAACAAGGGGTCTCGGTCTATCCTTCAGGGATCTTGCTGACCTTCTATATTACTGGAACACGACATACAAACTAGCTCACGACTACAACTTCGGAATAATAAGGCAGATCAAGCACACACATGTACCTGTAAGTTCGCAATTACACTGGCCAGGTGTAATCCCAAACTTACTGTTGGGTCACCAAGATTTGAAATTGACTCACCGATGTTCTTCCCCATATATTGCTTAGAATATTTAACATGGTTCTTTTAAATGACTTGTACACGATAGCAACTGTTCGGTGAAGTCGAAGATCAACCGAAACCAAGCTTGAAGATATTCTCATTGTGGAAATAAGAAGACTCTTCTCAAGATACATACAAGTCATTGTCGACCGATTGTGTCTTAACACATCGGTGGACATCCTCTCCATCGATTGTGTCTTCACACATCGGTGGACATCATCCCCACCGATTGTGTCTTCACACATCGGTGGACGTCCTTCCCATCGATTGTGTTTATACGTCGGCCAAATTTATCCCACCGATAAGGATGCTCAAATCGGTGGGATCTTTGTGTAAATGGTTTTCTTTGTAGATTGCTTTAAAGACCTAAGTCAATTATATCGGTGAAACTTCATCGGTGTAATTGTCTTGGAATACACATCAAGAATATCATTTATTTTGGGACAATATCTATTGCCAGGTAAAAGTGACTTTTTGTCATCTTATCTATTTTTAGATAAGGTCCCTTTCAGCATGGGTTCTATTCCTTGTACCAAGGAAAAGGTGATTATGACATATCAACTTTTCAGAAGTCCACTGGTATGAAGCAAGTCCCCTGAAGACATGTGTACCAAGCATTTAATGCTCATCTCACTATAAAAGGAAGTAGAAGGCTCCCATGAAAACCACGCTTTCTGCAAATCTCTCTCAGTGCAAGAAATCTCCATATTGCTTAAAACTTTATAGCTTTGTTCTAGGTGTTCTTAGTTGTTTTGTTTAGTATATGTTGGTCCCAAAAAGGCTCAGCAAGTATTGTAGAAGGGGGGGGGGGGGGGTGAATACAATACTTATATTTTTCACAAGTTTTAATTCAATATATTGAAAATCTTTCAATAAGAATTACACATAGAAACCAGAAGATTGTTGCGGAAAAGAACAGTTAAACTATTCTAACAATCTAACACAAAGTAAACTGTAACATCCCTTATCTTTAAAACACTCATTTAACGGAAAGTAACCTTAAAATACAGCGGAAGATTTGTAATTAAAACATTTAGATAAAATCCCATAATCTTATAGAAAAGAGTACAAGTTTGCAACATAAAACCAATAAGTTTGAGACAAACAATATTCAACTGAAAAGCTTAGAGAATCCAAAACTATCATTCATCAAAAGAAAATATAAGCTGCTGAGCTGCCGCAAATCCAAAAGCTTCAAGCTGAAGCCTTTCCTTTATTCTTCGAAGATGTACCTGCCACTAAAAGATGAATAACAACGGGGTAAGCTTTCGCTTAGTGAGCACGCACCTATACCACATATCATCATGCATACATACTCGCATAAACATAGCAATCACATACATGTAACATCCTTCCATTCCTTAAGGCACAAGGCCAATAAGGAAGGTCATAACTAGACACTGGTACCAGGCCTCTTCATACATAACATATTCCCTAGGGGTATTACTACCACCATAGGTACTCTTTCCTTTGGCAAAGCCAACATACACATAATCACACATGCAATCCAACTACATACACATAACTTACATAATATAGGTAGAGTACTCACCTGTCAAGATGTCAATTACCAAGTACTTCACAGTGTATAATAATCACCTCGTACCACCTATAACATTCATACATACACATATCATAACAAGCCCAAAAATGGAACTCTAATTCTATCCCAACTCTCATCCCGAAATGACATAGCTAGGATAGTCCAAATACCATAAAACTTTGCCAAACATCCCATTTCATACACCCCATTTCTATTGATTTCTAAACATAATACACATACCTTGCAATTCTAGACCGCGAACAACAATCCTCCTAGAACCTTTCACAACTTGAATCTTCCAAAATCACCAAATCTTTCGCCTGGAAAATACAGCAACTTCGGACACTTGGTTCTCTCTACTGGGAACTCCGATGCCAAATCCCTCCGGTCAGAATGTAAATTAGAGGGTCGTGAAGTCGCTGTCCAAATTTCACGACGATCCAACGGTTAACGAAGGAGAATCGGTCGATCTTTCACAGCAGCTCACAAGAACTCCGAAAATCCCTTTCACAGCAACTTCGGACACTTGGTTCTCTCTACTGGGAACTCCGATGCCAAATCCCTCCGGTCAGAATGTAGATTAGAGGGTCGTGAAGTCGCTGTCCAAATTTCACGACGATCCAACGGTTAACGAAGAAGAATCGGTCGATCTTTCACAGCAGCTCACAAGAACTCCGAAAATCCCTTTCTCTTTTCTCTCTTCTTTGCTAAAGAAACAAATGGCTGCAAATGAGGGTGTTTAGGGTTTCCATCCCCTTTACATACATACCAAAACACACCCTCATCTTACAAAATTGATAAACTGGCCCCTAGATTCCTGAACACGTACATAACGACCCAAAAATTAACTCAACCCCAAAAGAGACAGTTAAATCACGTAAATTGGGAAACGGGGTGTTACAACTCTCCCCCACTTACCAGGATTTCGTCCTCGAAATCGATCAGACTTGGAAGAGTTCCGGATAATTCGATCTCATCTCAGCTTCCGGTTCCCATGTCCATTCTGATCCTTTTCGGTGTTCCCACTGAACTTTCATTAAGCTGATCTCCTTGTTTCGCAAGGATTTGGTCTTCCTTTCCAAGATTGCTATCGGTCTCTCAATATAATTCAACCGTTCGTCGACCTGTATGTCATCTATAGGGACATGCGCCGACTCGTCAGCTAAACACTTCCTCAACTGAGATACGTGGAAGGTGTTGTGTATCAGACTGAGTTCCGGCGGAAGCTCCAGCCGGTACGTAACCTTCCCAACCCGTGCTATCACCTTGAAAGGTCCGATAAACCTAGGGCCTAGCTTGCCCCTCTTCCGGAATCGGATCACCCCTTTCCAAGGTGATACCTTCAACAAAACATTATCTCCCACGTTGAACTCCAGATCCGACCTTCGCTTCTCGGCGTAACTCTTTTGACGACTCTGTGCGGTTCGTAGCCTATCCCGAATCATATCAATACTTTCCGTCGTTTTCTGAACCACTTCTGTGCTGCTTAACTCCCGCTGGCCTACCTCTCCCCAACAGATAGGAGTCCTACATCTTCTCCCGTACAACATCTCATACGGTGGCATGCCAATACTGGCATGGAAACTGTTGTTGTATGAGAACTCAGCCAACGGTAAATACGTATCCCAGCTGCCCCCAAAATCCAAAACACAGGCTCTCAACATATCCTCAAGAGTCTGAATTGTTCTCTCGCTTTGCCCGTCCGTCTGTGGGTGAAAGGCTGTACTGAACTGAAGTCTCGTACCCAAATCTTCATGGAACTTCCCCCAAAACCGCGACGTAAACCGAACATCCCTGTCTGATATCACTGTTACCGGTACCCCATGCCTTGCTACAATTTCAATGACATAGATGTCAGCTAACTTTTCTGCAGATGAACTTTCACGGATCGCGATAAAATGGGCACTCTTTGTCAGCCTATCTACAACCACCCAAATGGCATCATGATTCCTAGGTGTTCGAGGCAACTTGGTAATCAGATCCATTGTTATATGCTCCCACTTCCACTCTGGTATCTCTAATGGCTGTAACTTCCCGTGCGGTCTCTGATGCTCTGCTTTGACCCTTAAACAAGTCAAACATTTCTCCACGTACTTAGCCACGTCCCTCTTCATCCCCGGCCACCAGTAGTCAGTCTTCAGATCTCTATACATCTTAGTAGCACCGGGATGGATAGAGAACCTTGACTTATGCGCCTCGTCCAGAAGTGTCTGCCTTGCCTCACACGATACTGGAACCCATACCCGACCGTACCGAGTCAATAGACCTCGACTGTCGGGCACTAACTGATCCACCTGTCCCTTTATCCGTTCCTTCTTCTGGTTCTCACCCTTGATCGCTTCCTTTTGAGACCTTCTTACCAAGTCGTGAAGCGACGTTGATACTGTTAGTCTCATCAACGGTACCCGAAGTAGAACACTACTCGCTCTTCTACTCAAGGCATCCGCTACGACATTTGCCTTCCCCGGGTGATAAAGAATCTCGCAATCATAATCCTTCACCACATCCAACCACCTCTGCTGTCTCATGTTCAAATTCTGTTGATCCATGAAATAACGAAGACTCTTGTGGTCCGTATAGATAGTACACTTCACCCCATACAGGTAGTGCTGCCATAACTTGAGAGCGAACACCACTGCCGCAAGCTCCAAATCGTGAGTCGGGTAATTCACCTCATGCGTCTTCAGTTGACGAGACGCATAGGCAATCACCCTTCCCCTCTGCATAAGAACGCAGCCTAGCCCGTGAAAAGACGCATCACAGTAGACTGTCATGTCTTCAACTCCCTCCGGTAGTGTCAACACCGGAGCCTCGCATAACTTTCTCCTTAAGGTTTCGAACGCTGTTTTCTGTTCCTCTCCCCAAACGAAACGTTCGTTCTTCCTCGTCAGCTTCGTCAACGGAACTGCTATCTTGGAGAAATCCTGGATGAACCGGCGGTAGTACCCGGCTAATCCAAGGAAACTCCTAATCTCAGTGGGAGTCTTCGGGGTTTCCCACTTCATCACTGCCTCCACCTTCGCTGGTTCTACCTTGATACCCTCTCGGTTCACAAGATGTCCAAGAAATTGAACCTCTTGTAACCAGAAATCACACTTGGAGAACTTTGCATATAACTGCTCCTTACGCAAAATCTCCAAAACCTCTCGTAGATGCTCCATATGATCCTCCTTCGACTTGGAGTAGATCAGTATATCGTCTATAAACACGATGACTGACTTATCCAACATCGGTCTGCAAACTCTATTCATAAGATCCATTAATGCCGCCGGTGCGTTCGTCAGTCCAAATGGCATCACGATGAACTCGAAATGCCCGTACCTGGTTCTGAACGCTGTCTTGTGAACATCCTCTTCCCTGACCTTCAACTGGTGGTACCCTGAGCGAAGATCTATCTTAGAGAACCAAACGGCTCCCTGAAGTTGATCGAAGAGATCGTCGATCCTCGGCAACGGGTATCTGTTCTTCACCGTAAGCTTGTTAAGCTCTCTATAGTCGATGCACATCCGCATCGACCCGTCCTTCTTTTTCACGAAAAGGATAGGGGCTCCCCAAGGTGAACTACTGGGGCGGATGAAACCCTTATCCAACAGTTCCTCCAGCTGCTTAGACAGTTCATGCATCTCCGGAGGTGCCAAACGGTAAGGAGCCTTTGCTACCGGTGCCGCCCCCGGAATCAAGTCTATTCGGAACTCCACTTGCCTCCCGGGAGGAATGCCAGGCAAGTCATCCGGGAAAACATCCGGAAACTCGCTGACCACTGGTACATCTGCCACTGTTCTCTTCTTTTTCTCCTCCCGTTCATCAACAATATACGCCAAGTAACTGCTACCACCATGGTGCACATATCTTCTAGCTTTGGCCAAAGTGCACACCTTTGGTACCCCTTTTCTTCCTTCACTCGAGATAGTTAATTCTCCCCCACTTGGGGTTCGAATCACTACCTGCTGTTTTTCACAATCAATGCGCGCTCCATTCCGACTAAGCCAATCTATCCCAACTACTACATTTATTTCCCTCATCGCAATAGGAATAAGATCTATACTAAACTTCACTCCGGCTATCTCTATTACATTACCTTTATACACATCACTCACAAAACGAAACTCCTCGTCCGCTATTTCTACTTCTAGCGGACTCTCTAACTTGTCCTTTACAATAGCAAAGTCTTTACAAAACGATAAAGAAACAAAAGATTTAGTAGCTCCCGAGTCAAATAAGACAAGGGCAGGTGATGCATTAACAGGAAAAATACCTGTCACGACATCTGGCTCCTCCTTTGCTTCATCTACGGTCATCTGGAACACTCGCCCCCGAGTCCTGGGTGCGTCGTTCTTCTTTCCCAATCCACCCTCTAGCATCTTCACCGGTGCGGTTCCCGAGTTCTGGACCGACCCGGTATTCATTGGGCACTCGTCAGCAAAATGGCCCGGCTTGTAGCACTTAAAACATATCTTTGCGGTCGCCTTGCAGTCTCGACTGATATGACCCGGTTGCCCGCATTTGTAACAGGTTCCGGAGCCCATACGGCATTCTCCCGGATGCTGTCGTCCACACTTCCCACAGCGGGGATGCTCTCTCTTGAACTCTTTCTTTACCTCCGGTTTATGACTCCCAGTTTTGAACCTCTTAGTCTGCTGAGGTTGAGTCTGAACCGTTTCTGCCCTTCTTGTCTTTCTTTGGCTCTCTAATTCGAGCTCTCTAGCCCGAGCCGCCTCGTGCATCTGCTGAAAATCAGTGCACCTTGCCATAACAAAAAATTCTCTAATCTCCTGTTTCAAAACTCTCCCATATCTGTACATTTTGGCCTTTTCATTCCTGACATACTCAGGACAGAAAAGGGACCGCTCCAAAAACTTGTCAGTGATCTCGTTCACCGACTCCGTAGTTTGCCCCATAGATAGAAACTCATTTGTGAGTCTCTCTACCTCAATTTGGGGCACATACTGTTCCATGAACAGTTCCTTGAACTGTTCCCAAGTCATGCTATCCACTTGTTCTGGCGTCCGAGCACGAACAATAAGGTTCCACCAGTCTTTCGCTGCCTTCCTCAGAAGGTTCGATGCGTAGCGAACCTTGACTTCCTCGGTACAAAAACTGGTGCGGAAAGCACCCTCCACCTCAGCTATCCAACGAGTGCTGGTTACGGGGTCCTTCTGCCCCTCAAACTGTGGCGGCTGACAGGCCGAGAAATCTATGTAGCTTGTCCCCCGTGGTTGTACGCCTGACAAGCCCCCTGATCCACTGGCCCTGCTGGCCACAGCTGCCTCTACCTGACTACGAATTTCATTAGCCAGTTCCTGCTTTACCTGCTCAAAGAGACTTAGGAGTAACTCGTGAAGAACCTCCCCGACCTCAGCAGCGATCACACCTCTCAGATCAGGAATTTCCTGATCCTCTTCAATAATCGGTCTCTTGCCTTGCCTTCTAGTGTTCACCATTCTGATACATAAACATGATACTTTAGAATAATTCATCTACATCCCCCCCCCCTGAGCAAACTCCTAGCATAGTCCAGAGGTCCTAGCTTAGTTGTCTTTCTTTCTAACATGCTCCTTAGAAACCTTTTGCTTATACTCTCTTAACAAAATCCCTTTCTAGCATGTTACTACCCAACCCTCAACCTTGTCTGGTTCATAGAATTCTTTTGCAACTATATCAAGTCCCGGCATGTACAATGTAATTGCAATGGTATGGGCCCTTATACCATTATAATTACACCCTCCATGTTTAGACTCAACACCGTCACTAAGGTTCCAATTCCCAGCTTAGTTGGTACCTTTAACATATATATCACAACATTTTCCATATCTACCACTTATCATATAAACATTATAATCATATTCTAATTCACATTATGCATCAACAAAACATACTTGAAATCATAACCTTGTCACATTGACCATATCTAGCATACATAAACATAATTACTCATCCAATACAGTTATAAAACTGGTCTTTCACAAAACTGAACATGCTTTATCATAAATCCAAATATGGAATAGTGTGCTCACCCCCGTCTTGATGCTCTGGACCGCAGCTCAGCCGTGAAAACTTTTTCTTTTAAAACACCCTTTCCTTATAAACCATTTTCTTACACGAAACAGCTTTTTTTTTAAAGGTTACTTATTTGAAAACTTGAGCACTTGGGTTTAAGTTCAAACACTCACCACTTGTGAATGCCCGAATCCCTTAAACCAAGGCTCTGATACCAACTGTAACATCCCTTATCTTTAAAACACTCATTTAACGGAAAGTAACCTTAAAATACAGCGGAAGATTTGTAATTAAAACATTTAGATAAAATCCCATAATCTTATAGAAAAGAGTACAAGTTTGCAACTTAAAACCAATAAGTTTGAGACAAACAATATTCAACTGAAAAGCTTAGAGAATCCAAAACTATCATTCATCAAAAGAAAATATAAGCTGCTGAGCTGCCGCAAATCCAAAAGCTTCAAGCTGAAGCCTTTCCTTTATTCTTCGAAGATGTACCTGCCACTAAAAGATGAATAACAACGGGGTAAGCTTTCGCTTAGTGAGCACGCACCTATACCACATATCATCATGCATACATACTCGCATAAACATAGCAATCACATACATGTAACATCCTTCCATTCCTTAAGGCACAAGGCCAATAAGGAAGGTCATAACTAGACACTGGTACCAGGCCTCTTCATACATAACATATTCCCTAGGGGTATTACTACCACCATAGGTACTCTTTCCTTTGGCAAAGCTAACATACACATAATCACACATGCAATCCAACTACATACACATAACTTACATAATATAGGTAGAGTACTCACCTGTCAAGATGTCAATTACCAAGTACTTCACAGTGTATAATAATCACCTCGTACCACCTATAACATTCATACATACACATATCATAACAAGCCCAAAAATGGAACTCTAATTCTATCCCAACTCTCATCCCGAAATGACATAGCTAGGATAGTCCAAATACCATAAAACTTTGCCAAACATCCCATTTCATACACCCCATTTCTATTGATTTCTAAACATAATACACATACCTTGCAATTCTAGACCGCGAACAACAATCCTCCTAGAACCTTTCACAACTTGAATCTTCCAAAATCACCAAATCTTTCGCCTGGAAAATACAGCAACTTCGGACACTTGGTTCTCTCTACTGGGAACTCCGATGCCAAATCCCTCCGGTCAGAATGTAAATTAGAGGGTCGTGAAGTCGCTGTCCAAATTTCACGACGATCCAACGGTTAACGAAGGAGAATCGGTCGATCTTTCACAGCAGCTCACAAGAACTCCGAAAATCCCTTTCTCTTTTCTCTCTTCTTTGCTAAAGAAACAAATGGCTGCAAATGAGGGTGTTTAGGGTTTCCATCCCCTTTACATACATGCCAAAACACACCCTCATCTTACAAAATTGATAAACTGGCCCCTAGATTCCTGAACACGTACATAACGACCCAAAAATTAACTCAACCCCAAAAGAGACAGTTAAATCACGTAAATTGGGAAACGGGGTGTTACATAAACTGAAAAACACTTAGAACAAATTGGACACTTAGACACAAGATGCAGTTTCAATAAGAAAGGAGCTTTCACTTAGTAATCTTTAGAAGCGTAATTTGCATGGAGAGTCTTCACCTCTATTTATAGTCCATGCATCATTTAATGCATGGGACACTTGTCACTCTTCCATTCATTGTAGAGGTTGACTTCTGAAAAGCTGATATCTCCTTTTTAACTTATCCAAGGAACCAGGAGGACAGTCGTACCATAAAAAGACCTTATCTGAGAATAGATAAAATGACAAAATGCCACTTTTATCTGACAATAGGATATTGTCTCATAATAAATGATCTTCTCTTTTGTCTATAGAGAATAAGGCTACCGACCTCCTGTATTGAAAACTGCACCAATTCGAAATCTCCCTTCTTTAGAAAGGAGAGAGTTTCACCGAAGTGTTTAATATTTTGGTGCAGTCTTCTTGAACTCCCGCCGATTTCTGAACACATATCGGTGGAAGTCTTCTTGAACTCCTCACCGAATTTCTTCAATTCGGTGATGCGTGTCCACCGATAGCACAAGCATATCGGTGGTGATGTAACTTGTAGAAACTTTCTGCCGATTTTCTCACTTCCGCAATGAGATAGTCTTCGCACTTGGTTTCGGTTGATCTTCGACTTCACTTAAGAATTGATATAAGAGTACAAGTTACACAAAAGAATCTAAAAACATTCTAAGTATCTAAGTGGGTTTAAATTGACTCAACTTCAAATCTGTGATGACCCAACAGTATACTTTGTGAAAGATTGTTAGAATAGTTTATCTGTTCTTTTTCGCAACAGTCTTTAGTTTTCTATGTGTAATTCTTGTTGAAGATTTTTCAATAATAGAATTAAAATTGTGAAAATCTCCTAAGTTTAACCCTAACAACCTTTCTCTTTGGAAAAGCCGTATGATGCTATTCATGGAAGGAGTGGATACTAGATATCCAACCATTCGCAAAGAGGGACCTATTATCCCTAGATTCTGGGCTCGCTATGAAACACAGAGGCCTGGTAAGGAAACCGCTGATAAGGAGGACTCTAGTGACTCCGATGATTCTAAGCCTTCCGACAAAGAGAAAGCCAAAGATACTGGACGTTATATTCTAAAAAATACAAAGAAATATATTGATGAGGAAAAACGTCTAGTTACTCTTGATTCAAAGCTTAGAGCAATCATTGTCCTCTCACTTCCTGATGAAGTCTATCATTCTCTAGTTAACTTTGAAACTGCTAAAGAGATGTGGACCACACTATGTGTTATGTACGAAGGTATAGAGGAAGTGAAGAAATGCAAAAAGATTTATCTCATAAGAAAGTATGAACTCTTCACTCATGAAAAAGGTGAATCTCTTCCTAGTTACTATAATCGTTTTAACTCTCTTCTGAATGATCTGAAGTTACTAGGCAGAGTCTATGATAATGAGGAAGTTCTAAACAAGTTCATGGATTGTCTCCCTGATTTTTGGGAGAACATGTGCACTTGTATCAAAACATCCAAGGATCTTGAGTACATGCCTTTAACTGTTTTATATAGAACTCTCTTCAACTTTGAACAAACCAAGTTACAAAGGAAATCTTTCATCAAAGAGATAAAGGGCACTTCTATTGCCCTTGTCAGTGAAAATTCCTAGAAATCTCAAAGTGTCCCACGCATCACCTATCCTTCATCAGATTCTGACAATGAAACCCAAAACAACTCTTCTCACCAATCGGAGGCATATCTAAGTGATGTCGATGATGAAGGTGAAGAAATCTCGGTTAAGCAGTTGTCTGATGAAATTGCCATGTTGGTTGGTTTCAAAAACAAATCTCGTTTTTCGAACAAATCCAAATCTTTCAGAAAACCCTTCTCTTCTACAAAAGCTTCCTCATCTGATAAAACAAATGAAGAATGTTTTAATTGTGGAAAGAAAGGACACTTCGCAGCTGAGTGCAGAGTAAGCGTGTGATGAACTCTAGAAATTCATCTTTTGACAAGTTTTCCTCCAAGTATGAAAAACCCAAAAATAACACTTTCAAGTCAAACCTTGCCAAGAAAGATACTCAATCCTCGACCAAAGATCATCAAGAAAGGGCTGAGAAGTACAAAGCCAAATACAAGAAAGAAAAGAAAAGAAATGAGGGTCTCCTTAGAAAAGGAAAGGGCCTCATGGCCGAAATACATGATTAGGAAGAAGAGACCTCTGACAGTGACAACAACTCTCCCAACAAGTGCTTTATGGCCATCTAAGAAGATATGGAAGATTCTGAAAAAGCTACCTCTCCAATGGCTTTGGTGTCAACTGGGTGCTCGACATCATACTCTTAGGCTTTTGAGCACCATCAAATATGGTATCTGGATAGTGGGTGCTCACGCCATATGACAGGAAATAAATCTCTTCTCATCAACTATGTATCTGGAAAAGGTCCATCTGTAACTTTTGGTGACAACTCTAAAGGCTACACCAAAGGATATGGAACTCTCACTAATGGATCTGTCACTTTCAATAAAGTGGCATTTGTTGAAGGCCTCATGCATAATCTTCTCAACATTAGCCAACTGTGTGATCTAGGATATAAAGTTATTTTCGAACTTTGTATCTGTACTGTTGTTGACAAAAACATGAATGTGGTTCTTTCCGGAAAAAGAATGGAAAATGTCTATATCATTGATATGGGACAAAACAACAGTTCATCCAATGTATGCTTCGTGTCAGATGACACATCCAAAAGGAACTGGCTGTGGCATAAACGTCTATCTCATCTAAACTTTAAAACACTCCATAAAATCTCAAACAAAGAGCTGGTGACTGGCATGCCAAAGTTGAACTTTGTTAAAGAAAAGTTGTGTGATGCATGTGAAAAGGGGAAGCTCACCAAAACTTCCTTCAAGACCAAGCAATGCTCCTCCATCACTCTTCCTCTTCAAATGTTGCACATGGATCTATGTGGACCAGTCAGCACTCCTAGTCTTGGAGGCAAAAGGTACATTCTTGTAATTGTTGATGAATTTACTAGATATACTTGGGTGTCTTTTCTCAGGTACAACTGAAGATATCATCAACTTTGTCAAAAAAATGAAGTTCTAAATGGGAAACTTGTACGATCGGTGAGAAATGACAATGGCACTGAATTCAGAAACAGTGCTCTTGAAGACTTCTTCAATTAGAAATGAATTTCTCAAAATTTCTCTGCCCTTAGAACTCCTCAGCAAAATGGAGTCGTGGAAAGAAAGAACAGAACTCTATGTGAGGCTGCTAGATCAATGCTAAGTGAATCAAATCTTCCCACCTAATTTTGGGCTGAAGCTGTTAATACTTGTTGATCCAAACCCTCAGTGATTTGATAATGACCCTTTCTTTAACACTTAGTGAAAATTGTAAGTAAACAATATGTATTAGAGTTTCACTATCGCTGATAAGTACTAAGACTTTACAGTACCGCTGATAGGAACTCTCGCTCTTTAGATTAGACATTCAGCGAACACTGTTCATCCAGTAGCTCTTAGCCTGTTCAGTCTCTGTGATGATCGCTGATAGTTTAGTTGTTTACTTATGATCCCTGAAGACAAGTTTCACGTCAACAAAGGTTCTACGCTGAAGTCGAAGATCAAGCCCAAGAACCAGCGACAAGTCTACTAATGAACTGATGCGGATATCAGCGAAGTCACAGAATTGTCCATTCAACGTGAAGTATCAAGTAGAAGACTTCAGCAATCGCTGAGCTTTATCATTCGCTGATAAAGTATTGATTCAACGAAATATGATCATGAAGTCTCATTACAAAGTACTATTGTCTTACCTCCCTTGCACGTCTCCGTACGAACTGTCAGAACGGACATCCCTTTTGTCTATGATCGTACAACAAACTCTGATTCTACACTGTGCACCATGCGGCTACTAAGGTTGTCTACAAAGGTCAATGACATTCAACCACTCAGCTGCTGCCACGTGTAAAGCAATATTGCCATGCATTAAATGCATGCAGTATATAAGAAGAACCCTACTTCTGAAATGAAGTGCTCGGGCCATCTTCTTCTTCCTTACTACTGTGTGTTAGGTTATTACTCGTAATTTCCTTATCTCCTTTCTGTCTTTATTCTAGTGCAAGAAACTTAGTGTTCTTAACTTGTTTAGATTAGGTTAATCCTTAATCTTGTTCCGCAACAAGTTGTAAATTGTTTTAAGATTTATCAATAAACAATTTAGAAAGTAAAAATCGTGTGTTTGTATTCAACCCTCCCTTCTACAAACTTGTATAACCCTTCGGGACCAACAAGTGGTATCAGAGCAGATTTGTTTAATCTCATAAACAAGATCTTATCTATACTAATCTCTTCTTCTTTGCTATTTCTTAAAATGGCTACCAACACAAACACAAACTATATTGACAACGGTTCTCTTGCAAAACCCCCTAGATTCTCCAGAGATAACTTTAATCTGTGGAAAAATAGGATGATTCTCTTCTTAGAAGGTGTAGACCCTACTATGCCTTACTATCTTGAAAACGGCTCATATATTCCTGTAAGAATTGATCCTGAAGTTCCAGCCACTGAGAATAGAGCTGCTATTCCAGAAAGGTTGGTTCCCAAGGAAATTCATATGTGGACTGATGAAGATAAGAAGAAAGTGGCTATCGACACTAAAGCCAGATCCATTCTTTCCATGGCTCTTCCTGACGAAGTCTACCATTCCGTCATGAACCTGAGCCATGTGGGACACAATCTGTGTTCAGTATGAAGGTACTTCTGAAGTCCAAGACTCACGTAAGATCAACCTGGTAAGACAGTACGAAAGCTTCATTTGTGGTAAGAATGAATCTCTCTCTGAAGTACACCAACGTTTTAACTGCTTAATAATAGATCTGAAAACTGTTGGTAAGGAATATTCTAACTTTGAAGTACTGACAAAGTTCTTAGAATGTTTACCTGAAAGCTGGGACAATTATTCAATGTGTCTTAAGGTATCAAAGGATCTAAAATCTATGACTCTTTCTACCTTATATGGCACGATGCTCAATCATGAGCAATCGAGCCATCTTAAGAAGAATCTTGTAAAAGATTCCAAAAGCACCCCTGTTGCTTTACTCTCAGAGTTACCTTCCACTCAGCGATCTACTATCACTGTCACTGAGTTGGAAACTAACTCTGAACGTTCATCAGATTCTGATGCTTCAGATGATGATGAAACTCTGGCATTCCTGGCTAATAAGTTCAGGAGATTTGCTAGAAAGAGTAATTTCAGAAAGAACAAACCTCTTGCTATTACTGACAAGCCAAGATCATCAACCCCTGTTGATAAGGCTACTGCTACTTGCTATAACTGTGAAAAGATAGGACATTTTGCTAGCGAGTGCAGGTCAAAGAAAGTCTCTAGACCCCCAGCTTTTCCCAAGAAAAACTTTACTCCCATGACTAGAGATGAAAAATACAAAAAGCTGAAAGAAAGGTATTCAAAGCTGAAAACCTTTAAGAAGAAAGGCAAAGGCCTGATGGCTGACTATGATTGGGCTGCCTCTGACGAAGAAGAATCATCTGACTCTGAAGATGATGATGAAGCCAATCTATGTCTCATGGCCAAACTTGAAGATGAGGAAGAAAATTCTGACATTCTCTCTACTTCAACCTCTGCTACTCAGGTATCACCTTCCTTCTTTACCAATATTTTAAATATTGATGAAGCTGATAGTCTTCGAAAGATCGATCTCTTGACTAGAAGTTTATATGAAGCTATGAATGGCAAAACTGTTATTGAAAATCAAAACCTTGATCTCACTGAACAGCTTAAAAACTGTCACCTTCAAATAGAAAAGCTTTCTAAAATTGAAGAAGATTTTAAAGATCAAGTTCATTTAAATCAGCTAGTCAAAATAGAACGTGAAGAAGCTATCGCTGCATTAAAAGCTGAAAAAGCTACTGTTGATGGATGGTATAAATCCTCAACAACGATAACTGAGATAATAAAGTCTCAGATTCCCCTGAGTGATAAACGTGGTCTTGGTTACAAAGCTGATACTCTAGAACCAACCACTGACCGTTCCATGCTTAAGTTTGGAATGTTTGTATCCCCAATCCCTGACACTTTCTCATCTCAGTGTTCCTCTTCAAAACCTCCCATCCTTGAGGAAATCTCTATCTTAACTTCAAAAGGTAAAGAGAAAATTGTTTATCCAAAACCTACCTCAGTCTCTAAAGACAAAGGTAAAGGAATTGCTTTTAACCAAAAACCTCAGAAGGGTACTTGTGTACCTAAGCTGAATGCTCCTAAAGCTTCAGTGACTTATCCCTCTACTTCTAAGAACAAGATCCCTGGATTTATTCAGCAATCTACTCCTAGACTTAAAGTGGATATAACTGGTAAGAAATCTGAAGAACTGAAAGTTCCTCTAATTTCCAATACCAAAGGTATACTTTGTGCTAGCCCTGCTCATTTAAAACTAATGGCTAAGCATGCAAATGGTCCTAGAACTACTTTTAGTTATAGGAAATGTTATCACTGTGGACTTACAAATCATATTGCTAGTAAGTGCCCTACAGCCACCAAAGCTGAAAAGATAGCTAAGGTGAAGATTATTGCCCCCAAGGCAAAGAAGACCACTGAGGTTAAGAAATTAACCAAAGTGAAGACTGATAAAGCTGAATCTTCAAATCCTGCAAAGAAGGCTGAACCTTCCATTCCATCTACCTCCACTGACAAATGTGTACACATGATGAAATGGATGCCCAAGTCAAACTAATCTTCCTTTGTTTGTAGGTTAAGAAGGGTATCTGGTATCTCGATAGCGGATGCTCTAGACACATGACTGGAAAGAAGAACCTGCTCACTGAATATAAGGAAGAAAAGGGTCCCTCTGTAACTCTCGGTGGAAACGGAAAAGGACATACCCGAGGGTTTGGTGTACTCTCTAATGGTACAACAACCTTCAGAAGAGTCGCATATGTTGAAGGGCTGAAGCATAATCTTCTAAGCATTTGCGACATGGATAACAAATTAATCTTTACTAAGGAATCCTGCTTTGTCGCTGACAAAAATGAGAAGATAGCTCTCAGCGGTTATCGTTTGGAAAATGTTTATGTAATAAACATGGACTCAACAACCACTGAGAACTCCTGTTTCTTCTCAAAAGCCTCATCTGATGTCAACTGGCTATGGCATAAGAGGCTCTCTCATCTCAACTTCAAGACACTGAATACTCTTTCTTCTAAAGAGTTAGTCACTGGTCTACCTCAACACTCATACGCCAAAGAGTCCTTATGTTCAGCGTGTGAGAAAGGCAAGCAGACCAAAGCAAGCTTCAAGTCTAAGCAAGTTTCCTTAGTGTCATCTCCTCTACAACTTCTTCATATGGATTTGTTTGGACCTGTTAACAAACCGTCCATCGCTGGAAAGAAATATACACTGGTCATAGTTGATGAATTCTCTCGCTATACCTGGGTAATGTTTCTCCGTTCTAAGAGTGACACCTCTGAAGAACTCATCACCTTTGTCAGGAAAATGGAAGTCCTGAACAATATGACCGTTCGCTCAATAAGGAATGATCATGGGACTGAATTCAAAAATAGTTCTCTTGATTCCTTCTTTGAGAGTAAGGGTATTTCTCACAACTTTTCCTCAGTGAGAACACCGCAACAAAATGGAGTCGCTGAAAGAAGAAATAGAACTATCATTGAAGCTGCACGTTCAATGCTCAGCGATTCTCACCTGCCTACTCAGTTTTGGGCAGAAGCTGTCAACAATGCTTGTTTTACGCAAAACAGGTCGCTGATAGTCAAAAGATTAAAAAAGACAGCCTATGAACTTTTTCATGGGAGAAAGCCTTCAATTAGCTTTCTTCACATCTTTGGATGTCAGTGTTTCATACTGAACAACATAGATGCCCTTGGAAAGTTTGATCCTAAGGCTGATGATGGAATCTTTCTTGGATATTCTTCAATCTCCAAAGCCTTCAGAGTCTTCAATCATAGAAGACAGACTGTAGAAGAAACGATTCACGTCACCTTTGACGAATCCCATTCGGCGAATTCTAGACCTTCTGCTGATACTGAAGAACTGAATCAATGGATGTTTTCTCATCTTGGTGATTCAGAAGACATTCTCACTCCTCATACTCATACCATTGAAGATGATGGTCCTACTATCATCCCAAACATGCAGAATAGTGAAGCTGAAACATCATGGGTCTCAGCTGTTCCTCTAAACACTATGCCTGCTTCTGAACCAAATGTCTCATATATTCCATCTACTTCTCAGCAATCAATGAATGTAATGACATCTGCACCTACTCCTTTCTTGACTGATATTCCAGAAGTTGCTGAAGCCTCATCTTTAGCTCCTCTAGTTCAAGTTGAGTCAGCGATTCATACTCCGGCTCAGCGATGGACTGTCAATCACCCTATTGATCAAATTCTTGGTGATCCAAATGCTGGTGTTCAGACTCGACGAAGTGCAGGTAACATTTGTTTATATGTCAACTTTATTTCTCTGATTGAACCAAAGAAAATAGATGATGCCCTCAGAGATCCAAACTGGGTCAGCGCTATGCAAGAAGAGCTGACTAAATTTGAAAGAAACAAAGTTTGGAAGCTTGTTCGAAGACCAACTGACAAGACAGTGATAGGCACTAAATGGGTCCATCGAAACAAGTTGGACGAACATGGAACTGTAACTCGCAACAAGGCTCGTCTTGTTGCTCAGGGATACAGACAAGAGGAAGGTATAGACTACGACGAAACATTTGCTCCAGTAGCAAGACTAGAATCTATTCGTCTATTCTTAGCCTACGATGTACACAAAGACTTCAAAGTTTATCAAATGGATGTTAAGTCAGCGTTTCTCAATGGAAAGCTGAATGAAGAAGTCTATGTGGAACAACCTCCAGGATTCTCAGATCCTAAGCATCCAGGTTATGTTTATAAACTGGATAAGGCACTTTACGGCTTAAAGCAAGCTCCTCGTGCATGATATGACACTCTCTCTACTTATCTCCATATTGAACAATTTGAGCGTGGTAAAATCGATAAGACTCTATTCTTCAGGAAAGTAAAAGGTCATATTATTCTTGTTCAGATATATGTTGATGACATTATATTTGGTTCTACTAACCCTGACCTTTGTACTCGTTTCGCTGATAGAATGAAAGCAGAGTATAAAATGAGCATGATGGGTGAGCTAACATATTTCCTTGGTCTTCAGATAAAACAAAATGAAAAGGGAACTTTCATTAATCAGGGAAAGTATGTTAAAGATATGCTGAAGAAATTTGATTTAACTCAGAGTTCAGCTATGAAAACCGCTATGGCACCACCGCTGACACTAAATAAGGATTCTTCTGGAATACCTGTTAATGTCACAACGTACCGTGGGATGATTGGCTCTCTTCTGTATCTTACAGCTAGCCGACCTGATATTATGTACGCAACTTGTTTGTGTGCACGATATCAAGCTGAACCTAAGGAATGTCATATGATCGCTGTAAAGCGAATCTTTCGTTACCTTAAGGGTACTCCTAACCTAGGTCTTTGGTATCCCAAAGATTCAGGGTTTGATCTAATCGCCTATTCAGATAGTGATTTTGCAGGTTGCAAATTGGATAGGAAAAGCACCACAGGAGGCTGTCATCTCCTGGGTGGAAAGCTGGTGAGTTGGACAAGTAAAAAGCAAAACTCAGTGTCCACCTCCACCGCTGAAGCTGAGTACGTAGCTGCTGGAAGTTGTTGTTCTCAGGTCTTGTGGATGAGAAATCAACTACTGGACTATGACCTTCAGCTCTCAAAAATTCCAATCTATTGCGACAGCACAAGTGCCATCGCTATAGCCAACAATCCAGTGCTACACTCAAAGACCAAACACATCGAAATCAGGTATCATTTTATCAGAGATCATGTGATGAATGGTGATATAGAACTTCATTTTATCCCAACTGACTTTCAGTTAGCTGATCTGTTCACCAAACCTCTTGATGAGACAAGATTTAACTTTCTCATCAGCGAGCTTGGAATGTTGAACTTTGAAGAATAAACTCTTCAGCGGTTCGCATTTGATCAACGACAGGATAAAATCAACTTATATAACCCATTCTATCATTTTCTCTCTGAACAAACTTGATTCGCCGATGTTAAGGTATGATTTCTCTTTACTCGCTGACGTTCGCAAATGAATGCAAGATTTCAAAACAAATTGTATCGCTGAATATCTCTTTCTTATCAGCAATACTTTGAAATTTCTAAAACCAACACTGATATTTCTATTCAGTGCTTCATGTTTTCAAAATGTCCCTGAGTTTTTCAAAAACCTCAGAGACATCCTAAAATATGAAATGACGTTTGTGACGTAATCAAACGGATAAACCCTGGCACGTTCTTTTTCTGACACACGTTTGCACGTTTCGTTTACCATCCAATCAAATGCAAACACGTGTCCGTGTCATGATGAAAAACTTTCCCGCTCTAGTTTTTCTCTCTCTCTCTCTCTAATCTCACTATATAAACACATTCGGGTTAAAATTTTTCCTTTACACGAACAACTTCTTCTTCAAGAAAATATTTACTGTTGCATCTCGAATTCTCGAATTCTCGTTTCAAGAACTGTTCATCTTCTTCTTCGACAACAAGGTTAATATTCTTATTATTTACCTGTTTTAACTTGTTTCTGATCTTCTCATTGTTTCTACAAGATCAAACAAAAGAACTTTTTAAAATGAAATCATTTTCTTTCATGATTTTATAAACACAATCTTCATGGTTGTTCTTCAAGTTTAAATCTAAAATCTTAAACTTGTTCTTCATATGTTTTTCGATAATCCTTTTCTCTAAAGGAAACTGGAAAATAAGACATTCACTAGTTCTTGTCTCTTTTTGTCAAAACTAGAAAACCCTAATCTTCATTAAGACATTTTGGTCTGAATGAAATGGACAAAAATAAATACCATCTTATTTTGGAATGTCTTTCCACATTAAGACTGTATTCTTTACCTATATTCTTAGGTTGACATGATAAAACAGCAATGGCATCTTCTATTGCTGCTCCTACTGCTGAAAAATCTCCTGTTGCTGAGAAACTGACTCTCCCCAAAGCTCCTCAGGTCAAGTTCACACCTGAGAAAGTAACTTTCAACAACAACAACCTCTATGCGCTTTTCGATTTTCCTCCTCGAAAGCAAGTCACGCATCTGGATGATGCTGTGAATTTTCTGAAAACCTGCTGCTTATCCAAAGCCCTAACCTTCGTACCCCCTGCTCATAAATTCCTTCTATCTCAGTTCTGGTATACTGCCAGAACAGCTCAGGTTTCTTCACCCAAAGACCCTAAGAAACTCCTTGATGTCATTCTCTGTGACACCAAATTTGGCACAACCAAAATCAACCCCGCCATTATCAGGCGTGCACTCAGCCTACCCACTGCCACCAAAGAAAAACCCTTTGCCCCTCTGCCTAACCACAAAAACCATGCTGATAGGGAAGCCATCACTGCATTCTTTGATGCAATGGGTTACGTATGGAAAACAGGGAGGGATAAACAACCTGAGAAGAAGCTGACCCTGATCAAGAAGTCCAAAATGCCCAGCGAGATGAACTTCATCTTCGCCCACTTGATAAGTGATAGTGCTTTGAATACACCGATAGACGTGTGATAATTAAACCTCAACGCAAGTATACATCGAGATCTAATGTCGTCTTTTCAAGTAATAAAGTGGTAAAATACCAGATATCGTTCCCACAGAGATTGGAGTAAAAGCGCAATAAAAGTCTAATAAAAGAAATGATTTCCAAGGATCAATTCGAAGATAATATTTTTAGTTGGTTTTGGATTATCGCAGATTATATAAAGCAGATAAATAAAGAAAGCAAGCAAGGGTGTAAGACGTTGGGGTGAAGCTTAATTATAAATTCCAGCAGACCAATGCTATGTCAATGCTACAACATTGGTTCCTCAATACTTAAATTCACCATCTATTTGATAGGATGCCCTTCCGGATCTTCAACATTATATTATTAATCTAGCTTTCAACAACCCATTCCTGGTGATGTATCAGGACTATTAATAATAAAATGATGCCTTTCAAATATATGGATAAACAAATTACTTTGTTAAAAATCACTCTTCCAAGTTGATCCCATATCTGTTAAGTTGACGTGTCTGAGTGGTCCATTCCTGATACGCACTCTACACTTTTACCATCATCACGATGACCAACTTATCGGGCAAAATCAACCTAGAAAAGACAGAGACGACAAATTCCTTTGTCAGTAGCTCTTCCAAGTCTTACTTTCTTTGTCATTCGGATTGACGTGCATATCAATGGCTCATTCCTGATGCCTTGGCACTTTAACACTTTCAAAGTGATCAAAACGTCACGAAGTAAACTTATCTTTATAAAACTTAACATGAAATGGTGAACATCATTATTGAGAAATAATGTCCACTATTCTTTATAATTAAAACTCCACCCTTTAATCTCACACCCAAGCTTATAAAAGTTAGCTACTCATACTTGTATTTAAATTGCAATAAATGTAAATTACTGAAATTAAATACATAATGTAAATGACGTGAAAGTAAATGACAATAATGTAAAGAACAATAATTAAAAACAATGAAGAAGTGCAGCAATGTTGCTGTCGATGCTGCAGCAACTCATGTAGATGGCTAAGAACAACAAGAAAAAGATGAACAAGATGAAGATAACTTGCATATATTTAAAGAAAGCAATTAAAGATGGTTTCCAAATCAGTTTCTAAGCTGATTGAACACACTTAAAACATCACAAGACACCTCCTATTTATACAAAAAGAGTCATGGCCTAAGCCATACCAACTCACAACAACTAACACTATTTATGTACCATGCATACTATTCCTAGGAGATGTCTTGTGTACTACTACCATTACAACACATAAACTATTTTATAAAGAACCCAAAGCATTGAACTTCATCTTGCATGTTGTTGTCTTCCCAAAAATTCCGCATTTCCAGCCTTGTTCTTCATCTCGTCGCCATCAGTCTTGGATGCTGCAGCATTGAAGTAGCATTGGCTGCAGTTTTCTTATTTTTAGCCATTCTACTTAGTAAAACAAGTAAAATCCATCACTTAGCTCCATGATTAATAAAGATACAAATAAGAGAATAAAATGACACAAAAGTTGGGATAAAACAAAATATTATATATAAAAATATAAGAAAAAGACACAATATGCATTAAATAAATAATGCATATCACACCCTCAAATTTAAAGTGTTGTTTGTCCCCAAACAACTAAAAGACTAAAAAGATATAGACTCAATTTTGAAATTTTAGGCAAGATCATGGCATTAAGTGCACACACAATGTAGACCATACCCCATGGAATTCATAGTTTTTCATAAATCTTTTATCATTCATTTAAAGCCTAAGTGTGTGTGTGGATCATAAGCTAGCATCAATCTTCCTTTTGTTAGACTCAACACGTCCTACATTTAGAATCAATAGGGCTTTTGGGGTCACTCTTTGGCATATCTTTTCTCACCAAGCCTTTTCTCTCAACAAAAATTTTCAAATTTTGGCACTTTGTGCTCTTTTCTTGTTGACTTTTTATACCTTGCCCCTATGGGACATTTTTGGTATATTTTTGCATCATCTATATCATATTAGAGCTTTGCTCTTTTGAGTGATCTTTAAATGCTTAAGGTGTAACATTTCCACCCTCAAATTTATCTTTTACAATGTCCTCATTGTAACATTGACGTTCATAGGTGTATAAAGGCTACAAGTGGCTATTGGAAATTGAAAAGATGGCCTAGATCATTCTCTAAATGTATATAGGGTGTGTGAGTCAAGTTGTGTCCCAAGAAGAAATTTGCTAGTTCTAACAAGAACATAAAACTTAGGTAAATTAGTGATAAAAAATTATTAGGACTATGAACAAAAAACACGGTATGATTTTATGTGTAATCTTGCAAAAGAAAAGTAACCTAAAAATTGTAAAATATCCCAGACACAAAATAAAACAAAACATGGAGACTAAGGTAAATGATTTGAACCTGCCCTACTCCATAGGAGTAGGTTGTGAACCAAGTGGTTGGAATGAATGTTTCGGCACAAGAATTCACATTTTCTTCTTTTAACAACGTGTTCTTCTTTTTCAACAACCGGATCTCTTGTTGACAACTTATTGAGGAATGGTGGAATTTGCTGGAGCACCTCAGTATGCTCCTCAGCCCAAATGGTACTCACCAACTTAACTTGGTGTTTCTCTTTCCACTTATGCTTGTACACGTTTCTCATCACGTGTTTTATTGGTTGTTCACGACACAAGATTTTAATGGAACGAATGGGGAAACAATCCATCCCACAAAAAGTTTTCCACACCACCACACCAACAATCGAACTTGATTTTATGAAGTTTCCCGAGTCCTTGGATTGATCATCACGTCCCTTTTTAAAAACAACTTGAAAATTTTCTGCACAACTTTGCTGCACGAATGCTGCAGCATCCGCAACAATATGTTTTTCCTGCACAGATTCAAAGTAGGGGTTAATGACAATTTTGGCATTGTGTTGCACCTCTTCACTATTTTGAAGTGAAGAGGGATTGCTTAAATGCTCAGGTTCTTCCTCGTAACTCTCCATCTCTTGACTATTTTCCAAAGTATTGACCTCATCCTCATCCTTACCAATACATTCAAAATTTTCAATCTCACTTGGTATAGGAATTTGGTTTTGTCTAATGATCTCTTGAACATATGTTGTAATATTGGCAACAGATGTTTCCATTCTTTGCATATGCTCATTCACGAAAGTTTCAAAAGATTTGAAGTTTTCGATTAGTTCTAAAGAGGGTGTAGGAGGTAAAAATGAGTTGTTAAAGTCATCCCCTTGAAAACTCTCAGAAAAAGCAACTTGTTCCTCCCAAGATTGGTCAAAAGTATTTGCGTACGTGTTACTCCAATCTTGGTAGGATGGTGTTGGTGATGTGAAAATGCCATGATCTTGACCATTTAAAAACAAATTAGGATGATCCTCCCATGATTGAGTATAATCATTGAAGTGTGAGGTATCCCAATTACTATCTTCCATGAAATAATTGGATTCGGGGTTCGAAGGACAATAATATGTGAAATGATTTCCGCCACAGAAAACAGTTTCATATGACCCAAACGAATATCCCATTGAATCCATATTCACAAAAAGATAAACTCAAAAATTTATTACTTGTGCACACATGGAGACATATGACAAGCAACAAAGGTGGTAGAAAAATCAAATCTTTTAAAATACTTTTATAGACTTTTAGCGTGCCAATCCCCGGCAGCGGCGCCAAAAACTTGATAGTGCTTTGAATACACCGATAGACGTGTGATAATTAAACCTCAACGCAAGTATACATCGAGATCTAATGTCGTCTTTTCAAGTAATAAAGTGGTAAAATACCAGATATCGTTCCCACAGAGATTGGAGTAAAAGCGCAATAAAAGTCTAATAAAAGAAATGATTTCCAAGGATCAATTCGAAGATAATATTTTTAGTTGGTTTTGGATTATCGCAGATTATATAAAACAGATAAATAAAGAAAGCAAGCAAGGGTGTAAGACGTTGGGGTGAAGCTTAATTATAAATTCCAGCAGACCAATGCTATGTCAATGCTACAACATTGGTTCCTCAATACTTAAATTCACCATCTATTTGATAGGATGCCCTTCCGGATCTTCAACATTATATTATTAATCTAGCTTTCAACAACCCATTCCTGGTGATGTATCAGGACTATTAATAATAAAATGATGCCTTTCAAATATATGGATAAACAAATTACTTTGTTAAAAATCACTCTTCCAAGTTGATCCCATATCTGTTAAGTTGACGTGTCTGAGTGGTCCATTCCTGATACGCACTCTACACTTTTACCATCATCACGATGACCAACTTATCGAGCAAAATCAACCTAGAAAAGACAGAGACGACAAATTCCTTTGTCAATAGCTCTTCCAAGTCTTACTTTCTTTGTCATTCGGATTGACGTGCATATCAATGGCTCATTCCTGATGCCTTGGCACTTTAACACTTTCAAAGTGATCAAAACGTCACGAAGTAAACTTATCTTTATAAAACTTAACATGAAATGGTGAACATCATTATTGAGAAATAATGTCCACTATTCTTTATAATTAACTCCACCCTTTAATCTCACACCCAAGCTTATAAAAGTTAGCTACTCATACTTGTATTTAAATTGCAATAAATGTAAATTACTGAAATTAAATACATAATGTAAATGACGTGAAAGTAAATGACAATAATGTAAAGAACAATAATTAAAAACAATGAAGAAGTGCAGCAATGTTGTTGTCGATGCTGCAGCAACTCATGTAGATGGCTAAGAACAACAAGAAAAAGATGAACAAGATGAAGATAACTTGCATATATTTAAAGAAAGCAATTAAAGATGGTTTCCAAATCAGTTTCTAAGCTGATTGAACACACTTAAAACATCACAAGACACCTCCTATTTATACAAAAAGAGTCATGGCCTAAGCCATACCAACTCACAACAACTAACACTATTTATGTACCATGCATACTATTCCTAGGAGATGTCTTGTGTACTACTACCATTACAACATATAAACTATTTTATGAAGAACCCAAAGCATTGAACTTCATCTTGCATGTTGTTGTCTTCCCAAAAATTCCGCATTTCCAGCCTTGTTCTTCATCTCGTCGCCATCAGTCTTGGATGCTGCAGCATTGAAGTAGCATTGGCTGCAGTTTTCTTATTTTTAGCCATTCTACTTAGTAAAACAAGTAAAATCCATCACTTAGCTCCATGATTAATAAAGATACAAAAAAGAGAATAAAATGACACAAAAGTTGGGATAAAACAGAATATTATATATAAAAATATAAGAAAAAGACACAATATGCATTAAATAAATAATGCATATCAATAAGCTGCATGACAGCGAAGTCCGGCTCCTCTGATCAAGCCGCTCAACCTCAGCAAGCAACCGGCTATGCATTGCTGAAAGGTCTCCATGTTGACTGGGCCTCGATCATCTACGACGATCTTGCGTTCATAGTGGACATGGCTGATAGACCAACATGGGTTCCATATCCCCGATTCATCAGCGCCGTCTTTCTACAAGGACTTGGGGACAAATACCCAAAATAGGGTGATCTGAGACTCTCTTAGGTTGGCCCTAAGGTGCTCGACTTCAGCCCCATGCCAAATGAGGTACGTCTCTCTACTCTCTTACCTCTTCTCAATCCTCCTTATTCTACTTCTGCAGCTACTTCAGTGGTAATCCCATCCGCTGATACCCAGGCTGCACCCTCCACTCTTTCTCGTAAAAGGAAACATTCTACTACCCAACTTGATTCTCAAAAGATCAAGAAAACCAAGGAGCAACCCTCCAAGAATTCACATGCTAAAGACTCCTCGACTCATCTTCTACAAGAGTCGCTGGATAGTTTCGTGGTACGCTCTGCCACATCGGCTCAAACCACCCCTTCCATCCCGACCTCAGCGTCTTTAAACAATGAGGTTATAAACTTGGAACTGAACCCACCTCCTTCAGCCTCTCTACAGACTGAAGTGATTGTCAGCGGATCCAACGCTGAACCCCGCACCCAACCAATCTTCTCATCCTTCACTCCTCCTACTCTTTCTTTGGACACTCCACCAAATTTCCCACCCTTCTCAGGAACCAACGTCATCGTTCATGATTCAGCTGCTGATACTTTACATGCGATGATGGGAACAAACTTAGGATCTGCAGGCACCTCCATGCGCCAAGGCACTCTCGAAGGCGACATGGAATACCATTCAGGGTTACGAGGCTTCGACAACTTCGCCAACCCGCCTGCAGGTATACACATAACTCAACCTACTCCTCTCTCAAAACACCAAACTTCTGAGCTTTCCTCTGTTCATAAGTTAATAACTGTTTCAGGTCCTAATTTGGGGGATATCAACACCTCCCTGAAGGCCCTGGAAACAAAGGTGGAATCTTACAACACCACTCTCTCCACAAACTCTTCAGCGGTTACAGACGCTGGAGAGAACCTCAAAAAGTTGACCGAGGTCGTTGATGAGAAAGCCTCCAAAGCTGATATGGAGAAGGTGGATGGCAGCATAGGAACTTTTGCTACCACTCTCGCTGAAACTTCCACAAACATCAACAATCTCAACCTCACCAACACCACCCTCGCAACAAACCTCACCACTCTGTCCAATGAAGTCACATCATTAAAGACAGAGGTTGGTACTCTTAAGGGTGAGGTCACCACGGTCAAAGATCTTCAGCAAATACTCAATCGCCTGGATGCCTCAAAGTCTCACTTTACTCAGGCCGATAGAGAGGATCTCCAAAAGACCAGTCCTACTATTTCTGGCCTAGAAGCAAGAATAGTTGTGATTGAAACCTTCATGGGACTTACTGGCCTGGAAGACAGTAATCCTATGACTGCTGTTGCTGATCAATCTATTTCCTCCCCCACTCATAATGTGGAAGAGGGGGGAGAAGAAAGCTGAAGATCCATAATTCGGAGGGGGAGAAAAATGAAAATACTGCTGCTGAACAACATCAGGGAGTTGAAAACCCTGAGGGAACCGAGAAAACTCCCTCTGCTCTTGAGGGGGAGCAACTCGATGAGGAAACTGAAGTTGCTGCTGATAGGGATGGTAACGGGGCGGGTTTGGGGCGGGTATCCCCTTACCCGGCCCCGGTCCCCGGCGGGTACGGGGATTAGTTACCCGTCCCCGGTCCCCGGCGGGGTCAAACCCGGTCAACCCCGGTCAAAGACCCGGTTTATGCAACTTTTTTGGTCATGATGACTGACAATTCTTTTATGAAAATATATGTGAAGGATTAGGAGACAGCAGCATCCCATAAATTGATAGAATGTAATCACTCAAACAAGGATCAGCAAAGTAGTCCAAGACTTCAAATAAATGGTGGACTAGTTACATAGCATTAATGTAGCTATGTAAGACTAAACAAGTAAATGGTGGACTAGTTACATAGCATAAATGGTAGACTAGTACTTACATAGCATCAAATAAATGGTGGACTAGTTATGTAGCATTAATGTAGCAAAGTACCAAAAGAACAAACAACAATCAATGAATGTTCAATTATATATCTATATATATGAAATCAGTACACAATTCATCACATCCACATGGAAATTAACGATATAACTAAATTTTCAGCTAATAATTGTAAAAAGTAATCAACAGTGAGAGCCTGAAATAGACTTTTTTCGAATTTTCATCAGATGAAACCACTTTACCCTTTAGAAAATTGAAGACTAACACAACAAACAGTGCGACTTTTAAGTGATCGCCATTATCGTAAGTTACTTGTGGGAAACGATCGTACTACAACTTTTTTAATAAAACTGCAGTGTTTACAACTTCATAATGGAAAACAACTAAACAAGTACCTCCGATAGGTAGCAGTGGTGGTCGGCGTGACTGCGGTCGGCGTGACTGCGGGCGGTGCCGCGGAGCGTGGACTGTGGTCGATCTCACGGAAGTAGCAGCGGTGGACGGAGAGTGGCGAGCGGCGACGACGACGGCGAGCGGCGACGGCGAGTTGGCAGGAAGATTCGAAGTCGAACTGTCGAAGAGAGTGAGAGAGGCTGAGACTTGAGAGTAAAGAGTAAAGACCTAAATCAAAAGTCCAAAAGCTGAGTTATTATGTATAAATATAAATATATATATATATATATATATATATATATATATATATAATAAATTAATATTATAACTAAACCGGGTATCCCCGGCCCCGTTCCCCGGTTGGAGTAACCTCACCCGCCCCCGGCCCCAACTCCGGTTGGTGAAAACCGGGTATCCCCGGCCCCGCAAAACCGGGTAATACCCGGACCCGGTCGGGTCGGGTGAACCGGGTTCCCCGTCGGGTCGGGTCAAATCACCATCCCTAGCTGCTGATGTGACCGAACCTTACGCTGATGAGGACGCGTCTGAAGAAGAAGTTGAAGACGATGAAGCTGTCGACATCTCTGACGACGAACCATCATCAACTCATAAAAATGATGATGATGATGATGATGACTTCTTCTTCGTTAAGCCCACGAAGGTCCCTGAGAAAGGGATTTCGATAAATGAACCTTCAGGGGAGACGACCAAGACAAAGCCTGCAGCGTCTGAAGCTGACAAAGGCAAAAATAAAGGCCTCGCTGCAGAAGGCAATCTGGCCATCCTTCAGATAAAGCCAGTTTGTCAGGTACAATATCTTCTCTTCCCTTACACTGCATCCCTTCTCTATCCCTTCTCAATCTCAATCCTTCTATCCATAAAACCTCTATACACTTAAACCCCATTCTTTTCTCTATCTCTTTCTTCCCATAATCTTACTTAAATAATCGCTGTGTTTCAGCTAGTCCTCTCCCCTATTTGAGGATCCAGCTGAAGTCCCCACTGCTGCACCAACAATAATCCCGGTCTTGGATTTAATCACTGAGACCGATGAACCTGAAGAACAACTTCTCTCTCACAAAAACAGACCTTCCTTAGCTCCTCAAAAACTAAGTGAAGAGGATCAGAAAAGGAGAGAAGAAATGATCAAGAAGTTTGAGGATCAGCGAATCATCCTCCCTCGCTCCAAAGTCCCTGTTCCCACAAAGCTCAGGTTATCAAAGAAAGAGTTCGCTGATCATCTTAGAGCCACAAGATTACTCGCCAAAAAGAAGGAAGCTGAAGAAAAAGATAAGGCCCTCGCCATCCAGCTTGCCCAAGAATCGGTGAATGACCCCAAACTGAAAAGAGCTCCCATCGAAGTCCAACGTCAGTTATGGGAAGACGCCCAGAAGATCGTTGAAGAAAAGACCAAGGTATCTAATTCTACCTTGGAATGGTGCAAAGAAAGACTGCACTATCGATATCGGGCTGCCAAAATTCACAAGGTATTCATCAGAGGAAAATCGACCATAGATGTTCCAGTTGTTAAGGTCAATCTATTCAGAGAAAACGGTACCAAGGAAAACATCTACGCTGCTACGATCAATATGTACGGTTTCTCTGAATGGTTGGAGATGCGAATAGCCATTCAGCGATCTACCTCACAATATAAGAGCCATGTCGAGAAAATCATAAATTCTCAGATCGACTTGGTTTCTTTTGCTGTGGATATTCCTCCTCCTCCTCCTCTTACGACTCAACAAAGAAGGGCCTCTGCAAAGAAAAAGTCCAAACCATCAGATTCAGGTCCTCCTATCCGGAACGAAACAGGTATTGGTTTTTCACGTGCTGAAGTACTTGGTCCTGATCCTTATCTCTCAGTGCTGGATACCTCTCTGCCACCTGGTGAACGTTTCGTCCTTGGTAAAGTCATAAGCGAACCTTATGGTATCTTCTTTCTCGACTACGATGAAGGACAACGTTTTCAACGTGTCCCTGAGCTTCCCATCACTCCCATTGAACAGCTCAGGGATCTCATCTATTGGTGTGAATTTAGACGAGATCTTCAGGCACGATACCTCAAGCCCCTGATCTTCAAAGAAGCACAAGAAAGAAGAAATCAGGGAGAAACTGTCTCTGACTGGATGATCCCTATAATAAAGACCCTTGATGAACTTCTCGTTAAGGAAGAACCCTTTGAAAGCTGATAGGATTTCCTTGTAATCTTTCTATCTTTATCAGCTTACCTCTTTTGTACTTGTAATTTAAATTTGATGTACTTGTAATTTTTCCACCTCCCTTTGTAATCTTATACGAAGTTAAAAGAAAATTTTCAGCGAATGTACTTTACTCCATCAGTACTTAAAAGATCCCAGAAAACAGTAAAAGGGACAAATATTTTATGAGTTCTTTTTATCGTTATGTTTTCATACTTAGCAATTTTCTCTGTTGCTATGTCATAATCAAATAGGGGGAGATTGTTGATCCAAACCCTCAGTGATTTGATAATGACCCTCTCTTTAACACTTAGTGAAAATTGTAAGTAAACAATATGTATTAGAGTTTCACCATCGCTGATAAGTACTAAGACTTTACAGTACCGCTGATAGGAACTCTCGCTCTTTAGATTAGACATTCAGCGAACACTGTTCATCCAGTAGCTCTGAGCCTGTTTAGTCTCTGTGATGATCGCTGATAGTTTAGTTGTTTACTTATGATCCCTGAAGACAAGTTTCACGTCAACAAAGGTTCTACACTAAAGTCGAAGATCAAGCCCAAGAACCAGCGAAAAGTCTACTAATGAACTGATGCGGATATCAGCGAAGTCACAGAATTGTCCATTCAACGTGAAGTATCAAGTAGAAGACTTCAGCAATCGCTGAGCTTTATCATTCGCTGATAAAGTACTGATTCAACGAAAGCTGATCATGATGTCTCCTTACAAAGTACTATTGTCTTACCTCCCTTGCACGTCTCCGTACGAACTGTCAGAACGGACATCCCTTTTGTCTATGATCGTACAACAAACTCTGATTCTACACTGTGCACAATGCGGCTACTAAGGTTGTCTACAAAGGTCAATGACATTCAACCACTCAGCTGCTGCCACGTGTAAAGCAATACTGCCATGCATTAAATGCATGCAGTATATAAGAAGAACCCTACTTCTGAAATGAAGTGCTCGGGCCATCTTCTTCTTCCTTACTACTGTGTGTTAGGTTATTACTCGTAATTTCCTTATCTCCTTTCTGTCTTTATTCTAGTGCAAGAAACTTAGTGTTCTTAACTTGTTTAGATTAGGTTAAATCTTAATCTTGTTCCGCAACAAGTTGTAAATTGCTTTAAGATTTATCAATAAACAATTTAGAAAGTAAAAATCGTGTGTTTGTATTCAACCCCCCCTTCTACAAACTTGTATAACCCTTCAGGACCAACAATACTTCTTGTTTTACCCAAAATAGGTCGGTGATATCCAAGAGACATGACAAGACCCCTTATGAAGTTTTTCATGCAGAAAACAAAATATAGGCTTTCTTCATGTCTTTGGCTGTGTGTGTTTTATTCTAAATGATCGTGACAATCTTGGGAAGTTTGATCCCAAAGCTGATGAAGGAATCTTTGTTGGATACTCTCTATCCTCCAAAGCATATCGTGTGTACAATCTCAGGAGAAAATGCATTAATGAGTCCATTCATGTCAAATTTGATGATTTAAGATCATCATCTATTTCAAATGATGATGATGCTTTACACAGATGGATTTCCTCATGCATAGGTGATGCTCCTATAGTCAACTCCACCGATGCATCCTCCATTCCTTTGAATCCATCTACTTCAAATAACCAAGCTGGGTCACCTTCCTTAGTGCCTAACACCTCTTCCACCGAAATTGACCATCTTCCCACCGACATGAATTCTCTCACCGATGTGCATTCTCCCACTGAAACACTTCCTTCCACTGATACACAGCCCTCCACCGATCCTATGCCTTCCACCGAAAATACTGCCTTCCACCGAACCTCTGATCCCACTCCATCAACTTTCTCCTCACAAAATATTCCACCACCTTTACCTCCTGCCACAAAATGGACCAAAGATCACCCCATATATCAAATCATTGGTGATCAACAAGCAGGTGTCCAAACACGCAGAGGAGTTGGAAATATTTGTCTCTATGTGAACTTTCTCTCTCTTATTGAACCCAAGAATATTGATGAAGCTCTAGCAGATCCTTGCTGGATCACTGCCATGCAAGAAGAGCTTTCTCAATTTGAGAGAAACAAAGTTTGGAGATTGGTTCCTAGACCCCGAAAGAAGACAATTATTGGAACTAAATGGATCTTCAGAAACAAAATGGATGAAGAAGGCACAGTTATCAGAAACAAGGCCAGACTGGTAGCTAAAGGATACAGACAGGAAGAGGACATTGACTATGATGAAACATTTGCCCCTCTAGCAAGACTTGAAGCCATAAGAATCTTTCTGGCTCATGCTGCCTACCGAAATTTTAGGGTCTTCCAGATGGATGTCAAAAGTGCTTTCCTCAATGGGGAACTTGCAGAGGAAGTCTATGTGAAACAACCACCTGGCTTTGAAGACCCAGCTCATCCAGACTATGTGTACAGACTTGACAATGCTCTCTATGGTCTCAAACAAGCTCCACGTGCTTGGTATGACACTCTTGCCAACTTTCTTTTAAAGCATGGATACTCCAGAGGTAAAATTGACAACACTCTCTTTATCAAAAAGACGTCAGGTAATCTCATTCTTGTCCAAATCTATGTTGATGACATCATCTTTGGTGCCACTGATGAATCACTATGTGATGAGTTTGCTTCTCTCATGATGAGTGAATATGAGATGAGCATGATGGGAGAGCTTACATTCTTTTTAGGCCTTCAGGTCAAACAATCTTCAGAAGGGATTTTTATAAATCAAAGTAAATATACTCGTGACCTTCTGAAGAAATTCAACTTTTTAGATAGTTCTCCTATGAAAACTCCCATGGCTCCACCTTTGAAACTTGATGCTGATCTAAATGGTGAATCAGTGGATGCTACCAATTATCGAGGGATGATTGGTTCTCTTCTGTATTTAACTGCTAGTAGACCAGATATTATGTTTGCTACTTGTCTTTGTGCCCGTTATCAGCCCAATCCAAAAGAATCTCATTTGGCTGCTGTAAAATGGATTTTCCGGTATCTGAAAGGTACCTTGCACCTAGGTCTTTGGTATCCCGAAGACTCAGGATTTGAACTAATCGGGTACTCAGATTCAGATTATGCAGGTTCCAAAATTGACAGGAAAAGTACCACAGGTAGCTGCCAACTTCTTGGTGGAAAATTAGTCAGCTGGTCCAGCAAGAAACAAAACTCAGTTTCAACTTCAACTGCTGAAGCTGAATATGTTGCTGCGGGAAGCTGCTGTGCTCAAATACTGTGGATGAAAAATCAACTGCGGGACTATGCTCAAGTCTATTCCAAAGTCCCAATTCTGTGTGATAATTCAAGTGCAATAGCCATTGCAAATAATCCAGTTCTACATTCCAGATCAAAGCACATAGACATCAGATATCATTTCATCAGGGACCACGTCTCAAAAGGTGACATTGAGCTGCATTTCATTCCCACCGACCTTCAGCTCGCCGATTTGTTCACCAAGCCCTTAGATGAAGCCAGGTTCAATTTTCTAATAAGTGAACTTGGTATGTTGTATTTAGATAATTAAAAAAAGGTGTAATATAAATAATCTATATCACCGATTTCTTAGAGTATCGGTGACCGATAGTACCAATGTCGGTGACAAAACCCTACACCGAAATCAACTTCGGGATCGCATTTCTCACCGAATCCCAATCGGTATACTAATCTCACTGATCCCATTTGGTCTCTCTTCGGTATGATCTACTCACCGACTCTCTTGGGCCATCCTCATCGGTAGGTTCCATCCTTCGGTGATCTCCATCAATGTCTAATTCGGTGATTTCCACCGAAGTCACTCTCTTCACCGACGATCGAATTTTCAAGACCGACCTCCACATCGGTGTTTTCCTTTTCACCGACACCCTCCTCAACTCGGTGTGTTCTATCTCATTCGTATACCCTGAGTCCACCGACGTATTACACCACCAACTCTAAACCATCGATTTTTCGAAGTTTATCCTATACACTTCCCATGATCACATCAACCTTAACAACCCTATGTGTCAGACAACTTGACCCTTCCCTTTTCTTGTACACTCATTTCTAGCCACACATTCCACAAGACTCGTCATTATTTAAAAAAAATACCTTTTTAAAATCCAACCCTTCGAATTCCCTCTTAACCGTTCCCTCTTTTTTTACAACCCACGACCATCTCCCTATATAAACCCTAAACCCATCTTCTCCACTTTACTTTCTTTCGAAACCTGCAAATCTCAAGTATTCTTTCTCGAGTATTATTTCTTCTCTGTCAAGTTTCTCACCTGCAACAATGGCACCCACCAAGGTAGCAAAGATCATACCCACTTTCTTTGAAGACCTCATATTCAACCCTTGCAATCACATTGCAAGGTTCGAATCCAATCCCGCACGTCCCGAGTTCAACACATTCATAAAGTTCTTAACCCGCTCACCTCTTCTCCATGCTTTCTCGTGCAACCCAAAGATGAGCAAAATGCTCATTGGAAAATTATGGCTTTCCTGTGTGTATGATATCTCAAATGAAGCCATTCATGCTTCTATCTTTTCTGACGAGGAGGGTGATCACGACGTCACTTTTGGCGTTGATGATGTTCGTCGTGCCCTCAAAATCGAAGCCTTCTCCACTTATGAAGACATGCACGTAAACAACTTTCATGAAGCTGTTGTCAACACTCTTGGCTATATCCATCAATCTGATGACAAAGCATCCAAGTCTTCAAAAGGCCCAGGTACTCTCACTCGCAACAAAATGGGTGGTGTGTGGAATTTCTTTTTCGCACACGTGATTCATTGTCTTTCTCGTAAGAGAAGTGGTCAGGATCAATCCCCCTCATAAATAACAAAGTTGGCCCATGCACTCATTTTTCAACGAAAGACCGACTTCGCTCAGTATTTCTTTACTGAGCTGACTGAAGTGATTAAAAACCCAAAACGATGCCATGTAGCATATCCTCGATTCATCTCCATGATACTTCAGCACAAACTTGGCTCGGCTTTGGACTTGGATCGCAAGTCTCAATCTCCTCGTTTTTCTTATGACTGGTCATCTCCCATTGTTGGCCAAAAGACACTCAATGTTGGCTACCTCGCTACTGATCGCCCTCTACGCCAAGGTATGATCTCTTTTCCTCTTTCTTCCAATCTTCACTGGGGTGAGGCGGAGGCTCCCGGGTTTCAACACCCGAAAGTTCCTGAGGAACCCCAAGATGTAGTGGCCCCATCTCCCCGTACTCGAGTGAAGTCGGGTGGCGCTCAAAAGAAACAACGAAAGGCCACTGACACCTCCGCACCCGCTTCTCGAACCACGCCACCGAGAGAACCCTCGAAGGCTTCCCCAGTTCAAATACCATCTCATAAGCGGAGGCACTCTTCATCCCCTTCGAGATCTCCTTTAAAGAGGTCTCGAAAACCTTCGGCCCACCGACTAAGCCAGCTGTCGATTCTAAAAAATCGCCAGTTGTTGAACTTCACCCCTTCGGGCCAAGGGAATCCGTTACAACCCATACCGACTCCTTTGTTGCCTCTCCACACAACGTACCTCCCCACTCGCTTCTTTGGGTGGTGGATATGACCTCGGGGTCTCTCCCCTCGAGGGTTCAGACTTTTCACTGCACAGCCTTTCACCCGATCTCTATGAGATCGATGATGCACAACTCGCTGAGGGTTCCCCCACACAAAAATCCCCCCCAAGGGACTTCTTTGAGTTTCTACTAGAAGACACCGGTTCTCCCCGAACCACTATTCCCACCGACGAGACCATTATCACCAATCCACCATCTCCACCGAAAATTACAACACCGGTTACTTCGCCTCACCGACCCCCCCCCCCACCGAAGATTACAACACCAATTACTTCACCTCACTGATCCCCCATTAAATCACCCCACCGACCACCCTCTCCCCCACCGATGCCACCCTCTCCCCGACAAAGGTTTCTTTACCCCGAACCTTCATGGGCTCAGCCAACCTCCTCAAATTTTATTGAGGAGCGAATACTACCTCATTCCAGGTTATCACCACAAGATCCCCGATTTCAATTACATGAAGATCGTGCTCCTCCCATTACAGGTATTCGGCTACCGAGTGAATTAATAGAGGAGGTTCAAGAAAGTGCTCGTCAGTGCAGATTAGTTGGTACTCAATTCGAATCGCTCAAACAAGCCACGATCTCTTTCATAGCTCAAAACAATGATCAGGTATCTGTACTCGAGTCTCGGCAACCACATATCTTGGCAGATGCTCTTCGTGAAGCTCTTCGACCGATCTCTGACAACTTGGCATTATTATCCAACAAGGTGGAATCTTTGACCACCTCGCACTCCGACATTGCAGTGTCATTCGGTGCATTCAAGGCATCCACGACAGTTAAGGATGCTGAGCTCTTCCGTCTTCACAGTGAGGCCCGTCGGCATCAGAATCTTCGGACCTGTCTCTCTGAATCTCTTGAATCACTTCATCAAAAGATTGATCTCCTTGAGAAAAGCCTGGATTGGGATTGGGATCTGGATCTGGGTAGCTTTACCTTAACAAGCATTAATCCTGCCAGCATCAAACTTCTACACTTAAAACTTGATAAGGTATTTACTCTCTTGGGTTTAACAGTTAAGACTGAGGCGGCTGCTGCTGAGGGGGAGAAATCTGAACCACCACCGAAATTGCCTTCGGTCAAACGAATAAACAGCAATCAGCCTTCTCATCCCACCGATCAATCACACATCCGCATTTCAAAGAAAGCCACCGATCTTCCAGGTACTCCACCGAAACCTTTTGGTACTTCTTCTTCTCCTTCTCCTCAACAATTGGTGGAGAGATCTTCGCCAAAAGTTACTCCACAAAAGTCTCCACCGAAAACTTCCTCACCACTGAATTCTTCACCAACATCGAAATCACCATCGGTGGAGACAACTCATGCAACAGTTGAGGGGGAGAAAATCCATATGTCTTCTGAGGGGGAGCAAGCTAGCAAGTCCCCCAAAGACAAAGGCAAGAAAGTCATCTCGGCCGAAGAATTGGCAAAATAAGAAGGAATTGGCTAAGTATGGGGCCCGACCTGAGGGTGCCCAAACACTAAAACTCAAGCCTCCATCTCAAGCAACTACCACCGATCTCGGTCTATCTCCTCAAGAAATTAAGGAGGCTAGACTTGCTCAGAAAGCTTTGGATGAATCTCAAGCTCTTTCTCTGAAAGCTGCCAAGGAAGAAGCAGCAAAAGTAAAATCTACCGATGCCATCAAAACTCAGAAATCGGCACTGAGTGCTCTTCAGGAAGAAAAGGATGAGGAAATTTCTTGGTACAAAAAGGCAATGCACTACCGAACCAACAGGTCTCCAATCACTGGTATCAAAATTGCCACTTCTAAAGCCAATCCTGCCGACATTAGACTGATCATTGAAAGAGAAGAAGGTGTGCCAAGAAGTATTAGAGATTTCCACTTGAAACAATTCGGCTTCTTCGAATGGTTTCCACTAGAAGAAGAGCATTAATCCAAAGAAAGATGTATTCGTCGATTACATTGAAGGCTTGATGGATAAAATGAAAGAAGTGAAGAAGAAACATAACATCGTCCTCTCCACCGATGATAGAGCCAAACTTCAATCCCTCAAGAAAGACATCCGCCTCCCGAATACAAAGAACCAAAAAGTCCCCGATAACATCTTCAAAGACTTGGCAAAGAAAGGAAGGATTCCCTATGTGGACAATTTAAATTTGTCTCTTCCCACTTCAACCACTTATCCCTCAACTACGATAAGCTTCTCACCGATTCCTGGATTATACTTCAATGATGGATTCGGCCACCGACGTTTCTTCAGGTTCTCTCAAATCCCATTGGCCGACATCATACTTCTTGAAGGCATATCCAATCTGATGCCTAACATCCCCGAAGCACATCCTCTCTACCAGAACATCCTTGCCGAGATCAAGCGCCGACAGAAAATGAGAAAATGATCTGTGTGTTTTCATTTTCATTTTTCTAAGTACTTGTAAGATTTTCTTCATTCTCCAATGTATGAAAATTTCGGTAATACAAGTATTTCTATTCTATTTGAATTTCCTTGTTGCACATAGTTATATTTTCTTACTTGTAAATATTGTATATAGTATACTCATACAAAAGAAAATAGATCAAAAAGAACAAAAAGAATGGTTTATGTGAAAAGAACCCAAAAAGAGTAAAAAGGGTCAAAATGCATCTTACTTTCAGTTACTCTTAAATATTCTAAGGATAGAGCTCAAATTCAAATAGGGGGAGATTGTTGGGTCACCAAGATTTGAAATTTACTCACCGATGTTCTTCCCCATATCTTGCTTAGAATATTTAACATGGTTCTTTTAAATGACTTGTACAAGATAGCAACTGTTCGGTGAAGTCGAAGATCAACCGAAACCAAGCTTGAAGATATTCTCATTGTGGAAATAAGAAGACTCTTCTCAAGATACATACAAGTCATTGTCGACCGATTGTGTCTTCACACATCGGTGGACATCATCCCCACCGATTGTGTCTTCACACATCGGTGGACGTCCTTCCCACCGATTATGTTCACACATCGGCCAGATTTATCCCACCGATAAGGATGCTCAAATAGGTGGGATCTTTGTGTAAATGGTTTTCTTTGAAGATTGCTTTAAAGACCTAAGTCAATTATATCGGTGAAACTTCATCGGTGTAATTGTCTTGGAATACACATCAAGAAGATCATTTATTTTGGGACAATATCTATTGCCAGGTAAAAGTGACTTTTTGTCATCTTGTCTGTTTTTAGATAAGGTCCCTTTCAGCATGGGTTCTATTCCTTGTACCAAGGAAAAGGTGAGTATGACATATCAACTTTTCAGAAGTCCACTGGTACGAAGCAAGTCCCCTGAAGACATGTGTACCAAGCATTTAATGCTCATCTCACTATAAAAGGAAGTAGAAGGCTCCCATGCAAACCACGCTTTCTGGAAATCTCTCTCAGTGCAAGAAATCTCCATATTGCTTAAAACTTTATAGCTTTGTTCTAAGTGTTCTTAGTTGTTTTGTTTAGTATACTTTGTGAAAGATTGTTAGAATAGTTTATCTGTTCTTTTCCGCAACAGTCTTTAGTTTTCTATGTGTAATTCTTGTTGAAGATTTTTCAATAATAGAATTAAAATTGTGAAAATTTTGAGTATTGTATTCAACCCCCCCCCCCTCTACAATACGTGTTATAGCCATCTGGGACTAACACTTACCTTACATGACCGTCCTCGGTACCCTATTAGTCCTATCTCTACAATAGTGTCCTCCTAACGCATTTCTTGTATCTACAATAGTGCCCTCCTAACGCATTTCCTGATTCTCAGTTGTGATTTCTACTCCAAAGTTTAAGTTTAGGCCCGTCCGGTCACCTAAATCCCTTAAACTATGGCTCTGATACCATTTGTAACAACCCAAAACTCAACAGGACAAACATATCATTTAAAAGCATAAACGTTACAAAAATGGGTCCCAAAATTTCATTACATCAATCTATAACTTAGGTTGGCGGAAACAACCTATACACTGAGAGTACTCTAGCTTCTACAAGTGGCACTTGCACTGCCTCTAGCTGCACCTGTACACTATCTTTCTCTTGCTCACTTACCTGAGCCTCTTGCTACTTGCTTACCTGAAAATGGTTTAGTTTTTTTTTTAAAGCGAGGGTTAGACCAAAAAGGTCTAGTGAATTCCCTCCGAAAACACATGTAAACAGTATGGAAAACATTTATAAAAGATTTATAAATAAACCATAACACATCATCAAGCATGGTACTGCACTGTATAGGGATCACATAAACATTCCACGATCGGGGCCCTCGCAGACTCCCCTCTCGCCTCTATCGGAGCCTCCGCAGACTCCCCTCTACCCGAATAGGAGGGAAACGAATTCCAACCTACCGGTCTGTCATACATATCCAAGGGATCATCAAATCCCGAGGATCTCTCTCTGATCCCACAGTGCAGGCCGACTCCACATAGCATACACATACGTTTCATAAAACTTGTAAATTAGAGCCTTTACAAATCATGTCTTTCATTTCGTCATGCCAAACATTTCTTTAAATACAAATAAGTACGTTCGCGAGAAACATGTAAATCAGTTCGTAAACATTTCATGCTCGATAAGGACCATAATCAGTTAAAATATTTAACACGTTGCGTCGTAAAAAGGGTTTAGGGAACTCACCTGATAGCAATTCCCTTCCTATCCTCTTGTCTCGCTCCGCCCGTACACCTAATAATTAATTAATAAATTAATTAGATGCAACTCAATTTTGATCTTAAATTTCTCCTCTTAACCCGGTTTCTAAAATAACTATGGATCGTTATCTCACTAACGGATCTCTTTTAATACTTGCTAAGCCCAAGGTTTATTTACTTTAAGCCTAAAAATTCTAAGTCCAAAAGAGACTTAATCTCGGCCCATCATAACTATTCGGTCCATCAAGTCATTCGGCCCAACCTATTTATAATAATGCCCCGGGATATTTTACCAACAAGTCCCTCAACCAAGTCCCGTAATCAACCAAGTCCCTCAATCACTCAAGTCCCGCAACCAAGTCCCTCAACCAACCAAGTCCCTCAACCAAGTCCCTCAATCACTCAAGTCCCGCAACCAAGTCCCTCAACCAAGTCCCTCAATCACTCAGCGATTTCGACAGAATTTAATTTCTTCGCCAATAACTTATTAAACAATTTAACCACTAAATTTCTTCCATAAATATTATGTATTACCCTCCAACCTCATAAGTTTACATACCAGACTAATTTACCCATTTAATTACTCGATTCTTAGGGTTAAACCCGTTTGATGTTCTCCACTAGCTTTTACAGCTTACACATGGAGAAGTGAATAGAAATTTCTTTGCCCACTAAATCAGACATGAACATAAATGCAATAAAGATGATTTCTTACCAGATTAGGAGCTCTCTTACAGAAAACAATACCGATTGCCCTTCTTTCTCGTCCCTTCTTCTTCTCAGCCGCCAAACTAATTGCAAGGGAAAGTTCAGTATCCATTTCCTAGGGATTTGTATCCTTTTAAATCTTTCATAAATTGCATAAGAGTCCCTCATCTAAAACTTTCATTCTTCTCACTATAACCACTAAACTTTCAAAACCTTCTAGGATTTGGGTTGTTACAGAACCCCGTTCGCAGCTCGGGTTTGGGCGCACTCGGCCTCTTAACATCGCGATTCGGTCCTTCCCATTTCTACTTATCTCCAAGCCTCTCCGTCATCTGCCTATTCTTCTCTTTATCTGTGAGCTCTGCCGCATCTACCGCAGCCTGAAAAGTAACTGGACCTTTCACCTGCACCAATTCCCTTACGCTGCTCTTCAATCCCCATATGTATCTCTCTATGTGCCTCTCCTCAGTAGGCACATACAGTTCAACAAACCGAGCTTTCTCAATGAACTTCGACGTATACTCCTAGACTGACATCGTTCCTTGCTCCAACCCTAGAAATTCTTCCTCGAGCTTCTTAACAGCCGCCACCGGGCAAAGCTGAGCTTTGAATCTCTTAGTGAACAGTTCCTAGGTAGTTTTTTTTAATCTCAGAACCCTTACCTCCAGTCTTGATATCCCACCAGAAAATGGCATCTGCCTTCAGCATAGACATGGCAAACAACACCTTGTCCTCTTCAGCACACTTGCTCGTGTCGAAAGCTAACTCCATATCACGTATCCATCTCAGAGCTAAAATTGGATTGCTCTCTCCGCTAAAAGTCGGAGGCTTGCACGATGCAAAAGTCTTAAAGGTACATCCCTTCACTGCCTTCGATTCATTAGCCACAACTAGAGTTGATAAAAAATGACCCCCCACCACAGTCGGAGGTAGGCTAGACGCCTCAGTCCTCATCTCGTTCCCACTTCTAGTTCATCCCTCGGACGTAGTCTTGATCTGATATTCCAACAACGCTTGCAAGGTCTCCTGTAATTTACCCATCTCAGCTGTAAACTTCTCCTCAGTCACAAAAGCTTGATTCTGGTTTCTCCTTGGGCTGTCTGACTGACTTCCTCCACCTACTGAAGCGGTACTTTCTTGATGCAAGGGCTCACGCACTTCCGACGCTCCCATACTTTTAGTTCGCCGGGTGGTTGGCATCTTCTTTCCTCCTCGGGTTGCCACTCCAGCCCCAATCGCCTGAGATGCATCTCGCAACGGCGGTCTACCTCGTCCCCTCCCTCGGCCTCCGGCCCTTCCGCGGGTGGCCGCTCGTCTTGGAGGATTCACTGGTTCTTCCTAAAAGATTTCCTCTACGCGGATCTCTCCTACAACTGAAATTGTCCCCACCACGGGTACGGATCTACTCCTCAAGGTTCTTTTAGACATACTGGATTACTGAAACATACCAAAATGAATTACTTAAGACTACTGCTCAAAATAATAAGGCATTTTAAGCACATACATGTACCTGTGAAATTTGCAATTACATTGGCCAGGTGTAATTCTGAATCTACCTTACATGACTGTCCTTTCTACCGTATTAGTCTTATTCCTATTATAGTGTCCTCCTAGCGCATTCCCGATTCTCAGTTGTGATTTCTACTTCCACAGTTTAAGTCTAGGCCCGTCCGGTCACCTAAATCCCTTAAACTACGGCTCTGATACCAATTGTAACAACCCAAACCAAAAATAAAGTATGACGTTCATAATAATATAAAACATCCCAAAATCTGTCTCAAAATTTCCAACACAAATGTCTTCAAAATCTAGGTTGGCGGAAACAACCTATTCACAACTGAGAATAAAACATAGTCTATAGAATAAAAGTGTAGCACTATCTCTAGAAGCGTCCGGTCTCTAATTCTTCTCTTGACTCTTACCGGAGCTCCCTACTATCTGCTTCCCTGAAAAGGTTTAGTTTGGAAAATGCGAGGGTTAGACCATGAGGTCTAGTGAGCTCCCTCAACAGTTTGATAACATACATTTGATAACTCAACTCATGTAAATGGCACACTGAAGTCACTCGGAAGTGAAAACGTGTCATTCTCACACTGCCTTATCCTAAACCATAAACCCCTAAAACCCTAAACACATACACCCCTAAAACCCTAAAACCCTAAAACCCTAAACCATAAAACCATAAACCCTAAAACCATAAACCCTAAACCCTAAACCCTCGTAATTAGGGGTGAGCATAACCAGGTACCCGGCTAAATTTCATGGAACCGGAGCCGCTTACATTGGTTCTCTATATTTTGGAACCAGTCCCGGAACCGGAACCGCCGGTTCCGGTTCCGGGTAATTTTAAGTCTATTGCAAACTACAAAGTACCAACTTAAAGAAATAAATACAACAAATGGTGAAAAATAATCATATAAAAACTAATTATTACATAAATAAAATAGAAACTCCGGCGTATTGAGTCTTGACATCAGCAAAATGACTTACATAATACATAACGTCCTTACATCAAGACCTAACAAATAAAACATTGGGATCAAAACGAATAAAACACCTAACAAAACCAATAACACATCGTTAAATATTTAAATATAATAAATATATAAATAATTTTTATTAAAAATAGCGGGTACCCGTCGGTTACGGTTCTGGGTACCCAGCGGGTCTGGGTACCCGGTCCCGGAACCGATCCCGGCGGGTACCCAGCGGGTAACGGTTCCAAAAAAATGAGAACCGGAACCGGAACCAATCCTAATCGGTTCCGTATTTTAGGAACCGAACCAGAACCAATCACATCAGTTCCGGTTATGGAACCGGCAGTTCCGGAGCGGTTCCGATTCCAAAGACAGGTACCCAGTTCCGATGCTCACCCATACTCGTAATTGTACTTTTTATTATCTTTTGAATAAAAAAATTTCGGGGTTCCATCCCTTTTCCCAAAAAAACCCTAGACCCTGGACCCTAACCCCTAACCCCTAACCCCAACCCCTAAACCCCTAACCACAAACCCCTAACCCCAACCCCAAACCCTATACCCTACACCTCAAACCCTAGACCCTAGACCCTAGACCATAATTTAGTTGTCAAAAACACTAAATTACTAAATTGCCCTTTTATATTTAACCAAAAAATAAAGTTAATTAAATTAAATGAGTGGTTAATATTGGATCTCACGGTTACCACAAATTACATAGTTCTCATTTGATTAGGCCCCTATATATACACATATATATAGCCTTAGGTTCAAATGAGAAGTGCTAAATATTTGAGAAGTAAAGAAGTAATCTTGGCCATTTATTCAGTCAAGATCGGTTATAATTGGTCAAAAGTTGCGGCTGCTCCAAAAATAGAAGGGCAATTTCGTGACTTTTACAAAAAACACGGGACGAGTTCATATATGAATCTGTGTAATTCACATATGAACTATACGTTCATATATGAACCTTTGTAATTCACATATGGGCCAACACAGGATGGGCCAATAAGGGATTTGTGTATAAGAAAAAATGATAAGCACAGGATCAGTGTTGTATGCAAGGGTAGAAGCATTGGGTCAACACAGGATGGGCAACATAGGATGGGCCAAGTTGTCCTTGGGTTTTGTTGGTTTCCACAGTCAAACTAGACCAGACATGGGTGGTCAAGACCTACTTTGATAAACACACTTGTCTTCAGACAAGAAATGTGAGGCATTGCACAGCAACCTTCCTGTCTCAAGAGGTTGTACAGACCATTATTCCAAACCCTGAAATTCCACTTAAAGCTTTGGCAGAGGGACTACAAAGGAAGTTCTCAGTTGGTGTTTCTAACATGAAGGCTTATAGGGCAAAGGTTATTGCACAAAACATGGTCAAAGGGGATTACACTGAGCAATACATGGGAAGTGCATAACTTTTGGTTTGTGTGTTGACTTAAAAACAAGTATTTATTTTTGGTATTTGATGTGTGTGTTCCTTTTGGATGTTTTGTGTTAAAAACAATGTGGTAAACTATTAATGTATGTCCCTTTTGGATGTTTATAATCTGTTTGGCTTATTGGTTTGGCTTACTTGTTTATTTGCTTATAATCTATTTGTCTTATTTGTTACAATCCAATCACAATGTTAACCATACACAATTCTGGTTTGGTTTATTGAAGAAGTGCCAAAAACAATGTAAACAACTAAGGAAATTAACTTGCCAAAAACCATGATTTAATATTGATGACCAATAAATATTACATCAAAATGGTAACTGCTAACAACCCGTACTAGATTGCCATCTAAACAACAACTAAGTCTAAACAACCAGTACTAGATTACCAAAAACAACTACACCAACGGTTTACATCAGCTTGAATCAAATTACCAAAAACAAAATCCAACTGATCACCAGCAACTACATCTAAGGGTTTACATCAGCTTGAATCAGAGTACCAAAAACAAAATCCAAATGATCACCAACAATATCTTCAATATTCGATTTTCCACAACTTTTTTCTTCAATTGCTCTTCAATGGCGTTCTTAGACCTTAATAATCCAGGTATAATAGTTGTAGCTCTACGACATAACGGTGGTTCAAACCACGCAATAAACCCACAATTTGATCCCTGTACAAATCATTTTGGTTGAGCTTAGGGATTATTCACCAAAATCAATGGACATTAGGGTTAAGAAATTAAACTTACACAATTGTAGAACCTTCTCCATGGATTAGCCATAGTCCACGATGTGCGAACCACCATTGAAGCTCCACAGGAACACATACGGTGAGCCATTGAAGAAGGAAGAAGATGATACGACTTTTGGTCCCTCGTGTGCAACCAATTCCATTTAAAAAGGGGATGAAAAGGGATTGGACAAAAATACCCTCGTGTGCAAAGCACGTGGGTGGTTCTAACGGACGCTGACAAACGACCGTTTGTCAGAGGGACCAATTCGTTATAAAAATCCATAGGTCAAGTCCTAATCCATAGTAAACGAAGATTAGGGACCATTTTCGTAATAATCCCAAACCACAGGGACCAAATCCGTAATTTACTCTTAATTTTATTAAGAATAAATTACATTTTTGGTCCTTATGATATCCACTCATTATCAACTTTGGTCCCTCTTTCAAATTAATTACACTTTTGGTCACTATGGTTTCTATTTTATTTCACTTTTGATCCCTCTGACTAACTTTAAATAAATGATTAGTTAACTTAAGGGTATTTTCGTTTATTTACCTTTTTTTGTCTTTTTCCTTTTTTTGTTTCATTAGAGTACAGTAAATTACAATTTTAGTCCTTGTGGTTTGTTTTTTTCCCTTTCTTTTTTCTATCCTACCCTTTTCATTTTATACATTTTAGAGTAAATTACGGATTTGGTTCCTGTCGTATGTCGATTTTTACGGAATTCGTCCCTAGACTTCATTTATTATGGATTTGGTACCAGTAGTATGCAATTTCCGTTGGATTTGGTCCCTAGATCCAACGTCCGTTTATCCTCACCGTTAATTTTAAGGGTAAATAGGTCATTTTACTATTTGTTTTATTTTAAGATTTAATTTGCCATTTTATATTATTTTTTCTTTTACTCCTTTTATAACCACCACCGAAATAATGCCACATGGAATTTAAAAAAAATCAACTTTCTTCTCCTCCAAGTGAACACACCGTCGACATAGGAAGTTTTCCGACAAACGTGCAAATTCCAGCGTCAACATGGGGTGGCCATTTCTCCATTTTTGTCATCAACCTCCATATCAACCCCTTGCAACTTCCATCTCCACATCTGCAACGGTCTCCTTCCCTCCCTCTCTCTCTTTCTGTCTTACACATGCACACACTGCATTGTCGAGAAAGGACGGCCACGAGCTGTAAACCGGAGGAAAAAAGGCCACGAGGTGTCAACCATCGGAAACCCATCGCCGTTAACCCTCTATCGTGAAACCTCCACCGACCCACGACCGTGAAACCTCCACCGTGAACCCACCACCACGAAACCTCCACCGTGAACCCACTACTGTGAAACCTTTTTCATTTATATACACACATTGTATGTATGTATGCACATTCATCTTCGACAAAACCATTTTCATTTACATACTTATATATGACAGGTCACATACATATATATACATATGTATGTATGTAAACCCACCATTTTCTCGCATAATGTTTAACTTCTTGCATGATCTTTTCCCTCTCTCTCTATCTCTCTCTAGATATCTATATTATATTATAAAGTGTTTATGAAAAACTCTTAAAAACAACCCTTAAAGCTTCATGTACTGCTATTTAATACTAATTACTTAAAATCTCTTAAAAACAACTAATGAAGTTTTATGTACCGTTTTTAATGCTAATTACTTGATTAATATTTATCTCTAACAACCTTCAAATCCTTAAATCATGGACTATTATTAATTAATCCTTATCTCTAACCACTTTCAATTCTTCAAATCATGAACGCCTCAAAAAACATCATTCTTTAAACTAATTTATAAAAAACTTTGACCGTTTTCTCAAAACCACACATTAAAATCGAGATATATCGCGCTACATTGTGCGAGTAGACTTCTAGTATTATATATATATATATATATATATATATATATATATATCTTATTTTACAAACTCAATAAATTGTACAAAATTACAAACTCGTTTTTATGTGTTGTTTCAGACATGAAACAATATGTGTGAAAATGAAGTATTTATACAATGTTATTTTATATGTAAAAAAACGTTTCATGACTTGACGGATGCCGAGTCCACCAAATAATAAGTTCCAACTATCGGCAGATTACAACCAAAATTGTAATAGCGGTAAGTCGGGTCAAATCCACAGAGACTCGGTTTTAACTAATTATTGCCAATTAATCCAAGTACAAGAACGGAATATTAATAATAACTACGAAAAAGGGGGGTTTTGTTTGTGCAAAAATTTAACATAACAAAATTAAAACGAATTTAAAAACAATATAAACGGAAACGAGTTCAACTTTGGGTATTAAACACAAATGCAATTCCATTCAAAGATTGTATCATCGATGGCGTATACGAATATCGCAACTATTTCGATTAATCCGGTTATAATTGCTAAAAAGCTCTAACAATCAATTCCATCATAAATATAATTTGAGAGGAATAAGCTCTCCTATCAAACCTTAGTATATAATTAGCCTCAAATAAGCTCTTGAAAGCTAAATTTATACTAGCATGAAAAACGTATGGAACCTGAATCAAGACATACTAACACGCAAGCTCGGTTAATACATTTATACCGTTTCACCCAATTTCACAACAAAAATGGAAATCTTTGACAAAACCCAAATTGTTTCTTGTTACTAACAATTTTTAACTAAACAACTACGGATTTAGAAAACAATTTAACCACAACCAATTTCCATGCAATTGATTAAAAAGCATGAAAATTAATTTTATGAGCAATAAACCTAGAAATTGAATGAATAACCAAAATTAAAGTTGGATTACATCATCTCAAACAACCCTACAAATTGGAAATTGCAAATTGCAAATGTTAAACAACCCAAAGTCAAATTCTAAGAGAAATTAGCCACACATGGCTAATTTGGAACCAAAACTAAGAAATTGGGAAGAAAATAAACCTAATTTGAAATTGATGAACTTGGAGTGATGAGATTACTCCCCAAATCCGATTCCTTGCGCTCCTTTCTTTCAAAGTCGATTTCTGTTCCAAGTGGTCTCCCCAAAATCGACGGTTTCTCGCTAGTTTTAAACCCCCAAAGAGAAGAAATCGCCAAAATCGCACACACCGATTTTCTGAAGTGCGCGACTTGGGTCGCGGCTTGGGACCGCGAGAGAGATTGCGCAACAGTCTGAGCTCTCGAATCAAACAGTGGGTTCCGCGATGTTGGGCGTGGCTTGAACACGCGTGAGAGGCCGCGCAGGTCTCTAGTTCTCATCTGCTGCTGCTGAGTTTGCGACCTCTTCAAAAATCTGCTACACGTTCGACCAAGCTTGCTGCAATTTCTTGTTTCTTGCTTTGGGCTGCACGCATCAGGGCCTATTCATGGGCCTCCCTTTTTTTCTCTCTTTTGCTTTCTCTTTACATGGCCTGACAACATAAGACCAATACATATTATATATATATATATATATATATATATATATATATATATATATATATATATATATATATTTGTTTCTTTCTTTTCTTCTTTTCTTTTCTTTTCATCCAATAATCAATCAATATCAATCAATATCAATATACATATAAAAACAAAAACCAAGGGCCCTGACGTGGCACCTCCTCACGCCAGAACTCCCTTTTTTCTATTTTCTCCTTCGCTCGGGTTTTACCGCTTCAGTTCTCCTCTTCTAGCCGACTGGTTGTCTTTTCGTTTTCCAGTCTCCTAAAACAGATTCCTCTCTTTCTCCATCTCTCACCCTTAAAGGATCGTGTGGCCTGCAAGTGTGTGCATTATAAACCCTAAATATTCGATTTCTGCCTTTCTTCCCACCAATCTTTCACCAATCGATCGCACAGACACAGAGACAGGGGAACCTCTCGATTTCTCTTTGCTTTCACCGATTGAAAGAGGTACACATCATTTTCTTCTCCAAATTGATACCTGCGATTTTAATATTGTTTTAAAGCATGTGAAACTTCATTATGTGTGATTTGAATCGGTTTCTTCTTCTCCAAATTAGTACCTGTGATTTTAGTATTGTATAAAACGCAATTGTTTGTCATTCGGAGATGATTGTACTTGATGAACACCGTGTTTGAAAACCCAATTATTTGTGATTTGGAGATGAACTCACTGTTTGAAAACCCATTGTGTGCATTATAAACCCACTATTTAAACTCCAAATTGGTGCCTGTGATGTTTTTTGTATGGTTTGTTTATTAAAATGATAGGTTTTTGTTTGTATGGTTTTGCTCATTATAAAAGTTAGACACACGGACAGGGGATCCTCTCGATTTCTCTTTGCTTTCACCGATATTCTCTTCAAATCTATCTGTCGTTTCTTGTTGTGCCTGTTTACCCCAAATGAAATGAGAGCTCTTGCTATTTCCTATGGTTTCTTCTTCAATAGTCGTGTTCAACAAATGGATCCAAAACACCTAAATCTGTTCCATCATATATGTATTCAATTCTGATTCCTCTATGCTTCAGTTTCCATCTCCCTTGCTCAAGGCCTCAAGTGTTAGATGTAATCTTACAAATATTGATAGTCGAGGTTAGCTGCTTCTCTTATTCTATCTGACATTATGGTTTTGTGCATCAGAGTTCCGAATGATCCATTTTATTAGTCCATAAATTAAAGGAATATTCTCTGTCATATATGTATTCGATTATGATTCCTCTCGGTTTTAGGTTCAGTCTCGCTTGCTCAAGGGCTCAATATCATTTGTTCGATGTAATCTACAAGTATTCATAATCTAGGTAAGTTGTTTCTCTTTTAATATTTATCTTACATTAGAGTTTTTGTACTTTTCAATTCTGCTTAAGCCCTCTGTTAAAAGAGTTATGGGAAACTATGGGCAATAGCTATTAGTTGTGCAATGTACGTGTTATTATCGTTGACGTTGTGTTCATCTCTTTCTCACCGTCCCTCAATAATGTACCCCTCCCCCTTTTCTTTTTTACTTATGATGGGTTCTTTTGGCTTCCTAGATTTAGTGTTTCTTAATTCCTTTGTTCTATATTTTTTCTGGATTGTGATTTATGCAGTTTCATCTTGGTGTTTATACACAGGTCAAGAGACAAAGAATGCAAACGTGAAACATACATGACTTGATTAAAGAGATCTGCTGAGAATCATCGTCAACATAAATCCTTTTTCCCTAGAAACATGAGTGGACCAAAGATTTGGACCAATTTACCCACGTTGATTTGTGAGGTATCTACTTTTAATCAAACTATTTAGTTGCCATTACTATTCACTTGGAAAGGACCGGATTCTCTTATTATCGTTCAAATGTGGTACCTAATGAAGTCGGAGGGACCAAATGTGATGGCAAGTGGTTAAGATATATATGGCGTCGTGGCTTAAACTGGGATCTCTTGCTTGCTGACCACCACAGATGCTTCAAGAATGTGTTGTGTTGAACCGGCGTGAAAACCCATATATATGCTTTCATAATCGGACCCTTGAGTTGTTATTTAGTGATTTATATGAAATTTGTTACCAAACAAAACTCCAACTTCATTTTTTTAGGTCTTAATCCTCATTATGACGCCCAAATGATGAAGGGATTCAGAGAAAGAATGTCGATTATAAGGATAGCCTTCATCGCGTGATGCTACATGCTACAAGTCTACAACATCAACAACAATCTTTAAGAACAGAGGTATTGTGTGTTCTTTATTTTGTTTACATTTTTTGAATTTCATGATTTAGGTTTTGTTCGTTTTGATGAATTAATTATAAACAAAATGTTGTAATTTTTATTAATATGATTCACCTTGAAATGTTTATGTTATTGAATCTGTGAGTTTGATCATTGAACTAAGTACAACGATTATTTTATCAATGAAGTTGGGATTTTATGAGTTGACCTTTCCCTCTTTTTTCTTTCGGTCGACTTTGTTGTTTGGGAATAATTATTTCAATAACATTTGATTGTTCTCGGCACCAATGTAACACAAAGAGGTCTACAAGTATAAATGCACATTTGTTAATAGTGAATTTATATAGAAGCATTTTGTTTGTGAGCAATCCAACCATATCAATAACATGATGTCTTTAACGAGCTTATTTGTAAAATTCTAAACCTATGACACCATTCAATCAATTATGAAGTATTGCAAATATATACACAATGTAGTAGATGACATGCTTATTTAGTTTTAGATTTTTTTCCATTTAGATTTTTAATTTTAATAGATATTTTGTTAGAAATTTTCTTATATAAAGGGTTCGACTCATACGCATGGAATTCCGAATATCGCATAATTAAGAATTTAAGATGCAAAACCAATTATTGTAGAACGTAAATATGGTTGCAAAAATACTTGATGCAATTGATGTTTCATGTTGTTTGTATTTGAGCTAAGACCTTTAATTTGTGTTTCTTGCTTTATTTAGGTGCAGTTACTAATTTCCTTATTTATGTATTTCTTTTAGACTCTAGGTTTACACAGCAGGAACTTCCAGCATGCAAGCCGATTCTTACACCGAAATGGGTAAGCGTCTTTTGTTCTTGAAGTGTATGTTATTGGCTTTGTAGTTTACTTCTAGACTGCTATTAGATTTCAAATGTTGTTGGTGATGCAAGAATCAAATTGGTTGCTGCTTATGTAAAGGTAAGATACAGTTTGGGTAATGCTAAAGTGTTAGTTTTGATACCTTCATATATACAAACACAACTGAAGGAAAAAGAAATGAAAGTGCCTTTGCCATTTGCTCAAATTGATGTATAAAAACATATCAATTTGTTTTTTTAATTTATGATTCTACCCTTTTGTTTTGGTCATAAATTATAGAGTAAACTACATTTTTAATTAGTCCATTTGGTTTGTTAAAAATTGTGACTTCCGTTTATTTGCATGTTTTCCAATTTGAAGCCATCTAGATTAGTTAAATATTGTTTAAGGGGTCAATGCTTCTAATTGAGAATTATGTTAGTTATCAAAGTTTGAGATATTTCTTTCACTTTTTGGGTCTATGCTCAAGATCCAAGTTTAACATGAGTTTAAACTTTTATAGCTAAATAAGCTTGAGATTGTATATAATAATGCTTGAGCTTGCAAAATAGTAATGAGCTAGCTTTCTACATGGATATGCTTTCAACAATGAATCATGTAACACGTTGAGTAAACATAAATTGTTAATACTTATGGCCAACACTTGACTTTTTTGTTTCTACGAATCATTTTGAAGCCTTAGGACTTAGAAGTTCTCCCAAATGTGTTATGCGAATGAGCTTGGGTTGTTTCAAATCCACAAAGGAATTTGGATTAGTGTAATCTGACTGTAGGCTTTGATGTTTGTATGATGTTTAAGCCCAATACAAGCTGGGAGCACGAGCTGGACAACTATAAAAAGGGTTGTGGTTTCCGTTAATCCAGATTTTGAAAAGGAAAAAAATGTTGTAATGCTTTGAAACATCTGTTAATAATTGAATACTATTTTTAAATTGGTTATTTGTAACAACCCACTCCAAACATACCAAAATAAGACGCAATTAATATAAATATCGCCAAAACATGGCCCAAGTTCACACCATCAAAATTCCAAAATTTGGGTTTGCGGAAATAACCCTAGTTACAACTGAGAGTTTCTAAACAAGAAAAGTAAGGAAAGGTCTACTAAGTTAATCCACGTCCGTTCACGCTTTCTCCTTCCCACTAGTGGAGCCGCCTCTAACATGCTTACCTGAAAAAGGTTCAGTTTGAAAATGCGAGAGTTAGACCATAAGGTCTAGTGAGGTCCCTCAGTTACAACCACGCCACAACATTCATATAAAGGAGTTGTTAGATATATAAATCAACAAGAAGTTGGGCGAATAACCTCCACCACATAGTCCACGTTCAACACGTCATATGGGACACACCCCCCATAAATATAAATCGTGCTATATCATATGGGTCACACCCCCCATATATAGCATACTCCGCCGCACGGGACACGCCCCCCATGTACATCGTACCATCTCATATGGGACACCCCCCCCCCCCCATGTATTACACATCATGCATATGGGACACACCCCCCATGTATAGCACACAACATCGTAATGGGACACACCCCCCATATACATATATAAACCACCGCATCATATGGGGCACCCCCCATATATATATATCACATCATGCATAATAAATTCATATGTAACGCAACTTAGATAAGCATGCATGTACGAGAAACAACAAGTACCACCAAGCTTAGTTAGAAAAACTCACCTGATACTCTTACTTCTCTCCCCTAAGCTGGTTCCGACTCCCGAACGACTTCCCTGAACGCACAGGCAAAATATAAGCTAAGTCATCCAATTATCCGGACACAGCAATTGTCCGGACAACTCGCCTATCCGGACAACACAGCTATCCGAACAACAGATCCATCCGGACAACAGGTCCATCCGGACAACACGCCTATCCGGACAACCTACCCACCCGGACAACACTTCTATCCGGACCACACTCCTATCCGGACAACCTACCCACCCGGACAACCTGCTCTCCGGGTGCTTACCCAGACACCTTCTTCTGCTGAAGGTTTCCGGACGGGGCGATGTTCGAGTTTTTCACCCGAAATCCCGTCCTGAGCTCCGCCAAAGCAACGATTAAGCAATAAACAACTACCAGAAACGTTCTAGAACCAACTCTCACAATATGCATCAATTAAACATATACTAGAGGGGTTTAAACCTTCCGCAAGAGCTTTGGCATTACTTTTATCAAACTAAACTTCTCAATACTCTACAATCAACAACCTGATTAAATGGAGTAATGGATTGAGAGTTTACCTGCTTGAATGCTTGCAAGAACGAATTCCACCACAAATCCTTCTTCTGCTTTCCAAGATTTGATTACTCCTCTTCTCCAATGCACCAAAAACCTCAAGAGCTCCTTTTCTCCCTTCTCTCACAAATCAGCCGACATTCACACAAATTTCAGGAGAAAATGGCTCTCCTAGGGTTTTGTGCCCATTTTATACCTTATCCCACATTTACAAAATACCCCCCTCCAGCTTTCATTTATTAAACTTCCACCACAAGACTTGAAACTCTTATTATTTTGGACACGGTTACTACAACACTCCCCCCTCAAAAGAATTCCGTCCCCGGAATTCCATTCTCGAAAAGATGAGGGTACCTGGACATCATTTCCGATTCCACCTCCCACGTAGCCTCTCTTCCTTTATGGTATCTCCACTGAACCTTTACTAGACGAACCTCTTTATTCCTCGTCTTCCGGACCTTACTGTCCACGATCTCTATTGGTTCCTCCACGAACGTCAATTTCTCGTCAATACTGACATCTTCCAACGGAATGGCCACAACGGACTCGGCTAAACATTTCTTCAAGTTCGACACATGAAACGTCGAATGAATTCTGCTTAACTCCTCCGGCAACTCCAACCTGTACGCCACCTCACCCACTCGCTTGGTGATGGCGAAAGGTCCAACGTATCTTGGTTTTAGTTTCCCCCTTTTTCCAAATCGAACTACTCCCTTCCACGGTGATACTTTGAGCATCACCTTATCCCCCACCGCGAATTCAATTGGTTTTCTTCTCTTATTCGCGTACGCTCTTTGACGATCCTGAGCCACCTTCAATCTTTCCCTGATCACGCTAATCTTATCGGCCGTTATTTGCACGATTTCCGGCCCTGTCAACCGCTTCTCTCCCACTTCATTCCAACACAACGTGTCCTACACTTACGCTCATACAATGCTTCAAACGGTGCCGCTTGAAGACTGGTGTGATAGCTGTTGTTATACGAGAACTCAATCAACGGCAGGTGGGATTCTCACGAACCCTTGAAGTCTATCACGCATGCACGTAACATATCCTCCAACGTCTGAATAGTTCTCTTGCTTTGTCCATCCGTCTAAGGGTGATAGGCGGTGCTCAAACAAAGCCACGTGCCTAACTCCCTTTGCAAACTCCTCCAGAACGACGACTTGAAACGACTATCACGATCGGAGACAATGGACGACGGCACTCCATGCCTCATCACTATTTCATTGACATACAACCTCGCCAGCTTCTCTAACGAGTCGTCCTCCCGAATGGGTAGAAAATGAGCCGACTTGGTGAGACGGTCAACTATCACCCATATAGCATCATGCCCCTTCGGGGTCCTTGGTAACTTTGTTACAAAGTCCATGGTAATACAGTCCCACTTCCACACGGGTATCTCTAAGGGCTGCATTTCTCCATACGGCCTTTGGTGCTCTGCCTTGACCTTCAAACAGGTTACACAACGCTCCACAAAGTACGCAACATCTTTCTTCAACCCCGGCCACCAATACAGTTGCCTCAGGTCTCGATACATCTTATTAGTACCCGGGTGAAGAGAATAACGCGATTTATGCGCTTCTTCTAAGATTCATTCACGCAGACTTCCCAACTTAGGAATCCACACTCGGTTTTCAAAACACTTCACCCCACTCTCATCACACTTTAAAGATGTCACATAGCCGACAATCCTCTCACTTTTCCACTTCTCCTCAACTAGAGCTTCCTCTTGAAACTTCCTGATCTCGTCAAATAGATTAGGAACCACTTCAATTCGAAAGGCCACCACTTTCGTTGGCTCTCTTCCTTCTTTCCGACTCAAGGCGTCGGCCACGACGTTCGCTTTACCGGGATGGTAAAGGATCTCGCAATCATAATCACTTAGAAGCTCCACCCAACGCCGCTGTCTCATATTCAGCTCCTTTTGATCAAACAAATGCCGGAGACTCTTATGGTCAGAATAAATCTGACACTTAACCCCGTATAGGTAGTGTCTCCAAATCTTTAGCGTGAAGACCACCGCCTCTAATTCCATATCATGCATTGGATAATTCTTCTCGTGCTCTTTCAACTGACGGGACGCATAGGCAATCACCTTTCCGTCTTGCATCAGAACACACCCTAGCCCCAACTTGGACGCATCACTGTAGATTACAAATCCTTCGGTTCCATTAGGCAAGGATAGAACCGGAGCACTACTCAACTTGTCTTTCAATTTGCTGAATGCTTCCTCCTGGGCCTTTGCCCATTCAAACTTAGAATTCTTCTTGGTTAAAGCGGTCAACGGCGTAGCTATCCGGGAAAAGTCCTGAATGAACTTCCGGTAGTAGCCTGCTAACCCAAGAAAACTTCTCACCTCGGATGGCGATCTCGAGGTTTCCCACCCTCTAATGGCCTCCACCTTGGCCGGGTCTACCTTGACACCATCTTTCGATACTACGTGCCCTAAGAATTGAACTTCTTTGAGCCAAAACTCGCACTTAGAGAATTTTGCAAACAACTTCTCTCGCCGCAACAGATCTAGCACCAGGCGAAGATGTTCCTCGTGCTCACTCCGAGATTTGGAATAAATGAGGATGTCGTAGATGAACACGATCACACACTTGTCTAACAGGGCACTGCACACTCGATTCATCAGATCCATGAATACCGTCGGAGCATTAGTCAACCCAAAGGGCATGACTAAGAACTCGTAATGCCTGTACCTCGTACGAAATGCCGTCTTCGGCACATCCTCTTCCTTTACTTTCAACTGATGATAGCCAGATCTCAGGTCTATCTTCGAAAAGAATTTCGCCCCTTGTAACTGATCAAACAAATCGTCGATCCTCGGAAGTGGATACTTATTTTTGATCGTTACCTTGTTGAGCTCGCGATAATCAATGCACATTCGCATTGATCCGTCTTTCTTCTTGACAAACAGTACCGGCGCTCCCCAGGGTGACGAACTAGGGCGTATGAACCCCTTATCCAACAACTCTTGCAACCGAGTCATCATCTCCTTCATTTCTGTCGGTGCTAACCGATACGGCGCACGCGCTATCGGTGCCGCGTCGGGCATCAAATCAATTCTAAACTCGACCTGTCGATCCGGGGGTAAACCCGTCAGGTCATCCGGAAATACCTCCAGAAACTCACTCACCACCGGGACGTCTTCCAAACCTTTCTTCTCCTTTTTAGCGTCTAACACATATGTTAGAAAACCCTGACACCCCTTTTCTAAACAATGCCTCGCCTTCATCACCGTGATAAGACAGGACTTACGTTCGCGCCTATCCCCATAGATTACTACCTCGGACTTATCCGGCAATGCGATACGAATCATCTTCTTATTGCACACAATGCTAGCATCATTACTAGCCAACCAATCCATCCCCACCACAACATCAAACTCTCCCATACCCATCGGGTATAGACGCAAAGGAAAAGTATGACCATCTACTACCATGCTACACCCCTCATACACCTCCCTCACCAAGACACAACTATCGTCTGCAATCTCAACCTCAATACCACACTCTAACCGCTTAGGCGTCACAGACAGGCACTGGGCAAAGATCGGCGACACAAACAAACGGTTTGCACCCGAATCAAACAACACTTTAGCAAGCTTCGAATTAACAAGAAATGTACATGATTCCACGCCAGGCTCATCAATCGCCTCTTCCGCTGACATGTGAAAAGCTCTAGCCCTCACTCGGCCTGGTTCCACTTTCTTTTCTCCACCTCTTCCTCCTTGACCCCCTCCAGAACCACCAGAAGATCCCTTCCTCAACTGCGGGCAATCAGATTTGATATGATCCGGAGAGCCGCATAGGTAGCACACTCTCGGGCTAGAACAATCACGCGCCATGTGCCCATGTTTTCCACACTTATAACAACCATCAGATTCGAAGCAATCTCCACGGTGCACTCTGTTACATTTTCCACACGGCCTGTCACTGAACCTTTGCCCCACCCGCAACTCGGGTTTAGAGGGCTTCGACCTTTTCACATCCCGAACTGGTCCATCCCACTTCCTCTTATCAACGCTCCTCTCCGACAGCTGACGATTCTTTTCTTTCTCATTTAGTTCTGCCACGTCAACCGTCGCTTGAAATGTTGCAGGGCCACGGTTCTGTACCAGTTCCCTTATGCTGCTCTTCAGACCCCAAATGTACCTTTCAACCCGTCTTTCTTCAGTAGGCACATATATCTCAACGAAACGTGCCTTTTCGATAAACTTAGCAGTGTACTCCTGCACGGTCATCGATCCCTGCACGAGCCCCATAAACTCTTCTTCCAATTTCTTTCTTGCCGCCAACGGGCAAAACTGTGCTTTAAACCTCCCAATTAACGTCTCCCACGAGGTTACCTTCGCCACTTCCGAACCCTTTCCTCCTGTTTCTACATCCCACCAAAAGATCGCATCTGCCTTTAACATTGACATGGCAAACAACACTTTATCCCCTTCAGCACACTTACTAGTGTCAAACGCCAGTTCCATCTCTCGGATCCACCTCATCGCCAATATCGGGTCCCGCTCTCCACTGAAGGATGGAGGCTTGCAAGACACGAAGGTTTTGAAGGTACACCCTTTTACTGACTTCGACTCTCCCGCCACAAAAGGGGTCACGTGAGAGTGACTTCCCATCTCAGCTATAGGCGACTTGGATGCCTCCGTCTCAGATTCTTTCACACTATCAGTCCGCCTTTCCGATGTCGACCCAGTACGATGCTTCAGCAATGCCTGCAAAGTCTCTTGCAGTTTACCCATTTCAGCAGTAAACTTTTCTTCCGTCACAAAAGCCTGGTTGCGGTCCAGACTCAGACTCTCCTTCTCTGAAGCGGTACTCTCAGATTGGGTCGGCTTGCGTACCTTCGGTGCTCCCGCACTCTTAGTTCGACGGACGGTTGGCGCCTTTTTCTTACCTCTGGTCACCATCCCGTTTCCCCCAGTCTGGGTGGCAGCTCGTCGGGGTGCTCTTCCCCGGCCCCGTCCACGGCCTCCGCCTCTCCCGCGGGTAGCCGGTTGTCTCGGAGAACCCACCGATCCATCCTCCAAAATCTCCTCCACGCGGATTTCCATCGCTAGAGGCACAGTTTCCACAAACGGCACAGACTTACTCCTCAAACTTCGTTCTAACATTTTCAACTACTGAAACATTACACAAAATATAGATTAACAACTACCCCAAAAATAACAAGGCAAGAGTGATCCCCGTCATGTACCTGTAAATTCGCAATTACACTGGCCAGGTGTAATCCCTAACTTACCTTACATGATAGTGTTCACCACCCTATTATGTACGCATCCCAGTGAGGTCTCCCTAGGCCTTCCTATTTTCTCAGTTGTACTCTACAGTTTAAGTTTAGGCCCATCCGGTCACCTAAATCCCTTAAACTACGGCTCTGATACCAACTGTAACAACCCACTCCAAACATACCAAAATAAGACGCAATTAATATAAATATCGCCAAAACATGGCCCAAGTTCACACCATCAAAATTCCAAAATTTGGGTTTGCGGAAATAACCCTAGTTACAACTGAGAGTTTCTAAACAAGAAAAGTAAGGAAAGGTCTACTAAGTTAATCCACGTCCGTTCACGCTTTCTCCTTCCCACTAGTGGAGCCGCCTCTAACCTGCTTACCTGAAAAAGGTTCAGTTTGAAAATGCGAGGGTTAGACCATAAGGTCTAGTGAGGTCCCTCAGTTACAACCACGCCACAACATTCATATAAAGGAGTTGTTAGATATATAAATCAACAAGAAGTTGGGCGAATAACCTCCACCACATAGTCCACGTTCAACACGTCATATGGGACACACCCCCCATAAATATAAATCGTGCTATATCATATGGGTCACACCCCCCATATATAGCATACTCCGCCGCACGGGACACGCCCCCCATGTACATCGTACCATCTCATATGGGACACACCCCCCATGTATTACACATCATGCATATGGGACACACCCCCCATGTATAGCACACAACATCGTAATGGGACACACCCCCCATATACATATATAAACCACCGCATCATATGGGGCACCCCCCATATATATATATCACATCATGCATAATAAATTCATATGTAACGCAACTTAGATAAGCATGCATGTACGAGAAACAACAAGTACCACCAAGCTTAGTTAGATAAGCATGCATGTAATGCTTTGAAACATCTGTTAATAATTGAATACTATTTTTAAATTGGTTATTGTGCAAATACCAATATCATGATGTTAATAGGTGCACTTAATCGATCTTATATGCATATCATGTTTTTTCTCTACCATTTGACTTATGTCCATTGTATCACGAATTACTTTTAGTGTGCCAAGTCATGTATATTATGTTTTTATAATGTTATATATGTAGCTTTGTGGAACCATACACTAAATCCTCTAAATTGAAATGGAAAGTTTTGGATATGTAATAAGATATGGTCTTAAAGAGGAATCCATGATATCCATTGACCTTCGAGGTTTCAACAAAGATCATTCTACATTCATGGATTGTTGATCATGAAAACCGTACAGATGGAAATGGAAAAGTTCAGAATAAAACTGATGATCGACAGGATAACCGCAAAAACACAAGCAATCATGAAAAATAAGCAGCAACAATGGAGGATGATGAAGTTGATAGTAAGGCGAAGTTTGCAAAACTCGATGAGATAAAAGGCATGAATAACATCGGTAGAAGTGCATCTTCTTGGTTTACTTCAACAACTGATGTGGATCCAAGTGGTCCACCTAATGGCACATAAGTTAATTGTTTTTTAATTTTTTTAAAGGAAAACAGGTACATATAACTCAAAAATTATAATCATATATGATCTATTCGAGAAGCACACAGATTTTCTATGAAATCATTTTGTTGCAACTTTGAATTTTTCGGTTCTCTTGCAAAGTCTATAAATCCTCTTCTTTTTATTTCGACTTCTTTTATGACAAAAATGTTCTGTCACAACGTACTAGGGCTGAAATTTGTAGAGGTAAATTCGTTATGTTTTGACCCGTTGGATAAAGATATTGGTAAAAAAGTTTAAGTCATTTATCTATTTATTTATTACCCGCTTACAAGCCATATTAGTGGACAAGCAGAGTACGAATAAACTACTTTTCATTATCTGTACCTGTTACCCGTCATGAGGTAATACATATATACACAGACACATATAATTCTATATTTTAATATTTTTCTTTTTAATATTATCATGTATGTCTTTAATTTTTTATATTTATCAAGTAAAATAATCTATAATAATTATATAAAGAACAATGCGGGGTCCATAAAATAAATACAATGGAAGTTGTTTGTTTTTCAAAATTTTGTTGATTTTAGAATATATTATATTATAATTATGTTGAGAAATAATGTTACAATATATATATATATATATATATATATATATATATATATATAATTATATGTATGTTAAAAAGAATAAGAAGGGTCTTGAGAGGACATCATCAGAATTGGGTATTCTTAATTGATGATTTGTGGTTGAATTTTAGTTATCTCATATTCCTGAAAAGTTAAAATATTGGAATAAAAAGTGTGTATAAAATAGGTGGATTGGATGATGTGACATCATAAGAATTGAGTGGTCTTAAACATTGAAATGTCCCATCAATTTCGGCCATCCCATGTTGGTAAGATGTTAAATTGAAAGAATGGCCCGAGTATATTTGGGTAAAAGGAGATGATGCATTTGCGACAACTTATAGAGTTATTATAATAGCTAAAGAAGAGGGGATGCATATGTGACAAAATCATAGAGTTGATAGTGATCTTATTTTTATGGTGAAAAGTTACTTGTCAGGAGCGATTCTTAACAAGATTAACAATACTTAGAATTCAGAATTAAAGAATCTGCGGAATAGAACTTTAATTCCCACAATCAAAGAATAATATATCAGAAAACACACAGTTGTTTGTATTCACTAAATCGACTCACAAGCTTACAACCAAACCTCAATCTTGATGAACAGGCTCAATCAAGACGACTTCTACTTCTCTAGAAATAGGGTTCTAAACCTTGAGGTTAATTCTCTCTGAAATCAATTTCAGTATCTCACGAATACGTATGTTTTTTAATAGCTATCTATTGAAATCTATTTATACACAATAATTACAAGATAACTATCAAAAGTAAATTGATCTTCTGAATCTTCTTTAAGCATATCTTGATCAATTCCTTCTTTATCTCCAACCATGTTGCATACCAAACTTATCACTTTAGCAGTATTAACTTCATTCAGCATGAGCAGTACTAATCTTCTCCAGCAACATTAATTTATTCTAGCAGTACTAACTCATTCCAGCAGCATTAACTTGTTCCAGCAGCATTAACTTGATTAGCAGTACTAACTTGACTAGCAGTACTAACTTGATCCAGTAGTACTAACTTGACTAGCAGTACTAACTTGATCCAACAGTACTAACTTTGTCTTGCAGTAGTAACCATTGCATAAGCAGTACTAACAGATTTTCGTTATGCACCAGCAGTACTAACCTTGTCTGGCAGCACTAATGTTGTTCTGGCAGTAGTAATATCCACTTGCAGTAGTAATTATGCCCTGGCAGTACTAACTTTGTTCTGGCAGTATTATCCATACTTAGCAAATATCTTCAGTTCCCAACAATCTCCCCCTAACTTGACTTTTCAGGAAGAGAAGTCAAGTTCTTCAGATGATGCTTCCAAAACTTAATCATGAACGCATAAATCAGGATTCAATCCCAAACTTTGATTGAGAATTCTTCTCACCAAGTATCTTCCCATTTCAGAATCCTTGTTGCAAGTCAACTTAGTGTGTAGCATTCCATTCAATCTTTTCTTGCTATGTTTGTACACCACATCCACCAAATAATACTCATGGTATGTATTGTCAAGAGAGATGACATACACTCCACAGTTTTCCATAAGCATCCAGTTGGTAATGACTTGAAAATTTCTTTCTATCCTATTCTGAACTGCTTCTGGTTTGAACATTTGGCACAGGTATTCAAGTACCATTTTGGTGATGGACATTCCACTTTCCGTCAGCATATTTCCATAAAGCTTCATTCCTACCTTGAACATCTCTTCCAAGTCTGATCTAGAGCACATCCTTAAAAGTTTTCCCCATGTAGAACTGACCTCAAACTTCCCATCTGCTCTTTTTACTCTAATGTACTCCTTTCTCTGATCTTTCAAAGTATCCCAGAAGATGATTTCAGGAGCCATAGAAGCTAAAGGTTTAACTTTGATTGGATTGGTATCAACCACAGTAATATACAAATCACATTGAGCATTTGCCAGTGATTGTACATTGCTTGGTTGACCTGAGGGAGTTGCCACTTCTTCAGCAACTTTTGGATCAGATTTTTCTTTCACTGCTTCCTCTTGGGCTTCTTCTACAGTTGGTTCCATCCTTGGCTTCTTTACATCTTTCTTCTTTGAAGCTATGGACTTTGTTCTTGGCCTTTTGGTTGACATCATCTTTGTTCTTTTGAAAGATTTAACAGCTTCAGGAGTGGTTTCAGCTGTTTCTTCTTTGTGGCTCTCAGCAGCACTAACAGTTTCTGCTGCTTTTTGTTTTTCAGCAGCAGTAACCATTTCTACTGCTATAGCTGTTACTGCTTCTTTTATAACCTTTAATGCTGCTGCTTCAACACTATCCTTCACAATCCAAAATATCTCTGCATCAATCTCGGATTTAGTTGCAGGTACTGCTTCCTTCTCACTTTCAGATACTGCTGCATCAATAAGATTCTTCAAAATTTTAGTTACTGCTGCTTCAGTCTCAGACACTGCAGCATTATCTGTTTCTACTTCTTTCTCAATCTCAGCAGTATTAACTGTTTCTGCTGCTTTTTCTGTTTCTGCTTCCTTTATAACTTCTACAACCTGCTCAGCCTCCCCCTCAACCTTATACTCATACTCCCCCTCAATGTTTGCATCCTCCATGTTTAGATCAGAGTCTAACTCCCCGTTTTTGGAAGCATCAGAGGTTGTTCCTCTCCTTCTCAAAACATACTGAGCTTTCTTCCTTCTTTGTAGCAGTTTGGTGATCAGCTTCTTATTCTTTTCTATCTTGGTGTTTTGATGAAGAACCACCTTCTTAAGCTCATCAATCTCCTTCTGCTGATCCATGACCTAAATGTTGATATTTGCAATAGTTTCCATCAATTCCTCATAAGTATATCTATCCTCACCTGATTTAGAAGTGTTTACCTCCCTTTCAGGATCATTGGAAGTTTTAGCAGGTGTCTCTTGCCTAGCAAAAGCACTACCTACCCCCTTGGTTTCTTGGCACCTGGGACCTCTGGATGATTTCTCACCCTGAGTTGCCGTGAGGAAGGTCTTAGTTATTTTACCACTGGCCTTCTCTTTGTTAGCAGAAGTAGTGGCAGCCTTGCGACTCACATGCTCAACCTTCTCCTTAGTGAGCACCTTCTTGGGGTTGGGAGACACCCCTGTGGTTTCCCTTTCGATATTCTCTAATGGAGAATGCTCCACTAGAGGGCTTAAAGGCTTCGGGCTCTTAGGAGATACATCAAGGGAAGGAACCTTGTGTACCTTTCTTCTTTCAAACTTTTTGGTTATTATGGGAGTGGGTCGTACAAGAATGGACTGAGGGATTACTTTTGTGATGGAAGGTTGGGATTGGTCATCAGTGGGTGTGTCTAATGAGGGCCTTGACCCTGATGCCATACCTTCATTTGTGTGGGACACAACCATCATTGTAGAGAACAATGGAGTGTCAACTCCTTCCGAGTCCCTGGAAGTTCTTCTCATATTTGAGAAGACCTTTCCTTTAGGGGGTTTAGGTACATATACCTCAGTAAACTGAGGCAAATCTGTCAATTCCTGAGTAATCACTGCTTGGACAAACCTTGGGTACATATAAAACCTCTTTTTGGATTCCAGGTTTGACACAAGATCATTAAAAATCATTTGTGAAAAATTAAACTTCCTGGCAGTGGCCAAGCAGACCAGGGCATAAGAAATGGTACTGCTAAACTCACTTCATCCAGTAGTTTTCTTTGACATGAAATGCATTAAGGTATGAACAAAGAATCACCATTGTGTATGAAATTTAGACTTGTAAAACTTAAAAACTCCAATGGGACCGTCATACCCCATTCTTGTTAAAGTTGAGTATAGTTCTTCATTAGGAATAGAAGTTATACCTGAGGCATCATCTAATCGAAGAGTGATGCGAATAAGCTCCTCTGTAACATTCAAGGGTTTGTTGCACACCCTTGTTTTGAGGATTTTCTGCCCATCTTCAGACACCACGGTGGCATTTGCCCAGAACTGCGTCTGATGCTCGATGTAGATTGTCGGGGTCACCGTTAGGGCATAGGAGATATGCGTGCCCTTGAGGAAATCCACAATGTCGTGAAAACCTGCGGATTGTTTTGGCTTCTGAAGCATGGCAATCTCGTTGTGGTCGTCGATAAACTCCATTATGCCTGAGGATTCTTGACGGAAAACAGAGATTCTTGGGAGAGAATAGTTAGAAAGAGAGAGAGATGGATAGAATACAAAGAGACGTTATGAACTTTGGCGGGCTGAAAGAGGTATTTATAGCAGTATTAGCCCTAACTTTTCTTTTAAAGCAGTATTAACGACACAAGCAGTATTAACGACTGAGCAGTATTAACTGCAAGGCAGTATTAACTACACAGAGTATTAATTACTTAAGCAGTATTAACAACAAAGCAGTATTAACTACTTAAGCAGTATTAACAACGGAGCAGTATTAACTACTTAAGCAGTATTAACGACTGAGCAGTATTAACTACACAAGCAGTATTAACTGCTAAGCAGTATTAACTACTCATTGGCAGTATTAACTGTGCACTAGCAGTATTAACAACGGAGCAGTATTAACTACTTAAGCAGTATTAATGGCTAGAACACTGGCAGTAGTAACTCTGCACTGGCAGTAGTAACTACACTTACACTTTTCAGCACTTGTCAATCTGAGGTACACAGAAGATTCTGAGAAAGAGAGTTAGTAGCACCAAATATATGAAGAAATACAGGTATAAAAACAGAAAATCATGAATTTATTCAAGGTTGATCATGCCCACACTTGTTACCAAAAAGGTGAATCTACCCACATCAAAAGCTTTTGTGAATAGATCAGCAAACTGGTCATTTGTATGAACTTTAGCAACTTGAATTAATTTCTTTTCATTGCAATCTCTAATAAAGTGATACCTGATCTCTATATGCTTTGTTTTTGAGTGTTTGACTGGATTATTAACAATGCTAATAGCACTGTTGTTGTCAATGAAGATTGGAGTGTGAAGGAATGTTACCCCATAGTCCAACATCTGATTCTGAATCCATAGAACCTGAGAGCAGCAGCTTGCAGCAGCTATATACTCAGCCTCTGTGGTAGATAATGACACTGTGGTTTGTTTCTTACACTGCCAAGATACTAGTCTTGTACCCAAAAACTGACATCCACCTGAAGTAGACTTCCTATCCATGTTAGCTCCACCTAAGTCACTGTCTGAGTATGCAAGCAAGTCAAATGAAGAATCATAAGGATACCAAAGACCTAATCTAGGTTGCCCTCTTAGGTATCTAAAAATTCTTTTGACTGCATGAAGGTGTGATTGCTTAGGTGTAACCTGAAATCTGGCACAAACACATACTGGAAACATAATATCTGGTCTAGAGGTTGTGAGATACATGAGTGATCCAATCATAGATCTGTAATGATGGACATCCACATCCTCCCCCTCAAGATCTGCAGTGATCTGTTTGTGTGTTTCCATTGGTGTGCTTGCTGGCTTTGAGTCTGTTAAACCATACTTGTCCAGGATGTCTTTCACATATTTGGATTGACTTATGAAAATCCCATCTTTCCTCTGTTTCACCTGAAGCCCAAGAAAGAAAGTAAGTTCTCCCATGGAACTCATCTTGAAGCTCTTGTGCATTAATTCTTCAAACTCTTTACACATGTGATCATTTGTGGATCCAAAGATGATGTCATCCACATAGATCTGAACAAGTAGTGTGCCTTTCTTTCTCCTCTTAATGAATAAGGTCTTGTCAATAACTCCTCTTTCAAAGTCATTGTCTAAGAGATAGGTAGACAGGGTGTCATACCATGCTCTTGGGGCTTGATGTAAACCATAAAGTGCCTTCTTCAACTTGTACACTCTGTCAGGGTGCAATGGATTCTCAAATCCAGGGGGTTGACAGACATATACTTCTTCATCAATACTTCCATACAGAAATGCACTTTTGACATCCATTTGGTAGACCTTGAACTTCATGTATGAGGCATAGGCTAGAAATAGCCTAATTGCTTCAATCCTTGCCACTGGAGCAAAGACTTCCTCATAGTCTATTCCCTCTTCCTGAGTATACCCCTGTGCAACCAGCCTTGCTTTGTTTCTGATCACTATTCCTCTGTCATCCTTCTAGTTTCTAAAAATCCACTTGGTGCCAATTGCTCTATGACCTTTTGGAAGGTCCACCAAGTCCCAAACATCCTGTAATTTAAACTGTAGCAGCTCCTCTTGCATTGCTTCTATCCAACTTGGATCTTTCATAGCATCATAAGCCTTTTTGGGCTCAATTTGGGATAGAAAGCAAGTAAGGACAGTATAAACTGTATTCTGCTGCTCTTGTAGCTTTTGAAGTCTGCTTTGCTTCCTAGTCATCATGGGAGATGCAATATCTCCAATTACCAACTCAGGAGGATGATTTTTCTGAGTTCTTGTTGGATGACCTGCTTCCTCTTGTAAGTTCACATCCAGATTTGACTCATTTAAGTCTGGATTTGCTTCAGCTTCTTCAGTCACTTCAGATTCTCTAGAATTTGGACTTGAAGACTGATTTTCCTCTGCTCTTCTCTCTTCTTCAATCTGAATTGGTTCAACTGCCTTTTCTTGTTCACAGAAACCAACAGGATCAATGGTAGGGAGAGGAAATATCACAGACTGAATTCTGTGATCTGATGGAAGTGCATCCCTTTGTCCTGCATTTACATCATTACTGAAACCCAAAGAATTAGAGAGTGCATCAATGTCAAATAGCCAATCAGGACCTGAACCAATAGGATTTGGTGTGTTCTCATTGCATTTGACATTGGCACTTTCTTCAATTATTCTAGAAGAGGTATTAAAAACTCTGTAGGCCTTACTCTGAGATGAGTAACCAACAAGAAAGCCATCATCTGCTTTGCTATCAAACTTACCTAAGTGAGATTTGGTATTGAGAATTGTACAAGGACATCCAAATGGTTTGAAAAATCCAATAAATGGTTTCTTTTTATGAAAAAGCTCATAAGGTGTCTTGTTTTTAGGCTTTATTACTAAAGCTCTGTTTTGAACATAACATGCAGTATTAACTGCTTCTGCCCAGAAAGTAGTTGGTAATTTGGAATCTGCTAACAAAGATCTAGCAGCCTCAATCAGTGTCCTATTCCTTCTCTCAGCAACACCATTCTGTTGTGGAGTCCTAGGAGCACTGTATTGTCTCTCAATGCCTTTTTCCTCACAAAAGGTGTTTAGATCAAAGTTTTTAAATTCGGTCCCATTATCTGATCTAATGACTTTTACTTTTTGATTTGATTGGTTTTCAATTCTAAGAATAAAAGATTTGATCAGTCCACTTGTCTCATCTTTGGTCCTCAGAAAATATACCCAAGTAAATCTAGAGTAATCATCAACAATAACTAAACAGTATGATTTCTTGCCAATACTCATCACATTTGTAGGGCCAAACAGATCCATATGCAACAATTGAAGAGGATTTGAAATAGTGTTTATCTCTTTGGACTTATGAGAAGTTTTGTGTTGTTTACCTTTGAGACAAGCAACACAATGATCATCACATGAATATACTTTTGATGGTAAACCTCTAACAAGATTGTTTTTGACAAGTTTATTCATTGTTTTAAAGTTCATGTGACACATCCTTCTGTGCCAAAGTGATGATTCATCCAATGAAGCTTTTGACACCAAACAGTTTAGGGATGAATCAGATGAAACACTTTCTAAATCTAAACAATATACATTATCCTTTCTAGGAGTTCTCAATAGTATCATGTTTTCATCAACTACCTTGAATCCAGGAGCAAGAATAATGCATTCAGAATCAGTAAATAATATACTATGCTTCTTATCACAGACCTGTGATACACTTAACAGGTTGTATCTTAATTGCTCAACATAGTACACATCCTCAAAGGTCATCTTACCTTTTGACACATCACCTTTACCACTGATCTTACCTCCTGCTGGATTATTACCGAAAGCAACATGTCCTCCATCAATTCTTTTGAAATTCTTGAGGCAGGCCATGTTACCTGTCATGTGCCTGGAGCAACCACTATCAACATGCCAAATGCTCTTCCCCTTGAGCTGTTGATTGCCCTGCACATTAGATAAAACAATTAGTTTTTATTGGGAACCCAAGCCAAAGTGGTCTTGGGTCTCCCTTGCTCATCAAAGTACTTACATTTAGTTTGAATGAGCTTTTCAACCTGAGGAACTGCAGTACTGGAATACTTTGTCAAAATGATGGGTTTAGCAGCACAAACAGTGTTAGCAGTACTAACTGAGTTAGCAGTATTAACACTGGAAGCAGTATTGGCAGCACTAACAGAGTTAACACTGGAAGCAGTATTAGCAGCACTAACATAGTTAACACTGCTAGCAGCAGTACTATCTTTAGAAGAAGCACTAACAAAGTTAGCAGTACTAACACTGTTAGCAGTATTAACTTTTGAAGAAGTACTAACAGTGTTAGCAGCACTAACACTGCTAGCAGCACTAATTTTTGAAGAAGTACTAACAGTGTTAGCAGCACTAACACTGCTAGTAGCATTATCTGAGGCTGCAGTACTTTTAGGAACCCACATTGTGACACATTCTTTTTCAGGCTTTTTCTTCATGTGGCTTGTGGCTTTAGTTTGTTTCTTAGCCACATGGTTCCTAACAGGTTTCCTATAACCAGAGGATTTTTGAAAACTTCTTTGAAAATTCATTCTTTGGTTAACAGGATTAAAATAACAGTGTTTGGCAAGATGATTCAATTTGCCACAGATAAAACAAGGCTTTGGTCTGTTAATCCTTTGCAGATCAACTCCTTGCTTTTGTGCCCACTGATTATTCCAGTTTCTTTGATTTCCCCTCTTATTATCATGTTTTTGGGGCTTAGTCTTTTGAGAAAACTTGCAAGAACAATGTTCACAGGTATTGGATTTCACAACAGTGGTCTGTGTATAATGAACTCCCTTTCCTTTTTCAGATCTTTTCATCTCATTGTTCTTGTCCCAAGGACTTCCACCATCCTCATTAGTCTTGATGTGATTTTCTAATGGGATCTCATCACTGACAGTCTTGTTCTTTTTCTTAGACTCTTCTTTTTCAGTCTTATCTTCAACAACAACTTCATCTAATGGATCTACTTTAGTAGCTCCTTCAGATAAGTCCTTACTATCCATAGTTTCTAACAGATCTGACCTAGGAGGGATGTATGTGTTGTTGTAGGGTGGAGGTGTGGCATTGTACCCTAGTCCTGTTTTCATCTTATTGTGGACTTGAGCATTTATTATGGTGTCCATAGCTTTAGAAGCTTTTGAAAACTTTTCAACATCAAGTTTAACTTTCTCAAGCTCTCCGTTTAGTTTCTCACACTCTTCCCTAGACTCTTTTAGTTGGAACTCCAGACCACCCTTTTCCCACTTCCAGTAATTTGTATCATATGAGTGTTGAAGTTCATTGGCTTGAAAAGCCTTAATTTGTTCTTCAAACCTCTCAACAATCAACACATAGTCTCTTCTATCCTTTTCTAGTCTCTTAAGGTCATCACACATTCCCTGATTGTGATCTATATACCTTTTAATAGTGTCTATACAAGCTTGAGAACAGAGTTTAGATTGTACCTCAGTGGGAAGATCTGAAACTTCAGCCATAAGTGCTTGATTTTGGATGGCCTCTTCTGCTTGATCACTCCAATCAAATCCCATTCCTTGTTGAGAGACAAGAGCTTGAATAGAGTTTCTGTTTTGATTGGAACTTCCAGCCTGAGTTTGTTGATGGCTGTTGTGAGATGATCCACCTCTGCATTCCCTGGCAAAGTGTCCCATCTTGTGACACTTGTAGCATTCAACTTTAGACTTATCAAAGCCAACACCATCTTCTCTTCTTTGGGAAAAGTTGTTTCTCCCAGTCCTTTTTATGAACTTCTTCACCCTCATAGACAGCATAGCCATCTGCCACTTGATATCCATCTCTTCAAGATCATCAGCATTAATCTGTTCTAAGTCATCATTAATTAAAGATGAGTTAACATGACTAGAAAAGAAAGCTTCAAGTACAGAGTCAGTGGCCTTTTCTTGATTGACTCCTCCAGCAGCACTAACTGATTCAGGGTTAGCAGTAGAATCAGGTGATGCTGAAAGGAATGCAGCATTATGTACATATCCAGAGGGCTTCTTTTTGGCTTCAACCTCTGCTTCAAAGACTCTAAGATCATTGTAAAGATCATCAAGCTCTTTATCTTCCAGTTGGTCATTCTGTCTGAAGGACACAGTATACATTGTCCACTCTTCACCTAATGATCTTAAGAACTTTCTGTTAACATCATCAGCCTCCATCTTGACTCCTACTGTGGCCAATTCTCCAATTAGCTTATTAAATCTATCAAAAGTTTGAGTCATAGACTCATTCTTAGTAGAAGTAAAGTTTTCATACTGCTGTTTGAGAATTGCCTTCTGATTCCTCTTGGTGCTTTTGGTTCCAGTGAATCTCTTTTCCAATGCATTCCATAGAATCTGAGCATCAATGCAGTGTTGAAATTGATGCTGATATTCATTGGGAATAGCCAAAAGCAGAGTGCTTAAGGCCTTTATCTCTATTTGTCTGACTTTTCTCTCTGCATCAGTCTTTGGAGGAGGTCTTTTGCCATCTGGTCCAGTTCTTCCTTCAACACATGGACCATTCTCTATTATATCCCAGATGGAATAATCAGTAAGCAGAATGTACTGCTTGATTCTAATTTTCCACATGTCAAATTCATTGGGTCTGAGCATGGGAACCTTAGAAACAAGAGTACTGTTTGATTCAAAAGAATTTTCCATAATGATTGTAGAATTCTAAGAAACACAAGCTCTGATACCACTTGTCAGGAGCGATTCTTAACAAGATTAACAATACTTAAAATTCAGAATTAAAGAATCTGCGGAATAGAACTTTAATTCCCACAATCAAAGAATAATATATCAGAAAACACACAGTTGTTTGTATTCACTAAATCGACTCACAAGCTTACAACCAAACCTCAATCTTGATGAACAGGCTCAATCAAGACGACTTCTACTTCTCTAGAAATAGGGTTCTAAACCTTGAGGTTAATTCTCTCTGAAATCAATTTCAGTATCTCACGAATACGTATGTTTTTTTAATAGCTATCTATTGAAATCTATTTATACACAATAATTACAAGATAACTATCAAAAGTAAATTGATCTTCTGAATCTTCTTTAAGCATATCTTGATCAATTCCTTCTTTATCTCCAACCATGTCGCATACCAAACTTATCACTTTAGCAGTATTAACTTCATTCAGCATGAGCAGTACTAATCTTCTCCAGCAACATTAATTTATTCTAGCAGTACTAACTCATTCCAGCAGCATTAACTTGTTCCAGCAGGATTAACTTGATTAGCAGTACTAACTTGACTAGCAGTACTAACTTGATCCAGCAGTACTAACTTGACTAGCAGTACTAACTTGATCCAGCAGTACTAACTTTGTCTTGCAGTAGTAACCATTGCATAAGCAGTACTAACAGATTTTCGTTATGCACCAGCAGTACTAACCTTGTCTGGCAGCACTAATGTTGTTCTGGCAGTAGTAATATCCACTTGCAGTAGTAATTATGCCCTGGCAGTACTAACTTTGTTCTGGCAGTATTATCCATACTTAGCAAATATCTTCAGTTCCCAACATTACTATAATAACTTATGAAAATACATTCATTTTTTATATTGTAATTCAATATTTGTTAACTATGAAGTTACGATTACTTTTAACTCGGTTTATTACCTCTTTAAAAAAAATTATCGTCTCCGCGCAACGCGCGGGCTCAATACTAGTTACCATAAACACAAATACCAAAAGATATGTATTCTTTTTCCTTTTTCATCTTTATTTATTTACAAATAATAAAACTAAAACTCGACATAATAGGGGTATTTTAATCATCTCATTGACGCTAATTTTAAGGGATATTTGACGTAAAATAGATAAAAATTACACTTATCAAATTCTCCCACACTTAAACCATTGTCCGTCCCCACAATGAATTAAGTTAGCATGTAGTGGTCGAAACGAATCAAACGAGAATGTTAACATATATAGCACATCATGAACTCGAGATTTGCATTTCAGCATCAATTATAGTGCATACCAATTAAAAGGACATTAGCTAATCTCGAGAACTCTCACGAATAGGAAAATTTAAATAACACTCAATTCACTCCTTGAGTTTAAAGGTGTATCGCTCAAATCGTCTCTCACTCTCCACTACTCGGATAAAACACATGCAATTAAATCAAAAGGGCTTTTACGGGTGTAATGTAAAATAAGACTTTGGGTAAGGTAGGGATATTATTTGGGAAGAGTGGCTAATGACCGTACACCAAATGGGGAAATCGGTTCCTCGTGAATGAAAATTTCTTTCAACCAAGGGATTTACATTTTTATCTTGAAGCACGTTTCCCTTTCAATGATAGGGGATAAAGATTAACGCTTATAATCAACCATATCATCATTTTTTTTTCTTCGTCATCTTATTTTATTTCTTTCTTGACGACATATTTTTCCCCCACATATTTCTTTTGATTTTTCTTTTTCGCTCTTTCTTTTCTTTCCCAACATATATGTTGTACATTTCAAGCATATGGGGCTACCGAGATACGCCATTGGTGATTGGTCGGGTGAGTCGTGTTTGGTTTGGTTTATGACGTGGGTGGCAAAAACATAGGCTAAGGCTCAAATTGGTGTGCAAAAGGGTAATTATAACATAAAAGGGTAGGCTTAAGGCTAATTGGCTAAAATAAAATTTATCAAATGATGGCCTTTATCATATTTATTAGCATGTGAATATCATGTAATCTTAAGGAGAGACAATTCAAGTTCTAGAGGTATATATCTAGGCATGACGTAATCACACAAGAAGTGAATTCGAGACTAATTTAAATGCTTAGTCTAGTAGACTCAAAGTCTCACGGTGTTAAAGCTAGTTCAAGAGATTAGCAAAAGTCTAACTTTAACCGGTATACTGCCACTAATCGACGCTAAACGCTATCAATCAAATTCAATCATGCTATACATGTATCCACACTCATTATCATCAACATTTAAGCCATAAAAGCATGCTAACACATCACCAAAACAGACAAGGATCCACATTTAAGCACAAAATTTCGCAAAAAATTGCAAAAATTTACCCCTAAAACAAGCACAAACCCAAACCCAAACCAAGCCCAATTCATGCAAACTCAACTCAAAATCGAAAGAAATACACCCCATCCCCACACTTAGATCATACATTGTCCTCAGTGTGTTCAATTAAAGCAAGCTTGCTGCAATTTCTTTTTTCTTGCTTTGGACTGGCCTCCCTTTTTTCTTTCTTTCTTTTGCTTTCTCTTTACATGGCCCGACAACACAAGACCAATACATATTTTATATATATATATATATATATATATATATTTGTTTCTTTCTTTTCTCCTTTTCTTTTCTTTTAATCCAATAATTACCATAAACACAAATACCAAAAGATATGTATTCTTTTTCCTTTTTCATCTTTATTTATTTACAAATAATAAAACTTAAACTCGACATAATAGGGGTATTTTAGTCATCTCATTCACGCTAATTTTAGGGGATATTTGACGTAAAATAGATAAAAATCACACTTATCATGACTATATTTTTATACACAAAAGGTCTTGAATATTTCATAGACCTGGTAAAAACTGACACGACACGTTAACCCGACACGAACTCGACACTCTCAACCCGTTTAACATTGAACCCGACCCGACACGTTTGCCAGGTCTAATATTTCATATATAAAACAACACTATATAAAATTTGCATTTTCATACGTATTATTTCAAATTTAAAATAACACATGAAAACCATCTTAATACATATTTTGCTTTTTTTAAATTTAAACCAAAAAAATCCGAGTCCACTATTAATCCTAGATCCTTTTTAATAACGAGTTTAAAACAAATTTATTTAACTATTGTTAGTTTATCAATCCCAAAATAAATGTACACAATGAAAAACACGCAATATATATAGATGAAAAATGTTATTTTCTACAAAGCACAAGAAGTAAATTTATAAACACTTGTTATTATTTTATTTTTGGTATTTGATGTGTGTGTTCCTTTTGGATGTTTTGTGTTAAAAACAATGTGGTAAACTATTAATGTATGTCCCTTTTGGATGTTTATAATCTGTTTGGCTTATTGGTTTGGCTTACTTGTTTATTTGCTTATAATCTGTTTGTCTTATTTGTTACAATCCAATCACAATGTTAACCATACACAATTCTAGGTTGGTTTATTGAAGAAGTGCCAAAAACAATGTAAACAACTAAGGAAATTAACTTGCCAAGAACCATGATTTAATATTGATGACCAATAAAGATTACATCAAAATGGTAACTGCTAACAACCCGTACTAGATTACCATCTAAACAACAACTAAGTCTAAACAACCAGTACTAGATTACCAAAAACAACTACACCAACGGTTTACATCAGCTTGAATCAAATTACCAAAAACAAAATCCAACTGATCACCAGCAACTACATCTAAGGGTTTACATCAGCTTGAATCAGAGTACCAAAAACAAAATCCAAATGATCACCAACAATATCTTCAATATTCGATTTTCCACAACTTTTTTCTTCAATTGCTTTTCAATGGCGTTTCTAGACCTTAATAATCCAGGTATAATAGTTGTAGCTCTACGACATAACGATGGTTCAAACCACGCAATAAACCCACAATTTGATCCCTGTACAAATCATTTTGGTTGAGCTTAGGGATTATTCACCAAAATCAATGGACATTAGGGTTAAGAAATTAAACTTACACAATTGTAGAACCTTCTCCATGGATTAGCCATAGTCCACGATGTGCGAACCACCATTGAAGCTCCACAGGAACACATACGGTGAGCCATTGAAGAAGGAAGAAGATGATACGACTTTTGGTCCCTCGTGTGCAACCAATTCCATTTAAAAAGGGGATGAAAAGGGATTGGACAAAAATACCGTCGTGTGCAAAGCACGTGGGTGGTTCTAACGGACGCTGACAAACGGCCGTTTGTCAGAGGGACCAACCCGTTATAAAAATCCATAGGTCAAGTCCTAATCCATAGTAAACGAATATTAGGGACCATTTTCGTAATAATCCCCAAACCACAGGGACCAAATCCGTAATTTACTCTTAATTTTATTAAGAATAAATTACATTTTTGGTCCTTATGATATCCACTCATTATCAACTTTGGTCCCTCTTTCAAATTAATTACACTTTTGGTCACTATGGTTTCTATTTTATTTCACTTTTGATCCCTCTGACTAACTTTAAATAAATGATTAGTTAACTTAAGGGTATTTTCGTTTATTTACCTTTTTTTGTCTTTTTCCTTTTTTTGTTTCATTAGAGTACAGTAAATTACAATTTTAGTCCTTGTGGTTTGTTTTTTTCCCTTTCTTTTTTCTATCCTACCCTTTTCATTTTATACATTTTAGAGTAAATTACGGATTTGGTTCCTGTCGTATGTCGATTTTTACGGAATTCGTCCCTAGACTTCATTTATTATGGATTTGGTACCAGTAGTATGCAATTTCCGTTGGATTTGGTCCCTAGATCCAACGTCCGTTTATCCTCACCGTTAATTTTAAGGGTAAATAGGTCATTTTACTATTTGTTTTATTTTAAGATTTAATTTGTGTTAGGTCTAGAGTTTTGTCAAAAACACAACTGTTAAGATCTGATCTGAAGAATCAGAATTCTGAGTAAGAAGACTCAGAAGTTCTGATCAGAGAATAATGAAAAGATTACAAGTATGGAAGTTGGTCAGAAGACTCAGAAGTTCTGAGTAGAAGACTCAGAAGTTCTGAGTGAGAAATCTCAAAAAGAGTCTAAGTGTTGGATTCTGACTAGAAGGTTCAGAGTTCTGAGTAGGAGACTCAGAACTTCTGACTATGAAGACAAATGTTCTGAAGCGCTTATTCAGAAGTATGTTCAGAATTCATATCTTGGGATATTATCTGTTATATTCAGTTACTAATTAGGACACGTGTAATTGTTCTATTAGTCTGTTTCTTATATGTACTGTAGCTTTAGCTATTCTCTACAGTATATATAGGAGTTAGCAACTGTAGCTAAGAGAATCTTTGGAGAGAATCTTTGGCTAACCTTTTGGATAACTCTTTACGCATAAATTGTTAGATCTATTGAGAGAGAAATTCATTGTAATATCTTTAATAGATCATATGACCAGTTGCTATTAATACGATCTTAATTGTTCATATTTGATTGTAAGAGTGTAACCTGGACTTTCAATTTGCCATTTTATATTATTTTTTCTTTTACTCCTTTTATAACCACCACCGAAATAATGCCACATGGAATTAAAAAAAACCAACTTTCTTCTCCTCCAAGTGAACACACCGTCGACATAGGAAGTTTTCCGACAAACGTGCAAATTCCAGCGTCAACATGGGGTGGCCATTTCTCCATTTTTGTCATCAACCTCCATATCAACCCCTTGCAACTTCCCTCTCCACATCTGCAACGGTCTCCTTCCCTCCCTCTCTCTCTTTCTGTCTTACACATGCACACACTGCATTGTCGAGAAAGGACGGCCACGAGCTGTAAACCGGAGGAAAAAAGGCCACGAGGTGTCAACCATCGGAAACCCATCGTCGTTAACCCTCTATCGTGAAACCTCCACCGTGAACCCACCACCACGAAACCTCCACCGTGAACCCACTACTGTGAAACCATTTTCATTTATATACACACATTGTATGTATGTATGCACATTCATCTTCGACAAAACCATTTTCATTTACATACTTATATATGACAGGTCACATACATATATATACATATGTATGTATGTAAACCCACCATTTTCTCGCATAATGTTTAACTTCTTGCATGATCTTTTCCCTCTCTCTCTATCTCTCTCTAGATATCTATATTATATTATAAAGTGTTTATGAAAAACTCTTAAAAACAACCCTTAAAGCTTCATGTACTGCTATTTAATACTAATTACTTAAAATCTCTTAAAAACAACTAATGAAGTTTTATGTACCGTTTTTAATGCTAATTACTTGATTAATATTTATCTCTAACAACCTTCAAATCCTTAAATCATGGACTATTATTAATTAATCCTTATCTCTAACCACTTTCAATTCTTCAAATCATGAACGCCTCAAAAAACATCATTCTTTAAACTAATTTATAAAAAACTTTGACCGTTTTCTCAAAACCACACATTAAAATCGAGATATATCGCGCTACATTGTGCGAGTAGACTTCTAGTATTATATATATATATATCTTATTTTACAAACTCAATAAATTGTACAAAATTACAAACTCGTTTTTATGTGTTGTTTCAGACATGAAACAATATGTGTGAAAATGAAGTATTTATACAATGTTATTTTATATGTAAAAAAACGTTTCATGACTTGACGGATGCCGAGTCCACCAAATAATAAGTTCCAACTATCGGCAGATTACAACCAAAATTGTAATAGCGGTAAGTCGGGTCGAATCCACAGAGACTCGGTTTTAACTAATTATTGCCAATTAATCCAAGTACAAGAACGGAATATTAATAATAACTACGAAAAAGGGGGGTTTTGTTTGTGCAAAAATTTAACATAACAAAATTAAAACGAATTTATAAACAATATAAACGGAAACGAGTTCAACTTTGGGTATTAAACACAAATGCAATTCCATTCAAAGATTGTATCATCGATGGCGTATATGAATATCGCAACTATTTCGATTAATCCGGATATAATTGCTAAAAAGCTCTAACAATCAATTCCATCATAAATATAATTTGAGAGGAATAAGCTCTCCTATCAAACCTTAGTATATAATTAGCCTCAAATAAGCTCTTGAAAGCTAAATTTATACTAGCATGAAAAACGTATGAACCTGAATCAAGACATACTAACACGCAAGCTCGGTTAATACATTTATACCGTTTCACCCAATTTCACAACAAAAATGGAAATCTTTGACAAAACCCAAATTGTTTCTTGTTACTAACAATTTTTAACTAAACAACTACGGATTTAGAAAACAATTTAACCACAACCAATTTCCATGCAATTGATTAAAAAGCATGAAAATTAATTTTATGAGCAATAAACCTAGAAATTGAATGAATAACCAAAATTAAAGTTGGATTACATCATCTCAAACAACCCTACAAATTGGAAATTGCAAATTGCAAATGTTAAACAACCCAAAGTCAAATTCTAAGAGAAATTAGCCACACATGGCTAATTTGGAACCAAAACTAAGAAATTGGGAAGAAAATAAACCTAATTTGAAATTGATGAACTTGGAGTGATGAGATTACTCCCCAAATCTGATTCCTTGCGCTCCTTTCTTTCAAAGTCGATTTCTGTTCCAAGTGGTCTCCCCAAAATCGACGGTTTCTCGCTAGTTTTAAACCCCAAAAGAGAAGAAATCGCCAAAATCGCACACACCGATTTTCTGAAGTGTGCGGCTTGGGTCGCGGCTTGGGACCGCGAGAGAGATTGGGAAACAGTCTGAGCTCTCGAATCAAACAGTGGGTTCCGCGATGTTGGGCGTGGCTTGAGCACGCGTGAGAGGCCGCGCAGGTCTCTAGTTCTCATCTGCTGCTGCTGAGTTTTCGACCTCTTCAAAAATCTGCTACACGTTCGACCAAGCTTGCTGCAATTTCTTGTTTCTTGCTTTGGGCTGCACGCATCAGGGCCTATTCATGGGCCTCCCTTTTTTTTCTTTCTTTTGCTTTCTCTTTACATGGCCTGACAACACAAGACCAATACATATTATATATATATATTTGTTTCTTTCTTTTCTTCTTTTCTTTTCTTTTCATCCAATAATCAATCATCAATCAATCAATATACATATAAAAACAAAAACCAAGGGCCCTGACGTGGCACCTCCTCACGCCAGAACTCCCTTTTTTCTATTTTCTCCTTCGCTCGGGTTTTACCGCTTCGGTTCTCCTCTTCAAGCCGACTGGTTGTCTTTTCGTTTTCCAGTCTCCTAAAACAGATTCCTCTCTTTCTCCATCTCTCACCCTTAAAGGATCGTGTGGCCTGCAAGTGTGTGCATTATAAACCCTAAATATTCGATTTCTGCCTTTCTTCCCACCAATCTTTCACCAATCGATCGCACAGACACAGGGACAGGGAACCTCTCGATTTCTCTTTGCTTTCACCGATTGAAAGAGGTAAACATCATTTTCTTCTCCAAATTGATACCTGCGATTTTAATATTGTTTTAAAGCATGTGAAACTTCATTATGTGTGATTTGAATCGGTTTTTTCTTCTCCAAATTAGTACCTGTGATTTTAGTATTGTATAAAACGCAATTGTTTGTCATTCGGAGATGATTGTACTTGATGAACACCGTGTTTGAAAACCCAATTATTTGTGATTCGGAGATGAACTCACTGTTTGAAAACCCATTGTGTGCATTATAAACCCACTATTTAAACTCCAAATTGGTGCTTGTGATGTATTTTTGTATGGTTTGTTTATTAAAATGATAGGTTTTTGTTTGTATGGTTTTGCTCATTATAAAAGTTAGACACACGGACAGGGGATCCTCTCGATTTCTCTTTGCTTTCACCGATATTCTCTTCAAATCTATCTGTCGTTTCTTGCTGTGCCTGTTTACCCCAAATGAAATGAGAGCTCTTGCTATTTCATATGGTTTCTTCTTCAATAGTCGTGTTCAACAAATGGATCCAAAACACCTAAATCTGTTCCATCATATATGTATTCAATTCTGATTCCTCTATGCTTCAGTTTCCATCTCCCTTGCTCAAGGCCTCAAGTGTTAGATGTAATCTTACAAATATTGATAGTCCAGGTTAGCTGCTTCTCTTATTCTATCTGACATTATGGTTTTGTGCATCAGAGTTCCGAATGATCCATTTTATTAGTCCATAAATTAAAGGAATATTCTCTGTCATATATGTATTCGATTATGATTCCTCTCGGTTTTAGGTTCAGTCTCGCTTGCTCAAGGGCTCAATATCATTTGTTCGATGTAATCTACAAGTATTCATAATCTAGGTAAGTTGTTTCTCTTTTAATATATATCTTACATTAGAGTTTTTGTACTTTTCAATTCTGCTTAAGCCCTCTGTTAAAAGAGTTATGGGAAACTATGGGCAATAGCTATTAGTTGTGCAATGTACGTGTTATTATCGTTGACGTTGTGTTCATCTCTTTCTCACCGTCCCTCAATAATGTACCCCTCCCCCTTTTCTTTTTTACTTATGATGGGTTCTTTTGGCTTCCTAGATTTAGTGTTTCTTAATTCCTTTGTTCTATATTTTTCTGGATTGTGATTTATGCAGTTTCATCTTGGTGTTTATACACAGGTCAAGAGACAAAGAATGCAAACGTGAAACATACATGACTTGATTAAAGAGATCTGCTGAGAATCATCGTCAACATAAATCCTTTTCCCCTAGAAACATGAGTGGACCAAAGATTTGGACCAATTTACCCACGTTGATTTGTGAGGTATCTACTTTTAATCAAACTATTTAGTTGCCATTACTATTCACTTGGAAAGGACCGGATTCTCTTATTATCGTTCAAATGTGGTACCTAATGAAGTCGGAGGGACCAAATGTGATGGTGTAACACCCCGCTTACCACGACACAATATTGTCCGCTTTGCCCCACTGGCTCATGGCTTTGTTCTTGGCGACCTGGCAAGGACTTCGCAAGGACTTCCCAGGAGGTCACCCATCCTGGTACTACTCCCACCCAAGCACGCTTAACCACAGAGTTCCCAAGGAACCCGCATGCTTGTGGCCCCAAAACGCGTTGTGTCTGGTAAGGCCAAGGTTTACTAATATACCCAGCATCTCTCCTGTCCACGGCCGATGTGGGATATGCCTAAGGTGTTACACACACCCCCTCCTTAGGGACTCATCGTCCTCGATGAGGTTTGCCCCACCATCCCGAACGGCACAAGAGTGGCTCTGATACCATTTGTAACACCCCGCTTACCACGACACAATATTGTCCGCTTTGCCCCACTGGCTCACGGCTTTGTTCTTGGCGACCTGGCAAGGACTTCGCAAGGACTTACCAGGAGGTCACCCATCCTAGTACTACTCCCACCCAAGCACGCTTAACCACAGAGTTCCCAAGGAACCCGCATGCTTGTGGCCCCAAAACGCGTTGTGCCTGGTAAGGCCAAGGTTTACTAATATACCCAGCATCTCTCCTGTCCACGGCCGATGTGGGATATGCCTAAGGTGTTACAGATGGCAAGTGGTTAAGATATATATGGCGTCGTGGCTTAAACTGGGATCTCTTGCTTGCTGACCACCACAGATGCTTCAAGAATGTGTTGTGTTGAACCGGCGTGAAAACCCATATATATGCTTTCATAATCGGACCCTTGAGTTGTTATTTAGTGATTTATATGAAATTTGTTACCAAACAAAACTCCAACTTCATTTTTTTAGGTCTTAATCCTCATTATGACGCCCAAATGATGAAGGGATTCCGAGAAAGAATGTCGATTACAAGGATAGCCTTCATCGCGTGATGCTACATGCTACAAGTCTACAACATCAACAACAATCTTTAAGAACAGAGGTACTGTGTGTTCTTTATTTTGTATACATTTTTTGAATTTCATGATTTAGGTTTTGTTCGTTTTGATGAATTAATTATAAACAAAATGTTGTAATTTTTATTAATATGATTCACCTTGAAATGTTTATGTTATTGAATCTGTGAGTTTGATCATTGAACTAAGTACAACGATTATTTTATCAATGAAGTTGGGATTTTATGAGTTGACCTTTCCCTCTTTTTTCTTTCGGTCGACTTTGTTGTTTGGGAATAATTATTTCAATAACATTTGATTGTTCTCGGCACCAATGTAACACAAAGAGGTCTACAAGTATAAATGCACATTTGTTAATAGTGAATTTATATAGAAGCATTTTGTTTGTGAGCAATCCAACCATATCAATAACATGATGTCTTTAACAAGCTTATTTGTAAAATTCTAAACCTATGACACCATTCAATCAATTATGAAGTATTGCAAATATATACACAATGTAGTAGATGACATGCTTATTTAGTTTTAGATTTTTTCCATTTAGATTTTTAATTTTAATAGATATTTTGTTAGAAATTTTCTTATATAAAGGGTTCGACTCATACGCATGGAATTCCGAATATCGCATAATTAAGAATTTAAGATGCAAAACCAATTATTGTAGAACGTAAATATGGTTGCAAAAATACTTGATGCAATTGATGTTTCAGGTTGTTTGTATTTGAGCTAAGACCTTTAATTTGTGTTTCTTGCTTTATTTAGGTGCAGTTACTAATTTCCTTATTTATGTATTTCTTTTAGACTCTAGGTTTACGCAGAAGGAACATCCAGCATGCAAGCCGATTCTTACACCGAAATGGGTAAGCGTCTTTTGTTCTTGAAGTGTATGTTATTGGCTTTGTAGTTTACTTCTAGACTGCTATTAGATTTCAAATGTTGTTGGTGATGCAAGAATCAAATTGGCTGCTGCTTATGTAAAGGTAAGATACAATTTGGGTAATGCTAAAGTGTTAGTTTTGATACCTTCATATATACAAACACAACTGAAGGAAAAAGAAATGAAAGTGCCTTTGCCATTTGCTCAAATTGATGTATAAAAACATATCAATTTGTTTTTTTAATTTATGTTTCTACCCTTTTGTTTTGGTCATAAATTATAGAGTAAACTACATTTTTAATTAGTCCATTTGGTTTGTTAAAAATTGTGACTTCCGTTTATTTGCATGTTTTCCAATTTGAAGCCATCTAGATTAGTTAAATATTGTTTAAGGGGTCAATGCTTCTAATTGAGAATTATGTTAGTTATCAGAGTTTGAGATATTTCTTTCACTTTTTGGGTCTATGCTCAAGATCCAAGTTTAACATGAGTTTAAACTTTTATAGCTAAATAAGCTTGAGATTGTATATAATAATGCTTGAGCTTGCAAAATAGTAATGAGCTAGCTTTCTACATGGATATGCTTTCAACAATGAATCATGTAACACGTTGAGTAAACATAAATTGTTAATACTTATGGCCAACACTTGACTTTTTTGTTTCTACGAATCATTTTGAAGCCTTAGGACTTAGAAGTTCTCCCAAATGTGTTATGCGAATGAGCTTGGGTTGTTTCAAATCCACAAAGGAATTTGGATTAGTGTAATCTGACTGTAGGCTTTGATGTTTGTATGTTGTTTAAGCCCAATACAAGCTGGGAGCACGAGCTGGACAACTATAAAAAGGGTTGTGGTTTCCGTTAATCCAGGTTTTGAAAAGGAAAAAAATGTTGTAATGCTTTGAAACATCTGTTAATAATTGAATACTATTTTAAAATTGGTTATTGTGCAAATACCAATATCATGATGTTAATAGGTGCACTTAATCGATCTTATATGCATATCATGTTTTTTCTCTACCATTTGACGTATGTCCATTGTATCACGAATTACTTTTAGTGTGCCAAGTCATGTATATTATGTTCTTATAATGTTATATATGTAGCTTTGTGGAACCATACACTAAATCCTCTAAATTGAAATGGAAAGTTTTGGATATGTAATAAGATATGGTCTTAAAGAGGAATCCATGATATCCATTGACCTTCGAGGTTTCAACAAAGATCAATCTACATTCATGGATTGTTGATCATGAAAACCGTACAGATGGAAATGGAAAAGTTCAGAATAAAACTGATGATCGACAGGATAACCGCAAAAACACAAGCAATCATGAAAAATAAGCAGCAACAATGGAGGATGATGAAGTTGATAGTAAGGCGAAGTTTGCAAAACTCGATGAGATAAAAGGCATGAATAACATCGGTAGAAGTGCATCTTCTTGGTTTACTTCAACAACTGATGTGGATCCAAGTGGTCCACCTAATGGCACATAAGTTAATTGTTTTTTTAATTTTTTAAAGGAAAACAGGTACATATAACTCAAAAATTATAATCATATATGATCTATTCGAGAAGCACACAGATTTTCTATGAAATCATTTTGTTGCAACTTTGAATTTTTCGGTTCTCTTGCAAAGTCTATAAATCCTCTTCTTTTTATTTCGACTTCTTTTATGACAAAAATGTTCTGTCACAGCGTACTAGGGCTGAAATTTGTAGAGGTAAATTCGTTATGTTTTGACCCGTTGGATAAAGATATTGGTAAAAAAGTTTAAGTCATTTATCTATTTATTTATTACCCGCTTACAAGCCATATTAGTGGACAAGCAGAGTACGAATAAACTACTTTTCATTATCTGTACCTGTTACCCGTCATGAGGTAATACATATATACACAGACACATATATTTCTATATTTTAATATTTTTCTTTTTAATATTATCATGTATGTCTTTAATTTTTTATATTTATCAAGTAAAATAATCTATAATAATTATATAAAGAACAATGTGGGGTCCATAAAATAAATACAATGGAAGTTGTTTGTTTTTCAAAATTTTGTTGATTTTAGAATATATTATATTATAATTATGTTGAGAAATAATGTTACAATATATATATATATATATATATAATTGTATGTATGTTAAAAAGAATAAGAAGGGTCTTGAGAGGACATCATCAGAATTGGGTATTCTTAATTGATGATTTGTGGTTGAATTTTAGTTATCTCATATTCCTGAAAAGTTAAAATATTGGAATAAAAAGTGTGTATAAAATAGGTGGATTGGATGATGTGACATCATAAGAATTGAGTGGTCTTAAACATTGAAATGTGCTATCAATTTCGGCCATCCCATGTTGGTAAGATGTTAAATTGAAAGAATGGCCCGAGTATATTTGGGTAAAAGGAGATGATGCATTTGCGACAACTTATAGAGTTATTATAATAGCTAAAGAAGAGGGGATGCATATGTGACAAAATCATAGAGTTGATAGTGATCTTATTTTTATGGTGAAAAGTTACTATAATAACTTATGAAAATACATTCATTTTTTATATTGTAATTCAATATTTGTTAACTATGAAGTTACGGTTACTTTTAACTCGGTTTATTACCTCTTTAAAAAAAATTATCGTCTCCGCGCAACGCGCGGGCTCAATATTAGTTACCATAAACACAAATACCAAAAGATATGTATTCTTTTTCCTTTTTCATCTTTATTTATTTACAAATAATAAAACTAAAACTCGACATAATAGGGGTATTTTAGTCATCTCATTGACGCTAATTTTAAGGGATATTTGACGTAAAATAGATAAAAATTACACTTATCAAATTCTCCCACACTTAAACCATTGTCCGTCCTCACAATGAATTAAGTTAGCATGTAGTGATCGAAACGAATCAAACGAGAATGTTAACATATATAGCACATCATGAACTCGAGATTTGCATTTCAGCATCAATTATAGTGCATACCAATTAAAAGGACATTAGCTAATCTCGAGAACTCTCACGAATAGGAAAATTTAAATAACTCTCAATTCACTCCTTGAGTTTAAAGGTGTATCGCTTAAATCGTCTCTCACTCTCCACTACTCGGATAAATCACATGCAATTAAATCAAAAGGGCTTTTACGGGTGTAATGTAAAATAAGACTTTGGGTAAGGTAGGGATATTATTTGGGAAAAGTGGCTAATGACCGTACACCAAATGGGGAAATTGGTTCCTCGTGAATGAAAATTTCTTTCAACCAAGGGATTTACATTTTTATCTTGAAGCACGTTTCCCTTTCAATGATAGGGGATAAAGATTAACGCTTATAATCAACCATATCATCATTTTTTTTTTCTTCGTCGTCTTATTTTATTTCTTTCTTGACGACATATTTTCCCCCCACATATTTCTTTTGATTTTTCTTTTTCGCTCTTTCTTTTCTTTCCCAACATATATGTTGTACATTTCAAGCATATGGGGCTACCGAGATACGCCATTGGTGATTGGTCGGGTGAGTCGTGTTTGGTTTGGTTTATGACGTGGGTGGCAAAAACATAGGCTAAGGCTCAAATTGGTGTGCAAAAGGGTAATTATAACATAAAAGGGTAGGCTTAAGGCTAATTGGCTAAAATAAAATTTATCAAATGATGGCCTTTATCATATTTATTAGCATGTGAATATCATGTAATCTTAAGGAGAGACAATTCAAGTTCTAGAGGTACATATCTAGGCATGACGTAATCACACAAGAAGTGAATTCGACACTAATTTAAATGCTTAGTCTAGTAGACTCAAAGTCTCACGGTGTTAAAGCTAGTTCAAGAGATTAGCAAAAGTCTAACTTTAACCGGTATACTGCCACTAATCGACGCTAAACGCTATCAATCAAATTCAATCATGCTATACATGTATCCACACTCATTATCATCAACATTTAAGCCATAAAAGCATGCTAACACATCACCAAAACAGACAAGGATCCACATTTAAGCACAAAATTTCGCAAAAAATTGCAAAAATTTACCCCTAAAACAAGCACAAACCCAAACCAAGCCCAATTCATGCAAACTCAACTCAAAATCGAAAGAAATACACCCCACCCCCACACTTAGATCATACATTGTCCTCAATGTGTTCAATTAAAGCAAGCTTGCTGCAATTTCTTTTTTCTTGCTTTGGGCTGCACGCATCACGGCCTATTCATAGGCCTCCCTTTTTTCTTTCTTTCTTTTGCTTTCTCTTTACATGGCCTAACAACACAAGACCAATACATATTATATATATATATATATATATATATATATATTTGTTTCTTTCTTTTCTCCCTTTCTTTTCTTTTAATCCAATAATTACCATAAACACAAATACCAAAAGATATGTATTCTTTTTCCTTTTTCATCTTTATTTATTTACAAATAATAAAACTTAAACTCGACATAATCGGGGTATTTTAGTCATCTCATTCACGCTAATTTTAGGGGATATTTGACGTAAAATAGATAAAAATCACACTTATCATGACTATATTTTTATACACAAAAGGTCTTGAATATTTCATAGACCTGGTAAAAACTGACACGACACGTTAACCCGACACGAACTCGACACTCTCAACCCGTTTAACATTGAACCCGACCCGACACGTTTGCCAGGTCTAATATTTCATATATAAAACAACACTATATAAAATTTGCATTTTCATACGTATTATTTCAAATTTAAAATAACACATGAAAACCATCTTAATACATATTTTGCTTTTTTTTAATTTAAACCAGAAACATCCGAGTCCACTATTAATCCTAGATCCTTTTTAATAACGAGTTTAAAACAAATTTATTTAACTATTGTTAGTTTCTCAATCCCAAAATAAATGTACACATTGAAAAACACGCAATATATATAGATGAAAAATGTTATTTTCTACAAAGCACAAGAAGTAAATTTATAAACACTTGTTATTATTTTATGTCCAACTAAAATAGTAATATATGTTAGAAAGAAGAATTATTTTTAATTTAATTCTTGAAAGTCTAAATTAATTAAATTAGAATCCAAGTTAAAGAATTGTTGGGTTTAAACAAACCTAAATCCATCCATTTATGTATTCTACCCAGCCCAACCTTAAATTAATTAAAGAGTAAACTACACTTTTGGTCCCTGTGGTTTAGTGCTTATAACACATTTGGTCCCTACAGTTTAAAAATTACACTTTAGCCACTACAGTTTGCATTTCGGTCTGGATTTGGTCCCTCGTCGTTAAGTCCGTTAAAAAATCTCGTTAGATGAGGGGTATTTTCGTCTTTTTCACTTTTACTTTATTTTTCTTTTAATAAATAAACTGTAGGGACTAAATGTGTTACACCATAATTCTTTATTTTACCATGAATATTCATCTTCCCCAATGAACTCATGAAGAACACCATGATTATTGATGAACACCAAATCCAATCTCAAAAACATTTAGCAAATCCTAAATCAAACCCTAAATCCAAATCAAACAAATTAGTGTTCTTGTTGGGTTTAAATCAAACCCTAAATCCAAATCCAAATTCAATCCCAATTTCAATTTTAATTCCAAGAACACTAACAAATCCTAAATCCAAATTTGTTTCAAATCCCAGATCCCAAAATCTAAATAAAAACCCTAAAAATATCAATGAGCATAGATATGATAAAAGGAAAAAAAAAAGAGAGGACTCCAATCTTGGTTCATGATGGACACCAAGAACACCAGGCGAAATTGGTTCATCAAGTTCTTCTTCATCTTTCCTGCTGTGATTAAAGCTGAAAATTGCCCCATCACGTGATACCGTTGTTCTTCCCGGCGAATCCTCGTCAACCACCATGATTGATTTCTCCAACAACAAAGAAATTGACGATGAACCGTATGATTTGCGTGCGATTGCCGGTGGGGCTATTTACGGCCCCACCACCACCGACGAGTCTACGGTGTCTAGAAACGGAATTAAGCGGATTAAATCTGGCGTATCTGGATCTGAAACTGTTGTTGGGCCGCCAGAATCGCCGCGGCGGTGGTGCTCGTGAAACACGTGGGTCTCCTTGATGGCTTGGGATTAGATTGGTTTATACCTTGATGGCCTGCGCAGAGGCGGTGCAGCAGGACAATCTGAAACTAGCCGACACTCTCGTGAAACACGTGGGTCTCCTCGCGGCGTCGCAAGCTAGCGCGATGGGAAAGTCACCACCTACTTCGCCGGAGCTCTTGCTCAGAGAATCTATAAGATCTACCCTCAAGACGGCCTGGAAACTTCCTGTTGGGAGAATCTATTTATTTGATTTAAGTATTTAAATCTGGGTTATTATTCTTGGTTTTCATGTTGTGTTCATCATGCTATTATTTTTAAATCTTGATTGAGGTGATAAATCTGGGGTTTGGTGTTTATCATGGTGTTCTTGATGAGTTCATTGGAGAAGATGACTATTCATGGTAAAATAAAGAATTATGGTGTAACACATTTAGTCTCTACAGTTTATTTATTAAAGAAAAGTAAAGTGAAAGTGAAACAGACGAAAATACCCTCATCTAACGAGATTTTTTAATGGACTTAACGACGAGAGACCAAATCCGGACCGAAATGCAAACTGTAGTGGCTAAAGTGTAATTTTTAAACTGTAGGGACCAGATGTGTTATAAACACTAACCCACAGGGACCAAAAGTGTAGTTTACTCTTAATTAAAATTGAAAAAGTCAAAGAGTCAATTAATTAATTGGAAAAGTCAAAACAAAATCACAAGAGGTAAATTGATACAAAAAAAGTTTTAATTTGATTCTTGAAAGTCAAAATTAATTAAATTAGAAACGAGGGTGAAAAGTTAAGAATTGTTGGGATTAAAATAACCTAAATCCATCCATGTATTATTTGATTGCAAAAGTCAAACGGTCAATTAATTAAGTGTAAAAGTCAAATGGTGGTTAAAAGGAAATCTCAAATGCAAAATCAATTTCAATCTACCAACGGGTGAAAACACACACACACACTCATTCATATGTATTTTAGAAATACCCTTTGATCGATCCTTTTAATAACGAGCTTAAAACAATATTATTTAATTATTGTTAGTCTTTCAATCTCAAAATAAATATTCACAATAAAAAACACATAATTTTAAAAATGTATAATTATTATACATTTTAGTTAATAAAAAGACAAGTTTACCTTAATTATATAGAGAAAAATATTTGTCCACCTTTACAATTGTGGGTTAAGGGTTTAAGGAGATGGTCTGAGGGTTTTTGTTCATCGGAGAGGTTAGTATGGCTGAAAATTCAGGGAGTGCCTCTTCACGCGAGGAACCAGGAAGTGTTCAAGTCAATAGCGGCAAACTGGGGACACGTATTGAAAGTCTCGAATTGTGATTGGGAGGGATGTAATGACTTGGAGTATGGGAAAACCTTGGTGGCAACATCAATCAGAACTAAAATTGACGAACTCAAAAGTATCAAAGTAGACAACCTGTTCTATAGAATATGTATCACGGAGGAGGAGGTAAATATGTCGATGTATTTCGGGGAGGAAGCGATGAGTAGCGACTGGGACGACGACGAAACATCCATCCCTTCAGAATGGACCGAAGTGGAAGGGGAGGAGAATGAATGGGCGGTCAATGAATGTTGGTTAGAAGGTGACAATGTCATGGAGGATAACAGTGAGCAGAAGAGGTCGTATGGCCCAACGATGGCCACCAGAAAAATGGCTCCGGCGACGGCGACTCCTGGCTCTGCCGGAAAATCAATCGGCGAAAGTGGAGGGGACAACACAGGAATCGAAGAGGCGCTAACCGTTGCCTGGTCATTGGGAAAGAAAGAAAATTCAAAATATGCAGATCCTAGTGTGTGTAGTAGACCCGGCCCAAAGAGTTGAGAAGCCAAATGGGATGTTGGGTCAAAGTGAAGCCCAAAAGAAAAACTGGTTGGAAGATATGGAAAGGTGTAGTTCGGCCCAATCTGAATCCAAGATTAATGATTCTCTCTTCAGGCCCAATCAGAAGTCTGGACTGAAATCCCCATTGAAGGTTACAGATTCATTGATGCGTGAAAAGGAAAAACAAGAAGGAAGATGCGATGAGGCTACTGGAGACGAAATAGATAACGAAGGCACTGGAGATGGAGGGGTCGACCAGAGATCGACAAATGAATATGGCGAGTCGGTAAGAAACAGACGTATAGGTAGCCAAAACCAATCGAAAGGAAGTGATTTCAGAGGCATGGGAAGAGGAATGATGAGCTTTCATCTACTTAAGCGGATGACACGATCGAACCAACAAACATGCAGTCAGAAGAGTATTAGCAAAGGGAAAAAGTCACGTAAAACGGAGAGACCCCGGAAAAAACCTAAAGAAAGTGCAAATTCGGAAATCCACTCAGCGGCAGCAAACGACTTGAGAAGTACGGACTGTTCGGGCAGTTTGGCTGATTTCGGCAAGGAATTAGGTATAGTTTGGTCAGGAGACAAAGAAGGTGAAGAAAAGGAAAAAGGAAAGGAGTAATTATTGATGGCAGCACGTAAGGTAAACAGTTCGAACCAACTGATTTGTTATGAAGATTATGTCTATTAACATTAGAGGATTAGGTGGAAGGGAGAAATAGAAATGGATACGTAGTATTTGTATAAAAGAAAGGATAGACGCAATAGGAATTCAGGAAACCAAATGCAAGAAGTGGGACGAAAATCAAGTAAATAACCTTTGGGGGTATGACGATGGGGACTACATTAAATCCGATGCTACAGGAAATTCGGGGGGCTTATTAATGATCTGGGACAGGAAAGTGTTCACCTGTGAACAATTTGTGATAGAAAAAAATATTTTGGTGGCATTAGGCAAGTGGAAAGGAGTATCCGAAAGAGTGGGTTTGGTTAATGTGTACGGACCAAGGGAGGCGAAGGATAGATCGGAGCTATGGAATACCCTTGAAATATTATGTGAAAATGAAGAGGTGTTGTGGTGTTTGTTTGGGGACTTCAACGAAGTAAGAGGCACGCACGAAAGACTAAATTCGATCACAAACGAAAAAGGGGCAGAAGATTTCAATAGATTCATCAGAAATAGCCGGTTGGTGGATGTTCCCATGGGGGGCCAAAAATATACGAGGGTGAGCGATGACGGCACGAAATATAGTAAACTAGATCGGTTTTTAGTGTCTAATGATTTCCATATTGCTTGGAGGAATTTGGGGGTGACTGTCCTTGAGCGAAAGTGGTCGGACCATTCCCCGATCATATTAAACGACATCAACCATGACTTTGGACCAAAGCCCTTTAAAATCTTTGACACATGGTTATAAGGGAAGGAGGTTGACAACAACATTAAGGAAGCATGGGGCAAGGCGGTAAAGTCAAGGTTCCCGATTGGCGTTTTTAGAGATAAACTAAAGAACGCTAAGTTGGAGGTGAAAAGGATATGTCATGAGAAATTCACAGCTCTAAATGGTGAGATCGAAAGACACAAAAAAGAGGTGCAACGACTGGAACATTTGGCCGAGAACGGAGCTCTTGGTGTGAGCGACAAAAACCAATGGGTGGAGAGCCGTAAGAAATGGTTGGACGGGGAAAAAAAGAAAGCAAACATAGCATTTCAAAAGGCTAAAATAAAGTGGTGCACGGATGGGGACGAGAATTCAAAATTCTTCCAAACGGCGATTAGGAGAAGAGAACGGATGAATGGCATTCGAGGTCTGAAAATCAATTCGCGGTGGTCGGAGGATCCGGAAGATATAAAAGGGGCCGTCTTCGAATTTTTCAAATCCAAATTCTTGTCACAAAGAGCGAATGGGCCGAAATTGAAAAGTGGAAAAATCAAGAGATTGCATCAGGAAGAGGCTGAGAACTTGGAAATACCATTTTCGGAGGAGGAGATAAAGGAAGCAATAAAGATGTGTGGAAACAACAAAGCCCCGGGGCCGGACGGGATTTCATTTTTCTTTATAAAAAAGTATTGGGAGCTTGTAAAAGGAGATCTCATGAGAGCGATAGAGAGTTTTTGGAATGGAGCGGAAATTAAAGGGGGGTGTAATGCGTCATTTATAACGCTCATACCAAAAAACAAAAATCCGATCGAACTAAACGAATACCGGCCGATAAGCCTCATTGGGGCATTCTATAAGATCATCGCAAAAGCCATGGCGGAAAGAATGAAAAAAGTGATGGGGAAGATTATCGGGGAAACACAATCGGCGTTCCTAAAAGGAAGATCCATATTGGATGGTGTCCTTATAGCAAACGAGGCGGTAGAAGATTTAAAGAGATCAAAGAAGAAAGGCATGGTGTTTAAGGTGGATTTTGAGAAGGCATATGATAGTGTGGAATGGGACTTTCTAATCGAGTCCTTGAAATCGATGGGGTTCGGAAGTAAGTGGTGCGGATGGATTAAGACATGCTTAGTATCGGCGACGGTGTCGGTCTTGGTGAATGGGTCTCCGACAGAGGAGTTTAGGATGGAGAAGGGCCTAAGACAAGGTGACCCCCTTGCTCCTTTCCTCTTCTTGGTGGTTGCGGAAGGCTTAAACGCTTTGATGTTGGAAGCAAGTGACAAAGGGCTGTTTGGGGGACTAAAAATCGGGAAAGAGGAGGTAACGTTGACGCATCTTCAATATGCCGATGACGCCATATTTTTTGGCAAATGGGAAGCGTCGAACTTAAAGAACCTAATGAAGGTACTTCACTGTTTCCATTTGCTCTCGGGTCTAAAGATCAATTTAAGCAAAAGTAAACTATTTGGGGTAGGGGTAAAAGAGGATGAAATCCAAGCTTAGGCGAGAGGGGTGGGCTGTGGAAATGGGGCCCTACCTTTTTCATATCTTGGCCTCCCGGTTGGTAATTCAATGCGCAAAAAAGAAAGTTAGAAGATTGCGGTAGAGAAAATAAAAAACAAATTGGCGTCGTGGAAATCAAAGATCATATCGTTTGGAGGTAGGCTTACGCTAGTGAAGTCGGTTCTTGGTGCTACGTCCTTGTATTTTTTCTCGCTTTTCCGAGCTCCGAGAGGTGTGGTTATGGAATTAGAAAGTGTGAGAAGCAATTTTTTTTGGGGAGGTGGGAAAGGGGCGGTTCCAAATAAAGGATTGGCTTGGGTGCGGTGGGAAAACGTGGTGAGGGGCTTTAAAAAGGGGGGGTTAAACGTGGGAAGCCTCCAAGATACTAATTGGGGCCTTTTGGGGAAATGGTGGTGGAGGTTTGGGCTAGAGAAAGGGGCTTTATGGGTAAGAATTATAAAAAGTATTTATGGTGAGGAGGGGGGGTTAAAGGGGCTGTCGGGTACCATCTTGGGGAGGTCGTCGGTTTGGGTAAACATCATCAAAATAGGTAAAGATTTAGAAAAGGTGGGTATTGACTTCCCGGCTTCCTTCGGGATGGAGCTTGGTAATGGGTGTGGGACTAAGATGTGGAAGGATAGGTGGTTAGGAGGGATGGAGTTGGGGGCTAGCTTCAAAAGACTCTTTCTATTAGAATCTAATAAAGATGCAACGATAGCCGAAAGGGGAGTGTGGGTGGGGAACGAATGGGTGTGGAGGTGGGATTGGAGGAGGGAACCTATGGGGCGAGAGTCTGGAGAATTGGAGAACCTCGTATCAATGGTTCAAGGTTGGAAACCGAAGGGGGATAGGGAGGATCGAGCCAAATGGGGATTGGGTGATGATGGCACGTTCTCGATACAAAAAATTAAGGAGCTATTGGAGGAAAAAAGGATGACCAGAGGAGGAGCAGCGGAGGAAACGTGGTGGTCCAAGGTGGTTCCAAAGAAGGTCGCAATTTTCGTATGGAGAGTTAGGCGCGGGCGTATCCCGTGCAGATCGCTACTGGACAATATGGGAATGGACATACCGTCCACACTATGTCCGCGCTGCGAGAAGGATGTGGAGTCGCTCGATCACGCTCTTGTTTCGTGTGAAGATGTACGAAATCTTTGGGAGAAGGTCTTCCGGTGGTGGAACAAGAATCACAACAGGTTTGTGTCAATTTCAGATGTCTTAGGTACCTATAATTCTGCAGGAGGAACCATCTTTCGTCCATCCTTGTGGACAAATATGGTCTGGTCGATGTTATACTTCATTTGGGGGAATAGGAAAGAGATCGTATTCAAAGGAAGTAAAAGGAGTCTCAATGAATCATTTTTCGACCTCCAAAGGCGCACATTTGAATGGCTTGAACGAAGGAACAAGACTCGGAAACTCGACTGGCAGATCTGGTTGGCTGATCCAAACAGCCTCGGAAAGCCTTAAGATCTGCTAGTAAGCAGAGTAGATGGCGATCAGAAGTAGCAACTTCGAGTCGGAAAACGGGATTGCTTAGAAGTGAACTTTCGCTGATTTTCGGGAGGGATCTGGTGGTTTAGCAGCTCTCGGCAATCTGCTGGGTGGCTTAAGACGCGAAGTACGTTCAGCCACAATGCATAGATGGAACTGCCCCAGTGCAGGTCTACTTCCCAGTGCACAAGTTTTCTGCTGTTGGTTTGCTCCTTGCAAACCGACATGGTTGTTTCTTCTTCTTTGATTCGTTTGTTGTTTGTTCTTAGAGCTTGGTCGTTGTGTTGGGTTGGACTATGTGTTCTGTAACTCTTGGTGGTTGATTTTTAATAAACTTTGCCTTTCAAAAAAAAATTAAGGGTAAAATAAAAAAGTAAAAAATTTCTTTTGAAAGTGAACACATATTTTGGAGTAAATTTGAAAATAACACTTTTTCATCCAAATAATTTGAAATTACAAGATAACCACCAAAAGAAGTTTGAATTTGGTTCTTTTCTCTAACGATCATTAAAAAGGTTGGTTAGATGAGAGACAGTTTAGTTATTTTTTTCTCGATTTTTTCTTGTCTTTTATACAATACAAAACCACATGGTCCAAAGTATAAAATTGTTTTCTTTAATCGGTTTTAGATAGATAGGAATGTTTTTGCAAATCACGACAACCATGTTGTAATTTTAGAGATGAATAGTGTTATTTTCAACAAAGCACAAGAAGTAAATTTATAAAGAAAAAGAGTTTTAATTTAATTAAATTCTTGAAACTCAAAAATAATTAAATTAGAAGCAAACAAATTGGGTTTAAACCAACCTAAATCCATCCATGTATGTTTGTATTCTACGTTAGCCCAACCCAAAAACCCAAAATAAATTAAAATTGGAAAAGTCAAATTAATTAATTGGAAAAGTCAAAAACAAAATCAATTTCTGAAATCAAATCTGCAAAATCAAATCAATTCCAACGGTGAAAGCTACCATAAATATGAAAACCCCTTGAGACCCATAAGCGTCAGAAAACGAAAACCCTTTCTTCTTCTTCATAATCATAAACCCTTTCTTCTTCTTCATAATCATAAACCCTTTCTTCTTCATAATCATAATGCAAGCAAGCAAGAATTTACTGCAGTATGGGTTCAAGACAATCCGAAGTCGTCTTCTCAGATGAGAAGGAACCCAATGTAAGCAATAATTTACTGCAGGAATAAAAAGAAAACAAGAATTTATGGGATTCATTCAAGTAATTCTATCAAAGTTTAGGGTTTTACTGCTAGCAAACCCCCAAAAGATCCCAAGAAGAAAGATGGTAAGTGGCGTTAATTAGGGTTGTTCTATTTTATTAATTAATTATCTGAATTGAAATTTCTGATTTTTGTTTTTCCATGTGATTGATTGATAGTCAGAGGAGGATTAGAGTTGTACGTTCAGGATGCCAATCAGGGGTTACCCAAGGTTGCTCATGAGGTACTAATAATGTTCTCTTCTTTTAGTGTGGTTGGTTTTCTTTGATGATTATTTGTTTTGCTACCATTTTTGGTTAGATAGGATGGTGAAGGATGAAGAACATAATACTATTTTGAAACTTAAATAAATTCTTTTATAACTTTTCATTCCCCTTCTACTCAATATCACCTCGGTTTATTTAGGATTGATTTCCTATATGGGTATGGGTGGATGTTATGGTAGTTACTAGTATGTGGTTTGTTGGGGTTATTCTCATTCTATATGTTATTTGAATGTGGATTACAAATCTGTAATCGTTAAATATATCTATTATATCTTCTTGTGTAATAATATATGCCATAAATGTTCAGACTTCAGTTTTTTTTTTTGAAAAGTTGGTCTGAATATGAAAGAAGATAATTATGTTGGACTAGGCAATCAATTTTGATTATGTTCTACAAAGAAGTATTGACTGCTAGGATATGCAAGGTTATGATACAAGGTAAGGTAATTGATGTTGCTACTTGCTAGAAATTTTTCACATTCTTAGATGTTGAGCCTCATTAATTCTATGGGGTTTATATAATTATATTTATCCCTTTAAGGTGAGGATGCATTTCTTAGGGTAATTAGGACTTCCCTTTAAGTATGGGCTTGGTGAGTGATGAGGATTAGGTATTTTGTCAGCCTAATGGACTCTTTGGAGTCCTAAACATGTACACTATGTTTGACTCCAAATTTGGGTCATCTCTCAACTCGAGGGGCACAGCGCGATGGGTAAGCTCTTATTTTGATGGGCCTCATGGCAGAGTGCAAATCTGTATCCCTACTTGATTGGTAATGGTAATGGTAATCGGGAACTCTTACTTGTATCATTGCATGTTTCCTTATAATGCTGTTGTTGAGGATGATGGCCGAGTTTTTATGTGACTGTTTGTCCTTATCTCGATCATCAATAGGTTGGTTGTATTCCCTTAGTTCAATTAAGTCATAGTGCTAAACTGGAGGCACAAAAAGTTGCAACTCACTTTGTATACTGCCTCTAGAGTGGATTGGTGAGGCCTTAAGCGGTAGGCAGTCAATAGCGGTTAATGGTCCTTGAATGCTACAAACTTTCATTATCATGGTACAAAATCATGGTACTGCTATTCGCAGCGCAATTTGACGTGATTTGGTTTGTTTTTGTGTGACCTGATACATGAGACTCTGTTTTTTAGACTTTATCATGGAAACTTTGTTGATATTGAAACTTTATGTTTTATTGAATATTACTACAAATTATGTATTATATATTAAATACTACATACATACATAGTTATTTTATTTTATTACATGAAGTGCTATTTTTTGTTCGCTTAAAGCATGCGGATTAATTTTTTCCTATGAGGTGCGGGTGCCTTTATCAATATTAAGAATATGTTGCTAGTTTGAGCTTCTTTAGGATCCATGGAGGTATTTGTATATAAACTTCTATGTCTGACTTGTTGGAAGTCAAGGTTATGGGTGACAATTACAGGGTAAATCCCCCATGTCTCTTGCCATTGCCGACGAGGGTGAGATATTAGCTCGACGCTGAAGAAAATTTCCTAATGGTTATTGTATAGACTCTTCCTGGGAAGATCCTGTATAGGTCACTTTATACGGTTCCTTCTCGTTGAGGGAGAGGAGAGTCTTTGCTTGGTTGTCCCTTTTTTATTATATCTAATGTTCAGGGTTATATTGGGAAGGTTTGTAATGTCAGTTGCTCATTGGTCCTGGCTTTCTTGTTGAATGCTTCTGACTTGGATGGTTGCACCTTATCGGGTTATGGAGGCGGTGTTATGTAAGAGAAGTTTCTCATTGGATGACAGGGGCTAAAGCATTCAATGTCCCGTGGATGATGCAAGAATGATGCTGGTAGAAATCTGGTGGCACCTATGTTGTCTGCATACTTAGGAACTCGTTGGTAGTTAACAATTTTCAATGGGTTACTTGCACTTATCCTGGATGAGTCATGTGGGATCAGGATTCCAATGACCAAGTGACTGATGTGGAGAGGAAAAAGGGATAAAATATTTATGAGGTAATTTTTTATTATGAACTTGTGTATGGGAATTTTAGTTGGGTGGAGTGGAAGAAGTCCCCATACCTGTTACTTTCCCTTAGTTCCCAAGCTGGAGTAGGATTTGAACTCTTTTCCGATCAGATCCTTGAAATGTAGAGTTTTGTCCAAAATGTTGAGTTTTGAGACTCGTCATAAATTCATAATTATGGGGTTTATCTCTATTGTCAAAGTTGGGGTGGGCTCCTAGGATTGGTGGGACTTATTAGGTGTGGCCTGATGTTGATAAGGAGGAGATGAGTTTATCCAATTGCACTTTTGGGATAGGGGTGGTGGGGCCATCTCTTAACTTTCTGGTGGTGTGAGGATATGTGTCTCGGTCAGTATTTTATTGAGATTGAGTTAAATAAGGCAACCAAATTGGTACGCTATTGATTTATTGCATATTGACTTGGAATTGATTTATTTGTTGTTACTGATAAACATAATAAAGAAGTACTTATTTCTTACCGATTGAAACACTCTTAACATCATGAAATAACTATTCCTACTTATTTCTTTTTCTGCATACCCCTTATATTTACTTCTCGCATATTTTGTTTGAATTGCAGGCCAAAATACTAAAGGTGAAGTTATTACTAGCCGCTAAGGCCTAAGGATCACGAGGTGCTTACACAAGATAGTCGCGGATCACATCGAGAGCATATGAGAGCATATCAGGTGTATCACATCCTATTTTACTTCTTTATAAAGTGTATGCATGCATAATTTGTTTGAATTAGCCGAGACAAGCAACGTTGTCGAATCTCCCTAATTAAAACGAATTTGAACCATAAAGGTCAAAACGCGTAAAAATGAGTTGAATGTGTGTTAAGGGTGAAAAGACAAGCGCTATTGAATTTTTGAGTTTAAAGGGAAAAAAATTATTGTTTTATAATTAACCCCTAAAATAGAACGAAAGGTTAGCAAACATGATTTTTTGTGTACTTTATGATCAAGTTATGTAAATCTAGGCATATATAGGCAACAAGGCTCGAAAATCTAAAAGTTTGAACAAAGGGTGGAAACGGAAATATGGGGGAAGAACAATGTCTTTGAACTGAGTGGTTGAGATGAAAAAAATGTACGTGTGGCCTATCTGATTTGGGAGATTAAGTCTTAGGGGTGCTCGACACCTAGTCCCCTAAGGCCAACTGGCTTGGGAGCGGCTGATCCAAATCCTGCTAATGAATCAGTTAGAAAGCCATGTTCTACTGGTACAAAGAGCATAAATGAGATGTGGCCTTTCTAGTTTGGGAGATTAAGTCCTAAGGGGTGCTCGACACCTAGCCTCCTAAGGCCGTTTGGCTTGGGAGCGGCTGACCCAAATCATGCTAATGAACTAATTAGAAAGTCATGTTTAACGGTATAAACTAAAAAAAAATGAATATCAAAAGATGCCATTGAGCACACATCTCATATCAAAAGATGCCAATGAGCATACATCTCATTGGCATAAAGCTTGGGAATAAGGCAAAGTTGTATAAACCCGTAAATCCGTGAAAGCCTTCAGGTTGGACAGCTAGAACGAGTAGAGAAGTGTAGCTTTGTATGTTTAGAAATGCATATTCTTGAAAATAAGTATGTTTCACATGTTAGCAAACATGATTTTTTGTGTACTTTATGATCAAGTTATGTAAATCTAGGCATATATAGACAACAAGGCTCGAAAATCTAAAAGTTTGAACAAAGGGTGGAAACGGAAATATGGGGGAAGAACAATGTCTTTGAATTGAGTGGTTGAGATGAAAAAAAATGTACGTGTGGCCTATCTGATTTGGGAGATTAAGTCTGAGGGGTGCTCGACACCTAGTCCCCTAAGGCCAACTGGCTTGGGAGCGGCTGACCCAAATCCTGCTAATGAATCAGTTAGAAAGCCATGTTCTACCGGTACAAAGAGCATATATGAAGATATACCGATGTGAACTTTCTTGTTTGGGAGATTAAGTCCTAAGGGGTGCTCGACAACTGGTCCCCTAAGGCCGTTTGGCTTGGGAGCGGCTGACCCAAATCCTGCTAATGAACTAGTTAGAAAGTCATGTTTAACGGTATAAACTCAAAACACATCTCATATCAAAAGATGCCAATGAGCACACATCTCATATCAAAAGATGCCAATGAGCACACATCTCATAAAGCTTGGGAATAAGGCAAAGTTGTATAAACCCGTAAATCCGTGAAAGCCTTCAGTTTGGACAGCTAGAACGAGTAGAGAAGTGTAGCTTTGTATGTTTAGAAATGCATATTCTTGAAAATAAGTATATTTCACATGTTAGCAAACATGATTTTTTGTGTACTTTATGATCAAGTTATGTAAATCTAGGCATATATAGGCAACAAAGCTCGAAAATCTAAAAGTTTGAACAAAGGGTGGAAACGGAAATATGGGGGAAGAACAATGTCTTTGAACTGTACAATTGGCCTATGTGATTTGGGAGATTAAGTATGAGGGGTGCTCGACACCTAGTCCCCTAAGGCCAACTACTGGCTTGGGAGCGGCTGACCCAAATCCTGCTAATGAATCAGTTAGAAAGCCATGTTCTACTGGTACAAAGAGCATAAATGAAGATATACCGATGTGGCCTTTCTAGTTTGGGAGATTAAGTTCTAACGGGTGCTCGACACCTAGTCCCCTAAGGTCGTTTGGCTTGGGAGCGGCTGACCCAAATCTTGTAATGAACTAGTTAGAAAGTCATGTTTAACGATATGAATTCAGAAAAAAAATTCAAAAGATGCCAATGAGCACACATCTCATATCAAAAGATGCCAATGAGCACACATCTCATAAAGCTTGGGAATAAGGCAAAGTTGTATAAACCCGTAAATCCGTGAAAGCCTTCAGTTTGGACAGCTAGAACGAGTAGAGAAGTGTAGCTTTGTATGTTTAGAAATGCATATTCTTGAAAATAAGTATATTTCACATGTTAGCAAACATGATTTTTTGTGTACTTTATGATCAAGTTATGTAAATCTAGGCATATATAGGCAACAAGGCTCGAAAATCTAAAAGTTTGAACAAAGGGTGGAAACGGAAATATGGGGGAAGAACAATGTCTTTGAACTGAGTGGTTGAGATGAAAAAAAAAATGTACGTGTGGCCTATCTGATTTGGGAGATTAAGTCTGAGGGGTGCTCGACACCTAGTCCCCTAAGTCCAACTGGCTTGGGAACGGCTGACCCAAATCCTGCTAATGAATCAGTTAGAAAGCCATGTTCTACTGGTACAAAGAGCATAAATGAAGATATACCTACTTGAGTAGATTTGTAGGCGTACTTGCTTAAATTTTTTAATGACATGGTTCTATCAGATGCCTTGCTATATGTCATACCGTACTCCCTGAAGGTGAAGAGTCCTTAGAAAAACTTCGGTATCCAGGCTAAATCTTCTCTACGAGATCGTGAAAGAAAATTGGATGAGGTAATTGGCGTTGATAACTGATACTTTCCGTATTCTCTTCACATATTAAATACAGATCTCTATCTTTTTATATTAACTCCAAACAGGTGGCAGAACTGATAGAGAAGGATCTTAACAGAAAATGTCTTCTTATCATTCATGGCTCATCTGAACAGAAAATGTCTCTTCTTATCGATGGAAAGTGTTTGATGTATGCTTTAGACACAAGTTTACGGTCTCATTGCTTAGTTTGTGCTTAAGCTGCTTTTCAGTAGTCTGTTGCCGTGTTTCTCCTTTACAGAAAGCACATATTCAGACAATCCAATCTCATTTTGTTGATAAATACAGGTTACGAGACTGGTCAGAAAAGGTGCAAATAAGATAACGCTAAGTATTGGTGATGGCGCGGTGGTGCCAATGATGTTGGCATGATTCAAGTGGCTCCGTGTTGGTGTCGGAATAAGTGGTTTGGAGGGGATGCAAGCAGTGACGGCGAGCGATTTTGCTATCGTTCAGTTCCGATTTCTAACAAATCTACTTCTTGTCCATGGACGATGGTCGTATATTGAAACTTTACATAGGTAGCTTTTGATTCATGAGAATGCTCCTGGCATCAATTCTTGTATATGTTTTAATGGGTTATGTTACTGAAAACTTTTTTCTGGTTTGACCTAGGAAAATGCACAGGATGCAGTTCTGAACTTGCAAAAATCTTTGACCGCTTCCGAGGATCTTGGGGGGTATGTATTCACATGTGATTATGTTCGTTTTTTCCCGCTTACTGTATCTATCTAACTGCCTTTTGATTGTCATGCGGGTTGTTTGGACCCATAGTATGTGGTGCTTGTACTTTCTTGTTGAGCGGTGTTATAGGTTAAGGGAACCCGTGCTTCTGGTCGGAGAAACTGGCGGTGGGAAAACGACAGAATGCCCGATGCTAGGTATTGCGTTGAAATCCAAGTTGCACGTCTTAATTGCCATCAATACACAGAAACTTCTGATTTTCTTGGGATTTGTCTTATTCTTGACTAAAGTTCTCATCATTGTCTAATTTTTCAGAAGAGCGTGGTCCGTGAGGTTTGCTCAAATTTTTGGATTTGGTCACTAAAACAAACTATCTCAAATTTTGGATTTGGTCATTATTTGAACAAACTACTACAAGGAAAAAGTGTAATTCACTCTAAATATTATTTTGATTCAAATATTTTATTTAAAAAATATTTCTATTCACATATTTATTTAAAAAAACAATTCACATAATTATTTCAAAAATTATCCACATAAAAATCAAAATATTTATTTAACCGCACTTAAAATAATGTGTTATTAATTTTTTTTTTGACATTTATTTTAAAAATAATTTTGTTCACGTAGGTATTTAAATTTTTTTATATATATAATAATTAAAATATTTTTTGTTGACCGTATTTAAAATATTTTTAGTAAACAATATTTTCAAATAAAATATGTGAATTATAATTAATTTTGGAGTGAATTGGACTTTTGGTCCCTGTAGTTTGCCCAAATATAACCTGTCATTTCTAACGGTTGCTAACTAATAGTGTTAACTCGGTGGATCTTAAGTCTTATGAAATTGAAAAGTTATGGACCATCACTGTAGATATATTTTATATTAGGGATCAAATTCAAAATTTAAGCAAACCACATGAACCACCGGTGTAATTTACTCTTTTTAGAATAACCAAATATCACGTATGCACTTTTCTTGTCACTTTACGAAGATCAGAAGATCAGAATTAGCTCTCGACTTCAAAGTTTTGTGTGAGCAATTGCTGCAGTCAAAAGCTTATAAGCACTTTCCTTGTGAAGCTGTAAGTTTTGCACTTACTAAGTTTTTCACCTATGCAATTGCTCTGAACCAAATATCACCTTTGCACTTACTAAGTTTTTCATTTCGTGTGAAAACACAAATTCGTCTGCCTTTTATTCTGTTCAACTTCTATGTTATTTTTTGATTTTGACTTTCTCATTATGGTTGTTAACTTTCGTTTCTCCACCTCCCCATTGTTGATTTCGACTTAGAATACCGAATTTTTCGTGCTAATGGTTGCCTTATTCTCTTTGTGGCGTTTGTACATTTTTTTTTCTTTATAAACATGGTTTGTGTTTTTTTGTGATGACTCGGCTTGTTTTAGTTTAAGATATTGTTGATTTTGATCCTCATGCTTATCTGATATTTGGCCTATCAAGTACTATGTGGAACTTTGATCGTTTTTGTTTGATAGTGTATTTATTTGGTTAAACATTTTCATTAGTGGGTTTGCCTTATTCTCTTTGTGGCGTTTGTACATTTTTTTTCTTTATAAACATGGTTTGTGTTTTTTTGTGATGACTGGGCTTGATTTTGATCCTCATGCTTATCTGATATTTGGCCTATCAAGTACTATGTGGAACTTTGATCGTTTTTGTTTCATAGTGTATTTATTTGGTTAAACATTATCATTAGTGGGTTTGAATTTTTGATCTTGTCTTTGTTACGTGTTTCTGTTGATGTGTGTATGACATTATCTTGTGTATGCCTAGCCTTTTACTGGGTTTTTTTATTTTGTGTTTAGGGACATACATGTGTTAGATTTGAACATTGTGGTATTCTTAGATTATGTTTATGCATAAACATTTCCATTCTTGTTTATTTCGACCTTTGATGTATTGTGGTTTTGTCGATATGAAACATTTTATATTCTTGTTGATTTTTACTTTCGTACTTGTTTAATAAAGCATTTGCTTATGGCTGCCTTAAACTCTTTTTGTTGATATGCGTGGTTGTAAATTTCGTGTGATGAATTGGGCTTGTTTTAGTTTAAGATTATTGTTGATTTTGACTTCGATACCTAACTTCTCGTGTTTCTTTCATCAATCATCTACTAATGGCTGTCTTATTCTCTTCGTGACGTTTGCACATTTCTTTGTTTACAAACATGTATGTGGGTTCTTTTTTGTGATGATTGGACTTGATTTTGATTGATATTTGGCTTATCAAGTACTATTCGCAACAGTGGTCGTTTTTGTATGAAATTGTATTTATTTGATTAAACATTTTCATTAATCGGTTTGAAGTTTTGATCATGCGTTCTTTACGTCTTTCATGATGGCTTTTCAATGACAATATCTTATGTATGCATATCCTTTTCATTTATGTTGTCACGTCTGGATAGGAACACATGGTCTTATATCGTATAGAAATAACTATAAGTTTTTATTTGGGCATTATACAAATGACGTGTGAATTTCTAGATACACTATAACGGTTGGATTCTCCAAGTGTGGTGGCTACGAGTATTGAAAATGGCATAAGAAGATTCATCAGGAGTAAGAAAGACAAGGTACACAATCTTGTTTAAAAAGAAGGTTATATTTCATGTTATTTTATTTTGTGTTATGTCGTGATACTTTTTATAAATTTTCTTTAGTTTTAATCAAACTAACCATCCATTTGAGCAATTAATACAAGATCAAAAGAAATTTTCAATTATAGTTTATGGATCACGCAGGGTATCTTTCGTTAGATCTACCAATTGGAGATATATCTGAATGGAAGACCATGCGGAGAATAGGAATCTCTAATGACGTTGGGCTTACTTGCAATTTCAGTTCGGTGGTGAGCCACTCACATACGTGTTCATCTAGTTTTAATGCGAGATGCCACTTATGTTAACTAGTAACACCAATTTGTGCAGATTGATATTCTTGCTTGGTTTATAAAACATCGATGTCAGAATTTTCAAAAACGTGAAGAAAGTGGACAAATCAGATAAGTTCCTTTAACTAACTCCATGCACAAATAGTTTTTTGGATTAATGGTGCATACATTTCTTGAGGCTAACGTGGCTACAATTTTGCATATTACAATCCTTTGATTGCGCACATTTTAACTTTCACATGATTTCAATTGTTGCTTTTGATCTCATAGCTTCAATTTTGACTCTCTAAGTAATCCCACTTATGTGCAATGTTGTACATTCTTGTTTCAATTTTTATTTATTTCATTAAACATTTTCAAAACTGGAAATGCATTCTTGACCATGTTTGTATTACGTCTTTTATGTTGCCTTTTAGGGTGTGTTTTTAAGATATATATACATACTTGTTTAAATTATATTATAATATTATCTATATATAATAATACAAGTTGTTATATAATTTTATATATGAAAGTTATTATCTTAGCATCCGAACACTCTTTTTGCTGATATACGTGGTTGTGAATTTCATGTGATGAATTGGGCTTGTTTTAGTTAAAGATTATGGTTGTTAACTTTCATTTCTCCACGTCCCCATTGTTGAATTCGACTTGGAAAACCAAAATTTTCTTGCTAATGGTTGCCTTATCCTCTTTGTGGTTGTACATTTTTTTTCTTTATAAACATGGTCTGTGTTTTTTTTGTAATGACTTGTGACGATTGGGCTTGTTTTAATTTAAGATTATTATGGTTTTGTCGATATGGAACATTTTATATTCTTGTTGATTTTTACTTTCATGCTTGTTTAATAAAGTATTTGCTTATGGCTGTCTTATACTCTTTTTCCTGATATATGTGGTTGTGGATTTCATGTGATGAATTGGGCTTGTTTTAGTTAAAGATTATGGTTGTTAACTTTCATTTCTCCACCTCCCCATTGTTGATTTCGACTTGGAATACCAAAATTTCCGTGCTAATGGTTGCCTTATTCTCTTTGTGGTTATTGTACATTTTTTTTCTTTATAAACATGGTCTGTGTTTTTTTTGTGATGATTTGTGATGATTGGGCTTGTTTTAATTTAAGATTATTGTTGATTTTGATCCTCATGCTTATATGATATTTGGCCTATCAAGTACTATGTGGAACCTTGATCGTTTTTGTTTCATAGTGTATTTATGTGGTTAAACATTTTCGTTAGTGGGTTTGAATATTTGATCTTGTCTTTGTTTCGTATTTCTGTTGACGTTTGAATGACATTATCTTGTGTATGCGTAGCCTTTTACTAGGTTTTTTATTTTGTGTTTAGGGACGTACATGTGTTAGATTTGAACTTTGTAGTATTCTTAGATTGTGTTTATGCATAACCATTTACATTCATGTTTATTTGTTTTGTTGTTATGGAACATTTTATATTCTTGTTGATTTTTACTTTCGTGCTTGTTTAATAAAGCATTTGCTTATTGCTGTCTTATACTCTTTTTGCTGATATACGTGGTTGTGAATTTCATGTGATGAATTGGGCTTGTTTTTGTTTAACATTATTGTTGATTTTGACTTCGATACCTAACTTCTCGTGTTTGTCTGCCTTTTATTCTGTTCAACTTCTATGTTATTTTTTGATTTTGACTTTCTCATTATGGTTGTTAACTTTCATTTCTCCACCTCCCCATTATTGATTTCGACTTGGAATACCAAAATTTTCGTGCTAATGGTTGCCTTATTCTCTTTGTGGTTGTTGTACATTTTTTTCTTTACAAACATGGTATGTGTTTTTTTATGATGACTTGTGATGATTGGGCTTGTTTTAATTTAAGATTATTGTTGATTTTGATCCTCATGCTTATTTGGCCTATCAAGTACTATTTGGAACTTTGATCGTTTTTGTTTCATAGTGTATTTATTTGGTTAAACATTTTCGTTAGTGGGTTTGAATATTTGATCTTCTCTTTGTTTCGTGTTTTTGTTGACGTTTGAATGACGTTATCTTGTGTATGCGTAGCCTTTTACTATGTTTTTTATTTTGTGTTTAGGGACGTACATGTGTTAGATTTGAACTTTGTAGTATTCTTAGATTGTGTTTATGCATAACCATTTACATTCTTGTTTATTTTGACCTTTGATTTATTGTGGTTTTGTCGATATAGTACATTTTATATTCTTGTTGATTTTTACTTTCGCGCTTGTTTAATAAAGCATTTGCTTATGGCTGTCTTATACTCTTTTTGCTGATATACGTGGTTGTGAATTTCATGTGATGAATTGGGCTTGTTTTAGTTTAAGATTATTGTTGATTTTGACTTCGATACCTAACTTCTCGTATTCGTCTGCCTTTTATTATGTTCAACTTCTATGTTATTTTTTGATTTCGACTCTCATTATGGTTGTTAACTTTCATTTCTTCACCTCCCGATTGTTGGAATACCAAAATTTTCGTGCTAATGGTTGCCTTATTCTCTTTGTGGTTGTTGTACATTTTTTTTCTTTATTAACATGGTCAGTGTTTTTTTGTGATAACTTGTGATGATGGGCTTGTTTTAATTTAAGATTATTGTTGATTTTGATCCTCATGCTTATCTAATATTTGGCCTATCAAGTACTATGTGGAAATTTGATCGTTTTTGTTTCATGGTGTATTTATTTGGTTAAACATTTTTGTTAGTGGGTTTGAATATTTGATCTTGTCTTTGTTTCGTGTTTCTGTTGACGTTTGAATGACATTATCTTGTGTATGCGTAGCCTTTTACTAGGTTTTTTATTTTGTGTTTAGGGACGTACATGTGTTAGATTTGAACTTTGTAGTATTCTTAGATTATGTTTATGCATAACCATTTACATTCATGTTTATTTGATCTTTGATGTATTGTGGTTTTGTCGTTATGGAACATTTTATATTCTTGTTGATTTTCACTTTCGTGCTTGTTTAATAAAGCATTTGTTTATGGCTGTCTTCTACTCTTTTTGCTGATATACGTGGTTGTGAATTTTATGTGATGAATTTGGCTTGTTTTAGTTTAAGATTATTGTTGATTTGGACTTAGATACCCAACTTCTCATATTCGTCTGCCTTTTATTTTGTTCAACTTCTATGTTATTTTTTTATTTTGACTTTCTCATATGGTTGTTAACTTTCATTTCTCTACCTCCCCATTGTTGATTTCGAGTTGGAATACCAAAATTTTCGTGCTAATGGTTGCCTTATTCTCTTTGTGGTTGTACATTTTTTTTTCTTTACGAACATGGTCTGTCTTTTTTTGTGATGATTGGGCTTGTTTTAATTAAGATTCTTGTTGATTTTGATCCTAATGCTTATCTGATATTTCGCCTATCAAGTACTATGTGGAACTTTGATCGTTTTTGTTTCATAGTGTATTTATTTGGTTAAACATTTTTATTAGTGGGTTTGCATTTTTGATCATGTCTTTGTTACGTGTTTATGTTGACGTTTGAATGACATTATCTTGTGTATGCGTAGCCTTTTACTAGGTTTTTTATTTTATGTTTAGGGACGTACATGTGTTAGATTTGAACTTTGTAGTATTCTTAGATTATGTTTACGCATAACCATTTACTTTCATGTTTATTTTGATCTTTGATGTATTGTGGTTTTGTCGTTATGGAACATTTTATATTCTTGTTGATTTTCACTTTCGTGCTTGTTTAATAAAGCATTTGCTTATGGCTGTCTTATACTCTTTTTGCTGATATACGTGGTTGTGAATTTTATGTGATGAATTGGGCTTGTTTTAGTTTAAGATTATTGTTGAATTTGACTTCGATACCCAATTTCTCATATTCGTCTGCCTTTTATTTTTTTCAACTTGTATGTTATTTTTTTATTTTGACTTTCTCATTATGGTTGTTAACTTTCATTTCTCCACCTCCCCATTGTTGATTTCGACTTGGAATACCAAAATTTTCGGGCTAATGGTTGTCTTATTCTCTTTGTTGTTGTTGTACATTTTTTTCTTTACAAACATGGTCTGTGTTTTTTATGATGACTTGTGATGATTGGGCTTGTTTTAATTTAAGATTATTGTTGATTTTGATCCTCATGCTTATCTCATATTTGGCCTATCAAGTACTATGTGGAACTTTGATCGTTTTTGTTTCATAGTGTATTTATTTGGTTAAACATTTTCGTTAGTGGGTTTGAATATTTGATCTTGTCTTCGTTTCATGTTTCTGTTGACGTTTGAATGACATTATTATGTGTATGCATAGCCTTTTACTAGGTTTTTTATTTTGTGTGTAGGGACGTACACGTGTTAGATTTGAATTTTGTAGTATTCTTAGATCATGTTTATGCATAACCATTTACATTCATGTTTATTTTGACCTTTGATGTATTGTGGTTTTTTTTGTCATGGAACATTTTATATTCTTGTTGATTTTTACTTTTGTGCTTGTTTAATTAAGCATTTGTTTATGGCCGTCTTATACTCTTTTTGCTGATATACGTGGTTGTGATTTCATGTGCTTGTTTTAGTTTAAGATTATTGTTGATTTTGATTTCGATACCTAACTTCTCGTATTCGTCTGCCTTTTATTTTGTTCAACTTCTATGTTATTTTTTGATTTTGACTTTCTCATTATGATTGTTAACTTTCGTTTCTTCACCTCCCCATTGTTGATTTCGACTTGGAATACCAAAATTTTTGTGCTAATGGTTGCCTTATTCTCTTTGTGGTTGTTGTACATTTTTTTCTTAATAAACATGGTCTGTGTTTTTTTGTGATGACTTGTGATGATTGAGCTTGTTTTAATTTAAGATTATCTTGATTTTGATCCTCATGTGTAACGTCCCATAAATAAGATCATACGATAAACCCTAACTGAGCGTTTTTACAATACCAAAAGAACAGTTTTACCATTACATTTAAATATGAGCTTAACAAAATGACAGCGGAAGTTAACTATCCACAGCCGAGCTCTAGACTAAAGTTAATCATCTATCTTGGAGTCGCTCTATCTCCAAGCCACAATCTTTCTTTCCTTACTCCCTAACGTTTGAGCCTGAAGCTCGCTTACCTGAAAATGGTTTAGTTTTGAAAAGCGAGGGTTAGACCAAAAGGCCTAGTGAATTCCCTCTAGAGAAGAACATGTAACATATAAAATCATTTATTAAAATGCACAACAAGTCATCATCTTTGGTACTGCACTGTGTGGATCCCTTAACCATTTGCGATCGGGGCCCAAGCAGACTCCCCTTTCGCCCTCTCGTATCGGGGCCCAAGCAGACTCCCCGATACCCGTTTAGGAGGAAACGAATTCCAACCTACCGTCTCGTCATACCAAACCAAGAAATCATCCGATTCCGAGGCTCATTGATCCCACAGTGCAGACCGACATCACATAACATGCACATACGATTTATAAAACATTTGACTCTTCATAAATCATGCGCAACATATCAAACTTTTCTTTTCTTTCATGCATATCAGTTCGTAAGTATTTCATGCTTAGTAAAACCATAATCAGTAAAGAATCATTTGACATATATGTTGTAAAAGAGGTTTAGGGAACTCACCTGATTGTAGTGCCCTTCCTATACTTGCCCCGTTCCAACCGAAACCTATTGCATTAATTATATGGAAATGTAATTAGTCTTACTAACCCTTTAAACGTAAACCGTCCTTCTTTAACTCGATTCTAGCATGGGTAATCGTTCACTCGGTCAAACCCCTAAGGAAAAGTCTCGCTGGAACAGGCCTTGCAAAAATTCTACTTTGCGCAACAGATGCCTGCGAAAGATTAGCTTTTCGCAACAGGCACTTGCGAAAAGCTTACTTCTCGCAACAGGCACTTGCGAAAAGCTTACTTCTCGCAATAGGCCTCTGCGAAAAGTTTACTTTTCGCAACAGGCATCTGCGAAAAGTTTACTTTTCGCAACAGGCATCTGCGAAAAGTTTACTTTTCGCAATGGGCACTTGCGAAAAGGCCACTCTGTGCCAGGGGCACTGTTCATCGTCTTCTTCGCCGGAACCCAGGCCAAATCTCGCCTAAAGCTTAACTTTCGTTTCTAAAGGCTGACCAGTTAGTACTATCCTTTTTCTCACATCAATTTGTTCATTCCTCTCTTGAAACAAGAAACCGAATGGGATTTCTCTAGAATTCCCGCAGGTCTGCCATTATTTCCCAAGGTCTCAAAACTTCATCCCTAAGACCCTTCCTAGACGAATTTGGAATTTACCATTAACCCAAACAAGTACGAAAAATCTGAAATGTAATGCTAGGGGCCCAATGCATTCGGAAATGGTGAAACTGGGTGGAAATCCCAGCTGATTTCACATTTTCGAACCAGACATAAAACCCTCAGAGGAGATAAAGCATGAACTAGAGAATACCAAGAGGGTGTGGTTAAATACCTGAACAGAATGTCTTCTTGCACCAAAACTAAATTTCTCCCCAAAAGCACCACCAATGCGTCTCCTTCTTCTTCCTTTCTCAGCACGGCCGCCAACACAAAATCAGTAATAGGAATACTGATTGATGTGTCCTTAAATGAATACTGCCCTAGGGATTTGGGCCCAAAAGCCTTACTCAACTAATAGGCCCCTTTTATGCCAACTTCCATTTTTCTTATTTAGGCCACCAAACTTTTTCTTAAACAAATGGGTTATTACAACCTCCCCTCCTTAGAAGAATTCCGTCCCCGGAATTCCTCATTGGAAAAGATGCGGATATCTGTCCCTCATTTCAGACTCCAGTTCCCACGTAGCCTCAGGGCCCTTGTGATGACGCCACTGCACCCTCACTAGTCGGATTTCTTTGTTTCGTGACTTCCTTATCTTAACATCCGTGACAGCTTCAGGTTCCTCTACGAACCTCAACTTCTCGTCTACCTTGATGTCGTCTAACGGCACTGCCTTAGTCACGTCAGCCAAACATTTCCTCAAATTTGACACGTGAAACGCGTTGTGGATGCCATTCAATTCTTCTTGTAGGTCTAACCTGTAAGCTACTTCTCCAATTCGTTCCGTAATCGCAAACGGTCCGATATAACGTGGGCTCAACTTCCCACGTTTCCCAAACCGCACCACTCCCTTCCAAGGCGACACTTTCAGCAGAACGTGATCTCCGACTTGAAATTCTATGTCTTTCCGTCTTTTATCCGCATAACTCTTTTGTCGGTCGCGAGCGACCTTCAGTCTTTCTCGCACTTGGACTATCTTGTCCGAGGTTTGCTGAACAATCTTTGGTCCCGTCAACTGGCGCTCCCCAACCTCATTCCAGCATAACGGCGTCCGACATCTCCTACCATACAATGCCTCAAACGGCGCCGTCTTAATGCTCGAATGATAACTGTTGTTGTAAGCGAACTCAATCAATGGTAAGTGCTTTTCCCAAGACCCCTGGAAATCTAGAGCACATGCCCTCAACATGTCTTCTAACGTTTGGATCGTTCGCTCACTTTGCCCGTCGGTCTGAGGATGATAAGCGGTGCTCATCTTGATTTGTGACCCCAATTCTCTTTGGAAGCTCCTCCAGAACTTGGAGGTAAACCTGCTATCCCGATCGGATACGATCGACGAAGGTACCCCGTGAAGGGTTACGATCTTGTCGATGTATAAACTGGCTAACCTTTCCATTGAGTAGGACTCTCGCATTGGCAGGAAATGAGCTGATTTCGTGAGTCGATCCACAATTACCCAAATCGCATCATAACCTTTCGGCGTCCTTGGCAAATGGGTCACGAAATCCATAGTGATTTGGTCCCACTTCCACATCGGTATCTCTAACGACTGAAGCTTCCCGTACGGCCTTTGATGTTCGATCTTCACTTGCGAACAAGTTAAACAGGTCTCAACGAAATGAGCCACATCCTTCTTCATTCCAGGCCACCAATAGTCTCGACGTAGGTCTCCGTACATTTTGTTAGTCCCCGGATGAATCGTATACTTGGATTTGTGAGCCTCTTCCAGAATTACTTTCCTGAGCTCCCCGGTCTTCGGGACCCAAATTCTCCTATTGAAACACTTCACCCCTCGCCCATCCTCTACTAGCGAGGTCATTTGTCCGACCAGTCTTTCCTTCTTGAGGTTGATAGCACTGAGCGCGTCGGTTTGACACTTCTTTATCTCGGCCAGCAAGTTAAAGGTCACTTCAGCTCTCATAGCTACCACGCTGGGAACCTCGTTCCTTTCTTTACGACTTAAAGCGTCCGCCACTACATTCGCCTTTCCCGGGTGGTACTCGATCTTACAGTCGTAATCGGTCAACAGCTCGATCCATCGTCTTTGACGCATGTTCAACTCCTTCTGATCAAAGAGGTGACATAGGCTCTTATGGTCAGTGAAAATCTGGCACTTCGTCCCGTACAGGTAATGCCGCCAGATCTTCAAGGCAAAAACCACTGCCGCCAACTCTAAGTCGTGCGTAGGGTATCGAGCTTCGTGATCTTTTAACTGACGGGAGGCATAAGCAATCACCTTTCCTCTTTGCATGAGTACGCAACCTAAACCGAGTTTCGATGCGTCACTGAATACTACAAAGTCATCTGACCCATCTAGTAACGACAACACCGGAGCGCTACTCAACATGTCCTTCAATCTTTGGAAAGCTTCCTCTTGCTTCTCGGACCAAGCAAACTTGATGTTTTTCTTGGTTAGAGAGGTTAATGGCGTGGCAATATGCGAAAAGTCCTTTATGAACTTCCGATAGTACCCGGCCAAATCGAGGAAACTTCGAACTTCAGACGGGTTCTTCGGTTGCTCCCAGTCTCGGATGGCTTCAATCTTTGCCGGGTCTACCATGATTCCTTTCTCGGACACCACATGCCCGAGGAATTGCACCTCCCTTAGCCAAAACTCACACTTTGAAAACTTAGCGAACAATTTCTCCTTCTTCAAAAGCTCCAGAATCAGCCTAAGGTGGTTCTCGTGCTCTTTCTCCGACATTGAGAAGATCAGGATGTCGTCTATGAACACTATCACGAACTTGTCTAAATAAGGTTGACACACCCTATTCATTAAGTCCATGAAAGCTGCAGGGGCGTTAGTTAAACCGAACGGCATCACCAGAAACTCGTAATGCCCATACCTAGTTCTGAAAGCGGTCTTTGGTATGTCCTCCCCTCTTACCTTGAGTTGATGGTATCCTGACCTCAAGTCTATCTTGGAAAAATAGCTGGCTCCTTGAAGTTGATCAAACAGGTCGTCAATTCGCGGTATTGGATACTTATTCTTGATCGTCACCTTGTTGAGCTCCCGGTAGTCTATACACATTCGCATGGTACCGTCCTTCTTCTTTACGAAGAGTACGGGTGCTCCCCACGGTGACGTACTTGGCCTCACGAATCCCTTGTCTAACAATTCCTGCAACTGAGTCATCATTTCTTTCATTTCGGACGGCGCTAATCTATAGGGTGCACGAGCAATCGGTGCAGCTCCCGGCATCAAGTCGATTTTGAACTCGATCTGACGATCCGGAGGTAAGCTTGTCAAATCATCCGGAAATACTTCCGGGTATTCGTTTACTACGTGCACATCGCCCACTCCACGCTTCTCTTTCTTGGCGTCTAACACGTACGCTAAGAATCCTCGACATCCTTTCCTCAAACACTTGCTAGCTTTGATCAGAGAGATGAGGCTGGTCTTTCTATTACGGCGGTTCCCATAAATCACTATGGGATCCCCGTCGGGGGATTGGATCCTGATCAGCTTTTTATTGCAAACGATATTGGCATCGTTTGCGGCTAACCAATCCATACCCAACACTACATCGAACTCCCCCATAGCCATGGGGTATAACTTCATAGGCAACAGTCTTCCTTCTATATCTATGGCGCAATTTTCTACCACTTCTTTAACATACACCAGACGATCGTTAGCAGTTTCCACCTCTAGCGCTCTCTCCAAACGTCTAGGTCTTACCCCTAAACATTTCATAAACGTATACGAAACAAACGAGCGATTTGCTCCTGAATCAAATAACACGTTGGCACACAGTGAGTTTACTAGAAATGTACCTGCCACAACGTCTGGAATTTCCTCCGCTTCCTCCGCAGTCATACGAAAAGCGCGCCCCTTAGCGCGTGCCGGCTCCGTTCCCTTCTCACTTCCTCTCTCCCCCTGACGATTCCCAGACTGAGTTGATCCCCCCTTTCTCAATTGCGGACAGTCATAACGAGTATGTCCCACAACTCCACATTGAAAACACGATTTACCCTTGGGGCAATCCCTTGACATGTGCCCAGGCAAGCCGCACCTGTAGCATGAGTTCGAACCTGCCATGCATTCACCTCGGTGCACCTTGTTGCACTTCGCACACGGTTTCGCAACTATATCTTTGCTCACCCGGTTATTTGATCGGAACGCTTTCCCTTTCCTCGAGTCGTTCTTCGCTCCGTCCCACTTGCGCTTGTCGCCGCTTTTCTCAGAAGTTTGACGATTCTTCTCCATTTCAATTAGCTCGGCCGCATCGATGGCTGTTTGAAAGGTAACGGGGTTTCTTGCCATTACCAGCTCTCGAATATCACTCCTTAGACCGTGGATGTAGTGATTCACTCTTCGTCCCTCCGTCGGCAAGTACAGGTCGGCAAAACGGGACTTTTCGATAAAACTTGAAGTATACTCCCGTACCGTCATTCTCCCCTGCTCCAAACCCAGGAACTCTTCTTCTAGCTTTTTCACTGCCGCGAGTGGGCAGAACTGTGCTTTGAACCGATCTACGAATGATTCCCACAACATTCCCTTTGCCATCGCAGAGCCCTTTCCCCCAGTTTCGGCCTCCCACCAATAAACTGCGTCGGATTTCAACATGGATAAGGCGAACATCACCCTGTCCTCATCAGCGCATTTGCAAGTGTCAAAGACTAGTTCCATCTCCTTTACCCACCTCATTGCTAGAACTGGGTCACACTCGCCCTTGAACGTAGGGGGCTTGCATGATGCGAACACCTTAAAGTTACAACCCTTAGCTGCCGACTCGTTCACCGCCAGAGATGCTGCTTTCGAACGACTCCCGGTGCCCGATTCAATAGGATTTGACAACTCTGCACTTTCTTTGTTTTCAGTCGTCCCTTGGCCTTCAGAGGCCGTCCCATTGTGTCTGGTGAGGAGGGTTTGCAGAGTCTCCTGGATTTTACCAAGCTCTGCGGCCAAATTCTCTCGGGTTACGAATGTGGATCCCCGTCCTCGGCCACGTCCCAGTGGCGGGTTCTCCCTCCTTACTGTAGCCGAACTTTCCTGGATAGAGTCTTCTTGGTGAACGGGTATTTCCACACTCCTCGTCCTTCCACGACCCCTTCCACGGCCCCTTCCGCGTACCCTTCCGCGACCTCTTCCGCGGTTAGCTGGTCCACACTCCAGGGTCTCTCCTCCTTGGTTCCTTGGCATGACAGGCACTGACTTACTTCTCAAATTTCTTCCAGCCATAACGCTAATTCTGAAAGAAAACAATCGTTAACCCTTGCCAACCACGACACCACTACATTGCTATAACAGGTAATTGAAGCACGCACATGTACCTGTAAGTTCGTAATTACACTGGCCAGGTGTAATTCCAAACTTACCTTACACGTTTGTCCTCGGCACCTTATTCCTAAGTGCTTTATAGTGATTGTCCTAGGGGCAAACCTATGTCTCGGCTGTGTTCCTCCTCCTACAGTTTAAGTTTAGGCCCTAATGGTCACCTAAATCCCTTAAACTAAGGCTCTGATACCATTTGTAACGTCCCATAAATAAGATCATACGATAAACCATAACTGAGCGTTTTTACAATACCAAAAGAACAGTTTTACCATTACATTTAAATATGAGCTTAACAAAATGACAGCGGAAGTCTAACTATCCACAGCCGAGCTCTAGACTAAAGTTAATCATCTATCTTGGAGTCGCTCTATCTCCAAGCCACAATCCTTCTTTCCTTACTCCCTAACGTTTGAGCCTGAAGCTCGCTTACCTGAAAATGGTTTAGTTTTGAAAAGCGAGGGTTAGACCAAAAGGCCTAGTGAATTCCCTCTAGAGAAGAACATGTAACATATAAAATCATTTATTAAAATGCACAACAAGTCATCATCTTTGGTACTGCACTGTGTGGATCCCTTAACCATTTGCGATCGGGGCCCAAGCAGACTCCCCTTTCGCCCTCTCGTATCGGGGCCCAAGCAGACTCCCCGATACCCGTTTAGGAGGAAACGAATTCCAACCTACCGTCTCGTCATACCAAACCAAGAAATCATCCGATTCCGAGGCTCATTGATCCCACAGTGCAGACCGACATCACATAACATGCACATACGATTTATAAAACATTTGACTCTTCATAAATCATGCGCAACATATCAAACTTTTCTTTTCTTTCATGCATATCAGTTCGTAAGTATTTCATGCTTAGTAAAACCATAATCAGTAAAGAATCATTTGACATATATGTTGTAAAAGAGGTTTAGGGAACTCACCTGATTGTAGTGCCCTTCCTATACTTGCCCCGTTCCAACCGAAACCTATTGCATTAATTATATGGAAATGTAATTAGTCTTACTAACCCTTTAAACGTAAACCGTCCTTCTTTAACTCGATTCTAGCATGGGTAATCGTTCACTCGGTCAAACCCCTAAGGAAAAGTCTCGCTGGAACAGGCCTTGCAAAAATTCTACTTTGCGCAACAGATGCCTGCGAAAGATTAGCTTTTCGCAACAGGCACTTGCGAAAAGTTTACTTCTCGCAATAGGCCTCTGCGAAAAGTTTACTTTTCGCAACAGGCATCTGCGAAAAGTTTACTTTTCGCAATGGGCACTTGCGAAAAGGCCACTCTGTGCCAGGGGCACTGTTCATCGTCTTCTTCGCCGGAACCCAGGCCAAATCTCGCCTAAAGCTTAACTTTCGTTTCTAAAGGCTGACCAGTTAGTACTATCCTCTTTCTCACATCAATTTGTTCATTCCTCTCTTGAAACAAGAAACCGAATGGGATTTCTCTAGAAATCCCGCAGGTCTGCCATTATTTCCCAAGGTCTCAAAACTTCATCCCTAAGACCCTTCCTAGACGAATTTGGAATTTACCATTAACCCAAACAAGTACGAAAAATCTGAAATGTAATGCTAGGGGCCCAATGCATTCGGAAATGGTGAAACTGGGTGGAAATCCCAGCTGATTTCACATTTTCGAACCAGACATAAAACCCTCAGAGGAGATAAAGCATGAACTAGAGAATACCAAGAGGGTGTGGTTAAATACCTGAACAGAATGTCTTCTTGCACCAAAACTAAATTTCTCCCCAAAAGCACCACCAATGCGTCTCCTTCTTCTTCCTTTCTCAGCACAGCCGCCAACACAAAATCAGTAATAGGAATACTGATTGATGTGTCCTTAAATGAATACTGCCCTAGGGATTTGGGCCCAAAAGCCTTACTCAACTAATAGGCCCCTTTTATGCCAACTTCCATTTTTCTTATTTAGGCCACCAAACTTTTCCTTAAACAAATGGGTTATTACATCATGCTTATCTGATTTTTGGCCTATCAAGTACTATGTGGAACTTTGATCGTTTTTGTTTCATAGTGTATTTATTTGGTTAAACATTTTCGTTTGTGGGTTTGAATATTTGAGCTTGTCTTTGTTTCGTGTTTCTGTTGACATTTGAATGACATTATTATGTGTATGCGTAGCCTTTTACTAGGTTTTTATTTTGTGTTTAGGGACGTACATGTGTTAGATTTGAACTTTGTAGTATTCTTATATTGTGTTTATGCATAACCATTTACATTCTTGTTTATTTTGACCTTTGATTTATTGTGGTTTTGTCGATATAGTACATATTATATTCTTGTTGATTTCATTCACATTGCACAACGATATAAAAGGATAATGTTTAGTGGCTAATGTTAAAAGAATGCAAGTTAAGTTAAGGGGCCTTTGTGCAATATATGAAAGATATAAAAGGATTCATTATTCTAGGTTTTCAATCATTTGAGCATTATTGTACACTGTGTTGGCGGCTGAAAAAGGAGAGCAACAAGAGAGGAAAGCTTTTGACATTGAAATTGTTAGGAGAAGCTTGTTATGGGTAAGTAATGATTTCCTCCATACTTTTCTCTTGCATGATAGGTAACTGATAAATCAATTTCTGATTTCTTCTCCATGTTTAAGCTGTGAAAGCTAGTTAAGAGCATAAAGGGGTTTAATTCTAAAATCGGTTGGTTAAATGATTAAATTGGCCTTCTATATGAATTTATGAGGTTGGAGAGTAACACATTTTGATCATGGAAGAAATTATAATGGTTAATTTATAGAATAAGTTAAAAACGAAGAAATTAAGTTTCTGTCGATAATCGCAAGTACGGAACAGTTGGTTCCGGAACTAATAAACTTATAGGATCCGGAACCCATGTAAATTAGATCCGGAATTAGAAATTTTAGAGGACCCGGAATGGAACCGAGTTTCGGAGTGCAAACCTTGGGCCGGAACCTGCTGGGCCGTAACACTTAGATCCAGAACCTCTTTGCTTTTAACGTGATCCGGAGTTGAGAGCTAAGACTTAATTCCGGAAGCAGACTCAAAGCTAACTGATCCGGAATGGAAATAATTACACAGTACCGGAGTTGTCTTTTTTTGTTGTGCAGGCGTGACCTGGTTAGTTCTTTTTAGAATACTAAACTTAAACTTTAAGTTTGGGCCGAGAGAAGTGATGGACCACGTGGTCCATTTTAGACCAACCAATCCAAAATATGACCGAAAGTTATGGATTCTTGGGCTTGGATAATAAATGTCGGTAGTGGGGAAATTATTTGGAATCCGGTATCTGATATAGTCATGGGATTCAGAGTGTGACTAAATTATAAGAATCCCGAATTTATATATTGGGCAGTAAGTGAAGTCCAGAACACAAGTTTGGGTGAGAAATGAAACCTATCAAATAAGACAATTGAGGGTACATTCGGAAGTAAGCTCGAATATAAATTATTAGATATTGATGTACATTTCCTAAATATAGGTGTTCCACCTAGAGACCGGAAGTGTAGGTGAGAAGCTTTGAAGCGAGCAAGCCGGGTGAGTTTTTCTAACTAAAATACGTGATTTTACGTGTTTTTCCAAAGAAAATGATTATGTGGAATGCCATGTTATTTTACATGATTCTTACGTGAATGAAAGTTAATATTTTACTGATCATGGTGTGTTTACGAGCATGATTTATTTACAAGCTTCTACGTATGTTTTTCCCATGAAAAGTATGTTTTGATGAAAAGATTATTCAGCAAGATGAAATGAATTATAAAGTGTTACACGGATTTCATGTTTCATGATTATAACGAGCTATGTGTATGTTATGTGGAGTCGGTCTGCACAGTGGGATCTGAGTACCTCGGGATCCGATGATCCCTTGGGCTGTTGTGAGAAGCTTGTGGGAGGGAATTCATTTCCTTCCTACTCGGATATGTGAGTAGCTTGTAGGAGGGAATTCATTTCCTTCCTACTCGGATATGTGAGAAGCTTGTAGGAGGGAATTCGTTTCCTTCCTACTCGGATATGTGACTAGCTATGTGATCCTTAAACACTGTGCAGTACCATGGTTGAATGATTATGTGAAGAATGTTAACGAGTTTTATAAAATGATTTTTATAATGTTGATGCACACTGTCTACGGAGGGACCTCACTAGACCTTTTGGTCTAACTCTCGCTTTTCAAAACTAAACCATTTTCAGGTAAGCCAATAGTAGGAGGCTCAGGTAAGTGAGTAAGCGCATGATAGAGTACAGATGCAGAAAGAGACAGTGTCGTGCCACTTGTAGAAGCTAGAATATTCTCAGTTGTGTATAGGTTGTTTCCGCCAACCTTAGTTTTGAGATTGATGTAAAGAAAATTTTGGAACCCAGTTTTGTAAATGTTATAATTTAATGCTATGTATGTCTTGTGGTATTTCTGGGGTGTTACAAATGGTATCAGAGCCATAGTTTAAGGGATTTAGATGACCGGACGGGCCTAAACTTAAACTTGGAAGTAGAAATCACAACTGAGAATCAGGAAATGCGTTAGGATGGCACTATTGTAGATGTAAGGACTAATAGGGTACCGAGGACAGTCATGTAAGGTAAGCTTGGAATTACACCTGGCCAGTGTAATTGCGAACTTACAGGTACATGTATGTGCTTAACCTGCCTTATTATTCCGAAGTGGTAGTCAGAAGCTAGTGTATATGTCTTGTTCCAGTACTTTAGAATGTCAGCAAGATCCCTGAGGGGTAGACTGAGACCCCTTGTTGGGGAAGTTTCATGAGAGGTCACTTATGATGTGATGTATGTATACATCGTAGAGAAGAAATGTTGTATAGAATGTTATGAGTCGTCTAGAGGTAGCTCTTCGTGGATTCGAAGAGAATGAATGATTGATTTTGAGTAAAACTCCCGGTTCTGGTGAGTCCCAGTTGTAGAAATCGTAAGGTAGATCAGTTGGGATGTTAAGGAAAGACAGTGTCGAAATCTTGAAAGTGTCAATGGAGCTCTGACTTCTTAGTCGGGCTTTTCAATGGCAGGATAAATGAAATAAGATACCTATAGTGAATTGAAAGCATGTAAGGATAGAATGTGAGAGATTTGATCAAAGCGAAAATAGTTTGAAATGGTTGAGTAAGTGGGAGGTGGAGCGCATGTACAGCAAGTTATTGCAGGACCGAGAGGGCGACCATTGGTTGAAGGTAGAGTGTCAAGGATAAGTTGCGTGAGTAAAGCGGTAGCCCCGGTTAGAGTGAGTAGCCTTCAATTGCAAGTAGAGTTTCATGCATGGCGTTGTTATGTGTAACATGAAATTTTCACGATTTAAGTTAATGTGTAAATATCAATTTTGATCGAAAATGAGTCAGAATGTGCAAGCGTATGTTTAAAGAAAAGGAGATTTCATTCACATTGCACAACGAAATTTTGAGCTTAACGATTTGCAAAGTATTTCACACTTCTTCATGATAAGTTAAATTGTTACAAAAAAGGTCGAGAAAACGTTTGCCAGCAAAACTTTTACAATTAAAAAATGAGTTTTGACCTGTTGATATCATATAAAAGAGTGTGAGAACCGACTGGTTCACTTGGGGTCGGTAATTTCTTTCAGAATTGTGTCGTATGAAAGGATTTTCATTCAATGTACTACTGTCGTAATATCATCGTTCAGATTGAGTAAGATTAAGGTTCACGGGAAGATGCATGCAAACGATTCTCGAATCGTTGTGCAGGGCATTGAAGTTATAAGAGTGATGGGGTCATGTGTACCCAAGCTAGTTCCAAGTGTTGTTATTTTAAAATGATAAAATGTACGAAATGATTTATTTACCGCGTTGTCATGCATGAAGGCTATGAACTCACTAGGTCGTAGAGTGTTACATTTTAAGCAAAGGAAGAACTCCAAGAGTGGAGAGGTGTTAGTTTTAGCAACTCGTTATGAGTAGTGTGGTGAAGCAGAAATGAAACTGTTAGATTAAATTAACTCCTAATTTAATTAAATGTTTTATAAAGAAAAAGTGTATGGGCTTTTTAGTTAGCTTTATGGGCTTGAGCCTTTTGTGGTAAATGGACCATTTAAAAAGAAGTTTAGGGTTTCATTTATCATTGAGGTCATTTTTGGAGTAACACACACAAAAACACACACTGACTAATCTCATGAGAGTCATCTAAAATGTAAAGTGTGGTGTTCTTCATTTTCCTCTCCATATAATTCATCAATGAATATGAGATGAGTTATTTTTATCATTATTCTTATTGTTCATCTTATCTCTATTTATATATGAACTGTTCTTCTATTGTCTGCTTGTCCTAAATGGGACCAACAATTGGTATCAGAGCCGATTGAAGAATCTTTTCTTCAAAATCGGTCATCTATGTCAACAATAGAAGTATTAGATGGTTTATTTGTTGTTTTGGTGCTTAGATTGATTCAATCACATGAGCCTAAACACAAATATCATTCTATTGTTTATTTTTTCTGTTTTGTGCATATTTGAAATCCATTTTTGATCTGAATCAGATCTGGATAAGTTTTGACAGAAAATCTCATTGTTTCTTCACAAAATCTGATTCTGCACACCACATGTTTGATGAAATGTCTAAGTGAAGATTTGACTCTATTTGGGTTAAATCTGATCAGATTTAATACATGTGTGTGTTTTGATTCCCTCTCATTCATTGGTCTTATTTGATAAGCACAAAGTAGATGGTTGATCTATGATCTCATCCTTGTGTGTGCTTAAGTCCATAGCATTTTTCTTGGCATCTTGATAGTAAGGTTGTTGATCTTTGATCTGACCTTTATTTAAATTCAAGATTGGACTCTCTTTTACTCAGATTTTGTTTGTCTTCCGCTGCTCATAATCATTTAAATGAAAACAAAATCATTTGGGTCTTAAAAAAATTTGATTGAGAAAGATTTGGTGTTGTGCTATGTATTCAAAGTCTGATCTGAATAGTTTTTATAACTATGAGTGTTTCTAATTAGTTTTCTGACCTGATCAATTAGAGATCTGATTATTTGCACTCACGGTTCTAAAAGTTATATGGAGATCGTCTTATTTTCTACATCAAATCAGATTTAATGACAGCATGCTGACAGATTTGTGATGCTGTAGTAAATTGATCATATCTCACTGATCAAGACACCAATTGATGCGATTCAAAGGGCCCTGGATTCAAAGCACATTGATGAACAACTTTTGTGTTTTGAGGTTTCAGAGATTCGAAATTTATAAGGGTCATATGCATCGTTGAAGCAGACAACAGTGTGCTGATACAAAGCTGTTGGACAGATCTGCGCGACTATGGTAAATCAACCGTATCTTATTTGTGCGAGCTTCAAAAGAGGTGATTCCAGATACTCTGAAAAGATTACAAACCAATGCACACTCTTTATGTTTTGAGTTTTTGCAAACTCCAGAGCTATCATGGTGTAAAGTAGTGTCGAAGTTGGTGTAAAACTGCTGGCAGAGGACTTAGAAGAAATCAGCAAGAGTTCACCAGAGCTCTGTTAGACCTCATCAGAGCTCTGGCAGAAACTTCTGTTCCACCAGAGATAACCACCAGAGCAGAGGTCAACCACCAGAGCAGAGGTACATCCACCAGAGCAGAGGTACACCAGAGCAGAAGCACCAGAGCAGAGGTACTTGCTGTCAGCTTTGCGCACCTGTCGTATTTTCAACAGAACTCCCTCCTCGACGCTCCAAATTCTATGAGTCTAGATGCGTTGGATTCCTAAGACAATGACGAACAATTTTCATGTTTTGATCTTGGTCTGAATCAGTGTTCGTCTTGGTCAGAATCTCTTCTAAAGTCAGTACACATCTGCTGGACAAAAAGTTTCTCTCATCTGAGCTCTGTTATTTTTTAGAGACATCAGAGCTTACCAGAGCTCTGTTGAGCTTACCAGAGCTCTGTTGAGCTTACCAGAGCTCTGTTGATTTATCAGAGGTTATTCAAAAGATCAGAGGCAATTGATAGAGTTTACCAAAGCTCTGATCATCGACAGAAGTTGTCCAGAGCTCTGTTGATTTTTTTTGGGACACCAGAGCTCTGTTGATTCGTCAGAGGCTATCTGGATCAATTTTTTTCAGAAATAAGAGGAATGACCAGAAGGGACCAGAAGCAGACTCAAGCATGTTTATTAGAGTTCGTTGGTCCAGAAATCAAATCAAGCCAAAAGCCCGGAGCCCGAAATTTTTCAGTTTGTTTGACAGCTTTGCGCTGCTTCAGAAACATGCACACAACTTTTTACTCGGTGCTCCAATTGACACGAGTCCAGTTGCATTAGAAAGATAATTCACAGACGCATGACTTTGATGTTCTGAGTTTTCTCAAATTATGTGAGCTGATATGCCAAAACCAGCCTCAAAGTCTGCTGTAAGGTGCTGGACCGAAAGCATTGCATTTAATTCATGCTCTTTCCGCTTTCAAGAACGGTGTTCTCTCGACGTTTCTTCACGGTTTCATACAGCTATTGTGACATATTGATTGTCACTCACTCCTCTGTTATTCATGTTTAATGCTCGGTACTGAATGCTTACTCAACAGTGAAGTTGAATCATGAAAACTAGACAAAATGGGGTTAATTGTCTCGGTTTTTCAAGAAGATGAGCCTACATTTGAGGGGGGGCTCGTGATGCTTTGAAGACTCGAAGAATGGAACGCCAAAGTTTCTAAAGAAAGCAAGGGGGAGACTACAAGATGATGCTTTCTTTATAAAACATTAGGGGGAGATTGTTAGATTAAATTAACTCCTAATTTAATTAAATGTTTTATAAAGAAAAAGTGTATGGGCTTTTTAGTTAGCTTTTTAGTTAGCTTTATGGGCTTGAGCCTTTTGTTGTAAATGAACCCTTTAAAAAGAAGTTTAGGGTTTCATTTATCATTGAGGTCATTGTTGGAGTAACACACACAAAAACACACACTGACTAATCTCATGAGAGTCATCTAAAATGTAAAGTGTGGTGTTCTTCATTTTCCTCTCCATATAATTCATCAATGAATATGAGATGAGTTATTTTTATCATTATCCTTATTGTTCATCTTATCTCTATTTATATATGAACTGTTCTTCTATTGTCTGCTTGTCCTAAATGGGACCAACAGAAAAATCCACGGCGTGGGATATGAGTTTGAGGTGAGCTTGTAATATTGATGCTACATGAGTAGGTTTTGAAATGAGGGAGACGGATTATGAACTTGATTGTGATATGTTAGAAGGACCAGGTTCCGTAAAGAACCCATGGTAAAGAATAGGTTAAGAAAGTAGTTACAGGTTGAGTATTGATGTTGAAGTCGACAACTGGGTAAGATGGTTGAGGCCGGAGACTTGAACTAGGAGGTTGAAAGTCGATAGAGCACCTCGTAGGGGTGTTGAGAGGGTGAGAGACTGTGGTTTTGGATAAGCTTTCTATTTACGAAATATGGAAGGTTCGTAGAAAGATAAGGTATATAGCACGAACGAAGCGAGTGTGTAGATTTTATCGTTCAGTAAGGGACTGTGCCCTGCTTATGTAAGGGCCTAGATCGTAAGGAGCTAGCAAGAACGTTGGTGCTTGAGCTAATTGGGAACTCGTGAGTTGTAGTTCAACTAGAGCTGAGAAAGGACAAAGTAGCGAGATAGACTCGATTAGGTATGCGAGAAAATATGAAGGAAAGTTTGAATTGTGTACGAATGACCGTGAGAGACCTGGTCGGCAGTGTGATGTTAGGAGTGGAGAATGTACGAATGAATAATGGATTTAAGTGCCAAGATAAATGTGCCAGCCAGTGTTGTAGTAAAGCGATGTTAGAAAGATGAAGCATTAGAAGGAAGCCTTTTGAGATCTCGGATGAAGTGTACGATTTGCAAATCCTGTTGTCGGAGCATATGATGTGTAAGTTGGCATTTTGCTTGGACTGCTATCAGAATAGAATGTCGAAGCGGGAGTGGGTGGTTACTCAAATAAGAAACCAATTGTTTTTAAGGTGTGAGTCGCTAAGTAAGTGTATTTTGGAATCATTGAAAGTTTAAAGAAGATGGTAGATGAGTTAGTCGAAAATGTGTGATAGTAGATGCTAAATCTTTACAGAACGTGAAATGTTTCTGGTGTATGGAGGAATGATCCTAGAAGGTAATAGTTGGAGATGTGGCTATATACGGTAAGAAGAAAGTATTTTCAGCATGTAGAATGTCGGAAGAGAGGGACAAGTAAGGTTTGGTGGGCGATGCTCCACGCTAACGTGGGGAGGTGGAGATCGTAGGTCGGAATAAGTGAGTAGGTTGGAAGTAATAAGCTTGACAGTAACACCGAAAGGTGGAGTAGTGTGTGTACATCGCCATCGATAAGTGGTATTAGTTTTGTATATTTATTGATTTATATATTTATTATATTTAAATATTTAATGATGTGGTATTAGTTTTGTACCTTTATTAGGTGTTTTTTTCGTTTTCATCCATGTGTTTTATTTAAAGTGTTGACGTAAAGACGTGAATTGTTATGGAAGTCGTTTTGTTGATGTCAAGACTCAATACTCGAGAGTTCTAACTTATTTATATAATAATTAGTTTTTATCGGATTAGTTTTCACCATATGTTGTATTTATTACTTTATGTTGGTACCTTATAGTTTGCAATAGACTTAAAATTACAATTTTTAATGTATAAATTGTTAAAAAAAATAAAAAAAAGTTGACATTGGGTACCCGGAACCGGAACTGGAACTGGAACCGGAACCGACGGTTCCGGGACCGGTTCCAAAATATAGAGAACCGATGTAAGTGATTCCGGTTCCTTCATTCTAGGAACCGCTGGTCCGGTTCCGGTTCCATAAAATTTAGCCGGGTACCCGGTTATGCTCACCCCTAATTGTGATAACTAAATCAGCCCCAAAAAATCGAATAAACATATACAACATGCACTGTGATACCCACTCATACCCACTATGATACCTAAAATCAAAATCAAACCCACAACCCAAAAATCGTTGGCCGGAGATGTTTACCGGAACCATCGAGCGTAACGACCCGGTATCCCATAACATACATAATATATAACAATTAACATTTCATACACAACGTCGTTACTTTCATAACAAAATACATGATAATTCACATTCGGTCCCAAAGTCTCAAAACTATACAATACAGAAATGTAAACATATCCTAATCTTCGTCAGCTAGCAACCGCCTCCTATGCTTTATTCTTCCCTTTGCTAACAAAAGATCCTTGACCTGGAATACATATTTTTTAAAAGGAAAATGAGGGTTAGACCAAACGGTCTAGTGAGATAATCCCTGTCAGTTTAGAAATCCTTTTTATAAAACACACTTATACCACAAAGATTAACTACCAAGCAAGACTCGTACATTGTTTTCATCTCTCCTCATTCCCATGGCCAAATTAGTTGGTGCTTTTTACCCAGAAAACCGACTGAATCAACCCCAGATGTGTAAATGATGTTTCTACTCCAATAGAACCCTTCTAAAAGCAATTACAAACACAAAATACAAAGGAACATACCTTAATTCACTTCCAAAGCACATCAATTGGAGCTTTACCCTAACTTGTCTTCTTTTCTCCTCCTTGCCTCCAAACACACACACACACTAAGATAATATCTGATTTCTGAAATATCTGGAGTCCTAAAGAGTATTATTAAACCAAGTTACCACTTTAGCCCCTAAACTATCCATTAATGACCAAAACACCTTTAATTCCTAACTTAACCCAAACTTACCCTAAACTTCCAACTTTAAAGTTAACTAAACTTAACGGAAAGGGGATTTAACTAACGAACTTACCCGGGGTATTACATCATCTCCCCTTTAAAAGAATTTCGTCCCGGAATTCGGTCAAGCGAAAAGGTACGGTTGCTTAGTTCTCACTACCACCTTGAACTCCAACCAAGTCATAGGAATTAACTGAATAGACACCCCACACCTATCTATATCTCTAACACAGATAAGCAACAAAAGAACGGAAATACTAATAATCGTTTTACACCGAAATCATATAACACTTTAGCACGTATAGAGTTTATTAGAATCATACCTGTAACAGCATCAGGACTTTCTTCTACCTCTTGTTCCGTCATCTGAAAAACACGACCTTGGATTCCAGGTAGTTCAGACCCTTGTACTCCTCCCGACTTACCACCCGTTGGTCTCACTGTCATATTACTTTGCTGTGCTTTCCACTGTGGACAATTAACCTGAATATGTTCAGGGGAGTTGCAAACGAAACAAAATCGAGTTACCCGACAATCTCTCGCGATATGACCAGCCTTTCCACATTTGTAGCACTTTCGGGAATCACCATAGCAGTTTCCTTGATGAATACGGTCACATGTTGAACATGGTCTTCTTTCAGCTGGCCTGAAAGGTGAATAATTACCAAACCTCGGGGATTCGTACTCTTCCGAATCGTACGTCGTTCCTTCCAGTTTTCTTTTTCCAGTACTTCTATCACTAGCACTTCTCCCTTTATCTTGCTCCACGGTTTTCGTTGCATCTACTGCGGCAGAGAGTTTCTGGTCCTTTAGCAATCACAAAACTTCTGACTTCAGCATTCAGTCCAAAGATAAACCTCTCAATCTTCATTGCCTCCGTGGCAACATAATACTCCGCAAAACGAGATTTTTCCAGAAAACGAGCAGTGTAGTCCCGAACAGATAAATTTCCTTGCTGCAAGTTCATAAACTCTTCCTCCAATTGTTTGACTGCTGCATGAGGACAGAACTGTTTCCGGAAAGCTATAACGAGTTCTTCCCAAGAGAAGGTAGAATATATGTCAGAACCTCCCTAAGAAATATGAGCTTCCCACCAGTATAGAGCATCGCCTTTCAACATTGCGGTTCCATAAAGTACCCTATCCTCTTCTGCGCACTTACTAGTCTTGAAGATAGCTTCTATTTCCTTCAGCCATCTCATAGCTTTCACTGGATCCCGGTCTCCTGAGTAGGTCGGAGGCTTACAACCAAGAAACATTTTATAATCACACTTTTTCATTACTGGTACAACAGTAGGAGTAATAGGCATTTCGTCTTCATGAGTAGGATCCGGTCTTTCTGTTTCAGTATCACGAGTTTGATTAAACATGGCTTGGATATTCGCTTGTAATCATCCCATTTCGGCTGCCAAATCATCCCTTGTTACAAATTCAGCACCTCGCGGCTGAACTCTGCCGCCTGTTCTGTCCCTACCTCTTTCTCCCCCTCTTCTTCTTCCTCCGGCTGTTGGATTTGTTCTATTCAGATTCCCTCCTCCTTCCTGATTCATTTGTCTAGTACCACTTGCCATTCTGTTGATTCAGACAAGGTTAATATACACATAAGCACATACCCCATATAACAAGGTATTCCAGTCCAAACATGTACTTGTAAGTTCACGATTACACTGGCCAGGTGTAACCCGAAATTACCTTACATGATGTTCCTTCTACCTCTTTATACTTAACATCCCAAGGTTCTAAAATAATAGGGACATCCTACTTCACATGCAGTTTAAGTCTAGGTATGGATCCGAATACCTAAATCCCTTAAACTAGGGCTCTGATACCATCTGTAACGACCCGGTATCCCATAACATACATAATATATAACAATTAACATTTCATACACAACGTCGTTACTTTCATAACAAAATACATGATAATTCACATTCGGTCCCAAAGTCTCAAAACTATATGTAATACCCCGAAAAAGTTCGTTAGTGAAATTCTAGTTCCGTTAATATTATTTAACCTTAAAGTTAATATTTAGGGTAAGTTTAGATGAATTATTAAGTTAAGGGGTGCTTTGGGTTATTATGGGATAATTTAAGCCAAGAATGCAAATATGGTCCATATCACCTCTTGAGTAATCAGATATCTTCACAATTAGAAAATATCCAGATTTGGTATGTGTGTGTGTTTTGTGGAGAAAGGAAGAAAAAGGGGAAAAGAAGGTTTCTTTGGCTAAGGGATTCAATTTGATCCATTGGAAGTGTTTGAGGTACGTTTTCTTTACATATTATGTGTATAATTGATAACTGAATGTTTCTATCGGAGTAGAATAGTTAGAATTACATCTGGTAATGAATCAGCGGATTTCTGGGTCGAATTAGGGCAAACCGACAGAGTTTTCCGGACACCATGAATGTGTCCGGATGGTTTTGTTGAAGGTGTCCGGGTAGTTTTATTGATGGTGTCCGGATGACTTTCTGAAGGTGTCCGGACAGGGTTTTATCCGGGTAAGTTCCTCCTTTCTTATGTTTTCCGGATGAAATGAGATACCGGATAGTGTCCGGGTTACTTTGGTATTCGGATGTCGTCCGAATGGTTGTGGTGTCCGGAAAAGTTAAGTTGTCTGGATTCTTTGTGTTGTCCGGAAAGTTGTCCGGATACTTTGAGGTTTCCGGATAACTTGGCTGTTTGGGTAATTTTGAGGATAAGAGTTATGTAGATGTATCTAGAGTCCATAACCTGCTAGTAAGTCTTATACATAAGTTGGTAAGGAGATATTTGTATGTAAATGGTTTCAGATTCTGAGAATTTTGGATAAAGGATCGGATAGCTCGGAGAAAGGTTTGGAAGCATATTGTAAGCATTCAGGTGAGTTTTGCTTTAAAACATTTTTGAACTGGGATACATATATATGTGTATATATATATATGAGATGATTATGTGGTAGGAATATGATTATGTGTATATAAATGACAATATGATGTAATGAGATATATATTGTATTTATATAAGCTTTGCACTACACGAGTGCACTTGTTGCCGGGTTCCGGTGTGCGGACCGGTGTGTAGTCGGGTTCCGGTGTGCGGACCGGTGAGTAGTCGGGTTCCGGTGTGCGGACTGACGGGTAGCCGGGTTCCGGTGAGCGGACCGGTTGTTGATTTATTAGTTGGCTTGCTACCAACTAATATGGCCATTTGTGGAGGAATAAGGTGAATGAGATGTACACGATGCACGAGTCTGGATTGGTATTTAAATACGTGTGGTATGTTTATATTTTACGAAAGAATTACCAAAGGTTTATCTAAACTATTTTGATACAAAGGATTTACATAAAAGGTTTTATAATGATTTTGGAAAGGACCGGGATTAACTCACTAGACCCGTTTGGTCTAACCCTCATTTTGTTTTCAAAAATATGTTTTCCAGGTTAAGGATCGGCAGGAGAGGATGAAGTGTAGGAAGCTTTTGATGGATGTTGATTAGGAAGCTTTTATATATTTTGTAATGTCAAGACTAATGAGACCGTACTTGGTTTGTTATGTAATTTTTGTTGTAAATCAATGATATGTATGAATGTTATGTATTATGATGTATGTTATGGGATTTGGGTTGTTACACTATACAATACAGAAATGTAAACATATCCTAATCTTCGTCAGCTAGCAACCGCCTCCTATGCTTTATTCTTCCATTTGCTAACAAAAGATCCTTGACCTGGAATACATATTTTTTAAAAGGAAAATGAGGGTTAGACCAAACGGTCTAGTGAGATAATCCCTGTCAGTTTAGAAATCCTTTTTATAAAACACACTTATACCACAAAGATTAACTACCAAGCAAGACTCCTACATTGTTTTCATCTCTCCTCATTCCCATGGCCAAATTAGTTGGTAGCAAGCCAACTAATACATTAACTTCACTGTACGACATCTACAGCCAACAACACTGTACAAATACTACAGCCAACACACCGGTCCTAAGCCCGGCCAGTCGTATTCTAGTTTAGTATAATTCTTATGTAAATACAATATCTCAATATATTATATTTCAACATAAACACACAGAATCACACATCTATCACATACTCAAACCACACATATACGTATCCCGGTTTAAAAACGTTTTAAAGTAAAAACTCACCTGATCGCTTATCAATAACCTTTCCAAGCCTTTTCTCCAAGATTCAGTCTTTTACCCAGAATTCACAGAATCTGTAATAAATTTATATACAGTTATCTCCTTACCAATTAAACATCTCTGACTTACTAGGTTTAAGAACTCTAGCTAACCCAAATCCTCAAAAGTGACCAAACAGCTAAAATGTCCGGAAAACACAAAAGTATCCGGACAACTTTCCGGACAACACAATCAATCCGGACAACCCCAACTTCCCGGACAGCATAAAGAATCCGGACATCATCCGGACACCAAAGTAATCCGGATGCCATCCGGTATCTAATTCATCCGGAAACCATCAAACGAATCGTCCGGACACTATCAACAAAACTACCCGGACACCACCAAAGAAACTACCCGGACACATTCATACTGTGTCCGGAAACCTCTGTCGGTTTGGTGCTTTTTACCCAGAAAACCGACTGAATCAACCCCAGATGTGTAAATGATGTTTCTACTCCAATAGAACCCTTCTAAAAGCAATTACAAACTCAAAATACAAAGGAACATACCTTAATTCACTTCCAAAGCACATCAATTGGAGCTTTACCCTAACTTGTCTTCTTTTCTCCTCCTTGCCTCCAAACACACACACACTAAGATAATATCTGATTTTTGAAATATCTGGAGTCCTAAAGGGTATTATTAAACCAAGTTACCACTTTAGCCCCTAAACTATCCATTAATGACCAAAACACCTTTAATTCCTAACTTAACCCAAACTTACCCTAAACTTCCAACTTTAAAGTTAACTAAACTTAACGGAAAGGGGATTTAACTAACGAACTTACCCGTGGTATTACATCGAGATCTAGAATCATTTTGGCATATCAATTGAGAGAGAAAGGATGGGCACCAAAGAAAATCGAAAACCATGTGACCGTTGATTGGTAGTGAGATCGAGAGTGGAGAAAACCATGTGAAGGCTTAAGTTTTTTGTACGCGAGTGTTTGTCGAAGTTTGACGACAATGGTGATGGTTGCTCGGGAATTCGATATATAAGGAAAAAAGCAAGTCGGAGTCGGAGTCTTGTATACAGTGATTTTCTCCAGAGTTTGAGGGCGACAACAATGGTTGAGTGGAAGAGAGAGAGAGAGAGAGAGAGTTTGAATGGATAATGAGTTGTCAAAAACACTAAATTACTAAATTACCCTTTTATATTAACTAAAAAATAATGTTAATTAAATTAAATGAGTGGTTAATATTGGATCTCACGGTTACCACAAATTACATAGTTCTCATTTGATTAGGCCCCTATATATACATATATATATATATATATATATATATATATATATATATATATATATATATATATATATATATATATATATATATATATATATATATATATATATATATCGTGAACCAACCCCCTCCCCCCTGAACCACCTCGTTGGCCCTCCCCCACGACGATGTACTTATCCGACACCCTTCTTTGGCGACCAAATCACAACCTTAGGCACTCTCTAGCCCTTCCCGTCCCAACCTGTTACTCCAATCTACTCCGGTTACCATCTCCGATGAATTCACCTGCTCCATTCACCATCTCTAAAACCAAATAAAACACTTAACCCCCGTATACAACACACACTGCATATAACACACACACACACACACTACACGTGCATTCAACCCACACACATATATTACATATATTGTGTCTATAATGCACACAGTATGTATGTGTGTGCAGTGTGCATTCGTGAAAGATAAGTGAATAAGAAAGAGATGATCGGGATTTTGGGTATTGCTTGAAAGTGATCAGATGGTTAGAATGTGAAGGGCATATTGATACAACTTAAGAGCGAGTCTACAGGAGGTTAGAATAGTAAAAGTGTTTGTAGATACATTAATGGAGGATCCAGGTTCACTAGCAGGGCAACTTGTGGATACTTTCTTTTATGTGATTACAAGTAAGAGATGCTTTTCTGCACGAGGACCTGGATCCAAACGCCATCTAAATCTCTAAAAAAAGTACATCGATAGCCAACTACTATTTTATTTTAGCAATCCTAACATCAATTTTATTAAGAATAAATTACATTTTTGGTCCTTATGGTATCCACTCATTATCAACTTTGGTCCCTCTTTCAAATTAATTACACTTTTGGTCACTATGGTTTCTATTTTTTTCACTTTTAATCCCTCTAACTAACTTTAAATAAATGATTAGTTAACTTAAGGGTATTTTAGTTTATTTACCTATTTTTGTCTTTTTCCTTTTTTTGTTTCATTAGAGTACACAGTAAATTACAATTTTAGTCCTTGTGGCTTGTTTTTTTTCCCTTTTTTTTCTATCCTACCCTTTTCATTTTATACATTTTAGAGTAAATTACGGATTTGGTTCCTATGGTATGTCGATTTTTACGGAATTCGTCCCTAGACTTCATTTACTATGGATTTGGTAGCAGTGGTATGCAGTTTCCGTTCGATTTGGTCCCTAGACCCAACGTCCGTTTATCCTCACCGTTAAGGGTAAATAGGTCATTTTACTATTTGTTTTATTTTAAGATTTAATTTGCCATTTTATATTATTTTTTCTTTTACTCCTTTTATAACCACCACCGGAATAATGCCACATGGAATTAAAAAAAAACCCAACTTTCTTCTCCTCCAAGTGAACACACCGTCGGCATAGGAAGTTTTTCCGGCAAACGTGTAAATTCGAGCGTCAACATGGGGTGGCCATTTCTCCATTTTTGTCATCAACCTCCATATCAACCCCTTGCAACTTCCATCTCCACACCTACAACCTGCAACGGTCTCCTTCCCTCATTCTCTCTCTCTCTCTTTCTGTCTTACACATGCACACACTGCATTGTCGAGAAAGGAAGGCCACGAGCTGTAAACCGGAGGAAAAAAGGCCACGAGGTGTCAACCATCGAAATCCCACCGCCGTTAACCCTCTACCGTGAAACCTCCACCGACCCACCACCGTGAACCCACTACGTGAAACCATGTTCATTTATATACACACATTGTATGTATGTATGTATGTATGCACATTCATCTCCGACAAAACCATTTTCATTTACATACTTATATATCACACGTCACATACATATATATACATATGTATGTATGTAAACCCACCATTTTCTCGCATCATGTTTAACTTCTCGCATGATCTTTTCCCTCTCCCTCTCTCTCTCTATCTCTCTCTAGATATCTATACTATATTATAAAGCATTTATGAAAAACTCTTAAAAACAACCCTTAAAGCTTCATGTACTGCTATTTAATACTAATTACTTAAAATCTCTTAAAAACAACTAATGAAGTTTTATCAACCGTTTTTAATGCTAATTACTTGATTAATATTTATCTCTAACAACCTTCAAATCCTTAAATCATGGACTCTTATTAATTAATCCTTATCTCTAACCACTTTCAATTCCTCAAATCATGAACGCCTCAAAAAACATCATTCTTTAAACTAATTTATAAAAAACTTTGACCGTTTTTTCAAAACCACACATTAAAATCGAGATATATCGCGCTACATTGCGCGAGTAGACTTCTAGTATTATACATATATATATATATATATATATATATATATATATATATATATATATATATCTTATTTTATGTGATTACAAGTAAGAGATGCTTTTCTGCACTAGGGCTTTGCTTCAAGCTTTTCTATTTAAACGAAACTGAAATCAAAATGTTAGAAAGAAAGAAAAACTCTATCTCATTGTCTTTCTGGAACTCGTTTTTTGAGCGAAACTTCGAGTCTAGTTTTCAAGTCTACTTTCCATTTATAGTATGTTTATTGAAAAAGATGCTCACAGGTTGGAGATGGTCATGGGTGTAGCTGGTGAGCGGATATGGGGGTACGATAGTGACTGTCACTGGAGATCGCCAAATGGTCCTTTTTGACCTGGTTAGTGTTGCCGGAAAAAAGTGGGAGAAAGACGGAGAACAACGAGTGGGAGATAGAAGTGGTCTATTTATATGGATGAAGATGGGGAAGGGGTTTGACGCTGGAGATGGCACATCAGTCGCCGGGGATGGCGTCGAATGGTGTCGTGCGTGTATGTATATATATGGATATAATAAAAAGAAATTAGAGTAAATTACGATTTGTTCTCTTTAGTTTAAATTAGAGTAAATTACAAATTGGTCCCTCTGATTTTAACAAAACTGTACAACTCGTCCTTCTAAAGAAAAATGACGAAAATATCCTTTAATTTAACCGAGTTTTTCAACGGAGATAACGACAAGGGACCAAATCTGGACAGAAATGCATATTGTAGTGTCTAAGTGTAATTTTTAAGTTGTAGGGACCAAAAGTGTAGTTTACTAAAAAATGTATTACATTATATTAATAAAAACTAAATAATTAAAATAAATTAAACTAATTTAATTTAATTAGATAATTTCAAGTTAAACAATATATTTGGGATTATGAAAATACAACACTTCATTTCATCAAAATGTATCATGGTTGCTAAGGATTGTTAAATTTCCTCATTTTTGAAATTTGATGGAATTCAGAGATTTCTTCCACTAAAAAAGAACGAACCAAATGAAGAAATGAAATTTGGTTAATATAATTCAACATTCCAATTTCATCAGATTTCTCCAGAATCTTAGAACCAAATGCCATCTAAATCTCTAAAAAAAGTACATCGATCTCCAACTACTATTTTATTTAGCAATCCTAACATTAATTTTATTAAGAATAAATTACATTTTTGGTCCTTATGGTATCCACTCATTATCAACTTTGGTCCCTCTTTCAAATTAATTACACTTTTGGTCACTATGGTTTCTATTTTATTTCACTTTTGATCCCTCTGACTAACTTTAAATAAATGATTAGTTAACTTAAGGGTATTTTAGTTTATTTACCTATTTTTGTCTTTTTCCTTTTTTGTTTCATTAGAGTACACAGTAAATTACAATTTTAGTCCTTGTGGTTTGTTTTTTTCCCTTTCTTTTTTCTATCCTACCCTTTTCATTTTATACATTTTAGAGTAAATTACGGATTTGGTTCCTGTGGTATGTCGATTTTTACAGAATTCGTCCCTAGACTTCATTTATTATGGATTTGGTACCAGTGGTAATCCAAATAGTCGAGTATCAAATGGAAATTGGTGGTAAATAAGGATACTTCATAATTCTTCTAGGACAAGTAGGAAGATCATCGATCTAGATGAAGTTACGAGAAATCGATGACATCGATAAGTATATGTTTGGATGTTAGAATTGTAATGAGTGTGCTACATAGATAACATGGTGTTGATATAAGGTTAAACTAAAGGGTGATCTCAAGTCTTTTAATGATATTTGATTTATTAATTTAAAATCGACTAAACCGACTTCCATGAGTAAAGTAAGATGGATTTTCATGATTTTATAGGGACAATTTCAATGCTTTAGAGCAAAAAACACGTAGGAAAACTCGAGTGACGTAAACAACATGACATAGAGGAGAATGTTAGTTGAATGATCAAATATAGTTAATTAATGTTGAGTAATGAAACTTTGGTAATTTTATAAAAGGTGAAATGTGGATTGAGGATAATAGCCTATAATTTGAAGGTTTAAATGATGGACGATTGGGATGTTGCAATCAAATCGACCAAAATAAACGGATTTAAGGATGCCTAACTCGTAAGTCGTAGTGAAATGAAGTGAATAGAAAATGTTTAAGGCATGCTATGCACATTTAATGGAGACATAGTGTAACGACCCAGACCTTTTTCGAAGTGTTTTGCGTTTGGTGTGGAGTTTTAAATAAAAGCAGAAGTTGAGGGGCTAGTTGGTAAATAAGAGTTGGAGTATAAAAGGGCACAAAACCCTAGGCATCATTCCAAAAATCCCTGAATTCATTGTGTTTGTCGGCTGGGTTCATTGATAGGAAAAGAAACTAGAGTTTTGAGGGGTTTTGGGTGCATTTGAAGGGAAGAATCATCAAGTCTTGGAATCAGAAGAAGGATTAGGATTTGGAATTCGTTTCTTGCAGCAATCAATCAGGTAATCCTTAATCCATAACTTCATTTAAGATTCATCTGGTGATTTTCGAGTTTGTGAGTTTTCTTGCAAAAGTTATTTAAGACCATTAAGGGAGATTTAAGCACCTTGGATTGCGTTTTGTCAAGTAAAACCTTGTGGGGGTTGGTAATAGAATTGTATGTAGTTAATCGTCACTTTATCTTTCTGTTTAGTGAGCGTTTAGCAAGATTTCGAGTATTAAACTCGAACAGCGCTTTACCCGGAAAGCTTAATGCGACGCAGGTGTCCGGAAGTTTGTCCGGAAAGCTTCGAATGTTATAGGTTACCGGGTAGAGTGTCCGGAAAGTAGAAATACTCGGAATGTAGAGTTATCCGGGAAATAGTGTTATCCGGAAAGCAGAGGTGTTCGGACAGTTATGGTGTTCGGTAAGTAGAAACGTCCGGAAAGTAAGGGTTGTCCGGTAAGTTGTATCCGGACAATTTGGTTAGTTAGCTTATGTGTTTGTCCTTTGACTCAGGAGATCGTTTGGAAGTACACAGCAGAGTGGGAAGGAAGTAGGCATATCAGGTGAGTTTTCTAACTAAAATACGTGCCTTTTTAACATGTTTTCTAAAGTGAATACATGATGAGAAATGCCATGTTTTGTTCCTATGCTTTTATTGCATGAAAGTTGTTTAAAGTTATATGTGAGATGTATGCATACATAGCGTAGACGTAAATTGGCTAAGTCGGGGGGAGGTTCCGCCAGTATTCACGTCGAAGGGAGGTTCCGTTTATGCCATGGGAAGTAAGTCCCAGTAAGGCAACGTGATACTGACTCGTTGTCACCCTCGGGTGACTTCAGGGTGCCATTTACGAGGGCGGATTTATCCGTGTAAGATTTTACTGTTCATTTATGTGAAAGTTTATTTATTGAAAGATTACTTATGTATCTGAAAGTGATGAAAAGTTTTAAAACGATTTTGAGAACTGTCAGGAGGGACTCACTAGACCTCATGGTCTAACCCTCGCTTCTTTTCAAATTAAAACCCTTTTCAGGAAAGTAGGTAGCAAAGGGCTCTAGCAGGTGAACGGAGCAGTTAGAGAATAGAGGCAGTAGAAGCTTTGACACTATTTCACTTAATTATAGTATTTCTCAGTTGTGTAATAGGTTGATTCCGCCAACCTGAATTTTGAGACTTGTGTAAGGAAATTTTGGGACCCGTTTTGGGATGTTTCAGTTATTATGAATTGCATTCTCTATTTTTGTTCGGGTTGTTACAATTGGTATCAGAGCCATAGTTTAAGGGATTTAGGTGACCGGATGGGCCTAGACTTAAACTTTGGGAGTAGAAATCACAACTGAGAAACAGGAATGCGTTAGAAGAGCACTTTTAGAGATGGGACTAATAGGGTACTGAGGACGGTCATGTAAGGTAAGTTGGGATTACACCTGGCCAGTGTAATTGTGAACTTACAGGTACATGTATGTGCTTAAATTGCCTTATTATTCTGTTGTTGTAGTATTAAATTAGTTTAACTGTGGTGTATCAGTAAGCGAGAATGTCTGCGAGAACCCTGAGAAGTAGGTCGATTCCGCTTGTGGAGGAAGCGAGAACCAAGAATACTACGCCGCAGGAGGAGGCAGTACGAGTCGAGGAACTGGCAGAGGATGGACCAGTAAATTCTCCAAGGGCGGCAGCTACTCGGGGAAGAGGTAGAGGCCGTGGGAGACCCCGAGGAGCAGTATCGAGAAAGGTCGTTACTGAGGTGGGGGCGGCGACCACTAAGGGCAAAGGTAAGAAGAAGAAAGCGTCCGGTAGGCGTAAGACTAAGAGCGTAGAAGAACCTGAGGTACAAGAGATATCTGAACAGGAGAGTATTGTACCAGCAAAGAAAGTGAAAGCTAAGAAATGGAGTAAACCCGGAAGCGCACCAGCTTTCGTGACTGAGGATAAGTTCACAGCAGAGATGAATAAGCTACAAAAGACCTTGCAAGCAGTGTTAGAAAATCAGAATAAGACTACATCTGGGGAAATAACCCAGAACAGTACTGGGAAGAAGACCGAGGAAAGTAGTGAACCACGAACTGAGATAGGCAACAACTCGATGACAACTCCGATTGCCACTTCGGAACCAAAGTCAGAAAAATGATGTTCGTTTAAGACATTCATTTCGTGCAAGCCTCCAACGTTCAACGGGGAGCGCAACCCTGTTCTGGCATTGAAATGGGTTCGCGAGATGGAACTAGCATTCGATACTAGCAAATGCTCAGAGGGAGATAGAGTACTTTTTGCAATGTCGATGATGAAGTCTGAAGCCATCTTCTGGTGGGATGTTGAGACCGGAGGTAGCAAAGAGGATGTCGTGGGAAACTTTTGTCAAGACGTTCCGAGCACAGTTTTTGTAAAGCCTGTGTCCCGGTACGGTTTCATTTTTACGTATTTATTTATTAAATATGTTTCTCTAATCGATTTCGTAATAATGAGTTTTGTCGGGGAAGACCATAAATGATAATATTTTGTCCTGAAGGGGTTAAATATTAAAATCCTAATTTAAGTGGAAATAATGGGAAGTACCTTAAAAACTAGGGGCTAAAGGTGTTTTTTTGGCATTAGTTTGCATGGGGTCGGCCCATGAAGGGGAACCGACCCCTTCCCCTTTCTCGCTTCTAATTAACGGCACACACACAGAACAAACACAAAAACCCTATTCGCTATTTCCTTGTGATCATCGTCGAACCCTCTTCCCTCCCTTCTTGCTGCCGCTGCTAATCCACCCAGAACCACCGTCGGAGTTGCCGTCGCCGCTTTCGTGCCGGCGAAAGTAGATTGCAGTGAAAGAGGGAGAGATCGAGAGAGAGAGGGAGTTGGAGTTCGTGTGTCGCTGCTGTGTACTCGTCGCGAGGTAAGGATCTGCATCTCCTTGTTTTTCTTTCTTGCATCGTCGTCAATGTAACCGGGAAACCACCGCCGCCGCCGCAGCCATGGCTGCCGGCGGTGTGTCGCCCCGTGAACCACCTTGGTGGTGGCTATAAGGGCGGGTTAGCGGCTATTCGTTTTGCGAGGGTGCGTGAGTGGCCGGGATAGGATGTTAGATCATCCCGTTGCCTCGTCGGCTTATCTTACCGAAACCGCCGGTGTGTGCCGCCGTGAACCACCAATGTGGTGGTTGTGAGGGCGGGGGTGCAACGTGTAGGGAAAGCTCGTGTGTAGGGGTGTGGCGGAAATAGGGTGGTCGGGCTTCCGATTGGCTTCGTCGGTTTGTTTTACCGAACCACCACCACCGCCGGTGGTGGCTGCCGCCGCCGACCACCACTGCCCAAGGTGGCAGTGGGTGGTGTTTCTCTAACCCAACCATTAGAGGCCTTAGTACTTAAAACCCTAAACCTAGTCGCAATCCTAACCTTAATCGCAAAAACCTTAAACCGAAACCTTAATCCTTTAAAACCTCGTTTTGGGTTACTTTTCGGGCGTTGCATTTTGTTAGGGTGGAAACCCTTACCGACCTGGTGCACTTGCACTTCGTTGGGGCTGATAAGGCGTAACTCCAATTGTCCATGGGTTAATACCCAATACTGTTAGAGTATTAATGTCAATATGTATAGTTCAGGGTCCTTTCTGTAATTATGTGTAACTTACCTTGTATAAATAGTCTCTTAGGATTTCATTATTAGGTTAGACACTTCATTTGTAACACTCTCTCATTATATGAAAATCGGTCGATTCAGCCATCTCAAGTGTGTCTCTCAATCTATCAATCGACTCTCCAAATCTAACATGGTATCAGAGCTGTAGGCAAGTATCCTCAGCCATCTTCCAGATCTGCATTCTCATTTTATTTCTCTTTATTTTGCTGCTCTCGTTTTTGCTCCGAAAAACCATTTTCTGTTGGTTTTTTGACAAAACACCAAGCATTAAAGTTGCCCAGAATAGCATCACGAACCTGCGTACCAATTTTCAGCCAAAACCGATAAGTTTTGAAATTTCGACTCAAAAACATCTTAAATCTCATAACTATCGCAACCCTCAAAGTTTCATAACTATCGCAACCCTCAGAGCTTCATAACTATCGCAACCCTCAGAGCTTCATAACTATCGCAACCCTCTGTTGCGACTCTCAGCCTCATAACTATCGCAAACCTCAGACTCTAAACTATCGCAACCCTTACTTGCGACAATCTCAATTATCGCAATCTTCAATTGCGACAAGCCCTATTATCGCAACCTTCACTTGCGACTCAGTCAGTTATCGCAACCCTTACTTGCGACAATCTCAATTATCGCAACCTTCAATTGCGACTTGTTCCGTTATCGCAACCTTTACTTGCGACAAACCTTGTTATCGCAACCTTCACTTGCGACACTTGTGTGTTGCGATATCAGTTGGCTGCGATATCTCAACTCCGGGTCTCACTTTTCTGAAGTTTTAGTTCCAAAACACTCACAACTCAGAAACTCCTCTTTTCGATTTTCAATTCCGGAACACACAGTTTCGGTACCTTACGATCAGTTCCTTAAATCCTCATCAGTCAGATGGTTACCAATACTCAGATTCAATACAGTGACTGCACGTTTTGTCACTCTACTTCTCATCTTCTTCTCAACTGCCCAATTCGAAAATGTCGCTGGTGTGGGATCAGACAACCACGACACTATGGGTCTGACTGTCCAAAGCATTCACGGAATGCAGGTAAGCAAAAGCAACAACTGCGTACTCAGTCCCTTGCTGGATCAATCACTCCAGACTCCTCTACACCGCCAATTCAGGTACTGCATAACACCAACTCATCACCTGACCTTATGGCACTCCTGCGCCAAAACCAAGACCAAATAAAGCGACTCATGACAGGTTCTATGGGTACACCGCCAATTCAGGCACTGCATAAGACCCACTCATCACCTGACCTTATGACACTCCTGCGCCAAAACCAAGACCAAATAGATCGACTCCTGACAGGTTCTATGGGTATGAATTCTCAGTGCAATGTCTCAGCACCAGGTAATCCTTGGCTATTTGATTCTGGATGTTGTAACCACATGACACCTAAAGCTGACGGGTTTATCTCTAAGCAAACCTCCAGCATGTTCTTATCAGTCCGTACTGCGGATGACACTCGCTTACCAGTATCTTTCAGTGGAACTGTATCTACCACCAATATTCAATTACCTGATGTGCTACATATTCCAAACTTATCTCTGAGTCTGATTTCTATCACTCCGCTTATGGAATCCGGTCTAATTATTCTGTTTCATTCTTCTGGTTGTGTTGTGCAGGATCCAAAGACCAAGCAGATTAACTAGTCTGAACCAAAATGGTTTCGAGTTAATTGGTTTTCGGGTTAAGTGGTTAAGTTAACCGAATACGTATACCTTATTCGGTTAAACCATGAGTTATATCCTAACATAAATCTTGATTTAGTTAATATTTTTTTGTCTTTGTCGAACACGTGAACACGAGAAACAAATGTATGCATAAGAAGCTAGAGAAAGCGAGATTAAATTCTGGTTGAAGTCGGTTTTTTTATGAGTAAAGTCTACCGTCTAGTGGTCAAATCTATGTAGAAGATTAAGGGCCTGTTTATTAGCAGCTTAATGAGCTTAATGGGACACATAGTTATACATGATTGTTTGGTAATGGCTTAATGTAATTTTTAGAGCAAAATACATAGAAAGAAATGGTACGTACGTTCATGTTGTAGATGGATTTGAGATTTCATAAGTTGGAGACTTCTAAAAGTATGTCTAAGTTGCAGATTAATTGTATGTTAAGTTCGGTTTGATGTTAAATGGTTGTAGGGACATCACATGACATGATAGAGGGAGGATTCTCATTACTAATGAAAACTCTCATTAGTAAAAGCATGTTAAAATTGGGATTCAATCATCCTATTTTGGCTGGCTTCTCTTTTGTGCAACAAAACAAAGATGATAAAAGTCTAAAAACACAAGATTGATTCTGCTACTTTTACCCATAATACTAATACTACGGCTACATAAATGTTTCACAAAAGAAAATTAGGAAACATAGAGAGGTACTTATCGAAAAAACACAATGGTATGAAGGAAGTGAACAACATTGATCCTTTGTTTAGCGGGCGGAATCATTCAAGTTTTCAATCTCAAGACCTAACCAAGTACATTGTTATTTCTTTCATTCCAACCCAACACTCGTCTTCCACGTCTCGGTTACGCACCACTAGCATACAAACGGGTCCATTCCTTTGCTGCAAGTCGTATACAATAAACCAATAAAAAATAAACTCTTGAATGCATTGTGTATTAGGGGAAGGTTAAAACGAACACTATATATATTTTGATAACCAATATACGCATTTCATACAAAGATCCCCCTTCTCTTACAAACCCAATAAATCGTACAAACTTAAAAGCCCGTTTTCAATGTGTTGTTTCATATACAGAAACAACATGAGTGAAATAGTGTTAAAGTGTTTGTTTCTTATGTGAAACACTCAAAACTGTTGTGTTTTTTTTCCAGACAAAACAGTCTTGAACGTTTCTCATATTTAACAACGCTGCATTTTCAAACGTGTTGTTTCATATATAAAACAATACATGAAAACCGGTTTGTAAGTTTGCGATTTTTTGGATTTGTAAATGATCATGTCCCTTGATACTTGTACACCATATTAATTTTAGTGAGTATATGCACCAATGCATGTGTAGTACATATACAATAATGAATATAAGCATTGATAAATACATACATTGGTATGTGTGTGTATTGGTTCTCACGGTTCTCAAAATATGTATGGTTCTCATTTAAACCTGCCCCTTGTGTATTATCTAAAAAATAACAGAATCATTTATTGCATATTACCTGTTTCAACAGCTTCAGCTTCATTGGATTTCCAGTGCTTTGCTATATTCTCAGAGAGTGGATCATCTGGGTTTGGAGCACTTAGAAGAGCCTGGATGCTAATCAATACAATTGAATAATGCATATGTCAAGCTTCAATTTTTATTAGCAGATGAAAGTAACAAATGGGCTTAGGATTTTCTTCAAAGAAATATGGCTACGAGCGCTTTTCAGGTAATCTATGTGAAATTTTTATTTCTATCTTCCTTTTATGGCAAAAATTTGAACTATTTATTTCCATCTACAGTTACAAAACAATGGGATTTCCTCCGTCTGTCTACTAAGAGCATCTAACCAAATTCTCCAAAATGGTATAGATGAAGATTTTGGAGTTTTTAACCTATTTATTTTGCTCCAACCGATCCTCCAAAGCTTGCTCCAAAATGGAGAAAGCAGGAGAGAAGATAAAACTCTCCAAATTAAATGAAGAGAGATAAATGGTTTTCTATTGTTACACCAATGAAGTTGAACGCACTATCATTTCATATAAAAATTTTGGAAAATTTGTTAGGATATTAAATTCATTGAATATTTTAATATAATTAATGTTGAAATCTCCAAAATAGAGAAATTGTTCCAGTTGAATGTACATTTTTTGGAGATTTTAACCTTCCGATTCTCCATTTTTCAGAGAATATGTTGGAGGTGTTCTAATGATATTATGGACAATTATACCTCAGGAGTACAGTGCGAATCTGAAGAGCGGGGCTCCATTTGTCTTTGAGGATATCAAGACAAATCCTACCAAGCTGCATATAAAACTCATACTAAGAAACAGACAAACCTGGGAACATAAAAAGAAAGAAGTGGCGGGTAGGACAAACCTTGTCAATGTTCGGATGGTAAATTTTTGTAAGAAACCGAACCTGTTACATATAAAATACGAAGACAAGTCAAACTATAGGAAAACATTACTATTTGTACAACACAAGCATAAATGCAAACCTTAAATTGCACCAAGGCAAGCATAGATGCATGCAAGTTACAACATATTAAGGACCCATGCAAGCAACAAAACAGCCAAACAACACCTGAAATCAATTGTAGGCTAACACAAAATACTTTCCCACATACAACAAAAAGAACAAGGAGGGATTCAAAAGATCTCTGAAATCAACAGCTGTTTCGGGTGTTAAATATGATTCTCCAAAAAACACAAAGAACAGAGAGCAGAAATTTTCAATTAGAAAGACTTCAGACTTCCAACATCATTCTATTTCCTATGACAAAATTCTCCCAAAAACACAGAACAGAGCAGAAATTTTCTTCAATAGTCAACTTGAAATTGTGGAACTTAAAATAGACTGCTTGAAAATGAAGTTGTAGATGAAATTATCCTATAATAAAGATTTAAACCGTTCATGGAGTAGGGTTTCGTGGTGCATAAGTAATGGTATTCAACATATTCTCTCTCCTTCAACAGGTTCACCGCTAAGACTCCATATCAATGATAGGTGATTGCCACCTTTCACTAAAATCTAAAGCAGCACACATTGATATCAGTCCTAAGTACAACTTTACAAGCAGTCACAAGTCCACAACTCTGATGAGGTGATAGCGAAAGAAGCATGATTAACGGCTGGTATAATGAGAGATGGGAGAGTGAGGGGAAGAAATGTGTTTTCTTAGGATTAAAATATGGTCAAAGGCAAAATAGACCACTACCGTCACCTATTGCACTCACATTATTACATTTCAGGAAAGCATGTGGTAAGTGGCAACCCTTTTACATGAGATAATTTCTGATTGTAAAGAGAATACATATATGTATATATATATATATATTATATATATCCTAGCACACGATATTACTTGCTTGTAATAATTGATCATGAGAGCACATACTAGCAGGCTAACATCTCAGTTAGAGAAGGTTCGACTGTAGAAAACAAAGACTATAAAGACGATATTGATTAGATATCAAGTGTTACAGACAAGACTATCTAAAACGTGAAGATATGGACCCCAAAATGAAATGATAACTCTCAAGTGCAAATATTTATAAGCTATGGCAAACAGAATTCTAAGTTGGTCTCCATGGGAACTAGAGATGCACAAACAAGAAGAGTGACAAGTTGTCTTAACTCTTCAGCCACGCACGTACTGTACGTGTTCTTTCATACAAGCCAAGCTACTGCTAAATCATTCTCTTCAATCCACTTGCTTTAAACATATATCAATACTTTTATACGGTTTAACTAACCCAAAAGACTCTAAAGTACATGGAATGCCCACATCTATTTTAAATCAGACCACATGTCATGTGACCAGCATACTCGGACGGTCAAAAAGTTATGATGGTAGCCTTACATATTAGCATTGTATGTTCAAGTAAAGTATGAGACAATTGAGAAATCAAGGTTTATTCCTAACATATGTCCTACACTAATAATTTCTTGGGAAAAAAAAAGCAAAGCGACAGAATGGGATGATAATCAGTTCAATACAAATAGGAAATTAGTAAATTAACACAAAGAAGGTTTCCAAAGATCATGTTTAGTTCATGGAACCACATGCCCTGCATAAACAGAACATATAAGTAAACATATCATAACATACTATATACCAGATTGCTTCTGCCATGATTTGACCAATGGACACAGTTATAATTGGGAACAGTATCCTGGTAGCTGCCTCAAAATGTGTTAATTAACTTATTACATATTATCATCGAGGTAAATTATTCATATCTTAATGGAGGTATAACTCCCTGATCTAATGCACAAAGGATCATATCAGTTTACCATCACTAAAACCCTCCCGGTAGAACATCAAACCTTATAACAAGAATAATCATATAGCGGATAGGGGAATTGGACAACCTTGCCAACATGTTTCAAACTTTCAATATATATTCTGGTACCTTGGGAGCAGCCATTGGATATTCTTCCGGCAGAAATAACTCCAGCTTGAAAACTCCTCCTATAGGCAACCAGAGAGAAAGCATGCATAAAATAAGAATTTTCTCTGAATTGTATATAGTAGCAAAAACCACAACCAAGGCCTCCTTCTGGATATTTTATACAGGAGTAACAGGACCGACATCAAGCTATTCACTCATAAGAACGAATTAAGAAGATTGTAAGGGTGTGACTAATGAAGTAAATGAAAGAATTAAGAAGATTGTTAGGGATAATTGTTACTTTAACGGTTAAAAAACTTTGTGATCCTTGACTTTTCAGATGTTTTGAAAGGTACATCAAAATTAATAACACATATTTGCAAAGTGATGATGTCACGGCTAATTACTAACAAAATCAAAATTGATTTTGTATTCTGTAAATACTGGGACTGACATCACAAAGCTGCAGTGTAACTCTTTCTTTGAACAGAATGAGTAACAGGGTAGAACCCTGAACCTGTCAAAACTTTTATACGTACTAACTACTAAGTTCAAGAGTGGCGGTTTCTTCAATGTTAAACATCCTAAACATAGTTGTGCACAATGATCTCATTCTTTCCTAAGCCCTTTTCAAATGAAATAATTAATAAAGAAACAGTTAATAAAGTAAAACCACTGCTATGCAGACCAGTGCAAGTAAAAAAACTATTCATGAGTTGAATACCTTCGTAAGGAGACTGTGTTGGACCAAGGATCATGACATTAAAATACCGCATGTTATCTTCCGATGGCGATGCGCTTATCCCCGGAGCTACACCAACAAAATCACAAAAAATAAACACAAACACCAAACATGTCTTTCATTGCGCTTCCAAATGTCAACACCTAAAAAACTTATTGATCCAAATCCTCATGCAATCATTACAATTCCCCAACGTATTTACACATTCAAATGAGTTTCCTTATAATAATTCAGAAAAAAACTTGAGGAATAAAATTAAAGTTCACCTGGTTCGCTGAGTAAGCGCTGAGTTTCCTGGATCATAACCACAAAGTCAAAATCTAAGTTAGGGTTTTCAGATGTATATTGATCGATGAAATAATCTGAAACAATATGCATACATACAAACATATCCATATTCTCACAACAAAACAATGAAATCGAGGAATTGAGAAATGGATCAGAAGAGCAGGATCACAAGTTGTTTGTGTTAATACCTTGATAATTCTGCGAGGGAGATTGCTGTTCGCCATGGAAGGGGAAGATTTACGCTAAGGGGGCTTTTGCCTTTTTTAGGAGAGAGAAAGTGGGTTTTCTAGAGAGAGAGAAAGTGAATGGGAGATTACGGATTCCAGACTTTCTTCTCTAGCCGCGACCCAAACTTCGATTCTATTGATGTTATAATTTTTTCCAGCAGGTCCCCAATTTTGCAAAAACGTCCATTCTTGTCTGCTAATTTAGTAAAGTTTCACTATACGTCCTCCATATCAATATATATATATATAAAAGAGAATGTTGGAGAGAGGATTAAGGAGATGCCTCCATGGTCCTTTATCTTTTTTGTGATAATTTTGATTTATTTTTAATTGATTCAACACATTAAATGCTTAATCTTTTCATTTTTTTTAATTTAAATTAAAAACCATTAACCAATATATATTATTATTATATAAAATATTATTTACCTTGCATTTTTAATTATACGATAAATCCTACATTTTTTATTTAAATTTATAAACTTATTATTATTTTTATTTAATCAATAAGGTATATATACTTTTATTAAATGAATTTATTTTTATTTAACTTTTTATATTTTTTTTTATTTAACATCAATATATATATATATAAAGAAGAATGTTGGAGAGAGGATTAAGGAGAGGCCTCCATGACCCTTTATATTTTTTGTGATAATTTTGATTTATTTTTAATTGATTTCAACACATTAAATGCTTAATCTTTTCATTTTCTTTTTTAATTTAAATTAAAAACCATTAACCAATATATATTATTATTATATAAAATATTATTTACCTTGCATTTTTAATCATATGATAAATCCTACATTTTTTATTTAAATTTATAAACTTATTATTATTTTTATTTAATCTATATATACTTTGATTAAATTAATTTATTTTTATTTAACTTTTTATATTTCTTTTTATTTAACAATGTTTATGAATCAAAATTTTTTATTTTTATTTATATTTATAAACTTATTATTATTTTTATTTAATTAATAAGATACAAATTTTTTCGTAACCTAACATGTTTATATATAAATCAATGTACTTTTATTAAATAAATTTATTTTTATATAATTTTTTATATTTCTTTATAAGCTAACAATCAAATTTTTTATTTAAATTTATAAACATATTATTATTTTATTTATTTAATAAGATACAATTTTTTAGTAAGCTAACAATCAATATATATATATATAAAGGAGAGTGTTGGAGAGAGGATTAAGAAGATGCATCCATGGCCCTTTATCTTTTTTGTGATAATTTTGATTTATTTTTAATTGATTTCTTTTTCACAAAACTTGTAAAAATCATCCGCTAAATTTGATATTTCACTTTGTTCAAAACTTTCGAAATACCACTCTTTAAAAGGAATCCAATTTATGTTAGTTCTAAAATCATTAGCAATGATTTGTCTGGCTGGAGAGCCTTTTGAGAAATCAATTTTGTCAATCATTTAAACAAAATTTATATCTGACATCGTGTCAGTTTCTCTAATATGGTGAACGTTTTCATTAACTACACCATTTCTTTTTACTCTTAATTCTTCTATTGGTTCTTGAGAATCTTGGGAATTATTTTCTTCTCTTATTTCTTTATAAGCTAACAATCAAATTTTTTATTTAAATTTATAAACATATTATTATTTTATTCTTTGTTTTAAAGAACCATGAGTGCTAGAGGACTTATTAAGATACCTCTGTAGAATATAATCTGGGTTATTTTTCCATTGAATATCTTTGTCTTCAATTTGAAATATTATTTCTTTGGACTGATTCTCTAAGAATTGAGAATCTGAGTTTTCCTCTTTGCTAATATTAGCATAAGAAAGGCTTTCTTTCTTTTCTTTATCCTTAATATAATTAAGGTATTCTTTCTGAAGAGGATGGTCTTCAGGAAGTGAAGTACCTATAAGGTTCTCGAGTGGATTATCATCCGTGTTAACAATGTTTGAAGCTATTAGCTTCTTTTTACCCATCTGGATAGCCCAATCTTCTGGGGAAGTTCTTCCCCTTCCTCTTCCTCTATAAGAGGAATAACTGTTATGTGAGGAGCTCATACCTGAAATCATAAAAGATATTCTCGTGTTAGGAAATCAGGCAGATGATTTTCTGCTCCTTTTTTATGAACAATTATAAAATCAAAAGGGGCTAAATGCGCCTGCCATCTAGCAAACATTTGTTTTGATACATCATGTTTGAAATCCTTTTGAAACATATATTTAGCAGATATACAATCAGTTTTTATAATAAACTTTTTATTGTAAAGGTCATCTTGGAATTTCAAGACACATTTTACAATTGCAAATAGCTCTTTAGCTATAGTTGCATAGTTTTTCTAGGCTCCATTCCATTTTCCTGAATGGAATCTAACAAGAATTTCTTGTTTTGAAACAGGGTCAATTTGTTTTAAAATTCCCCCATAACCTATATCAGAGGCGTCAGTTTCAACAATCTTTTCCCAAGCAGGGTTTGCTAACATTAAGCAAGGAAGATTCTTGACCTTTTCTTTGATATTTCTTATGGCCTGGGTATGACTATTAGTCCAAGGAGAACTCTTCTTCTTGAGTCTATCATAAAGAATAGAAGTGTCGTTATTTAAATCTTTTATATAGGCAGAAACATAGTTTAAACTACCTAAAAATCTCTGTAATTGGGTTCTATCTGTTATTTGATCCGGGAATTTAGAACTAAATTCTAGAGATCTTTGAATAGGAATAATCCTTCCCTTTTCAATATTATGACCAAGAAATCTGATTTTTGTTTGAAAAAGGGACATCTTTGGTTTAGATATAACTAGACCATTTTGGATAACAACTTTTTTAAAGAGATCAAGATGTTTAAAATGGCTTTCAATATCCATTGAGAAAACTAAAATGTCATCTATATAGCAGATTATAAAATTGCTGTAAGGGTAGAAAATATCATTCATGATTTGTTGGAATTCAGAGGGAGCATTCTTAAGGCCAAAAGGCATAACCTTCCATTCATAATGTCCTATAGGGACGTTAAAAGCAGTTTTATACCTATCTGCTTCAGCTATCTGTATTTGCCAGTAACCTGATTTTAAATCAAATTTTGAAAAGATGACAGCTTGAAAGAGTCTATCAAGCAAATCCTTTTTATTAGGAATGGGATGTCGGATCCATTTTAAAACTTTGTTAAGGGGCTTGTAATTTATTACAAGACGAGGAACTCCTCTTTCTTGTTCAGAATGTTTATTAACATAAAAAGCAGTACAAGACCAGGAAGACTTTGAAGGTTTTATAAGACCTTTTTGTAATAAAGAAGCTATCTCTTTTTTACAGAGTTCCATATACTCCGTATTCATTTGGCAGGGCCTAGCTTTAGTTGGAATATTTTCATTAGAAAAGTCATCTTCATAAGGAAGAGCAACCACATGCTTTTTTCTATCCCAAAAAGCATTTGGATGGTCATTAAAAATTTCCAAAGCAAACTTGTTGTTGATATAATCAATTTTGTTTTGTAATTTGGGATTCGACAGTTTTTCTTCAATCGTTAAAGAGTTTATTTCCCATTTCAAAGAATTTAATTGAAAATTTTTTCTGTCAATTTTTTCTTGTAATTCATTTAAGAATTTTTTAATAGGTTTATTTATAAAATCAAACCTTATACAGTTTCCTTTAAAGGAACCCGTTAAACCTTTTTCATCAATTTGATTTATAGGATAGATATCATAGATAAAAGGTAAACCAAGAATTAACTGGCTTGAAATATCTTTTGCTAAAAGGAAACTGGTTGGAATACAATTTCCATTTTTGCAAATATAAGCTTTTGGAAGTTTATATCTTATATTTAAAGATCCTCCTCCAGCATGAGAGAGGGAGTGGGAAGTTTTTTGAAAATATTTAGTAGGAATTAATCCCTCTTGTATAACATTTAAATCAGCCCCACTGTCAATCATGGCAATAAACTCTTTTTTGAAAGTTCCTTCAATAAGGAGAGTTATTTTTGTATACCATTTTTGTGATATTATCATATTTAAAACCGAAAGATTATCACCTTTTGTAAGAGGAGGGGAATCATCATCCTTTAAGATAGAATCTGTTTTTATGGGATTGATTCTAGAAAAAATAATATCAATATTTTGATGAAGCATGATATTATCATGTTTGAGGTTTTTTACCTCTGTCTTTAGATTTTCAATCTCTTTTGCTAAATCTACCACGGAGGCAGAGTTACTCTTTGAGTGTTTGAGAGCTAGAAGTCTATTAACTTCTTTCATGGAGTAATCTTGGCTATCCTTGAAATGATAAGAAGAAGAAGGCTCAGGAGGTGGTTCTTCTAGATTATCAAGAATCTCAGCTCTTATCATTGGATCTTTGATTTGTTTTAACAGCTTTAAAACATTATCATCAGACAACACATTTATATTAATGTCTTGAAATTGAGAAGCAAGTTGATAAAGATCATCATTTTCACTTGAAAAATTATTTATGTTATTAACCTCAGGTTTTTCTTTTTTACAGGAAAGACCCGACGAACAAGCCTTGCAATCAGGGGAAGAAGAATTTGAATCTTTATCAGATAAATCATCAGAAGAGTAGTTATCAAAATCACTAACTGAATTCAAACTTTCATGGTCTGAATCATAATCAGAAAGTAGAAAGATTTTTGATAAGGAATCTTTTGTCTTTTTATCAATATTAAGATTATTAATTTTCTTTTGAGTCCAACAATTTGACGCATAATGGCCTGTTTTTCCACATTTATGACAAGTTATGGAACTTAAGTCTTTTTTCTTAAAAGATTTAATGCCCTTTTTATAGCTAGGCTTCATGTCTTTATTAAAGTGACTTTTTCTTTTAAAACCACCTTTTCTTTTAAAATCACCTTTGGTCTTTTTGAAAAAAGGTTTTCTTTTCTCTTTATGAGGCACATCCATGCCAAATTGGTCACAAAAATCTCCTAATTGGCTTTTTTCAAGAGATTGATGGGTTTTTATTTGCTTTTTTAAAGCAAGCTCATTACAAAGGGATAAACCCTCTTTAATGCAAATATTTATTAGCATACCATAAGTAAAAGCATCATAATTTATGACCAGGTCTTCACTTCTAATAGTTGTCTTAATTTTTTCAGCAAAAAGACTTGGCAAGCCTTCTATAAACTTGGCTTTCCAAAAATTGTTATTACAATCAGGGAGCTCAAAAATTCGTGAGAGAAAAGTATCTTTATACCAACGAAATTGGGTTAAAGACTTGCATTTAAGATTCATAAGAAGAGTTCTTATATTTTCATCATTGTTTGAAAATCTTCCAGTAAAGTGCTCTATAAGAGTCATGATTAAAGGATAAACAACATTTTCAGTTATATTACTACTATTTGGCTCAGTTTTTACTGAACTATAAATTTCCTCTTTTTGGTCAGGGGTTAGATAATTATCCCACCAACCTTTCAGCTGGCCTGTAAAACCCGCTATAAGCATCTTTGCAATGTTTTTATCTGTATTATTTGTGGTTTTACAAACAGTGCAATACATCATCATTCTATGGGCCATATTGTAAATGTGTTTATTGGTGAAACCATCTAGATTCCACTCATAAATACACTTACCATTATAGCTATTAGTATAGATGTACTCTTGTTCTTCATGAAGAACATCTATAGGGGTAGGACGATGGTAATAATATTTATTAGTGGTGGGTTTATCAGCCCAAGTTACTTTATTTATAAAATCGATTTCGGAATCATTTTCAGAATCTTCAATGATCTTTAAATCATTATTTTAAGTAGACACAGAAGATTTTGAAATAGAGAGATCTTTAAATTTCTTCTCTATGAGATTCTGAAGGTCTGAGACAGGAGTTTTTAATTTAAAATTTTTTATTTCAGGAGGAGGTTGCATGGAAGGTGAAGTAAAAATTACTTCTTTCGACGTTTTTCCCCTTTTTCCTGAATTAAAGGTTTTTTCAAAACCTCTCTAATTTCTCTTTTAAGAGAATTGAATTCTTCTTTTAAAGAAGTAAACTCTTCTCCTAAAATAATAAGATAAAGGTTTGTATAATTTTGTTTTTCTAAAAGCTCATTTATATGTTCTATAGTAACAGTTAAAACCTTTTGGTTAATGGCTTTGGAAAAAGCAGAATAGTTTATAGTAATACCTTTTTTCTGAGTATAACAAGCAGTTTGGGGAGGATAGGTGGAAGTATAAGTTTCATTACTTCCATCGATTTTAAAATCCCTTTCAAAAACATTGATTTGGTATTTCAAGTAATTGTTTATAAACCAAGGGACATAAGATAAAATCTTGTTTTCTTTTTCGCAAAACTTGTAAAAATCATCCGCTAAATTTGATATTTCACTTTGTTCAAAACTTTCGAAATACCACTCTTTAAAAGGAATCCAATTTATGTTAGTTCTAAAATCATTAGCAATGATTTGTCTGGCTGGAGAGCCTTTTGAGAAATCAATTTTGTCAATCATTTAAACAAAATTTATATCTGACATCGTGTCAGTTTCTCTAATATGGTGAACGTTTTCATTAACTACACCATTTCTTTTTACTCTTAATTCTTCTATTGGTTCTTGAGAATCTTGGGAATTATTTTCTTCTCTTATTTCTTTATAAGCTAACAATCAAATTTTTTATTTAAATTTATAAACATATTATTATTTTATTCTTTGTTTTAAAGAACCATGAGTGCTAGAGGACTTATTAAGATACCTCTGTAGAATATAATCTGGGTTATTTTTCCATTGAATATCTTTGTCTTCAATTTGAAATATTATTTCTTTGGACTGATTCTCTAAGAATTGAGAATCTGAGTTTTCCTCTTTGCTAATATTAGCATAAGAAAGGCTTTCTTTCTTTTCTTTATCCTTAATATAATTAAGGTATTCTTTCTGAAGAGGATGGTCTTCAGGAAGTGAAGTACCTATAAGGTTCTCGAGTGGATTATCATCCGTGTTAACAATGTTTGAAGCTATTAGCTTCTTTTTACCCATCTGGATAGCCCAATCTTCTGGGGAAGTTCTTCCCCTTCCTCTTCCTCTATAAGAGGATGGATTTCCTCTTCCTCTATAAGAGGAATAACTGTTATGTGAGGAGCTCATACCTGAAATCATAAAAGATATTCTCGTGTTAGGAAATCAGGCAGATGATTTTCTGCTCCTTTTTTATGAACAATTATAAAATCAAAAGGGGCTAAATGCGCCTGCCATCTAGCAAACATTTGTTTTGATACATCATGTTTGAAATCCTTTTGAAACATATATTTAGCAGATATACAATCAGTTTTTATAATAAACTTTTTATTGTAAAGGTCATCTTGGAATTTCAAGACACATTTTACAATTGCAAATAGCTCTTTAGCTATAGTTGCATAGTTTTTCTGGGCTCCATTCCATTTTCCTGAATGGAATCTAACAAGAATTTATTGTTTTGAAACAGGGTCAATTTGTTTTAAAATTCCCCCATAACCTATATCAGAGGCGTCAGTTTCAACAATCGTTTCCCAAGCAGGGTTTGCTAACATTAAGCAAGGAAGATTCTTGACCTTTTCTTTGATATTTCTTATGGCCTGGGTATGACTATTAGTCCAAGGAGAACTCTTCTTCTTGAGTCTATCATAAAGAATAGAAGTATCGTTATTTAAATCTTTTATATAGGCAGAAACATAGTTTAAACTACCTAAAAATCTCTGTAATTGGGTTCTATCTGTTATTTGATCCGGGAATTTAGAACTAAATTCTAGAGATCTTTGAATAGGAATAATCCTTCCCTTTTCAATATTATGACCAAGAAATCTGATTTTTGTTTGAAAAAGGGACATCTTTGGTTTAGATATAACTAGACCATTTTGGATAACAACTTTTTTAAAGAGATCAAGATGTTTAAAATGGCTTTCAAATGAGATCCCATATATCGCCTCTAGATTACATAGTTGATTATAATCCTTCTAGAGCCTCTACTTCTCAAATAAGAGAAGAAAATAATTCCCAAGATTCTCAAGAACCAATAGAAGAATTGAGAGTAAAAAGAAATGGTGTAGTTAATGAAAACGTTCACCATATTAGAGAAACTGACACGATGTCAGATATAAATTTTGTTTAAATGACTGACAAAATTGATTTCTCAAAAGGCTCTCCAGCCAGACAAATCATTGCTAATGATTTTAGAACTAACATAAATTGGATTCCTTTTAAAGAGTGGTATTTCGAAAGTTTTGAACAAAGTGAAATATCAAATTTAGCGGATGATTTTTACAAGTTTTGTGAAAAAGAAAACAAGATTTTATCTTATGTCCCTTGGTTTATAAACAATTACTTGAAATACCAAATCAATGCTTTTGAAAGGGATTTTAAAATCGATGGAAGTAATGAAACTTATACTTCCACCTATCCTCCCCAAACTGCTTGTTATACTCAGAAAAAAGGTATTACTATAAACTATTCTGCTTTTTCCAAAGCCATTAACCAAAAGGTTTTAACTGTTACTATAGAACATATAAATGAGCTTTTAGAAAAACAAAATTATACAAACCTTTATCTTATTATTTTAGGAGAAGAGTTTACTTCTTTAAAAGAAGAATTCAATTCTCTTAAAAGAGAAATTAGAGAGGTTTTGAAAAAACCTTTAATTCAGGAAAAAGGGGAAAAACGTCGAAAGAAGTAATTTTTACTTCACCTTCCATGCAACCTCCTCCTGAAATGAAAAATTTTAAATTAAAAACTTCTGTCTCAGACCTTCAGAATCTCATAGAGAAGAAATTTAAAGATCTCTCTATTTCAAAATCTTCTGTGTCTACTTTAAATAATGATTTAAAGATCATTGAAGATTCTGAAAATGATTCCGAAATCGATTTTATAAATAAAGTAACTTGGGCTGATAAACCCACCACTAATAAATATTATTACCATCGCCCTACCCCTATAGATGTTCTTCATGAAGAACAAGAGTACACCTATACTAATAGCTATAATGGTAAGTGTATTTATGAGTGGAATCTAGATGGTTTCACCAATAAACACATTTACAATATGGCCCATAGAATGATGATGTATTGCACTGTTTGTAAAACCACAAATAATACAGATAAAAACATTGCAAAGATGCTTATAGCGGGTTTTACAGGCCAGCTGAAAGGTTGGTGGGATAATTATCTAACCCCTGACCAAAAAGAGGAAATTTATAGTTCAGTAAAAACTGAGCCAAATAGTAGTAATATAACTTTACCTTAATTATATTAAGGATAAAGAAAAGAAAGAAAGCCTTTCTTATGCTAATATTAGCAAAGAGGAAAACTCAGATTCTCAATTCTTAGAGAATCAGTCCAAAGAAATAATATTTCAAATTGAAGACAAAGATATTCAATGGAAAAATAACCCAGATTATATTCTACAGAGGTATCTTAATAAGTCCTCTAGCACTCATGGTTCTTTAAAACAAAGACAATATTATGAGGGTCTTTTAAATTCTACAAATTGTGTAGAGATCACTCATTTCTCTCCTGCTACAAAATCCGAAGTTTATAACTTCTCAAAATTCATTATAAAGAAAATTATTTCTTTCGAAGAATGGGGAATATCTCTGTTAACTGAGAGGGAATGGTACTCTCCTCACCATAAATGTAATTTTAAATTCAATTACTGGGATTATATTACCAGTTTTGAAAAGGTTCTTGTTTATGAAAATGAAAATAAGAAACACACTTGGTTTCTAAAAATTTGTGATAAATGCTTTCACTATCCAGTTCCTAACTGGTTTTTCACCTGGTGGAGAAATTTTGGCACCACTGGAGAAATTCTCCCTGATAATTTAAACCTTTGTTTAAAACAATGGGTGTCTTATTCACCAAAAGTTTATAACAACAAAACTCAATACATTATTGAGGGACAGAACACATGCTGGTTCTTTATGGAATTCAGTATCCCTTGGATATGGAAATGGAAGCCTATTTTTTGTTATACCGAAATCATGGCCCCTTGCTTGAAAAGACAAGGTCTTACCAGATATTGGGATAAATTATCCCGTAATGATCCTGAGACAAAAAAGCCTTATGGCGAGGAAATGGTGTCAAACATCATCAAGAATGTAGCTCTTTATAAAGAGCAATATGAAGAGAAGCAGGGTCAAGAAGACACAGATGAAATCAGTCTTTTCAAGAGAATGTCTCAAAGATACTCAGAGACACACTCAAAAAAAGAGATTATAGATCTCTATGTTTCCAAAATGAAGGAAGACTTATTAAAAAATATAGGTCCAGATTCAAGATCAGATGCTTCGATGACATCGGAACAAATGACGCAAGATGCACAAGACCCGGATGATGATCCTGGGATTTTTCTAGATAATGATCTAGACACATTTATTATCTCGATGACAGATAAAACAAAAAAGATGAAGTAATCAGTTATCTTCATTATCAGTCGACATAATATGGCCGACACTTTTCACTATTCATGAATAGTTTAGTGGAATCTCCACTTTTTGCTTTTAAAAAGTTTTTTGTTTTATTTCTTTTTAGCTCTATATAAGAGAGCCTCCTCCCTTAGTATTAGGTACCACTTTCTTAGACTCTCTCTACATTTACTGCTTTCTCTCCTTTCCAGTTTGTAATATTAAGCATTTCAATAAAGAAAAAGCTTGTGGATACTGAAGGGCCACATTTGTAAGTTGTTTTTATTACAGTCTTTATAAGCTTTATTTATTATTTGTTAGCCATGATTGGCTAAATTAAGATTTTATGTTAGAACATACTTGTTATGTTTACATTTACAGATTACCATGGATAATATAATTTCTAAGTCATAAATCTGTATTCTAAGTCTTTGGTCGAGTGCCAACTTCATTGTTAATTTCCACCCTATCCAGGCCAGTAGAGCCGTTTAATGGGTTTCCCTGGTTAACATTAATGAAGGTGTTAAATGGTGGCTTAAGACTTATTAATTCAGATCCTTGGGTTAAAAATGGTTAGGATAAACATCAAAATAGACTGGACCATGGGCCAGGCTTGATTGGATAATTCCCATCAGGGATTGTTTCCAATTTATATTTCTACCTTAATAAGATACAATTTTTTAGTAAGCTAACAATCAATATATATATATAAAGGAGAGTGTTGGAGAGAGGATTAAGAAGATGCATCCATGGCCCTTTATCTTTTTTGTGATAATTTTGATTTATTTTTAATTGATTTCAACACATTAAATGCTTAATCTTTTCATTTTTTTTAATTTAAATTAAAAACCATTAACCAATATATATTATTATTATATAAAATATTATTTACATTGCATTTTTAATTATACGATAAATCCTACATTTTTTATTTAAATTTATAAACTTATTATTATTTTTATTTAATCAATAAGGTATATATACTTTTATTAAATGAATTTATTTTATTTAACTTTTTATATTTCTTTTTATTTAACATCAATATATCAATATAAAGTAGAATGTTGGAGAGAGGATTAAGAAGAGGCCTCCATGGCCCTTTATCTTTTTTGTGATAATTTTGATTTATTTTTAATTGATTTCAACACATTAAATGCTTAATCTTTTCATTTCTTTTTTTAATTTAAATTAAAAACCATTAACCAATATATATTATTATTATATAAAATATTATTTACCTTGCATTTTTAATTATACGATAAATCCTAAGGTATATATACTTTGATTAAATGAATTTATTTTTATTTACCTTTTTATATTTCTTTTTATTTAACAATGTTTATGAATCAAAATTTTTTATTTTTATTTATATTTATAAACTTATTATTATTTTTATTTAATTAATAAGATACAAATTTTTTCGTAACCTAACATGTTTATAAATAAATCAATGTACTTTTATTAAATAAATTTATTTTTATATAATTTTTTATATTTCTTTATAAGCTAACAATCAATTTTTTTATTTAAATTTATAAACATATTATTATTTTATTTATTTAATAAGATACAATTTTTTAGTAAGCTAACAATCAATAAATAAATATATATATATATATATATATATAAAGGAGAATGTTGGAGAGAGGATTAAGGAGATGCATCAATGGCCCTTTATCTTTTTTGTGATAAATTTGATTTATTTTTAATTGATTTCAACATATTAAATGCTTAATCTTTTCATTTTTTTAACTTAAATTAAAAACCATTAACCAATATATATTATTATTATATAAAATATTATTTACATTGCGTTTTTAATTATAAGATAAATCCTACATTTTTTATTTAAATTTATAAACTTATTATTATTTTTATTTAATCAATAAGGTATATATACTTTTATTAAATAAATTTGTTTTATTTAACTTTTTATATTTCTTTTTATTTAACATCAATATATATATATAAAGGAGAATGTTGGAGAGAGGATTAAGAAGTGGCATCCATTGCCCTTTATATTTTTTGTGATAATTTTGATTTATTTTTAATTGATTTCAACACATTAAATGTTTAATCTTTTTATTTTCTTTTTTAATTTAAATTAAAAATCATTAACCAATATATATTATTATTATTATATAAAATATTATTTACCTTGCATTTTTAATTATACGATAAATCCTACATTTTTTATTTAAATTTATAAACTTATTATTATTTTTATTTAATCAATAAGGTATATATACTTTGATTAAATGAATTTATTTTTATTTAACTTTGTATATTCTTTTTATTTAACAATGTTTATAAATCAAATTTTATTTATTTATTTATATTTATAAACCTATTATTATTTTTATTTATATAATAAGATACAAATTTTTTCGTAACCTAACATGTTTATAAATAAATCAATATACTTTTATTAAATGAATTTATTTTTATATAATTTTTTATATTTCTTTATAAGCTAACAATCAAATTTTTTTATTTAAATTTATAAACATATTATTATTTTATTTATTTAATAAGATACAATTTTTTAGTAAGCTAACAACCATCATCAATATATATATATATAGAGGAAGGTTCAAACGAGGAGCGCATCAATTTAAGAGAACGTGAGGAGCACTCTCATGCTTCTGATCACATGTGATCAACAACTGCTAAAAAATCGGAACAAATCGAAAATTCGCGCAAGATGTGGCGCGAGGCGTGACGCGAGGTGGCAAGTCGTGGATCATTAATGATTCACAACTGTTAATCATATGTGATCCATAACTGTCAATTGCTCCTCCAGATCAGTTGTGAATCACATGTGATTCATAACTGTCAATTGCTCCTCACGTTCTCTTAAATTGGTACGCTCCTCGTTTGAACCCGCCTCTCTCTCTCTCTCTCTCTATATATATATATATATATATTGTAACGTCCCAAATTCATAACATGCATTACTAACGGATAAGCATTCAAATTTGATAGATAATCCTGTCTTTACATCCTCCATAAATAATACTAAACAAAATTGACAGCGAAAGTCTCTAAATTCCACAGCCGAGACCTATTCTATAGTCATCATAGCCAAAACTTAAAGTTACTCTAAGCTTCAAGTCCTTCTTATCGCCTCCTAGTTTAAGTTTATTACAATCCACCACACATACTTTTGAGGAAGTGAGATCGAGATAAACCCAAAAAAAGAGCCTGATAACCAATCCAAATCGTTAAATTGATATGACTAAACAAAAATTTCTCCCTATTTTTTAACTCAATAATTGTTGAAATATAACAAAAGATGTTTCGTGATTGTAAAACTGATATTCGTTGACGTGGTGGCGTGCGATGAAGAATCGAAAGAATGGAGCGAAGGAGACGAACGCCGCTGGTGTGCGTTCGTGTGGTGCACGGCGGTTGGTGATGGCGAAGATGTTCGTTGACGACAAAAGAGAGGTGGAAGAGGGCGGCGGTGCTTGGTCACGGCGGAAATGGAGATAAATCGAGAGGAGAGAGGGCGCAGCGGCGGCTGCTGGTTGTTACTGCTGCTATGTCTGGCGGCTGAAGTAGAAGGTGGTGACAGTGGCGTAGGGCGGCGCCTGGTGGTGGTGGCGTTCGATGGTCGAACGAGGGAGAAGAGAGAAGAAGCAGCGCCGACGGTTGTGACTGGTTGAAGAAGAATGAAGGCGATTGTGGTTTTCGACGGCGGTTGGAGGAGCAGTCGCCGGCAGGTAGTGGTGGCTGGCGGCTGTTTAGTTTGCGACGGGAAGGTTGGGGTCATGGGGACATTAGGTTTTTTTTCTAAATTAAAAAAAGAGTGAATTACAACTGTGGTCCCTGTGGTTTACCTAAATTTTGGATTTGGTCCCTAGAGAACACTATCTATAGTGGTGGTCCCTAACTTTTTATTTTCATAACACCATGGTCCCTTGACTTAACGCCGTTAGTTTGTTCAACGTTAACTGATATCATGTGCAATGCACATGAGGGCAAAAATGTCCTTTTGCCCTTCTTCCTCCCAACTCCATCTTCCGTAATCCACTGAACTCTAATTACATCATTCATGAATCATGACAGTGAGTTTGACGAAAGAAACAAGAACAAATTCATACAAGGAGTCTAAAATATGAAATCCATACAAATTGAAGACAAATCTAAAAACAAAAAAAAACCCTAAAAATATACAACTAAATATCGCTTATGTGTTCCTCATCAATCTCCACAACTTTAGACCCTGTCACTCCAATCTGATTTTTAAACAAACATTCGATTTTTCACAAAATTGTTGATTCCATTCAACAACAAATTTGTGATTCTAAACCCAACTCGCAAAATCAGAAGATTTGGGTAAATCCAAAACCCATTTTTGAAGTACAACAGATTGAACTGTTCAACAGCAAAAATGGGGGAAATCTGATCTAAACAACCAACAATACTCTAATAACAACACCCTTTTCCACTAAATATCGTTTTTGCACTAAATCGGCCACAAAATGTAATTAAAATCCAAGTAAACGTATGAAGAAAAATCCGATTTTAGAGGAAACTCAAAACCCAATACTCGATTAGGGTTGTTGAACAAAAACATGATTCTCGAATCATTCAAGACACCCTTAAAGAGTCAAGCTGTAATAGTGCATGAAAAGAAGAATCGAGATTTACCAAGCCATGAATTCAACTTTCAAATATCGAAACTCAATCAATAAACTCGTCTCGGTTTCATCAACAGACTCCTGTTTGACTGAATTTGTGGTCCTTGGACCAATTTCTCCATACATTCAAAGGTAAACTCAAGATTTCTTTGCTATGTATTTTCCCTCAATTTGCCAACTATTTGGGGTACACCATTTTTCAACAGTATTGAGTCTAAAACACGTCCTTTGACTCTTCAGGATTTTTTTTACTTACATTTATATTTTGGAGGATATAAATCTAGGATTTGGGTTTATGGTCGATTGAGGGAATAAATATGGGATTTGTTTGAGGGGATGGTATAATATGGAATCTGGGTTTAAGGTTGGGATGGGGATGAGAACGTGGGTGGGAAGTGGGGTGGGTTAGAATTTAATTATTATTTTTCTTAAAAAATGAGGTAAAAGACAAAAAGGTCCCTTACATGACGGCCATATATGGAGTTAACGGTGGCTAAACTAACGGTGTTAAGTAGAAGGACTAAAGGTGTTATGAAAATAAAAAGTTAGGGACCTTTGGTGTAGATAGTTTGTTTGAGGGACCATATCCAAATTCAGAGCAAACCACAGGGACCACCAGTGTAATTCACTCTTAAAAAAACTGATTTATTTATTTTATTTATTATTTTTTTGAAAAATTATTTTTAATTAAAAAGATAAAAAAATCAAAAGGAACAAGGGAGAGGAGTTAAGTTTCTGTCCATGTTTCACGGCCGGGTCATTTTTTTCACTCCCGGGGACTTTGGCCCTCCCCGGCCAGGGAGATTTCTTCACGGGCGGGGAGTTTGGGCAGAAAGTATATTTTCAAATGATGCATTTTTCACTCCCGAGGAAATTTCTTCACGTCCGGGGAGTTTCAACAGAAGATTATTTTTGAAAAATTCACTTCTAGGGAGAAAATTTCACGGGCGAGGAGTTCGGCCAGAACATAGAACAACACGAAAAAATTATAATATATATATATATATATATATATATATATATAATATACATGTTAGAAATAGTATAAAACACTTTTGGGAGCCGATTTTTAAGCCGTTGAAGCCCAAAAAAAACCGGAAAATTATTGTAGAATAAAGAGGGAAGAACGGAGACTCGTTTGACATCGCGAGTTTGATGAAGAATTAAATAAAAGGTGAGGGAAAGAGTGACTCGTTTATCGTCGCGAGCTTGACGAAGAATTAAACTATTAGGGAGTAAAGAGTGTACAAATAAGTGAAAGTCAAAGGATTGACTTATTTGCTCACCGATTTGTACGGGTTGCGTAAACACAAAAGACACCGTATGATCGATGTGTATTCGTTGTATAACATGTTACGTTACCCATAGCCGAGAATTAAACAAGGGATAGAGAAAGAAGGATCGGTGATGTCCGACTTGACATTAAAAATACCGAATCAATAAAATAGTAAAAATAGCACTTGAGAAGCATTTAACGAGATAGAGATAATATCACCCATCATTTCTAAAGGTAAAAATTATCTCGGTCTTACCAAACACACATCTCAATGGCCCGTCACTCACCGCCTTTTTCGTCAATCGTGACTTTTCATCCCATCTGCAAGTTGGCCAAACTACACAAACAAAAACTTCAAGCACACGGTTAAACAAAATAAAAGATGAGATGACGAAATGAAAACATAAAAAGAAATGGGGTAAAGTCATAGACTAGTAGATCAAAAAGTAGGTCAGTGCTAGGCTAGTCGCCTCCCCGGCAACGGCGCCAAAAACTTGATGTGTTTTAAATTTATACCGCAAGCGTACGGGTTATGTAGCATACGGGTCGATCACGAGGAGGTGACGGTCTAAGCATTAACTACTTAATAATCATGGCTAGTTATGCGAATCAGATAAATTGGTTTGATTTTTATCTAATTGAACTTAAAACAAAAGAGATTAAGGGAAAGAGACACAATAATAAGCAATTAAGACTAAAATTAAATAAGAGAAAAGACGACTAAAACTAAGAACATTGAGTAATATCAACCTTGAATTTTGGTAATTGTGGGAATTCATTTTTTTCAAAGCTACTTCAACCCTCTCTCGAGGTGAGAAAGCTTTTCTAACCAAGATATGTATTTACTTTCGCAACACATATACATTGGGAAGAAACATTAAGATTTAAAATGAATGTATTTCCCAATCAACATCCCTAACTATTCACATGTTAGGACCGTTGTCGTTGATCAATTCGACTCAAGTGAAGACTAAACTTTCGTTTTTATCAACAACCAATTGAATTACTAGACATTTTGTTAAAACCCAATTAAATCAATTCAACTTTCGTTACAATCGAAATGGATTAAAACTCAACATCCGTTTTAAGAACAATTGATCAATCCCAAAACTTCAATCCTAAGGCGATGATTACCTAATTAAACGAACTATTTAAACAAGACCAAGCACAAGTTACTTAATTAGACTCTAACGAAATTAAAACCAAAATTAAACCTAGACTAACAAAGAATCTACATTAGACTCAATCTAACAACAATTAAACACTAACAAATGAAAGATGGACAATAAGCTACTAAACAAACATGTGCAGAAAATTAATTAACCTAAAACTAAGTGCAGAAATTTAACAAAGTGCAGAATTTTAAACTAAGAGTAGAAAATTAGGGTAGAAAGAGAAGGAATAGAGATGCAAGAGAGTAGAGAAAATACAATAAACACAAGAGAGATGAAGAGAAACTAAACCTAATACTTCAATTAAGAACAAAGATGAATTCATGAACAAAACATTGTTTTCAACCAAATGAAAAAGCAAGAATTCGACAATCAAGTAACTTAAGAAGATAGGGAAGAAGATACTAGTATGAAAACCGGTAGCAAGTCGGATTCCACTGGCCTAGGCTCTTTGCGATTTCATCTTCTTCCCAAATTTCTTGAAGAACTCGTTGAAGAGAGAAAACTACTCCTAGAAACTGAAATGTCGTGTGATGATTATTGTCTCTAATCTCAAGGAAAAAAAACCTAATATACTTAAAACAAAGGCCTAAGAGAGTTTAAAGACAAAGGCCCAAAAGCCCAAATAGAAAAGGCCCAGAAAATTAAAAGTCCAGAAAATTAAAAGTCTAAATGACTTTCACGGCCGGGGAAATTCCTTCGGGCCCGTGAAAGTATGGCAACAACTTTCAAGCATCCAATCAAGTGTTTTCTTCGCCTCCAATCATCTTCTTTCCTTCGTTCTCCGCTTCCTCGCCCACGTCTACTTCATCTTTTCTTTCTTTCTTCTTCACAATCATGCCTCCGCCCATCTCATCTTTCAAATTACGCATAATTTGCACAAATAAAATACCAAAAGCATAAAAACTATTCCCAAAAGAATTTCCAACCGTGATTAAAGAAAGTAAGAAGAGATAGAATAATAATGCATGAAAAGGCTAAACTAAGAACTAAAAATAGAACGAAAATGCAACTATTATATACAAAGTTAGGTGCATAAAATGCACTTAACAATGACCAAAATACCCCTTTTTAATAGTGGTGGTCGGCGGGCGTTCAGAACGGTGGTCGGTGGTGGCTCGGATCAATGGTGATCGATGGTGGTTAACGGTGGTTTAAATCGAGGGTCGATGGTGGATCAGATCGGTGGTGGTCGACGATGGTTCAGATCGATGGTTGTCAATGGTGGTCGCCGGTGGCTTAGATCGATGGTGGTTCAAAATGGTGGTGGTTCAGATAAATGGTCGACGGTGGTTGAGAGTAGTGGTGGTCGATGGTGGTCGACAGAAGTTCAGATCGAGGTGGGCGGAGGTGGTTCAGATCGATGGTGGGCGGCGGTGGTTCAGATCGGTGGTGGTTCAGATGGAGGTCATATGGGTCTGGGTAAATCAAGTAGGGAAGATGAGGATGATTTTGTTCTTTTGAGAAAACTAGATGGAATGGAATTAGATTCCTTCTCAATTGTGATGGAATGACCAAATCCATGAATGGTGGAATGTGTGGAATTCAATTTCGTTTCGTAGGTAGACCAAATGCATGAATGGAATTAATCATTCCAATTCCTTCATATTTCGTGGAAATCCTGCGAACCAAACACCCCCTTATAAACCAACGTAGGTTTCCTCTAACGAGATCCACACAATAACACACTTTTGACTTCAATAGAGTGCTAATTCCTAGGGTGTGCATAAAGTCATCCGATCCAATCAGAACCGACTGATCCAATTAGAACCGACCGACTTTGATTGGATATGCAATTGTAATTGGATCGGATCGAATCAAAATTTTCAAAATCCAATTTGGATCGGTCGGTTCTTGGGATGACAGTCCAAAACTGACCAAAACCAAACCGAACCGATTCACCATCCAATTATCATCCAACCACCCATCCGGTTATGTTCCAACAACCCATCCAACTACCATCCAATACATTATAATTCAGAAGTAAAAAGATTTTATTTTTAAAACATTATAATTTAAAAACATTTGTAAAAAATAAAAACATATATTTTTAGAAAGACACATAAAAACATTAGATGGATCTGATCTGATAATCCATTGGATGTTAGACGGATTCAATGGATATCCAATGGATGGAACCAAACCGATCCAATCATCCATTAGATTGGAAAAATCCAACATCCAATGGATGATTGGATCGGTTCGGTTGGAAAAATCCAACATCCAATGAATGATTGGATCGGTTCGGTTCCCCTCACATCCATTGAATGACAACCAATGAACACCCCTACTAACTCCAAACCGTTTATATTTCTAATATAGTATGTGTTTAACAAAAAAAAGGTATATTTTTTTTGTTTATCTGGTAGTCTAAGAATATATCCTAATTGGATTAACCTTTAGGCTTAAACCCTACCCCTTTAGGTGTGTAAAACCCTAAGACCCGTAAAATTCAAACTGGTTTGAATTGAAAAGAGGTGTTTGTGCAAAACCTGAATGCCCCGAAATCCGAAAATCTAAAGCCCAACTTTTTAGGGGATATTTGGGTTCAGGTAGGGTTTGATTTGTGGCCATCGACCCGTCCGAAAACATATATATATATATATCCTAATTGGATTAACCTTTAGGCTTAAACACTACCCTTTTATTTTATAGGCAGGGGTGTGTAAAACCCTAAGACCCGTAAAATTTGAACTGGTCTAAATTGAAAATGAGATGTTTGTACAAAACTTGAATGCCTTGAAATCCGAAAATCTGAAACCCAACTTTTTGGGGGATATATGGGTTCAGGTAGGGTTTGATTTGTGGCCATCGACCCGTCCGGAGACCCATATATATATATATATATATAGAGAGAGAGAGAGAGAGAGAGAGAGTCTATACACACACACAGAGGGAGAGAGAGAGAGAAAGAGAGAGAGGGTGTATTCTTTTGTAAAGCAAAAACATGTGTAAACTTTGTTAACCCATCTAGGCCATCCGATATTTTGATCAACGGTCGAGGAATTTTCGGATTTAAATTTATTAAAAAAATAAGGAAAGGGTAATTTGAGAATAGGTTTTAATATTTTAAATTTAATTCAATAATTATTTTGAATTTTCTATTTTTGGTTATAATCTCTTCATATTTTTCTCAATTATCTTTGTATATCTCTCTCACGATCCACCATCACCATCCAATTCCAACGACATCCTCTCTCACTGGCGATGACCTCATCCCACTAGCGGTGATCTACTCCCACTCCGATGACCTCCTCCCACTGGCGACCTCCTCCCACTCTGGTGACCTCCCCCAATTCCGGCAAGTTTCATAAACCGTTTTTTTCGAAATTTTCAAGTTTTTAAGTTTTATTAATTGTTTTTCGAAATTTTCAAGTTTCATAAACGGTTTCATAATCTGTTTGTTGGGATTTTAAGTTTCATATATTTTCTCCCATATGAATAATCAGATTTTTAAGTTTCATATATTTTCTTCTATATGAATAATCAGATTTTTCCAAAATAATCATATATTTTTGAAGTTTCATATAATTTTCTCCCATATGAATAATTAGATTTTTAAGTTTCATATATTTTCTCCCATAAGAATAATCAGATTAACAATTTTCGAAAAACAATTTATGAAGCTTAAAAAACTTGAAAATTTCGAAATAAAAAAACTATTTATGAAAAAACAGTTTATGTAACTCGTCGGAATTGGGGGGAGGTCGCCATTAAGAGGAGGTCGTGCAGAGTGGGAGAATGTCGCCGGAACTGGATGGTGATGGTGGAGAGAGAGAGATAATTGAGAAAAATATGGAGAGATTAGTTCCTAAAAAAGTAAAAATATGAATTTTGTAAAAAGACATAAATACCCTAGTTTCATAGTTTATACCTTTTTTTGGGTTTACAAAATAAGGACTCTCTCTCTCTCTCTCTCTCTCTATATATATATATATAGTTGGGTTTCAATGAGAACGAAAGTTGTGGTAAGAACAGTAAGAAATGATCTCCACTCTTTGATGCACATCAGGATGAGATGCATTAAGATATGATGCATCGAGATACATCGGATCAATTATTGTATCAAACACGGTTCATGGGTGGGTTTGAGATTAAAAGTGAAGGATCTAGATCCCTTCTCACCTTAACTTTTATTCTCACACGATCATTCGTCTATATATAGAGATTTTAAATATTATATAAATATATTTATTATCTAATTGTTTTTTGAAAATCTTAAATCTTAGTCGTATGTACAGTTTTCTAACTTTTAAATCTAGTATCGATTTTACCAATCATCTCAATCGATTGAATTCATCTGCAGATCAATTAAATAGATATAGTTGTTGCATAAAATTTATCCCGAACCCGACCAACCCCGACTCGAAGCAATCCAAAATTCGAAACCTAAAATCCGAAGCTTGGTTTTCATATTCCAAAATTCGATGAGATTTTTGGTTTGCTGCCCGAATTCGTTTGACCCGTCCCAATGCACATTCCCAAGGCCCATCATAGGATGCCTAGAATTATTTAAATTATATGTAAATACATTTATATAATATAAAACCCAATGGATATGTATCCAAGATTAGAAATAAAATGACAATTAACAACATAAACATTGATGGTTTGATAAATATGTTTAAAGGACTTGTTACGATACCATAATATATTTATTCATTCATAGCAACCATTTGACCGTAAAAAACAAAAAATAACTGGACAAGTATTGGTAAGGACCTATCTATAGGCTTTGGGACATTAATTAATTAGAAAGAGAGATAAATGTAATGTAATATTGGTTTGGTTTGGTTAACCAGTGTTCTGCATTCCGGCAGCGATACCCTTCATGGTCAAGATGAGCGTGTCCTCCAAACCGGGTGCGTACTCGCTTGTTGGGTTCAGCTTGATAAGTTCATCCGCCGGTTTACTTGGTTCCGGCCCGTCTTTAGAGATATGAGGCCTTAACTTGACATGATAATTTGGATCACGAATCCGTTTTAGCGTGTAGGCTTGGCATACGTTCAAGGTCGTGATGTATGAATCACGCAGTCGAAGCCTTTGTTTCAAGAAAGGATTGCCCTCAAGAAGATCCTTATGTCCAGCAATCTATATATATATATATATATATTTTTTGTAACAATTAATGATGGTTTTACGATACGATCATTCATTGATATAGAATTAATTAATGTGATAAAGTAAGATCTTGGTACCTGAAGGATGAGATTCCTGGTTTCAACGTAGTTTGCCCGTAAGGATTCTCCGAATGACCACAAATCATTAGAAACGAGCAGTTTGTCGTTTAAAGCAGCGATACCAGGGTCTCCCTTGGCGAACACCATTTCGACCAAATCGATAGTGACCCTGAAGAAAGGCCATGTTTTGTACATTTCCTGTAGCATCAAAAGACTCTTGGCATCTTTTTCTATGGCTTTCTTGAATGCCCCACCGAACCCCAGCCAAACCGGGAGATGGAACCTCGTTTGAGTCCACGCAAAGATCCACGGAATAGCTCTCAGCGATTCTATGCCTCCGCTTGGCTTCCTTTTCGACGGCCGGCTCCCAATATTCATCCGCCCGTACTCCAATTCCGGTGTGGCCTGAAATGAAATATATATATATATATATATATATATATATATATATATATATATATATATATATGTGTCAAGTGTCAAATGAAATGAAATGAAATGAAAACTCCCAAATGAAATATAGTAACTAACTTACAAGGCGGAAATACTCGACAAAGCGTGGTTCCTTGAAAACGATGGAACGATACTGTTCAGTTGCATAGGTTGCGAGATTGTCCATAAGTTGACGCCATTCGGGTCGAGGTGAGATAGGGGGATTCATCCCATGTTCAAGGGTAGCTGCACAAAACCTCTGAAGCGTTCTAAAACACAAATGTTCTTCACCAAAAGACTGTTCTATAACCTCACCTTGAACCGTGACTCGAAGGGACCCATGAATGGTCTCCGGTGGTTGGGAAAGTATAGCCAGATGGGTCGGCCCACCCCCTCTCCCCACGGTTCCACCGCGTCCATGGAACATGGTCAGCTTAACTCCGTACTTTTTCGCAACCTTTATAAGCTCTTCTTGAGCCTTGTAAAGCTGCCACGCAGCCGACAGCCTTCCCGCGTCTTTTCCTGAATCCGAGTATCCAATCATCACTTCTTGCTTACCCTTGATCCTGTTTTTGTACCACTCGATGGAGAAAAGGCGAGCCACAGCCGCCGGGGCCCGATCAAGATCCGCAAGTTTCTCAAAAAGCGGAACCACCCTCAACGGTTTCATTACGTGGCATTCACGTTGAAGAAGCTCGACTGCAAGCACATCGGAAGGGGATGTAGCCATAGAGATGATGTAAGCACCAAAACAGTCGGATGGGAGTTCTGCCAACACATGGAATGTATCCAAAACATCTGCAATTTCCTCAGTTTGTGGGAGATCGGGACCAAAAAGAGGACGTTTCCCGCGAAGCTCTTCAAGAAGCCATTCTTGACGCTTATCTTCAGACCATTCTCGATACGACCCAATGTCCAAATGTTGAGTAATGGCATCAAGGACGTCTGTGTGGCGCTCAGATTCTTGACGTATATCAAGTCTCACAAGTGAGAGCCCGAATGTGGACACTTGCCTTAAGAAATCAAGAAGGATTCCATCGGCAATCACGCGGTCACCACACGCACATAGCGATCTGTAACATAGCTCAAGTGGTTCCAAGAACTGCAAAACATTTTGAAATACGGTCCACGAAACATAAAATATGCTGGGGCATGCTCATTGTAAATATTTTGAGAAACATGTCATGAATAATTAATGAATGTTTAGGTATATTCATCATGAATAATTAATGAATAGTTGGTTCTCAAAATAAATGGAAAGAGCTTGAATTGAAAGGGTGAGAAACCTGTTCAATACTCGTATAAGCATGCTCCTCTGGAATATCGGAAAACCCGTGGGCTAATAGATGACGGGCGCGTTCCCGTGTATTATATAACTTATCCCTCACATCACCAAGAATAACACGGTAAGGTTCCGTGGGAGGAACCTGTTTCCAAAACTCTGAAGGAAGAAAAAAACCCAGCATTCAAACAACTTTGAATAATCAAAACCGAACCAAACGCGTCCATTAAATCCCACTCGGGTCTAGATAGGGTGAGATGTAGGCAGACCTGACCGTTACCCAAAGAGTAGAGCGGCTTATTACTTGTAATCACATACTAAAAAAGACTTGGTAGCGAGTGAATTACTTCTATATATTGGATTTTAATATTAACAGCAGTAAAAGGTACTTTTTTAACTTCAATCACCTATGTAGTGTTTTACATCTCTCCTTGCTGATCTATAGAGTTCTTCAGCTCGAAATCGAAGTTCATCGCTACATCGCCACATGGATAACTAGCAAGAATGATGCAGGAGTAAATAAAATGCTCAAAAGAGAGTATATAAAGCAGGATCTTGAATTACATAAAACGCTTCTTATTCGGTAAGAATCAACACTTACCGGGTAAGATTTTAGTTCATTAAAACGACATCATATGCAACATTTTTATCCGGTAAGTGCTTACATCACTTTCACTTACCGGGTAAGACTCTCAGTCATTGCTCTTACCAGGTAAGATTCTCAATCATTGTCATGTTCATATCCGGTAAGGTAAAGTGACCCAGTAAGCACTTACCGGGTAAGCTTTTAATAAACGATCCCTTAAGCAGAGAGTGGGTAGCTAAGGATTTGCATACCTCAAACATTAAATCCTCTATCTGGGAAAAGTACATGTTTGCAACCATCATTCTGGCAAGTAAGCAGACATCCCTTGTCACCTCAGGAGTTACCCTAGGATTACCTGCATTTCATTCCAAAGATAAATTTGTATGAACTTTTTAAAATAACGTAAATGATATAAATCCAACAAGTTCATTATACAATACTTAATAATAACTTTAAATATATTTAAAACAATTCAACATCATTGTTTGATTACAAAGTTAAATTTATGCATTTGTTGGTAGACTATATATTTTTTAGATGACGTGAGATTAAAAATTGTAGGGTAAGGATAAAAAAAATCCTAGAATGCAAGAGGTCAGAAATCAGGTTGTTTCTGATGAAGCTTAGTGCATTAGGATAGGGTTGACTGGCTTACCATATTAAGCCTCTCTTAATATTAAGTTACAAATAAACATTTTAATATACTTAAGCTACCCACCCATTAAACTTAGTAAGTTGAAATCAAACACCCCCTTAATCTAACTCTGTAGTGTATTTTCAAGTTTTTACGGGTTTAACATACCATCACGATCACCACCCATCCAGGAAGAGAATTGTATAAGAGGCGCATTGTATGGAACACGTTCATTGATCCCAATGTTCTTAAGAGCTGTGTCAACACGACGCAAGAATTTAGGAACGCCTTTCCAAATGGTTTCATGGAAGTAGCTCATTCCAGCTCTCATTTCATCTTGTGGGGTTGGAGGATTTCTACGAATCTCGTCTGTGCGGAAAGCAGCTTGAATCTACAAATTAGATAGATAGGATGTATTTTTTTTTATTTAAAAAAAAACAAAAAGCCAAAGAAGAATTCCACTAGTTTGACATTATAAAAACACAGAACAGAATGATGTTGAGAATACTTACTTCCCTCTGCAAAGCCTCATCCAGTTCCGGCTTATCATCAGGAGTGATGTCTTTGGCATATAACTGGGCCAGATAGTCCCGAATCCTAAGAATAGAAACTTGTGAGAGAGTATGTGGAGCCAGGAACCTATTAGATCTCCAAAAGAAAGGATATTACCTTCCATGCTTTTGAAGCAAAGATCTGCGAACAGCTTGAGTTGGATGAGCAGTGAAGACCAAATCAACAGTTTGATTCTTGAGTGCCTCGAAAACCTGTTCAGGGGACTTGTTAAGCTTATGCACAAGTCTTTTGAGGGTTTCTTCGATGTCAGATTCAGTTGTTGCCATGGCCTCATCACCGAAATCACCGGTCTTGAGTTTGATCCTGCGTCGATGAGCAATCTGAACCTCTTCTGCCAGATTGGCCAAGTTAAGCATGTTACTGAAAGCCTTTGCAATGACAATGGAGTCACCAGGATCTAAACTTGTGAGGACACTTCCAAGTTCCTCCAGCTTCTTGGGGTCATGCTTCGATTCATACTCGGCAGAAAGCTCATGGCATTCTTGAACCTACACAATCATTTTAATATCATCATAATTGATTGAATTTTGAATCCTCCTCATCAATTCAATAACATCATTGATTGAATCTAACAAATAAGTGAAACATGCGTGTAGGGGGGCTTTTCATCAAACACTTAATAAGCAAGCAATGCAAGCAATCTTAACATGGAAATGGATATACATTTGATTTCTTCTGTAAATATATATATGAAATTGGTTAGTTATATTCAAATAAAAACAGAAAAAAATGAATGAAACCATCACCGTTTCTCTGAGAACCTCCCCGTGTAAATCCTGAAGAATATCAAGAAACTTGTCCAAAAGCAAAGCATCATACTCGATAAGCTTATCATCCTCGGAAACTTTTCCCGGGACTAGAAGCCTCAATTGAGCATCAATCGATGCCAATTTCTCTACATTCTTATTAGCCATTACACAACACACACAATTCAGGCTCTCAACTCTCCAATTCTCAACAATAAAATAAAATCAAACCCAACCCAACCCAACGGAATTGAACCACAAACTTCTGATCACGACCCGAAAGAATAGTGCCCCATAAAAATTGGAGATTGACTGGTTCATTAAACAAATCCACGTGTATCTTCACCAACATTCAACAATACCCCATCAAAAATGATTATTGTGTTCAAGTAGATTGGCGATGAACATGATGCATTGCATGCACAAAGGGGGTGTTTGGGATTGCTTATTTAAAATGGTTCCGATGATGCACAAAGACTACCAAGAACTGGAATGGGTTTCTATGTCTCGATTTCCAGCATTACGAAATTTTACTTAAATGATATTATAACTTTTTATATCAAAAAAATATTTAATATTTATAGTGGGGTAGTGTTTTATTAAATATATATATATATATATATATATATAGCCTATACTACATTATAAATTATTTATGAAAAACTCTTAAAAACAATCCATAAAGCTTTATGTATCGTTGTTTAATGTTTATTACTTAAATTCTCTTAAAAACAACTAATAAAACTTTATGTACCACTTTTAATGCTAATTACTTGATTAATCATTATCTCTAACCAACTTCAAATTCTCAAATCATGAATTAATAACCCCCTTCAAATCCTCAAAACGTGAACTTCTCAAAAAGAATCATTCCTTAATCTTCATTAATTACTTAATTAATCCATATCTCTCTAAGCACTTTCAAATCCTCAAATTATGAACTCCTCAAAAAACTTCATTATTCAAACGAATTCAAACATTATTGTTTTCTTACAAACACACAAACCATTTTTATAGAATCGACAACAATAAAAAATAATAAAAACAAGGGGAAAAATACCTCGAAATCAACAAAAAAAAACTCTCTCAAAATCAACCAAAAAAACTCTCAAAATCAACCAAAATCTGGAAAATTCTCGCAAAATCAACCAAAAAACCGAAAAAAGTATTCGAAATTGACCAAATACTTTCAAAATCATCCAAATACTTAAAAAATACATTGAAACCATGGAATCCTGTTAAAAACACATTGGACGACTTTTGTGGACCTTTGATCTACCTTAAAGTGCACCTGGATGAGAAAAAAAACTTGGAGCAACTACTAGTTATTTAAGTTGGAGATAAAAAAAATTAGAAATTTCAGGTGGCGTTTGGTTCACGGAATGAAATCTACCGGCATAGGAATCTCTCAAATGGATTGGAATATGAAAGAATTGCAAATGATAAATTTTGTCTTGTAGCCCAAAACAAAATTTTGGTTTAAAATATATACATATATAATCTTATATATATATATCGGTCTGGGCCGGGAGGTGAGGATGGTCTCCGTCCTCGTTAAAATCCGTGCTATCGTCCTCGATCCCTGCCCTGTCCCCGTTAAGAAGTCCCCGAACTTGACCTGAAATGTTCGGTTTTCACCATCGGTTTCGGTTTTTTTTGCCATCCCTAACCATGTGATTTATAGCATACCCAACAATTATTTTGTCACCCAATTACGGAATGATTAGAATAACTGTCAAAATATATTACTCACATATAACAAACTCAATATTTCCCAAGTCAAAGAATTACATGTATATTGACCACATGAAAAACACTTATGCCACTCATATGACATCCAATGCATTGTTCTCATAGGGAGTCATGTCCGATACACAATTTTTCATTTTGTACCCATATGCAGATTCAATGTCTCTATATGAATCCCTACATATGCTAGTCATTATCATATTATTTCAATCTTAAGCCCAGAATAATATTTAAATAGGAACATTTAGAATACATTATTCTAAGGTTATTTATTATGAATAATTAAAACACAAAATATAATATAGACATAATAAAATGGACAATGTCTTATTTATTTATTAATTTCATGAAACAAAACCCAAAGTTACAATCATCGTATGATTGGTTTTTCGGCATTCACTAACAGTTTTCCGTTTCAAAAAACTGTTACGGCCGTAAAATCTATAAGAGTTTCCCGATTCAAAACAATATTATGATTTTAAGATCCTTAGAGTTTACGTTTATTTTCTGTTTGGGTTTAAATTTAGTTCTCTTAACATTTTGTACTCGACGTTATAATAATGGTTCACCAAACTTGTACGTTTAGCTTCTTTCAAGTTGTAACTCGTTCATTTAATCGTGTTAATTATTTTTAAGTTATTAATGTTAGAGGTCAACATTCATTGTCTTGCCAAATACCTTTCTCACTCTTTTCCATGATTTGTTTATTTATTTGTGTGTGATCACATGTGTTTGTGACACACCTTTATAGTTTGTGCGTTAGGGTACATTGAGCTACCAACTACATACCGTGGGGGAGGGGGGGGGGGGGATCATAAGCATGTCATTGAGGTACCGATGGCGTGACATCATATGTGGTGGTCTAATCAATCCATGGCGTCTCTTTTGTATTTTGGTGGGAGTTGTTCATGGTATGATAAGAGATTTGATTCGGGATGTGTATGAGTTGACCCTAACATTTTTTATTTGTTCGTTTGTTGGATGATAATGCAGTGCCCAACTCCCATCTCACATTATTTGGCACATGCACATATGCACGTCCAATGTACATGCTTGTGTAACAACATATGTTTTGACCGTTGTGTTTGTGTGCGTGATATGATACATGAGTATATGCAATTAACTGTTAAAAGACATTTTGGTCCTTTTGACTTATTTATAGGATTTTTTAACGACCATTATCTCGGGGTCTTTAATTTTTTTAGCCTTTTTTTATCAAACTCAACTACAAAAATAGCCAACTTTTAAAAAAATTTCAAAATTAGCCAACCACTTCTCCTCGAGCATTTCTTGGGGAGAAGTGGCCCACGATTTGACACTTTTTTCATTTAAATAAATAAAAATAAAATAAAAAATAGACTGATGTGACACAAGATTCTTGATTTGATACAAGATTCTTTGATTTGACACAAGATTCCATGAGGTGACTGATTTGACAACACATTTATCACAAAAAACAAAAAAATACCTCGAGAACCACTCCAGTTCGCGCCGACCGACGCTACCCTCCTCCTGCGGCGCGAACCGGCGTTGACCAATTTTTTTTTTGCCTTTTATTTTAAAACTCATTTTTAAAATACATTTTAATTTTTTTAAGTAAAAATACATTTTAAAAAATACATTAATTTTTTAAAAATTAAAAATACATTTTTGAAAATATGATTTAAATTAATACGTTTTATTATTAAAATTTTAAAAATACGTTTTTTTAATTAAAATTTAAAAATTTAAAAATACAAAATTATGAAACATATATATAAAGAGATTTGAATATCCCAAGATTTGAATATCCCAAGATTTGAATATCCAATACTATTGCTTTTTGCTTCTTTCTTATTTATACAAATTTAAGAAATATATATAAAAAGATGAATTAGTTTTTTTACTTTTTACTGTATGATCACGTGATGTACCATGCCCATTGACAAAAATGCTCAGAAACTTACTGCTTCATCTTGTTGGATCCCATCCTCTGATTTATAAATATTAATTAATTAAGTATACTAAATTAAATAGATTATATTTTTAAAAAAAAACTAAATAAATTATATATTAGAACGTAATATTTAAACAAAATTTAATTTTAATACGTTTTTTAATTAAAATTTAAATCGTAAATTCATCTCTATATGTCGACAACAAAGACCATGTCGAGCGGTAGGGAAAACCTCTCTAATGGCCATGTTAATGGAACCAGCCCGATCATATATGATGCACAAATTTTCTAGCTCACCGATGCATTCTTTTAACCTTGATGAAAACCATATCCAAGTCTCTCCACTTTCGGTTTTTCCCACCCCGTAAGCAATAGGCAAAATTTGGTTGTTAGCATCCATACCAACTGCTAAAAACATGGTACCCAAGTACGGACCCTTGAGATGAGCGCCATCGATTACAACCAACGGTCGTAAATGATTTATGAACGATCGAATCTACAAAGAAAAGAGTTTTCAAAAACACACACACATAAATATATATATATATATATATATATATAGGTTGGGTATCAAATACAAACCAACTAGTTTGTACAAACTCGTACAAACCATACATAGCTTCATGATTTTGTAAATTTGGCTTCATGAATGTATATATATATATATATATTTTGGCTTCATGAATATATAATTTGGCTTCATGAATATATCATTTGGCATTTTTAACTAATTTTTTTACAAAAATACCCTAAAATACCCTTATTTTTGTAAAAAAATTAGTTAAAAATGTCAAATGATATATTCATGAAGCCAAATTATATATTCATGAAGCCAAAATATATATATATATACATTCATGAAGCCAAATTTACAAAATCATGAAGCTAGGTATGGTTTGTACGAGTTTGTACAAACTAGTTGGTTTGTACCCGATACCACCCCTATATATATATATATATATATGTTGCCCAGTGGGGTTTCAATCAAACACATTTGTTGCCCAGTGGGGTTTCAATCAAACACGAAACAGGTAAATAACAAAAGTACATCGATTGATTCAAGTGTTGTATTTTATTGAATCAAATTAGTCAGTTACAATAATGTTTGTACAATCTGGTATATAAATAACATAAATAGAATGCCCTATTTATACTAGTGTTCTAAACGGTTATTCTTGAACCATCACGATGCTTCACTATAGTTGTATCCTTTCTTGAAAGGTTGTGTTGCTTCATTGTGTGTATACGTGAAACATCACACCTGTTTAACCAACCATTGTGATGGTTCCTTCTTATTAACTTTTCTAACTTTACACATAAGCCCCCTATACTTTGCCTAGGACGAGATTAGGCTAACATTCACCCCCTAATCTCGTTCCTGCTCTTTTAGATCCTTCACGCCAAGCAACTCTCTCATTTCTGCGAACTTGATCCTTGCTAAGGCTTTAGTAAGTATGTCCGCCCTCTGTAAGTCTCCACTTACGTGCTCGACTTCGATCTGGTTCTTTTCAACACATTCTCTGATAAAGTGATAACGTATATCAATGTGTTTACTTCTTCCATGAAACACGGGGTTCTTCATAAGTGCTATCGCTGATTTGTTGTCGACTCTGATTGTAACCCTTTCTTCCTTCCAGCCTGTTAACGCATTCAATAGTCTTTGTAGCCATAATGCTTGACAAGCTGCTGCTGTTGCTGCCATAAATTCTGACTCACATGATGATAATGCAACAGTAGGTTGTTTCTGAGAACTCCAGCTTATTGGTGAGTTCCCAAGGTAAAATACGATCCCTGTCGTTCCTTTGCCTTCTTTTATGTTGATGCCGTAACTACTGTCACTATATCCAAGTAACTTGCATCCACCTTTCTTGTAGTAGGTTATACCAAAATTTAATGTGCCTTTGATATAACGTAACACCTGTCTAATTGCCTTCATATGTTGTTCCCTTGGTTCTTGCATGAACCGGCTTAGCAAACCAACTGAATAACTGAGATCCGGTCTTGTATGAAGTAAATACCTTAAACACCCAATTAGACTTCTGTACTCCGTAGCATCAACTAGTTCTCCTCCCTCTGTCTTTATTAGCTTTGTTCCTGGATCCATGGGAATCTTGGTTTCGTTGCAATCTAACATTCTTGCTTCCTTAAGAATCTTGTTGGCATATCCTGATTGCTTTATTGAGATTCCACCCCCTGTTTGGGTAACCTCTATTCCCAAGTAGTAAGCTAATAAACCTAAGTCACTCATTTCGAACTTTTCTTCCATTTGTGACTTAAACTTCTGAAGGTCTTCCTTACTGCTTCCAGTAACTATTAAATCATCCACATAAACTCCAACAAGCAACATAGAGTCTTTACTTATCCTTGTATAGACTGCTTGTTCTAATGTGCATTTCTTGAAATCCAGTGATTTCAAAGTTTGATCTAACTTCATGTTCCATGCACGTGGAGCTTGCTTCAACCCATAAAGTGCTTTAACAAGTCTGTACACTTTATTTTCATTTCCTGGTTTCATAAAACCTTCTGGTTGTGTAACATAAACTTCTTCCTTAAGTTCACCATGTAAAAACGCTGATTTCACATCTAGGTGGTGAACTTCCCAACCATGATAAGCTGCCAATGCAAGGATTAATCTAACTGTCTCCATTCTTGCTACAGGAGCAAAGACTTCGTCATAGTCTATTCCATGCTCTTGTACGTATCCCTTAGCTACTAAACGAGCCTTGTGTTTTATAATATTCCCATCTGCATCTCGTTTAGTCTTGAATACCCATTTCAGACCAATAGCCTTCTGTTGGTCTGGTAGGGTGGCCAGCTTCCATGTCTTGTTTTTATTGATTGAGTCAATTTCTGTCTGCATTGCCTCAATCCACTTTTTATCTCGTGCAGCCTCTTTGTAATTTCTAGGCTCTTCCTCTAGTAGCAGCAATTCATTACTTTGCACTTCTGGTGCTTGATCATAGACTTCAAATAAATTTCTGAACCCTCGAACTGGCGTATGATCAAACGGCCTTGATGAACTTGCTATTGAAGATGTATATCCAGCAAATTCTTCTGAATTAGGCTCATAGGTATATGGTGGAGGTGTTGATGGATTGTCTATTGGTTGTACAATCTCATCATCAGACATATCACCTTGAGCATTATTCTGCATGGGACTTGGTGCACTGTCTTCATCATTTCTCTCCGAATCTTGAGTGCTAACTTCATTAATGATCCTTGAACTTGATGTTCGGCTATCATTTATAATAAAGTCCTTCCATTCTGGTTCCTTTGGATCAATATTATCCAAGTAACCTTTCCAGTCCCATCCTTCATCTTCTTTGAATTTTACATCTCTACTAATATTAATATCCTTTGTTACAGGATCAAATAAGCGATAAGCTTTTGACCCTGGTTCAGTTCCTAGGTAAACCAATTCCTTGCTCCTATCATCTAACTTCTTTAGATGTGGCTTGGTTACCTTTGCATAGGCTTTGCATCCAAAAACTCTAAGGTGTCTCATATTCGGTTTTCTACCCCTTAATGCTTCATAAGGTGTAGAATCCTTCAGAGCTTTTGTAGGTACTCTATTTAAGACATATACCGCATGTCTAATAGCTTCAGCCCAAAAAAAATTGTGGCATATGCATAGCCTTTAACATGCTCCTTGTCGTACACATTACAGACCTATTCCTTCTCTCTACTATGCCATTCTGTTGTGGAGAGTATGGTGCTGTAAGTTGTCTAAGTATGCCATTCTCCTTACAGTAACGTGTGAATTCCCTTGATGTGAATTCACCACCTCTGTCTGTCCTAAAAGTCTTTAACTTTTTTCCGACCTCATTTTCCACCTTTAACTTAAATTCCTTAAAAGTCTCGAATGCTTCATCTTTTGAATTTAAGAAGTATACCCACATGTACCTAGTACAGTCATCTACTAGCAAAAACATGTACTTCTTTCCTGATTCTGTTTCTGGGGAAATAGGTCCACATAAATCTCCAAACACTAATTTCAAAGGTTCTATTGACTTAGTGTTTGTCTGGTTAGGAAACGGAGCTCTACTGTGCTTTCCTAGTAAGCAGGCGTTGCACACTTGATTCTTATGACTTATACTAGGTATCCCTTCCACTAATTTCTTCTGAGTCATTTGTTTAATTGAATCGAAATTCAAATGACCCAACCTAGCATGCCAGAGCCATGCATGGTTTTCCAAATTAGTCAATAAACAGATGGGCATACCAACTTTCAAATTGATCTTGTAAAGTCGGTTTCTTGATCTCTCAACTCTCATAAGTAGTTTTTGATCTTGACCATATAGCAATAATATGTTGTTTTGCATAATGATCTTACAGCCATTCTCTGTTAGTTGTCCTAGGCTCAAAATATTACTTTTCAGACTAGGAATGTAATAAACATTAGGAATTATTCTTTGTTCCTTGTTTTTACATTCGAGTAATATAGAGCCTCTACCCTTAATCTCTACATATGACCCATCACCAAAACGGACTCTTCCTGAGATATTTTCGTCTATCTCCTTAAAGTGTGTCCTAACTCCGGTCATATGGTTACTAGCTCCATTATCTAAGTACCATAAGCTTTCATCCGTGCTTATGTACTTCTTAGGTTCAATCCCTTTTTCATTTAAGAAGATTTCCTCCACCGTATCTCCTTTTCTTTGAACTGCCATCAAGAGCGTTGGTTCCACATCTTCCTGAACCAAATTTGATTGCTCTTGTCCACTATCCTTTAGTTTGCAGTTTCTCCTGACGTGTCCAAACTTGTTACAATTGTAACATTTAACCTTGCTTGAATCCTTTGCACTTTTCTGGAAGTTATTCTTCTTGAACTTGTGCGAGGCTTTCTTTCCATTGTTAAATTGTTTGGTTTTTTCGTCTTGATTGTTATCCTGAGATGACCTAAACTTCTCTTGTCCACCGTTCTTAAAACGTTTCTCATGACTTGAATTGTTGTCATGGTTTGTGAATAGAAGTTTGTCCTGATTGTCAGTCGGGCTTCCATTCAACAGATTCACCCTTTCTTCAAAGGCTTTCAGCCTACCAATTGTCTCATCTAGGGTTGTTTTCTCTAAATCAGTAAATTGTTCTATGGCTGCCACAATCTTTATAAATCTCTTAGGTACGGAACTTAGAAGTTTTCGTACTAGAGTTTGCTGATCAAAAGTTGATCCTAAGCCACTTGCCCTTGTGACAATACTATTGAGCTTTGCTGAGAAAGCATCAATACTGTCATCTTCTTTCATTTTTAACATTTCAAATTCTGATTTGAGAGTTTGAAGTCGTGCCTTCTGCACTCTATCTACACCTATGTGTCTAGTTTGTAGTGCTTCCCAAATTTCTTTTGCACTTTTGCAACTAGCAACTTGTAAAATCATATCTTCTTGTAATGCCTGGAAAAGATATGCAGTTGTTGCCATATCTTTCTTTATGTCTAGTTCTGTATCATTCTCGGATTCTATCATTTCCCAAAGTCCATTTGCCTTTAGTATGGTCTTTATACGAAGAGTCCATACTGTATAATTTGTAGTTTTTAAAACGGGGCATTGAAATTGAGAAAATGACATAACCTCTTTGTGAACTATAATTTCCTTGTTTTTTTCTTCACCCATCGTGCTTAAAAACTATTCCTAATTCTAAGTATGGCTTAAAAAGGAATCTAAGAAAATTATAGGTTCAACTGGGAATAAAAAACAATTTTTTTTAATCTTATCTATATTTAAAAGAAAAAGAAAAACGAAATTCTTTATCTTTTGTTTGCGTGTATCGAAGTCCACAAAGCCAAACCAAAACCGCTCCTGGTTTTTTTCTTTTCCTTGTGCCTTCACGAACCAGCAAAAAACACAAATGTGTTCTTCTTCTTCCTTGTACAAACACCGAACACCCCTGGTGTTCCTTTTTCTTTGCGTTTTTTTTCGAACCAACAAGAACACCCCTGATGTTCTTCCCTTTCGAACACCCCTGATGTTCTTCCCTTTCGTCCCTGTTCTGTTTGCCCGAAGAACTCGATGTTCTTCTTTGTTTCTGTCCGAACCACAAATCAACCCAAGTTGTCTTTTGGTTCCAAAAGTTATATACAGAAATCGCCCCTAACTTCCTTCGATTCCTTTCCGGTCTTGGAGTGCCAAATCGAAGCCCTAGGCTCTGATACCAATTTGTTGCCCAGTGGGGTTTCAATCAAACACGAAACAGGTAAATAACAAAAGTACATCGATTGATTCAAGTGTTGTATTTTATTGAATCAAATTAGTCAGTTACAATAATGTTTGTACAATCTGGTATATAAATAACATAAATAGAATGCCCTATTTATACTAGTGTTCTAAACGGTTATTCTTGAACCATCACGATGCTTCACTATAGTTGTATCCTTTCTTGAAAGGTTGTGTTGCTTCATTGTGTGTATACGTGAAACATCACACCTGTTTAACCAACCATTGTGATGGTTCCTTCTTATTAACTTTTCTAACTTTACACATAAGCCCCATATACTTTGCCTAGGACGAGATTAGGCTAACAATATATATATATATATATATTACATCAACAAAAGCAATATATTTTTCCTTACCGCACAACGCAACAAAAAAACGTTCAAAATGTGCCATTTCATCTGTCTGGATCTTCCACACGGTCCCTGGATTGGCTTTCTCCAAATTGTAGCAGTACACTGGGAGTTGAGAAAACGATTCCTCTGGGTTACCCCTTAGAAGGTGAAGGGCATAACATTGTTGGGAACTGAAGATTTGCTAAGTATGGATAATACTGCCAGAACAACATTACTACTTCCAGAACAAAGTTACTACTGCCAGTAAAGGTTAGTACTTCCAGAACAAATTACTACTGCAAGACAAAGTTAATACTGCTGGAAGAAGGTTAGTACTGCTGATGCATTAATGCTGCTGGAACAAGGTTAGTACTGCTTGTCAAGATTAATACTGCTGAAGCAAGGTTAGTACTGCTGAGTCAAGTTAATGCTGCTGGAATGAATTAATGCTGTTGGAGAATATTAGTACTGCTCATGCTGAATAAAGTTAATACTGCTGATGTGATGCGAAGATTTTGGAGATAAAGATGGAATGGATGAAGATATGCTTAAAGAAGATTCAGAAGATCAATTTATTTTTGATAGTTATCTTGTAACTATTTAGTATAAATAGATGTTGATAGATAGCTATTCAAAAAAAAAAATACGAAATACGCGATATACAAGAATTTTTTAGAATACATTCTGTTTTAGAGAGAATTAACCTCAAGGTTTAGAACCCTATTTCTAGAGAAGTAGAAGTCGTCTTGATTGAGCCTGTTCATCAAGATTGAGGTTTGGTTGTAAGCTTGTGAGTTGAATCAGTGAATACAAACAGCTGTGTGTTTTCTGATATATTGTTCTTTGATTGTGTGAATTAAAGTTCTATTCCGCAGATTCTTTAATTCTGAGTTCTAAGTATTTTTAGTCTTGTTAAGATTCGATCCTGACAAGTGGTATCAGAGCTTGTGTTTCTTAGAACTCAACAATGGACAATTCTATTGAATCAAACAGTACTCTTGTTTCTAAGGTTCCCATGCTCAGACCCAATGAGTTTGACATGTGGAAAATTAGAATCAAGCAGTATATTCTGCTTACTGATTATTCCATCTGGGATATCATAGAGAATGGTCCATGTGCTGAAGGAAGAATTGGACCAGATGGCAAAAGACCTCCTCCAAAGACTGATGCAGAGAGAAAAGTCAGACAAATAGAGATGAAGGCCTTAAGCACTCTGCTTTTGGCTATCCCCAATGAATATCAGCATCAATTTCATCACTGCACTGATGCTCAGACTCTGTGGAATGCATTGGAAAAGAGATTCACTGGCACTAAAAGCACCAAGAGGAATCAGAAGGCAATTCTCAAGCAGTAGTATGAAAACTTTACTTCTACTAAGAATGAGTCCATGACTCAAACTTTTGATAGATTTAATAAGCTGATTGGAGAATTGGCTACAGTGGGAGTCAAGATGGAGGCTGATGATGTTAACAGAAAGTTCTTAAGATCATTAGGTGAAGAGTGGACAATGTATACTGTGTCCTTCAGACAGAATGACCAATTGGAAGATAAAGAGCTTGATGATCTTTACAATGATCTTAGAGTCTTTGAAGCAGAGGTTGAAGCAAAAAAGAAGCCCTCTGGATATGTACATAATGCTGCACTTCTTTCAGCATCACCTGATTCTACTGCTAACCCTGAATCAGTTAGTGCTGCTGGAGGAGTCAATCAGGAAAAGACCAATGATTCAGTACTAGAAGCCTTTTTTTCTAGTCATGTTAATTCCTCATTGATTAATGATGACTTAGAACAGATTAATGCTGATGATCTTGAAGAGATGGATATCAAGTGGCAGATGGCTATGCTGTCTATGAGGGTGAAGAAATTCATAAAGAGGACAGTGAGAAACAACTTTTCCCAAAGAAGAGAAGATGGTGCTGGATTTGACAAGTCCAAAGTTGAATGCTACAAGTGTCACAAGATGGGACACTTTGCCAGGGAATGCAGAGGTGGAACATCTCACAACAACCATCAACAAACTCAGGCTGGAAGTTCCAATCAAAACAGAAACTCTATTCAAGCTCTTGTCTCTCAACAAGGAATGGATTTGATTGGAGTGATCAAGCTGAAGAGGCCATCCAAAATCAAGCACTTATGGCTGAAGTTTCAGATCTTCCCACTGAGGTAAAATCTAATCTCTGTACTCAAGCTTGTATAGACACTGTTAAAAGGTATAGAGATCACAATCAGGGAATGTGTGATGACCTTAAGATATTAGAAAAGGACAGAAAAGACTATGTAGTAATTGTTGAGAAGTTTGAAGAACAGATTAGGGCTTTTCAAGCCAATGAACTTCAACACTCCTATGATACAAACTACTGGAAATGGGAAAAGGATGGTCTAGAGTTCCAGCTTAGAGAATCCAGGGAAGAGTGTGAGAAACTAAAAGGAGAGCTTGAGAAAGTTAAACTTGATGTAGAAAAGTTTAATTGTGCCTCTAAAGTCATGGACAACATAATCAACTCTCAAATCCATAGTAAGTTGAAACCAGGCATAGGGTACAATGCCACACCCCCACCCTACAACAACAACAACTACATCCCTCCTAAGTCAGACCTATTAGAAACCAAGGATAGGAAGGACTTACCTGAATGAGCCACTGAAGTAGATCCATTAGATAAAGTAGTTGTTGAGGATAAGACTGAAAAAGAAGGATCTGATGAGAAATGTGTAAGTCCATGTGTTAAGAACAATGAGATGAAAAGGACTGGAAAGGGAAAGGGAGTTCATTATACACAGACCACTGTTGTGAACTCTAATACTTGTGAACATTGTTCTTGCAAGAAACATCAAGAGAATAAGCCCCAAAACATGATAAAAAGAGGGGAAATCAAAGAAATTGGAATAACCAGTGGGCACAAAAGCAAGGAGTTGATCTGCAAAGGATTAACAGACCAAAACCTTGTTTTATTTGTGGCAAATTGAATCATCTTGCCAAACACTGTTATTTCAATCCTATTAACCAAAAGAAAAGTTTTCAAAGAAGTTTTCAAAAATCTTCTGGTTATAGGAAGCCTGCAAGGAATAATGTGGCTAAGAAACAAGCTAAAACCAAAAGCCACATGAGAAAACAGACTGAAAAGGAATGTGTCAATATATGGGTCCCCAAAAGCACTAATGTTAGTACTGCTACCTCAGATAGTACTGCTAACAAGGATAGTGTTGCTAGAAGCAATACTAAAGACAATACTGCTGCTAGCAGTGTTAGTGCTGCTAACACTGTTAGTACTTCTTTTAAAGACAATACTGCTGCTAGCAGTGTTAGTGCTGCTAACACTGTTAGTACTGCTTTTAAAGAGAATACTACTGCTAGCAGTGTTAGTGCTGCTAACACTGTTAGTACTTCTTTTCAAGAGAATGCTGCTGCTAGCAGTGTTAGTGCTGCTAACACTGTTAGTACTTCTTCCAAGGTTAATACTGCTTCTAGTTTTTGTGCTGCTAGACCAATCATATTGACAAAGTACTCCAGTTCTGCAGTACCTAAGTTTGAAAATCTCATCAAAACCCAGTGCAAGTACTTTGATGAGCAAGGGAGACCCAAGACCACTTCGGCTTGGGTTCCCAATAAAAACTAACTGATTTATCTGATGTGCAGGGCAACCAACAGCTCAAGGGGAAGACCATCTGGCATGTTGATAGTGGTTGTTCCAGGCACATGACATGTAACATGGCCTGCCTCAAGAATTTCAAAAGAATTGATGGAGGACATGTTGCTTTTGGAAATAATCCTGCAGGAGGTAAGATAAGTGGTAAAGGTGATGTGTCAAAAGGTAAGATGACATTTGAGGATGTTTACTATGTTGAGCAATTGAGATACAACCTGTTAAGTGTATCACAGGTCTGTGACAAGAAACATAGTATATTATTTACTGATTCTGAATGCATTATTCTTGCTCCTGGATTCAAAGTAGTTGATGAAAACATGATATACTATTGAGAACTCCTAGAAAGGATAATGTGTATTGTTTAGATTTAGAAAGTGTTTCATCTGATTCATCTCTAAATTGTTTGGTTTCAAAAGCTTCAATAGATGAATCTTCACTTTGGCACAGAAGGATGTGTCACATGAATTTTAAAACAATAAATAAACTTGTTAAAAATAATCTTGTTAGGGGTTTACCATCAAAAGTCTATTCATGTGATGATCATTGTGTTGCATGTCTCAAAGGCAAACAACACAAAACTTCTCATAAGTCCAAAGAGATAAACATTATCTCAAATCCTCTTCAGTTGTTGCATATGGATCTGTTTGGCCCTACAAATGTCATGAGCATTGGCAAGAAGTCATACTGTTTAGTTATTGTTGATGATTACTCTAGATTTACTTGGGTATATTTTCTGAGAACTAAAGATGAGACAAGTGGACTGATCAAATCTTTTATTCTTAGAATTGAAAACCAATCAAATCAAAAAGTGAAAGTCATTAGATCAGATAATGGGACTGAATTTAAAAACTTTGATCTAAACACCTTTTGTGAGGAAAAAGGAATTGAGAGACAATACAGTGCTCCTAGGACTCCACAACAGAATGGTGTTGCTGAGAGAAGGAATAGGACACTGATTGAGGCTGCTAGATCTCTGTTAGCTGATTCAAAATTACCCACTACTTTTTGGGCAGAAGCAGTTAATACTGCTTGTTATGTTCAAAACAGAGTCTTGGTCATAAAGCCTAAAAACAAGACACCTTATGAGCTTTTTCTGAAAAAGAAACAATTTATTGGATTTTTCAAACCATTTGGGTGTCCTTGTACAATTCTCAATACCAAATCTCACTTAGGTAAGTTTGATAGCAAAGCAGATGATGGCTTTCTTGTTGGTTACTCATCTCAGAGTAAGGCTTACAGAGTGTTTAATACCTCTTCTAGAATAATTGAAGAAAGTGACAATGTCAAATGCAATGAGCACACACCAAATCCTATTGGTTCAGGTCCTGATTGGCTATTTGACATTGATTCACTCACTAATTCTTTGGGTTTCAGTAGTGATGTAAATGCAGGACAAAGGGATGCACCACCATCAAATAACAGTATTCAGTCTGTGATATTTCCACTCCCCACCATTGATCCTGTTGACTTCTGTGAACCAGAAAAGGAAGCTGAACCCATTCAGAATGAAGAAGAGAGAAGAATAGAGGAAAATCAGACTTCAAGAGAGTCTGAAGTACTTGAAGAAGCTGAAGAAAATCCAGACTTAAATGAGTCAAATCTGTATGGGAACTTAGTTGAGGAACCTGGTCATCCATCAAGAACTCAGAAAAATCATCCTCCTGAGTTGGTTATAGGAGACATTGCTTCTCCCATGATGACTAGGAATCAAAGCAGACTTCAAGAGCTACAAGATCAGCAGAATACAGTTAATACTGTACTTACTTGCTTTCTATCCCAAATTGAGCCCAAAAAGGCTTATGATGCTATGAAAGATCCAAGTTGGATAGAAGCAATGCAAGAGGAGCTGCTACAGTTTAAATTACAGGATGTTTGGGACTTGGTGGACCTTCCAAAAGGTCATAGAGCAATTGGCACCAAGTGGATTTTCAGAAACAAGAAGGATGACAGAGGAATTGTGATCAGAAACAAAGCAAGGCTGGTTGCACAAGGGTATACTCAGGAAGAGGGCATAGACTATGAGGAAGTCTTTGCTCCAGTGGCACGGATTGAAGCAATTAGGCTATTTCTAGCCTATGCCTCATTCATGAAGTTCAAGGTCTACCAAATGGATGTAAAAAGTGCTTTTCTGTATGGAAGTATTGATGAAGAAGTATATGTCTGTCAACCCCCTGGATTTGAGAATCCATTGCACCCTGACAGAGTGTACAAGTTGAAGAAGGCACTTTATGGTTTACATCAAGCCCCAAGAGCATGGTATGACACCCTGTCTACCTATCTCTTGAAAAATGAATTTGAAAGAGGAGTCATTGACAAGACCTTGTTCATTAAGAGGAGAAAGAAAGACACACTACTTGTTCAGATCTATGTGGATGACATCATCTTTGGATCCACAAATGATCACATGTGTAAAGAGTTTGGAGAGTTAATGCACAAGAGCTTCAAGATGAGTTCCATGGGAGAACTTACTTTCTTCCTTGGGCTTCAGGTGAAACAGAGGAAAGATGGGATTTTCATAAGCCAATCCAAATATGTGAAAGACATCCTGGACAAGTATGGTTTAACAGACTCAAAGCCAGCAAGCACACCAATGGAGACACACAAACAGATCACTGCAGATCTTGAGGGGGAGGATGTGGATGTCCATCATTACAGATCTATGATTGGATCACTCATGTATCTCACAGCCTCTAGACCAGACATTATGTTTCCTGAATGTGTTTGTGCCAGATTTCAGGTTACACCTAAGCAATCACACCTTCATGCAGTCAAAAGAATTTTTAGATACCTAAGAGGGCAACCTAGATTAGGTCTTTGGTATCCTTATGAATCTTCGTTTGACTTGCTTGCATACTCAGATAGTGACTTAGGTGGAGCTAACATGGATAGGAAGTCTACTTCAGGTGGATGTCAGTTTTTGGGTGCAAGACTTGTATCATGGCAGTGTAAGAAACAAACCACAGTGTCCTTATCTACAACAGAAGCTGAGTATATAGCTGCTACAAGTTGTTGTTCTCAGGTGTTATGGATTCAGAATCAGATGTTGGACTATGGGGTAACATTTCTTCACACTCCAATCTTCATTGACAACAACAGTTCCATTAGCATTGTTAACAATCCGGTCAAACACTCAAAAACAAAGCACATAGAGATCAGGTATCACTTTATTAGAGACTGTAATGAAAAGAAATTGATTCAAGTTGCTAAAGTTCATACCAATGACCAGTTTGCAGATCTATTCACAAAAGCATTTGATGTGGGTAGATTCACTTTCTTGGTAGCAAGTGTGGGCTTGATCAACCTTGAATAAATTCATGATTTTTAATTTTTTATACCTGTATTTCTTTGTATATTTGGTGTTACTAACTAGTTTTCTCAGAACCTCAGTATGACTCAGATTGACAAGTGCTGCAAAATGTAAGTATAGTTACTACTGCCAGTGCAGAATTACTACTGCTAGTACATATTTTCTACTGCTAATGTGTAGTTAATACTGCTTTGTAGTTAATACTGCTTAGTAGTTAATACTGCTTTGTAGTTAATACTGCTTAGTAGTTAATACTGCTTTGTAGTTAATACTGCTTTGTAGTTAATACTGCTTCGTAGTTAATACTGCATGTGTAGTTAATATTGCTTTGTAGTTAATATTGCTTTGTAGTTAATACTGCTTCGTAGTTAATACTGCATGTGTAGTTAATACTGCTTTGTAGTTAATACTGCTTAGTAGTTAATACTGCTTAGTAGTTAATACTGCTTGTGTAGTTAATATTGCTGTGTAGTTAATACTGCCTTGTAGTTAATACTGCTCAGTCGTTAATACTGCTAAGTCGTTAATACTGCTTCTAAAGAAAATCAGGGCTAGTACTGCTATAAATACTCTTTCAGCCCGCCAAAGTTCATAACGTCTCTTTGCATTCAATTTCTCTCTCTCGTTCTAACCTTTTCTCCCTAGAATCTCTGTGTTCTCTATCCAAATCCTTAGGAAGAATGACGACAATGGAGTTTGTCGATGAGCACAATGAGATTGCGATGCTTCAGAAGCCAAAGCAGGCCGCAGGATTTCACGATATGGTGGATTTTCTCAAGTCCACACACATCTCTCATGCCCTAACAGTGTGCCCAACCATATATATTGAGCATCAAAAGCAATTTTGGGAGAATGCCACTGTTATATTCGAAGATGGGCAGAAAATCATTCGAACAAGGGTTTGTGACAAACCCTTGAAGGTCACAGAGGAGGTTATTCGCATCACTCTTCACTTAGATGATGCCTCAGGTATAACCTATCTCTCTAATGATGAACTTTTCTCGACCTTACCAAGAATGGGGTATGAAGGTCCCATTGGAATTTTTAAATTCTACAAGTCAAAGTTTTTCACCCAATGGCGATTTTTTGTTCATACTCTTATGCATTGTATTTCAAAGAAAACAACTGGATGGAGTGAGTTTAGCAGTACCATTGCTTATGCCTTGGTCTGCTTAGCCACTGCCAGAAAGTTCAATTTTTCAGCAATTATTTTTAATGATCTTGTGGCAAACCTAGAATCCAAAAAGCGCTTTTACATGTATCCCAGGTTTGTCCAAGAAGTAATTAACCATGAATTGACGGATTTACCTCAGTCCGCTGAGGTATATGTGCCAAAACCCCCTAAAGGGAAGGTTTTCTCAAATATGAGAAGAATTCCTAGGGACTCGGAAGGAGTTGACACACCATTGTTCTCTACAATGATGGTTGTGTCCCACACCACTGAAGGTATGGCATCAGGGTCAAGGCCCCCATTAGACACACCCACTGATGGCCAATCCCCACCTTCCATCACCAAAGAAATCCCACAGTCCATTCTTTTAAGACCCACTCCAAAAATCACCAAGATGTTTGAAAGAAGAAAGGTACACAAGGTTCCTTCCCTTGATGTATCTCCTAATAGCCCAAAGCCTACAAGCCCTCTATTGGAGCATTCTCCAATAGAGAATATCAAAAGGGTAACCACAGGGGTGCCTCCCAACCCCAAGAAGGTGCTCTCTAAGGAGAAGGATGAGCATGTGGGCTGCAAGGCTGCCACTACTTCTGCTAGCAAAGAGAAGGACAGTGGTAACATCACTAAGACCTTCCCCACGGCAACTCAGAATGTGAAAACATTCAGAGGACCCAGGCGCCAAGAAACCATGGGAGTAGGTTGTACTTTTGCTAGGCAAGAGACACCTACTAAAACTTCCTATGATCCTGCAAGGGAGGTAAACACTTCTAAACCAGGTGAGGATAGATATACTTATGAGGAATTGATGGAAACCATTGCCAACATCAACATTGATGTCATGGATCAGCAGAAGGAGATTGATGAGCTTAAGAAGGTGGTTCTTTATCAACACACCAAGATAGAGAAGAATAAGAAGATGATCACCAAACTGCTGCAAAGAAGGAAGAAAGCTCAGTATGTTCTGAAAAGGAGAAGCTCAACCACTGATGCTTCCAAAAAGGGGGAGTTAGAAACTGAACTAAACATGGAGGATGCAAAGGTTGAGGGGGAGAATGAGCATAAGGTTGAGGGGGAGGCTGCAGTATCTGAGATTGAAGCAGCAGTAACTGAAATTATGAAGAGTCTTGTTGATGCAGCAGTATCTGAAAGTGAGAAGGAAACAGTATCTGTATCTACAGTAACCAAATCTGAGATTGAAGCAGAGGTATTTGAGATTGTGAAGAATAGTGTTGAAGCAGCAGTATCAAAGATTATAAAAGAAGCAGTAACAGCTAGAGCAACAGAAATGGTTAATGATGCTAGTCAAAAAGCAACAGAAACCATTCAAGCAGCAGAAATGGTTAATGTTGCTGAAAAACATAAGGCAGCAGAAACCATCCCTGAAGCAGCAGAAACAAAGGAAACAGCAGAAACAAAGGAAACAGCAGAAACGATCCCTGAAGCAGCAGAAACAAAGGAAACAGCAGAAACGATCCCTGAAACAGCAGAAACAAAGGAAACAACTGAAACCATTCCTGAAGCTGTTAAATCACTCAAAAGAACCAAGATGGTGTCAAACAAAAGACATAGAACAAAGTCTATAGCTTCAAAGAAGAAAGTTGTAAAGAAGCCTAGGGTGGAACCCATTGTAGAAGAAGCTAAGGAGGAAGTTGTGAAAGAGAAAGCTGATCAAAAAGTTGCTGAAGAAGAAGTGGCAACTCCATCAGGTCAACCAAGCAATGTACAATCACCAACAAATGATCAATGTGATATGTATATTACTGTGGTTGATACTAGTCCAATCAAAGTTAAACCATTAGCTACTATGGCTCCTGAGATCATCTTCTGGGATACTTTGAAAGATCAGAGAAAGGAGTACATTAGAGTAAAAAGAGCAGATGGGAAGTTTGAGGTCAGTTCTACATGGGGAAGACTTATCAGGATGTGCTCTAGATCTGACATTGAGGAGATGTTCAAGGTAGGAATGAAGCTTTATGGAAATATGCTGACTGAGAATGGAATGTCCATCACCAAAATGGTACTTGAATACTTGTGCCTAATGTTCAATACAGAAGCAGTTAAGTATTTGACAGAAAGGCAATTTCAAACTGTTACCAACTGGATGCTTATTGAAAACTGTGGTGTGTATGTCATAACACTTGACTATGCATATCATGAGTATTATTTGGTGGATAAAGTATACAAGCACAACATGACAAGGTTGAAAGGAATGCTAAAAACTAAGTTGGTGGGTAACAAAGATTCTAAGATGGCAAGATACCTGGTAAGAAGGATCATCAATCAAAATTTGGGATTGAATCCTGACTTGTGTGTTCAAGATTAAGTTTTGGAAGCATCATCATCTGAAGAACTTGACTTCTCTTTCTAAAAGTCAAGTTAGGGGGAGATTGTTGGGAACTGAAGATTTGCTAAGTATGGATAATACTGCCAGAACAACATTACTACTTCCAGAACAAAGTTACTACTGCCAGTAAAGGTTAGTACTGCCAGAACAAATTACTACTGCAAGACAAAGTTAATACTGCTGGAAGAAGGTTAGTAATGCTGATGCATTAATGCTGCTGGAACAAGGTTAGTACTGCTTGTCAAGATTAATACTGCTGAAGCAAGGTTAGTACTGCTGAGTCAAGTTAATGCTGCTGGAATGAATTAATGCTGCTGGAGAATATTAGTACTGCTCATGCTGAATAAAGTTAATACTGCTGATGTGATGCGAAGATTTTGGAGATAAAGATGGAATGGATGAAGATATGCTTAAAGAAGATTCAGAAGATCAATTTATTTTTGATAGTTATCTTGTAACTATTTAGTATAAATAGATGTTGATAGATAGCTATTCAAAAAAAAAATACGAAATACGCGATATACAAGAATTTTTGAGAATACATTCTGTTTTAGAGAGAATTAACCTCAAGGTTTAGAACCCTATTTCTAGAGAAGTAGAAGTCGTCTTGATTGAGCCTGTTCATCAAGATTGAGGTTTGGTTGTAAGCTTGTGAGTTGAATCAGTGAATACAAACAGCTGTGTGTTTTCTGATATATTGTTCTTTGATTGTGTGAATTAAAGTTCTATTCCGCAGATTCTTTAATTCTGAGTTCTAAGTATTTTTAGTCTTGTTAAGATTCGATCCTGACAATTTTGCACGCCAAGCTTGCATATAGCTAACTGAGATTTTGTAATTGTTCTTCATATCGGCAATGATATGATGTCATGGCTCTTGTATACCCTACTAGTGTCATTCATTGCATCTTTCAGTATATGACCTAACACCTTCTTGTTCGCTTGGCGATGATTAGGATACACTTGTGTTCGTAAACATGTGTGTTTATCCTTAAATATCCTAACTTGGAACAATTTTGTATCTTTAATTACTGTTGCTCTTATTCGCCATTCACACATGTTACATAAACATACCGCTTCAAACCTTTTTTGTGTGGATCGACTGATTCTCATCTGGTAACACTCTTCAAGATATTTCAATCCCAAGGCTAGTTTCAAGTCGTTTTTACACTTGAATATTTGTTCAACTTTCACACGTTTAGAACGTTGATAATTGACAGCTGGTTCTTTAGGCTTCACAATAGAGACAGGCGTTGGTAATGGGGGAGGCATGCCCCAAAACAAATTACTACTCGTCGGACGAGGAATATTACCACCATCTTTTGGAAGTTCCTCATCTGACTCTTCAGATATTTCTTTATCTTCCTCCTCCGGGTCGCTAGCACTACCATCTGATTGTATCCCCAAATATTCATCTGTATTGGGATGATACAAGCAATCCCCACAAACGGCCCCATAATAAGGATCTATATCGACCTTATATTTATGAGATGCATTTTCATTGTCATCTAAATAGGCGTCAAATTCTTCGGCAGGGACTTCGGAAATACGAATGCCATAATCAGATGGTAGATCTTCGTATTGGTACGGGTTGCGATTTTCGTGCATCCCCTGGTTTTGAAAGGAGTGATATTGAGGTTGGTACGCTTCATATGGATTTTGAAACGACGGTTGATACTGACTTTGGTATGGATGAAACGACGGCTGAAACTGACTTTGGTATGGCTGAAACGACGGCTGTAACGACGACTGATACTAGTTTGGTATGGCTGAAATGAAGGCTGATACTGAGTTTTGTATGGCTGAAACGACGGTTGATACTGAGTTTGGTATGGCTCATCTTGGCGAGGGTTAGGTTCATAAGGAACGAGTGGAAGTATATGTTGGGGGTCCGGTTGATGGCTTCCATCACCACGATCACAAACATACAATTTTAGGGCGTGTGGTGAAATTTCCACACCAATAGCGAGAAAATTTCTCACATCCTCCGTGTTTAATAACTCGACAATCGAACCGGAAGATAGAGATTTATACGTTAATCTAAAACGATTTTGTAAATCAAGTAAATTTAATTTCCAGGTTAGATAATTAATCAATGGAGAAGAAGAAGTAGCAATCTCAGCTGAGTTTTGGGAAAGGCTCAGGAATCATCAAGGTAATATGAATCCTACTTCTCTTTAAGATGTGTGTATTGTGGGTATTTTGAGAAGAAATTTGGGTTTTGTGGGTTTCTTGTGTTCCTCATTAAACCTGAGTAAGGGGTGTTTTAGAGTGGGATAATGTGTAAGCCATCGACCTATATTCAATTGCCGGAAGTGTTGGGAGAATTAGGGCAAGTAGTGATTAATCCCCTGCGTTTTTGTATTTGTCGTCGCGTCCGGAAACCTCCAAATCAGGTTAGTGTCCGAAAGTTTTTGTAGTGTCCGGGTGAGGTATAGTGTCCGGATGAGTTGTTGTCCGGGTATGAGATGGGGGTAGTTTCCGGTAGTTTAACCGGAAACCCTTGAGAGTCCGGGTAGAAACGTCCGGAAAGTCAGATTGTCCGGATAGTTTTGGCTGTCTGGATAAGCTTTCCGGAAAGTAGTTGTGTGGCACTATAGTGCAGTCTGTTAGTCCAAGGGGTTAACCGTGTGAGTGTGTAGTTCAATCAAGTGACTTATCATGGTAGTGTGTATCCTTATAGGTGCAGTTGAAGGGAGAATCAACCTAGTAAGAGGATTAAGCAGGATGACAGGTGAGTTTTTCTGATCCTAAAACCTGTTTTAAGTGTGAAACCTTATGCATGTTCTTATTGACAAATGCTCGTACGTTTTCTTTAAACCATGCATGAAAAGTGTGATTTGCTTGTGTGGATACAAAACTGCCTTTATTTCAAAGCAAAGAGTAAGTGTGTGGCATGATCATTATCTAACGGTGTGCTTTCCAACTGCTTTTATTTCAAGGCGAGTAGTAAGTTTGTGACAATATGTGTGACCATGCTCTGGCTTTGATGTGAAATGGGGGTGTGTCCCATAATAAGTATATATATGAATTTGTTTCATATATGGGCGGTGTGTGCCCGATTGCGCTGTCACGACATGTGTGACTATAGCGTGTGTGCTCTATTGCGCTGTCACGGTGTGTGTGACTATAGCGTACGCCAGTAGCATGTGTCAATGTGTGCATATCATCTTAGTGTGCTTGTTATGATTGGTATAAATGCTTTCATAACTGATTTTATAAACTGAAATTTTTTGGTGTAACTTGGTGTGGAGGGAACTCACTAGACCTCATGGTCTAACCCTCGCTTTTCAAAACTAAAACTTTTTCAGGTAAGCAGGTAGCCGTGAGCACGTTAGAGGTTTGGCAAGACGTGGGTCGGAGCTTGCGTCTAGAAGGAGTAGGAGAACTTTCTTTTATGTTTAGTAGATTTCTTAGCTGTATTTAGGGTTATTTCCGCGAACCCTGTATTGTAATCTAGATAGTGTGACCATGTTGAGCCGTTTATGGCGTTATGAATTAAAGAGGTAGCTCCTAGCTTGTATGTGTGAAATTGGGACGTTACAGCTTTAATGGTGGGGAAAACACTGAAAGACGAAAAGAATCGAAGGTCAGCTGTGGCCGACGACCTTGACCGGCGACAATGACCAAGTGTCAAAGTCGCCAAGTCATAGTCGCGAGGAGGGGATAAGGCACGGTACACCCCGTGCGAGAGTGGTCGCGATTGTGCCACATGGCACTCTCGTTGGTCACAATCGCGGGGATTGTGCCGTAGGTGTTGGAGGTGCGGCGAGAGTGACCCGCGACTATGACACAGGGCATAGTCGCCGTGTCATAGTCGCCGACGGTGTCTGGGACTATAAAAACCACCTCTCACCCGATTTTCCGCCACTTTTTACCAAAATCAATTTAGGGTTTCGTTGGAGAGCTCATTTGGGACGATTTTCCTCTTCCTTTGGCCTCTCTCTTCATTTATTGAGCTAGGGTTTCCTTGGGTACATTAATACCACTTCAAGACTCATCATTGGTGCATTTAAGAGCATTTACACTTACTTGGGAGCTATAATTTCAAGTGTTCTTCCCAAATCTCCTAGGGTTTCATCTACTTTTCTAGGTGTTGGCTTAAAACCTAGATTGTGAGTATTCAAACCCCTGATAACACTATTTATTGTCTTATAGCTATTCTCTACCTTACTATCTAACATTTTTCTTGAAAAGTTCCATTTTGTGATATTAAGCTCATCTCTCCATGCTTACGGGGATTTGGTGCTTAATGAAGAAGAGAAAGGTTAGGTAGAAGTATACTATACTTGAATATTACGTTTTCATGATAAAATCTACCTTGGGAAGATTATGTCTTAATTTAGGGTTTTGAGCTTAATGACTTGGCTTATGGCTTAATGAGAATGTTCTTGGCTTAATGATGATATTTTGTCTTAATATGAGTATTGCTACATGTATTAATACAATTATTGCTACAACTGATGTTTATACACATTATTGTATGAGGATTGCTTTGGAAGTATACATATGTGGAGTTTATGTGCTTTATAAGCTTGTAATTGCGGTTGTAAGATTACCATGTGGAAATACATGCTTAATGGGATGGTTGGACCATGTCCTATGGATATGTTATACATTGATATATATATATATATATATATATATATGTGTGTGTGTGTGTGTGTGTGTGTGTGTGTGTGTGTGTGTGTGTGTGTGTACTACTTGGAGTTGTTGCTTAATGGTATTTACACTTTGGATGAATCATTAAGTAGGCACTAGGAGGATATAGCGCATGGGTAAACTTCAAAAGCTCTTTCTCTACGTATCCTCCTACTTCTTATTCTGGCCAATGTGTCTTATTGGGCTTAGTATGTGCTTAGTTTCGATTAAAAGCTGACGCTCGATAGAGAGGACCGAATCCCCACTATCACTTCCTCCGAGGAATACGGGCGCCACCTCGGAGGTATGTGCTTAGATCTCTGCCTTTGGGGTAATGCCTTGGAGGTAATTACCAATGTGCCGGCCCTTGAGGCGTTACTCGTGGGAGTAGACGTTAAGGTATATCGTCTATTGTGGTGTAACTTGATTTGGTGTTTTGGGTCTCCACCACTGATTCCAATTGTGAACAACCATTTGTATGAACCATGTTATGAATTATTGCATGCTATATTATTTGGTCAACTCACTAGGCTTCTTGGTCTAACACTTGTTTGCTTGTTTAACGTGTATCTCAGATCCTAGCGAAGCCGCCTTTAAGAAGGCTTAGGCGGGAGCGTGTGAGCTTGGGGGTACACTTTTGGGATGCCGTTGTTAGAAGACTGAATCGGACTAGAGATGACACCTCTTTTATAATCTTATTTATACTATAGAAAATAGATTAGTTGATTGTCATTTACTTTCCGATATTATACACTTGTAATTAAATAGGCGTTTGTATATTCCCCTTTTTGGGAAACTCATGCTATGGCATTATATACCGCTTTTCCGTTTCATGGAAGTTTTTGTTTACCCCTACTTTTAGGGTGTTACATGATACACATGTAATAATGAATCAAACGGGTACAACCTCTGACACGACCTTAGGCCGCGGGCCAAGTCGCCCTAAAACACCAAAGTGTTATCATATGTCATTTTCAATAGTATGGAGGTGTTCTCGTTTGAACCTCCACATGTGTGCACATGCGCACACACGCACGAAAGCCCAATGTTATACCAACTAAGCTATACACCGCAAAAAAAGTTGTAGTACTAAACAAGGATGGTTGTGAATCGGGCACAAACAATAACTTTGTTGATTCTCGTATTTTTCTAAATATATTTTTCTTATTTGAACCCAACTTTATACATATATATATATATATATATATATATATATATATATATATATATATATATATATATGTACATAACTAAAAATAACTTATTATTTTGTTGCAAAATAATATTCGATTAGATGAATTGGATGGTTGCATATTCTGGATTGGAATAATAGAAACCTCATAACCAAACACCCGGACGAGGATGATACCCTTTTCCCCTTGCTATATAGATATAACCCACCCTCACACCCAACCCCACTGGTGTTCTTCAATCAGATAGAGATATTCGTCCTCATCCATCCCATTGATTTTTATTCTATACATACATACACTAATCAACGATGTCAGGTGGTCCGATTGCACAAGATTGGGAGCCGGTGGTCATCCGTAAGAAAGCTCCAACAGCCGCTGCTCGCAAGGATGAGAAAGCTGTCAACGCTGCCCGTCGTGCCGGTGCCGAGATCGAGACCGTACGAAAGGGTTAGTTTCCGATTTCTTCAGATACATACCTCTCTGCCTTTGTATCTTCCTTTTTCTTTCTTTCCTTCTTTCTATTCGTTTACGAATTCAGTTTTCACATATTTATTCCGTGAATCATTGGCGCTGTTCGCTTCATTTCGTTTTGCGGAGATGAAGATTATCTATGTTTACATGTTCAATTTCTACATGTTTAGTATCTGTTTTTGTATGGAGCTAGGGTTTTGGTTTTCACTCGATTTTTAGGATGTATTTTTGTTTATTTACTATGGATGTCTTCTGAGATATTCCTTCATGGATTCGTACCTATTGAGTCGGATTTGTTCATTAGTTACATAAATTTACATGTTCTATTCATGTAACTCAGTATTCTCTTCTTTCAAATTAGTCTAGGGTTTAGCTCTCACCTATGATATATGTGCATTAAATACTGTTGGAGAATAGTTTATGGGCCAAGGGCTTCTGAATTCTTGTAACAAATCATCATTCGCTTTTTCTTAAGCAAATTAACTGCAGTTTCTTCGTCTTGCATCAAGTGGTAAATTGTGATGCAAATTGTTACAATATTTCTGATTTATCAACTGTGTATCGACAGTCATCCGATCTCTTCATATATGTGCTCATTGTTTCAAGAGTTTTCCTGTTCATGTATTTGATTTTATATTGGTTTTTGGAAACCATCTTGAGGTTCTCCAAAAGATTGAATTTACTTGGTGTGTGTATATATATATTTGAAGTATGTGATATTTATAAAAGGCAAATGCAACAAAGGAACCCACACACCCTCCTCACCTTTGGTGAAGTTTGAAAGGTGAGGATTGAATCCCTGACCTCTTGGGAGGCCAAAGATCCGGATACCATTATGCCAAATGCCCTTTGTTATGTACCGGGTATATTCCACCCGGAAGTAGAGTCTAAGAGTGTAGGATGTACACATACCTTTTCTGATTTATACGAATCTCAAATCCCAGGAAACTTTGTGGGTATAAGGACCGTATGTATAAGTTAACTAGGCCCGCTAACAATTGCTTCTAGTAGTTGTTTCTTTCACAGTTGATTTTCTGAGGAATTAGTACACATGTAATTTAGACCAAAATCTTGAAAGTGGTGCACACATTGTTTTTGGTTCTAATGCCTTTTTAGTTTTGAGCTTCTTATGAAGAATTAGTTTAGGTATCATATTCACAGAACCCTTTCTTTATGTATGGTTTTTCAATTTTCATTTGGGATTTTTTAGTGTATGCATATTGAACCTCTTTTAGAAGTCTGACCTGTAGTTTGGTTATAAATTGATCGAATGTTTGTGATCTGGACTTTCTTTTTGCAGCTACTGCTGGTTCAAACAAGGCCGCCTCTAGCAGTACTTCACTGAACACTAGAAAGCTTGATGAAGAGACTGAAAATCTTACCCGTGAGTCATCTTTAATATCTTCCCTGTTTCTTTTTATCTTTACCTTTTTCCCTTTTCATAGTAATCATATTATTATATGTCTAGAAAACTGCCTTTTTTTGTTGGTATGGGTCTTTTCGATGACATTGTTTTAGAATTTCGGGTTATACTGGTTCAAACATTGGCAACTGAGCCATTTATATCTTAGATCTGACGGTTGATGGGAGTTCCTTTGTTCATATTTTAGAAATCCGAGCCATTTTTTTTATAGATCTAAAGGTTGATAGGAATCTGAGCCATTATTTTCCTTTCACTAATGGATCACGTGCCATGTTCTGACTGAAACCGTTTTTGATCAAACTTTGTAAACAGATGAAAAGGTCCCAAGTGAGTTGAAGAAAGCTATCATGCAGGGTCGTACCGACAAGAAGCTTACACAGGCTCAACTTGCTCAGGTTTGCTTTTGTGGGCCTTGATAGATTTATTCTTATTATTGTTTGCAGATATACCGGGTTGGTTTATATTATTATCTTCTGGTGGGATATACTGGGTTCCGTATATCTTATCATCTTCTTGGCGGGGTTCGTTTGCATAAAATGATATTATTTTGTGATTGTGCAGCTGATTAACGAGAAGCCCCAGATTATACAGGAGTATGAATCTGGGAAGGCCATACCAAATCAACAGATAATCACCAAACTGGAAAGGGCACTCGGTGTGAAACTTCGTGGTAAGAAGTAGAACAACCAAACATTAAGAGTTGGCCTTTTAACCCAAAAAAGAGAGAGAGAGAGAGACAAGATCTTTTGTTTATCTGACTTTAATCTCCCTACTTTCTTATTATGGATTTTATGCTTAAACGAAGTCTCAAAAAGGGTGGTGTGTGATGTGTTTACCATAAAATGCTTGAAGAACTCTATGTGGCTGTGACCATTTCTATCTTTCTACTGTGGATTGTGCATAACATGCGACCTTCTTAAAGATATGCATATTATTATGGTGTTTGCGATCATCATCGATTGGACCATTAGATGTGTGTTAAAACTCTTGCAACTTGTTGAAAGGAATTTTGGTACCTGTTCTGCTGTCATAAGTCGCAATCCATGTTTAGATGCCTGGATGATAAAAAGTAGATTCAATATGTATGTTGTAAAATCAATGTTCTTGATATACCTGTTATGGCGTGGCGATAAGGCGTCTTATGGAACGTTGTGGTGAGAAGAATTTTGCTGATTTTTTGTTGTTTATACTTGGCTTGGTGGTTACTATATACTGCTGATGAATACCGGGTGTTTGGTTCATGGATTTCGAAAGAATTGGAATGGATAATTTTTTTGACCAAATTCCAAATCCTGTGTTTGGTTTACAAAAATGAATTCCACAAATTAAAGAATTCATCATAATTCCATTCTTTTTTATTCCAATTCATACCAAACCGTGTGGACAAATTTCATTACATTCCATTGCAATTTCCTCAAAGTCAATTATTTTTAATGGGATTTCAATTAATGTATTTTGAAGTAATGGGAAGGAATTGGAATGGATAATTCCATAGACTAAATTTCAAATTCTATGTTTGGTTCACATAGTGAAATTGATGGAATCCTTTGAATCCTGCAATTTAAGGATTACATCTCTTTTTGGTTTAAATGAAAGAATTAAATTCCTACCAACTAAATAGGGTCAAATTTCATTCCAATTATTTTGAAATCAAATTTCTTTTATAGATTCCAATTTCATTCTGTGAGCCATAGGGTGCGTTTGGTTCGACGGATTCCGATGGAATTGGACGGAATTGGAATGGTCAATTCCATTGACCAAATTCCATTGTGCTGTTTGGTTTGCAATGAAATGGAATTGAATTCCATGAATTCCACCCAAATAAGGAATTCACCACTCCTTTACAAAATGGATGGAATTGAATTCCATTCCATTCAAATTTGTCTAAATGACAAAAATACCCTCATTTAATTTAATACTTTAGTTTTTATTTTATTTTTAATTTTAATTTTAATTTTAATTTTTAATTTTTAATTTTTAATTTTTTATTAATATAATTTAATACATTTAGTGTTTATTTTTATTTTATTTTTATTTTTTATTTTTGGGTTGTGTATATTATATTTTTTATACATTAAAGTATTTAATAATTATTTTATAAAAAAAGGTATTTTGGTCATTTGTCGAAAATTCATTCCAATTCTAAAGCTACATTCTGTGAACCAAACAGACAGATTCCAATTTCTTTGACAGATTTCATTTCAATTTTGTCAACCAAACAGGTGGTCAAACCTTACAACATTTCATTCCAATTCCTTCCATATTCTAATTCCTTTGACAGATTTCATTTCTTCAGAAATCATTCTACGAACCAAACGCACCCATACGCTCCCTTGGTTCTGCACGTTAACCTGAAATCAATTGGTATATAAATATGGTATTTCTTTTCATGGTTTTTTTAATCTACTATAGTTTTATATGAACTTAATTACACTAAATATGAAACACATTTGTTGCCTTTAAAAAAGCTGTGGTTTCACCCTAACTTGTCGACTGAAGGCTTGATTTTTGCCGTCATGATACCTCATGTCATTTTGAACCACCTTGTGTACTATATATGGCTCTCATATGTGGCTTGGATTATTGATATTAGAAATATTGCATGAGTATCAACCATTTTGGGATTGCTTATCTAAAGTGCTTATTAACTTACTGTGGTGTGGTACTGGTAATAAACAGTTTTTAGTGTTTGGATGAGAAAAAAAGAAAACTGCTTATACCGGTGGTTTGGCACTGGTGATAAGGAGTTTTTGCTAAGTCATTTCATTCTAACTTATTAACTTATTTGAAACAACTTATCATATTTTTGGTTATTTTACATGTATAAGCAATTCCAAACACCTCTTAAATAACAACTTATTAGCTTATTACGTTTTGGTAGCATCATACTCCGGTTTAACACCATATAAATTGATAAACACTTTTATAGAAAAGCATAAGTTTTTAAATAATCCCAAACACCCTCATAATCAATCATTCATCTTGAAGGGAGTTAATTCCATTACAAAATTAGTAGGTATTTGGTGCTTCAATTTTGTAAACTTGACAGCAATTTTGCTGTTTTTGTGAACAAGGGGTCGTTTGGCTGGTTTTTATTAAATCATATTGTAACATCTCGAATTTTCATAAATATTGATGTCGGGTTTTATTAATTAATTGAGTATAATTACTTGATAAGTTATGATTTATTTGATAAATCAATTTTAGAGTTTAACCCCGATTAAGTTACGTTATGTGTTTTATTAAAAAGATAAGTTAAGGGGTAAACTTTAATTTTAATTGTTAAGTTGGAGGGTAAATTATGTTAAGTAAGGAAAGTTGAGGGGCTAGTTTGGTGAAGGTGATGAAACCTTACCACTCACCGCCTCTTTTGCTAGAAAAGAGAAATGAAGATATTTCTTCATTTGGTGTGTCTTGTATATGTGTGTGTAAACTTCGGTGAAGAGAAGAGAGGGAAACCGAGGAAGAGCAAGCAAGAAAAGAAGAAGAAGGAAATCTGTTTTAATTCAGTTGGGAAGCAAGAATCAAACAAAGGTAAACATCTCCATAATCTTTCATCTTTTAAGTTAAAAGTTTCTATGGAGTTTTAGATGGGTTTTGGTAAATTTTGGATGATTATGAGAATCTAAATTTATAGATATGTTATGTTAGGGGTATTAAACATATCTGCATATTTACAGAATCAAACATAGCTTAAAAGTATAAAATCTGGGTTTTAGATAATTTCAGTGGGTTGAGACATTCAAGCATGTCGCAACAGTGCATTGCGACATTCATGAATGTCGCAGCCTTAAGAACGACAAGGAAGTGAAGTCGCAATAGAAGGTTGCGACTTGGTGGTGAAGTCGCTGATAAGTGCCAATTTCATATATATTTATACGTCAATTTCCCCATCATTTTGCAAGAATTGATACTCAAAGAACCCCATTTCGTTAAGTTTGTTATTTTATTACTTGTGATTGCGTTTATTTGTATAAATGTGCTTTATAGGTGTTTTTTATGAGAAAAGGATGTGCACGTCGAAAAACGGGATCGCGAAACAGAGAAACAAGCAAAAAACGGCAAAACGTTGCACAACGAACAGAAGCCGGCGCGGAGCAATCGGCGCCGAACACCTGTGTGAACGCAGAATGAAAGGCTGATTTAAATGGCTGCAGGGCTTTTCTTTCTGCAAATTGAGGCCGACTTACGCTGCTTTTGGAGCTGATTATCCCTGCAAATTGAGGCATACTTGGTCCTTCTGATGATGAATCTTGGGCCCATAAATAGATATTAGTTGTAGTTTAGAGATAATATCTCAACTCCTCTTCCTTTATAATCTCTCTAATATAGTTCTAGGACTGGACTGATCATTTTGACTGGAGATTTTTGGTTTTAGAGAGCAAAACAGAGCAGTTTCTTCCAGCCTTGTATCTTACATTTTGGTAATCTCTTTTCAAGTTTACATTAGTTAAGTTATGAGTAGCTAAACTTTCTTTCCTAGTGATGAGATTGTAACTATTTCTTTTTATGAATATTGTTGAGGTTTGATCTACCTTTGTTATCTATCTAATTTCATTTATATAAACCTTGTCTAAAGCATGTTCTTCATTTGTTAGGTCTTTGATTTAAGAATGATCACTTAAATCTTACATCTAATCTTGAATCGCTAGTTAAGATTTGGAATACGTAATCGTTCTTAATCTCATTTTAAGTAGCAAGATAATACATCAATTGTGTTAATCAATTGATTTGTATTATGGGATTGTATAATCTAACTTCAATGATTGGGCTTCCGATCATTAGTTAGGATTGGTGTTTGTTTGATTATATTGCAATTGACAAGATAAATTTGAGTTCGTAACCAAACTAACCTTAGTCAATTAGGAACTACATCGAGCTTCTCATGATAGTTTATTCTTAAGACAAACGGAGTGTATGACGCATGTCAAACACTTACGACCGATCTGAAATTAATGGTAACAAATGTACTTCTATTCAAATCAATGATATAAGATTTCAACAAAAGATTGGTTATACTCATCACTAGGACCTTTCTCATTATTATCTCATCTCAATTCAATTTCGTGTCTAGTATTAATCAACAACTTCAAAACCCCCCATTTTGTATTTTATTTAGAATTCCGATCTTACATGAATATGTTTTGGTTATACAATTAACAACGAGTCCCTGAGGAAACGACCCTACTTAACATTATCGCAATTTATTGTGTTTAAGAGATAATAGGCTAATCATATAAACTACTTATTATTTGTCGCAATAGAAAGTTGCGACTTGGTGTTGAAGTCGCAATAGAAGGTTGCGACTTGGTGTTGAAGTCGCAATAGAAGGTTGCGACTTGGTGTTGAAGTCGCAATAGAAGGTTGCGACTTGGGGTTGAAATCGCAATAGAAGGTTGCGACATGGTGATCATGTCGCAGTAGTTGATTGCGACTTGCATTGTGCATTGCGACAAGAGATTTTAATATTAGTTGGTTGCGACTTAAGACGAAGATTTTTAGATGATAAGGATTCTTAGTTTTAGAGAGTTCTGTTCTGTAATTTAATATCAGTATATTTGTATATTGGATATTACAGTAAACTGTGGTGGTGAAGACAGAAGTTCCCACGTCTTTAAAAGAAATAAAAGAAGTGTGATTTCATATCAGGTGAGTTTATTCAACTCTCTTTAAAATTCAGCAATTAATATTGAAATAGATATGTATTATGTATGTCTGAGCATGTTAATAAAGGACTCGTCTTAATCAATAATGAGTCCAAATAGATGGCTAAAAGTTATGATATGTTGATCCCCGTGCTAAATGGCAATGAGGGGATAGTTAAGAAGTCGAGGTGTCAAAACTATTAATATTCTTTATAAATGTTTATATATATAGAATATGTTTTGGAGATGAATATATTGTATGTTATGCACATATAATAGTAAGGGTAATAATACTTATGTATTGTGTGGCGATTGCTAGAAATAGGCATCCGGTCATAGTAGGGCACCTGGGTACGGTCTAATGGGAACCGAAATACTTGTCATTTGACCAAGGGATGTAATTTCTAGTGAACGAGCGTATCTTGAATCATCGTGAGGGCCCCGGTTGTGTATCGCGATATATTAATCCCATTGGGGTCAGTGATTCTGAGATGGTGAGGACGTGAAATGTAGAATAGGCAGATTTTGATTTGTAATTCCCATTTCGAATGGAAGATCGGAGACTTCCATTTTTAGGGAAGATCGGAGATTTCCCGTGGTGAAAGGAAGATTAGAGATAGGCATAAAGTAATTTGTAATCTCTACTTCCGGATTAAGAAATAGGCAGGTTTTGACTTGTAATTTCTTAGATAAGAGTAATGACTTTGAATCTGGGATGATTTATAGTAAACTCTTGATAAGTGATATTATGGCTAGACGAATAGCATGAGAGTGGGGTAGATTCCCAGTTTTGAAAGGAGTTGTGGTCGGTAAGATGGGCGAGAACAGGTTTGTTTTATCTGTTGAGATTTTAATTGTTAAACTTTAATTTGATTTGAATATTCTCACTAGGCGAAAGCCTAATGTTTCAAGTTGAATTTTCTTACCAGGTATAAGCTCCGGGAAGTAAGCGGGAATAAGAGAAGAGAACTTTTGGGAAGACTCAAACTTAGAGATAACGGAGGATCTAGCGTTACTTTTGAGGCTTTTTGGGACAAAGGATTAGATAACTTAATTAATCTGATTGTGATGTATGATTAGATTAATAGGTTATTTGAATTAGTTGTGTTGTATATAAAACCTTCACATTTGATCCTCAGGTTATAGAAGTTTGAAGTTTTATGATCATAATTTGTAGTAATTTTTAAGGTTTAAATTGGCCCTGTTTTTAGGGTGTTACAATATGGTATCAGAGCTGTAGTTTAAGCGAACTAGGTATGATTTTGAGATACCTAGACTTAAGCTGTGATGAATTAAGTTATGATCCGTGAGTTATGGGTAGAAGTACTAAGACTGGGTAGTCTTAGAGTCGACAGAAATACGCAAAGTTAGTACTGTAACAATGGTAATGAGAATTCTCATGTGTGATATGTTCGCAATTTCAATTAGCTACTGTTATTATGAATATATTATTACACAAGCATACTTGTTTCTAAATTGTTACAGTGACTGATTAGCGGTAAAGTACGTATTGTATGTCTAGTTCTATAAACCATTACTGATAAGTATTTTGTTGTGCTCATATCAGATCAATGGTGAATACACCTCCGAGGTCTCCAAATTCTTCTATGAATAGGAATTGGTTAGACGATACGGGAGAAAGGCAAACTGGAGTAAGCGGAATTCAGGAGATGCCACCAGATTTTCTTTCTTTAGGAGGAATGCGGAATCGGGTACATCGAGGGGGTGCCAGTACTGCCGATCAAACACCATCGGATTCAAGTATGGAAGGCCGCATAATGGATAATGTAACCAGATTGATGAATGCATCAATGGAAAGGCAAGCTGAAATGATGAACATCAATATGGGAAGACAAGCAGAAATGTTTATGAAAATGTTAAATGATCGAAGTACGGAACCAAGACGAACAGTAGTTGATACTAGTGTGATAAATCCAACTGGTAACCCAAGGTTGGAGACGGAAAGAAGGGTTGAAAGAAACTGCTCCTACAAAACTTTCCTGAGCTGTAAACCGTCGGAATTCAAAGGAGATGATGGTCCAGTGGCTTGCATGAACTGGATAAGAGAAATAGAACAAGCCTTTCGGGCTTGTGAGTGTTATGATGAAAAGTCTAAAGTTAGATTTGGGTCACAAATGTTACGCGGTAACGCGCTATCCTGGTGGAACGTACTGTCATCTTCTGTGACGGAGGCAGTTCTGAATGCCGTGACTTGGGAACAGTTCAAAGCAAAGATTTTGGAAGAGTACTGTAACGAAACGGAAATGGACCGAATCGAGGAAGAGTTCAGGAATCTCAAGAAAGGCAACATGACAGTGAGAAAGTATACCGAATCCTTTATGGAGAAGCTGAACCTGGCGGGGCATGTGGCTCCAGCTGAGAAAGACAAAATTAAAGCTTATCTGAAGGGTTTACCGGCGGATATGATGACAAGGGTCCGAAGTTCAAAAGCTACTACTTTAAGGGAAACGATCGAGGAAGCGAAAGTGATAGAAGAGATGTACGCCAAAGACAAAGAAGAGAAAGCACATGTGGGAGAAAAGAGAAAGTGGGAAGGTCGTTCAGAATCTTCTCAGAAAACCATATTGTTTGGCAAGAATATCCGTTATGACTCTCGTAGGGAACCAAGCTGGTGCTCTAAATGTAGAAGCAAACATTTTGGTTTGTGTCGAGTGGGTGGAAATGAATGTTACAAGTGCGGTAAGGCGGGGCATATAGCGGTGAACTGCACAATGCCGGGGTCAATGTGTTTTGAATGTAAGCAACCGGGCCACTTTCGGAAAGATTGTCTGAAGCTAAAGAAGGAGGGAGATCAGGGAAGGAAGTTGGTTATCCCTAAACCAACTGGACGTGCTTTCCAAATGACTGCTGAAGAAGCGAAAAGATCGAAAGTTGTTGTCTCGGGTACATTCCTTATAAACTCCATTCCTGCACATGTGTTATTTGATAGTGGCGCAAACTATTCTTTTGTATCCAAGTTGTTCTACCGTAAGCTAGCTATGCCTGTCACTACGTTAGGAGATGCCTTAGTAGTTGAGATAGCTAATGGGGTTCGAACTTTGGTTAGCGAAAGTTTGGTCGATTGTAAGATTTTGATAGAGGGAACAGAATTTCCGATTGACTTATTGTTAATGGAAATTGGGGGATTTGATATTATTGTGGGGATGGAGTGGTTGAGCAATAACCAGGCAGAAATAATGTGTGCAAAGAAGTTGATTCGAATTCCGATGACCGACAAAGACGACGTATTTGTATTTGGAGAAAAGCAGAAAGGAGATATCCCGTTAATTTCGTGGCAAAGGCACGTAAATGTTTATCGAAGGGATGTTGGTCCTATCTAGCTTACGTTGTAGATACGAAGTTAGAAAAGAAACAAGCTCAAGATATTAAGGTGGTGCGAGAATTTCCGGATGTATTCCCGGATGATCTTCCAGGTCTGCCATCTGAAAGACAAGTAGAGTTTAAAATCGATCTTATTCCTGGAGCAGCACCGCTAGCTCGTGCACCTTACCGCCTAGCGCCAGCTGAGATGACAAAAATGATGTCTCAATTGCAAGAGCTGTTAGACAAGGGTTTTGTTAGACCGAGTTCTTCACCTTGGGGAGCTCCGGTATTGTTTGTTAAGAAGAAAGATGGCACTATGAGAATGTGCATAGATTATCGGGAGCTGAATAAGGTGACAATAAAGAATAAGTATCCGCTTCCAAGGATTGATGATCTGTTTGATCAACTCCACGGTGCGGGATGCTTTTCCAAAATTGATCTAAGGTCGGGGTATCACCAAGTGCGGGTAAGAGAGGAAGACGTTCCAAAGACGGCGTTTAGAACGAGATACGGGCATTATGAATTTCTTGTGATGTCGTTTGGGTTGACTAACGCTCCAGCTATATTCATGGATTTGATGAATAGAGTATGTCGACCGTTTTTAGACAAGTCTGTTATCGTTTTCATTGATGACATACTTGTTTATTCGAAGAATGAGAACGACCATGAACGCCATCTTCGGGAAGTTTTAGAAGTGTTACGAAAAGAGAAATTGTACGCAAAATTCTCTAAATGTGAATTTTGGTTGAAAAAAGTACAATTTCTGGGACACGTGATTTCTGTGGAAGGCGTGAAAGTATATCCAGCAAAGATAGAAGCAATGATGAATTGGGAGACTCCGAAAAGCGCGTCTGAAATAAGAAGTTTCTTGGGGTTAGCAGGTTATTACCGGAGATTTATTAAAGACTTCTCAAAGATTGCTTCTACTCTGACGATGTTGACTCGTAAGAATATGAAGTATGTTTGGACCGAAAAGCAGGAATTAGCTTTCAGAATCTTACGACAGAAGTTGTGTGAAGCTCCTATTCTTGCACTGCCAGAAGGGACTGAAGATTTGGTAGTCTATAGTGACGCATCGAAAATGGGTTTGGGATGTGTGTTGATGCAACGAGGTAAGGTAATTGCCTATGCGTCAAGACAGTTGAAAGAACACGAAAAGAACTATCCTACCCACGATTTAGAATTAGCAGCCGTTGTGTTTGCTTTAAAGCCGTGGCGTCATTATCTCTATGGAACTAAGTGTACACTCTTCACTGATCATAAAGGTTTACAGCATGTTTTTGATCAGAAGGAGTTGAATATGAGGCAAAGGCGATGGCTTGAATTGTTGAAGGACTACGATTGTGAATTGCATTACCACCCAGGTAAAGCAAATGTTGTAGCCGATGCTTTGAGTAGAAAAGAGTATAATGGGTGCTTGAAAACGACAAACACCAGAATTGATGTAATGTCAAGTCTGATTGAAAGAATAAAAGCTGCTCAAATGGAGGCTTTGTTAGAAAGCAACTTGAAAGAAGAAGTGATGAGCAAGCAACATCTTCAGCTGACTGAAGATAGCCGAGGGATTAAATTGTTCCAAGGCCGTGTTTGGGTACCAAAGATAGGTGGAAATCGGGAGTTGATTCTCGAAGATGCGCATAGATCTAAGTATTCTATACATCCGGGGAGTACCAAGATGTATAGAGATTTGAAGTTGCATTATTGGTGGCCGACTATGAAAGTGGATGTGGCACGATTAGTAGAGAAATGCGGAACTTGTTCGTTAGTAAAAGCAGAACACCAAAGACCATACGGAAGTTTTCAATCTTTGGAAATTCCGGAGTGGAAATGGGATAAGATTACCATGGATTTTGTGACAAAGTTACCAAAGACGCAAAGAGGTAACGATACCATTTGGGTAATTGTCGATCGACTGACGAAGAGTGCTCATTTCTTAGCTATGAAAGAAGCATCACCAATAGATAAATTGGCGAAACTATATATTGATGAAGTGGTGTCACGACACGGTATACCGGTGTCTATTGTGTCCGATCGTGACAGTCGGTTTACTTCCAGGTTTTGGCAGTCGCTTTAAGAAGAGTTGGGTACGAGGGTTAATCTAAGTACTGCCTATCACCCACAGACTGACGGCCAAAGTGAAAGAACCATACAAACTTTGGAAGACATGCTCAGGTCTTGTGTACTGGATTTTGGAGGTAACTGGGATTCTCATTTGCCATTAGTAGAATTTGCTTACAATAACAGTTACCATTCCAGTATTGGAAGAGCACCTTTTGAGGCCTTATATGGTAGGAAGTGCAGAACTCCGGTGTGCTGGTTAGAAGCCGGAGAGAAACAGTTTGTTGGTCCAGAACTTGTGCAACAAACCGTGGACAAAGTGAAGGAAATTCGGCAACATATGAAAGCGGCTCAAGATAGACAGAAAAGTTATGCTGATCTGAAAAGAAGACCAAAAGAATTTCAAGTTGGGGAGCGTGTCATGCTTAAAGTATCCCCATAGAAAGGTGTGATACGATTTGGAAAGCGTGGGAAGTTGAGTCCTCGTTTTCTAGGACCATTCACTATTACCAAAAGAGTTGGTCTTCAAGCGTATCAATTGGATCTTCCACCTGAGTTGGAAGGAATCCACAATACATTTCATGTGTGTTATCTTCGGAAATGCTTAGCCGAAGAACAGTAAACCCATAGAAAGGTGTGATACGATTTGGAAAGCGTGGGAAGTTGAGTCCTCGTTTTCTAGGACCATTCACTATTACCAAAAGAGTTGGTCTTCAAGCGTATCAATTGGATCTTCCACCTGAGTTGGAAGGAATCCACAATACATTTCATGTGTGTTATCTTCGGAAATGCTTAGCCGAAGAACAGGATGTGATTCCACTTACTAACGTTAGGGTAGATGAAGGGAGCCGTTGTGTAGAGGAACCGAAGGCAATCCTGGAAAGGTCAGTTAAGAGGTTACGAAGTGGTAAAGAGATGGTAATGTTGAAAGTTCAATGGAAGTATCATCGAGGTGCTAATGTAACTTTAGAATCCGAGGAAGATATGAAGGTTAGATATCCCCATTTGTTTGTTTAGATTTGATTTCGGGGACGAAATCATTTTCAAGTTGGGGAGTATTGTAACATCTCGAATTTTCATAAATATTGATGTCGGGTTTTATTAATTAATTGAGTATAATTACTTGATAAGTTATGATTTATTTGATATATCAATTTTAGAGTTTAACCCCGATTAAGTTACGTTATGTGTTTTATTGAAAAGATAAGTTAAGGGGTAAACTTTAATTTTAATTGTTAAGTTGGAGGGTAAATTATGTTAAGTAAGGAAAGTTGAGGGGCTAGTTTGGTGAAGGTGATGAAACCTTACCACTCACCGCCTCTTTTGCTAGAAAAGAGAAATGATGATATTTCTTCATTTGGTGTGTCTTGTATATGTGTGTGTAAACTTCAGTGAAGAGAAGAGAGGGAAACCGAGGAAGAGCAAGCAAGAAAAGAAGAAGGAAATCTGTTTTAATTCAGTTGGGAAGCAAGAATCAAACAAAGGTAAACATCTCCATAATCTTTCATCTTTTAAGTTAAACGTTTCTATGGAGTTTTAGATGGGTTTTGGTAAATTTTGGATGATTATGAGAATCTAAATTTATAGATATGTTATGTTAGGGGTATTAAACATATCTGCATATTTACAGAATCAAACATAGCTTAAAAGTATAAAATCTGGGTTTTAGATAATTTCAGTGGGTTGAGACATTCAAGCATGTCGCAACAGTGCATTGCGACATTCATGAATGTCGCAGCCTTCAGAACGACAAGGAAGTGAAGTCGCAATAGAAGGTTGCGACTTGGTGGTGAAGTCGCAATAGAAGGTTGCGACTTGGTGTTGAAGTCGCAATAGAAGGTTGCGACTTGGTGTTGAAGTCGCAATAGAAGGTTGCGACTTGGGGTTGAAATCGCAATAGAAGGTTGCGACTTGGGGTTGAAATCGCAATAGAAGGTTGTGACATGGTGACCATGTCGCAGTAGTTGATTGCGACTTGCACTGTGCATTGCGACAAGAGATTTTAATATTAGTTGGTTGCGACTTAAGACGAAGATTTTTAGATGATAAGGATTCTTAGTTTTAGAGAGTTCTGTTCTGTAATTTAATATGAGTATATTTGTATATTAGATATTACAGTAAACTGTGGTGGTGAAGACAGAAGTTCCCACGTCTTTAAAACAAATAAAAGAAGTGTGATTTCATATCAGGTGAGTTTATTCAACTCTCTTTAAAATTCAGCAATTAATATTGAAATAGATATGTATTATGTATGTCTGAGCATGTTAATAAAGGACTCGTCTTAATCAATAATGAGTCCAAATAGATGGCTAAAAGTTATGATATGTTGATCCCCGTGCTAAATGGCAATGAGGGGATAGTTAAGAAGTCGAGGTGTCAAAACTATTAATATTCTTTATAAATGTTTATATATATAGAATATGTTTTGGAGATGAATATATTGTATGTTATGCACATATAATAGTAAGGGTAATAATACTTATGTATTGTGTGGCGATTGCTAGAAATAGGCATCCGGTCATAGTAGGGCACCTGTGTACGGTCTAATGGGAACCGAAATACTTGCCATTTGACCAAGGGATGTAATTTCTAGTGAACGAGCGTATCTTGAATCATCGTGAGGGCCCCGGTTGTGTATCGCAATATATTAATCCCATTGGGGTCAGTGATTCTGAGATGGTGAGGACGTGAAATGTGGAATAGACAGATTTTGATTTGTAATTCTCATTTCGAATGGAAGATCGGAGACTTCCATTTTTAGGGAAGATCGGAGATTTCCCGTGGTGAAAGGAAGATTAGAGATAGGCATAAAGTAATTTGTAATCTCTACTTCCGGATTAAGAAATAGGCAGGTTTTGACTTGTAATTTCTTAGATAAGAGTAATGACTTTGAATCTGGGATGATTTATAGTAAACTCTTGATAAGTGATATTATGGCTAGACGAATAGCATGGGAGTGGGGTAGATTCCCAGTTTTGAAAGGAGTTGTGGTACGGTAAGATGGACGAGAACAGGTTTGTTTTATCTGTTGAGATTTTAATTGTTAAACTTTAATTTGATTTGAATATTCTCACTAGGCGAAAGCCTAATGTTTCAAGTTGAATTTTCTTACCAGGTACAAGCTCCGGGAAGTAAGCGGGAATAAGAGAAGAGAACTTTTGGGAAGACTCAAACTTAGAGATAACGGAGGATCTAGCATTACTTTTGAGGCTTTTTGGGACAAAGGATTAGATAACTTAATTAATCTGATTGAGATGTATGATTAGATTAATAGGTTATTTGAATTAGTTGTGTTGTATATAAAACCTTCACATTTGATCCTCAGGTTATAGAAGTTTGAAGTTTTATGATCATAACTTGTAGTAATTTTTAAGGTTTAAATTGGCCCTGTTTTTAAGGTGTTACACATATATGAATAGAGCATTTTATATGGATTATTGGAGGCCAGGTTTGAAAAAAAAAACTTTGATTTTCTACATAAAGCTCCTCCCAAAAAGCAAAAAGCCCACTTTCAATACCATTAAGCCTAGTTAGCTAACTGAATAAACCTCATCCCGTTAATCTCCTTCCGAAGGTTAGGATAGCAAGAAGACCCCATTTGCATGGCATTTATTTAGTCTGTCATTTGTCTATGAAAGAGAGCGAAAAGGCTTTCAAACCAACAAGAAAACAGTCCCAGTAAAATCAGCGTTCATGTCTATGTACATCTCACACACACACACACACACACACACTATCCTACAAAGTAAAACACAAAGTTTCTTCTACAGACAGACACAAACCACAAGTACCCATTTTACAATGACTACTCACTCACACGCAAGTTTGGTTCCAAAACTGGTGAGGCAAATAGCAAAAGCATGAAAAGCCGACAACGGCTGCCTGTAATCCATAGTGAACATATCGTCGCCAACTTTTCCAAATTGAAGCAGCACGGTCTCACCATCACCTCTCCCGCCTGGCTGGCTAGGATCCATTGTCGCCACCAATTGAAAGTTCTTCACCGATGCTACGGTCACACGGCCATGAAAATTCAAACACCAGCATTGCAACTGATCATGCCACCTTGGGGCTTTGTTTCTTAGTAGAGTTTGACCACCACCAGCAGTGGCAACGGATTTTGATTTTGATAACTTGGGTTCTTCAGGGTGTTGGGTTGAGGATGCACACCTTAAAGACGATACCATTCTTCTTGGACCTCTAGATTTCAGGAGGTTGAACTTGTAGGACACTTCTCCGATCTCGAAATTGCCGGCTGGAACTTGGGGGCTTATTTGCTTGCTTGTAAAACGTCGTCCAGCTCTGCTGCTTGAGTGCTTTGCCCCGTTGTGTGGAGGCTGGCTGTCGTAGATCGTAAACTTGGTGCCAAGAAAATCCGAGCTGTATATGAAAAAGTAAGTCAAATCATAACCAAATAGAAAAAGACAAGGATAAAAGAGAACATAATCCTATTTCCGGCATGATTAATGAACCGTTTTCATTCAATGGAATAAGTCAGGATCTCTCCATTAAATCCCACTCGAAGGGATGATATCTACCTCAAGGAGTAGATCAACTGTTTCCGGGATATTAAAAGGGAACACTTCTCCCCCATCCAAATACTCTTACCAGCGGAGGTTTGATGGGATACTTGTTTCCTTGTTGGTTCATGTCGTCATGCCTCAACCGGTAGAAGGTTTGAACATTAATTAAAGATAGAGAGAGATGTGCGGTACTATCATATATGTATCCGCTTAGCAAGACATTGAGCTCAATTTTTGTTTGCTCATATAAATGTTGTTTCTCTAAAAATTAAAGCAAATGGAATATCTTAATTACGCTTTATTTAAACTGTGACAGTGAATGAGAGAGCTTACAATACTAATCAATGAACAAATCCCAGTGACAATTCCAACACGACAATGGTGAATGGAGACTCCCTTCTGCAGATGAGGGGAGATCCTTACCTCACCTTCAGTTCAGAGGGCAGGGATTTGCAATTTTACTCAATTTGTGAAAAGTTGCAAACCAGACCCAACTCATTTGGTAGCCTAATTATACAAGGGCAAACAAAATGTTATAGATCCAAGTCTCAAAGACAGAATCCAACTGCAGCACTAAACTAGTTTATTACTTGTGAATTGTGATTGTTGTTTTCCCCGTGTTGGGGGAGGCGTTGTAAATACAACACATATGAGATGAATCAACAGTTAACGTTAAAATGCTGAATCGAAAGTTAAATGACTTGATATTCCATTACCGTTACTCACAAATGAAAATTTATAATAGTAACGCATCCTCCAAAGAGAGTACTACACTAGGTATAATTTACTAGCAGTTGAAAAAAAAGCCGCAGCATAAAATAGTCTTTCACCAGCAAATGCCTTACCTCAATTTACCAACGTAAGCATTGCTTCCTTGAGATAAATCCTCTGGATCAAGAGATATTGTGTACTCTGTATGAGCACCATGTCTATATCTGCGTGCTGCCAACAGAAACTTACCCTTCTCTGTAAATGCTGCCAAAAATAGAATCCAAGTTATGAGCACTTAATTTTGGTAAAGTTGGTTAAAATTTGCTAAAGATTGATTTCTTGGAGTAACAGGCACATTTTATCACACTGTCACTCGTCATTGACATGCAAGTCCAATTAACAAACCTTGCATACTTCTGAGGTGCAATACCTCTGACAGTACATATTGGCATGTTTTCTTTGTCATTCAGTAAATATAGATTTATCGTATGGTCAATAGTTCATAAGGTGAATAATATATTTCCAATTCAGGAACTTTAATGCACAGACATGCAAAATCAAACAAGGAAACACAATGTATAGACTTATATATTTGTGTCCATGAAAGGGAAAAACGGCTTGAATACCACCTGCAAATCTATGGCAGAACGTTATTTTTTGTCATTCAGTAACTTCAGCTTTTATTATTTAGTGTGCTAATTCGAAAACCAATTTCCCATATCAAGTGGAAAAATACACCAAAATCTTCTCATTTTAGTGGTTTGTCTCTTGTCAAGTTAGCATTCATATAATAAGAGAACTAGAGAAGGAACAAAGTCAAATGTTTTATTCTAAAAGCAAAACTGCAAGGGAGCACACAGAAAATACCTAAATGTATCTCCTACAAAAACCACAAATCAATTTCAAAAGGAAGAAGGATAAGAACACTCGTCAAAAGAAGTATTTGTGGTAAAACATTGGTATTAACAGGAATCTAACAAAGGGGATTAATGAATTGATGCAAAAAGTAACACCAGACATGCTAACTCAATATTCTGAACATATCTTATTAGTCAGTAGTCACTAAATATGCTTCTCTACCTACTCATTCCATCCTTAACATGTATTTCAAAACATTAAAAGCGGCACTCGATGTTATTCATGTAACGTTGACGTCATTGAGTTTATGACCAATGCGCGAACGCCGTGAGAGAACATGCTGTTAGAAGGATGATACAAAACCCAGTCCCCTGAAAAGGTCTGTCTACTTCTCCCTCCGTCTACACACATATACATATACATATGCATATACATATGCACAAGAACAAACGTATCAATACTTGTATGCATGTATATATATATACATGCACATATACACATACATGCATATATAGGAGACTATGAAGATGGCTATTGTCCTGGTTTCAGTGACTAAGATCTTCCTCGTTCGCCAATATGGTCTTTATCAATAGCTATGTGCCCTTATTAGAATTTGTCAAAGATATCCATTAAAGGCCACTCTTCCTGACATGCAGTTTTCCTGACTCTCTTCTACAGGGTCATCTTATTTTGGTTTTACCATAACCAGATATTAGCTATTCCATAAAATCTTGTTGATTCTCTCTCTTCCTAACATGTGGTACAACAATAAATTTCTAAGCTGACAAGCGGATACCATCTGAAGATCTGTCTTTTTTATGAAGTGGGCATTATAGTTGTTCCCTTTCATTTTGCATAGCAAGCATTCGAGGAAAAAAAAGTTCTATGTGGCATTCTGAGATGTATTGTCACACAAATGGAACTAAAAGCATCATACAAGCAAGCAACCTTTGAGTTCTAATCTTATGCATCTTATGTGATTACTTGACTCAAATACCCAAGTGTACCATTGTCTCACCTTCTCGTGTGTCTAGATTGTACGCATCACAAAGAGATTTTAAGCATGATTTGTACTTACATGAGCTAGCAGCAAGATAAAGGTAAAACATCGAGTTTTTCTTGTTTCGCTTTATAAGGCATTGAAGTGGAGTATCCCGTGGACCAGGCTGCAACGTAACAAAAAAAACTTGTCAGGCAATAAGGAATAACAAGGCCTTAAGCTTGATCATTCATCTAGAACACTGATGAACATCGAGCATCTATTATGAGTATAACATAAGAACATACAAGGCACATATATCGATGTACTTTTCAAATACTTACAGACTCCTAATCTATGACGTTAAGGTATAATTTGTAAGATCAAAAGAATTGCCATTTGAGTCGTAAAATCCAATCTGTCTTCTCCTCAGTATCATAATTTTACAAACTGTCTTCTCCTCAGTATCATAAACTACTAATCAATTAGAAGTTACTATATAATTCGTCCACAACCTCGTCTATTGTAACTCTTGAAAAAGGTTGGCAGTTTCCTGTAGAACCTTGTAAACTTGATTATTCCACCGGAAATATTTATTAGTACCAATTTGCAGACACTAAAATCAATCCAACGGGGCAACACACAAACAGACATGTGTCCGTGAGCAATACGATTTGAAGAAATTTGACTTCATATGAATGGGCTTCAACTACTTAATTAGCTGTGACGCATCTAAAACTTTAGCACAACCAAAATCCTAGGCATGATAAAACGAATGGAAATACACAAACGGTTATCATCTACACAATTACAGAAATAAAATAAAACGAATGGAAATACACAAAACGGTTAGGGATCATCTACACATTTACACCAGAAATAAAGAGCTAATATAAATAATTCCGAAACACAATAAAATGGAACCTGCTTAAGGCAAGATGGGAAGGTGATATTCCCAGCGTGAAGCGGAGGTTTAACGATCTCTTTGACAACCTCCCTCCACTTTTTACACACACATCCACAAGCGACGACGCTTTGCCGAAACGGCCATCGGTCCTCGCTGGCTTCCACTCGGTTGATTATCTCGCCTATTAGCTCCGGTAACATATTAGACCACGAAGCTCCTCCTCCATTTGTGTTGCCGTCCGGTTCAGTGATGACGTCTTGGTTTCCATGAACAAGGGAAATTTGTAGCGATTTGAATTGTGCATTATGATGTATGGGTGTGAATTCCTTGAGCGATTTGGATAGACTGTTGATTCGTCGCGATAAGAATGATATTCGTAGCGACATCGGTTGAGAAAGATGAGGAGGGAGGAAAGGGGGAAGAGAATGGTGTGGTAAAATCAATTCAGAAAGAAAAAATGAGAGTTGTAAGGAGACTGTAAACGTGACGCGTCTGTCAGTTGATCAAAGTTGACAGACGTACTATATATATCTCGCATTTCATGTAGAGTATTAATTTTCTTTCCTGAATATTTATTTATTTTCGATACCTGAAATATTCGTTTTTTATGTTTATTTTACTGTATAATGTATAATATAACAACAAAGAAACACTCTAAAATCATCATAATTTCTAGAGTAAATTACATAAATGGTCCCTATGGTATAGTGGTTTTACCACTCTGAGTCCCTAAAATGGATTAATTACACTGAACATCCTTGTGGTTTACACTTTATATCGTGATGAGTCCCTAAAACTAACTTCGTTTGAAATCTCCCTGTTAAAGTACCCATGTGCAAGGCACATGATGGGTAATTTGGTCATTTTATATATTTTCCTCTATTTTACATTAAAAATAAAAACAACACCAATAGCATACTGCCACGTGGCCCTCTTCATCCCTTCTTCCCTAAAACCCAATTCCTCACCATTTTAGCTCCGACAAGAACTGGCCCCTCACCATTTCAGATGCACCAGATCAGATCCAGACGGTTTCCTCCATCGTCCCCCACAAAGAATTTCAGAGGAAATTGAAGAAATCGAAGGAGGAGAGGAAATCGTCTTCTGGGTTTATGGAAAACCCTTCAAATCGATCAAGCCCCCCCCCCCCCCCTTCTCGTCCCTCGTCTTCTTCTTTTCCCCCTGCAACCACAGATCGAGCCCCCCCTTCTCGTCCCTCGTCTTCTTCTTTTCCCCCCTGCAACCATAGATCGAGCCCCCTTCTCGTCCCTCGTCTTCTTTGTCTTTGCCCGCTTTTTCTCCCTCTTCTCGGTGAACCATAAACAAACACACACAAGAACAGGGCCATGGGCGGCATAATCTGGAAAAACACAGGGACAATCGACATTTGATATTTAGGGTTTTTTTTTCTTTTTTTGATTCTGACCATCAATTTAGGGTTTTGATCTTTTTTTATTGGAGATCCTCAATTTAGGGTTTGTATTATACAAATTTGAATTACACAAACTTTTCTCAATCTGTTATTCTTCTTAATCTTTTTGTATATTACATTTTTTGTGTTTGATTTATCGACAAATTTGTTCGAAGTTACGATTGATTGATGAAGCTATCGATGCTTGTTTCTGTTTGGGTGAAAATGGATTTAGGTTAAGTGTGATCAATTATAATACGTTGCCTCCAATGATTGTTAACACTTGTTTGATTTGTGGAATGATAGATAAGGGAAGAATCTCAGATGGATTAGTTTTGTTGAAGAAATTGTTGTTAAAAAACATGATTATCAATCTCCAGGCTTTGAAATCCACGATTTTTCTGGAAAAGAAAGCTGAAATTGAAGATGTTGGTGAAGGTTTGACTTTTTTTGATCATATAGTTTTTAATAAAAAATAAAAAATAATTAAATGACTAAAATACCTCTGTACTTAACCTGTTTAACAGAAAATTTTAACGGAGTTAGAGATTAGGGACTCAACACGATATAAAGTGTAAACCACGAGGATGCTCAGTGTAATTATTTCAATTTAGGGACTCAGAGTGGTAAAACCACTATACCACAGGGACCATTTATGTAATTTACTCTAATTTCTATTACATACTAGTTGGAATCAAAATCTCTAAAAATTATATATTAAACTATATTTTTTCGTCTAAAATAAATGTTCATAATAAAAAAGCATACACTTTTAAAAATATATAATTATTACACTTTCTATTTAAACAAAGTACAACTTTATCCTTGATTATGGAAACATAAATTTTCTTCTATCACATAATTAAGGGTAAATAGGAAAGTAGATATTTTACTTTTAAAATTGGACATTTATTTTAGAACAAACAAAAATAGTAATGTAATATTTATTTTAGGACGGAGTGAGCATGGGCGGACCTACACTAGTGCATACGGTGGCACGTGTCACCGTATTATTCTTCCGTCGAAGGGTAAAAAAATTTAGGTTTGTGAAAGGTGCAACCGTATCGATTTGTTGTGTGCCACCATATATATTTTGAAACTACAATAAAAATATAAGTTTTTTCTGGTAGAGTTGGTTAGCAAGGTTTTTCTTCCACTTCATAGTTCAAACCCCGGGTTCGAGTCTCGTAAAAGTTATTTTCCTTATTTTTAGCTTTTAATTTCAGATTTATTATGTTTCTAAAAAATTAAAAAATAACAAGACTCGATCATGAGACCTCACATTTAAGAAGCAAGGAACTAACCACTAGACTACTATTGATTTTATAAAAAACATCTCTATATCTATTTTTTATAGTCAAATGGTGCCACCGTTTGAAAAAAGTTCTGGATCCGCCCCTGGGAGTGAGTATAACATTAAGTGAAGAATCGTGTGAGAAGTTAAGGCTAACGTGAGAAGCGTGGGAAGTTGATCTGAATCGTTGATCACTTTTAATCAAATGTACTCCCATGAATTACGGCTTAAAAGTGAATTGTTCTGTGCATCACATCCTAATGTACGTCTATTTCTCATTCAACGGTTTATAACTACTTCTCACGTTAACTTCAATTTTTCACCAGAACCCAACTCTGGAACATTAACTATATTAATATAACAATATAACATTACTTCTCTCTTCTAGGTATTTAATTTGAATGCATCTTATTGACGGAAGAAAACTAAAATATTATTTATCTCTCTTTTTCTATATAATTTTGAAGATTTTACATTATCCCTATTTTTTCCTCTCTTTTAACATACCATTTATTCTAACTATGGGAGCAAAAAAAAACTTTAAATTTCTCCAACAACTTATTCATTTTAAATGTTATAACATTAATTATATTTTTAAAAGAATGTCTCTGGTGTGTAGCTCAGTTGCAAAGGGGTGGACTGACTTTGCCCAATACATAATAGGTCTTGGGTTCGCTCTCAGTCCCCTCCACTAACCTCAGCCGCTGAGTGAGTCAAAAAATGTCCCCTCACATTGGTGTCCTTAAGGGAAGGTTCCGTGTGAGGCCGGTTAGGGTTGCCGTTAATCAACTTTTTGCCCAATACCGTTAAAAGAATACTTGCATGCCTAATTAAATGATTAATTGAAGTTCATTTATATACAAGAAAAGAAGAAAAAATAATAACTTTCAAATAATTAATAAAGTTGTATAAAAATCCAATACAATTCAAAAATATAAACTAATTTTAATGTCTAAGAGGTTGTTTACCCAATACTTACTCGATAAACGCTTACCGGGAATAGTCCATAATTTTATTTAACTTATCAGGTAGATTTTAGTCCATTAAAACAACATCGTATACAACACTTTTTCTTCGATAAAACACTTACCAGTTAAAACTCTCCGTTCTTGTAATCATTTTTTACATGAATATATATATATTCATAGTAACAAACAAGTGCATTACAAAAGTGGTCGAGAACTATTTCTCATCTTTAAGATTTCTTTTGCTTTCTTGGTCCAATTTTGACTATTTCAATTTTCATAACATTTTCGATTATGACGTTTAGCTTTGTTAAGTGAAATTTGGAAATCATAATAGGTCAATGGCAAAAATGATAAAGTCAACTGAAATTAACCATTGGTTTTTTTATTTATTTAATAAACTAAACCAAGTATTTTCTGATATATTACAGTTGAATACAAAATTTTTAAACACAAATATCATCTGTTGTTTTTAAAACGCAAAATTTAAACACAAACATACCCAATAAAACGAGATTATAGTCTTCGTGTTACTGGTAAAGTTAACCTCTATTGAGGTTAGGAGTTAAGTGGGTTGTGTGATTATTTGAAGATGACTAATTGAATTGGAATGACAATTTTTTTTAACCAAATTACTTAATGATGATGGTTTGTTGATTGAATTAATTGAATTCCATCGTATTCCACTGTTGAAGATTTGATTATTCATTGAGGCAGTGCAATCTTTTATCTAACAATTCAAGTTATGAACGGAAGTTTGAATTTGATTTTTGGTCAGGTTTTCAGTGTTGCTTATCCAGTTACAGAAGCGACCCCTAACGCTTTCGCTTTCGCGTCTATCTAAAATTACAGTCATGGTTAAATCTTGGTTTATTTAATTATCAAGGACTCCAAGCGCATGAATTTTCAAATGGAAAACTAAAAGCTTGTTATTCAACGGTATAACATGACTTATATGTCCGTTGATATCCCTTAATTTTTAAAGTTATTTGCCACTCTTTTTAAACTCATTTTAACATTTTTTGTACACATTTGAGCATTTCTAATTCTTTTGGTCAAACTTGTTCCAAAATATTTAAAATAACCGAAAAGATAAAAAAAATCACGTTTTAGTGTGTCATTGTGGCTACGGTGTCACCACTATGGCGAGCTGCTGTAATACCGCGATTTCTGCAGATTTTGAGGGTCATTTTTATGCAAAAGGGAGGCATGGAAGGTGGAGTCAAAACAGAGTCATTCACAAAAGGAGAGGCAAAAGGAAACAAACCATATGAAGCCAAAAAGAAGGAAAAAGACACCCATGAGAGATCCCTTTCTTCTCTCAAGTCTCTTTTACCTTTATCTCTTCTCTTCTACTATATATATATGGAGTTTAGTTTGACATCCCTGACAATTGGAATCGGTTGAAGAAAAGTAGTGTAGTCTTTACATTTCAATTTAGTTTCTTGTAATTTCATTTCTTGCAAGTTTACTTCCTGTCCACCGTTGTGGTACACTTGTAGGCATAGTGGTACGTCTACAATACGTTAATGCAATTTCAGTTTACGACTTTCTTCTTCTCCATTATGTCTTCTATTTTTATGAGTAGTAAAACCTACCTTTGGGTGTGAGTGTGAGCTAAACACGAGGGGTAAAATGTAACACTTGGGTGTTACCGCTTTTTGTTAACTTTTCAATTTGGTCATTCGAGTTGAAGCTTTAACTGAACGCGGACAAGCTGATCACCTGTGCGTGTTAATATTAGATCTTAGACCTCGAGAGAGGCGGATCCGAAATACGGCTTGAATGATGCAAGGAGATTTGAGAAAATCTTCAATAATCACAATATATATAGGGGGTCATTCAAGGAAGAACTAAGTTGTTTGCGATAACCGTGAGATCCAATCTCAACCACACATTATTAATAGTAAGTGGCTATTATTAGAATTATTGATTTTGGTAATTATCCATTAATTTTCAAAAAGAAATATGGATCATATTTAGGGGTAAATTGGTATTTTTGTAAATCTCTCTCCCCTCTCCTTTCTCACCCTCTCTCCTATCTCCGATGAACCTCACTTAGCCAAACTTATTCGGGTGTACACCACTGTGATACCGAACAACTTCTAATAGTAAAACATACACCAAATGTGATACACACTGTGATACCTAAAACTTCTAATCGTAAGACACAAATCCACTGTGATACACATTGTGATACTCAAAAACTTTTAATCGTGAGACACAAAGCAACCGTGATACACATCGTGATACCCAAAAACTTCTAACCGTAAGACACAAATTCACCGTGATACACATTGTGATACCCAATAACTTCTAACCGTAAGACACAAATCCACTGCGATATCACTGTGATACCATTCTGAATATGGATTGAGACGAGATCATATATGGTTTTAAACAACTTGATAAAATATTTTTGCATTTTATAATGGAAAATGTATGATGATGAATTGAAGTCAAATTCAGGGGAAAACCTCAAAAAATGAAAAACTTAGGAACACCCTGATAACGATTTGTAACACCTGGAATTTTATTAAGGTGAAGGTTTAACGTTGGGAAGAGGTGTGCGAAAGAAGCTCAACAAATCGGGCTCATTCGGGACAAAATCGAGCTTCGATACCTCATCGGCGATAGTGCCCCGGCAATTGTGACATGGTCACTATCGCCATGTCACAATCGCGAGGGGGAGATGACCCTCGGTACAGTCTGGGCGAGAGTGCCCCGCCAATTGTGACATGGTCACTATCGCCGTGTCACAATCGCGAGCGGGCACAGAGGGTTTTAAACCCACGAACTTCAGCTTCTTTTCATTTCTATTCCATCTCTATCTCTCTAAACTCTCCCAAACCGAACCCTAAACCTTCAAAACGATTTTGAAGCCCTTGAAGCCAACAATCTTGTAAATCAAAGTCTCTCTTCCATCTCTTAACAAAGATTCTTAGGTTGAGGTTAGTATTCCTCATCTCACTTCCTTTTGATTGGATTCTTACACTTTCTAGGGTTTTGCCCAACCCTCAACTAAACATTTCCTTTCCTTGGGTGAAATGAAGATGGAGGCTCACATTGGTAACACTAGAAATGTTTGGTTGGTGGATTTACTTGATGATTGAGGTAATATTCTCTTCTTTTCATTTTGGAAATTAGGGTTTTGAGGTATTGATGATTTTGGGTGTAATATGTTGGGAGAAATGATTCTAAGTGTTTGGGGATAAATGTTTATGGTTGGAAATTGTGGATTTAGGTTTTTTGAAGATTTGGATTGAAGATTCGGACTTCTTCAAAGGAGCATATGTTTGGGAAAAACCTAGATTTAGCTTAATCTAGCAAGGTGAGTTCAAGTTGCTTTGTGAAAACTTTGTACATGCCAAAATGTTTATTTTAAAGTATTTGTGTGCTTTATATAAAATTATCACTTGTTGAGTAATTAGTGGGTTTTGATTAATTAAAGTGTTGAGCTTTACAAATCTTGTAAAACACCCACCTTTGGGCATTTTGGTCAATCTTGACCGTATGAATACTTTGAGAGTTGTAAACCTTTATGTTGGGCAGATGGCCAATTGAGAAATCCAAAGAGTAAAGAGTTTGAGAAACGGTGTATTTTGGTTTACGTAACCGTGTGAGTGACATGTATTTAACTAAACGACTATTTTGGCTTTTAAAGGCTTGATTTATACTCAAATGAGTCTTTTGAGTGTTTGCCGGTTTTGGTGACTCGAGGTGGAGTCTTGGGTGTGTTGTAACACCCTGATTTTTATCCTAATTGAATAAATGTTGAACTGGGGGGGTCAGTAAAGAAAGAACCAATTATGGAGTATAGCTATAGTGCCATGCAGTTGTGACATCTGTCACAATAGCACCAATGATACTAAAGGTATGGTAGTCTCGGCTATAGTGCCATGTGATTGTGACATGTCACAATAGCAACGGCATTACATAGTGGTTGGTCGTCTCAACGAATGTGCCATGTAATTATGACAATGGGGTGGCACCCGTAATTTTTGAGTAAGCATAATTTCAAGTTAGTGTAGAAACCGATCTTTAACGAGAGATAGAGGAAATAAGATTTTGGGCTTAAATCCTAGAATTTATGGTCTTGTTGGATGAAGAATTCAAATACGAGTCCAACGGTTCTTTCCGGAGCAAAAACGGAGCAAAAACGGAGCTAAAACGGAGCTAAAACGAAGAAGTTATGACCAAAACAAGTTTCGGTACACTCTGTGCTATAGTAGTGCCCTGCGATTGTGACACTGTCACAATAGCATGTCACAATCGCCGAATGCCAAAAACTATCGGTACAACCTGTGCGATTGTGCCAGCGATTGTGACTCTGTCACTATAGCATGTCACTATCGCCCAGGGGTACCAGGACCCTTAAAAACGCGAATTTCACCCCTCAAACTTTATTTTTTCATCTCTCTCATTTCAACTCTGATTTTGGTGATTCAAGTTGATATGGTTCCGTTTTTGAGAGCTCTTCAAGGATCTAGAAAGAGTTTGGAAGTTTGTTGAAATATTCAAGGGTTTTTTATGGTGGTAAGTCTCTCATTTCTCACTCTCAAATCTCTTCTCTTCTCTCCAAATCGTTTCCCCTCTTTCCCTCACAAACCCTAACTGATTTTGGGGCTTTTTCATGGAGATTAATGTGTTCCTCCTCCATTTTTATGCTAGTGGTTTCATTTATTGATGCAAGAGCAAGTTTCATCCACAACACTAGAGATTTTTTGGGTTTTTTAGGTTTTCATCAAAACCTAAGTGGTAAGTTCATTTCCTCCATTTACAAGCTTCATTTTGAGTTATAAATGTTCTATTGATGATCTCCTAGTGTTTTGTTTCTCCAATTTCGGTTTGGATGATTTTGAGAAAAGTTAGGTCAAATTGGGGTTTTGGGTATAAATGGAGATTTTGATGGTTGGTGTTTGGGGAACAATTCTAAATGGTTTTAAGGTGGTTAAATGTGAATACTCATGGTTGGAAACTTATGGATCTAGGTTTTTGGAAGTTTTGGCTTGAGGATTCGTGTTTCTTCAAAGGAGCTTACGTTGTGGAAAATCTAGATTTAGCCTAAATCTAGCAAGGTGGGTTCAAGTTTATTTGTGAAAACGTTGTACATGCCAAAATGTTTATTTTAAAGTATTTATGTGCTTTATATAAAATTATCTCTTGTGGAACTATTTAGTGGGTTTTGATTTAATCAAAGTGTTGAGCTTTACAAATCTTGTAAAACACCCACATTTGGGTATTTTGAGTGATTGATGAATAAATCACGAGTGAAAGAGGTTTTGTTAATTTATTGCATAAGTGAAGGTTATTTGGTCAAAATACACTTTTAGTGTTTTTGTGATTATACGGTAACTATGATGTGTTACATTTTAAAGTGTGAACGTGTGGGTTGAGGATTTTGGTCAATCAGATCATATGAATGTTTTGAGAGTTATAAACCTTTCATTTTGGGGCCGATGGCCAATTGAGGAATTAAAAGAGTAAAGAGTTTGAGTAACGATGTATTTTGGTTTACGTAACCGTGTGAGTGACACGTATTTAACTAAACGATTATTTTGGCCTTTAAAGGCTTGATTTATACTCAAATGAGTCTTTTGAGTGTTTGCCGGTTTTGGTGACTCGAGGTAGAGTCTTGGGTGTGTTATATGCTTAATTGCATTTTATTTGAATACGTGCCGGTTTAAGTGTTGGTCTTGTATGTGAAGACCGTTTGATGATTTTGTATTCTTAGTATCTTTGGGAATAATGAACCTTGGTGAGTTATATGCATTGTTGAGTTATGAAAGAGTTACATATACGTATACATGTAGATGCATATATGATTTGACTTCATTGGGAAGGTGGCAATGAAGGGGTTGTGAGATTATCATGCCTCGGAGCGTGTGTTTCATGATGTGAGTTAGATGCATTTAATTTGCATAAATTGATGTTGATAGACGATCATTAGATCTTTTGAGCAGAGGGCTCAGTTTTGGACTCTATTGAGTCTCGAGGGCATTCGCCCGGTTTTAATAAGCTCGACGTGGGCTTGGGGTTTGAATTGCATGAATTGCATTATATTTGATGTTTACATGATTTGAATGCATTGGTTATTCTTTTGGGGTCATGTATATATATATTTAAGTCGAGTAAGCTTGTTTCGGATGGTGGGTTTCCAAGGTAAAGATCCAGCAGGATTGAACTTGGTGGTTTGGACTAAAGACCTAGTATGGTTGATGCCTAAAATGGACTAAAGACCTAGTATCGTTGATGTCTAAGATGGACTAAAGACCTAGTATGGTTGATGTCTAAGATGGGCTAAAGATCTAGTATGATTGATGCCGAGGATTGACTAAAGACCTAGTATGGTTGATGTCATCCGTTTTCCACATCCAAGAAGCTTACTTGCATTTATTTAATCGTGGTTTAATTTATGTGTTTGCCACATTCGATGAGATCGGGTCTCCCCCGTCACCGAAGGGTGTTGATTTCGGGTATTTTATTTATTCGCATTGTTGAGGTTATATTATATGCATATGGATTATTCTTATTGGATGTTTTAACTATTGGAGTTTTATTCGCAGTGGCGATTATTTGAGAAATTATTATTAATTAACTCTTGATGTGAGTTTTGGATTTGAGTCATTTGCAGAGAAATGATTTTCATTGGAAGCTTTCCTCTCAGAAATTGTGTGCGTTTGGAAAATGGCTTGTCGATGTCTTTTATACAAACCCTTTTAGAAAATCATTTATTAAGTTGAAGCTGTCGATTTATCAAATGATTTGCTCATGATGTAAACTCTTGAACTCACTAGGCGTTAGCCTAACCTTTTTATTTGTCGGCATGTGCAACAGGTTCAGGTTGGGAATAGCTTTAGCTACACTGCGAAGTGATGAGTGCTAGTAGAGTGCACGGGAAGTGAGATGCTTAGCGAAGTTTTCCGCACTTTTGGGATTAGAAACTTTTATTTGGGTTAAGTAACACCCGCCTAGAGTTGTTAGCTGTTTAATTTGTGATGTTTAAAGTTTGAGATATTTTCAAGGATGATATGTAGAAGAAATTTTATCATCTTTTAGTTTAATTTATTGAAATTAAAGTTAGTTGCTCATTCCAATTTTGAGGGTGTTACAAGTTGGTATCAGAGCATAAGTTTGAGAGAATTATGTGTTGATTTTGGATACCTAGACTCAAACTAGCGTTGTTTTAGGTGATTGAGAGCGAGATTGCACCATTAGGCACTCTAAGATAAGATAATCGGAAGTTGTTGGGGTCACTAGAAGCGAGAAGTCACGTCAAGAGTAGCAAGGGTTATCATGTACGGTACGTTCAAAATTTCACCTGGCCAGTGTTATGGTGAACCTACCAGTTACATGAGAGTACTTGGACGACTCTAGCGTGATGACCGTTGGAGTAGTAAAGGAGTTCTAAGCGAGTAGTCGTTAGAAGGGGTTGATGACTTTAGCATTTGCCATTTGGAGTGGCGGTAAGCATGATTGATTGTATTAAGTGGACCGTTCTGGTCGGACTTGATAGTTGGATTGGAGCCATATGCTTTTGAATTGACCTTGATTTGAGGAGAAATGTGGGGTTAGTCGATGTGACTTTCCACCTTGCGTTAAGTTGTATGAGTATCCGGATGACAATAGTGTGATCGGAGAAATTGGAGGAATGTGACCTGGACGTTGAGTGCCGACAAAATGCATGCACGAAATTTATTTTGCTTTTAAAATAAATTGCATCGATTATTTATTGTGTTTCGAATCGTCGGATGGACGGCATTGCTAAATCTTGGAAAAGTTGACATACGCAAGATTTTAAAACATGATTTTGGAACATGCATGAAATTATTTTACGACAGACAGTTGTGAACCTGGTCGGGATTTATTTTATTCCTTGTAATCGTCCACTACTACTTTTGGATATTGTGATATCCATGTTTTAATGTCGTTTATGGTTTTGGATAAGTAACCGCGACTTGCGACCTTAACATTGGATCTCCTCCACATGTGTTAAGGTTTGGACGGAGAGTTACATACCCTTGTTTCAGTGTGGGTCTTTAATGGAAATTTCGATTTTGCGAACCTTGACGAAAGGGTGTCGTTTTATTTTTGTGTTGCAACAAAAAGGGAGGTTTTATGATTTGGATGATTTGAACATATCGTTGTTTTATGCGAGTTGTTTATTGAAAACTAAAACTTTGACACCATTTAATTGATTGGATGTTGTTGAGTTCCATCGAGTTTGATGGAAGTTTTGTGGAGTACGATGGAGTTTCGTTTTACGACGCTTGGCGGTGCATGGGTGACACTTAGTCACGTGCATACTTGAATGATTGTGTGCGTTAATATTTGGGTTGAGTGAGTATTGCGTCTCATGCAAAATTTGTTGAAAATGTGCTTCATGACGTTTTGCATCAAAAGGGTGATTTTGGAGTTTTGATGCCGCATGGCTCCTCCTTTGAGGATTGTGGTAGCATATTTGTGCAACTTGCTAGATGTGCAAATTAATTTATACGTGGCATGAGTAATGCATATAAGTGCATCATGATGGTACATCTCTAATGTTCTTTCTCGCACATGCACTATATTGATTGATTGACAGGAATAGTTTTGTAGCCACTATTTTGAGGTGTTAGTATGCATCGCTTGTGTGGTTTGAGGTTTAAAGTTGACTTGAATTATGTTATGTGTCAATAGAATTATGTGCACGTATTGTTTCCTGAGGTTTTGGAGAAAAACACATTGAGGTGTGTGAGCCTGATCAAAGGATTTTATTTAATTGTCCTTTTACGACTGAATGAGGAATTTTGAAATTTGAGTCAATGAATTTCCACTTTGAAAATTAGTAATGACTATCCGGTATGTGCTATACCATTTCAAAGTGACTACTAAGAAAGTGTTGCAGATTGGCATGCAAAATTTTGATTTGAGATTCCTTTTCGATTGTTTAAACCGATATTTCCAAATGATGAAAATATCCTGTTATTCGATTAAAAAAAACTGGGAAATGGCCCAGGCCATGTCGTGTTTTAACCAAGACGTGTATATAATTGATTCGTTTCACTGTGAACAAAACTGATACATGCAAAGTTGTTAATGAATTGCGGTTCATGTCGTTTTATGGTTAAAAGAGAATTTTAGAAATTGATGTCATGTAAATCCTTCTTTCGAAGTTCGTATAAACAGGCTGCTGCCACTATTTTAATGTCGGAGTTTACTTTGCGCGCGTGGCATAAGTAAATCCGTGATGGGACCCTGGCGGTTCATTTTAAAAGTTGACGAGTACGATTTTACGTTTCGGTAATAAACTGATTTGTGATGAAAAGGTTTTCAAAAATGATTTTTCATACGTGGGACGAGTGTGTTCATGTTTGTGCATACACTAGCTGGGTAGTGGTAAGTTTTTGTACGTATATGATGTTAGTATAAAAACTTTCATGTTGAAAATCTAGTGAAAACTTTATTGGCATATTTATTGAGTCTGTCACTTGAAAACCTTGAACTCTTCAGGCTTGGTGAGGTTGAGCAAGGGCGTGTAGAACCTTTCGATAAAAGATTGGGTCTCTAGCGCGTGTTTTGCTGTAAGCCGTATGATGTCGTTGGCAGGGACGAATCATCTCTTGTGGACAACGGAAAGGTGGGACTTACGGTGCCCCTTGTTAGGGCATTGGTAACCGTTCACTTCGGCAACCTTGTCTTGGGTTGTTTGTATTGTGGGAAGGTCGTGTAGGACCCTTTAGGCCGTGGGGATGACCATGGATTGGTGGAACTATTTGAGGAATGAAACTCGTGTGTGGAGCTCTGTGATGAGTCGAGTTTTGGTGTGACTAGGTGTCAACTTTTGGAGTTCGAGGCCAAGGACCGCTAGTGCGATTGGAGAGTGTAGTCCAATTTTAATAAATGGTGGTATCGGTTATGATGAACTTAAGTTCAATTGTGACGAATGGTTTAGCGGGATGACCCTCTGCTTGTGGTAAAAGAATCTGTCGACTAGATGATCGGAATTAGACGTGTTTTGGGAATGGTGTAACTGATGAGTCAGTGACGACCGTCGGTATTGGAGTCTAGTGGGACTCGTTAAAGGTAAGTGTCGGTTCGGCAATGGGAACCTTAGATTTGGAGGTTCATTGGTTTTAGATGTAATCAAACCTTAGACTAATTGGAGAATTTAAGGGCGATTGGACACAGATTGATTTAGAGTCGGGATCCGTCGTCGGGGAAGCATGGAACATTTAAGGTTGGGAGATAACCGAAGTCTTGTGGTAATAAGCGGCTTTAGTAAGTTAAACATTACTCGAATGTAAGCGAGATAAGCCTAAGGGGACACTAGGTGTCGGCACCGTTGCATAGAATTTCCGGACACTTCGGTTTAAGAAGGGCATTTTGAATCTCAGTTGGAAACTGATGGGACTTGAACAGGTTTGAGCTAAGTAACCGTTGGAAGTGCGAGAACTAGATTTCGAGGACGAAATCTCTTTTAAGGTTGGGAGGATTGTAACACCCTGATTTTTATCCTAATTGAAGAAATGTTGAACTGGGGGGGATCAGTAAAGAAAGAACCAATTATAGAGTATGTCTATAGTGCCATGCAGTTGTGACATCTGTCACAATAGCACCAATGATACTAAAGGTATGGTAGTCTCGGCTATAGTGCCATGTGATTGTGACATGTCACAATAGCAACGGCATTACATAGTGGTTGGTCGTCCCAACGAATGTGCCATGTAATTATGACAATGGGGTGGCACCCGTAATTTTTGAGTAAGCATAATTTCAAGTTAGTGTAGAAACCAATCTTTTACGAGAGATAGAGGAAATAGGATTTTGGGCTTAAATCCTAGAATTTATGGTCTTGTTGTATGAAGAATTCAAATACGAGTTCAACGGTTCTTTCCGGAGCAAAAACGGAGCTAAAACGAAGAAGTTATGACCAAAACAAGTTTCGGTACACTCTGTGCTATAGTGCCCTGCGATTGTGACACTGTCACAATAGCATGTCACAATCGCCGGATGCCAAAAACTCTCGGTACAACCCGTGCGATTGTGCCAGCGATTGTGACGCTGTCACTATAGCATGTCACTATCGCCCAGGGGTACCAGGACCCTTAAAAACGCGAATTTCACCCCTCAAACTTCATTTCTTCATATCTCTCTCATTTCAACTCCGATTTTGGTGATTCAAGTTGATATGGTTCCGTTTTTGAGAGCTCTTCAAGGATCTAGAAAGAGTTTGGAAGTTTGTTGAAAGATTCAAGGGTGTTTGGTGGTGGTAAGTCTCTTATTTCTCACTCTCAAATCTCTTCTCTTCTCTCCAAATCGTTTCCCCTCTTTCCCTCACAAACCCTAACTGATTTTGGGGCTTTTTCATGGAGATTAATGTGTTCCTCCTCCATTTTTATGGTAGTGGTTTCATTTATTGATGCAAGAGCAAGTTTCATCCACAACACTAGAGATTTTTGGGGTTTTCTAGGATTTCATCAAAACCTAAGTGGTAAGTTCATTTCCTCCATTTACAAGCTTAATTTTGAGTTATAAATGTTCTATTGATGATCTCCTAGTGTTTTGTTTCTCCAATTTCGGTTTGGATGATTTTGAGAAAAGTTAGGTCAAATTGGGGTTTTGGGTATAAATGGAGATTTTGATGGTTGGTGTTTGGGGAACAATTCTAAATGGTTTTAAGGTGGTTAAATGTGAAAACTCATGGTTGGAAACTTATGGATCTAGGTTTTTGGAAGTTTTGGCTTGAGGATTCGTGTTTCTTTAAAGGAGCCTACGTTGTGGAAAATCTAGATTTAGCCTAAATCTAGCAAGGTGAGTTCAAGTTTATTTGTGAAAACGTTGTACATGCCAAAATGTTTATTTTAAAGTATTTATGTGCTTTATATAAAATTATCTCTTGTGGAACTATTTAGTGGGTTTTGATTTAATCAAAGTGTTGAGCTTTACAAATCTTGTAAAACACCCACATTTGGGTATTTTGAGTGATTGATGAATAAATCACGAGTGGAAGAGGTTTTGTTAATTTATTGCATAAGTGAAGGTTATTTGGTCAAAATACACTTTTAGTGTTTTTGTGATTATACGGTAACTATGATGTGTTACATTTTAAAGTGTGAACGTGTGGGTTGGGGATTTTGGTCAATCCGATCATATGAATGTTTTGAGAGTTATAAACCTTTCATTTTGGGGCCGATGGCCAATTGAGGAATTAAAAGAGTAAAGAGTTTGAGTATCGATGTATTTTGGTTTACGTAACCGTGTGAGTGACACGTATTTAACTAAACGATTATTTTGGCCTTTAAAGGCTTGATTTATACTCAAATGAGTCTTTTGAGTGTTTGCCGGTTTTGATGAATCGAGGTGGAGTCTTGGGTGTGTTATATGCTTAATTGCATTTTATTTGAATACGTGTCGGTTTCAGTGTTGGTCTTGTGTGTGAAGACCGTTTGATGATTTTGTATTCTTAGTACCTTTGGGAATAATGAACCTTGTTGAGTTATGAAAGAGTTACATATACGTATACATGTAGATGCATATATGATTTGACTTCATTGGGAAGGTGGCAATGAAGGGGTTGTGAGATTATCATGCCTCGGAGTGTGTGTTTCATGATGTGAGTTAGATGCATTTAATTTGCATAAATTGATGTTGATAGACGATCATTAGATCTTTTGAGCAGAGGGCTCAGTTTTGGACTCTATTGAGTCTCGAGGGCATTCGCCCGGTTTTAATAAGCTCGACGTGGGCTTGGGGTTTGAATTGCATGAATTGCATTATATTTGATGTTTACATGATTTGAATGCATTGGTTATTCTTTTGGGGTCATGTATATATATATTTAAGTCGAGTAAGCTTGTTTCGGATGGTGGGTTTCCAAGGTAAAGATCCAGCAGGATTGAACTTGGTGGTTTGGACTAAAGACCTAGTATGGTTGATGTCTAAGAGGGGCTAAAGATCTAGTATGGTTGATGCCTAAGATGGACTAAAGACCTAGTATGGTTGATGTCTAAGATGGGCTAAAGATCTAGTATGATTGATGCCGAGGATTGACTAAAGACCTAGTATGGTTGATGTCATCCGTTTTCCACATCCAAGAAGCTTACTTGCATTTATTTAATCGTGGTTTAATTTATGTGTTTGCCACATTCGATGAGATCGGGTCTCCCCCGTCACCGAAGGGTGTTGATTTCGGGTATTTTATTTATTCGCATTGTTGAGGTTATATTATATGCATATGGATTGTTTTCCATGATTGATGGACGAACTTATGTTACATCCTTATTGGATGTTTTAACTATTGGAGTTTTATTCGCAATGGCGATTATTTGAGAAATTATTATTAATTAACTCTTGATGTGAGTTTTGGATTTGAGTCATTTGCAGAGAAACGATTTTCATTGGAAGCTTTCCTCTCAGAAATTGTGTGCGTTTGGAAAATGGGTTGTCGATGTCTTTTATACAAATCCTTTTAGAAAATCATTTATTAAGTTGAAGCTGTCGATTTATCAAATGATTTGCTCATGATGTAAACTCTTGAACTCACTAGGCGTTAGCCTAACTTTTTATTCGTCGACATGTGCAACAGGTTCAGGTTGGGAATAGCTTTAGCTACACTGCGAAGTGATGAGTGCTAGTAGAGTGCACGGGAAGTGAGATGCTTAGCGAAGTTTTCCGCACTTTTGGGATTAGCAACTTTTATTTGGGTTAAGTAACACCCGCCTAGAGTTGTTAGTTGTTTAATTTGTGATGTTTAAAGTTTGAGATATTTTCAAGGATGATATGTAGAAGAAATTTTATCATCTTTTAGTTTAATTTATTGAAATTAAAGTTAGTTGCTCTTTTCAATTTTGAGGGTGTTACAGTCTTGGGTGTGTTATATGCTTAATTGCATTCTATTTGAATACGTGTCGGTTTAAGTGTTGGTCTTGTGCGTGAAGACCGTTTGATGGTTTTGTATTCTTAGTACCTTTGGAACTAATGAACTTTGGTGAGTTATATGCATTGTTGAGTTATGAAAGAGTTACATATACGTGTACATGTAGATGCATATGTGATTTGACTTCATGGGGAAGGTGGCAATGAAGGGGTTGTGAGATTATCATGTCTCGGAGCGTGTGTTGCATGATGTGAGTTAGATGCATTTCATTTGCATGAATTGATATTGATAAATGATCATTAGATCTTTTGAGCAGAGGGCTCGGTTGAGTCTCGAGGGCATTCGCCCGATTTTTAATAAACTCGACGTGGGCTTGGGGTTTGAGTTGCATGAATTGCATTATATTTGATGTTTACATGATTTGAATGCATTAGTTATTCTTTTGGGGTCATGTATATGATTACGTCAAGTAAGCTTGTTTTGGATGGTGGGTTTCCAAGGTAAAGACCTAGTATGGTTGAACTTGGTAGTTTTAAATGGACTAAACACCTAGTATGGTTGATGTCTAAGATGGGCTAAAGACCTAGCATGGTTGATGCTGAAGATTGACTAAAGACCTAGTATGGTTGATGTCAAAGATGGGCTAAAGATCTAGTATGAGTGATGCCGGAAATAGACTAAAGATCTAGTATGGTTGATGTCTAATATGGGGTAAATACCTAGTATGGTTGATGCCGAAGGTTGACTAAAGACCTAGTATGGTTGATGTCATCTGTTTTCCACATCCAAGAAGCTTACTTACGTTTATTAATTGTGGTTTAATTTATGTGTTGGCCACATTCGATGAGATCGGGTCTCCCCCGTCACCGAAGGGTATTGATTTCGGTATTTTATTATTCGCATTGTTGAGGTTATATTATATGCATATAGATTTGTTTTTCCATGATTGATGGACGGATTTATGTTACATCCTTATTGGATGTTTTAACTATTGGAGTTTTATTCGCAGTGACGATTACTTGAGAAATTATTATTTAATTAACTCTTGAGGTGAGTTTTGAATTTGAATCCTTTGCAAAGAAACGACATTGGAAGCTTTCCTCACAGGGATTGTGTGTGTTTGGAAAATGGGCCGTCGATGTCTTTTATACAAACCCGTTTTGAAAATCATTTATTAAGTTGAATGTTTTAGTTTATCAAATGATTTGCTCGTGATGTAAACTCTTGAACTCACTAGGCGTTAGCCTAACCTTTTTATTTGTCGGCATGTGCAACAGGTTTAGGTTGGGAAGTAGCGTTAGCGACATTGTGAAGTGATGAGTGCTAGAGGAGTGCACGAGAAGTGAGATGCTTAGCGAAGTCTTCCACACTTTTGGGATTAGCAACTTTTATTTGGGTTAAGTAACACCCGCCTAGAGTTGTTAGCTGTTTAATTTGTGATGTTTAAACTTTGAGGTATTTTCAAGGATGATATGTAGAAGTAATTTTATCATCTTTTACTTTAATTTATTGAAATTAAAGTTAGTTGTTCATTCCAATTTTCAGGGTGTTACACGATTCATCTAAACGTATGCACATATGTTGTGCATAAATACCCAAAAACAACTTCATCTACTACCATCTAGATGAACGTTAACAGGGTGTTCCTCAGTTTTCAATTTTTGAGGTTTTCTTCGGAACCTCCCTCTCTCTCTCTCTCTCTCTCTCTATATATATATATATATATATATATATATAGATAGATAGATAGATATATGGATGCACATTAGGATGGGATACAACATGATGCACCAGATCAATTCACTTCTAAGTCGTAACATGGGAGAACATTTGATTAAAAGTAATCAACGGTTTAGATCCACTTCTTGCGTTAACCTCAACTTCCCACACCATTCTTTACCTATATATATATATATATATATATATATTGGGTTGGGTTCACGTGAGACCATCATGTTTTCGTGAGACCCGTGAGACCATAAAATAACACTAAAACTTCACAGTGATTCATTGTGAAGGTAAGAAAAACAGCGAACCTTCACAGCAAAATCACTGTGAAGGTTTACATTCACAGTCTTTTGTTGTGAAGGTTTAGTATTAATTTTATGGTTTCACGGAAATAGTTTGGTCTCACATGATCTCAAGTATATATATATATATATATATATATATATATTGTTTTTATTATTATTTTTTTGTTTTCTATTTGCTCCTAACAAACACCCCCTTTGTATCAAAAAATTGATTGTTATGGAATTTTTAATTTTATGAAAAAATCTTAAATATAATTTAGAAATTATAATTTATAATAATTTAGTGGTGTAATTAGCATTAGTGGTTTAGCAGTCCAACTGCTTTGACCGCAAACAAACCACGAGATCAACTAGTATAAATTCTAATTTGCTCCCTTTATTTTATATAATCTCCAACTTTTACCCCTTAACTTTTTAGTTCAGGCTAAAGAATGAAAATGAGCATGAAGTTCATTACCCCCAATTTAACCCAAAAATGAAAATTTGGGCTTCTGGCCGAATAAACACGTCATACTATATAAAACCAAACAATTTCTTTTATTAGCATTCATTCATATTAATTACTGTTTAATATCTCTGATCACACAAACTCCTAAAATTGACACTTTTATTGCAATATGAAACCTTGAACCGTCAACTCTGAGTTTGTATTGTAGGATGCAAAATGTTGTGCACTATAACATTAACCATGTCACTAGATGTTAGTGGAGAATCAATAGCAAAGAAGCCACTATTAATTATCCCAAACTACTTACATGACCAGTTCCTATCCTAGGGAATAATTATGGAATGTTGCCAATATGTTAAATTGGAATTTATCATCAAAAAGCAACAAGTATCTAGTTTCCATGCTCATCTTCTTCTGGTGTGGTAGATTTTTGTTCAATAATGTTGTAACCTTCTTTTAAATGTCTCATCTCCGTTTAAGCTTTAAAACACTAATCTAAAGCTTGGGTTTTCTTCTTTCTGTACCATAAACCGGGGCGGGGAACGTTTCACAAACCGGGGTCAAGATGTATATCCTCGTACCCACCGGGGACCTTTACCATAAACCGGGGCCGGGGGGACCCATACCTGCCCCGTTCCCATGCCTACACTAATCTCCATAATGCTTAAAAGTAGTAATCTGTCTCGGAACGAAATAGAAATGAATTGCAAACTACTAGAACAAAAATCAAATTTTCAAAACCATAAGGACGAAAAACGTAATTTACTCTTGCTTCAAATATGTAGTGTATATCAATAACACCAAAGTGATTACCACTATTCTAAAAGGCTTGTTGCAACATTCATCATAGCATGTTGTGACTTAAGGTTTATCACGCCATGTTAAGCCTATGGCACGCTAGAGATGGCCATATGGACGGGTCGGGCTAGCCCGGACCGGGCTTTGGTTGGGACCGGGCCTAAACACTATTCAAAAGACCGGGCTTTGGTCGGGGCCGGGCCGGGCTTGGGTGTTGAAGGTCCGGCCCGTTTAGGTTTTTCAAAGACCGGGTCGGGACCGGGCCCAAAACCGGGCCTAAACCGGGCTTTTTAAAAAATATATATATATACAACTTTTAATAAATATTATTCGTATCCACTATAAAATACTTAATTGGGTCACTCAAACATACTTAAAAATAGGTTCTATTAGAATTTCATATATATATTTTTTTAAATTATAAAGAAAAATACATTTAAAGAAGTACATTTATTGAATTATAAAGAAAAATACTCTTAATCCTCGTCCTCGTATGGTGGATAGTATGCAAGAGTTCTCTAATTTGATCGTTTGATGTACTACCGCCGGCCATTTTGATTGAATGATCGAAAAATTGAAAGAACGAGAAGTTGCGAGAAATGAACACGAGAAAGCGAGAAATCGAGAATTGTAAGCGAGAATTGCGTTTTTTGTGTTTTTGTAAGTTGGTATCAAACCTCATACACCCACTACCTATTTATAGTGTTTAGAATGCAAAAAAAACAAAAAAAACGGCTACAAATCGATCCCAACGGCTATATTTTTTGAAAAAACGGATATATTGGCGGGTCGGGCCGAGACCGGGCCCGGGCAGGGTCGGGCCGGAATTTTGGCTGAAATCAGGGCCCGGTAAGGCCTGCCGGGCTGGGACCGGGCTTCAATCAGGCCCGGGCTTTGGGCGGGCTGGGCTTCGGGCCCCCATCGGGCTTTTTCGGGACCGGGCCCATTTGGCCATCTCTAATGGCACCCATAACCTAATGCACAATTTTTTGACACGATAGTTGGTTTTTCCGACATTTTTAATGTCTTGTTTATTAACCTCAACTTCTCACACGATTCTTCGACTATATATATATGAAGATTCAGGGAAAACTTTAAAAAATGAAAAACCAAGGAACATTTCATATGGACGGTATGCACTTGTGCATACAAGTAAATTAGGTTGTTTTTTAGTTTATATGCACATGTGCGTATAACAAATTACTTGTATGCACAAGTACATATTGTCCAGGATAAACGGCTACAAGAGTGGCCATCAGTTTTCCAGTTTTTGAGGTTTTACCCTGAATCTCCATATATGTGTGTGTGTGTGCACGTGTATATATATATATAGCCGTAGATGGTATAAATTAATGGCTTAGATTGGGTTTGCAGAGTTTGTACAATCTGATTGGTTTGCAGGTTATAATCTAATTAAATTAAATGTATTAATGAAGGGTTTTTTTGGACAAGTTTTATATTTTTGGAAGATAATCTATAACAATATTTAAATTATTTTTTATTTTTTAAATATAATTATGTTTTTGTTTTAGGATGATAATTAATAATAAAATTTAAATCATTTTTGTTTAAAGGTAAATTAAAAAGTTATAGGTGAAACCAGCAAATGAAACGATGAATTTTTGTTAGAAAATTCATAGATGAAACTAGATACTCAAAGTTCTTCATTTGTAAAACAATATTTTTTGTTTAAAGTTCAAAAGTGATTTTTGTTATGTGTATGAAATTTTATTTTATTTTTTTTACCGAAGTTCATAATTGAAACCAGAAGATGAATGAGATAATTAAAAAAGTTTAAACAAATTCATAGGTGAAAGATATTTAAGTGATATTCATTAATGGTTAATAAATATGATAATTAAGGAATGTGATAAATAATTAAAGAAACCAAATATTTAAATAATTATATATAGACGAAAAATCGTGTGAGAAGTTGAGGTTAAACCCTAAAATTAATTAGAAACCTGAAAAACCACCACAACACAACTACATGTTCCTCTCCAGGATGAATATTCATCATGGATAAGAGATGATGAATTATTCATCATAGATCATACATTCACGATAAATATGTTACAACATTCATGATGAATAACCAAACCGTTCATATTTCTAATGAATATGTCACGTGTCGTGTTGTAAACGGTCCCCAGGTTCCTAATCAATTTTAGGATTAGGAAAGTTTCAACATATTGAAATTTGAAACAATACAAATATGATTAATTTTGGCATTAAAGTTGGCATATTTAAGCAGTTACTCACACCTATTCTAAATTGCCAATTACAATGAACAATGTGAAATTAAATCAAAGATGACAACTTTACCTTCTATCGTCCCGATCTAACCATCAGCAATTTTTAATCGGCTGCATCGCAACAGTCTTTAACCATATAGCAACCATCTTTTTATTCTTTTACCTTTCTACCCTCTCATCAGCTAATTCAGCCACATTTTCACTAAATAATAACTAACCTGCAGGCCTCAACTTTTGGTTTTCGATTTCTGATAGCAGCTAAATCGATCCAGCAACGAGATATCTTCACTCGATAACGCTAGTGCACCGTTACTCAAGTAGTTTCGAGCAACTCTCTTTCTGCAAAAACATATCAACAAGATCCCATGAATATGCTGAAGGATATAACAAAAAGATTGTCAAGAAAGCAGAGGGAGGTTCAGGGGAAAACCCCCAAAAAATGAAAAACTGAAGGAACACCCTGATAACCGTTCATCTGGACGGTATACACATGTGCATACAAGTAATTGAAGCTGTTTTTTGGTTTTTATGCACAACACGCACACGTGCGCGCGTTACAAATTACTTGTATGCACATGCGCATACCGTTCAGATGAATGGTTACCAGGGTGTTCCTCAAACTTTCCTCTTTTTTGCGGTTTTCCCCTGAACCTGGACCTGAACCTAAAGCAGGTTTATTATATACCGTCTTTGGTTTGATTTGTTAACGGCTTCTGATAAACGGGAAGATTCTGATCTTGAAATCTGGGCCAGTGACGAGAGGTATTCATGGAATACGTAGCCTTTCAATGATAATTGTGACCGTAAAGGAACAATGGAGTGAACTGTATTGCAGAGTGGCGACTCTAGCATGCTGCATATACAGGAAACAGTTGGTTGGTCAGCGGCAGCATGTTGCATGTCCAGAAAACAAGTCGAATAAGGAATAGTGGTATAGGGAAGGTTCAAATGAGAACCATAACTTTTTAACAATCGTGAGAACCAAGGTTCAGGGGAAAACCACAAAAAAAAAATGAAAACTGAGAAACATCTGATAACCGTTCATTTGTCCGGTATGCACATGTGCATAAAAGTAATTAAAAATGTTCCTTGGTTTCTATGTACATGTGAATACCAGTCAAATAAATGGTTATTAGCGTGTTCCTTAATTTTCCAGTGTTTTGTGGCTGAACTCAACCCTGTATATACATATGCACTATATGAAATTCAGTGAGTGTGTGCACCAGTACATATATAGTGCATATACATTGATGAATATACTAACTAACAGGTGATAGTTTTAGAAATGTGTAATTATCACACTTTGTAATCAACTACATGACAACTTTACCCTTGACAATGGAGAGAGTAATGGATTTCTCCATCTCGTAATTAAGGATAGAATCGGAAAGTAGATACTTACTTTTGAAAGTGGTCACTCATTTTGGGATGGAGGGAGGAGTAAATACCTTTTCAAGGAGACTCCACTTTGCAGCGTTTTCTTTCCCTTACTCTCGACTGATAGGGAGGTGTTGTTTCGGTTGATCAGTTTTCCCAAAGAAATAGCACTTGTTGATGCTGCCAGCATCTCCCAGGCCAAATCCATTCTTGCGCTCGATCCTGCAGCAGCAAGACTTCTTTTTGCGTATAAGCAAAAGCCATGCTGAGCGATTGTTGATGCCATTTGCAGTTGGTCATCATGCCAGCTGAACGAATGTAATTCCTCGGTTGAAACCATTGATGGTTTTACGTAGTCCTGTAAAGACAAAATCTCAACCATCGGATATGGCATAAACCAAACCAAACAAAAGAAACCCCTATATCTCACGCCCTTAAAATATTTTACTAAACAAGGAACCACCTATTTAGCGAGTATTCATCATGAATATCTGTCATGACATTCATCATGGATATTTCTCATCACGTTTATTCATCATGAATACTCACAAAAATGGTGGTTCATGGGTTCCTAAAACGTTGAAGGTTCCTAAAATGTTTAAGGTCAGCAATTCATCAAATAACAGTACAAGGGTAAAGTTGTCATTTCAAAAATGTTAAATATATACTTACACATGTTAGTGACTGGCAATCGGCAAGTAATAAATCAGCTTCCGAGATTAGATTAGTCATTCCATAAGAAATAGCTAAAGCTTCCAAACTGTCCTTTTCCTCAACGGAGACATATTGCCTTAATTCATGATCACAATTCCGAAGTTTTCTCCAAGTTTCTTGTACAAGGTCCGTCGATGCCACAGGCTTAGGCCTATGCACGGACCCCGCTTTCCGATTGAAGTCTATTCGGCTACATTCATCCATCATCTGATATTCTCTTGGACGAGTTTCCATGGGTTCAACATGAGAATCCCCAATTTCTTCTCCATGAACCGGTGCTGCTGTATCTAAACCCGAATCTTTAACCACAATTACCGGCACTTTATCTTCACAAGAATAATGAAGGTTACTGAACTCCATCGGTACAATTCTGGGTAAGCAATCAGCGCTCGTGGTCCCCTCTTCTATTCCACCATCAACACGCCCACTTGAACACATTGTAGAGCACATCATTGTTCCATTCTCGATTTCTGTCTCGGGAACATAAGAAGATTCCGGAACACATGATACATCTCCAGACTTGCATACATCGTTATTCTTGGAATAATATGGTATTTCGGATGGGTGACAAGTTTCCTCCAACTTGTCCTCCTCGTCTGCTGGACCAAATGGAAGCTCGTTAAATACATCTGCATTTTTATCACATAAACCTTGATCAAAGCCCTCTTCTTCCGAATCTGAAGATAACACGGCATTATATTTTCTCCTCGACCGTTTCATATCAATAAGCACTTGTTCATTTACATCCTCGATTATATCAGGCAATCCTTCATTCAAGAAGTCATCGAAATCCGTAGACATATGTTTTTTCTGAAGAGTTCTTCGTGTGAATGCAATTGGGGAGCTTGAGCAACTAGGGAGCTCGTTAATGGTGGTGCACCGAGCTCCAAAATCATTTCCGTCCTGATCTGAGCAGTGTCTGCGTAGCATCTCGTCTTTTTTGGCCTCGATACTTTTGATATCCATCCTTGAATCAATGTTGTTTTCCTCTTCTTCATCGATTGTCTCCATCAAGCTACCATCTTTTGCTACCAAAAACGTTGATTTGGCAATCTCGTTCTCGATCATTTCAGACAGCTTGGAAGCGTAACCACATGGGATCAATTGTGGTAGAACATGATGCCCAGCATTAATATCAAAGAGCAATGGGGCATATGTATTCCGCACTTCACTATCTGGACAGCACGAGAGCGTGATTTTCAGCAATATTGTGAGCATAATGTCCATTTACCCTACTATGTTACTCCCTCTGTCCCAAAATAAGTGTCCACTTTCAAGAATAGATGGTTATAATTTATTACATTTCCAATTCTATCGTTAATTATGACCAAGGTTCTAACTGGTGTGAGGCGTGGCTTGGCAGGCCAGGCCTCAAGCCTTAGGACCGACGGCAAGGCCACGACGTTTTTCAAGGCGTGACTTATGGTGGCAAATCTCTATATCATATATATATATATATATATGTTTGCTCCAATATATATATATATAGAGAGAGAGAGAGGAAGGTTCAAACGAGAACAGTAACCAAATAAAAGAACACAAAAACAGCCAAATCACATGCATGATTTCAATGTAAAATCACGTGATTCGAACATTTTCTAATTCTCTTATTTGGTTATTGTTCTCATATACAACATATGTTTTCTACTATAACTCAATAAGTTAATGATATTTTAAACAATTTTAATTAGGTTATATATTAAAAATGTAAGAAGAATCAAATATCGCGTTACAATAATTGCACATTAGGCCATGGCGCACCACAAGCTTTAACATGGCGTCAGGCACAAGTCTTGAGTCACACGCGCCACTAGGCATGGCAATTTCGCCCGACCCGGTGGGGAACCAGGTCCACCCGACCCAACCGGGGCTGGGGATTCCCCGCCAAACCGGGTACCGGGGCCGGGGAAACCCGCTTCCAAAAAACCGGGGCCGGGGAGACCATCCCCCGACCCGCCCCGGACCCGGTATGTATATATAATAAAAAATATATTTATTTTATTTATAATATATTAATTAAATATTTTTTTGAGTTAATTGTATCAGTAAGCTTCTCAATGTCGAACCTTTAGAGCTCAAATTCCCATGTAAGTTATCATCGGATCTCATCACCAATTTAACGCCATAATTTGTTTCTTCTTTTTCTTTTTTATGTTAATTTGATTCAGTGTGATTGTGTGAATTGTATTTTGATTTGATTGAATATTGATTCCTTATTTTGGTTGCTTACTATTACTTGCTTAGTTGCCAAAAAAACACAAACGGGTCGGGGAACCGGGTACAAACCGGGGACGGGTCTTGACCGGGTCTTGACCAAAAGTTGACCGAGGACGGGTTGGGAATCCCCGTACCCGCCCGGGGCCGGGGCCGGGGGTCGTATTTACAAACCGGGGCCGGGGATGGGGAACCCTGCCCCATACCCGCCCCGTTGCCATGCCTACGCACCACGGCGGTGAACCTTTTAAAATACTGATTATGACAAATGAATATTTAAGAGTTGATGAGGTGGAGAAAGAGAGAGATAAGGTTTGCCTTTTATCACTAAGGTAAAATTGTCATTCAGTTAATCAAAAAGTGTAATAATTACAGATTTCTTAAACGATGCGCTTTTTTGTTGTGGACACTTATTTTGGGATGGAGAAAGTACTTGGGAAGAAAAACTATAAGTACCCTATACTAGTACACGAGTACATGATTTGTAAACTAACCTTTTCTCTGATTTTGGCCCTGGCACCAAAACTGGAGAAGCGTAATCGTTTTACGAATATCACCTTGGCAATGGTCAATAAATCGCTCGACCAGACAAGGCTCAACTTCAGCTTTTTCGGTGGCACAAACCTAAAAGAGTAAACTACATATTAAATAAAAGTCAAGATGGCCACATGATAGAATTTGAAATAAATGAATATCAAGGGAATGATTAGAAACCCGGGAACCGCCCACAGCATGCCACGTGTCCCTCTTCAGGATGAATATTCATCATGAATAACATACTCACACATTCATGATGAATAACATGTAACATATTCCTGATGAATATGCCACGTGTTGCGCTATGGATGGTCCCTCGGTTCCTAATCAATTTCAGCAATGAATATCCATATCACAACTATATACCGAAGATGCAAGGCTGAGAAGCTCCTCTGATGATGGTATTCTAAAGCTAATCTCTATCCTATCTAAGTTAGTTGGTAAATCAGGATCGTCACCTATTAAATAAAATCAAGATAAAAGCGATTAGAGCGTGCAACTATGTTGGAAGGAAGAATATATATAAGAGCATCTCCAATGGAAGTTCTTATAAGAACCTTCTTTTTGTACTTTTTGGTGCCATCTCATTTCCACCTCATTAATTTAAAAATTCACATAAAAGTCCACAATGGTAGTTCTTATAAGAACCTTATTTTTGTGGGTCCCATGTATTTATCTACATCAATAATTATTTTATATTTATAAATAAATATCAAATATTAAATTTAAGTACCAATAGAAATGATGACATTGACATTTTACACAAACTTCATGGTAAGAACCAAGGTTCTTAAATAAGAACCTAAAGGGAATGAGGTTCTTATAAGAACTCTCCACAATGCTAGTTCCTACAAGCCACATCACTTTTTGCTTATAAGAACCTTGCATTGGAGATGCTCTAAGTGTCTTACTTACTGTTGCTAGTTAATATCATTGGCCGCTTTGCCGTCTCTGCAAGCTGTTGTATAGTAGCAATGAAACCACGATCTTCATATAGAGTTGCATCCACATCCTCAAAAAGAATTAAGGTTTTGGTTCCATTTTGAGAACAAGAAACTTTGTCGATTGGTTTGACAAGTGTCCCGCCAACAGTTTTTGAATCCTCCTCATCTGATAAGGGTATCAATTCAATAACATCGTTGGTAGACCTTTGGACAGCTTTGGATGACTTCAGGTTATCCGGATTTTCGATATTAGGCATAGAACTGGAAAAATATATCAAGATCCAAACACTGTGATTAACCAACAACAGAAGAAAAAAGGATGCCTAATATTGTTTTAACATTCAGAATGTCGTTATGTGGTCATACTAGAATGCCTAATATTATTAACATTCACTCTTTTAAAGGTCGATATTTTTAACTGATGCACAGCAAGATACCAAAAGACTATCCTAAAAAATTCAAGCCACAGTAGACCTGCAAGTGGATTTTATTGTGAGGCATCAACTTTAAGTTCCAAAAGGTAATCACATATTTCATAATCATGCGTATTATGATATAGCTAGGAAGGAATCTTGCAAAGAACAATTTTGACCAACCATTGAAGCCAGTGAGATTCTACAGCTTCCCCAAATTTTTGCTTCACAAGGGCGCCATTTCTCCAATCTGATGTATTCACCTAGAAAGGCAACTAGCTCAGATATTTTCATTATTAAACATCAATACATATCAACTTCCAAAAACTTTCACCCATACACTTCAATTGTAGCATAAAAGCATATAATCATATATCAAAACAACGAATAGATGAAAGCCAGATCCAACGGATAGGACACTGACAATCGTACAGTTTCCCGTCATACTCATATGGTTAGAGTTGGACCACCTCAACAAGTGATCAGATCTGTCTTCACAGAGATACGAAACATGCATGCATGATCATTAAGGATGCATTTGGTATCCAGACAATATAGGACAGAACAATTGTTCATCATTTGGTAAGACAGAAGTGGACAGCACAAAACAGATAAAATGACCAATTTACCCCTAATGAGTTGTTTGTATATTTGGAATAATTTATTAAATTATAATAAAATAGATATTTTTGTCATGACGATTAAAATGACACCATAATAAAAGGTTTATGTAGTTTCCAATTTTTATTTTATATCTTATATATATGTATGTATATATTATTAATATTTAATAAATTACATAATTAACCAAAACATAGAAACGGTATAAAAATAATATTTTGAGGAAAGTAAATTGAAAGTTTAAAGAGCATAAAATATAATAAATAAAATATAAATAATGAATAAAATGTAAAGAGCGAGACGCATTTGATGTTTTAAAAGATAATTATGTTTTATTTTGAGTTTATATTGGTAACGGGTTGGGTTCTGGTGAGAATTAGTTATCAGCCGTTGGATGAGAAAGGGATGCACATTAAGACGAGATGCACCAAGATGCACGGGATCAATTCCCTTCGAAGGCACAATTCATGAGAGGGCCTTTGATTAAAAGTGATCAACGGTTCAGATCCACTTCTCACGTTAACCTCAACTTCTCACACGATCCTTCGCCTTTTGATAAAATATGAGTCAGTTCCACCTTATTCCATGGGGTGGGGATGGAACACACCTATTCCACTTTGTTCCACTCTATTCCTGTTTGTCTGTTCCACATAAAAGTTATGCCAAACGTGGAACAGTGATCCCTGTCATGTCCAATATACCAAACGCACCTAACTACTATATTAGAAAACCAATTCCCTCAGAGATGATCAAATATTAACTTACCTCAATAACTTGAAAGCCTTGCTCTTTGGCACAAGCATAAATGGCTGCAGATTTTCCACTCTGTACCAATAACAAAACTCTGTGAATCTTGAATACAAATTGAAAGATCTTTTGGCTTGGACATAAATGAATACCACATATTCTCTCGTGGAGAAACATCACAGAGGCAATATAGCAACTCATGTCCAAATAACCAATTAGAGTGAAAGAAAGAAGATGCATACCCCAACTGGGCCTGTAACTAAAAGGACATTCTTTAGAGTAGTTTCCTCATCAATATCCTCAGAACCAGAGTCACTTGGAGAATAGTTTAGGTCAACATCTTGCATGATCCACTTATCATTATCAGTAGAACATTTATTGGTACTTGAGCCTTTCTCATGCCATAGACGTAGCCACTCATTAAGAAACTTCACAGATTCATAGTTTCCACATATCTGCATATCACATCAGAATAGAAGTTCATATGATAATGACAGGGGAGAAAAAACCTTGTATTGAATGTCCACCGGACTATCTCCCACACTCATAGTCTATGTCTATTTCCCTTTCAAATAATCATTAGACATTTGAACTTCCTATTCTACCCTCCTTAACTACTTTAATCATTGAACTTGGAAAGAATCCCTTAGAGAAAAGGAATGTTTTTGTGGGCTAAAAAGAGAGGAGAGAGAGAAAAGAAAATTGAGTATTTACTAATTAGAAAGAAAGATAACATGTGAAGTGGAGAATATGCATTAACCCTAATAGGTCATATTGGAAAAAAAAATGTCAATAAGTCTATTTTGAGAAACATGCTTTTTTACTTGATCTCTGTGCAAAGATCAAAGTGAACATGAGGCAAAGGTATAACGTTATGTCTATCTATAAACTAATCACTTGTTGCATTTGTATACGATAATTTTGATATAAGATATTGGACCTCAACTGCCCTTTCAGGCTGGTACTTGGTTGTCCATAAGCTATTCTCAGGCTGATAGCTACAATCGTGATATTTTGATGCCATCCTGATAATGCAAAGAAATTTTAAATCAGCTACTGCAGTCAAGATGCCAAGGTTAAATTTATTTACAAAAATATTCATAAACAAGTAAACATAATGATGGATCACTCAAGCAACAACAAAAGAAAAACAAAGAAGTAAGAGTCGTTCTGTTCAAAAGTTCTAAAGATTGTCTTCAATGAACTTTCATCAATGCATTATTATGAGAATGAAAACTAGATGTCATTTGGGAAATGTTAGTATCATGATACCAACTCTAGTATTATTAAATCAAAAAGGATATATTACTAATCATTTGTAGTCTAGTAGTGTGTACACAAGAATATGAAATAAAACTATCAAAAAAAATTCAGGAAGTGACATAAGATGAAGGACATTTATATTTAATCAAATGTGCATTGTTTCAGTAACATGAACTACTAGAAAAAAGGGCAGCTTCAAAACGTCCGTGTATCAATGTATTATGTGGTGGAGAGAAAGAGAGAGAGAGACCTCATGCAACAAAGAGGTTGCTCCATGTGATGTAGAGACCACACGTTATCAATTGTGCAGACAATCCTGCTTATGGGGATAAGGTTATGTGTCTGAAACACAATAATAAATCGAAATGGTGGGAGACTTGTGCATTCGGTCATTTGGGTATATTGGCGTTTGACGTAAAAAGAATAATAAATTCAAGAAAATATGTAAAAGCAGTGAAAGGGGCAGCAAATATAAGTATATAACTGTCGTTAACTAGATTTCATAAACATAACTTTCCAGGGTGATCATTTCGTTTTATCTGTATTCTTTAAAGCTAAAAGAATCCATCAGTTTCCCATTATTTTATGTCTGAACCAGTTAAGAAACTGACATTGATGTCTTTAAAGTGACTTGAAGTCACAACCTAAGGGTTGTGGAATCCACTGATACCATTGAGACAAAGGCCACTTTGTCATCACTTCCCCATGAAATTAATCAAGGACAATGTATAGTTCTCTAACAACAATTCGACAAGGAGTCAAGAACATATTCAATCATGCATATAGAAAATTTTAATCAACGTTTAAGAATTTGAAGTTACAACAAGCTTAGAAAAGAAAAAAAGATAACTCTTGGAGGCCATAAGAAAATTTAAGCGGGAGTCAAATCTTTTTGCGCTTCAAGAACACCATTCCCAGCCATAGTCACTTAACCCAGGTACAACAACCACTTTTCCCCTGAATGTAAATCGACAATCTTGTTAAAGATAATTTAACTAGCAACTTTACCTTAAAAACTTGAGATATATTTTTCTTTCAACGATTTTTATCTTTTCTAATTCATTAATCATCTTCCCACCCCATCACCACCCTTGCCCCCATGCCTATGACATCTTCTCTGTTATTCGTGGATACCTCTGTAAGTATTTGGTTGCCACCAGCGACATCTTCACCTATTTGGGTCTTATACTCGTTTAGAAACTCTCGGTAAATGTCGTGCATAGAAGCTGGAATCTCGTTTTGAAGGAGCGGTATTGATTCACATCAATGAGACCTTGGCAGCTCCGGCATCGAGTTGCAGTGTCAAATGGTAACAGGACTAAGACTCGTCACATTAAACCCTTATGAGCATGCTTCAACTCCATATTGCAAAAAAGGGCTTCCGTATGTGTCTAAAGTCTGTAAAGTTAAAAATGAAACCCTATGTCTATAAAAGATCAATCCCCAGCAACGGAAACAAAATCAAAAATCAATTTCATATTCTCTTACTATGTTAGAGCAATAAACAAAGATAGACCAGGGATGGAGAGCAAGGATGTGGAGAAGGGGGCCTGTTTTTATAATCACGGGGCTGTTTACCAAATGCTTACCCAGGTAAGTGCTTACCGGCAAAATTCAAAACTATCACTTACTTGCCGCATAAGATTCTAGTCTACCAAAATGGTATCGTATGCAACAATTTACCCGGTAAGAACTAACCGTGGTAAGAGCTGTCTCCCTCACTTACCGTGTAAGACTCTGGTCCTTGCCTTTGCTCTTACCGGTAAAATTCTTGGTCCTTGCCATATTCATCCGGTAAGGTAACGTGACTTGGTAAGTGCTTACTCGCGTAAGCGTTTGGTAAACGGCCCCTTACTTATTCTTTCCCATATTGGTTTGATTGTCATTAATTCTAAGAATTCTTTTAGCGCCTTGTGATTCACTAACTTGCATTGTAAACTAATTTATGTGTGTATGAATCTTGTACATTATAAATTAGATTGTATGCAATCAAGGGCAGAATTCTCAGTTTACATTGGAAGGGGTGTTTTAGTCTTTTCGGATGGGTTAAGATATTGGTGACAGGATGTGGGGTCTCTGAAACAGATTAAGAGAACATTGAACTGCAAGAAACTGTTCATTCTCCTATGGCTTATCTGAAATATAATCATTCTCCTATAGCCTCCAGGAGTAGGACCATAATCATTAGTCCCCAAAAAGAATATGTAGTAAGAAACTTCAAAATGAAGACAAATAGGTGAGAAGCTTCAACATAGACTAATTGATTTATAAAGATAGAAGAGAATGAACACCTTTCTGAATGCAAGGTATCCTGCCACTGAGTATCCGAATTCACCACAAACCCAGTGTTTTCCGAGGAACCACCTGTTTTGCAAATTTCATGGACCTGCCAATTTAGTGATACTACTATGACATGCATATACTTGACTCCAAAAATCAATGTATGAATAGATATAGACAAAAAGCATTAGATATGAATCTTCTTTTTAATTGATACATGCTTACCACCTCAATGTCTTTCGGTTGATTATATTGTGGTTCATGCTTATCCACCAGGAAAGCGGAAGATGTAACTAGACTCTTCTCCTGAAGCATGGAACAATAACTTGAGGAAATTTCTTCAAGTTGGATGGGATATTGACTTGAAGAACCCTTGTTCTGACACAACGATATTCCAAGTGGAGAGACACCAAGAAAATTATCAAACTGCAAACAATTGACTGATCCTTCATAAATTAGCTGCAAGCAAGAATCTTCTAGATCTCGGCCTGTCCTTGTGAAAATGCTCTCAGAAAATGTCCAGTTTCTCCAATCAACAGAGAATGTTTCACTCTGCAGAGATGATTTTCAAGGTAAAAAACAAAAAAACAGACATAGCTGATAAGTTAACTAGAATATACAACTAAGAGCATTCCTTTGCTCCTTACCTGTGTTTTTTCAAATATATGAACAGGATTGACATCATTGTTACTTTCCTTCCTCTCAACATGGCACCATTTATTCTCGGTACCAGTACCCTCGGTATTTTTCTTGCCATTTTTCCACGATACAAAAAAAGGATGTATTTGCTTTCCTGCAAACATACGTGAATTTTCCTGATAGAAAAGGATAGATATCTCAGCATCTAGAAATAAAAATACTGACAGGAATATCTGGCCATAAAACAAAAGGTTTACCTAGGTCGTATAAACACAAAGAAATGGTATGCACATTTTAAAAACAGATTGTTGATTTGCAAAATCACAGATGAAGCTACATTTAGGGGCCAATTACCAAACGCTTACCCTGTAAATTCAACACTATCACTTACTTACCCGGTAAGATTTTAGTCCACCAAAACGGTATCGTATGCAAAAAATTTCCCGGTAAGCGCTAACCGTGGTAAGAGTCTTCGTCCTCACTTGCCGAGTAAGACTCTTGGTCCTTGCCTTTGCCTTAGCTCTTACCGGGTAAGATTCTTGGTCCTTGTCATATTCATCCGGAAGGTAATGTGACTTGGTAAGCGCTTACCCGAGTAAGCGTTTGGTAAACGGCCCCTTAGTTAAATTCATCGCAAAGCATAGAATGAAAATAATCCACTTCCATGTAGAGTAAGAGGAAGTATGACCAACCTCTGCAGTCAGTTTTGCCTCTAACCGTAGATCAGGAATTGGCTTAGGGGGGCTAGCCAGTATTTTGTCCGAGTAATCTTCATGTAAGGCACTGTTAACGACATTTCTAGATGGTGTAGAATTCATTTGCCTCTTCTCTGGGGTAACACAAGTCTGTCGCTTCTTTGGTGTAGAACTAGCTCGTCGCCTGGGCTTCCTAGGGCTCTTTGAATCTTCAAAGCCACATTAAATGAATATCATACATAAAGCATAGTGTTGCAAAGTAAAAGGTCTAACAAATGAAGCAAATCATTGCACACACAGTAAAGCATATAAAAAAGTTGAAAGTTCTGCTTACTAGGGTATTGAACAAAATATTTAAAATCATGATAAGACGTGCAATGTTTGGAAATTTGAAAATGTCAAACTAAATGTAGTTGATAGTCCCACCATTGTCATACAACATAACTTGCGCATGAATCTGACTGATACAGTAATTATCATGAGCCAACTCCTGATGCAGATCTTGGAACAATAAAAGCAAACATGAGCATTCCTCGATATTATTTGCTTGAACAAAACCAAATAAACCATCTTGAATTCATAAAACCTCTTAAAAATAGCCACAAACAAAACAGGCTAGATATGTGCAAGTAGCTTGACCACCTTCCCCTATGACGATTATACTTTTTTTTGTATCTACATGAGATATCATTTGATGGAAGAAGTTTATCAAGAAAAATCAGGAAGCTCGGACCTTATAACGATCATATAATAAATCGGACTAGATTTTATGCTATCATGATAATATAAGTTAAAAGAACTATACTGTGATGCATGATACATACCAAAAAAACGAGGCTTGTGGTTCCTTGAGGTATGAAATTCCGTAAGGAGGTAGCTATAGTACCGTTTACCAGGTTTAGCAACTTTAGGGAAAACAAAATGCTTGATGAGTAATCAGTGAATCTACCGGTCTCAATCTTCAAGATTGAAAAAGACATGCAAAAATGTGCTAATTCCACAGATATCAAGCTTATGAACCATAGATTGAAGCTGTGGAAATGGTTCGTTTAGCATCAGTTAAGGATGGTAATAACTAATAAGTGCATCGACAAAATCAATTTGGTTATGTGCCCAGGAGAATGGCAACCACACAGTACCCTTAATTAGACAACACACAGTACCCTTAATTAGACAACGCAGAAAGATATCAAGGGACAAAGTAAGGATATCCACAATGTAAGCATCAATATAGGGTGTCAAGAAGAATTACGTGGTAGGCCCCCAAGAAGAACGAAGACCTCACATGGTATGTTGGTGTCGTTAAGAATATGTACAATGTTAACTAGCGTGAGAGTGCATGACAATGATACTAGCATCTTACTGTTAGAAGAAAATTGCAACAAAGGTCGACAGTAGGCCCTTACTTCTTGACTTGTAGATATGGATGAGCTCACAAAGAGAATATAAGGCAAAGTCACATGATACATGTTTTTTTGCAAATGATGTGGCGGTAATTGATTAGACTAAGCGAAGCATGGTTACAAAACTAGGGTGGTCGAGACGCACTCTTGAAAAGGAAGGTTTCAAATTAAGGACTACAACATAATACATGAAGTGCAACAATATTGAGGGCAGTATCAAGGAGAAAGATATGGCAAGCATGGGCAGATAAGAGGTGCCCAAGCAGTTTTTATTCGATTATGAATAACGAAAAGATTGATGATAACATGATTAATAGGTGTGGAGGAAATGGAGATATGCATAAGGAGATTTATTTGATCTTGTAAGCCCGCTAAGTTGGAATAACTTCAATTTTTCTAAATAATATGTATGCTATATTCATCATGTAGATCGTCCCAATAGTAGAAAACGTGTACAAATATATGAATGTATAGATGGTGACATTAAGGCGAATGTGAGCATGGAGTCATGGACAATTACATATTTGTTCAGAAATGAGTATATTTCTAGAGAAGATACGGTAACTCCTTTAAATCAAAAGAGAAACCAAAAGAGATTGTAAACCATTGAACCCAGAAGCAAAATATGGGAATCCTATTTGCTTTTGATTTTTGAACCCCTAAGGGTTCGAGGATATGAATGGTGTCTTTCCATGCCCTACTATATCATGAAACCTCCTTTAGTATACCAACTAATGCAAACTAAAACAGACCAAGGATTGAAAGATATTTAATGAATTAGTTTTTAGAAAGGGGGTGTGGAAGGACACATGGCTTATTTGCATTTTACATGTACAAGTAGTCAAGTACACCTTAGACTCTAGCAATGTTATTAGTCACCATGTCAGATTGTCCTAGCTTTCCTAACATTCTTATCGGTGATAAATGAGTTCCTAGCAAAAGCCAACTGCATCTTTGTATCAATTTGGCTTGAGTAATCGAGGGTTGTAGAAAAAGAAAAATGATAATATTAGAGAAAATTATCATACTTGTAATGACATCCAGAGGTGAACAACATTGTTCATTTTTTTCAGGTGAACAGACAGTAGATGGCTGCTCCTTTTGCTGTCTCTGTTGATGGCGTCTCTCAGAAACTTTCACAAAAAAATCAACTTCTGCACAAAACATGGTGAAATGCAATATTGATGTCCTCAACTTATTGTTGATTTTACATGACATACCAACTAAAACAAAAAGGACAACAAGAGGGTGTGGCATACGTCCAGCTCAATAATCACTTACTAACAGTAACTGGAGAATCTTCTTCGTTGGTATTTTTTGCCCCAGCCTCGTTTCCATTTACAGCAATCTGACAAAAAGAAATTGGTATCAGTCACAGTTTCAGACAAGTAAAACATAAAACCACGGGCAATAACATATTTAAGCCACCAAACTTATGTCAGCAGTTATTCATAAAAAATGTCTCTGGGGACTTCATTTTGTGGACCAGAAAAAATAGCCTTGCATACTGCACGTGAATTTGGAGATATGCTTCAAGTCAAGAAAAGCTTGCAAGAAAACGATACAGGCCGCCAGAAAATGTAAGACCCAGATGTTAAACATGTTAATTTCTTTCCTTAGATGAGAACTGAGAAGTGCATATGTGTATCATGGATTTATTTATCTAAGCATCAAATCTCCTGTCATGAACAATTATTTAGAAACAGTAGCTGAAATATGCATCAATGCTTTAATCCAACTTCATAGATTAATAGAAGCTCTAGATATACACATGCTTAGTACACAGTCACGTTGAATACAACATGGGTATGTAATGTATGTCTATATTCTCATTTATTGACATTGTCTATGGCTTGCTTCTTGGTGCTTCTTGGGGGCTTCCGTATGTAATATGTCGATGTACCACAAGGCTCAAAATACAAGAATGTGATTTGGTTATAGTGGGTAGTGGGTAATCACTTAGCTTGCAATTAAAGAAGTGTGAAACAAGTGCAACCACCCGGTTTGTGATATGGTGCTTGCTCCATTAAGCTAGATTCACCGGAATGTGATATTTAGTTTAATCTTTGCTCACACTCCTATAAGCATAACTCAAACTACTTCCCTTAAATAAGTAACCAGCTCAACTCTTTGGCTAACCCATTAAAAGTAAACTTTGCCTTTGACCTTTTAATGATAAAACTAATGATCCATACTCTAATCAAGTAGAAGCAGCTAAATTACAGTCCGGATGACATATTTCTGTAAATAATATGACTAGCACTTCCAGCATCATCGTTCCAGAACTTGGAAAAAGAATACTTATTATTGCATCACTTACATGTCAGGTTAGACAATTCTACAAGTGGTTTGTCATTACATCGAACATGTTGATCAATTAAATAATTAACTCAAATTACGAGTGAATTGTTAGATCCAACAAAAAAAACGAACCTTTCTTGAAGCTCGCGATTGGGACGCTGCTCTTGGCTTTCGTTTTTTATTTTTCTTGACCTGGGTCTCACAATAGTCCTCTTCAATATCTTCCTGTTCTACATCGGGTTCGAAATCTTGGTCTACACTGGCGACGTTGTCTTGAGACTTGTGTGGGAACAGTGTCGACTGAATCAATCGCCGGCGAACACGGGGTTTGGTCTCCAAATCAGGTGAAACCTCCATCCGATCAGCTGAATATAGAAAATTTCCAAATTGTGGGATTTTGGTGTTAGAGAAAGGTAGTCGCGTGGCGGAAGGATTGATTATTGGGAAAATTGGAATGGAGATGAGACCCGATTGGGGCTGGTTTCCCGCCTTGGGATAGTATTTATAGAGAGAGAGGATTGGAAGATTACACGAATCAAGTTGGTGCCCTAAACTAAATTTGGGGATTTTACAATTGTATTGCTTTAATTTCCCGCGCTCAATACAACTAGACGATTTGTGGATTGTGATTCCAAGTTGGGTCAAAATGGTTTTGAAATTTTATTATAATACCTTAATTTAAGGCAACAAAATTTTATTCAAAACAAACCAAACCAAACACAACAATAACTATCAAAGTTTTCTTTTGAAAAGAAAAAAAAAACAAATACTAAACCTAGACATATATAATTTGACGATAAAACTATAACCTTATTGAGCTACGAGAACACATACGTCATGAAAGATTCATTGAGCTAAGACCATGCTCTATAATGCACCTCCATTGTGTTATGTGTTAATTTCGGATGAAAAAACACATGAATCGGCTAGGATTAAATGCAATCACGTTGGTTGTAGCATCATATCTATGATTTATTTTATTCGATATGAAACTCAGCTGGGAAAAAACAGTTGGATTTCCAACACAACACCAATCCAAAATCGGTTGTTCAATAACTAAAAACTTATTTATTCTGATAAGTCTAGATTACACACATATTGATCCATAAGTTGTTTGTCATACCTTTCTTGTAGATTTAGATAGTGTCAATTTTTTCTTCAATTTAATCCGTGAAACCGAATACATCTGTCCAACCATAAGATAATACATTTTAATCTAGTTTAAAAGTGAATTAAATGAAAAGTTGTTTTATATTTAATTTCGATTTTAAAAAACAATTTTAACAATAATCAACTTCTTAATACAAGTCAAAAATCTATATATATCTAAAATCAAAATCTATGGTTGCTTAGGTGGCACAATGAGAAAACTCCATTCACCTTTTCCTAATTTCTCATAATTTTGAATTTTTTTAAATAAAAATCTTCTCAATAAATGATTTTAACTTTTAATCTAACCTCTAATTTTTTTATCATTATATAGTATTTTTATTTACACAACATAAATACATTATCAAATATAATTTATATTTCTCTTACATTTTTTAATTTAATAAATCCAACAACTTTTTAATTAAATTTATAAGATTATAAATCATTATATATATATATATATAAGTAAAACTCAAACACAAGTGACATTGTTATAGTAGAATTGTTTATAATGGTAGAACAATGAGAAAACTCCATTCACCTTTTTTAATTTCTCATAATTTTGAATTTTTTTTAAATAAAAATCTTCTCAATAAATGATTTTAACTCTTCATCTAACCTCTAATCTTTTTATTATTATATAGTATTTTTATTTACACAACATAAATACATTATCAAATATAATTTATATTTCTCTTACATTTTTTAATTTAATAAATCCAACAACTTTTTAATTAAATTTATAAGATTATAAATCATTATATGTATAGATATATATATAAGTAAAACTCAAACACAAGTGATATTGTTATAGTAGAATTGTTTATAAGTTTTTTTAATTGTTTAATTTGATAAAGCTTTTTAGTCTTTATATTTGTAAGTTTTATTATGAGTAGTATTTTTTTGGTAATTTTATGATACTCCAACCTATTCATCTACTCTCTAATAATTGCTCTTTTAATCTCTCAATTATTCCTCTCTATTTAGTTGTAACTTTTTTATCTTCTCCTCACTGTACACCTCTATAATAATCACTCTCTTAATCTCTCAATTCTACTTTTTTATTTGGTTATAACTTTGTGAGTCGATTCGCAATTTTGTTGATTTGGGACATCATCCATAAGACAAATCATGGTATGAGTTTTGTTGATGTAAGTAAAGTATTTCGTTTTTTGTTTAATTTCTATACAACGTGTTCTCCTTGAAATTAAAAGAAACCTTTTTTTAGATAAAGTTGCATATAAATCCTTGATGAAAATAATATATATATATATATATATATAATGATTATAAATCATTTTTTGTCAAATTTGTCTAACGAAAGCCTCTAAACATGAGAATCAATCCTTTTATTTTATTTTTCTCAGTTTATGGTATTTTCTTTTTATTATTTCCTTAGCTATTTGCCAATATCTATTTATAACCCAACATGTCCTTTCAAATGTCAACTTCATTTGGGTTTACATTCTCTTTTACTCTTTTGATAATAATGCAATTATACGAAGAGAAAATTTGAAGAAGTTCAAAGGTCTTCGGTAAAATTTCAAAGTATAACTTGAATGTTTCCTCTCTCCATCTTGCATATAAAACAAATTCATGATTATTGACGTCAATTGAAGCATGTTAATAATTCTTGAGATATAAGATGTTTGCAATTCTCATCCCACCAAGTTATTGTCCAACTTTCTAAGGTTATAGTACAGGTATATTTCGAGTTTTCTTTACTTGCTCCGTGTGTGTTAACACAATATATATCAGTTTGTTTTTTTTTCAATATTTTTGGTAGTTTTTGTGTTTGTTTATGTATGGAATTGTATGGGTTATCTTAGGTTGCTCAATGATTTCCTGTTGATTTTATTGTCAACTCAAGCGGCTCCTTAGATTCCTTTTTTTCGATTGGTTTTTTTAAATCAATGTAAGTTGAAGTTTCTGGAGGAGACAATATGAAGACTAGAGTATTTTGATTCTTGAGTTTTGTCAATACTCAATATGATGTTTATTGTGTGAAACTTTTGGTTTTCAAATTGTAATTTTAAGATGTGATGTTTCATAATTTATGTAAGCTATAAAACCAAGTAGAATATATTTTGTAATGGTTGTTGAAAAATTGATGTATGAAGAATTATATAACCTCTTTTATGTAATAAAAGATCAACAAATTGTATTGTGTTGTGATATAAACAATCTTATTTTTTGTTTTCCCAAATACTTTTTATTGAAATGAAGATAGAATATTCAACCAATAACTTTTAATAATATTCAAGGCTAAGTGTGCATTGCAGAAAAAGAAATTCTAATGTCATTTTAAAAAATGGAATTATATATTGAATTTACATGAATGGAAAATCTATCTATTTGATGTTTCTAAAAAAATAAGTAATTTTTATTGGATAGATGAATCTTATTGAAAAAAATGGCCGATGGTAACATTACTAGGAGAATCAATTAAAAATTACGTTTTATTTATTTATTGGATCCACCTTTGAAAATATTATCAATTTCTTGGCATATATTTTGTAATAGGAAATGAATGTGAACAATAAAGACAATAAAATAAGTTTTGAACATTTCTCGAGGCTAAGTATTATATATTAGCTTTACATGAATTAGAAACATTTATCTATTGAATATTTAAGAAAAACAAGTAATTTCTATTTTATAGACAAATCCTATTTGATTGGCCGATGGTAAATCTTTAAGAGGATGAATTAAAAAATTACGTTTTAAATTTAACTAAGTTACATATCAACTAAGTTACGTTTTAAATTCCATCACCGCGCAACGCGCGGTGCCACACACTAGTAATATTTAGAAGAGTAACTCCTGAAAATTTGATAGCAATGTCTTAAATCAATTATAAACTGATTTGCAGATTTTATGTTAGACGTACTAAACAATAACATTATGATTTATTAAATAATGTTTTTGGCTATTAAAACTAAAGCTTCATAATATATCAAGAAAATATATTGTATATTTTTTAAAAGTCGATCATGATCCATTGATCTAAGATTTTTACAAAATTAACAATTCTCCTTTGATGGACGCATTTTTTTTACTTGAACGTTTAGGCCAAGTTTGGAAATAACCTTAAGAATTAGTGTATCATGTGTTGTTTTATAGGATTTTTATCTTTTTGGCATGTAAGACTATGATTTAGAATACTGATTAACATATATTTGTTTTGCAGTATGTTTGTTTTACAATACGTTTGCTTCACAATGTGAACATTATTAGTCTGTTTGTGAATCAAAAGTTATACGTAAAAAAGTTTCATATTGTGAACAGAATAAATATGAAACTAACACATTGTGAACCGAATTTATGTAAAGCAAACACAGTGTGAACCGAACGCATATGAAGCAAATACATTGTGGAACAATATATGTTTATTAATACATGAAATGTTATCCTTAGATGGAAAATAAGTGTCTGAAACAACACCTTGAGATAAAGGTTTTCACGACTATCGTAATACATAGAGCTTTCATTTCATTCGGCCATACATAGGGAGGATATTATGTTAACCTAAATAATTTTGTTAACTTACTAACTTTCATGGACCAATACGAATGCATGTGTAATACTTGTTTGAATTATTGTGTAATTAATATGTAGGGTTATGTTTGGGATTTTATACTTTTTGTATAACCCTTTAATGAGGAGTTACAAAACTATCATTGTCCATGGTTTTAGTTATAGTTTTTCATAAATGAACATATACGAACAAATGAATATATATATATAGCCTTAGGTTCAATAGAGAAGTCCAAATATTTAGAGAAATAGAGAAGAGATCTTGGTCATTTATTCGGTCAAGATCGGTTATAATTGGTCAAAAGTTGCGGCTTTGACTGGTCAAAATTGCGGCTTTGACTGGTCAAAAGTTGCGGCTGTTCCAAAAATAGAAGGGCAATTTCGTAACTTTTACAAAAAACACGGGCTGAGTTCATATATGAATCTGTGTGATTCACATATGAACTATACGTTCATATATGAACCTTTGTAATTCACATATGAACTCTTTATAACTAATTCATATATGAACATTTGTGTTTCATATATAAAACTAATTAACTGTAGGTTCATATATGAATCAGTTGAAGCAATTAATTGATTCATATATGAATCTTTGTGTTCATATATGAATCTTTGTGATTCATATATGATTTTTTTAACTAATTCATATATGATTTTTTTTAACTAATTCATATATGAACATTTGTGTTCATATATGATTTTTTTAACTACTTCTCATATGAACAAATTAACTGATTCATATATGAATCACAAAGGTTTATATATGAATTAGTATATATGAACTCAGCCCGTGTATTTTTTACGAAACTACCCCTCTATCTTGTGCAGACCACGCGAGTAATTATCCGCTGCTTCTCGGTCAAAGCCGCCGATCTTGACCGAATAAATGGCCAAGATCACTTCTCTATTTCTCTAAATTTTTGGACTTCTCTATTGAACTCTTCCCTATATATATATATATATATATATAAATATATATATAAACATGAATGATATACAAACTTATAAGGTGTTTGACCGTGAATAGAACGTGTGATGTAATTAAACGTGTGACTTGAAGACATATGAACAGTAATTAAACGTGTGACTTGTGACTTGAAGACATATGATGGCCCCACCTTGGGGGTGTTGGAATCGGAAATGAGGGCGAGGTACCCATAGCTCTTCCAATAAGGAATTTCGGGGACGGAATTCTTTTAAGGGAGGAGTGTTGTAACAACCCATATTCTAATAGGTTGGAAGTTAAGTGTCAAGAATGAAAGGATGGAAAGTTAGCTAAAGGACCTTTTTGCAATTAGAGAAAACTATATATAAGGACCAGAAATCTAGGTATTGTATACTGTTCATTTCTCTTGGTTGGCGGCTGAGAAGAAATCGCAAGAAGAATTGATAGTGAAGGATTGGCAACTAAATCGTGAAGAGTTCTCCATTTGGTAAGAAAACTTCCATTGATGTTATTTCTTGCATTCAAATAGCTAGATGAGTTAAATCCCTATTGGTATTTCATGCTTTAGTTGTGCTTTTGGTTAAGAACACTGTGGAGGGTATTGGGTTACGATTGGAATTGCTAACTAATGAAATCATTTTCGGTTAAAGGGATTTAGCTGGTTAAGAAGGAGTATGAAACAAGCTTGGGTTCGAATGCTGTATTAAGATCTCATAAAAATAAAATTGATTAATGAAGTGTTCGGGGTTAGCAGTTGGTTCGATTCGAAATCTGTAAGTGCAGGACTTGGCGCAAACCTTGGGTGGCGCAAACCTGGTTTGGCGCAAATCTTGTGTGGCGCAAACCAGGCCTGGCGCAATCCATACCGAGACCTGGACCGAATAATTGTTTGGGCCGAATAGTTGTTTAGGCCGACTAGGTTGTTGGACTCAATGTTATTGTAACATCCCAAAAATTACAAGAAAATTTAAATTTTTTAAAAATGACATTTCATTAATTAAACTCGTTAAATAACCCAAAACGTTTCGTTTGCAACCCAAGAATAATTATTCTCTAAAAACAGTAAACAGCGGAATAAATAGTTTAAAAAATGATAATTATAAAACGATATAATAATCAGCTCTTCACGTGCGCCAGTGTGTACACGTCACGCCTTGGAGCCACCCGTACCTGAAACAATGATTTATTGGGAAAGGGTAAGCACGAAGCTTAGTGAATTCAACCACCATAGATAACACAGTTATTCCACACTACCCCTATAACAGATAGTTGCACATAAACAAGCATACAAGTCTACGAACAAATCATAAACATGCATACCTACCCCTACGCCACCCGCGTATAACATCTTGGGCCCCACCGAGATTCTACGCCACCCGCGTATACAATCTTCGGCCCCGCCGAGTTCCTACGCCACCCGCGTATACAAACACCGGCCCCCGAGTCCCTACGCCACCCGCGTATACATGATAACGCCACCCGCGTATACATGTCAACAAAGGTCTAACTAGCCACCCCACTATCTAGCCCCGCATCACAAATAATTAAGGCTACCACACACGAGCTACAGTAATGTAAAACGACTGATATTAAATATAGTGAGAGAACTCACCTCGTAAGCGCGCCTAGCTCACAATTAATAAATCAAGCTCCACAAATCCAAGATCACTTCCCGACACCTAGACGAACGTTAAAAAGTATTAACACGAGACCCGGACCCTAAAATACGACGCACGCTTAAACCGTCCCTTAAACGACTTTTCGGTCTAACCAAACAGGTCTGTTCGGGACCTGATCCGACCTCTTTAAACCCAGAAAATCCTCGATTAAAATACATAACTATAAAGTACTCTGAGTTAGGGTTCCAAGGACATATTATACACCTCCTAACGATTTTTCTACATTTTATTACGGAATTTATAAGAACGGTTCGCAGAACAGTGAAAAACCAGCACCTTTCAGTATAAAACGACGATTTGGCCTATGCTACGATCCGAACTGGATTTCGCACGAAACACAGAAAAGTTACTAGACTCGGAAAGGGAACTTTTGGCACCGGTTTCACCCCAATCCGAGTTACGAGTAAAGAGTTACGGCTAACGCAAAACAGTGGCAGAAAAGGACGTTTTTCACATAAAATGATAACTTTATAAAACGGTTTACGCGTTCGGTTTATACGATTCGGGTTCCGCTACGGCGGTTTAAGGTTACGGCCAGAGGTGGTTTTAGGGTTCCGCCACGGGCACCACCCACTGCCACCTCCGGCAGCGGGGTACGGCGGCGGCGGCGACGTCGCGGTGGTTGCTTTGCCGGAAAAGAAACGAAAAGGAAACGAGACGAAAGAAACGACTTACCTCGCTACAACCCCACACACCCGCACCTGCTCCTCTCTCCCTCGAAATTTCCGACGAACGACAGTGGTGGCGGTGGTCTCCGGCGACAACAACGGCGAACAGCAGCAGTTTCCGGCGACCTCTCCCTACCACTCTCTCTCACGCTGTTCTCTCTCTCTACCTCTCTCTCTCGCGCTGTTCTCTCTCTCACTCTTTACCGCTCTCTCTCTCTCTTCTCGTCGGCAGGACCAGCAGCGCCGGTTGCTGGTGGTGGCGGGTGGTTCACGGCGGCAGGGGAAACAGGAAAGAAAGCTGGTGCTCTTTGTTCTCCCTTGCGTGCGGCACAAACCAAAACAAGAAATGGGTGCTTAGGGTTTTGGGGTTTCTTTTGTTGTTTGATACTCACGACACCCACCCACAACAATACAACACAAGGACCAAATGTATTTCTCTCTTTTACAGCATGGGCCGAAACCCATATGGGTTTTTGGCCTTTGTCACAAATGGCCCTTCAACTTGCAAGCCTCTCACCCCTAACCAAGAATTCCGATACTTAACGATTTGACCCAACTCGACTAACCCCGTTTACGGAAACCACAATAATCGAACTTAAAAGAAATAGTTAAGACTAATAAATTACATACCGGGATACGGGCTTTACAGTTATGTGGGGCTAGATATAGCTAAAAACTTGGGCTTAGCAAGTAGCAAAAGAGATCATTTTAATTAGACAACGATCCATTTATGTTAGGACCGAGTTAAGAGAAGAAAGTTAAGATCCGAGATCTAGTTAAATCTAATTATTTTATAAATTAATTATTAGGTTTACCGACGGAACGAGACAAGAGGTTAGGAAGAGATTTGCTATCAGGTGAGTTCTCTCAACCTTTTTTTATGACGTACTATGTTTTACTGAATATGGTTCCTTTATCGAGCATTAATTGATTTATAAAAGTTATGCATGTTTCCATGTAAGAACCAGATATTTTTTTATCTAATTTAATTTGAGAAATTTTATAAGTCTTTATTAAAAGTGTTTTATAGAATTAGAAGTTAAGGGGTAAGTTTTAATTTTTATTTGGAAGTTTGGGGTTAAATCTTGCCAAATAGAATAAGTTGGAGGTTTGTTTGGTACTTTTGCCAAACCTATTATCCACCACCGCCACACTTTCCTTGAGATACAAGGAGGTGTCACCCTTAGACTTGATTAGGAAATACAAAGTGTGTATGTGTGTGAGGTATTCGGTTTAGAGAGAGAGTAAGAAATCGAGAGAAATCAAAGGAAAGAAGGAAAGGAAGGGATTCAAGAAGTTGCTGCAGTAATTTAAAGTGTTAAACTAAAGTAATCCAGGTATCAAATCCATCCTTGTGTATGTTTTAATTCTTAAAAGTGTTCTTGAGTTTGCAAGATGAGTTTTAGGTGGGTTTTGATTAAAAATGGATGTTTTGAGGAATCTGAATTTATGGTTAGGTTATGTTATTAGTCTTAAACATATCTGCAAGTTATCAGTAACATGCATAGTATAAAACTGCAAAAATATGGGTTTTAGGATGAACAGAGGACTGAGACATTCATCGAAGTCGCAATGGACGACTGCGACATTCATCGAAGTCGCAATGGACGACTGCGACATTCATCGAAGTCGCAATGGTTGGTTGCGACTTGGTTATGAAGTCGCAATGGTCGTTTGCGACTTGGCTTGGAATCGCAGTGGTTGATTGCGATTTGGGTTTGGAATCGCAGTAGTTGATTGCGACTTAGGGGTGAAGTCGCAATAGTGGGTTGCGACTTCGGGGTGAAGTCGCAGTAGGAGGTTGCGACTTGGTACTGTTCATTTCGATCTTAATTTACTTTTTGAGGGGTTGCGACTTGAGTTGAGGATTTCGTAAGTTTAGTTTTAAAAGAGATATTTGGTATTTTGTGTGATTTCAGATTTTGCGAAGGGTGGTCATACGTGATTTATCTTGGAAAAGCTTTTGTGATAAACATACCAGGTGAGTTTTACTTTAAAAAGTATTTTCTGGAATGCTTTATGTGAATAACGAAAGTATGATAAAGTGTATGAATATGTCATACGTGGGTGATTGTAATATATTGAGATATTATAATTACGTAAGTATTATATGAAAATATAATACGTGGTCGGGCTTTGGACCGGTGTGATAAATTGGCTCGCAACCAATTGATATTGGCCATTGGTGGAGGGATAAGGTGGAATGAGACAGGTATGATACATAAATGTTAGCTAGTATTAACTTACGTGTGATGTATGTGTATTTATATAAAGAGTGTTTTATATAAATGAATTTTTAATGAATTACAAATGCCAGGGATTTACTCACTAGACCCTTAGGTCTAACCCTCATTTTCTGTTTCAAAAACTTTGTATTCCAGGTGGTGGCTCCAGTAAGAACAAGTAGATTGAGTACTTGTTGGCTAGCTTTTGAGAAGATAATCATCATGTTATTATGGATGCTTTTGTACTTATAATTTTATTGTTATTGCTATGTAACTTAAAGTGGATCAAGTTTGTACTGAATTTTTATATTAGTCAGACTTTGGGGACCGAATGTGAACTATGAAGTAAATTGTTGTAAAGCTTTTATGGATTATATGTTATATGTATATTTTGTTATCGGGTTGTTACAGATGGTATGAGAGCCCTAGTTTAAGGGATTTAGGTATTAGTATCTGTACCTAGACTTAAACTGCATGTGAAGTAGGATGTCCCTAATATTTTAGAACCTGGGGATGCTAAGTATAAAAGGTAGAAGGAACATCATGTAAGGTAATTTCAAATTACACCAGGCCAGTGTAATTACGATCTTACAGGTACATGTTTGAACTGGAATACCTTGTTATATGGGGTACGTGCTTATGTGTATATTAACTTTGTTTGAATCTACAGAATGGCAAGTGGCACTAGACAAAGGAATCAAAGAGGAGGAAGGAATTCGGGTGGAGAGAATCCACCAATAGGAACAGGGGGAAGAGGAGGAGATCGTGGTAGAGACAGAATCGGAAGGGGAACTGGGGGCCGAACTGGAGGTAGAACACAACAGCATGGTACAGAGTTTGTTACACGGGATGATTTGACTGCTGAAATGGGGAGATTACAGGATATCATACAAGCTATGTTCGAACATAATCGTCATAATGAAACTGAAAGACCAAGTCCGGAACACGAAGTTGAAATACCACTTACCTCTACGGTCTTACCGATGATGAAAAGGTGTGACTACAAAATGTTTCTTAGTTGCAAGCCCCCTACATATTCAGGAGATCGGGATCCGGTAAAAGCTATGAGATGGCTGAAAGAAATCGAGGCTATTTTCAAAACGTGTAAATGTGCTGAAGAAGATAAAGTACTTTATGGAGACGCGATGCTGAAAGGTGATGATTTGTATTGGTGGGAGGCTCATATAGAATCGAGAGGAGCGGATATATATACTACTTTTTCATGGGAGGAATTCGTGTTAGCTTTCACAACACACTTCTGTCCACAAGCTGCTGTCAGACAATTGGAAGAAGAATTTATGAATCTACAGCAAGGGAATTTGTCAGTCAGAGATTATACTGCTCGATTTTTAGAAAAATCTCGTTTTGCAGGATATTATGTTGCTACAGAAAAGATGAAAATGGAGAGATTTATCTATGGGTTGAATTCAGAAGTTCGAAGACTAGTGATTGCAACAAGGCCAGATACGTTTACAGCTACAGTGGATGTTGCAGAAAATGTCGAACGAGACAATAAAAGGGATGCCGGTGATAAGAGCTTGGGGAAAAAGGAAATGGGAAGGACCACCACAGGATCCAAAGAAGTCTAGATTCCCGAGGTTTGATAACCGTCCGTCGTTCCGACCAGCGGAAAGACCATGTCCGAGATGTAATCGCTACCATCAGGGAAATTGTCAAGTGGAATCTCGGGTTTGTTTTAAGTGTGGGAAAACCGGTCATGTTGTTAAAGATTGTCGATCAACGCGGTTTTGCTTTTTGTGTAATTCTCCGGATCACCTCCAATCAGACTGTCCACGAGGTAGAATGCAACAAGGGGGTACATCCGGGAAACCAGCCATTACTAGACCAGTAGTCCCAAGAATAGAACCGCCAAAAACAAGGGCTCGTACATTCCAAATGACAGCTAAAGAGGCCGAGGAAACTCCAGATGTGGTCAAAGGTACATTTTCATAAACTCCACGCGTGCTAAGGTGTTATTTGATTCCGGTGCAAACCGATCTTTTGTGTCTCCCTGTTTTGCTGCTCACATGCATTTAGAGCCTAAAATGTTAAAACATGCTTTACTAGTAGACACGGCAAATGATAACCAAGTGGCAGTTAAAGAGGTTTTTGATTGTTGCATGATAAATATAGAGGGGTGTGGAGTACCGATACAACTATTCCCAATAGAATTGATCGAATTTGATGTGGTAGTAGGAATGGATTGGTTAGCTGAAAATCGGGCTAACATAGTTTGCGATAAGAAAATAATCAACGTTGTTTTACCTGATAAGAGGGCAGTAGTGATCTATGGTGATCGTAAGAATCATCAGTCCAATCTTATATCTATGATAAAAGCCCGTAAATGTGTTAGTAAGGGTTGCTCGAGTTATTTAGCCTATGTGATAGATAGTAGGCCTGAAAAGATTAAGCTGAAAGATATTTCCATTGTTAGTGAATACCCAGAAGTTTTTCCTGAAGACTTGAATAGTCTTCCTCCTGTTAGGCAAGTAGAATTTGGTATAGACCTAGTACCTGGAGCCACTCCAATTGCTCGTGCGCCGTACAGACTAGCACCTCCAGAAATGAAAGAAATGATGGCACAACTTCAAGATTTATCTGACAAGGGCTTCATCAGACCCAGCTCTTCGCCGTGGGGTGCACCAGTTTTATTTGTGAAGAAGAAAGACGGCTCGATGAGAATGTGTATCGATTACCGGGAGCTGAACAAGCGTACGATCAAGAACAAGTATCCACTTCCAAGAATTGATGATCTTTTCGATCAATTAGTTGGAGCTTGTTACCTCTCCAAGATTGATCTCAGATCTGGCTACCATCAGTTGAAGGTTAAGGAAGAGGATGTTTTAAAGACTGCTTTTCGCACAAGATACGGCCACTACGAATTTTTGGTAATGCCTTTCGGATTGACGAACGCTCCAGCCGCTTTTATGGATCTAATGAATCGGGTATGTAAGCCTTATCTCGATAAATGTGTCATAGTATTTATCGATGATATACTTATTTATTCCCGATCCAAAGAGGATCATGCGCAACATCTTCGTTTGATTTTGGAGTTATTGAAGAAAGAAAAGTTGTACGCTAAGTTCTCTAAATGTGAATTCTGGTTGCGGGAAGTTCAGTTTTTGGGTCATATAGTTTCAGAGAAGGGTATACAAGTTGATCCAGTGAAAGTGGAAGCAATTGAAAGATGGGAACCGCCGAAAACGGCAACCGAAGTACGTAGCTTTCTGGGTCTAGCTGGATACTATCGGAAGTTTATAAAAGATTTTTCTCGAATTGCAACGCCATTGACTAAGCTGACTCGGAGGAATCTGAAGTTTGAATGGAAAGCAGAACAGGATGAGGCATTCAGAATATTGAAGGAGAAACTTTGCAGCGCACCGATATTAGCATTGCCAGAAGGTTCCGATGATTTTGTGGTCTACAGTGATGCTTCTAAATTGGGATTGGGATGCGTACTTATGCAACGTGGAAAGGTGATTGCATATTCTTCCCGTCAACTGAAGGATCATGAAAGACAATATCCTACTCATGATATGGAGCTTGCAGCAGTTGTCTTTGCATTGAAGATTTGGAGACATTATCTTTATGGTTCTAAATGTCAAATTTTCACTGACCATAAAAGTCTCCAACATCTATTCGATCAGAAGGAACTGAATATGAGGCAAAGAAGATGGTTAGAATTAGTAAATGATTATGATTGTGAAATCCTTTATCATCCAGGGAAAGCGAATGTGGTAGCAGATGCGCTAAGTCGTCAAGAAAGAAGTGGAACGATAAAAGTAATATCGTTACGAGCTGAACTCCTTCCAAATATTTTTGACGAATTACTAAAGTACCAAATAGATGCTTATCAAGAAGAAAGTTTGAAATCTGAACGGTTAGTGGGAATATCAACATTGCTTGGGAAAGACGACCGTGGGTTATTGTGTATGGGAAACAGAATTTGGGTACCTCGTTTGGGTGGATTACGTGATCGTGTACTACAAGAAGCTCATCAATCTCGATTTTCCATTCATCCAGGTACAAATAAAATGTATAGAGATTTGAAACAATTCTATTGGTGGCCGGGAATGAAGAGAAGTGTTGCAAAGTATGTAGAAGATTGTACTGCCTGCAAGAAAGTAAAGATTGAGCATCAAAAGCCGTTTGGGCAGTTGCAACGACTAGATATACCAATGTGGAAATGGGATCAGATCACCACTGATTTTATTACCAAGTTGCCTAGAACTTCAAAGGGATTCGATTCTATTTGGGTGATTGTGGATAGATTGACGAAGTCTGCTCATTTCTTGCCGATAAAAGAAACTGATTCCTTGGAACGTTTAGCTAAATTGTACATTAAGGAAATAGTAACTCGACATGGAGTTCCAATCTCGATTATTTCCGATCGAGATAGTCGTTTTACTTCTAGATTTTGGAGAAGCTTTCAAAAGGAGATGGGAACACAGATAAAATTGAGTACAACATATCATCCTCAGACTGACGGGCAGAGTGAAAGAACCATCCAGACTTTAGAAGATATGCTCCGGGCTTGTATAGTTGATTTTGGGGGATCATAGGATAAACATCTGCCTTTGATAGAATTCGCCTATAACAACAGTTATCATTCTAGCATTCAGGCGACACCGTTTGAAGTATTGTATGGTAGAAAATGCCGAACGCCTTTGTGTTGGAATGAAGTTGTAACGTCCCAAAAATTACAAGGAATTTAAAATTTTAAAACATGCATTTCATTATAAAAAAATCACAATTTAATAATTCGTAACTCAAATGAAGTTAACGTCGTTAACTCGAGCAGTTAGTAAAGTTTATGCAGCGGAAATTTCATAAAATAAAATCCAAAGGTTTGAAAGTGAAACTTAAACAATTCTCGACACTCCGCGCCTAGTGTGTGTACCGTCAAGCCCGACTGCCGCTCGCACCTGAAATCACAACATATTGGGAAAAGGGTAAGCTAAACGCTTAGTGAATCCTATCACACACGCAGGCAGCAACCCCACGTATATCGCCCCTACTCGCCAGTAGGCAACATCACCATCACCACGGATAATAATCCACATAATAATTAACGTATAAATACGAACCTCGGTCCCACCGAGCACACCAAAAATATATCGATACAAGCTCAGTCCCACCGAGCCCTCGGTCCCACCGAGTAAAGACATTGATACAAGCTCAGTCCCACCGAGCCCTCGGTCCCACCGAGTAAAGATAATACAATTGTACTAGCTCAGTCCCACCGAGCCCTCGGTTCCACCGAGCCCCCCAGTCCCACCGAGGTGTACACAAGCATAAATAATCCACATATAAATTCATCAAATCACAACTAGTTATCACATCCCAACTAGTTCACGTAAGCACGTAATAACACATAGCACAAAATAACGATATGCATGAAATTCCTAACTACGCGGTGAGAGAACTCACCTCAAAACAACGCGACGCGCCCAAGAGCCGCAACACCGATACGTCAATTTCCCTCACTTTTTCCCACCTAAATACGCACTAAAACGTCAACGGAAAGTCCCAACTCACGACACGTTTATTAGTTTAACAAAGACTAAAATTCCAGAGTTTAAACTAAAAACGCAGGTCTGTTCGAGACCCATTTTACCTCTGTTACACTGATCAATCCAGAATTCTAATTCCATAATCAGGAAGTTCCATGTCTTACGGTTCCAGGGACGTATAGAACGCGGTCTAACGATTTTTCTACAATTTATTACGGATTTTACAAAACCAACCTGCTGCACAGCGAAAAACAGTACCTTTCAGTACAAAACAGCAGTTTGACACTAGCTATGGTCCGAACTGGTTTTTCCGCAAAACATAAGAAACTTACTAGACTCGTAAACAGAACTTTTGGCATCAGTTTCATCCCAATCCGACATTCCTAGCAGAAGTTACGCTCGATACAAAACAGGGACAGAAAGGTAGTGATCACATGAAATCATAACTTAATCAAAACGGTTTAGATAAATGACAACGGTTTAGGGTTCCGCCAAGGTGGTTTAGGGTTTAGGCCGCGACCCTCACCCACTGCCACCTCCGGCAGTGGGGCACGGCGGCGGCGGCGGTGTTTTCCGGCGGCGGTCACACACACACACGCAATCCGCACTACCCTCCCGCACCACCGTTCTTCTCTCTCTCGATCGCCCTAACATGCACCTACTCGCACCCACAACCGTACCAGCACTGCCATGGCCAGCCACCACAGCGGCGGCGTGCAGTGGCGGCCCCCCCACCGCCGGCAGCCATGGCTACGGCGGTGGTAGTGGCGGTTTACGGCGTTTCCGACGGTGACACAACAATCTTAACAAAACGGAAAGCTTACCTCCACGCAGCGTTTTTCCCGGCGAGAACGGCCTCTTCTCTTTCCCTTTTTCCGGCAGCCCCTTGGCGGCAGCCTCCTCTCTCTCTCTTCTCCTTGCTAGCGGCCGACTCTCTCCCTCTCTCTCTCGGTTTCTCTCTTTCTCTCTCGGTTTCTCCTTCTCACGGCTAAACACCAACAAAATGAATGGGAAGATGGCAAGGGTTTTTGGGGAATGTTTGCTAAGCAAGAAAGGGAACCGTAGGGGAGGGAAGGGGGTCGGTCATTTGGCCGATCCCTTGCCCAAGTTACCACCTTGTACAACTTTGGCCCCTAGACTCCTAAAGCATGTCCAAAATGTCCCAAATTAGTTTAGGATTTAACATAACGACCATTGACCCACTAGTTAGTTCGATTTAGCTCATTGACGCCTAACCCCGATAAATAAAAATATTAGCAATAATTAAATAATTAATAAATAAAAATATGTACCGGGACACGGGCTTTACAGAAGTAGGGGAGAAACAATTAGCAGGGCCAAAAATAGTACAGTTAACAGCGGATAAGATTACTCAGATTCGGGATAGATTGAAAACAGCTCAAGACAGACAAAAAAGCTATGCTGATCGACGTCGGAAACCGTTAGAGTTTCAGGTTGGGGATTTTGTAATGTTGAAAGTATCGCCCTGGAAAGGAGTCATACGTTTTGGGAAGCAAGGTAAACTTAGTTCGTGGTATATTGGGCCATTTGAAATTACGCAAAGGATCGGTGAAGTAGCGTACAGATTGGATCTTCCGTCGGAATTGAGCAGGATTCACAACGCGTTTCATGTATCGAATTTTCGGAAATGTTTAGTTACACCAGACCAGGCAGTCTCTCTACCAGATATTCAGGTTGATGAAAAGTTAAACTATGTGGAGGAACCTGAAGCCATAGTTGATCACAAGGTCAAAGTATTGAGGAATAAAGAGATCAGACAGGTAAAGGTTCAGTGGAAACATCATAGAGGTCAGGATGCGACGTGGGAATCAGAGTCGGAGATGAGAACCAAATACCCTCATCTGTTCTCTTAACTGAATTCCGGGACGGAATTCTTCTAAGGGGGAGATGTTGTAAGAACCAGGTATTTTTTTTTATCTAATTTAATTTGAGAAATTTTATAAGTCTTTATTAAAAGTGTTTTATGGAATTAGAAGTTAAGGGGTAAGTTTTAATTTTTATTTGGAAGTTTGGGGTTAAATCTTGCCAAATAGAATAAGTTGGAGGTTTGTTTGGTACTTTTGCCAAACCTCTTATCCACCACCGCCACACTCTCCTTGAGATACAAGGAGGTGTCACCCTTAGACTTGATTAGGAAATACAAAGTGTGTATGTGTGTGAGGTATTCGGTTTAGAGAGAGAGAGAGTAAGAAATCGAGAGAAATCAAATGAAAGAAGGAAAGGAAGGGATTCAAGAAGTTGCTGCAGTAATTTAAAGTGTTAAACTGAAGTAATCCAGGTATCAAATCCATCCTTGTGTATGTTTTAATTCTTAAAAGTGTTCTTGAGTTTGCAAGATGAGTTTTAGGTGGGTTTAGATTAAAAATGGATGTTTTGAGGAATCTGAATTTATGGTTAGGTTATGTTATTAGTCTTAAACATATCTGCAAGTTAGCAGTAACATGCATAGTATAAAACTGCAAAAATCTGGGTTTTAGGATGAACAGAGGACTGAGACATTCATCGAAGTCGCAATGGACGACTGCGACATTCATCGAAGTCGCAATGGACGACTGCGACATTCATCGAAGTCGCAATGGTTGGTTTCGACTTGGTTATGAAGTCGCAATGGTCGTTTGCGACTTGGCTTGGAATCGCAGTGGTTGATTGCGATTTGGGTTTGGAATCGCAGTAGTTGATTGCGACTTAGGGGTGAAGTCGCAATAGTGGGTTGCGACTTCGGGGTGAAGTCGCAGTAGGAGGTTGCAACTTGGTACTGTTCATTTCGATCTTAATTTACTTTTTGAGGGGTTGCGACTTGAGTTGAAGATTTCGTAAGTTTAGTTTTAAAAGAGATATTTGGTATTTTGTGTGATTTCAGATTCTGTGAAGGGTGGTCATACGTGATTTATCTTGGAAAAGCTTTTGTGATAAACATACCAGGTGAGTTTTACTTTAAAAAGTATTTTCTGGAATGCTTTATGTGAATAACGAAAGTATGATAAAGTGTATGAATATGTCATACGTGGGTGATTGTAGTATATTGAGATATTATAATTACGTGAGTATTATATGAAAATATAATACGTGGCCGGCCTTTGGACCGGTGTGATAAATTGGCTCGCAACCAATTGATATTGGCCATTGGTGGAGGGATAAGGTGGAATGAGACACGTATGATACATAAATGTTAGCTAGTATTAACTTACGTGTGATGTATGTGTATTTATATAAAGAGTATTTTATATAAATGATTTTTTAATGAATTACAAATGTCAGGGATTTACTCACTAGACCCTTAGGTCTAACCCTCATTTTCTGTTTCAAAAACTTTGTATTCCAGGTGGTGGCTCCAGTAAGAACAAGTAGATTGAGTACTTGTTGGCTAGCTTTTGAGAAGATAATCATCATGTTATTATGGATGCTTTTGTACTTATAATTTTATTGTTATTGCTTTGTAACTTAAAGTGGATCAAGTTTGTACTGAATTTTTATATTAGTCAGACTCTGGGGACCGAATGTGAACTATGAAGTAAATTGTTGTAAAGCTTTTATGGATTATATGTTATATGTATATTTTGTTATCGGGTTATTACATTCCATGATTTGCATGTTTACTTGCAAATGAAAAGATGTTTAAGGTTTTCATGAATATGATTTCAAATGCATGTGTATGCTATGTGGAGTCGGTTGCACAGTGGGGTCAGGGTACCTCGGGATTTCTAATCCCTTGGGCATATGGAGGTTAGCTTGTAGGTTGGAATTCGTTTCCTCCTACATGAAGGAACGGGGGGGTCCACTTGGACTCCGGCGTAGACGAGAGGGTGCCCGTTAGGCCCCGATCGAAGTTGCTTATGCGATCCCTGAACCCTGTGTTGAACCTTGGATGATGTTATGAGAAAGAGATTAATGCATTTTTATATGAGATGATTTTATACTGCGATAAATGTTTTACGGAGGGAATTCATTAGACCTTTTGGTCTAACCCTCGCTTTTCAAAAACTAAACCATTTTCAGGTAAGCGTGTAGCGAGCTCGTCGAAGTAGAACTAAGAGAAGGCATGGAAGTGATGGAGCTTGTGAGACTCCCAGTTTTGTCTATGATGACATTAGTTAGTACTCGGCTGTGAAACTAGAGACTTCCGCTGTTATTTATGTTTAGCACGTTCTTAGAAATGATGTATTAAGACAAGTTTATTATGTAATCCGAATGCTACTCTATGGCATTGCTTGTTTATGAAATCTGGGATGTTACAAATGGTATCAGAGCCATAGTTTAAGGGATTTAGGTGACCGGACGGGCCTAAACTTAAACTGTAAGATGAGGAACACAACCGAGACATAGGATTGCCTCTAGGAAAGATCACTATAAATGCGCTTAGGAATAAGGTGCCAAGGACAAGCGTGTAAGGTAAGTTCGGGATTACACCTGGCCAGTGTAATTACAAACTTACAGGTACATGTGCGTGCTTACAATACCTTACTTATAGCAAATCTGTGGTGTCATGTCTAGCAAGAACTAATTTTCGGTTTCTTTCAGTTTAGTACTATGACTGGTAGAACTTTGAGGGGCGGAACAGTATCGGGTGTTTCAAGAAATCTAGATGAGGAGGTCCTGAATGATGGGCCGGTGCAACCGTGCCAGACTGATCTGTTACACTATTGCATGCTTAACCTACCGTATTGTTCCGAAGTGGTAGTCGGAAAATAGTGTTTTTGTCGAGTTCCAATACTTTAGAATGTCAGTATGATCCCTGCGGGGTAGACTGAGGCCCCTAGTTGGGGAGGTTTCATGAGAAGTCACTTATGTTGTGAGGTGTGTACACTTCGTAGAAAAGAAACGTTGGATAGAGTGTTATGAGTCGTCTAGAGGTAGCTATTCGTAGATTCGGAAAGGATGAATGTTGAGTTTGAGCAAGACTCCAGTCGGGAGAGTCTCAGTTCTTGAAACCATAGGATAGATCAGTCAGAATGGTAAGGAAGGACTGTGTCGAAATCTTGATAGTATCAATGGAGCTCTAGATTCTTAATCGAGCTTTTCAATGGCAGGGTAAATGAAATAAGATGCCTATAGTGAAATGAAACCATGTAGAAGTGGAAAGTGGGATAGTTGATTAAAACGAAATAGTATGATAGGGTTGAGTAAGTGAGATGAGGAAAGCGTGTTCAGTAAGTTGTTGCATGACCGAGTGGACGACCATTAGTCGTAGGTGAAATGTCAAGGATAAGTTGCGTAAGTAAAGCGGTTGACCTTGTTAGGGTGAGTAGCCTTAAATTGCAAGTAGAGTCTCATGCATGGCGATCTTTTATGTAACATGAAATTTTCACGATTTAAGTCAAATCTGTAAATACAAATTTTGATCGAAAATGAGTCAGTATGCACCAGCGCATGTTTAAAGAAAAGGCGATTTCATTTACATTGCACATTGAAATTTTGAGCTTAACAAATTGCAAAATATCCCACTCTTTTCATGATAAGCCAAGTTTGTTGCAAAAGGTCAAGAAAATGGTTACCTGCAAATTTTTTTTCTTTCCAAAATGCCTGTTGACCTATCAATATCATACAAATGAGTGTGAGAGCCGACCGGTTTTTCTTGGTGTCGGCATTTTCTTTCAGAATTGTGTCATATGAAAAGATTTTCATGCAGTATATTACTGCCATAATAACATCGTTCGGAGTGAGTAAGATTAAGGTTCACGGAGGATGCATGTAAGTGATTCTCTAATCGCTGTGCAGGGTATTGAAGTTATAAGAGCGATGGGGTCATGTGTACCCAAGTAGTTTCAAAATGTTGTTTATTTTTAAAATGATAGAAGGCACGAAATGATTTATTTACTGCGTTGTCATGCATGAAGGCTATGAACTCACTAGGTCGTAAGATAGTACATGTTAAACTAAGGAAGAGCTTCAAGTGGAAAAGTGTTGGGCAAATCAGGAAAGAATGTTATAGCTTTAGTATTTGTGTTCAAGAGGAAAGGTAAACAGTGGTAGAATCAGAAGTGGACCTTAGTATCGGTTGTATGAGGGTCTGCATCCTTGTTCTGTAACTGGAAGTACGGTTGTCAAGGGACGGGTGTGTCCGGAGGAAGGACTTGAAGTCTTCAAGTTGATGGTTTTAGCGACTCGTTATGAGTAGTGTGGCGAGAAAGAATGAAATGTCCATGGCATGGGAATGTGAGTTCGAGGTGAGCTTGTAATGTTGATGGTACATGAGTAGGTTTCGAAAAGAGGGAGACCGAACCCAATCACAATCACAATCATAGAGGGCATTCCCCTCTGTCTTTCTCCTGAAAAAGAGAAGTCTCCCTCAACAGGGCAGTCTGTTAGTGATAAGTCATGTAGGCCAGAGATTGGACTTGGGGAAATGGATAAATGGGCAAGATTATTAGGTGTTGACATAGACAACATCCAACCAAACCCACCAAGTCCAAAAGCAACAATTCCAGATTTAAACTTTTCCTATGAACAAAATAACATGAGCATGGACTCATCTTCTGAAAATGAGCCCATTATGAGAAAGTTTAAGAGAATTCAGGTTTTATGTAAAATGGCAGCTGAACGGAACAAATACTGTGGGGAGGGAACTTCTAAAAAAAGAAAGAGGGTAGGCAAGAATGTAGGAGAGGATGCTGCAGCATCGCTGCAGCATGAAAAATTGGCCAAAAAGACTGTATCCACCACAGTTCCTGTTAGAACTGAAATAGTGCCAAGGCCTAGGACTGAGAACATGGGATTAAGTGGGATTGAAGCTTATAACATGTTTCAGAAAATGAGGAACAAAATAGGATTGATAGATAAGGGTTTTCACCCTAAAACCATTGCATAATATAGTTTCATTCGAAATGTTGTGGATGCTCAGGGATTAGGAAAGATGTGTGAGGTCCCTAAATCATATAATCTGACCTTGCTTAGAGAATTCTATGCTGAAGTTGCTGTAGCCCAGACATCTGCCATTAGGATTAGAGGGAAAAGTTTCAAGCTGACAGCCAAGAAAATCAACAAATTCTTTGGTTTTGCACCCCGTAAGAGAACTGATTACCGAGAGATGATGAACACTGCCACTGAGGGGGTGTTAGATGAGGTTGCTGCTGTCTTAGGAGTCCCACATTCTCATTGGGACCATCATGCTAACTTTATGCTAAGACATTTCAGGGCATGTGATCTAAAAGCTGATGCAAATGTCTGGATTAATTTCTTGAGGCATACTATTTCACCCACTACCCATGATACCTCAGTATCAGTGGATAGGATGTTTCTCCTTTTTTGTCTTATGCAGGGTAAAACTATAAACTTTGGAAAGGTCATCCTACAGAGCTTAAAGGGAAATGCTACCAACACTAGGGGAAATATGTATTTCCCTAGCATGATCACAGAGCTGCTAATCCAGATGGGAGTTCCACAATATACAGATGATCAGATTGTGCGAGCATCTGGTGGGACATGGCAAATTGATCTTAAGGCAGTTGCACGGTTGAGAGATAAAAAGGAAAGGGGTGATCAAGACTTGCATGCCATGATTCAGAGCCTGATGGAACAACAACAGAAAGAATTTTTGGAGAAGATAGACATTCTAAAAAGTGATTTGGCAGGCAAATTAAAAGAAGAAGGGCAGAAGCTGAGAGATGAATTGAAGGAGACTGACCCATCCAAGAAGTATAGTTTGAAAATCAGAAGTTTGGGGCTGAAGATAAGGAGACTGGAAAGAGAGAAGACTAAGCTGCAAGAGGAGAATACGGCATTGAAAGCACAACTGGAGACCCATGCCACTGATGCTGCAGCAGGGCCACATCATGCAATACAACCTACTCTTAAGGAGTAGGACAGGTTTATCCATATTCCCTTTAGCTCCAATGTTTCTATTTATTTTCTTATTATTGAGTCTGGGATTGTTTTGTTAATTTTTAGGTTTTTATTTTTATTGCATAATGAGCATTGATGATAGACTTGAGCATACTTATATAGCCTAAATAAATTCTAAAGTCATATTTCCATATCTAATGATATAGTTCTTGCTAGAACTAGCATCCTTTTGCTTGGGACCACATTTTGAACCATATCTCACACACATCTAGGACATGAGAGAGGCCATCATTTGTTCCTCGAATTTAACCACTTGCATCCACCCATACACTTATACAATAAACAATGAGGACATTGTTACTTTCTAGTTTGAGGGTGGGGAAGTTCACCATGGCATGTGCATTATCACAAGAAAAAGAGCAAAGCTCTTCATTTTTTTTGCCATTGGTGACCTTTAAGCACTATAAAAGTCCCATAGGGGCTAAGTGCATGGCTTTCAACACAAAAGTGCCACAAATAGAGAAAAATCATATATGTTGAAGCAAAGAAAAGAAAAAAGGCAAAATGAGACAAAATGAGCCAAACGAGTGAACCAGTTACATTAAAGTCCTTTTGATCCTAGAATGTGAGATGTGTAGAGCATAACAAAGAGAAAAGGGTACTAGCTTATGGTTCATACTCATTGTTAGATCAAGATCATGGTAATTGGGATTTATGATGGCTATGTTTTGCATGCTTGTTTCTATCATTTCTATGTATGCACTTAATGCTCTCATTATGCAAGCTTTTACCAAATTGAGTCATTTTATTTTTGTGTCTTAATTGCTTGGGGACAAGCAACAGTTCTAGTTTGAGGGTGTGATATGCATTAATTAGTAATGCATATTAGGTCTTTTTACTTCCATTTTGAGTCATTTTATCTTTAATATCCCTAACTTTGAGTCCTTTTATTTACTTATTTTCCACTTTGTTGTTTATTGGAGCTAAAGTAGTGGGTAACCTGTTTTATAACTTAGAATGGCTAATTTGTAGTGTTTTTGGCAATTTTAATAGTGCAGACTTATGCTGCAGCATGGCAATAGCATGGAGCAGCAGGCAGCTTACTCAATCAGGACCTTGGAGCTTATTTTGGGCAGACAATATGCCCTTTTTGGTGCTGATCTTTTGAAGCTTCTAGAAGACTAAAGAAAGCTGGACATACCTCCCATACCTCACCTTTTGTATTATTGTAGTTGGTAGTCCTTTCTAGCAACCATTATACTCTTTTTGTTCCCTTTGATGGGAAGTTACTATTTTGCCCCTCCCTTTCCTCTAGTATATAAGGAAGGGCTTGGGAAGCTTTGAAAATATAGAACTTAGTAACAACTTAGAAAACAATCGTATGATCTCATATGTCATATCTCATATGTCATATCTCTTAAGTAATATCTATCTTAGAAATATCTTGCATAACTTGTGATACAACGTATGAGAGAATTCAAGGGAGTGACAACTCTTGAATTCTATTTACAATCTAATTAGTAGTTACTTTTTATATTTCTTGTCTTTATATTTATTGCAATTTATATTTCTTGTCTTTATATTTATTGCAATTTATATTTCCGTCATTTATTTCTTGCAATTTACATTCCGTTATTTACATTTATGCAATTTAATTTACGTCATTTATCGCTTTATTTACTTTCCGTTATGAGTAGCTAACTTTATTAGTTCGGGTGTGAAACGGAAAGGTGGGATTTTAAACCAAAGGAAAGTGGACATTGTTTTGCACTAACAATGTTCAACCATTTCATTGAAGTTTTATTAAAACCAATGACACTTCTTGACGAACTGATCACTTGCTAAAGTGTTAAAGTGCCGTGGACTTAGAGATAAGCCACTGAATGCACGTCCGTTTGAATGATATGGGAAGTAGACTTGAGAGAGTTACTGATAAAGTGACAGTTATCATCCATGTTTTTCTAAACTGATTTATTCTCGACAAGTGGTCACTAATCTAAAAGTGTTAAAGTGTAGTGGACTTAGAGATAAGCCACTTGGAACACACCAACTTGAACGATATGGGAATCAGCTCGAGAGAGCGGTTTTTGATACAAAGAGATTTGGTCTTCCATATATTTTGAGAACTTTATCCTCACTATAAATAGTTGGAGACTACACAGAGATGTGTCTAGTTGAATCTAAACAGTAGTGGGAATACTGAAGTCCGAGAGGAATACTCTCAAAATAGATGATGGATCAACTTATGACAAAACTGCATGCTGCAGCTTCCCTGCAGCATGGCCCGCTGGAATTTGTGTTTAAGCCCCACCTTAAAGTTTTACACCCGTGCTAGCTTTATTCTCTGTTAACATAATCAAAGTGACAATCCAAACAATCAAATCAATCTCTTCCGAATTCGCCATCTGAAATCATTTCCTTCTTCTACTTTTTATTTAACTTTTTACTCCAATCTCTGTGGGAACGATATCTGGTATTTTACCAATTTATTACTTGAAAGACGATATTAGATCTCACCGTATACTTGCGTTGAGGTTTAAGTAGCACACGTCTATAGGTGTATTCTAAGCACTGTCAAGTTTTTGGCGCCGTTGCCGGGGATTGGCAAAGCTAAAAGTTATAAAAAGTTTTAAAAAGAATTGATTTTTCTAGCACCGGTCGTTGTGGTTGTAGTGTATGCCAAGAATCCAACGTGGGGAACTTTTTGAGTTAGATCCTGGCATAGAAAGAACCTTTCATCTTAGACGGAGGTTACAAAGAGCTTCAAGTTCTATGAATCCTCCCGATATGGATGCACCACCCGGATTTGAGCGTAGACACCTACAACCATTAGGTGTAGAACCACGACCACTAGGCGTAGAAATACGACCACCTCCTCTAGTGAACCAAATGAGACCACCAGACTTAGGAAATCCTAGAGCACACCATAATTTTGAAAACCCACCACCAGTTTTTGGTAACCCACCCGTTTTTGGAAATCAACCCAATTTCAGAAATCCTCCCGATTTTAGAAATCCACCAGGTCATGTTTTTCAAGAACACCACATAAATAATGAAGATAATGATGAGGAAGAATCTCATGGTAACAATGATCAAAATGAACCATTAAATATCATTGATCTTGCAAACTCGAAAAATGGGAGAATCATGGACTATGCAATTCCTAATTTTGAGCAATTAAATTCAGGAATTGTAAAGCCTCACATGGATACAACACATTTTGAACCAAAACCCATTATGTTTCACATGTTGCAAGCCAATGGTCAATTTTCCGGATTCCCATCGGAAGATCCACACTCACATTTAAAATCTTTTAAGGAGATCACCGATGTTTTTCTGATTCCTGGAGTATCTTCTGATGCTCTAAGACTCACATTGTTTCCTTTTTCATTAAGGGATCGGGCAAAGATTTGGTTTAATTCATTGACACCAGGTTCTATACCATCATGGGCTGACATGGCTGAAAAGTTTTTGAGAAAATATTTTCCACCTACCCGGAATGCTAAGTCCCGAAACGAAATTTGCATGTTCAAACAAATGGACGATGAAGCAATTCCCGACGCATGGGAAAGGTTTAAGGAATTATTAAGGAAATGCCCTCACCATGGCATTCCCTACTGTATTCAACTCGAAACGTTTTACACTGGACTTGATTCCAATGCAAAACAAATGCTCGATGCGACATCAGGAGGGGCCTTTACTTCCAACACCTATAACACCGGGTATGAAATTCTTGAAAAATTTTCCACAAACAATGGGCATTGGGCTGATCCAAGGGCACCAACTACCAAGAAGACTGCTGTAATGCATGATTTAGATGCTTACACTGCGTTGACAGCTCAGCTTGCTTCTATGACCAATATGCTTAAAAACATAACTACCGGTCAGGGAACACAGCCGACTGCCATTACTCCTACTCCAGTTGTTCTCTCTGTGCAATGTGTTTGTTGCAGTGGAGACCATTCTTTTGAACACTGTCCTCAAAATTCTGAATCAGTTAACTATGTTCATAATAGGAATGGTCCTTACTCTAACAATTACAATGCAATTGGAAACAACATCCAAATTTTTCATGGACCAGTCCAAGTTTAAACCCACCTGAGCATAAGCAACAAGGAAATTCCAATTTTCAAAACCAACATCATGCCAGCAGTTCTCAAAATTACCAAAACAACCAAAATCATCAGAATCAGAATTTTCAAAACAACAAACCATCTTTTCAAAACAAATCCTCTTCACAAGCTGAACCTTCTTTGGAAGCAATGCTGAAAAGTTTTATCACCCAAACCAAACTGCAATTAACCAAACCAACACTTCCATAAGAAACCTTGAAACACAAGTTAGTCAACTTGATCTCAGTCAAAACAACAGACCAACCGGGACACTGCCAAGTAACACAGAAATCCCAAGGCACCCTGGTAAAGAGCATGTAAAAGCTGTGACACTTAGGAGTGGGAAAGGCTTAGAGAAAACCCAAGCTGAAATAGAAAAACATCCAAAGTCCAAGTCTAATACTACATCATTACCCACCATCCTAGAAGAACCATATCCTAAGGACTTAGAGCCAAAAACCCCAATCCCAAAGGAAGACACAGTAGAAATTGAAGTCAACAAACCCAAAGATGTTGTCAAAGAAAACATAACACAAAGTATCAATGATACAAATTTGAGGGTGGAGGAAGTCCACCCTAAAAGCTCAACACAAACAAAGAAAGCCATTATTGAACCAATTCCTCCTTATGTTCCTTTTCCCCAAAGGTTAAAGAATAATAAGGAAGAATTGCAATTCAAGAAATTTTTGGATGTGTTTAAACAATTGCATATCAACATTCCCTGTTCCATAGGTGGGAAAGAAGTTGGAAAAGCCTTATGTGATTTGGGAGCAAGTGTCAATCTTATGCCTTTGTCTATTTTCAAGAGTTTAGGTATAGGAGAAGCTAGACCAACCACTGTCACACTCATCTTAGCTGACAAAACCATTGCCTATCCTAAGGGTAAAATTGAAGATGTCTTAGTTCAGGTTGACAAATTCATCTTTCCTGCTGACTTTATCATCTTAGATTTTGAGGCTGACCAAGATATTCCTATTCTATTAGGAAGACCTTTCTTAGCCACTGGAAGAACTTTGATAGATGTCCAAAAGGGAGAGTTGACCATGAGACTTCAAGATCAAAAAGTCACATTCAATGTCTTCAGTTCCATGAAATACCCTGATGATATGGAAGAATGTTCTGGCCTTAGTGTGATTGAAAACCTGTGTAATGAGGAAGGAGTTAAGGAAATATGTAGGTTGGAAGAAGAGGATGATGAGGAATATGATGATGAGAAGATTATAGAGGAGACTGTTGCTAAGTTTGAATCTTTGGAGCCTAGTGAACAAAAGACTTTCACACCATCAATCATTTCACCACCTGACCTGGAGTTGAAACAACTCCCATCCCATTTAAAGTATGCTTTTCTAAAAGATGAGAACAAACTGCCTGTCATCATTTCATCCTCTTTAGAATTTCATCAGGAAAAGAAGTTAGTGGATTTGTTGAAATTACACTCAAAAGCCATAGGATGGACCATTGCTGACCTTAGAGGGATTAGTCCCTCCATTTGTCAACATAAGATCATCTTAGAAGACAAGAATTTCACATCCATTGAACCACAAAGAAGGCTAAACCCTGTCATGAAAGAAGTAGTGAAAAAGGAAGTGTTAAAATGGTTAGATGCGGGAATCATTTTTCCTATAGCCAGTAGCTCTTGGGTTAGTCCTGTCCAATGTGTCCCTAAGAAGGGAGGTTTTACTGTAGTAGCCAATGAAAAGAATGAACTCATCCCAACTAGAGTAGTTTCGGGATGGAGAATTTGCATGGACTACCGTAAGCTCAACACAGCTACACAAAAGGACCATTTTCCACTACCATTTGTCGACCAAATGTTAGACAGGTTAGCCGGAAAAGAATATTACTGCTTTTTGGATGGATATTCCGGTTACAATCAAATAGCCATTTCACCCGAGGATCAAGAAAAGACCACCTTCACTTGTCCCTATGGTACTTTTGCCTTTAGGAGAATGCCCTTTGGTCTCTGTAATGCTCCTGCAACTTATCAAAGATGTATGATGTCCATATTTTCTGATATGCTTGAAGATTCCATTGAAATATTTATGGATGATTTTTCTGTATATGGCTCATCTTTTGATAATTGCTTGGAAAACTTGAAAAAGAGTCTAGAAAGGTGTGAAAAAACGGATTTAGTCCTAAACTGGGAAAAATGTCATTTCATGGTCAAAGAAGGAATAGTTCTTGGGCACTTGATTTCAAAAAGGGGAGTTGAGGTAGACAAAGCCAAATTGGAAGTAATTGAAAAACTACCTGAACCAACCACTGTAAAAGGAATTAGAAGCTTTCTTGGTCATGCGGGATTTTACAGAAGGTTTATAAAAGACTTTTCAAAAATCTCAAAACCTTTGTGTTTGCTTTTACAAAATGACCACAAATTTGATTTCAATGATGAATGTAGAAATGCATTCATTACTTTAAAGAAAGCTTTGATAACTGCTCCAGTGGTTGTGGCCCCAGATTGGGAAAAACCTTTTGAAATCATGTGTGATGCAAGTGACTGGGCTGTAGGAGCTGTCTTAGGTCAAAGGAAAGAAAAAGTGTTTCATTCAATTTATTATGCAAGTAAAACTTTGAATGACGCACAAATCAACTACACAACAACTGAAAAAGAACTCTTGGTTGTAGTATTTGCTTTTGAGAGATTTAGATCATACTTAGTGGGAACAAAAGTCATTGTGCATACAGATCATGCTGCCATTAAGTACTTAATCTCTAAGAAGGATGCCAAACCTAGGTTGATTAGGTGGGTTCTGTTGTTGCAAGAGTTTGACCTAGAGATTGTGGATAGAAAAGGAGTAAACAACCAAGTAGCAGACCATTTGTCTAGGTTAGAGAACCTAATGGAAAAGAAAGGGGAAGGAGATATCATTGAAACCTTCCCAGATGAGAAAATCTTGATGCTGCAACATTCATCCAGCATCCCTTGGTATGCTGATTTTGCAAACTACTTATCATGTGGCATCAAACCTCCTAATTGTACTGGCCATAAGCTTAAAAAGTTTTTTCATGATGCTAAGTTTTATCTTTGGGATGACCCTTTTCTGTTTAGACTTGGTGCAGATCAAATCTTGAGAAGGTGTGTTCCAGAAAATGATGTGGCAGAAATCATACACCATTGCCACACTTCAGCATATGGAGGTCACTTTGGAGGTCAAAGGACTGCAGCCAAGGTAATACAGTCTGGATTCTATTGGCCCACTCTCTTTAAAGATTCCCACAATTTTGCACAAAGATGCAATGAATGTCAAAGAAGTGGCTCCATTTCTAAAAGAAATGAGATGCCATTAAATGGGATCTTAGAAGTAGAGTTGTTTGATGTATGGGGTATAGACTTTATGGGACCCTTTCCACCATCAAACCAAAACCAATACATCCTAGTTGCTGTTGACTATGTATCAAAGTGGGTAGAGGCAGTAGCATGTGTTTCAAATGATGCTAAAACTGTGGTGAAATTTCTTCAAAAGCAAATATTCACAAGGTTTGGTACCCCCAGGGCACTAATCAGTGATGAGGGTACCCACTTTGTAAACAATTTGTTACAAAAAGTTCTTGAAAAATACAACATTCACCACAGGATTGCTACTGCATACCATCCACAAACTAATGGATTGGCTGAGCTCTCTAATAGAGAAATAAAGGGAATTTTGGAAAAGGTTGTCAAGCCAAACAGAAAAGATTGGGCCTTTCATTTAGATGATGCTTTATGGGCATACAGAACCGCTTTCAAAACACCAATCGGTATGTCCCCATATAAGCTAGTTTTTGGAAAAGCTTGTCACCTCCCTTTAGAGCTGGAACACAAATCATATTGGGCTCTCAAAGAACTAAACATGTGTTTAGATGATGCTGGAACCAAAAGAAAGTTGCAACTTTGTGAAATAGAGGAACATAGGAACATGTCCTATGAAAATGCTAAGCTCTATAAAGAAAAAACAAAAAAATGGCATGACAAAAGAATCCTTCACAGAGATTTAAAAGCTGGTCAGCAAGTCCTTTTGTTTAACTCAAAATTGAAACTTTTTCCGGGAAAATTGAAATCTAGATGGTCAGGACCTTTTGTCATCCATAAAGTTTATCCATATGGAGCCATAGAATTAATCAATCCGGAGGATAACACTGTGTTCAAGGTCAATGGCCAAAGAGTAAAAACCTACCATGATCCTGTGACCATCCCAGAACCTAGCTCTGTGGATTTGGTCACATTGTGCTAAAAGCTTCAGATACCACGTTTGTACATAGCTTTATTAGTTAAATGCTTTATAGTATAAGTGTTTTTAATTGTTTGTTGAGTTGTGCAGCCAAATCGCAGAATGAAAGATCAGCATAGCATGCTGCAGCAATCCTGCAGCATGAGCCCTAGTTTTTAAAGCCAAAAAGCCAGTCATTAAATTGGAGAGGGAAAAGTAAGATAAGATCCAAGATTTTTTTGGGATACACATGCAAAATATCAGACTTATTTTTCTACAAAGTATGGGTCTTGTCTACTGTTCTGAAACATCATTCCCTAGTGTACACCCATTCCCTATTAAGGAGAAATTTTGGATATAAAGGTACTAAAGCCATCTCTAAAGCAAATCCCAAAAATCGATTCCCAGGTACAACCGTACAATCTTTATATAAAAATAAATTACAAAATATCTCTTGTTTTCAAAAACACCCCCATAAGACACCTGTGTCTTTTCATTTCCAAACAAAAAGAAAAAAACCCATTTCAGCTTTCTTCTCCATCTCTCTCATCCACGACCATCTCGACCATCGCCACCACCGACGAATGGCACGCGTAAAGCGCCCCGCCGAACGTGACCCCGCTGATTTCCCTCAGCCACTCCGTCGAAGCAATCGTCGACGAGCATTGGTGCGACCACCGACGAGCCAGGGCTCACCTGAGAGAGTCGACCTCGAAAACGACTCACCACAGCCATTGAACCCCAATCCCGTCGAGCAAAACCCCAATCCCGTCGAGCAAAACCCTGAATTAATCGAGCTAAACCCTGGTTTACAAACTCCCATTAACAAAACCCCTCAACCCGAAGGTTCCACCACCACCATCGCAACCTCAGAAGATGTAATCAAAGCCAAGGGCGAAAAAGATGTTCAGTTCAGCAAGCTCAAAGAACCGCAGGTATTTTCTCCCATTTTTCTTGTTGATGGGCATCTCACATCTGTCTCGGATGATGAGACCGAACCCAATCACAACACAGAGGGCATTCCCCTCTGTCTTTCTCCTGAAAAAGAGAAGCCTCCCTCAACAGGGCAGTCTGTTAGTGATAAGTCATGTAGGCCAGAGACTGGACTTGGGGAAATGGATAAATGGGCAAGATTATTAGGTGTTGACATAGACAACATCCAACCAAACCCACCAAGTCCAAAAGCAACAATTCCAGATTTAAACTTTTCCTATGAACAAAATAACATGAGCATGGACTCATCTTCTGAAAATGAGCCCATTATGAGAAAGTTTAAGAGAATTCAGGTTTTATGTAAAATGGCAGCTGAACGGAACAAATACTGTGGGGAGGGAACTTCTAAAAAAAGAAAGAGGGTAGGCAAGAATGTAGGAGAGGATGCTGCAGCATGAAAAATTGGCCAAAAAGACTGTATCCACCACAGTTCCTGTTAGAACTGAAATAGTGCCAAGGCCTAGGACTGAGAACATGGGATTAAGTGGGATTGAAGCTTATAACATGTTTCAGAAAATGAGGAACAAAATAGGATTGATAGATAAGGGTTTTCACCCTAAAACCATTGCAGAATATAGTTTCATTCGAAATGTTGTGGATGCTCAGGGATTAGGAAAGATGTGTGAGGTCCCTAAATCATATAATCTGACCTTGCTTAGAGAATTCTATGCTGAAGTTGCTGTAGCCCAGACATCTGCCATTAGGATTAGAGGGAAAAGTTTCAAGCTGACAGCCAAGAAAATCAACAAATTCTTTGGTTTTGCACCCCGTAAGAGATCTGATTACCGAGAGATGATGAACACTGCCACTGAGGGGGTGTTAGATGAGGTTGCTGCTGTCTTAGGAGTCCCACATTCTCATTGGGACCATCATGCTAACTTTATGCTAAGACATTTCAGGGCATGTGATCTAAAAGCTGATGCAAATGTCTGGATTAATTTCTTGAGGCATACTATTTCACCCACTACCCATGATACCTCAGTATCAGTGGATAGGATGTTTCTCTTTTTTTGTCTTATGCAGGGTAAAACTATAAACTTTGGAAAGGTCATCCTACAGAGCTTAAAGGGAAATGCTACCAACACTAGGGGAAAGATGTATTTCCCTAGCATGATCACAGAGCTGCTAATCCAGATGGGAGTTCCACAATATACAGATGATCAGATTGTGCGAGCATCTGGTGGGACATGGCAAATTGATCTTAAGGCAGTTGCACGGTTGAGAGATAAAAAGGAAAGGGGTGATCAAGACTTGCATGCCATGATTCAGAGCCTGATGGAACAACAACAGAAAGAATTTTTGGAGAAGATAGACATTCTAAAAAGTGATTTGGCAGGCAAATTAAAAGAAGAAGGGCAGAAGCTGATAGATGAATTGAAGGAGACTGACCCATCCAAGAAGTATAGTTTGAAAATCAGAAGTTTGGGGCTGAAGATAAGGAGACTGGAAAGAGAGAAGACTAAGCTGCAAGAGGAGAATACGGCATTGAAAGCACAACTGGAGACCCATGCCACTGATGCTGCAGCAGGGCCACATCATGCAATACAGCCTACTCTTAAGGAGTAGGACAGGTTTATCCATATTCCCTTTAGCTCCAATGTTTCTATTTATTTTCTTATTATTGAGTCTGGGATTGTTTTGTTAATTTTTAGGTTTTTATTTTTATTGCATAATGAGCATTGATGATAGACTTGAGCATACTTATATAGCCTAAATAAATTCTAAAGTCATATTTCCATATCTAATGATATAGTTCTTGCTAGAACTAGCATCCTTTTGCTTGGGACCACATTTTGAACCATATCTCACACACATCTAGGACATGAGAGAGGCCATCATTTGTTCCTCAAATTTAACCACTTGCATCCACCCATACACTTATCCAATAAACAATGAGGACATTGTTACTTTCTAGTTTGAGGGTGGGGAAGTTCACCATGGCATGTGCATTATCACAAGAAAAAGAGCAAAGCTCTTCATTTTTTTTTGCCATTGGTGACCTTTAAGCACTATAAAAGTCCCATAGGGGCTAAGTGCATGGCTTTCAACACAAAAGTGCCACAAATAGAGAAAAATCATATATGTTGAAGCAAAGAAAAGAAAAAAGGCAAAATGAGACAAAATAAGCCAAACGAGTGAACCAGTTACATTAAAGTCCTTTTGATCCTAGAATGTGAGATGTGTAGAGCATAACAAAGAGAAAAGGGTACTAGCTTATGGTTCATACTCATTGTTAGATCAAGATCATGGTACTTGGGATTTATGATGGCTATGTTTTGCATGCTTGTTTCTATCATTTCTATGTATGCACTTAATGCTCTCATTATGCAAGCTTTTACCAAATTGAGTCATTTTATTTTTGTGTCTTAATTGCTTGGGGACAAGCAACAGTTCTAGTTTGAGGGTGTGATATGCATTAATTAGTAATGCATATTAGGTCTTTTTACTTCCACTTTGAGTCATTTTATCTTTAATATCCCTAACTTTGAGTCCTTTTATTTACTTATTTTCCACTTTGTTGTTTATTGGAGCTAAAGTAGTGGGTAACCTGTTTTATAACTTAGAATGGCTAATTTGTAGTGTTTTTGGCAGTTTTAATAGTGCAGACTTATGCTGCAGCATGGCAACAGCATGGAGCAGCAGGCAGCTTACTCAATCAGGACCTTGGAGCTTATTTTGGGCAGACAATATGCCCTTTTTGGTGCTGATCTTTTGAAGCTTCTAGAAGACTAAAGAAAGCTGGACATACCTCCCATACCTCACCTTTTGTATTATTGTAGTTGGTAGTCCTTTCTAGCAACCATTATACTCTTTTTGTTCCCTTTGATGGGAAGTTACTATTTTGCCCCTCCCTTTCCTCTAGTATATAAGGAAGGGCTTGGGAAGCTTTGAAAATATAGAACTTAGTAACAACTTAGAAAACAATCGTATGATCTCATATGTCATATCTCATATGTCATATCTCTTAAGTAATATCTATCTTAGAAATATCTTGCATAACTTGTGATACAACGTATGAGAGAATTCAAGGGAGTGACAACTCTTGAATTCTATTTACAATCTAATTAGTAGTTACTTTTTATATTTCTTGTCTTTATATTTATTGCAATTTATATTTCTTGTCTTTATATTTATTGCAATTTATATTTCCGTCATTTATTTCTTGCAATTTACATTCCGTTATTACATTTATGCAATTTAATTTACGTCATTTATCGCTTTATTTACTTTCCGTTATGAGTAGCTAACTTTATTAGTTCGGCCGTTCGGGTGTGAAACGGAAAGGTGGGATTTTAAACCAAAGGAAAGTGGACATTGTTTTGCACTAACAATGTTCCACCATTTCATTGAAGTTTTATTAAAACCAATGACACTTCTTGACGAACTGATCACTTGCTAAAGTGTTAAAGTGCCGTGGACTTAGAGATAAGCCACTGAATGCACGTCAGTTTGAATGATATGGGAAGTAGACTTGAGAGAGTTACTGATAAAGTGACAGTTATCATCCATGTTTTTCTAAACTGATTTATTCTCGACAAGTGGTCACTAATCTAAAAGTGTTAAAGTGTAGTGGACTTAGAGATAAGCCACATGGAACACACCAACTTGAATGATATGGGAATCAGCTCGAGAGAGCGGTTTTTGATACAAAGAGATTTGGTCTTCCATATATTTTGAGAACTTTATCCCCACTATAAATAGTTGGAGACTACACAGAGATGTGTCTAGTTGAATCTAAACAGTAGTGGGAATACTGAAGTCCGAGAGGAATACTCTCAAAATAGATGATGGATCAACTTATGACAAAACTGCATGCTGCAGCTTCCCTGCAGCATGGCCCGCTGGAATTTGTGTTTAAGCCCCACCTTAAAGTTTTACACCCGTGCTAGCTTTATTCTCTGTTAACATAATCAAAGTGACAATCCAAACAATCAAATCAATCTCTTCCGAATTCGCCATCTGAAATCATTTCCTTCTTCTACTTTTTATTTAACTTTTTACTCCAATCTCTGTGGGAACGATATCTGGTATTTTACCAATTTATTACTTGAAAGACGATATTAGATCTCACCGTATACTTGCGTTGAGGTTTAAGTAGCACACGTCTATAGGTGTATTCTAAGCACTGTCATACGCTCACACTCAACTCTTCGAATTCTCCGTGACTTTCCCCGACTCGAGCACGGATCCTGTGCTTCAGATAGTAGGAGCTCTGCTACTACCCTTCACACCTATCCTTACTCGTTTCGAGTCCTGTCCTGGGACGTCCAAGTAGTTGCTTACCACAAACAAACACATATGCCCATTCCGGCATATGCAAACACTTTTCCTAGCTCCCTAGAAAAGTCGTAATACCCCACTTGTAAAGCCCGTATCCCGGTATGTAATTTATTAGTATTAATCCTTTTTTTAAGTTTAATTTATTGTGGTTTCCGTTAACGGGGTTAGTCGAGTTGGGTCGAATCGTTGAAGTGTCGGAATTTTTGGTTAGTTGCGAGAGGGTTGTAAGTGGAGGGACTATTTGTGTCAAAGGCCCAAAAACCCACTTTGGGTTCGGCCCATGCAAGAGAATTCGAGACCTATGTATTTTGCTTTGGGGTTGTTGTCGTAAGGATGAAGCAAAGGAAAAGGAAATCAAAAAAAAAAACCTACGGCTTCATTCGTTTTCGTGTGGGTTGTCTTTGTTGTCACCGGCCGGAAAAGAACCGAGAGAGAGAGAGTGATCGCGAGAAGGAGAGGGACGAGAAGAAAGGACCAGCGGCAGCCACCCCTCGCCGCCGCTGCTGCCATCGCCGGAAGTCGCCACTGCTGGGTCATCGGTGATCGAGAGGGAGGAGTTTGGTTGTGGTGGTGAGACGTCGTCGTGAGGTATGTAACTCTCTCGTTCGTCCCGTTCTTTCCTTTTTCCTTTTCGTTTTCCGGCGAGACCACCACCGCCGCACGCCGTCGCTACGGTGGCTGTGGGTGGAGGGCGGTGGCAGTGGGTAACACTCTTAGCGTAAAACCCGAATCGTTAAGCTTTGAACCGTTTGTATAAGTCGTGTTTTTTATGAAAATTCTAGTGTGCTGCCTAGTTTTCGTGTAGTCATAACTTTTCTGTCATAACTCCGTTTGAGCCGAAACTGGCGCCCACGGTTCAAGTTCGGGGTCGGGCACGTTTTCCGTGTCTTAGCGGAAAACTGGTTCAGTCTCTAGCTGGACGAAAAAGTGGTCGCAAGTTCGGTGTTTCGTCATTTCATGTGAAAATTTCTGGAATCTGCCTTGATCTTGCGAAAATCATAACTTTCTGCTCGTAACTCGGTTTGGGGTGAAACCGGTGTCAAAAGTTCCCTTTTTGAGTCTAGAAACTTTTCTGTGTTTTGTGCAAAACCCAGTTCGGGACGTAGCATGGGTCGATTTGTCGTTTTATACTGAAAGGTGCTGAATTTCGCTGTTCCGGAAACTGTTTTTGTAAAATCCGTAGTAAATTGTAGAAAAATCGTTAGGAGGCGTATAATATGTCCTTGGAACCCTAACTCAGAGTACTTTCTGGTCATGAAATAATATTGGGAATTTTCTGGGTTTAAAGGGGTCGAAACAGGTCCCGAACAGACCTGTTTTGGGTGAACGGAAAATAGTTTTAGTGACGGTTTAAGCGTGTGTCGTGTCATAGGGTCCGGGTATCGTATTGACACGTTTTAACATGCGTTTAGGTGCTGGGAAGTGACCGTATTTGTGAAGCTTGAATTGTGTTATTAAGCTGGGCGCGCATTCGAGGTGAGTTCTCTCACTGTGTAGTTAGGGGTTGTATGCATGTCATAATAGTTTGTATGTACTACTGTCTTTGTGGTGTGAACTAGTTGTTTGTGGTGTGTAATATTTGATTGGTTTGAATGCTTGGTATAAATGTGTTACATTACAATTCGGTGGGACCGAGGCCTCGATGGTACTGAGGTGTTGGTTACATTACAATTCGGTGGGACCGAGGCCTCGATGGTACTGAGGTGTTGGTTACATTACAATTCGGTGGGACCGAGGCCTCGATGGTACTGAGGTGTTGGATACATTACAATTCGGTGGGACCGAGGCCTCGATGGTACTGAGGTGTTGGATACATAATTACTTGTAGACGTTTACTCGTTTTATGTAACTGTGATGTTGTTGCTTATGTGCGGATAGGGGTGATGTGTATATAATTCCTATCTGCGCATGTGTTGGAATTCACTAAGCTTCGTGCTTACCCTTTCCCAATAAACTGTGGTTTCAGGTCCGAGCGGCTTCAAGGCGTGACAAGTACACACGGGTGCGCGAGGAGAGCTGGTTGTTTTATGGTTTTATTAATTAAACGTTTATTCCGATGTATTTTTATTATAAAGTTAATAATTATGAGTTTGCAAACGAAACGTTGGGATTCATTTAATGAGTTGTTATAAATGAGTTGTTTATTTAAAAATTTAAATTTGCTTGTAATTTTTGGGACGTTACAACTTGGTATCAGAGCACAGCTTGAGTGAATCAAACGCACCTCGGTGTGTTTGGTCTCAAGTTGCGGCTGGGGAATTTTCAAATTCTTTATTAAATCTTTTTGGAAATAAAAGAAAAAGTAAAAACCCGTTCGAGGAACGGTGATCGAGGGCGCAATGTGTACAGTCAGCCGGAGCCGAAGGGAAAGGTACAATGCTTAGTGTTTTATTGCTTTCTAGATCATAGAGTATGCATGTTAGATTGCCTGTTGTGGACACTATGCTGTATGTTGAACTACTTGCTATTAGGAATTTATGCTAATTATGATAGGTTACTAAGTGGATGCCCTCTAGGTTGTATGCAGTAAGAGATTTATAGCCTTAGAATATTCGATTTAGTTCTATTGCGCAGCTCTTGTTTGAGTCCAACCGTTCTAGGATAGAGTCTTGTATTCGACTGTCTATTTATTTCGCACTGCATATAATCGGGTATTCGCGAGGTCACCCGTTATAATTAGTAGGGATTCGGTAGTAGCGAGGGTAGTGGGATAAGAGGAAGTTCCTAGAGAGCTGGGAAGGGTGTCTATGTATGAGTACGTGTGCTAGATTGCTTTCTAGAACATAGGAGAATGTATGTCAGATTGTTGGGTGCTTATTACACTGTATTGCAGGTTTGTTGCTTGCTAAAACAGAGTTTATGCTAGCCTCGATAGGTTGTTGAGTGAATGCACTATAGGCCGTATGCGGTAGGAACCGAATAGCCTTAGAATGTCGGATTTAGTCCTATTGCGCAGCTCTTGTTTGAGTCCAACCGTTGTAGGATAGAATCTTATATTTAAAAGTCTATCTGGTTTTACACTGTATGCGACTGTGCATTCGCGAGGCGACTCGTCAGGACTAGTGGGAACTTCGTCATAGCAAGGGTAGTGGAATAGGGTGAAATTCCTAGGGAGCTAGGAAGAGTGGGGGTATATATATGCTGGTGCGGGCATATGGTTTATTATATATAATTGTTGTTGTCTGATCGGGGAGACCGATGGTTTAAATATACAGTAGTTGTATGAGTTTGCCTGTTTAGGGTATGTTCTTGGACTGGCATGTGTGGATTAATTGTATTATGTGTATAGTTTCGGCGAGAAACTACTTGGACCCTTGGGAGGGGACTCGGAACGGGTGATGATAGGTGTGGATGGTAGTAGTAGAGCTCCTACTACCGGAAGCACAAGATCAATGCTCGAGTCGGGGAAGTCACGAGGAATCCAAGGAGTTGAGCGTGAGTGTTGTTAGTATGAGTTATTATGTGCTAATAACGCGTTGTATTGTCTACCCAGAATAGCCATCACAAGGAGGAACAACTATAGTAAACCTGCTAGTACAAGTGTGTACTTGATTTGCTTGAGGTGATGATCGTTGGGGTAGTGATGAAGGTTCTAAACTAGTAGTCGTTGGGATAGAAGGACGTGTCTAGTATCAATCACTTGGAGTGACGATAAGGATGTGGTTTGTTTTGGGTAGACCATTTTGGGTCATAGGCTTTTGAGCCGACTTTGATTTGAGGAAAACCCGTAAGATGATTTGATGTGATTTCCCAACTTGCCTTAAGAGATTTAAATGTCTGGATGACAATAGTAGACCGGAGAGCTTCGAAGAAGTATGGGTCGAGACGTTGAATGCCGAATGAGTCATGCACGAAGTTACTTTGAAAATAGGATTGCAATAACTAATTTTTGGGTTTCCAATCCTTATATGGATTGTGTTTTGGAATTTCGGGAAATGTTTAGCACACGCACAAGATGTTAAATTATGGTTTTGAAAGTGCATGAAACCTTTTTATAACGAGAGTTACAAACTTTGTTGATGATTTGTTTAAAATGAGTTTGGAATTCCAGTGTCGCTTAACTTTTCGTTCGAGAGTTTGTATTACTAAGTGTTTTATTGCAAATAGTTCAGTGTGTGGATTGATTCATGCGTGACATAAGTGATGCATGGAGGAAATTTGGTAACATTTCATAAGGAGTTGTTTAGTGCGTTTTTTAGTCAGCTAAAGGTTTTATTGACATTTCCATGAGAATGCGATTTATCGACTTAGGGGTATGCATACTGGGGTAACCTTTGTTCTCAACATTTTGATGAACGAGTCGTGCATGAAAATGTTTTAGTTCCTTTTTGTCGAAATGAAAGACCATTTGATCCAAGGAGTGTTTTAATGTTGTGAACATCATGCATACGATCACAATGTGTTATATTTTGGAAATATAAATGCGTAGATTTTTTGACATTCGGTTAATTTAGAATTACCGATCATTTTTTTTTTGGGGAAATTAAAAACTTTTGCTTTGGAGGAGACGAGTATTTTGAGCATTTTCCATAAATACATTTTTTTTAAACTATAATGTTTTGACGTTATATGTCCCGAGTACGAAACTTGAGGAAGTGTTACAAGCTTGCATGCCTGCCCCCAGTTTGAGATTTTATGAGGTTTTAGTCGATATTTCCAATTATTAGAAGCGGACTGGTTTCTGTCTTCAAGTTTGAAACTTACACGAGACAGTTGTATTTTAACAAAAATATATTTGTAAACCGTGTCATCGTTTTGGGTGGTTAGCTGACGCGCGGAAAATTTGTGGCGAACCCTGTGCCACGTCCTTTTTATGATTAAAAAGAAGAATTTTTGAATCAAATGTCGTGAAACTTATTTTGAATTATGTGCACACCTTTGTCGCACCCCGTTTAAGGTCAAGCAGTTACTTTAAGTGCACGTCATGAGTCAATCCATACTGGAATCGAGGCGGTTCATTTTAAAGAAATTATTTATTACGCTTGCTTTTGTGTGAGTAAACTGAACTACAATGGAACGATTTTCAACATGATGTTCCTATGTGGGACGGGCGTGTCCAGTTTTGCGTAACTATCGATCAGGTAATAGTAGTTTTTTACATACGATCTCTTTGAGATGAAAATCCTGATGTTGAAAATATTTTTGTAAATGATTTTGTAAACCATTTGGGGAAATGTGCTTTTAGGTGTTATGTGTCATTTTGAGAATTTTAAGGGTGTGAGTCCTTTTGGAAAACTCTTTTGTTTAACCCGTGTTGAGTCTGAGACTAAGGTTGACTTCAGAGTATTGCTTGCTTAAACTTTGTTTAAACGCATTTTCCGACCGATGGGTCTAGCAAGCGTGGAGCATTTTGCTCGGTTTTGACTTGGAGTTAGTCATGGGCCAATTACCCGGTTTTAATGGCTCGATGTGGAGTCTAGTTGATGAGTTGTTTTTGTCGCACCGTTTGGCATTCTTTGCACGTTGAGTGGTTGCATTTTTGGGTGAGTGAGTCAATCCGGAATAGGCATGTTGTGGGTAGGCTGTTTTGCTCTGGATCCTTAGACACGTTAGTCAGTCGTTGGTAATGGTCGGTTGGGTATCTCGGGGTGGGACCCCGGTATTCATGTGTTTTAACCTAGACTTTCCAGTAGGTACTAGGAGGATATAGTTGTGGGCACTTACCTGGGAGGTAGTTCCGGTGTACTGGGTCTTGAGGCGTTATCTGGGAGGTAGACGTCAAGGTGTATCCTCGATACGGTGTGACTTGGCTTCGTAGAGCAAGTGTGGATGATACGTCGACGGTGGAAGGTAGATATTCCACGCGCGTTAGTACTGTAGGCCGAATAGTATCGGTTAAGGGATTGATGCCCTTTGTTATTAAGAGAATAAATGCGCATCAACCATTTTGAGGTAGGTGGTATATTTAGGTGTAGACTTTTGGGCTTGAGGCCAAACACCTTTAGTATAATCGGAGAGTTGCAGCCGATTTTAAGATAATCATGGTGACGGTAGTAGTAACCCTGAAATGATCACTTGTGATGGATGGTTATGGTGGAATGACCTACGTGTGTGTTAGTTGATTTGGTTGTGGGGGATATCTATTTGTGTTAGTGTCTAGGATAATACCACGCTGATGTGAGTTATTGTAATCGGTTGGACCGATGTTCGGCGGGTGGCCGATGTTTGTTATTGTAATCGGTTGGACCGATGTTCGGCGGGTGGTCGATGTTTGTTATTGTAATCGGTTGGACCGATGTTCGGCAGGGGGTCGATGTTTTGTTAATATAAGTTATTGAAAATCTTTGGAGTCTATTAGAATTCGTAGAAGTTAATCGTCAATTAATGATAGGAGGGATCGTAATCGAGTATCCTGTGGAGTATACTGGTGAGCAGCTTTAGAGTGGTTAGAGCTTGAGATTTGACTCGGGATGTATGGAATATCTAAGGTTGGGGGACAACCGTAGTCGCTTGGCTAGGAATGATTTCAATTGTCGGGGTGTTCTGCCGATCATACTCCCAGTGTCTTAGAAAGAGTACGTTAGTAAGAATAGTATTCGAGAAGTTTAGTAGGGGTTTCAAGTGGACTTAGGAACCTGAGGTTGAGATGAGGGAGAACTATCCGGAGCTATTCGTAGGCAGAGACTTCGGGGACGAAGTCTAATCCAAGTGGGGGAGAGTTGTAAAGCCCGTATCCCGGTATGTAATTTATTAGTATTAATCCTTTTTTTAAGTTTAATTTATTGTGGTTTCCGTTAACGGGGTTAGTCGAGTTGGGTCGAATCGTTGAAGTGTCGGAATTTTTGGTTAGTTGCGAGAGGGTTGTAAGTGGAGGGACTATTTGTGTCAAAGGCCCAAAAACCCACCTTGGGTTCGGCCCATGCAAGAGAATTCGAGACCTATGTATTTTGCTTTGGGGTTGTTGTCGTAAGGATGAAGCAAAGGAAAAAGAAATCAAAAAAAAACCTACGACTTCATTCGTTTTCGTGTGGGTTGTCTTTGTTGTCACCGGCCGGAAAAGAACCGAGAGAGAGAGAGTGATCGCGAGAAGGAGAGGGACGAGAAGAAAGGACCAGCGGCAGCCACCCCTCGCCGCCGCTGCTGCCATCGCTGGAAGTCGCCACTGCTGGGTCATCGGTGATCGAGAGGGAGGAGTTTGGTTGTGGTGGTGAGACGTCGTCGTGAGGTATGTAACTCTCTCGTTCGTCCCGTTCTTTCCTTTTTCCTTTTCGTTTTCCGGCGAGACCACCGCCGCCGCACGCCGTCGCTACGGTGGCTGTGGGTGGAGGGCGGTGGCAGTGGGTAACACTCTTAGCGTAAAACCCGAATCGTTAAGCTTTGAACCGTTTGTATAAGTCGTGTTTTTTATGAAAATTCTAGTGTGCTGCCTAGTTTTCGTGTAGTCATAACTTTTCTGTCATAACTCCGTTTGAGCCGAAACTGGCGCCCACGGTTCAAGTTCGGGGTCGGGCACGTTTTCCGTGTCTTAGCGGAAAACTGGTTCAGTCTCTAGCTGGACGAAAAAGTGGTCGCAAGTTCGGTGTTTCGTCATTTCATGTGAAAATTTCTGGAATCTGCCTTGATCTTGCGAAAATCATAACTTTCCGCTCGTAACTCGGTTTGGGGTGAAACCGGTGTCAAAAGTTCCCTTTTTGAGTCTAGAAACTTTTCTGTGTTTTGTGCAAAACCCAGTTCGGGACGTAGCATGGGTCGATTTGTCGTTTTATACTGAAAGGTGCTGAATTTCGCTGTTCCGGAAACTGTTTTTGTAAAATCCGTAGTAAATTGTAGAAAAATCGTTAGGAGGCATATAATATGTCCTTGGAACCCTAACTCAGAGTACTTTCTGGTCATGAAATAATATTGGGAATTTTCTGGGTTTAAAGGGGTCGAAACAGGTCCCGAACAGACCTGTTTTGGGTGAACGGAAAATAGTTTTAGTGACGGTTTAAGCGTGTGTCGTGTCATAGGGTCCGGGTATCGTATTGGCACGTTTTAACATGCGTTTAGGTGCTGGGAAGTGACCGTATTTGTGAAGCTTGAATTGTGTTATTAAGCTGGGCGCGCATTCGAGGTGAGTTCTCTCACTGTGTAGTTAGGGGTTGTATGCATGTCATAATAGTTTGTATGTACTACTGTCTTTGTGGTGTGAACTAGTTGTTTGTGGTGTGTAATATTTGATTGGTTTGAATGCTTGGTATAAATGTGTTACATTACAATTCGGTGGGACCGAGGCCTCGATGGTACTGAGGTGTTGGTTACATTACAATTCGGTGGGACCGAGGCCTCGATGGTACTGAGGTGTTGGTTACATTACAATTCGGTGGGACCGAGGCCTCGATGGTACTGAGGTGTTGGATACATTACAATTCGGTGGGACCGAGGCCTCGATGGTACTGAGGTGTTGGATACATAATTACTTGTAGACGTTTACTCGTTTTATGTAACTGTGATGTTGTTGCTTATGTGCGGATAGGGGTGATGTGTATATAATTCCTATCTGCGCATGTGTTGGAATTCACTAAGCTTCGTGCTTACCCTTTCCCAATAAACTGTGGTTTCAGGTCCGAGCGGCTTCAAGGCGTGACAAGTACACACGGGCGCGCGAGGAGAGCTGGTTGTTTTATGGTTTTATTAATTAAACGTTTATTCCGCTGTATTTTTATTATAAAGTTAATAATTATGAGTTTGCAAACGAAACGTTGGGATTCATTTAATGAGTTGTTATAAATGAGTTGTTTATTTAAAAATTTAAATTTGCTTGTAATTTTTGGGACGTTACACCACCACCCTTGCTAGAACGGAACCCCCACTAGCCCTGACGAGTCGCCTCGTAAACGCACATTCGTATACAGTGAAAACAGATAGACATTCGAATATAAGATTTTATCCTACAACGGTTGGACTCAAACAAGAGCTGCGCAATAGAACTAAATCCAACATTCTAAGGCTATTCAGTTCCTACTGCATACAACCTAAGGTGCATTCACATAACAACCTATCAAGGCTAGCATGAGTTCCTAATAGCAAGTAACAAGTATACAGTACCACAAAATCCACGTAAGCAATCTAGCATACATACTCCTATGTAAACGCTATTCCCAACTCACTAGGAATTTCATCTCATCCCACTACTCTTGCTACAACGGAATCCCTGTTATCCATAACGAGTTGCCTCGCGAATACCCAGTCGCACGCAGCGTGAATCAAATAGACATTCGAATACAAAATTCTATCCTAGAACGGTTGGACTCAAACAAGAGCTGCGCAATAGAACTAAATCAAATATTCTAAGGCTATATGATTCTTACTACATACAACCTATAGGGCCTTCACTTAACAACCTACTATAACTAGCATTGATTCCTACTAGCAAGCAGTCATCGTACAGTACAGTGTAAACAACCTAGGCAATCTAGCATGCATACCCTATGCCTAGAAAGCAATAAATACACTAAGTGCTGTACCTTCCCAATTGGCGTCGGCTGACTGTACACACTGCGCCCACGATCACCCTTTCCCAAACGGGCTTTCTCCGTTCATTTATTTTCAAAGATTTTAATAAGAGAGTTTAAAAAAACTTCATAGCCGCAACTTGAGACCAAACACACCGAGATGTGTTTGATTCACTCAAGCTGTGCTCTGATACCAAGTTGTAACGTCCCAAAAATTACAAGGAATTTAAAATTTTAAAACATGCATTTCATTATAAAACAATCACAATTTAATAATTCGTAACTCAAATGAAGTTAACGTCGTTAACTCGAGCAGTTAGTAAAGTTTATGCAGCGGAAATTTCATAAAATAAAATCCAAAGGTTTGAAAGTGAAACTTAAACAATTCTCGACACTCCGCGCCTAGTGTGTGTACCGTCAAGCCCGACTGCCGCTCGCACCTGAAATCACAACATATTGGGAAAAGGGTAAGCTAAACGCTTAGTGAATCCTATCACACACGCAGGCAGCAACCCCACGTATATCGCCCCTACTCGCCAGTAGGCAACATCACCATCACCACGGATAATAATCCACATAATAATTAACGTATAAATACGAACCTCGGTCCCACCGAGCACACCAAAAATATATCGATACAAGCTCAGTCCCACCGAGCCCTCGGTCCCACCGAGTAAAGACATTGATACAAGCGCAGTCCCACCGAGCCCTCGGTCCCACCGAGTAAAGATAATACAATTGTACTAGCTCAGTCCCACCGAGCCCTCGGTTCCACCGAGCCCCCCAGTCCCACCGAGGTGTACACAAGCATAAATAATCCACATATAAATTCATCAAATCACAACTAGTTATCACATCCCAACTAGTTCACGTAAGCACGTAATAACACGTAATAACACATAGCACAAAATAACGATATGCATGAAATTCCTAACTACGCGGTGAGAGAACTCACCTCAAAACAACGCGACGCGCCCAAGAGCCGCAACACCGATACGTCAATTTCCCTCACTTTTTCCCACCTAAATACGCACTAAAACGTCAACGGAAAGTCCCAACTCACGACACGTTTATTAGTTTAACAAAGACTAAAATTCCAGAGTTTAAACTAAAAACGCAGGTCTGTTCGAGACCCATTTTACCCCTGTTACACTGATCAATCCAGAATTCTAATTCCATAATCAGGAAGTTCCATGTCTTACGGTTCCAGGGACGTATAGAACGCGGTCTAACGATTTTTCTACAATTTATTACGGATTTTACAAAACCAACCTGCTGCACAGCGAAAAACAGTACCTTTCAGTACAAAACAGCAGTTTGACACTAGCTATGGTCCGAACTGGTTTTTCCGCAAAACATAAGAAACTTACTAGACTCGTAAACAGAACTTTTGGCATCAGTTTCATCCCAATCCGACATTCCTAGCAGAAGTTACGCTCGATACAAAACAGGGACAGAAAGGTAGTGATAACATGAAATCATAACTTAATCAAAACGGTTTAGATAAATGACAACGGTTTAGGGTTCCTCCAAGGTGGTTTAGGGTTTAGGCTGCAACCCTCACCCACTGCCACCTCCGGCAGTGGGGCACGGCGGCGGCGACGGTGTTTTCCGGCGGCGGTCACACACACACACACGCAATCCGCACTACCCTCCCGCACCACCGTTCTTCTCTCTCTCGATCGCCCTAACATGCACCTACTCGCACCCACAACCGTACCAGCACTGCCATGGCCAGCCACCACAGCGGCGGCGTGCAGCGGCGGCCCCCCACCGCCGGCAGCCATGGCTGCGGCGGTGGTAGTGGCGGTTTACGGCGTTTCCGACGGTGACACAACAATCTTAACAAAACGAAAAGCTTACCTCCACGCAGCGTTTTTCCCGGCGAGAACGGCCTCTTCTCTTTCCCTTTTTCCGGCAGCCCCTTGGCGGCAGCCTCCTCTCTCTCTCTTCTCCTTGCTAGCGGCCGACTCTCTCCCTCTCTCTCTCGGTTTCTCTCTTTCTCTCTCGGTTTCTCCTTCTCACGGCTAAACACCAACAAAATGAATGGGAAGATGGCAAGGGTTTTTGGGGAATGTTTGCTAAGCAAGAAAGGGAACCGTAGGGGAGGGAAGGGGGTCGGTCATTTGGCCGATCCCTTGCCCAAGTTACCACCTTGTACAACTTTGGCCCCTAGACTCCTAAAGCATGTCCAAAATGTCCCAAATTAGTTTAGGATTTAACATAACGACCATTGACCCACTAGTTAGTTCGATTTAGCTCCTTGACGCCTAACCCCGATAAATAAAAATATTAGCAATAATTAAATAATTAATAAATAAAAATATGTACCGGGACACGGGTTTTACAGAAGTAGGGGAGAAACAATTAGCAGGGCCAGAAATAGTACAGTTAACAGCGGATAAGATTACTCAGATTTGGGATAGATTGAAAACAGCTCAAGACAGACAGAAAAGCTATGCTGATCGACGTCGGAAACCGTTAGAGTTTCAGGTTGGGGATTTTGTAATGTTGAAAGTATCGCCCTGGAAAGGAGTCATACGTTTTGGGAAGCAAGGTAAACTTAGTTCGCGGTATATTGGGCCATTTGAAATTACGCAAAGGATCGGTGAAGTAGCGTACATATTGGATCTTCCGTCGGAATTGAGCAGGATTCACAACGCGTTTCATGTATCGAATTTTCGGAAATGTTTAGTTACACCAGACCAGGCAGTCTCTCTACCAGATATTCAGGTTGATGAAAAGTTAAACTATGTGGAGGAACCTGAAGCCATAGTTGATCACAAGGTCAAAGTATTGAGGAATAAAGAGATCAGACAGGTAAAGGTTCAGTGGAAACATCATAGAGGTCAGGATGCGACGTGGGAATCAGAGTCGGAGATGAGAACCAAATACCCTCATCTGTTCTCTTAACTGAATTCCGGGACGGAATTCTTCTAAGGGGGAGATGTTGTAAGAACCAGGTATTTTTTTTATCTAATTTAATTTGAGAAATTTTATAAGTCTTTATTAAAAGTGTTTTATGGAATTAGAAGTTAAGGGGTAAGTTTTAATTTTTATTTGGAAGTTTGGGGTTAAATCTTGCCAAATAGAATAAGTTGGAGGTTTGTTTGGTACTTTTGCCAAACCTCTTATCCACCACCGCCACACTCTCCTTGAGATACAAGGAGGTGTCACCCTTAGACTTGATTAGGAAATACAAAGTGTGTATGTGTGTGAGGTATTCGGTTTAGAGAGAGAGAGTAAGAAATCGAGAGAAATCAAAGGAAAGAAGGAAAGGAAGGGATTCAAGAAGTTGCTGCAGTAATTTAAAGTGTTAAACTGAAGTAATCCAGGTATCAAATCCATCCTTGTGTATGTTTTAATTCTTAAAAGTGTTCTTGAGTTTGCAAGATGAGTTTTAGGTGGGTTTTGATTAAAAATGGATGTTTTGAGGAATCTGAATTTATGGTTAGGTTATGTTATTAGTCTTAAACATATCTGCAAGTTAGCAGTAACATGCATAGTATAAAACTTCAAAAATCTGGGTTTTAGGATGAACAGAGGACTGAGACATTCATCGAAGTCGCAATGGACGACTGCGACATTCATCGAAGTCGCAATGGACGACTGCGACATTCATCGAAGTCGCAATGGTTGGTTTCGACTTGGTTATGAAGTCGCAATGGTCGTTTGCGACTTGGCTTGGAATCGCAGTGGTTGATTGCGATTTGGGTTTGGAATCGCAGTAGTTGATTGCGACTTAGGGGTGAAGTCGCAATAGTGGGTTGCGACTTAGGGGTGAAGTCGCAATAGTGGGTTGCGACTTCGGGGTGAAGTCGCAGTAGGAGGTTGCAACTTGGTACTGTTCATTTCGATCTTAATTTACTTTTTGAGGGGTTGCGACTTGAGTTGAGGATTTCGTAAGTTTAGTTTTAAAAGAGATATTTGGTATTTTGTGTGATTTCAGATTCTGTGAAGGGTGGTCATACGTGATTTATCTTGGAAAAGCTTTTGTGATAAACATACCAGGTGAGTTTTACTTTAAAAAGCATTTTCTGGAATGCTTTATGTGAATAACGAAAGTATGATAAAGTGTATGAATATGTCATACGTGGGTGATTGTAGTATATTGAGATATTATAATTACGTGAGTATTATATGAAAATATAATACGTGGCCGGGCTTTGGACCGGTGTGATAAATTGGCTCGCAACCAATTGATATTGGCCATTGGTGGAGGGATAAGGTGGAATGAGACAGGTATGATACATAAATGTTAGCTAGTATTAACTTACGTGTGATGTATGTGTATTTATATAAAGAGTATTTTATATAAATGATTTTTTAATGAATTACAAATATCAGAGATTTACTCACTAGACCCTTAGGTCTAACCCTCATTTTCTGTTTCAAAAACTTTGTATTCCAGGTGGTGGCTCCAGTAAGAACAAGTAGATTGAGTACTTGTTGGCTAGCTTTTGAGAAGATAATCATCATGTTATTATGGATGCTTTTGTACTTATAATTTTATTGTTATTGCTTTGTAACTTAAAGTGGATCAAGTTTGTACTGAATTTTTATATTAGTCAGACTCTGGGGACCGAATGTGAACTATGAAGTAAATTGTTGTAAAGCTTTTATGGATTATATGTTATATGTATAATTTGTTATCGGGTTATTACATTCCATGATTTGCATGTTTACTTGCAAATGAAAAGATGTTTAAGGTTTTCATGAATATGATTTCAAATGCATGTGTATGCTATGTGGAGTCGGTTGCACAGTGGGGTCAGGGTACCTCGGGATTTCTAATCCCTTGGGCATATGGAGGTTAGCTTGTAGGTTGGAATTCGTTTCCTCCTACATGAAGGAACGGGGGGTCCACTTGGACTCCGGTGTAGACGAGAGGGTGCCCGTTAGGCCCCGATCGAAGTAGCTTATGCGATCCCTGAACCCTGTGTTGAACCTTGGATGATGTTATGAGAAAGAGATTAATGCATTTTTATATGAGATGATTTTATACTGCGATAAATGTTTTACGGAGGGAATTCATTAGACCTTTTGGTCTAACCCTCGCTTTTCAAAAACTAAACCATTTTCAGGTAAGCGTGTAGCGAGCTCGTCGAAGTAGAACTAAGAGAAGGCATGGAAGTGATGGAGCTTGTGAGACTCCCAGTTTTGTCTATGATGACATTAGTTAGTACTCGGCTGTGAAACTAGAGACTTCCGCTGTTATTTATGTTTAGCACGTTCTTAGAAATGATGTATTAAGACAAGTTTATTATGTAATCCGAATGCTACTCTATGGCATTGCTTGTTTATGAAATCTGGGATGTTACAAATGGTATCAGAGCCATAGTTTAAGGGATTTAGGTGACCGGACGGGCCTAAACTTAAACTGTAAGATGAGGAACACAACCGAGACATAGAATTGCCTCTAGGAAAGATCACTATAAATGCGCTTAGGAATAAGGTGCCAAGGACAAGCGTGTAAGGTAAGTTCGGGATTACACCTGGCCAGTGTAATTACAAACTTACAGGTACATGTGCGTGCTTACAATACCTTACTTATAGCAAATCTGTGGTGTCATGTCTAGCAAGAACTAATTTTCGGTTTCTTTCAGTTTAGTACTATGACTGGTAGAACTTTGAGGGGCGGAACAGTATCGGGTGTTTCAAGAAATCTAGATGAGGAGGTCCTGAATGATGGGCCGGTGCAACCGTGCCAGACTGATCTGTTACACTATTGCATGCTTAACCTACCGTATTGTTCCGAAGTGGTAGTCGGAAAATAGTGTTTTTGTCGAGTTCCAATACTTTAGAATGTCAGTATGATCCCTGCGGGGTAGACTGAGGCCCCTAGTTGGGGAGGTTTCATGAGAAGTCACTTATGTTGTGAGGTGTGTACACTTCGTAGAAAAGAAACGTTGGATAGAGTGTTATGAGTCGTCTAGAGGTAGCTATTCGTAGATTCGGAAAGGATGAATGTTGAGTTTGAGCAAGACTCCAGTCGGGAGAGTCTCAGTTCTTGAAACCATAGGATAGATCAGTCAGAATGGTAAGGAAGGACTGTGTCGAAATCTTGATAGTATCAATGGAGCTCTAGATTCTTAATCGAGCTTTTCAATGGCAGGGTAAATGAAATAAGATGCCTATAGTGAAATGAAACCATGTAGAAGTGGAAAGTGGGATAGTTGATTAAAACGAAATAGTATGATAGGGTTGAGTAAGTGAGATGAGGAAAGCGTGTTCAGTAAGTTGTTGCATGACCGAGTGGACGACCATTAGTCGTAGGTGAAATGTCAAGGATAAGTTGCGTAAGTAAAGCGGTTGACCTTGTTAGGGTGAATAGCCTTAAATTGCAAGTAGAGTCTCATGCATGGCGATCTTTTATGTAACATGAAATTTTCACGATTTAAGTCAAATCTGTAAATACAAATTTTGATCGAAAATGAGTCAGTATGCACCAGCGCATGTTTAAAGAAAAGGCGATTTCATTTACATTGCACATTGAAATTTTGAGCTTAACAAATTGCAAAATATCCCACTCTTTTCATGATAAGCCAAGTTTGTTGCAAAAGGTCAAGAAAATGGTTACCTGCAAATTTTTTTTCTTTCCAAAATGCCTGTTGACCTATCAATATCATACAAATGAGTGTGAGAGCCGACCGGTTTTTCTTGGTGTCGGCATTTTCTTTCAGAATTGTGTCATATGAAAAGATTTTCATGCAGTATATTACTGCCATAATAACATCGTTCGGAGTGAGTAAGATTAAGGTTCACGGAGGATGCATGTAAGCGATTCTCTAATCGCTGTGCAGGGTATTGAAGTTATAAGAGCGATGGGGTCATGTGTACCCAAGTAGTTTCAAAATGTTGTTTATTTTTAAAATGATAGAAGGCACGAAATGATTTATTTACTGCGTTGTCATGCATGAAGGCTATGAACTCACTAGGTCGTAAGATAGTACATGTTAAACTAAGGAAGAGCTTCAAGTGGAAAAGTGTTGGGCAAATCAGGAAAGAATGTTATAGCTTTAGTATTTGTGTTCAAGAGGAAAGGTAAACAGTGGTAGAATCAGAAGTGGACCTTAGTATCGGTTGTATGAGGGTCTGCATCCTTGTTCTGTAACTGGAAGTACGGTTGTCAAGGGACGGGTGTGTCCGGAGGAAGGACTTGAAGTCTTCAAGGTGATGGTTTTAGCGACTCGTTATGAGTAGTGTGGCGAGAAAGAATGAAATGTCCATGGCATGGGAATGTGAGTTCGAGGTGAGCTTGTAATGTTGATGGTACATGAGTAGGTTTCGAAAAGAGGGAGACCGATCGTAAAGTTGATTAGGATGTATTGGAAGGAATAAGTTCCGTAAGAGAACCCATGTTAAGGAATAGGTAAATAAAGTAGTTACAGGTCGGCTATTGATGCTGAAGTCGGCGACCGTGTAAGATGGGTACGGCCGAAGACTTGAACCAGAAGGTTGAAGGTTGACAGAGCACCTTGTAGGGGTGTTAAGAGGATGAGAAGTTATTGTTTTGAATAGGCGTCCTATTTACGAGGCATGGAGAGTTCGTAGAAGGATGAGGTATGTAGCACGAGCATAGTAGGTGTGTAGATCTTTTCGGTCAGTGAGGGACTGTGTCCTGTTTGTGTAAGGGCTCGGATCGTAAAGAGCTAGCTAGAATGTTATGTTTGAGCTAATTGAGAACTCATGAGTTATAGTTCAACAAGTTGGGAAAGGATTAAGTAGCGAGATAGACTCAGTTATGTATACGAGAGGATATGAAGGCAAGTTCGAATCGTGTGAATGGTCATGAGGTGATGTTAGAGAAAGATGAAGTATCAGATAGAAACCTTTTGGGGGTTTCGGTTGAGACGTACGATTTGTGACCCAGATCGTTGGAGCACGTAGAATGTAAGTTGACGTTGTGGTATGTTTATGCTTGGGATAGAATGACGGAGTGGTGGTGAGTGGTTACCCGAGGGAGAAACCAAGTGTCTTTAGTTGTAAGAGCCGCTAAGTAAGCATATTTTGGGATCATTGGAAGTTTAAAGAAGATGACGATGTGTTAGTCAAAAATGTGGTGGAATAGACGTGACATCCTTAAAGAGTGTGAGCGGTTGCCTATGAGTGAAAGAATTGTCCGAGAAAGTAAATTTGGAGATTAAAGAATGTGTAGTGACGTCGAACACTGGGGTCGTTTCAAGACGACTTGGTTGAATACCTTAAGTTAGGACCATGGTGCAACTGATTAGTTATGTAAGTAATGAGAGAGTGGTGTCAGCATGTGGAAAGGTCGGGAGAGAGGGACAAGCAATGTCTGGAGAGTAGTACTCCACGCTAACGTTGGGAGGTGAAGATAATATGTCGGATTAAGTGAGTAAATTAGAAGTAGTAACCGTGACATTAACGCCAAAAGGTGCAGTGTTGTGTAGATTGTCCTTGATAAGTGTGCGAACTTTTGGAAAGAGTGTTGAGGAAGGGAATTGTGTATGATTTTGTGCAGGAAAGAAGTGGATGAGACAACTGAATGAGTAAGTTAGTAACTTTGTGAGAAAGGTTTAAACGAACTGGTCGTGTAGTGATAACCTAGTGAGAATGGTATGGTGTGACTAGGGTTACTCCCCTAGTTGGGCGAGGATAACCGGAGTTATGTTTTTATGATTGAACGAACGCGGTATTCAGCGAGGAATGGTTGTGTTTAAGGATAAGTTTAATTCGAGTAGGTGAACACTTCAGCGATGGGTTGGAGGTTCCTACTCTTAGTTACGTATAAGTATGAGGTGGTGAAGTAGTGAGGATGTGAGAGTTAATTGTCGGACTGTGGTCTAGGTGGTCCAAGGAAAAGGAAAATGTTATCTGCCTAGACGATTGTTATGTGGTGCAAGGTTGTGAGTTGCGAGACGATGAAGGAACTCGGGGTTATGAGTTGTCGGGATGTACAGGGTTGGCCTTGTGCCAAACTGTCAGGTGAGTGAATTGTTTCTTAGTAGACGAATCTTGTGCTGTAGCGGGGGTTTCCGCCAAGTTCCTCCTTAAAGGAAGTAAAGATGCACGAGAAGCCTTGTTTAGTCTTCTATTGTTAAGATCGATCGATTAGGAGCAGTAACCTACGAGTGAAAGTACCGTAAGAACTGAAGGGAATGCATCCAATGCTCCATGTTTCGAATGTAATGAGGTGGTTGACTGAGTTAGAGATGGCCCCACCTTGGGGGTGTTGGAATCGGAAATGAGGGCGAGGTACCCATAGCTCTTCCAATAAGGAATTCCGGGGACGGAATTCTTTTAAGGGAGGAGTGTTGTAACAACCCATATTCTAATAGGTTGGAAGTTAAGTGTCAAGAATGAAAAGATGGAAAGTTAGCTAAAGAACCTTTTTGCAATTAGAGAAAACTATATATAAGGACCAGAAATCTAGGTATTGTATACTGTTCATTTCTCTTGGTTGGCGGCTGAGAAGAAATCGCAAGAAGAATTGATAGTGAAGGATTGGCAGCTAAATCGTGAAGAGTTCTCCATTTGGTAAGAAAACTTCCATTGATGTTATTTCTTGCATTCAAATAGCTAGATGAGTTAAATCCCTATTGGTATTTCATGCTTTAGCTGTGCTTTTGGTTAAGAACACTGTGGAGGGTATTGGGTTACGATTGGAATTGCTAGCTAATGAAATCATTTTCGGTTAAAGGGATTTAGCTGGTTAAGAAGGAGTATGAAACAAGCTTGGGTTCGAATGCTGTATTAAGATCTCATAAAAATAAAATTGATTAATGAAGTGTTCGGGGTTAGCAGTTGGTTCGATTCGAAATCTGTAAGTGCAGGACTTGACGCAAACCTTGTGTGGCGCAAACCTTGGGTGGCGCAAACCTGGTTTGGCGCAAATCTTGTGTGGCGCAAACCAGGCCTGGCGCAATCCATACCGAGACCTGGATCGAATAATTGTTTGGGCCGAATAGTTGTTTAGGCCGACTAGGTTGTTGGACTCAATGTTATGTGGGGCTAGATATAGCTAAAAACTTGGGCTTAGCAAGTAGCAAAAGAGATCATTTTAATTAGACAACGATCCATTTATGTTAGGACCGAGTTAAGAGAAGAAAGTTAAGATCCGAGATCTAGTTAAATCTAATTATTTTATAAATTAATTATTAGGTTTACGGACGGAACGAGACAGGAGGTTAGGAAGAGATTTGCTATCAGGTGAGTTCTCTCAACCTTTTTTTTATGACGTACTATGTTTTACTGAATATGGTTCCTTTATCGAGCATGAATTGATTTATAAAAGTTATGCATGTTTCCATGATTTGCATGTTTACTTGCAAATGAAAAGATGTTTAAGGTTTTCATGAATATGATTTCAAATGTATGTGTATGCTATGTGGAGTCGGTTGCACAGTGAGGTCAGGGTACCTCGGGATTTCTAATCCCTTGGGCATATGGAGGTTAGCTTGTAGGTTGGAATTCGTTTCCTTCTACATGAAGGAACGGGGGGTCCATTTGGACTCCGACGTAGACGAGAGGGTGCCCGTTAGGCCCCGATCGGAGTAGCTTATGCGATCCCTGAACCCTGTGTTAAACCTTGGATGATGTTATGAGAAAGAGATTAATGCATTTTTATATGAGATGATTTTATACTGCGATAAATGTTTTACGGGGGGAATTCACTAGACCTTTTGGTCTAACCCTCGCTTTTCAAAAACTAAATCATTTTCAGGTAAACGTGTAGCGAGCTCGTCGAAGTAGAACTAAGAGAAGGCATGGAAGTGATGGAGCTTGTGAGACTCCCAGTTTTGTCTATGATGACATTAGTTAGTACTCGACTGTGAAACTAGAGACTTCCGTTGTTATTTATGTTTAGCACGTTCTTAGAAATGATGTATTAAGACAAGTTTATTATGTAATCCGAATGCTACTCTATGGTATTGCTTGTTTATGAAATCTGGGACGTTACAATTACCCCTCACCAAAGTTCATTAAAACTATTAACCATCTATAATTAATATTTTAACTATATATTATCTTAACCGTCCATATTTAAATCAAAAACTAAGATTTTAATTCATAATAATTTAAGTTAACAAAATAACCCAACTTTTAAACCTATTCGGCTGCACCTAGGGGTGAGCAAAACCCGACCGGACCGACCGACCCGATTGGTCCGAACCCGAAATTAGCCCGAACCCGAATGGCCCGAACCCGACCAACCCGAACCCGAACATGGTAATCGGGTAAATCGGATCGGGGCGGGTGGGGGATTTTTCAGGCCGAACCCGCCCGAAACCCGAACTATATATATATATATATTTTTTTCTTAAATATTATTTATATTTTATATATATATATATATATATGTTGCTGCAGTGTGTGTATATATATATATATATGTTGTGCAGTGTGTGTATATATATATATATGTTGTGCAGTGTGAGTGTGTGTGTGTGCAGTGTGTGTATATATATATATATATGTTGTGCAGTGTGTGCAGTGTGTGTATATATATATATATGTGTGTGTGCAGTGTGTGTATATATATATATATGTGTGTGTGCAGCGTGTGTATATATATATATATGTGTGCAGTGTGTGTATATATATATATATATAATTATATATATGTGCAGTGTGTGTATATATATATATGTGCAGTGAGTGAAGTATGCAAACAGTTAGGATCGGCCCAACCCGAACCCGAAACCCGACAACCCGATCACCACCCGAACCCGACAACCCGATTTAGACTTAGGGCGGGTTTCGGGGCCTCCAACTTCCACCCGAAACCCGATTAACCCGAAATGAAAAACCCGAACCCGCCCGACCCGCCCGTTTGCTCACCCCTAGCTGCACCTGCACCTTCACTTTACCTCTCGATGACTTCCTAAAGAAATGGTCAACAAGGCTACTTTGGACATTTCACCAAATTTCTCCAATCATCATTTAAAGAAAACATTTTCCGAGCAAGAATAACTATTTTTAACAAATGGCAAAAAGTTTTGATGTATTAATTTGGCATAGCTAGTTTACACTTTACATATTGTCTGATCTTCCTAATTTTTGTTCCACCTATTTTTAACGGAACCAAAAAACAACATTTTTGTGCCGAGTCCTGTCCTTCTCAATCTATCTGTCGCACCAAACATAAGACAAGTTTATGTTATGTCATGTCTCACGTACCAAATTCACCCTAATAGAACATTAAATAAATAACCCAAAGAAAAAAAAATTGGCCCTATGGGAGCCAGCCGGTGTACTGGCTAAAAACCCACCAACCAAAAGGCTCGGTACCTATATGCCGAAGCCGACAAGAGTTCAGGGTTTTTAGGGTTCGGTATTTGTAAACCAATTTCAAAACAAGTACAAAAATCAATATAAACTGGGTGGTAACAATGAAACCAGAGAGCAATGGTAAGTAAATGAATGAATAGAATTTTAACAACCCCTAAAATCAAAGAAAACTACACTAAAAGCTATATATCCCCCTCTAGTTTTATTTCACAAACTAAATACTTTGTATGTTGAGGAGAGGGTGAAATTACCATATTCTCCCTCATCAAATGCTATATATATAGTTCCAATCCAAGCCAAGTGTACAACATTGGGCCGCCATGGCTGAAGCCGGTCGTTTAGACACTGTAATGCCTCAATGATGACTCCAACACCTCCGGGCTCGGGCACACCATTTCCTTCACGCGATTGCCCTTTTTGTAAATCTTGATTGTCGGTACCACCCTCACGTTCTCGGCGCTACCGATTTCCGGACTTTCTTTCAAATCCACCTTTTCATCAAATAAAAGCATACTAGATTAACGTAAAGATCGTCTTTTTCTTTGTTTTCTTGCAGGAACATGTATTATATTGCCTCTGTCCGAAAAAGAAGGGTCCACATTTCTATTTTAGTCTGTCCCAAATATAAGTGGAGTGCCAACTTTCCAATTCTACCCTTATTTATGAGATAGAGAAATGTATTACTCCCTTTGTTAAGGGTAAAATTGTCATTTAGTTAATTAAAAATGTAATAATTACTAAGCTCTAAAACCGTGCGGTGTCTTTCATCGTAGACATGTATATTGGGATGGAAGGAGTATCAACTTATAACACATGCTATGTTGTTGGAGTCCCATATCAGCTAGATACAGACCATGAAACTGTTGGGTTGTGTTGTGTGGGTGTATATATATATATAGTGGGAGGTTCAAATAAGTAATTTGGTTGCATGGGTTGCAAGAAAAACATGGGTTATATAATAACCCACCTATATATATATATCCATTTATATATATATATATATATATATATATATATATGTGTGTGTGTGTGTGTGTGTACCTCACATCTCTCTATAGGCTCAAGAGAGATTCAAAGAAGTTCCACATACCCTAACATATGCATATGTTGAATCAAAGTACATTAAAAATGCCATAAAAGTGCCTTGTTTTTACCTTGAGAAAATTAATAGAGGGATACCGGGAGCAAAGGGTGTCCAAAAACGGAGATATTTTCTTGCACTCAGGATCCGATGACGTTTTGTAAAGAACAACAGAAGCGCCTGTAGTTTTCAGACCAAAAGATTCAACAAATATGAATTGAAAAGTTCACAAATAGCATGGCTGAATGAATACCAAATGAAAACTAACCAGAAGAAGCAACTGCGGCTTTGAACTGATCAAGACCCATAATCCGTTCAACCTCTCCACCAAATTTCATATTATTTACGTCTTCCCCACGAGACTTCCTCAACGCAACTTGAGCACGGAACAACGATTCAGCAATGTCATTGTTGTTTGGAAGTTCTCTCCTCAAAACCTCGTAATCTTTCATGGATTCAGCCCACCTATCGAGCTGTAACTCCAAAATAGGCGTCACACAATTACACCAAACGGGCGATCAAATATATGAATATGACTCCGTTACAAGAAAATACGCTCGTGCTAATTTTCTTGTTTCTTTTGATAAAACAAGAAAAATGATGGAAAGAGCAGTAACGTTTGATACCTTGCTGAATGTGACCGCTCTGCGAAGAAGTGCTTTTGTGTAGTTCGGGTGGATAAGGAGAGCTTGATTGCAATCTTCAAGAGATCGCTCAAATTGGCCGAGCTTGAACCAACAAGCGGCTCTATTGCAATGGAGAACTGGGTTTGAAGGGTCGAGCCTAAGCCCTTCCCCGTAAGCCGAACAAGCTTCCGTGAGCCTTTCTGACTTGAAAAGATCGTTGCCACGAGCTCGAGCTCTAGACACCGACCTAACGTTTTGAAGCAAAACCGCAACCTCAACATTTCGAGGATCAATCCGTCCTGATTTCTCAATCGTGCTAATTGCATTCTCAAATCTTTAAAAATAACAACAAAAAAATAATTGTTAGCATCATTTTCAATTCTTCAAGGATGCAATTGGTATGCAGGTAGGACAGGATTGGCCGGTGAAATAATTGTTCAAGATTTTAGGGTTATAATTTGACAAGGGTAGTTTAGTAATTTACCCAATCCCGTCCCATCTCGTGCCAAATGCACCCCAAATGGTTAAAATCAACCAAATAAACAAATGTTCACCTTCCTAATGCCATGTCAACCTGAGCACGAACAAACAAAATATATGCCTCGGAAAGCATTCCGAAAAATTTAGTTTGGGAGCACGAAACGCTACAAGACGCTTCGAATTTAGGCGCATTTGAAAGGTTTAAATCGGCTTCTTCTAGTTGGCGGAGCTTCAAAAGTGCTTCTGATTTACATGCAAATAGCTGTCAATTCGATATCAAAACATACATTCAGTTATGTTATAATGATGATAATGGTTTGATTACAAACAAAAAAAGGTTCAAGCTAGTTTCGGTTTTTTTTTTACCTCAGAACAAGCATCGGCTCCAGAAGCAATGGCGGCATCACTTTCCCACAAAACACCACTCCAATCTCGAACCCTCCTCAAATCGGTGCACTTACTTAAGTGCTTCTCCACGGCCTGCAATTTCCGTAACTCATTTGGGTCCGGTTGGTGACCGGGAAAACAGAGGTGTTTCCGGGCGTTTTCGACCTGTCCTAAACTGCCGTTGATCACAGAAATTAGATTCGTTTAATGTGCAATTAGGGGAAACAATGAAAGAAGTAAGCTCGTAACCGCACTACAGAAAGAAGATGAAAGAAACTAGAGAATTCACACACTAAAAAGCATACGAACTACAATCGAGCATAAACTTTGAGGATGATGAAGAACACAAGTTGTAAAAACTAATCGGAATATAAGCATAAAGTTTGGATCTTTAAACACAATCATCAAGAACAGCACATGATGATGAATGGAAAACTGTTATACAACGATACCCACTTGTGAAAACTAATCCAACTATAAGCGATTAAGCATAAAGTCTCAATCTTTAACGTGATCATCAAGAACAGCACGAGATCAAATTCCATTAATTTACCAACATAATCGAACCATATGCATAAAGTTTCAATCTTTAATCATGATCATCAAGAACAGCACAATATAATCAATGTAAAACAACCCTATTGCCCAAATATATTTCAGAAAGCAGAGTACGAAATAAGCATATGAGTCTTTATTAATTTATAACTATAAATGGGAATAATGAAGGATAAAATCAAAGAAGAAGATCCTACAAGTTGTCAAGATCACAGATCGCATTGATTTCTTGAAGAAATGAAGATTATCAGATGAAAGATTAAAGGGGTTTTTTTACCTGATGAGAAGAGATCCTAAACGATGGTGAACTCTTATATACCCAGAATCCAATTTAATGGCTTCATCGCATTCTTGGACGGCGTCGGCCAACCGGTTGAGGGAGATGAATGCAGCGGAGCGGTTGCAGCGATAGGCGGCGTTATGAGGTGAAATTGCTATTGCTCGATCGTAGTAACTCAATGCCTCTACAAAATGTCCCTTTTTGTAGTGATCGTTCCCCAACCTTTTTAACTCCTCCGGATCCAAAGATGATCTTCTTGAATTTAAAATGGTAGCAGGATGAGGATGGGTTTCGCCGGTGGATTTGGTGGCGGAACCGCCTCGCATTATGCTGCCGTGGCCGTAATTGGCGGTTCCTAAACCTAACACCTCGGTTTTGGAGCTCCGGCTTGCCATCATACCCGTCTTCACTAGCTTCCCCGATGGGCAAATATTTCCGGTGGGAAGCACATTGGCGACCGCATGAGAAGTAGCTGAGCTTCCACCGGAATGGATTGTTGACTTCAATAGCCGGGAGCCACCACCGGAAAATGTGGGTGAAGTTTCAACCGACAACTCGCCGGAGTGGTTGTTGCCTGAATCTGACCTACAAGGTAGAGTACCGGAACGAGGTCCACGACTGGATACCGAGCCAGATGAGCTGGAACTGGTACTAGCAGCGGGTCCGGGCCCGACCCGTAAAGGCGAAACGGGAGAACCCAAATCGAGTTCTCGGAAGTCGGGTTTATTGGTATTGTCGGCGGCATCGCAAGTGAGCGACTTCCGAAGGCGATCGGAAAGTGTATTGGTCGAAATGGGTTTACCGGAATCCGCCATTTTTAGACCTAATAGTAATATTCTCCTTCTCTCTCAATGATGAGATATGTGTATGTATATATATATATAGAGAGAGAGAGAGATGAAGGTTTAATTAAGGTTTTAATGTCGTCGGAAATGGGTGCCGTTGTGGTTGTGGTTGTGGTTGAGATTGAAATACAACCACCGGCGGAATAGGCCGGAAAGTAACATAGAAGAAGAAGAGGATGGAAAAGAGGGGAAAGAGATGGGGATCTCGTGATTTTAAGGGTGTTTGGGATTGCTTATATTTTTTACTTATTTGCTTATAGCTTTTTTCCACCACAAATAAGCACTTTGGAGTGTTTGGATAAAAAAAAATGAAAACTACTTATAACTTCTCCGCACCACAAATAAGTTGTTTTTGATAAGTCAATCATAACCTACTTATTTGTTTATGCTTATTTCCTTGTCTATCCAAATTACCCTTTTACCCTCAATTATGAATGTTTATAAGTTATTATTTTTATTTTTAAATTATTAATGTTATTTAAGGTAATATTATTTTTTTAAAATTATTAACGTTAATTTTTTTGGTCATTTTACATAAATAAGCAAAAATTTGCCAAACACTAAAAAACTCCTTATTTGCTTATTATGTTTCCACACCATAATAAGCTAATCCAAACACTTTTTTAAAAACTCATTTTCCTCACCACATAAGCAAATAAGCACTTTTAAAAATAAGCATAAGTTAAAAATATAAGCAATCCCAAACACCCCCTAAGACTATCCACAACAACAATCTCAACAAATTCAATCTCAATTAAAATATTACTTTCGCTCTCATCCACTTACATAATATTCAACTCCAATCCAATCTCAAAATTTTCATAATCCAACCACAATCCCCTACAATCCAATCTAATCTACAATATTATTTTACATTTTTTATTTATTTTTTATATTATTTTCATACTTCAACCACAATCCCCTACAATCCAATCTAATCTACAATATTATTTTACAAAAAAATTTATATTATTTTACAAAAATTATATTCTACAGGATGTTGAGAATTCGAAAGAAGATTTTGGAAGTTTGGATCCATAGCAGATAATTGAAAGAAAGTAGCAAGATAACAAGAGGATTGAAATGTAGAGAAAAATTGGTGTGGTGAAAATATGTCAATATTGGTCTCTATTTGTAGATAATTGAAAACCATGAATTTTGGTATATTTTTTAATTTTTAATTAGATAAGTTGTATCTTAAAAATCTAAAACCAACCAATAATAACTTGACATGTGTTAATTTCTTTTAAAAATAAAACATCAAATCTTGTGCAATCTTGGTTCGTTGAGTGAGGCAGATTGGAAGAGATTGAATTGTTGATTTTCTTTTCTATTTATTTTCTTAGAAAATGTTTTGTCTTGCTCTCAATCAGATTGGTTGAGATTGTTGTTGTGGATGGTCTAAGACCATCCCCATCCCATCAACAAACCAAACCAAACTTTTTTTAAATAAGACCAAAATTGACATTTAAAAGAAAAGAAAAATGAAATTCAAACCAAACCACACTCTTCTAAACCGTTTGCTGGTGCAAACTTTGTTTGAAGAATATTTTATTAATAAAACAAGATTTTTTAGATAAATTATATAAGTAGGTGGCAAAATCTAATTGATTGATTTAGATTTTATTAGGATAAAACTTATCTGATTAAAAAGATAACTTTAATAAAAACATTAAAAATTAAAAAATATACCAAAATTCATATTTTTTACTTCCCTACAAATAGAGACCAATTTTGACATATTTTTAACACACCAATCTTTCTCTTCTTTCTGTATTTTCTTTTATTTATTTTCAATTGTAAGTTTTTTATATTTATAATTATGTTTTAAAATATGAAATTATTTTTATTTATTTTTTATTTAAAGTTAAAAGATATATATATATATATATATTCTAAAATATTAAATATATAATTTTTAAGATTGGTTTGGATTTTGAATAAAGTGTAAAAAAGTTAGATTGGATAGTTGGAAGAGAGAGAAATTAGTTGTTTAATAAAGATTGGTTTGGTTTGGTTTGTGAATATACATAGTCTAAAGGGAGAAGCAAAGAGAGGGGGGTGGGGGGAAGCAAAGAGAGGGGGGTGGGGGGGTGGGGGGGGGGGGGGGGGGGGGGGGTTACAGAGAAGGATGGTAGTTTTCCTCTTCTTTTTCTTTTTTCTTACAACAAATTTTTATAGAGAAAATTACTATAATATTTGATTCACTTATATAAGAGTAAACTCTACTTTTGGTCCCTGAGGTTTAGTGATTTATTTAAAACAAATACATGTGGTCTCATAAGTCAAGTTGTGGTGCTCATGGTTTTGATTTTGCCCTAGATTCAGGACCTGGTCACTAACGGGGTTAAATGGCTTCGTTAGTGTCAGGGGCAATTTCGTCATTTCACTATTTCCCTCAAATTTTAATGACACTCGACTCTTCGTCTTCACTAACACTTCACACACTTCAAACTTCAAACCTCACTCTCTTCACACACACTGAACACTGAGCTAAAAACCCTTTAATCGATCAAATTTGTTCCCTGCTCAAGAAACAATGGCGGAACCAATATGGGTTTTAAGGATGGATTTAGCCGAAGGATTTGACCCAAGTGATGTATATGGTAAGCAAACATTCATCTCTGTTTTTCCATTTTTGAAGCAAACATTCTTCATAGCTTTGATCATGTTGATTTTCTATACAGAGCTTTACCCAACAATGATAACAGTAAGGATGAACCATGGAGGTTGCTTTACAAGCTTTCCTGGAAGGAGATACGAGAATGGTAAGACTGATTATGTTGATTTGGTTAACACAGAAGGATTAAATGTAGAGGAGTTTCATTTAATGGTGTTAGCATTAGGGTATGATAAACATGAAATCAAATTTTACCATTTCTTGATTCCTGAAGGTGATATGGATACTGGGTTAAGAGGGTTAGGTAGTAACCAAGATGTGTTCAACCTCTTACAATATGCCCCTGCTATTAAACTCATTGATGTGTTTGTGGAACATGGTAGTTTTCCTCTTCTTTTTCTTTTTTCTTACAACAAATTTTTATAGAGAAAATTACTATAATATTTGATTCACTTATATAAAAGTAAACTCTACTTTTGGTCCCTGAGGTTTAGTGATTTCTTTGAAACAAATACATGTCGTTTCATAAGTCAAGTTGTGGTGCTCATGGTTTTGATTTTGCCCTAGATTCAGGACCTGGTCACTAACGGGGTTAAATGGCTTCGTTAGTGTCAGGGGCAATTTCGTCATTTCACTATTTCCCTCAAATTTTAACGACACTCGACTCTTCGTCTTCACTAACACTTCACACACTTCAAACTTCAAACCTCACTCTCTTCACACACACTGAACACTGAGCTAAAAACCCTTTAATCGATCAAATTTGTTCTCTGCTCAAGAAACAATGGCGGAACCAATATGGGTTTTAAGGATGGATTTAGCCGAAGGATTTGACCCAAGTGATGTATATGGTAAGCAAACATTCATCTCTATTTTTCCATTTTTGAAGCAAACATTCTTCATAGCTTTGATCATGTTGATTTTCTATACAGAGCTTTACCCAACAACGATAACAGTAAGGATGAACCATGGAGGTTGCTTTACAAGCTTTCCTGGAAGGAGATACGAGAATGGTAAGACTGATTATGTTGATTTGGTTAACACAGAAGGATTAAATGTAGAGGAGTTTCATTTAATGGTGTTAGCATTAGAGTATGATAAACATGAAATCAAATTTTACCATTTCTTGATTCCTGAAGGTGATATGGATACTGGGTTAAGAGGGTTAGGTAGTAACCAAGATGTGTTCAACCTCTTACAATATGCCCCTGCTATTAAACTCATTGATGTGTTTGTGGAACATGGTAGGACTAACATGTCAACCCCAAATCAAAGCATGGATCATATAATTCATAGCTTTGATCCTTTCATTGGGGTGGACTCAGAGATACCAGAACAGGAAGAGGAAGTAGGCTTGGACAATGACTTAGACTTGAACCAGGCCTTGGACTTGAACCAGGATTTGGACTTGAACCAGGGGTTGGAATTGATTCAGGGGAGTGACAACCATGATGATATAGAGAGCCATAATAGTAATGAGTATGATGAGGTATTTGGTATAGATGATGACTTGGAGGATTATGTAGATGGTTATGTGGACTGGTTTGGTGTAAATGGAGAGGGAAGTGAAAGTGTGAATGTGGAGGGTGATATTGATCCTTTTGAGGTTGATAATTTTGAATCAGGGGATGACAATGGCATTTTGTGCAAAGGCAGGACCCAAACACAGTGTAAGGAGATTAGCATTCATTTGAGACTAGAAGGGACATAGTGGTGATCAGAAATGATGTTGCAAGACTTAGGGCCGTTTGTAGGGGATCATTGCCAAAGTTAAAGGAGTCCAGTGGGCCTAGTAAGGGAAGAAAGAGTGCTTGGAGAAAGTCCAATGGGCCCTGTTGTCCATGGGTTTTGTATGTATCATGTTCACAAAATGAAGAAACCTGGACTATGAAAACCTATTTTGACACCCATAAATGCTTCCAAACGATGAGTTTTTCTCTTCTTTTTCTTTTTTCTTACAACAAATTTTTATAGAGAAAATTACTATAATATTTGATTCACTTATATAAGAGTAAACTCTACTTTTGGTCCCTGAGGTTTAGTGATTTCTTTGAAACAAATACATGTGGTTTCATAAGTCAAGTTGTGGTGCTCATGGTTTTGATTTTGCCCTAGATTCAGGACCTGGTCACTAACGGGGTTAAATGGCCTCGTTAGTGTCAGGGGCAATTTCGTCATTTCACTATTTCCCTCAAATTTTAACGACACTCGACTCTTCGTCTTCACTAACACTTCACACACTTCAAACTTCAAACCTCACTCTCTTCACACACACTGAACACTGAGCTAAAAACCCTTTAATCGATCAAATTTGTTCTCTGCTCAAGAAACAATGGCGGAACCAATATGGGTTTTAAGGATGGATTTAGCCGAAGGATTTGACCCAAGTGATGTATATGGTAAGCAAACATTCATCTCTATTTTTCCATTTTTGAAGCAAACATTCTTCATAGCTTTGATCATGTTGATTTTCTATACAGAGCTTTACCCAACAACGATAACAGTAAGGATGAACCATGGAGGTTGCTTTACAAGCTTTCCTGGAAGGAGATACGAGAATGGTAAGACTGATTATGTTGATTTGGTTAACACAGAAGGATTAAATGTAGAGGAGTTTCATTTAATGGTGTTAGCATTAGAGTATGATAAACATGAAATCAAATTTTACCATTTCTTGATTCCTGAAGGTGATATGGATACTGGGTTAAGAGGGTTAGGTAGTAACCAAGATGTGTTCAACCTCTTACAATATGCCCCTGCTATTAAACTCATTGATGTGTTTGTGGAAAATGGTAGGACTAACATGTCAACCCCAAATCAAAGCATGGATCATATAATTCATAGCTTTGATACTTTCATTGGGGTGGACTCAGCGATACCAGAACAGGAAGAGGAAGTAGGCTTGGACAATGGCTTAGACTTGAACCAGGCCTTGGACTTGAACCAGGGGTTGGAATTGATTCAGGGAAGTGACAACCATGATGATATAGAGAGCCATAATAGTAATGAGTATGATGAGGTATTTGGTATAGATGATGACTTGGAGGATTATGTAGATGGTTATGTGGACTGGTTTGGTGTAAATGGAGAGGGAAGTGAAAGTGTGAATGTGGAGGGTGATATTGATCCTTTTGAGGTTGATAATTTTGAATCAGGGGATGACAATGGCATTTTGTGCAAAGGCAGGACCCAAACACAGTGTAAGGAGATTGACTTCTATTTAGGCCAGACTTTTGGTAATAAAACAACCATTATCAACCTAATAAGCAGCATTCAATTGAGACTAGAAGGGACATAGTGGTGATCAGAAATGATGCTGCAAGACTTAGGGCCGTTTGTAGGGGATCATTGCCAAAGTTAAAGGAGTCTAGTGGGCCTAGTAAGGGAAGAAAGAGTGCTTGGAGAAAGTCCAATGGGCCCTGTTGTCCATGGGTTTTGTATGTATCATGTTCACAAAATGAAGAAACCTGGACTATGAAAACCTATTTTGACACCCATAAATGCTTCCAAACGAGGAGTTTTTCTCTTCTTTTTCTTTTTTCTTACAACAAATTTTTATAGAGAAAATTACTATAATATTTGATTCACTTATATAAAAGTAAACTCTACTTTTGGTCCCTGAGGTTTAGTGATTTCTTTGAAACAAATACATGTCGTTTCATAAGTCAAGTTGTGGTGCTCATGGTTTTGATTTTGCCCTAGATTCAGGACCTGGTCACTAACGGGGTTAAATGGCTTCGTTATTGTCAGGGGCAATTTCGTCATTTCACTATTTCCCTCAAATTTTAACGACACTCGACTCTTCGTCTTCACTAACACTTCACACACTTCAAACTTCAAACCTCACTCTCTTCACACACACTGAACACTGAGCTAAAAACCCTTTAATCGATCAAATTTGTTCTCTGCTCAAGAAACAATGGCGGAACCAATATGGGTTTTAAGGATGGATTTAGCCGAAGGATTTGACCCAAGTGATGTATATGGTAAGCAAACATTCATCTCTGTTTTTCCATTTTTGAAGCAAACATTCTTCATAGCTTTGATCATGTTGATTTTCTATACAGAGCTTTACCCAACAACGATAACAGTAAGGATGAACCATGGAGGTTGCTTTACAAGCTTTCCTGGAAGGAGATACGAGAATGGTAAGACTGATTATGTTGATTTGGTTAACACAGAAGGATTAAATGTAGAGGAGTTTCATTTAATGGTGTTAGCATTAGGGTATGATAAACATGAAATCAAATTTTACCATTTCTTGATTCCTGAAGGTGATATGGATACTGGGTTAAGAGGGTTAGGTAGTAACCAAGATGTGTTCAACCTCTTACAATATGCCCCTGCTATTAAACTCATTGATGTGTTTGTGGAACATGGTAGGACTAACATGTCAACCCCAAATCAAAGCATGGATCATATAATTCATAGCTTTGATCCTTTCATTGGGGTGGACTCAGAGATACCAGAACAGGAAGAGGAAGTAGGCTTGGACAATGGCTTAGACTTGAACCAGGCCTTGGACTTGAACCAGGATTTGGACTTGAACCAGGGGTTGGAATTGATTCAGGGAAGTGACAACCATGATGATATAGAGAGCCATAATAGTAATGAGTATGATGAGGTATTTGGTATAGATGATGACTTGGAGGATTATGTAGATGGTTATGTGGACTGGTTTGGTGTAAATGGAGAGGGAAGTGAAAGTGTGAATGTGGAGGGTGATATTGATCCTTTTGAGGTTGATAATTTTGAATCAGGGGATGACAATGGCAGTTTGTGCAAAGGCAGGACCCAAACACAGTGTAAGGAGATTGACTTCTATTTAGGCCAGACTTTTGGTAATAAAACAACCATTATCAACCTAATAAGCAGCATTCAATTGAGACTAGAAGGGACATAGTGGTGATCAGAAATGATGCTGCAAGACTTAGGGCCGTTTGTAGGGGATCATTGCCAAAGTTAAAGGAGTCTAGTGGGCCTAGTAAGGGAAGAAAGAGTGCTTGGAGAAAGTCCAATGGGCCCTGTTGTCCATGGGTTTTGTATGTATCATGTTCACAAAATGAAGAAACCTGGACTATGAAAACCTATTTTGACACCCATAAATGCTTCCAAACGAGGAGTTTTTCTCTTCTTTTTCTTTTTTCTTACAACAAATTTTTATAGAGAAAATTACTATAATATTTGATTCACTTATATAAGAGTAAACTCTACTTTTGGTCCCTGAGGTTTAGTGATTTCTTTGAAACAAATACATGTCGTTTCATAAGTCAAGTTGTGGTGCTCATGGTTTTGATTTTGCCCTAGATTCAGGACCTGGTCACTAACGGGGTTAAATGGCTTCGTTAGTGTCAGGGGCAATTTCGTCATTTCACTATTTCCCTCAAATTTTAACGACACTCGACTCTTCGTCTTCACTAACACTTCACACACTTCAAACTTCAAACCTCACTCTCTTCACACACACTGAACACTGAGCTAAAAACCCTTTAATCGATCAAATTTGTTCTCTGCTCAAGAAACAATGGCGGAACCAATATGGGTTTTAAGGATGGATTTAGCCGAAGGATTTGACCCAAGTGATGTATATGGTAAGCAAACATTCATCTCTGTTTTTCCATTTTTGAAGCAAACATTCTTCATAGCTTTGATCATGTTGATTTTCTATACAGAGCTTTACCCAACAACGATAACAGTAAGGATGAACCATGGAGGTTGCTTTACAAGCTTTCCTGGAAGGAGATACGAGAATGGTAAGACTGATTATGTTGATTTGGTTAACACAGAAGGATTAAATGTAGAGGAGTTTCATTTAATGGTGTTAGCATTAGGGTATGATAAACATGAAATCAAATTTTACCATTTCTTGATTCCTGAAGGTGATATGGATACAGGGTTAAGAGGGTTAGGTAGTAACCAAGATGTGTTCAACCTCTTACAATATGCCCCTGCTATTAAACTCATTGATGTGTTTGTGGAACATGGTAGGACTAACATGTCAACCCCAAATCAAAGCATGGATCATATAATTCATAGCTTTCATCCTTTCATTGGGGTGGACTCAGAGATACCAGAACAGGAAGAGGAAGTAGGCTTGGACAATGGCTTAGACTTGAACCAGGCCTTGGACTTGAACCAGGATTTGGACTTGAACCAGGGGTTGGAATTGATTCAGGGAAGTGACAACCATGATGATATAGAGAGCCATAATAGTAATGAGTATGATGAGGTATTTGGTATAGATGATGACTTGGAGGATTATGTAGATGGTTATGTGGACTGGTTTGGTGTAAATGGAGAGGGGAGTGAAAGTGTGAATGTGGAGGGTGATATTGATCCTTTTGAGGTTGATAATTTTGAATCAGGGGATGACAATGGCAGTTTGTGCAAAGGCAGGACCCAAACACAGTGTAAGGAGATTGACTTCTATTTAGGCCAGACTTTTGGTAATAAAACAACCATTATCAACCTAATAAGCAGCATTCAATTGAGACTAGAAGGGACATAGTGGTGATCAGAAATGATGCTGCAAGACTTAGGGCCGTTTGTAGGGGATCATTGCCAAAGTTAAAGGAGTCTAGTGGGCCTAGTAAGGGAAGAAAGAGTGCTTGGAGAAAGTCCAATGGGCCCTGTTGTCCATGGGTTTTGTATGTATCATGTTCACAAAATGAAGAAACCTGGACTATGAAAACCTATTTTGACACCCATAAATGCTTCCAAACGAGGAGTTTTTCTCTTCTTTTTCTTTTTTCTTACAACAAATTTTTATAGAGAAAATTACTATAATATTTGATTCACTTATATAAGAGTAAACTCTACTTTTGGTCCCTGAGGTTTAGTGATTTCTTTGAAACAAATACATGTCGTTTCATAAGTCAAGTTGTGGTGCTCATGGTTTTGATTTTGCCCTAGATTCAGGACCTGGTCACTAACGGGGTTAAATGGCTTCGTTAGTGTCAGGGGCAATTTCGTCATTTCACTATTTCCCTCAAATTTTAACGACACTCGACTCTTCGTCTTCACTAACACTTCACACACTTCAAACTTCAAACCTCACTCTCTTCACACACACTGAACACTGAGCTAAAAACCCTTTAATCGATCAAATTTGTTCTCTGCTCAAGAAACAATGGCGGAACCAATATGGGTTTTAAGGATGGATTTAGCCGAAGGATTTGACCCAAGTGATGTATATGGTAAGCAAACATTCATCTCTGTTTTTCCATTTTTGAAGCAAACATTCTTCATAGCTTTGATCATGTTGATTTTCTATACAGAGCTTTACCCAACAACGATAACAGTAAGGATGAACCATGGAGGTTGCTTTACAAGCTTTCCTGGAAGGAGATACGAGAATGGTAAGACTGATTATGTTGATTTGGTTAACACAGAAGGATTAAATGTAGAGGAGTTTCATTTAATGGTGTTAGCATTAGGGTATGATAAACATGAAATCAAATTTTACCATTTCTTGATTCCTGAAGGTGATATGGATACAGGGTTAAGAGGGTTAGGTAGTAACCAAGATGTGTTCAACCTCTTACAATATGCCCCTGCTATTAAACTCATTGATGTGTTTGTGGAACATGGTAGGACTAACATGTCAACCCCAAATCAAAGCATGGATCATATAATTCATAGCTTTCATCCTTTCATTGGGGTGGACTCAGAGATACCAGAACAGGAAGAGGAAGTAGGCTTGGACAATGGCTTAGACTTGAACCAGGCCTTGGACTTGAACCAGGATTTGGACTTGAACCAGGGGTTGGAATTGATTCAGGGAAGTGACAACCATGATGATATAGAGAGCCATAATAGTAATGAGTATGATGAGGTATTTGGTATAGATGATGACTTGGAGGATTATGTAGATGGTTATGTGGACTGGTTTGGTGTAAATGGAGAGGGAAGTGAAAGTGTGAATGTGGAGGGTGATATTGATCCTTTTGAGGTTGATAATTTTGAATCAGGGGATGACAATGGCAGTTTGTGCAAAGGCAGGACCCAAACACAGTGTAAGGAGATTGACTTCTATTTAGGCCAGACTTTTGGTAATAAAACAACCATTATCAACCTAATAAGCAGCATTCAATTGAGACTAGAAGGGACATAGTGGTGATCAGAAATGATGCTGCAAGACTTAGGGCCGTTTGTAGGGGATCATTGCCAAAGTTAAAGGAGTCTAGTGGGCCTAGTAAGGGAAGAAAGAGTGCTTGGAGAAAGTCCAATGGGCCCTGTTGTCCATGGGTTTTGTATGTATCATGTTCACAAAATGAAGAAACCTGGACTATGAAAACCTATTTTGACACCCATAAATGCTTCCAAACGAGGAGTTTTTCTCTTCTTTTTCTTTTTTCTTACAACAAATTTTTATAGAGAAAATTACTATAATATTTGATTCACTTATATAAGAGTAAACTCTACTTTTGGTCCCTGAGGTTTAGTGATTTCTTTGAAACAAATACATGTGGTTTCATAAGTCAAGTTGTGGTGCTCATGGTTTTGATTTTGCCCTAGATTCAGGACCTGGTCACTAACGGGGTTAAATGGCTTCGTTAGTGTCAGGGGCAATTTCGTCATTTCACTATTTCCCTCAAATTTTAACGACACTCGACTCTTCGTCTTCACTAACACTTCACACACCTCAAACTTCAAACCTCACTCTCTTCACACACACTGAACACTGAGCTAAAAACCCTTTAATCGATCAAATTTGTTCCCTGCTCAAGAAACAATGGCGAAACCAATATGGGTTTTAAGGATGGATTTAGCCGAAGGATTTGACCCAAGTGATGTATATGGTAAGCAAACATTCATCTCTGTTTTTCCATTTTTGAAGCAAACATTCTTCATAGCTTTGATCATGTTGATTTTCTATACAGAGCTTTACCCAACAACGATAACAGTAAGGATGAACCATGGAGGTTGCTTTACAAGCTTTCCTGGAAGGAGATACGAGAATGGTAAGACTGATTATGTTGATTTGGTTAACACAGAAGGATTAAATGTAGAGGAGTTTCATTTAATGGTGTTAGCATTAGGGTATGATAAACATGAAATCAAATTTTACCATTTCTTGATTCCTGAAGGTGATATGGATACTGGGTTAAGAGGGTTAGGTAGTAACCAAGATGTGTTCAACCTCTTACAATATGCCCCTGCTATTAAACTCATTGATGTGTTTGTGGAACATGGTAGGACTAACATGTCAACCCCAAATCAAAGCATGGATCATATAATTCATAGCTTTGATCCTTTCATTGGGGTGGACTCAGAGATACCAGAACAGGAAGAGGAAGTAGGCTTGGACAATGGCTTAGACTTGAACCAGGCCTTGGACTTGAACCAGGATTTGGACTTGAACCAGGGGTTGGAATTGATTCAGGGAAGTGACAACCATGATGATATAGAGAGCCATAATAGTAATGAGTATGATGAGGTATTTGGTATAGATGATGACTTGGAGGATTATGTAGATGGTTATGTGGACTGGTTTGGTGTAAATGGAGAGGGAAGTGAAAGTGTGAATGTGGAGGGTGATATTGATCCTTTTGAGGTTGATAATTTTGAATCAGGGGATGACAATGGCAGTTTGTGCAAAGGCAGGACCCAAACACAGTGTAAGGAGATTGACTTCTATTTAGGCCAGACTTTTGGTAATAAAACAACCATTATCAACCTAATAAGCAGCATTCAATTGAGACTAGAAGGGACATAGTGGTGATCAGAAATGATGCTGCAAGACTTAGGGCCGTTTGTAGGGGATCATTGCCAAAGTTAAAGGAGTCTAGTGGGCCTAGTAAGGGAAGAAAGAGTGCTTGGAGAAAGTCCAATGGGCCCTGTTGTCCATGGGTTTTGTATGTATCATGTTCACAAAATGAAGAAACCTGGACTATAAAAACCTATTTTGACACCCATAAATGCTTCCAAACGAGGAGTTTTTCTCTTCTTTTTCTTTTTTCTTACAACAAATTTTTATAGAGAAAATTACTATAATATTTGATTCACTTATATAAGAGTAAACTCTACTTTTGGTCCCTGAGGTTTAGTGATTTCTTTGAAACAAATACATGTGGTTTCATAAGTCAAGTTGTGGTGCTCATGGTTTTGATTTTGCCCTAGATTCAGGACCTGGTCACTAACGGGGTTAAATGGCTTCGTTAGTGTCAGGGGCAATTTCGTCATTTCACTATTTCCCTCAAATTTTAACGACACTCGACTCTTCGTCTTCACTAACACTTCACACACCTCAAACTTCAAACCTCACTCTCTTCACACACACTGAACACTGAGCTAAAAACCCTTTAATCGATCAAATTTGTTCCCTGCTCAAGAAACAATGGCGAAACCAATATGGGTTTTAAGGATGGATTTAGCCGAAGGATTTGACCCAAGTGATGTATATGGTAAGCAAACATTCATCTCTGTTTTTCCATTTTTGAAGCAAACATTCTTCATAGCTTTGATCATGTTGATTTTCTATACAGAGCTTTACCCAACAACGATAACAGTAAGGATGAACCATGGAGGTTGCTTTACAAGCTTTCCTGGAAGGAGATACGAGAATGGTAAGACTGATTATGTTGATTTGGTTAACACAAAAGGATTAAATGTAGAGGAGTTTCATTTAATGGTGTTAGCATTAGGGTATGATAAACATGAAATCAAATTTTACCATTTCTTGATTCCTGAAGGTGATATGGATACTGGGTTAAGAGGGTTAGGTAGTAACCAAGATGTGTTCAACCTCTTACAATATGCCCCTGCTATTAAACTCATTGATGTGTTTGTGGAACATGGTAGGACTAACATGTCAACCCCAAATCAAAGCATGGATCATATAATTCATAGCTTTGATCCTTTCATTGGGGTGGACTCAGAGATACCAGAACAGGAAGAGGAAGTAGGCTTGGACAATGGCTTAGACTTGAACCAGGCCTTGGACTTGAACCAGGATTTGGACTTGAACCAGGGGTTGGAATTGATTCAGGGAAGTGACAACCATGATGATATAGAGAGCCATAATAGTAATGAGTATGATGAGGTATTTGGTATAGATGATGACTTGGAGGATTATGTAGATGGTTATGTGGACTGGTTTGGTGTAAATGGAGAGGGAAGTGAAAGTGTGAATGTGGAGGGTGATATTGATCCTTTTGAGGTTGATAATTTTGAATCAGGGGATGACAATGGCAGTTTGTGCAAAGGCAGGACCCAAACACAGTGTAAGGAGATTGACTTCTATTTAGGCCAGACTTTTGGTAATAAAACAACCATTATCAACCTAATAAGCAGCATTCAATTGAGACTAGAAGGGACATAGTGGTGATCAGAAATGATGCTGCAAGACTTAGGGCCGTTTGTAGGGGATCATTGCCAAAGTTAAAGGAGTCTAGTGGGCCTAGTAAGGGAAGAAAGAGTGCTTGGAGAAAGTCCAATGGGCCCTGTTGTCCATGGGTTTTGTATGTATCATGTTCACAAAATGAAGAAACCTGGACTATGAAAACCTATTTTGACACCCATAAATGCTTCCAAACGAGGAGTTTTTCTCTTCTTTTTCTTTTTTCTTACAACAAATTTTTATAGAGAAAATTACTATAATATTTGATTCACTTATATAAGAGTAAACTCTACTTTTGGTCCCTGAGGTTTAGTGATTTCTTTGAAACAAATACATGTGGTTTCACAAGTCAAGTTGTGGTGCTCATGGTTTTGATTTTGCCCTAGATTCAGGACCTGGTCACTAACGGGGTTAAATGGCTTCGTTAGTGTCAGGGGCAATTTCGTCATTTCACTATTTCCCTCAAATTTTAACGACACTCGACTCTTCGTCTTCACTAACACTTCACACACTTCAAACTTCAAACCTCACTCTCTTCACACACACTGAACACTGAGCTAAAAACCCTTTAATCGATCAAATTTGTTCCCTGCTCAAGAAACAATGGCGGAACCAATATGGGTTTTAAGGATGGATTTAGCCGAAGGATTTGACCCAAGTGATGTATATGGTAAGGAAACATTCATCTCCGTTTTTCCATTTTTGAAGCAAACATTCTTCATAGCTTTGATCATGTTGATTTTCTATACAGAGCTTTACCCAACAATGATAACAGTAAGGATGAACCATGGAGGTTGCTTTACAAGCTTTCCTGGAAGGAGATACGAGAATGGTAAGACTGATTATGTTGATTTGGTTAACACAGAAGGATTAAATGTAGAAGAGTTTCATTTAATGGTGTTAGCATTAGGGTATGATAAACATGAAATCAAATTTTACCATTTCTTGATTCCTGAAGGTGATATGGATACTGGGTTAAGAGGGTTAGGTAGTAACCAAGATGTGTTCAACCTCTTACAATATGCCCCTGCTATTAAACTCATTGATGTGTTTGTGGAACATGGTAGGACTAACATGTCAACCCCAAATCAAAGCATGGATCATATAATTCATAGCTTTGATCCTTTCATTGGGGTGGACTCAGAGATACCAGAACAGGAAGAGGAAGTAGGCTTGGACAATGGCTTAGACTTGAACCAGGCCTTGGACTTGAACCAAGATTTGGACTTGAACCAGGGGTTGGAATTGATTCAGGGAAGTGACAACCATGATGATATAGAGAGCCATAATAGTAATGAGTATGATGAGGTATTTGGTATAGATGATGACTTGGAGGATTATGTAGATGGTTATGTGGACTGGTTTGGTGTAAATGGAGAGGGAAGTGAAAGTGTGAATGTGGAGGGTGATATTGATCCTTTTGAGGTTGATAATTTTGAATCAGGGGATGACAATGGAAGTTTGTGCAAAGGCAGGACCCAAACACAGTGTAAGGAGATTGACTTCTATTTAGGCCAGACTTTTGGTAATAAAACAACCATTATCAACCTAATCAAGCAGCATTCAATTGAGACTAGAAGGGACATAGTGGTGATCAGAAATGATGCTGCAAGACTTAGGGCCGTTTGTAGGGGATCATTGCCAAAGTTAAAGGAGTCTAGTGGGCCTAGTAAGGGAAGAAAGAGTGCTTGGAGAAAGTCCAATGGGCCCTGTTGTCCATGGGTTTTGTATGTATCATGTTCACAAAATGAAGAAACCTGGACTATGAAAACCTATTTTGACACCCATAAATGCTTCCAAACGAGGAGTTTTTCTCTTCTTTTTCTTTTTTCTCACAACAAATTTTTATAGAGAAAATTACTATAATATTTGATTCACTTATATAAGAGTAAACTATACTTTTGGTCCCTGAGGTTTAGTGATTTCTTTGAAACAAATACATGTGGTTTCATAAGTCAAGTTGTGGTGCTCATGGTTTTGATTTTGCCCTAGATTCAGGACCTGGTCACTAACGGGGTTAAATGGCTTCATTAGTGTCAGGGGCAATTTCGTCATTTCACTATTTCCCTCAAATTTTAACGACACTCGACTCTTCGTCTTCACTAACACTTCACACACTTCAAACTTCAAACCTCACTCTCTTCACACACACTGAACACTGAGCTAAAAACCCTTTAATCGATCAAATTTGTTCCCTGCTCAAGAAACAATGGCGAAACCAATATGGGTTTTAAGGATGGATTTAGCCGAAGGATTTGACCCAAGTGATGTATATGGTAAGCAAACATTCATCTCTATTTTTCCATTTTTGAAGCAAACATTCTTCATAGCTTTGATCATGTTGATTTTCTATACAGAGCTTTACCCAACAACGATAACAGTAAGGATGAACCATGGAGGTTGCTTTACAAGCTTTCCTGGAAGGAGATACGAGAATGGTAAGACTGATTATGTTGATTTGGTTAACACAGAAGGATTAAATGTAGAGGAGTTTCATTTAATGGTGTTAGCATTAGGGTATGATAAACATGAAATCAAATTTTACCATTTCTTGATTCCTGAAGGTGATATGGATACTGGGTTAAGAGGGTTAGGTAGTAACCAAGATGTGTTCAACCTCTTACAATATGCCCCTGCTATTAAACTCATTGATGTGTTTGTGGAACATGGTAGGACTAACATGTCAACCCCAAATCAAAGCATGGATCATATAATTCATAGCTTTGATCCTTTCATTGGGATGGACTCAGAGATACCAGAACAGGAAGATGAAGTAGGCTTGGACAATGGCTTAGACTTGAACCAGGCCTTGGACTTGAACCAGGATTTGGACTTGAACCAGGGGTTGGAATTGATTCAGGGAAGTGACAACCATAATGATATAGAGAGCCATAATAGTAATGAGTATGATGAGGTATTTTGTATAGATGATGACTTGGAGGATTATGTAGATGGTTATGTGGACTGGTTTGGTGTAAATGGAGAGGGAAGTGAAAGTGTGAATGTGGAGGGTGATATTGATCCTTTTGAGGTTGATAATTTTGAATCAGGGGATGACAATGGCAGTTTGTGCAAAGGCAGGACCCAAACACAGTGTAAGGAGATTGACTTCTATTTAGGCCAGACTTTTGGTAATAAAACAACCATTATCAACCTAATCAAGCAGCATTCAATTGAGACTAGAAGGGACATAGTGGTGATCAGAAATGATGCTGCAAGACTTAGGGCCGTTTGTAGGGGATCATTGCCAAAGTTAAAGGAGTCCAGTGGGCCTAGTAAGGGAAGAAAGAGTGCTTGGAGAAAGTCCAATGGGCCCTGTTGTCCATGGGTTTTGTATGTATCATGTTCACAAAATGAAGAAACCTGGACTATGAAAACCTATTTTGACACCCATAAATGCTTCCAAACGAGGGAAGTTGGTATGGCCACTGCACAATTCCTCTCAAAGCACATAACATAGCAGATCAAGGTAGATCCAAATATGCCATTGAAGGCAATTCAATCCCACTTATCAGAGAAATTTGAGATCTATGTGTCACCTAGCAAGGCAATGAGGGCAAAAAAGATGGCCATGAAGAAGATCTGGGGAGACTATGGGGCACAGTACCAACACCTGAGGGATTACCTATCTGAGGTAAAAAGATGCAACCCTGACACAACAGTTAAGATGGAAGTTGAGGAAGAACCCAATCCAGCTAGTGAAACCAGGAAATTCAAAAGGGTATACATATGTTTAGGTTCTTTGAAGAGAGGATTCAGGGCAGGTAGAAGGGATCTGTTGGGACTAGATGGTACTTTTATGAAAGGTCCATTTCCAAGGCAAATTCTAACAGCAGTGGGCATTGACCCAAATCAGGGCATATATCCAGTGGCATATGCCATAGTAGAGGCTGAGAATACAAGTTCATGGATGTGGTTCTTAGAATGCCTTGGAGATGACCTTGATCTTCAAAGAAATTCCAACTTCACTTTCATTAGTGACTGACAAAATGTATGAACTTATTTCCTCTGTTTTTGTAATTGAGTTGTATTTTGATTGTTACACTATTTTGAAAATAGGGCATTCTTCCAGCAATTGCCAATTTGTTCCCTTCTGCTGAGCATAGATACTGCCTCAGGCATATTCATGATAACATGAAACATCAGTGGAAAGGGAAAGCATACAAGGATCACTTATGGCAATGTGCAACAGCTCCCACTGTCCCACAGTTTAAGACTGCAATGGAAAGTTTGAGAATGTTTAATTCAGACTGCTTTGAATATTTGAACAAGATCCCTCCTCAATCCTGGAGCAGATCACACTTTACAGGTATATTTCAACCTATTTTTACTTTGGTAAGTATATATGTCAACTTGTTTTTGCTTTGGTAACATATTTCAACCTGTTTATACTTTGGTAACATGCAGGTGTCACTCTGATGTGTTATTGAATAACATGTGTGAGGTATTCAATAGACAAATTGTTGATGCTAGGGATAAACCAATTTATTCATGTCTGGAATACATTAGAGTGTATCTAATGAAGAGGATATTGAATGTATGCAAAGTGATAGAGAGTTGTGATGGCCCACTTACCCCAACTGCAAACAAAATCTTGGAGACTGCCAAGAAAGAGGCATCCAAATATCAAGTCTAGTTTAGTGGAGGAAATAGGTACCAGGTATGTATACTAAATTATAGGTTATTATGCTTTGTTTTAATGGTATTTACTGGATAATAACTTATTATGCTTTGTTTTAATGGTATTTACTGGATAATAGGTTTCTGGCCCTTGGAATGACCAATGCATAGTAGATGTGAGAGCAAGGACATGTTCATGTAGGAGGTGGGAGTTAACTGGAATTCCATGCAAGCATGATGTGGCTACAAACTGGAACATGGGAGCAAATGGTAACAATGTGTTACCTGAAGATTGGGTTGAGCATGTATACAGAGTAAGCACATGGAGGGAAATGTATAGCTTCAAGATCGAGCCAATCAATTGAAGCCTGCTATGGGAGAAAGGTGACTGGGCAACAACTTTAATCCCACCAACTCACCATAAACAGATTGGGAGACCAAAGAAGAAGAGAAGGAAGACACATGAGGAGTTGTCTCAGAGGAGTGGGGACACTGGTAAACTTCCTAGGAAAGGGAAGACTGTGACTTGTGATAAGTGAAAGAATCAAGGACACAATTCCAAGACTTGTAAAGGACAAGGAGGATAAGGAGGGAAAGGAGGACACGGAGGGAAAGCAGGGAAAGCAGGGCCTTCACAGGAAAGAATTAGACAAATTCATGGTTTGGTTGGTATATATGGTAGTTATGGTTTGGTTGTATGGTTGAAACGGTTAGTTTGGTGGTTTGGTGTTGGTTGAAAACAATTAGTTTATCTGTTTATGTCTTAGGTTGGTATGTATGGTATTTATGGTTGAAACAATAGCTTTGGTTTGGTATTTACTGGTATGGTATTGAAAACAATTAGTTTTGTGTTTACTCTTTGTGTTATGTTGTGTCCCAAAACAAAGTGGAATTGTATATGTTATCTTGTTTTTGTGTTATCAACAAAGGTACCAAAACAGGTTAGAGTTCTGTTATGTTGTGTACCAAAACAGGTTTGGTTTTGTGTCTTTTTTTTACCAAAACAGGTCATATATCTGTGTCTTGCAGGTGACCAAAACAGGTTTGGTTTTGTGTTATCAACAAAGGTACGAAAAATAGTTGGATCAAACCACCAAAACATTCACCTACTTTTATAACAAATAGGATGTCATTACAAATAGTACCAACACACCTAGTTTTATAACAAACAGGAGATGATTACACAAAACTAATGCATACATTGTTCCCCAAATGCTAACCCATACACACCTAGTTTTATACCATCCACATCATTAAGAACACTAATGTACCATCCCCTAAATGTATGCATTGTTCCCCAAAAGCTAACCCATACACACAAAACAGATAATGTCAATGCTAAATGCATGAAATACACAAATAAACTCCAAGTGATGACCAAGAGCAGATTCAACTTCAAAATTTCCTTGTCTTTCTCTCTGACACATTCTTCAGCTCTGTTTTTGGCTTTGAGTAGCCCAGGAATGACATCAATGGACCTTGAACAAATAGGTGGATCAAACCACCCAAAAAAGGAACATTGGCCCTGTTAACAGAAAAAACTAACTTTTATTAGCTAAGCATGACTACTTGCAGAAAATGTAGAAAATCGTAACAGTGTACCATTCTTCCACATGTATAGAACCTTCGACCAGGATTTGCGGTGGTCCATGATGTTTCCACAGCTGCTTCACATCCACAATAACATGGCACCATGATTGTTAAAGAAGAAGAAGTGTTGAATCGTCAAAGGAGGAGGAAATAGGAAGATGGAAGTTAACAGAAGGAATGAAGTGAAGAAGAAGAAGAAGAAGGAATAAGGAAGGCGGGTTAAAATAGGAGGGAAATAGTGAAATGACGAAATTGCCCCTGACACTAACGAAGCCATTTAACCCCGTTAGTGACCAGGTCCTGAATATAGGGCAAAATGAAAACCATGAGCACCACAACTTGACTTATGAAACCACATGTATTTGTTTCAAAGAAATCACTAAACCTCAGGGACCAAAAGTAGAGTTTACTCCTTATATAAATATAATTTTTAATAAACAAATTAGTATTATAAATACATAATAATATAAAAAGAGTAAATTACATATTTGGTCCCTATGGTATATTGGTTTTAACACTCTGAATCCTAAAATGAAATATCTATGGATGCGTGGTTTACACTTTATATCGTGTTTAGTCCCTAAAATTAACTCCGTTTGAAATCTCTCCATTAAAGTGGTCATGTGGAAGGCACATGATGGGTACACATGATGGGTAGTTTGGTCATCTAATCCATTTTCCTCATTTTACATTAAAAATAAAAAAATAAACACCAATAAGATTTTGCCATGTGTCCTTCTTCCCTCTCCCTCTACCCTTTTGTCGCTTAAGAGGTTTTTCGGTAACTATTATGACAACCTTCAACTTGCAACTTTTTTTTCTTTATGCCTCCTCGTTTTTCAACCCCCAACAATATTTCAAAAACTAAATTAATTCCAAAATTAAATCATCATAAATTATCATTAACATTATCAATGCAACATAAACAAATTGAGGAGAAGAAATTGAGAAGAACAAATTAAGAAACAATTGTCAAATACAAACCCCAAATTTGTCATATACAAACCCACTTAAAACATATATATAAAAAAAACCTAAATGGCTAATACAAACTCTAAATTGAAAAATCCAAAACAAACCATATTGAGGAGCAGATGTTGTGGTTGCAACGATGGGGGTGGGAACGAAAACAGGGTTCATCGAGAAGAGGGAAAATAAGTGGACGAAGACGAAGAAGACGAGGGACGAGAAGGGGGGATCGATCTGTGGTCGCTGGAGATATTTCTCGATTTGTGTTCCCCAAAGGGGGAGGGGGGATGAGGTCGATGGAGGCCGCCGACGTTTGCAGGGGGAAGAAAAAGAAGACGATGGACGAGAACCTGTTGCCTCCTTTGGCTGTTTCTAAGTCATGGAAATGCATTTTTCTCAAACCCGATGCCTCTCATGGCTGCTTCTAAGGCAACATGCATCGAGATGCAACTTTCACGATCCCTTTTTCTGCAACCCTAAGTCGTCCATGTGTTCACAAAACCTTAATTCATCCCCGTCCATCTCTTCCAGTCACCAGAAGGTCATATTTCATCCCTGTTATAATAAAATGTTTTATTACATATTTGGTCCATGTGGTTTAAGTTTAAAAAGGTAAAATATTAAAAAAATAGACTAAATGACAAAAATACCCATCATGTGTCTTGCACATGGGTACTTTAACGGGGAGATTTCAATCGGAGTTAGTTTTAAGGACTCAACACGATATAAAGTGTAAACCACGAGGATGCAATCCATAGACATTTTATTTTAGAAACTCAAAGTGTTAAAACCACTTAACAGATGGACCAAATATGTAATTTACTTTATAAAAAATGTATTAGAAATTATCTATGAGCATTCCATTGGATTTTTTTATGTTGTCACTTTGATTATTGTTGAAAGTCAAATATAAAAAAAATCTCACTTTTATACATTTTGTATATTAGCTCTCTATATTAATTTTATTACTCCATTTCTTACATATACATTAGAGTAAATTACATAAATCGTCCCTGATGTTTGGTCACTTTTTGGATATAGTCCCTATTTCCAAAAAATTACACTGAGCGTCCCTAAGGTTTGACAAACCGCACGGAATTGGTCCCTCCCTCTAACGCCGTTTCTTTTTCAGCCGTTAAGTTGATCACGTGAGTGGCATGTGAGGGGTAAAATAGTCATTTTACTGTTCATCATCTCCTAAAAGTGACCACCACCACCACCACCATCATCAACCCATCACCACCACCATCATCAACCCACCACCACCACCATCAACCCATCACCACCATCGTCAACCCACAACCATCATATTTCTTTCTTCTCACTTTCTTTATATATACACACACAGATACAATATATATATATATATATATACATATACATACACACAGAAATATATATATATATATATATATATATATATATATATATATATATATATACATATACATACACACAGACAGAAAGAAAAGTTTAATGGGGTTTGACATTTGGATGTGTTTTAATTCATAAAACCATTCCAAACCTTCTTGTTTTTGCATTTGGAAAAGAAATAAATTTTCAGTTTCGATTTTGGTTGAGAAATCTGCATGTTTCAGCATCGCCGGAGCACTCGCCGGAAAACCGGACTTCGTCGGAAATCAACATCTTCACCGGATTTCTGCATAAATTTCATCTCAAATTGATTTATTTTGATATTTTGATCGAGAAGCAACATCCATAATGGATTTCCATCAATATTTTATTAAGTACGGTGTGTTGGAAGAGCTCGCCGGAAAAACGAGTTTAGCCGGAAAAACGAGTTTAGCCGGAAAATGATGATGGTGGTGGTGGTGGTGATAGGTTGATGGTGGTGGTGGTGATGGGTTGATGATGTTCGTGGTGGTGGTGATGGGTTGATGATGGTGGTGGTGGTTGTGGTGGTGGTGGTGATGGGTTGATGGTGGTGGTGGTGATGGGTTGATGATGGTGGTGGTGATGGGGTGATGGTGGTGGTGGTGGTGATGGGTTGATGATGGTGGTGGTGGTGGTGGTCACTTTTAGGAGATGATGAACAGTAAAATGACTATTTTACCCCTCACATGCCACTCACGTGATCAACTTAACGGCTGAAAAAGAAACGGCGTTAGAGGGAGGGACCAATTTCGTGCGGTTTGTCAAACCTTAGGGACGCTCAGTGTAATTTTTTGGAAATAGGGACTATATCCAAAAAGTGACCAAACATCATGGACGATTTATGTAATTTACTCTATACGTTATTATGTTAATATGTTTTAAGTAAAGGGAGGAAAATTAATAAAATAAAGTCGATTTTCTTTTTAAAAAATTCCTCTAAAAAATTATTTAAAATATTTATTCATTAATAGCAATAAAATAAAGGGAAATTAATTAAAATACCCTAAGTCAAACCAAGTGTTACCAAAATACCACAAATCTCTTCCACTTTGCAAAAATACCCCTTTTTCCGCGATGGGAGCCCGCGATCGCGGGCCAGGGACCATTTCTGACACTTTTTTAAACTTTCAGGGACCATTTTTGAAAAATTCAATCCCGCGATCGCGAAGGAATCCCGCGATGGGATTATTTTTGTGACTTTTCAATTGCAAGGGACCATTTTTGAAAAATTCCAGGGACCATTTTTGAAAATATGACCCGCATAGACACTGTAGCACCCCCGCGTAGTCCACTGTAGCACCCGCGTTCGTCCAATTTGATGAATTTGATTTGTAATGTTACACTTTCAACCCCTATACTTATTTACTAAATTTACTTTATACCTTTTACTTTCATTATTTTAATTTTACATTTAACACATATAATCGTTTATTAACTAAAATACGTTAAAAAATACGTTTTAATTTTAACAAATTACACCATTATAATCGTCTCTTCGATACGTTCGAAATGAGCCCAATCTTGAATTTTTTTGGATTTATATATTTTAATATATATCATATACAGTTATACACTACATAAAAAAATATTTTTTATATTTAAAATTCATACCCTTATAGTTAATTATTTAATTTATGGTACATCTCTTATTTTTTTTTTCAATTTTGTTACACTCCTATCGCATTAACATAATAATCATATATTAACTAATTCATTAAATCGTTTTAAATTATTATTATTTGAATGTGTTTATAGATATCGTGAATGGCAATAGGAGAAGGTTTCACGAGAAGAATATGAAATGAGGTTTTGACAAGTTGGTATCACTTGACTCATTTAAGAATTGTGAAAATGGGTATTTGACGAATGATGATTCATGTGTGTTTGGAGCTGAAGTATTTGCAGTTACAGAGTATGCACAAAAGAATCGATGTATTTCCAACGTAACTTAGATTAAAATTATCTCCTTCAGTTTAGTCCCGTCCCGTCCCATCCAGTTCAGTCTCGTCCAGTTCCGTCCCGTCCCATCTAGTATGCGTACCAAACGCTACCTAAGAGTACCATAAATTAAATAATTAACTATAAGGGTATGAATTTTAAATATAAAATATTTTTTATGTAGTGTATATGATATATATTAAAATATATAAATCAAAAAAATTCAAGATTGGACTCATTTCGAACGTATCGAAGAGACGATTATAATGATGTAATTTGTTAAAATTAAAACGTATTTTTTAACGTATTTTAGTTAATAAACGATTATATGTGTTAAATGTAAAATTAAAATAATGAAAGTAAAAGGTATAAAGTAAATTTAGTAAATAAGTATAGGGGTTGAAAGTGTAACATTCCAAATCAAAATCACAATTTCGAATTGAAATTTACACTTTCAACCTCTATACTTATTTACTAATTTTACTTTATACCTTTTACTTTCATAATTTAATTTTACATTTAACACATATAATCGTTTATCAACAAAAATACGTTAAAAAATACGTTTTAATTTTAACAAGTTACACCATTATAATCGTCTCTTCGATACGTTCGAAATGAGCCCAATCTTGAATTTTTTTGATTTATATATTTTAATATATATCATATACACTACATAAAAATATTTTATATTTAAAATTCATACCCTTATAGTTAATTATTTAATTTATGGTACTCTTAGGTAGCGTTTGGTACGCATACTAGATGGGACGAGACGGAACTGGACGAGACTGAACTGGATGGGACGGGACGGGACTAAACTGAAGGAGATAATTTTAATCTAAGTTACGTTGGAAATACATCGATTCTTTTGTGCATACTCTGTAACTGCAAATACTTCAGCTCCAAACACACATGAATCATCATTCGTCAAATACCCATTTTCACAATTCTTAAATGAGTCCAGTGATACCAACTTGTCAAAACCCCATTTCATATTCTTCTCGTGAAACCTTCTCCTATTGCCATTCACGATATCTATAAACACATTCAAATAATAATAATTTAAAACGATTTAATGAATTAGTTAATATATGATTATTATGTTAATGCGATAGGAGTGTAAAAAAAATTGAAAAAAAAAAAAGAGATGTACCATAAATTAAATAATTAACTATAAGGGTATGAATTTTAAATATAAAAAATATTTTTTTATGTAGTGTATAACTGTATATGATATATATTAAAATATATAAATCCAAAAAAATTCAAGATTTGGCTCATTTCGAACGTATCGAAGAGACGATTATAATAGTGTAATTTGTTAAAATTAAAACGTATTTTTAACGTATTTTAGTTAATAAACGATTATATGTGTTAAATGTAAAATTAAAATAATGAAAGTAAAAGGTATAAAGTAAATTTAGTAAATAAGTATAGGGGTTGAAAGTGTAACATTACAAATCAAATTCATCAAATTGGACGAACGCGGGCTACAGTGGACTACGCGGGGGTGCTACAGTGTCTACGCGGGTCATATTTTCAAAAATGGTCCCTGGAATTTTTCAAAAATGGTCTCTTGCAATTGAAAAGTCACAAAACAATCCCATCGCGGGATTCCTTCGCGATCACGGGATTGAATTTTTCAAAAATGGTCTCTGCAAGTTTAAAAAAGTGTCAGAAATGGTCCCTGGCCCGCGATCGCGGGCTCCCATCGCGGAAAAAAGGGGTATTTTTGTAAAGTGGGAGAGATTTGTGGTATTTTGGTAACACTTGATCAAACTTGGGGTATTTTAATTATTTTCCGTAAAATAAATACGATATATTTATAAAAATAACATGTTTTATTTCCTTTTTCTCTTGTTTGTTAATATGAACATTTATTTTAATTTTTTTTTCATATACTCTTAAGAACACCAATAAAAACATCTGTTACTTTTCCTTCTATTATTTTTATTTTATTTTATTTTCAAATTTGAGAATACAACGGTTTTATGATTTTTTTATTGTTACTTATATAAATTGCGTCATGTTTTTATTTAGTTTTATACCTTTGGTTACATGGATTTAAAACTCAAGGAGAAAGTATTTGAAGATTGATTCTTGATGTTTCTTTTGTTATTTTTTGAGAAAAATCATCATCTCTAATGGTATCTTCAAGGGTTTTCAAGATTGGGGTTTTGGGGATAAAAATCTTCATTTATGGATGGATTTGATTGGGTTAAATGATGTTGTGATATTAGTTTAATGATTAAAAAGGCTTATGACATTGATTTTATCGTTTTGGGGCTTAAAATTGATTTGCAAATGATTGGCCATGAGAGGCCATTGGGGTTTTTGCTGGAAATTTTGTGCAGGGCGAAAAGTGCCCAAAAAGACTTTGAAGCAGGTTTCGTTGCCCTAGAGTCCCTTAGAACACTATTTTGGCAAAACAAATTATTTTTGCTTCGTTTCTCGTTTAGGTCTAGGTTCGAGGCATCGGTTAGGGATTGTCTCAGGGATTGTTTTAAGACGATTTATATGGTTTAACATCATTTCTATGTCGTCTAATTCAAATTTTCATTTAGATCCTATGTGACTTATAGGACGTGTGGTGGTGTATCGGACATCATGTGAGTTCCCTTTAACCCTTTTTACGCATGTGGACTGTATATAAATGTTTTCTAAACACCGATCATGGTTATATTGTTTTGTCATGAATTACAGTTATGGATGCTTTGAACAAACGTTTACTTGAACTTGTTTATTATCGAGCTTACAATTGCCTAATATGTTTTATATCACGAAATATGCTATTTGGTGTTGTTTTGGGTTGCACGGTGGGATTAGGATACCTTGAGAATGTGAAATCCCTTTGGGGTAAAATTATACCATGTGTCTTGAATTTGTTTCATGTGCACATTGGACTGACATCTACTGGGGGCCATGAGGATCTATTAAGACCCGATTATGGACATCACAGTGGAGTGATAGTTGACTATGATGTAACGTCATAGATTGTAACAACCCAGTCTAAAGTAAGGGGGTGTTTGGGAGTGCTTATATTTTTAACTTATGCTTATTTGCTTATGTGGTGAGGAAAAACAGTTTTTAAAAAGTGTTTGTTAAAAATTGAGGGTAAAAAGGTAATTTGGATAGATAGGGAAATAAGGAGAAGTAAATAAGTAGGTATGGAATGACTTATCAAAAACAACTTATTTGTGGTGAGGAGAAGCAAATAAGCACTTTTGATTTTTTCTATCCAAACACTCCAAATAGCTTATTTGCGGTGGGGAGAAGCTATAAGCAAATAAGTCAAAAATATAAGCACTCCCAAACACCCCCTAAGGCATTGAAATTCATATAAATTGAAATATCCCAAAAACGGGTTCCAAAATTTCTTACATCATATCAAAATCTGGTTGGCGGAATCAACCTACACAACTGAGAAATAAAGTCTAAACTGAACTATAATGTCGCTACACTATTGAGTTTCCTTGCTAACTGCTCCGCTCACTTGCCAGAGCCTTTCTTTACCTGTTTCCCTGAAAATGTTTTAGTTTGAAAATGCGAGGGTTAGACCATGAGGTCTAGTGAGTCCCTCCCGACAGTTCTCAAAAGCATTTAAAACAGCTTATCACTTTCAGAAATAATACTTCCACGTTAATTTTCACAAGACAAACACGGATGAATCCGCACTCGTAAACGGCACCCTGAAGTCACCCGAAGGTGCCAACGAGTCAGTCTCATGTTGCCTTACGTGGGGTCACACTACCCCTGGCATAAAGGGTCTACTCTCCCGCATGAGCACTGGCGGGTCTACTCTCCCGTCTTGGCCAGTTTACGTCTAAAACAATGTATGCATACATCTCACATAAAACTTTGAACAAACTTTCATGCAGTCAAAAGCATATAAATAAAGCATGGCATTTCTCATCATGTACTTACTTTGGAAAACACGTTGTAAAGTCACGTATTTTAGTTAGAAAACTCACCTGGTATGCTTACTTCCTTTCCTACTCTGTTCTGTACTTCCAAACGATCTACCTGAGTTAAAGGATAAAACATATAAGCTGACTAACCAAACTGTCCGGATACGACTTACCGAACTCTACTACTTTCCGGACGTTTCTACTTACCGGACACCACAACTGTCCGAACACCTCTACTTTCCGGACGACGAAACATTCCGGATACACTACTTTCCGGGTAACACTAATGTCCGGATGACTCTACTTTCCGAGTCATGAAGCTTTCCGGACGCTCACCCGGACACCTTCCTAAACTGAAGGTTTCCGGACGAAACGCTGGACGAGTTTTGAGACTAGAATCTTGCTAAACGCTCCACAAACGGAAAGATAATGCGATAAATAACTGTCTAAACATCCTATAATCATTTCCCACAAGCTTTACTAATGAAACACGATTTTAAGGGTGCTTAAATCTTCTTTAAAAACCTAAACTATCTTTAGCAAGAAAACTCTCAATATCCAACAATCATTCAAATAGCTTAATAGAGGTTGTAGATTAGGAATTACCTGGTGGATTCCGTGCAGAAAACGAATCCCACACACTCTTTCTCCTGAATCTAAAGCTTGGTGTTTCTCTTCTTCAAATGCACAAAAGCCTCAAAACTCTTTTCTCCCCTTTCTCTCAGCATTCAGCCGCCACAAGAAACAAAATGCCCTTATAGGGCATTGGGTCCCAATCATTAGGTCATTAGTCCAAAAATCCATATTTACAAAGTGGCCCCTCAACTTTCAGCATTAAAAAGATTTCTCCCCAAGACTAGGAACTCCCACAATTTGGTCACGGTTACTACAACACTCCCCCCTCAAAAGAATTTCGTCCCCGGAATTCCATTCTAAAAAAGATGAGGGTATTTGGACTTCATATCTGATTCTACTTCTCACGTTGCCTCTCGCCCCTTTATGATACCTCCACTGAACTTTTACTAGCCGAATTTCTCTATTCTTGATTTCCGGACCTTGCTGTCCACAATCTCTAGTGGTTCTACTTCGCATGACAGTTTCTCATCGATGCAGACATTTCCTAATGGAATGGCTACATCGGTCTCGGCCAAACATTTCTTCAGATTTGACACATGAAATGTTGGATGAACTCCTCTTACTTCTTCCGGCAAGTCTAACTTGCTCACTAAAGACAAAAGTCAACTTCTTATCGCATGTAATTCTTGCAAGGTCGACATTACTACAGCTTCCCTCATCTGTTTCTCATAACAGAGGCGCACATCACACTACGAATTCCTCCAAAAATTTCATCTAGTACCTCAAGATCGCGCACTATCTATTCAACTTTCATAACTCCGACGGACCTACAGACGTAGTCCACTTTACGTATCTCTCAATTCTCGAGATTCCACAGTCTTATGATTTCAATCCAACCACCCAGTTCTACTTGGCTGCCCCAATTCGTTCAGATGGGAAACATAACCGCACTCCACACATGAAACCGCCCTCAGCGAGTCATCACTTGCTAAAACATGCCATCTTGCACTATTTGCTTGTACCTCTTCGATCACTATACTCGCTTAAAACTACCTAATAAAACCAAGGTCAATCGCGCCTCCGTCCACACATCGGGACTCACGATTTTAAACACGTCTAATTAAGGTCTCTCATACATTTATACTTTTCTTAAGAGAAAGAACTTGGCAGAAATTTCCCGCCACAACAACGAGAATCTTCTACTAGGAAAACTCGCTCACTGACAACTTGGCACTAGGACAACCTTGTACATCACGACAAGCTCACACCCATGAGCCTCTCCTTGGTATACCTGAAATTTCTAGATTACTTCTTCCAACCGACATTCGTCTATGCAGATCATACTCCTTTTCCCGAATCACATAGACTACAACTCGTCAACTAACGCGTACGTTCTCACCACTTCATCATTTCACACTTAACGTGTCTAATAGTAGGAAACCTCTATAATTTCTTATTTGAGTACTCACCTATCCGAATTGAACTTATCCTGAAGGCTCATCAATTTCTCATTGCTTGCCACATGCGTCCAGTCATATAACATAACTTCGGTTACTCCCACTCAACTAGGAGGGGTAACCACGATCACACCCTACTGTTCTCAATAGCTTACACTGAACGATCAGTTTGTTTGAACGTTTCTCACAAAGTCACCAGCTTAACTCATCCAGTCGTCTTACCCACTTCTTTCTTGCACAAAATCATACACAATTTCCTTCCTCAATACTCTTTCCAAAATTTCGCACACTTACCAAGGACAGTCTACACAACACTGCACCTATCGGCATTACTGTCAAGTTTACTACTTCCGATTTACTTACTTAATCCGACATACTGTCTTCACCTCCAAACGTTAGCGTGGAGCACTGCCCACCATCATTACTCGCCCCTCTCTTCCGACAATTCCCAAGTTGCAAAAGCTTTCTCATCACTATGCATAACCAAACGGTTGTACTAACATTCTAACTTAAGGCTTTCGACTAAATCACCTCGAACTGACACCAGAGTTCGACGTCACCATACATTCTTTAAACTCCAACTTTTACTTTCTCAGACAATTCGTTCACACATAAGCAACAACTCACATTCTTTAAGGATTTCACATATATACCACCACATTCCGACTAACACATTCATCATCTTCTTTAAACTTCCAATTATCCCAAAATATGCTTACTTAGCGACTCTTACAGCTAAAGACACTTGGTTTCTCCTTTGGGTATCTACCCACCACTACTCCGTGATGCTATCCCGAACATAATCATATCACAACGTCAATTCACACCCTACGTGCTCCAACAACCTGGTTAACAACTCGAACACCCCAACCGAAACTTCCAAAAAGGCTTATATCTGAAGTTTCCTCTTTCTCTAATCTCACATCATTACGACGCTAGCTGGCACATTTAACTTGGCAATTATTGCCACTACATAACTGTACATTACTCACTCATAACCTCTCATTGCAGACCAAAACTCTCATGGCCAATCATACATACTCAAACTTATCTTCAAGACCTCATTCATAATTAACCGAGTCTATCTCGCTACATTGTCTCTCTCCCAGCTCTAGTTGAACCACAATACCCGAGTTTCTTGTTATTTCTAACGTACTCGTTTCTTGCTAGCTCTCTGCAATACCAACCATTACTTCGGCAGGGCACATTTCCTCACAGATCGACGTAATCTATACATTCACTTCGTGTAATACCCCGGTTAAGTTCGTTAATTAAAAGTTAGGCCCGTTAAATTTTGTTAACTTTAGAATGTGAAGTTAAAGGTAAGTTTGGTTAGAATTATAAGTAAAAGGTGTAATTGGTCATTAATGTTAACTTAAGGACTAAAGTGGTAAATTAATTTAGATATTACCCTTAATGGAATTAGATATTTCCAAAAATCAGTATTATCCAGAAAAGTGCAAAGTGTGTGTGTGTGTACTTGGAGAAGAAAAGAAGAAGAAAGAAGGTTTTGGAGTTAGGGTTTCAATTTGGTGCAATTGGAAGTAGCTTCAGGTATGTTTCCTTTACTAATTATATTTATAATGATTAGTAGATTGTTTCTATCGGTCTGGAATCAACATAATCGAACTGGTATAAACCTTAGTCGAATTCAGGGTGAAATTAGGGATGAACAGCAGCAGTTTCTGGACAAAATTGAATGTGTCCGGGTGGTTTTAATAGTAGTGTCCGAATAATTTTATGAAGGTGTCCGGACCGGTTCTTTATCCGGGTAAGTTCTTTTTCTTATGTTTCCGGATAGAATTGGATACCGGATGGTATCCGGATCACTTTGGTGTCCGGATGACGTCCGGATTATATAAGTTGTCCGAAAAAGTCATGTTGTCCGGAAAAGTTGTGTTGTCCGGAAAAGTTGAGGTATCCGGATACTTTTGCTGTTTGGTAAAAATTGGGAGTTTAGATGCTTTTAAGTATTCAATAGTCTGTGTTTTATTAAATCATGGATAGGGAATGAATGAGGATCGAATGTACCTGGACTCGACTTAAGTTCGGGTTTGGGGGTAACATTTAGGGACTAGAGTGCTTTAGAGTTCTTAGTCTTGGTAAGACTTGTGTGATCAAAATGGTAAGGCAATACTTGTATATGATTGTTTAAGATTCTGTGAAATTGAAGTGAAGCTGAATTGTTTGAGAAAAGCTTGGTGGACATTTTGATAAGTCAAACAGGTGAGTTTTACTTTAAAAGTATTTTCAACTGGAATACATACGTATGGTTTGGGAATGTGATAATTGGTGATTATGTGTTTATATGTATGGTATATGTGAATTATAATATATTGAGGTATTATGTTTACATGAGTATTATAATGTATTATAATACGTTGGTCGGGCTTAGGATCGGTGTGTTTGGCTATAGAATCTGTATAGCGTTGTTTGGCTGTAGATGTTGTACAGCGTTGTAAATTATTAGTTGGCTTGCAACCAACTAATATGGCCAGGAGGAATGAGAAAGGAAGGTACACGATGTGTGAGTTCAAATTGATATATTTGATTGTGCTGAATGATTTATATGAATAAGGTTTATATAAATGATTTCAAACTAACAGGGATTTATCTCACTTAGACCATCGTGTCTAACCCTCATTTTCGTTTTAAAAATATGTATTCCAGGTGGTGGATCGCGTAAGAGCAAGTAATTAGAGTAATCGATGGATGGCTTATGTGAAGGATTATGTGACGAAGATTTTGGCATGTTTAGCAGTTGTATTATAATGATTAAATGTTATGTATGTATTTAGTAAGAAGTTTGTAGTAGAATGTCTTCTTTTGATTGTAATAGTTTAAGGGACCGTACTTGTAATATGATGTTTCGTTTGATTAATCAATGTTATGTTACATTATGTGATTTGTTGTGTATATGGGATTTGGGTCGTTACAAATGGTATCAGAGCCTTAGTTTAAGGGATTTAGGTATTTGTATCTGTACATAGACTTAAACTGCATGTGAAGTAGGATGTCCCTAGCATTATAGAACCTTGGGATGATGAAGTATAAAAGGTAGAAGGAACATCATGTAAGGTAATTTCATATTACACCTGGCCAGTGTAACTGTGATCTTACAGGTACATGTTTGAACTGGAATACCTTGTTATATGGGGTATGTGCTTATGTGTATATTAACCTTGTTTAAATCTACAGAATGGCAAGCGGTACACGGAATTCGAATCGAGGAGGAGGAAGAAATCCGAATAGTACGAATCCACCGATAGGAACGGGGGACAGGGGAGGCAGAACTGGGGGCAGAGTCGGGGGTAGGACCGGGGGTAGAGCTGGAGGTCGAGCCGGAGGCAGAGTCCAGGCACAGGGTACAGAGTTCGTTACCAGGGATGATCTAATGGCAGAAATGGGAAGATTGCAGGCTAGCATACAAACAATGTTTGATCGGAACCGTCATAATGAAACTGGAATACGGGATCCCGGACCGGAAGATGAAATGCCAATCACATCGACTGTTGTACCAGTACAAAGGAGGTGCGACTACAAAATGTTTTTAAGCTGTAGACCTCCTACCTACTCAGGAGACAGGGATCCAGTGAAAGCAATGAGATGGATGAAGGAAATAGAAGCTATTTTCAAGACGAGTAAGTGCGCTGACGAAGATAGAGTATTGTACGGAACAACAATGTTAAAGGGGGATGCTTTGTATTGGTGGGAATCCTTTATTCATTCTAAAGGATCTGATGTTTATTCTACCCTCTCTTGGGAAGAATTTGTGATAGCCTACAGGAACGCATTTTGTCCCCAAGCAGCCGTCAAACAACTGGAAGGGGAATTTATGAACTTACAACAAGGAAACTTATCCGTTCGAGATTACACCGCTAGTTTTCTGGAAAAGTCTCGGTTTGCAGAGTACTACGTTGCTACGGAGGCGATGAAGACGAAAAGGTTTATCTTTGGGCTGAACTCAGAAGTTAGAAGGCTAGTGACTGCAAAAGGACCCGATACCTTCTCGGCTGCAGTTGATGCCGCGGAGAATGTTGAAAGGGATATTAGAAGGGATGCTGGCGATAAAAGTATCGGGAAGAGGAAGTGGGAAGGACCACAACATGATCCGAAGAAGTCCCGATTTTAGAGGTATGATAACCGTCCTCCGTTTCGACCAGCGGAAAGACCATGTCAGAAGTGCAACCGGGTCCACCAAGGAAATTGCCAAGGTGATTTACGAGCATGTTATAAGTGTGGGAAGACCGGACACGTCATTAAAGATTGTAAGGTAACGCGGTTATGCTTCTTATGCAATTCTCCGGATCACCTTCAGTCGGATTGTCCGCGGGGGAGGATACATCAAGGTGGGTCATCGGGCAGGCCAGCAATTGTTAAACCAGTAATACCAAGACTGGAACCGCCAGTAACCAGGGGTCGCGCATTTCAAATGACTGAGAAAGAAGCGGAGGAAACTCCGGATGTGGTCACAGGTACATTTTTAATAAACTCTACACGTGCTAAGGTGTTATTTGATTCCGGTGCAAACCGATCGTTTGTGTCTCCTGCTTTTGCTGCTTGCCTGTGTTTGAAACCTAAAGTGCTAGAACATGCTCTATCAGTAGATACGGCAAATGATAATCAAGTGTCAGTTAAAGAAGTATTTGATGACTGTGTGATAAATATAGAGGAATGTAGAGTGCCGATACAGTTGTTTCCTATAACTTTGATAGAGTTTGACGTCGTAGTGGGAATGGACTGGTTAGCCGAGAATCAGGCTAACATAGTGTGTGATAAGAAGTTAATAAATGTGGTATTACCTGAGAAGGGACCAGTAGTGATTTATGGTGATCGTAGGAATCATCAGTCTAGCCTTATATCTATGATAAAAGCCCGTAAGTGTGTGAATAAAGGTTGTCAGAGTTACTTGGCTTACGTGATAGATATTAAGCCAGAAAAGAATAGGATGGAAGATATTCCTATTGTTAGTGAATTCCCTGAAGTATTCCCCGAAGACTTGAATAGTCTCCCTCCGGTGAGACAAGTAGAGTTCGGTATAGACTTAGTTCCTGGAGCCACTCCTATTGCTCGTGCACCGTATCGTTTGGCACCTCCAGAAATGAAAGAGATGATGGCACAACTACAAGACCTATCCGATAAAGGCTTCATCAGACCTAGTTCTTCACCGTGGGGAGCACCAGTGTTATTTGTGAAAAAGAAGGATGGTTCGCTGAGAATGTGTATCGACTACCGAGAACTGAATAAGCGCACGATAAAGAACAAGTACCCGTTACCCCGAATTGATGACCTCTTTGATAAGTTAGTTGGAGCTTGCTATTTCTCCAAGATTGATCTAAGATCCGGTTATCACCAGTTGAAATTTAAGGAAGAAGACGTTCTAAAGACTGCCTTTCGAACAAGGTATGGACATCACGAATTCTTAGTGATGCCGTTCGGACTGACGAACGCTCCAGCTGCTTTTATGGATTTAATGAATCGGGTATGTAAGTCGTATCTCGATAAATTTGTAATTGTATTTATCGATGATATACTTATCTACTCCCGATCCAAGGAAGAGCACGCGCAACATCTTCGTTTGATTCTGGAGCTACTGAAAAAGGAAAAGTTGTATGCAAAATTTTCTAAGTGTGAATTATGGCTACGGAAAGTTCAGTTTCTGAAGCACGTGGTTTCTGAGAAAGGTATACAAGTTGATCCGATGAAAGTGGAAGCAGTTGAAAAGTGGGAACCGCCGAAGACAGCAACCGAAGTACGTAGTTTTCTGGGTTTAGCCGGCTATTATCGGAAATTTATAAAAGACTTCTCCCGTATCGCAACGCCTTTGACTAAGCTGACCCGGAAGAACCTGAAGTTTGAGTGGAAAGCAGAACAAGATGAGGCATTCCGGCTATTGAAAGAGAAACTGTGCAGCGCACCGATTTTATCACTACCTGAAGGTTCGGAAGATTTTGTTGTTTATAGTGATGCGTCAAAACTGGGATTGGGATGTGTACTTATGCAGCGGGGAAAGGTTATTGCTTATGCTTCTCATCAATTAAAGGATCATGAAAGACAATATGTCAGTATCCTACGCATGACATGGAGCTTGCAGCAGTTGTCTTCACGTTGAAAATTTGGAGACATTATCTGTATGGTTCCAAATGTCAGATTTATACTGATCACAAGAGTCTCCAACACCTCTTTGATCAGAAGGAACTGAATATGAGACAAAGGAGATGGCTAGAATTGCTGAACGATTACGACTGTGAAATCCTTTATCACCCGGGAAAGGCGAATGTGGTAGCGGATGCGCTGAGTCGTCAAGAAAGGAGTGGAACAATAAAAGTTATTTCGCTACGAAATGAACTTTTACCTAATATCTTTGACGAATTGCTGAAGTGTCAATTAGAAGCCTATAAGGAAGAACATCTGAAATCAGAACGGTTGGTGAGATTGTCAGCATTGCTAGAAAAAGATGATCGTGGGTTATTATGTCTGGGAAGCAGAATTTGGGTGCCTCGTATGGGTGGGTTACGTGATCGGGTACTACAAGAAGCTCACCAGTCCCGTTTTTCTATTCATCCGGGTACGGACAAGATGTATAAGGATTTGAAACCATGTTATTGGTGGCCTGGGATAAAAAGAAGCATTGCTCAGTATGTAGAAGGCTGTACTACTTGTAAGAAGGTGAAAATTGAACATCAGAAACCGTTTGGTCAGTTGCAACGATTAGAAATACCGATGTGGAAATGGGATCAAATTACTACTGATTTTATCACGAAGCTACCAAGGACTCCGAAGGGATTTGATTCTATTTGGGTGATTGTCGACAGATTGACAAAGTCTGCACACTTTCTACCGATAAAGGAAACTGATTCGCTGGAACGTTTAGCTAAGCTGTACATTGACGAAATAGTAACTCGGCATGGAGTTCCAATCTCGATTATTTCTGACCGTGATAGTCGTTTTACTTCAAGATTCTGGAGAAGTTTTCAAAGGGAAATGGGGACACAGATAAAGTTAAGTACGGCGTATCATCCCCAAACAGATGGACAGAGTGAACGAACGATTCAGACCTTAGAAGATATGCTCCGGGCTTGCATTGTTGATTTCGGGGGATCATGGGATAAACATTCACCGTTGATTGAATTCGCTTACAACAACAGTTATCATTCCAGCATACAAGCGGCACCGTTCGAAGTACTGTATGGTAGGAAATGCCGAACGCCTCTATGTTGGAACGAAGTGGGAGAGAAACAGTTAGTGGGGCCAGAAATAGTTCAATTAACTGCCGATAAGGTTACTCAGATTCGTGAACGATTGAAAGTGGCTCAAGATAGACAGAAGAGCTACGCGGACCGACGTCGAAAGCCTTTGGAATTTCAAGTTGGAGATTTCGTAATGTTAAAGGTTTCGCCGTGGAAAGGAGTCATCCGATTTGGACGACAAGGTAAACTTAGCCCAAGGTATATCGGACCGTTTGCGATTACAGAAAGGATTGGCGAAGTAGCTTACCGATTAGATCTTCCGCCGGAGTTGAGCCGGATTCATAACGCATTTCACGTATCAAACTTCCGAAAGTGTTTGGTTACCCCGGGTCAGTCAGTCTCCCTACCAGAGATACGAGTCGATGAAAGGCTGAATTATGTGGAAGAGCCGGAAGCTATAATTGATCATAAAATTAAAGTGTTACGGAATAAGGAGATTAGGCAAGTGAAAGTTCAGTGGAGACATCATAGGGGCCAGGATGCTACTTGGGAATCGGAGTCAGAGATGAGAACTAAGTACCCTCATCTGTTCACTTAACTGAATTCCGGGACAGAATTCTTTTAAGGGGGAGATGTTGTAATACCCCGGTTAAGTTCGTTAATTAAAAGTTAGGCCCGTTAAATTTTGTTAACTTTAGAATGTGAAGTTAAAGGTAAGTTTGGTTAGAATTATAAGTAAAAGGTGTAATTGGTCATTAATGTTAACTTAAGGACTAAAGTGGTAAATTAATTTAGATATTACCCTTAATGGAATTAGATATTTCCAAAAATCAGTATTATCCAGAAAAGTGCAAAGTGTGTGTGTGTGTACTTGGAGAAGAAAAGAAGAAGAAAGAAGGTTTTGGAGTTAGGGTTTCAATTTGGTGCAATTGGAAGTAATTTCAGGTATGTTTCCTTTACTAATTATGTTTATAATGATTAGTAGATTGTTTCTATCGGTCTGGAATCAACATAATCGAACTGGTATAAACCTTAGTCGAATTCTGGGTGAAATTAGGGATGAACAGCAGCAGTTTCCGGACAAAATTGAATGTGTCCGGGTGGTTTTAATAGTAGTGTCCGAATAATTTTATGAAGGTGTCCGGACGGGTTCTTTATCCGGGTAAGTTCTTTTTCTTATGTTTCCGGATAGAATTGGATACCGGATGGTATCCGGATCACTTTGGTGTCCGGATGACGTCCGGATTATATAAGTTGTCCGGAAAAGTCATGTTGTCCGGAAAAGTTGTGTTGTCCGGAAAAGTTGAGGTATCCGGATACTTTTGCTGTTTGGTAAAAATTGGGAGTTTAGATGCTTTTAAGTATTCAATAGTCTGTGTTTTATTAAATCATGGATAGGGAATGAATGAGGATCGAATGTACTGTGGACTCGACTTAAGTTCGGGTTTGGGGGTAACATTTAGGGACTAGAGTGCTTTAGAGTTCTTAGTCTTGGTAAGACTTGTGTGATCAAAGTGGTAAGGCAATACTTGTATATGATTGTTTCAGATTCTGTGAAATTGAAGTGAAGCTGAATTGTTTGAGAAAAGCTTGGTGGACATTTTGATAAGTCAAACAGGTGAGTTTTACTTTAAAAGTATTTTCAACTGGAATACATACGTATGGTTTGGGAATGTGATAATTGGTGATTATGTGTTTATATGTATGGTATATGTGAATTATAATATATTGAGGTATTATGTTTACATGAGTATTATAATGTGTTATAATACGTTGGCCGGGCTTAGGACCGGTGTGTTTGGCTATAGAATCTGTATAGCGTTGTTTGGCTGTAGATGTTGTACAACGTTGTAAATTATTAGTTGGCTTGCAACCAACTAATATGGCCAGTAGGAATGAGAAAGGAAGGTACACGATGTGTGAGTTCAAATTGATATATTTGATTGTGCTGAATGATTTATATGAATAAGGTTTATATAAATGATTTCAAACTAACAGGGATTTATCTCACTTAGACCATCGTGTCTAACCCTCATTTTCGTTTTAAAAATATGTATTCCAGGTGGTGGATCGCGTAAGAGCAAGTAATTAGAGTAATCGATGGATGGCTTATGTGAAGGATTATGTGACGAAGATTTTGGCATGTTTAGCAGTTGTATTATAATGATTAAATGTTATGTATGTATTTAGTAAGAAGTTTGTAGTAGAATGTCTTCTTTTGATTGTAATAGTTTAAGGGACCGTACTTGTAATATGATGTTTCGTTTGATTAATCAATGTTATGTTACATTATGTGATTTGTTGTGTATATGGGATTTGGGTCGTTACAAATGGTATCAGAGCCTTAGTTTAAAGGATTTAGGTATTTGTATCTGTACCTAGACTTAAACTGCATGTGAAGTAGGATGTCCCTAGCATTATAGAACCTTGGGATGATGAAGTATAAAAGGTAGAAGGAACATCATGTAAGGTAATTTCATATTACACCTGGTCAGTGTAACTGTGATCTTACAGGTACATGTTTGAACTGGAATACCTTGTTATATGGGGTATGTGCTTATGTGTATATTAACCTTGTTTAAATCTACAGAATGGCAAGCGGTACACAGAATTCGAATCGAGGAGGAGGAAGAAATCCGAATAGTACGAATCCACCGATAGGAACGGGGGACAGGGGAGGCAGAACTGGGGGCAGAGTCGGGGGTAGGACCGGGGGTAGAGCTGGAGGTCGAGCCGGAGGCAGAGTCCAGCCACAGGGTACAGAGTTCGTTACCAGGGATGATCTAATGGCAGAAATGGGAAGATTGCAGGCTAGCATACAAACAATGTTTGATCGGAACCGTCATAATGAAACTGGAATACGGGATCCCGGACCGGAAGATGAAATGCCAATCACATCGACTGTTGTACCAGTACAAAGGAGGTGCGACTACAAAATGTTTTTAAGCTGTAGACCTCCTACCTACTCAGGATACAGGGATCCAGTAAAGCAATGAGATGGATGAAGGAAATATAAGCTATTTTCAAGACGAGTAAGTGCGCTGACGAAGATAGAGTATTGTGCTAAATACTTTATTCTTAACGAACTATCCACCTCGTAAGTAACACACTTATCTAAAACAACAGTCTTTCACTAACTTAATACCCCTACAAGGTGGTCCTTCAACTTTCAACCTTCTGATTCAAGTCTTCGGCCTCAAACACGTTACACAACTGTCGACTTCAACGTCAATAGTTGAACTGTTGATACTTTCTTAACTTACTCTTCAACAAGGGTCCCTTATTGAACCTAATCCCTCCAACATATCCTACTCAAATTCACACTCCGCCGTCCTCATCTCAAACTCACTCATGCATCGTCAGTATCACAAGATCTCATTACAACCCTTACTCGACGTCGAGGATATTTCATTCCTACTTCACCACCCTACTCATACCGAGTTGCTAATACCAACACCATGATGACTTCTAATCCTTCCCCTAAACACAACCGACCCTCAGCAACTGAATTTCCAGTCACCGCACAAGGGTACAGACCTCATACCACCGACACTAAAGTCCACTTCCGACTCTTCCACTGCTCACCTTTCCTCTAGAACACAAATATCAAAGCTACAAACGTTCTCTCCTGATTTGTTCAACCCTCTCCACTCTAGGAGTTCTTCCTTAGCTTAAAGTGTAATACTCTACGACCCATTGAGTTCATAGCCTTCATGCCTGACAACGCGATAAATGAATCATTTCACATTTTTGATCATTTTAAAGAAACCACACTTGAAAACAACTTGGGTACATACGACCCCAACATTCTCATAACTCCAATACCCTGCACAACGATCTTGAGGGTCGTTTGCATGCAATCTTTCCATAAAACTTAATCTTACTCAACCCAAAATGTGTTGTTACGGCTGAAATAAATATTGGATGAAAAATCTTTCCATACGACAAAATTTTGAAAGCAGTTACCGACACGAAGTAAACCAGTTGGTCCTCACACTCATTTATATAACTTCAACATGTCAATACTCATTTTAGTTATAAAAGTTGTGCATTCAAACGTTTTCTTGACTTATCATGAAAAGAGTAGAATATTTGGCAAATCGTAAACCTCAATATTTCATTGTACGATGTAAATGGATATATATATATATATATATATATATATATATATATATTTAAACATACACTTGCACACGCCGACTCGTATCCGATCAAATTTGATACTTACATATTTACTTTACTTATGAAAAATTCTCATGTGCACATATACGAACTCAACGCATGAGACTCCACTTGCATTTGAAGGCTACTCACTAAAACAAGGTCAATCGCTTTACTCACGCAACTTATCGTTGACACTCTACTTTCGATCAGAGGACGCCCTCTCGGCCTTGCAACGACTTGCTATACATACTGTTGTAAGATTTATGCAACCTTAGAGATTCACTTAGAATAGGACTCAGTGCAAGTATACACCTTGAACTACTATCGTCTCGTAACAAGTAATAATGGTAAAATACCAGATATCGATCCACAGGGAAATCTTGTGAAAGCCTTTCAAAAGTCCAGTCTTTAAAAACTAATTTCAGATGGCGATTTCGAAAACAGATTGTTTGATTGGTTGGTTTGAGTTATCATCTAAAAATCAATTCTAGAGAAAAAGCATAGGGTGCAAAGCTCTATAAAGATGAAAACAAGTGATTGAGTAAAAAGGTATTATAACATCCAGCCAGTCCTCCAGCACAAGTGCTATAGGACTGCCACAGCACCAACTATCGGTTCAAACGGCCTCCTAAAGAGTACACACTGGTCAACGTGCTATCGATACAATATCATTTATGTTAGACTTTGTGAATCCTAGCACAACACAGTGTTACCATCCTACACCGTAAAAGTCAAGTACTTGTCAGGCACTAAAACTCTTTATAGTCTTCTTTTATTATTTCAGTTAATTAACCTTAACCTTAACACTGAATGTTAATGCATTTTCATACATAAAATTAGTTGTCAATTAATTAAATGCAATCTTCAATGTAAGATCAATCACCTGAAATAAATAGTTAGATACAATGTTATATTCAATACACCTCTTTACTTTCACACATATTTTACATCTAAACTTTGCTTTACACCCCAAGCTCAGGCGATTAGCCCTTCATGGCTTGATTTCTTCTTTCGAAAGGTGTAAGAAATGTAAATGACATGAATGGAAAGTACTGAAAGGAAATTGCAAGAAATGTAAATGACAGAAATGGAAAGACAGAAATTAAATTGCAAGAAATGTAAATGACAGAAATGGAAAGACAAAAATTAAATACAGGAATTTCAACAACAAGAAAATAAAAACAATAATAAGAACTAAGAATGCAAGGAAACGGAATTACTAAACTACCAAGGTAACTTGTTCGCCAAGTTATGGAAACTTGTCGTGCAAGTTACGTCACAAAACTACTTGTTGCTTTGAAACCGTTAAAACTTTGAAACACTAACTTAAACAACCAAAGGTTACGGTTTTTAGAGGGAAGGACTCCAAACTAAAAATCACGAACCTTGAGATTTTAAGTAAGTAACTAAGAAAATATCGAGAACTTGGAGATTTGCGAGAATCGGAAAGTAGAACACAAGAACTTAACTTCGAACCACTTAGATTAATACTTGAAACCGAGAGCTTGACTACAAACTACTGAAATCGTGACCACAGCTCTGAATATTCAGAGGTAAATAAACTGGAAAATAAGAGGTAAATAAATCTAGAGAGCAAAAGCTAAAACACTTGGAGAGATTTTTGTGTTTTTAGCTAAGTAGCATTAAGTTGTTTTACAAGAGCATAGAAGCCTTCTATATATAGGGGAGTTGTGTGGAGACAAAGCAACTAAAAGGAGATTAAGACTGATGTCCCATAACAGCTTTATGTCCCTTCAAAAAGGTCAACTCCAGCCTTGTCATCAAAAGAAGCTTCTTCAATAAGATACCCAAAAATGGCCCAGCTGTTCGATCCTGCGACACTCCTACAGCATTCCTTTTGCGCTCAACTCCTATAGCTATGCCGTAGTAGTGTCCAGCCAAAATCTGAAATTTATTCAAAACAGTCCAAATGAGATCCAAAAACAGAGATTATACCATTAAATCATGTTTGACAACTAAAACACAGAAAATGCTAAAAAGCTACTAAAAAGGACTTAATTACCGACTTTGGGCAAATAAAACAAGATAAAAACCTACTAAAAATGGCTAAAATAGGGTTAATAAATTAACCCTATCACAACCTCAAACTTAAACCGTTGTTTGTCCCCAAACAACAAAAATAGACAAAATAAAGACTCAAGTTTCTAAAAATACCTAAAAACAAAAAAAAAATTGAACTTGTTTCAACCATAAACACAATGCACACAAACAAAGAATTTCAGAACAAGAGGTTTAAAACATGATTTGTATGAAAACAAACAGCCCTTCATAAGGCAAGCTTATTCCTTTAAGCACACAAATATACCATCATAACCAACCTAAGCTTTTCTTATGTTAACAAGAGTCATTAAGGCATACTATAATTGGAATTGGGTATGCATTTGGCTTTTTTTCTTTGATATTTAATGCTTTTCCTTTTTCCACACACTCACTTTGTTCACTCAATGGCACAATTTTACTGCCATTCATCTCATATTGAGGAATAAAGTGGACTCATTGGTCTCTTTTAGAATTTTGGTGTCTTTGACACTCTTTTAAGCACAAAAGAGCACTTTGCTCATGAAAGATCTGTAAGGTTTGCCTTAAGATGTGTGAGGCAGATCTTACCCCACCTCAAACTTGAAATGGACAATGTCCTCATTGTCAAGGGAGATAAGAGCAGACAAAGTACTGTTTGGGATTTGATTATGGCTTTAATGGGGAAGCTGCCCATGATGACTCAACTTAACACTTTGGAAAACTGTTGGGTAGGTTATAATGGCAATTTAGTCTTAAAGAACAAAGCATAAGATTACTGTGGCTATAAGATCAACTAAACATGCAAAAAAAACAAACACTTGTGATGAAACTGTGATACATGCATACATATTATGAGGGAAACAAGTTCATAAAATCAGTACCCAACAAATTGAAACAGAAAAGCAAAGATGAGAATGGGAAGAAACAGGACTCAAACACTACTATCATGATTTAATGATTCAGACACAAACTGTCAAAAGACAATTTCTGGACTTAATTCAGCAAATTATCCAAACCAATCATACTTTTAGGTACTGATCATGGAATAAGAACACACAAGACTCATAAGAATTGACTCAATTAACAAGGTGAAGTCAAGACATGTTGATCATTCATGCAAGATCCACAGTAAAAGCTAAAAGACAGCAAAAGCCCGTGTTAAACAGATAAACTGCCAAATGGCAGAATCCCACAGAAATGACTTGGTGTGCAAAAGAATGCACACCTCAAACTTGAACTCAAAATAGTAAACCAGCAAAAAGGGAATTAAAATTGAAATTGGTGTGCAACAAAGTGCACACCTCAAACTTGTTCATTGCCAAAGTGGCAGAACAGGTCCAAACAACCCCAAAATGGCTTAACAGACTAAGACATGCACACAAACCAACAAATAAATGGAAGAAAATAATTCAGCAAATAAAAAAAAGATGATAGAACCTGTCCTACTCATGATGAGTAGGTGAAGTATCAGTCTGCCTTCCTCTTTGGATTGGAAATGGTGGGTGGTTCTTCAAGAGTCTTGCTTTTTGATATCTCCAAGCTTGGTGTTTCTCTTTCCACTTATGCTTATATACTTTTCTCACCACTCGTTTTACTACATGATCACGACACACAACATCGATTGCACAAATGGGCGAACGATTCATCACCTCACCAACAATATAACTTGATTCTATGAAGTTTCCCAAGTCCTTGGATTGATCATCACGTCCCCTTTTTAAAACAACTTGAAGATTTTCTACAGAAATTTGTTGTAGGGATATTATGGTATCTGCAACAATATGTTCTTTCTGCACAGGTTTAAAGTATGGGTTAATGACAATCTTAGCACTTTGTTGCACATCTTCACTATTTTGAAGTGAAGAGGGGCTGCTCAAATGCTCAGGTGTTTCCTTGGAACTCTCTATCTCTTGAATTTACAAAGTATTAGCCTCACCCCCATCCTTACCAATACACTCAGATTTTTCAATATCACTTGGTATAGGGATTTGGCTTTGTCTTTTATGCTCACTAATAATTTCTCCAACACAAGTTGTTATGTTAATAACAGATCCTTGTATGTTCTGTAGGAAATCATTCATCAACGTTTCAAGAGATTCGAAATTTTCAACTTGTTCTAAAGGGGGCGTAGGGGGTAAAAGTGAGTTGTTAAAATCACCCCCTTGAAAATTTCCAGAAAAATCAGCTTGTTCCTCCCAAGATTGGTTAAAAGTGTTTGAATAAGTGTTGCTCCAATCTTGATAGGGAGGTATTGGTGATGTGAAAGTGCCATGATCTTGACCATTTAAAAACAAATTAGGATGATCCTCCCATGATTGAGTATAACCATTGAAGTGCGAGGTATCCCAATTACTATCTCCCATGAAATAACGGGATTCGGGGGTCAAAGGGCAACTGTATGAGAAATGACTTCCACCACAGTAGTCACAAAAAACAGTTTCATATGGCCCAAACGAATGTCCCATTGAATCCGTATCCACAGAAAGATATACTTAAAGATATATTACTTGTACACACATGGAGACAAGTGACAAGCAACAAAGATGGTAGAAAAATCAGTTTTTACAAACTTTACTTTGGAATGAAAATCTTTCAGCGAAGTTTTCCCCGGCAACGGCGCCAAAAACTTGTTGTAAGATTTATGCAACCTTAGAGATTCACTTAGAATAGGACTCAGTGCAAGTATACACCTTGAACTACTATCGTCTCGTAACAAGTAATAATGGTAAAATACCAGATATCGATCCACAGGGAAATCTTGTGAAAGCCTTTCAAAAGTCCAGTCTTTAAAAACTAATTTCAGATGGCGATTTCGAAAACAGATTGTTTGATTGGTTGGTTTGAGTTATCAGCTAAAAATCAATTCTAGAGAAAAAGCATAGGGTGCAAAGCTCTATAAAGATGAAAACAAGTGATTGAGTAAAAAGGTATTATAACATCCAGCCAGTCCTCCAGCACAAGTGCTATAGGACTGCCACAGCACCAACTATCGGTTCAAACGGCCTCCTAAAGAGTACACACTGGTCAACGTGCTATCGATACAATATCATTTATGTTAGACTTTGTGAATCCTAGCACAACACAGTGTTACCATCCTACACCGTAAAAGTCTAGTACTTGTCAGGCACTAAAACTCTTTATAGTCTTCTTTTATTATTTCAGTTAATTAACCTTAACCTTAACACTGAATGTTAATGCATTTTCATACATAAAATTAGTTGTCAATTAATTAAATGCAATCTTCAATGTAAGATCAATCACCTGAAATAAATAGTTAGATACAATGTTATATTCAATACACCTTTTTACTTTCACACATATTTTACATCTAAACTTTGCTTTACACCCCAAGCTCAGGCGATTAGCCCTTCATGGCTTGATTTCTTCTTTCGAAAGGTGTAAGAAATGTAAATGACATGAATGGAAAGTACTGAAAGGAAATTGCAAGAAATGTAAATGACAGAAATGGAAAGACAGAAATTAAATTGCAAGAAATGTAAATGACAGAAATGGAAAGACAAAAATTAAATACAGGAATTTCAACAACAAGAAAATAAAAACAATAATAAGAACTAAGAATGCAAGGAAACGGAATTACTAAACTACCAAGGTAACTTGTTCGCCAAGTTATGGAAACTTGTCGTGCAAGTTACGTCACAAAACTACTTGTTGCTTTGAAACCGTTAAAACTTTGAAACACTAACTTAAACAACCAAAGGTTACGGTTTTTAGAGGGAAGGACTCCAAACTAAAAATCACGAACCTTGAGATTTTAAGTAAGTAACTAAGAAAATATCGAGAACTTGGAGATTTGTGAGAATCGGAAAGTAGAACATAAGAACTTAACTTCGAACCACTTAGATTAATACTTGAAACCGAGAGCTTGACTACAAACTACTGAAATCGTGACCACAGCTCTGAATATTCAGAGGTAAATAAACTGGAAAATAAGAGGTAAATAAATCTAGAGAGCAAAAGCTAAAACACTTGGAGAGATTTTTGTGTTTTTAGCTAAGTAGCATTAAGTTGTTTTACAAGAGCATAGAAGCCTTCTATATATAGGGGAGTTGTGTGGAGACAAATCAACTAAAAGGAGATTAAGACTGATGTCCCATAACAACTTTATGTCCCTTCAAAAAGGTCAACTCCATCCTTGTCATCAAAAGAAGCTTCTTCAATAAGATACCCAAAAATGGCCCAGCTGTTCGATCCTGCGACACTCCTACAACATTCCTTTTGCGCTCAACTCCTATAGCATTGTCGTAGTAGTGTCCAGCCAAAATCTGAAATTTATTCAAAACAGTCCAAATGAGATCCAAAAACAGAGATTATACCATTAAATCATGTTTGACAACTAAAACACAGAAAATGCTAAAAAGCTACTAAAAAGGACTTAATTACCGACTTTGGGCAAATAAAACAAGATAAAAACCTACTAAAAATGGCTAAAATAGGGTTAATAAATTAACCCTATCACATACATTCAACGGTCCATTTACTCAACCATTCATACTAATTCATTTTGATCAACTACCTCACTTTCCACTTCTACAGGGTTCATTTCACTATAGGTATCTTATTTAATTTATCCTACTAATGGAAAACTCGTCCAAGAAGCCAGGGCTCCATTGATACCTTCAAGGTTTTGACACTGTCTTTCCTTCCAACCGAACTGATCTATTACCCGACTTTTAGAACCGAGACACTCTAGAAACAGGAGTCTTACTAAAAAAAAATCAACCATTCTTCCTCTCCGAATCCACGAAGAGCTACCTCTAGACGACTCGTAACACTCTATACAACATTTCTTCCCTACGATGTATACGTACATCACATCACTAGGACTCCTCAAGAAAATTCCCCAACAAGGGGTCTCAGTCTACCCCTCAGGGATCTTGCTGACATTCTAAAGTACTGGAACACGACATAAACACTAGCTTCTGACTACCACTTCGGAATAATAAGGCGGGTTAAGCACATACATGTTGTAACGACCCAAACTAGAAACAAACGTCAATTTCATAGATAATAATATCTGCCAAAACCTGGCCTACACCAAAATATTTAACAATATTCGTAAAAAGTGGTTTGCGGAATTAACCCTAATTACAACTGAGATGAGTCTAATAAACAAAAATGGAAGGCTTCTAGTCTCAAAGATGCAAGCTCCAGCTCACACCTTCCCCTTCCCATTGACCGAGCCCCCTAACACCTGCTTACCTGAAAAGGTTTTAGTTTTGAAAAGCGAGGGTTAGACCATGAGGTCTAGTGAGTTCCCTCCACACCGCGTCACACCAAAATATTTCAGTTTATAAAATCTGTTATGAAACATATGTATAAATCATGGTAAACACACAAAATGGATATGCACACATTGACACATGCTACTGGCACGCGCTAAAGTCACATACACCGTGACAGCGCATTCGGGCACACACCGCCCATGTCACACACACCGTGACAGAATAATCGGGCACACACCGCCCATGTCACACACACCGTGACAGAAATAATCGGGCACACGCCGCCCATGTCACACACACCGTGACAGAATAATCGGGCACACACCGCCCATATCACACAAAAGCCAGAGCACGGTCACACACATTTTAATCACACATGTAAGCCACACATAAAGACCACACATTTAAACCTTGCCTTGAACTAAGATCGGTTGAAAAGCACACTGTTAGACAATAACCACACCGCACACAATTACTTGTCATCTTACAATAAGAGTAATTGAAAAGCACACCGTTTAAATAATAACCATGCCACACGCTCAAATCTTTACTTGTAATAAAAGCCGTTGGAAAACTCACAATTTAAATTATAATCATCAACCACACACTTTGTATAAAATTTAGGTTCAGAAAGACTCACCTGTGATGGCAAACACTAGTAGAAAAAGAGTCTTTCTTGACGCGCATTTGGCGTCATAAAGGGCCTTTATGACGCGCAAATGCTGGTCATAGAAGGACCAGTCATAACTCATTATGACTCGCATTTGTTCGTCATTGTACAATGACACGCACTTATGACACCCACTTTATGACGCCCTTTTCTGACAACTATATATGCGTGTCATAAAAGTTATGACCCCTTTTTCTGATTTCAGTTTTTGCGTGTCATAACTTCAAACTTTTTTTTTTTTCTGGCTTTTATGACCCCCCTGCTAAACCTGCAATTATATACCAATTGTACCCAATTCATTACAAAACCTGCTGATCGATTGTACAAAATTAACGCATTTCATATATATCGCAAAACCATGCGTTACCAATTCATTACATGACTCGACTAAACTCGATCATGTCAAAATCGGATCAATATTATCTAGTTTACGATTACTACCAATTGTACCCATTTCTACCAACTGTACCTATTCCTACAAACAGTTTTACTCCCTAAAAATAAAATTCGACACATAAGTACACCATTCTTCTCGAATGTCGTCGAAATCCGCATCAGTGTAGTCGTTGCTTTCACCTCCAATCTAGTCAAATAAAACAACAAGTTAAAACAGTTTAAATAGGATCCGCGGACTAACTAAGCTAGACAACTAAGACCAGTCACAAAACCACAATTCAGTCACAATTCACAGTGACAACTTCAATTCACAGTCACAACTTCAATTCACAGTTTAAATAAGACAACTAAGACCAACAGCCACAATTCACAATTCACAGTTTAAATAAGACAACTAAGACCAACTACAAGACAATCTAGACTGCTCATTATCACCAACAGCCACAATTCACAGTCACAAAACTTCAATTCACAGTCACAAAACTAGGCAATAACAGGGACAACCGAGAGCCGGCAATAACCTACACTTACAACTAAAACCAGCTGCCAATTCATATTAACAAAACAAATAACCTACACTTACAAGTAAAACAAGATGATCAATTAACTAGGCAATAACCTACACAAACTGAGATTCAATTACCAAGCAGTAAAACAACCTTCACTTACAAGTTACGAAACAGTAAAACAAGCATAATTAGACAAGTTAACTAGCCAATAACAGGGACAACCGAGAAACGGCATCTAAACTCTAAAACCAGCTGCCAATTCACAGTCACAAAACTGAGATTCAAACCAGACTCTAAACACCATAAAACAACACAAATCAACAAAATCAAACCAGACTCTAAACACCATAAAACAGTTAAGACAAACCATTCCAGCTACTTTAACCTACTTCATTCATACTCAGAATCATACCTACTTCAAATAAACTAATAAAAAAGTAAACTTTATAGCTACTTTAAGTAATTAACTTACATTGTCATTTTCGAGAACCCGAACTCCATGCTTAACAACCTCCTTCATAAACTTCAGCATGAAGTACCCACATTCGGTGAATCTGGGCTGACGTGGACACTACACAACAGACACAGTTAATTGTTACAATTAATTACTAACTTTACTACAACTTAACTTTATATATCTTAAAACAACACAAGACTAATTACTACTGACCCTGCATAATCACAGAAATATATATAATAACCTTAGATCAGTTAACTAACCTTAGAATTAACCCAGATAAGTTTGGTTCTCTTACTGCTTCCAACTTGTACATCATACATTGCAATTGCCCTACACCGAATTAACCCAGTTAAGATGGGGAATCAGAAGGATGTCTCAGCTTTCCATCACTGACCCGACCTTGCGCGTGCGAAGTCAGGTCCCGTGCGGTTTCTGGTGACGCGAACATTCTCCTAAATCTAGGAATTGGCGGAAAATACCAAACAACTTTTCTCGGCACGTTCTTGGTATTCTCCTTCCACCGAGAAGTGCCACATGTTGGACATTGAGTAGCATCCTCATGTTCTTTCCAGAATAAGACACAGTCATTAGCACAAGCATGATACTTTATGTATTCTATAGTTAGGCCTTTTAGCAACTTCTTGGCTTCGTATAGCGACTTAGGGATTGCATTATTTGGAGGCAAAACATCATTTAGCTCGCCCAATAAAGCATCAAAGCTTGTATCAGACCAGCCAAATTGACCCTTCAAATGTTGGAATTTCAGCAACCCACTTAGTGCATTATGGTTAGACCCTTCATAAAGTGGCTTGTCGCATTGTTCAAGAAGTGACTTCAATGAACTAGGTTCATTCTCTGCATATGTGTAGGCATCATGTAGCATCTCCTTCGCGTAGTCGAACTGAGGAGGTCTAGGCTGATTAGACTCATTAGGTTCAGACTTAGATAAACTCTCTCCGTGGAAGGACCAAACCTTATACTTCTCATCGAACCCGTGTTTAAACAGGTGATAGCGCACGTTGGAAACTGAAGTGTGACACAAATTTATACAGTTTACACAAGGACATGGAATGGCGTCCGAATTCGGATTATTACATTGTGCAAACTCTAAAAATGCATTCACACCTTCCTCGTACGCGATTGATAATCTATCGGACAGAATCCAAGATTTATCCATGAGAGTTTGAGAGGAGTGATGATCTGGCAGGAAGCATTATAGTGAGGAGTGATGAGCATACCTTTTTGATTACGCGACTGCAACTTCCACAAAACGACTGAAATTAGGGCAAAATAGACTGAAATTAGGGCTTGAGAGATTTGGGGCAAAATCAACTGATGTGTGTGAGATTTGGGGGTGAATCGACTAAGTGTGTGTGTTTGAGAGATTTGAGTGATTTGAGTGATGAATCGACTGATGTTTGTGAGAGATTTGTGAGATTTGGGTTGAGCGGGAATAGGAGGGAATGAATTGATAAGTGGAGTAGGAGGGAATATAGGGGGAATGAAAACGACAAATCAAAACGACGTCGTTTTGATTAAAAAAATTATACCGCGACGTTTTGGAGATGACCCGCATACACAGGGGTACTCTGTGTTTTTCATTTATGACTCCATTTTACGACGAACAAAAATGCTGGTCATCGATATCAATAAATTTTAAAAGATTATGACTGCCACTTTTTGACACATGTAAACTCGCGTCATCGCTAATGGAAATTTTACGCGTTATGACTCTGATTATGTGACTAAGCTATTTGCGAGTCATCTTCGACTGTTGGTCATAAAAAAAGGGTCAAGGAAGGGGCTGTTTCTACTAGTGAAAGCACGCACTCCTGTTTTAAACTTGAGTCACCCAAGCTTAGCACCTAAAAGATCAGATAAATCCTTAATCAGAAATAAAGATCCAGAACTTACCGGGTACACACACTTTCCGGATACTCCAACTCCCCGAATACCTGAATAGTCCGGACACTAGGACTTCCCGGATACCCGAACCTACTCCTTTCCGGACACACTCCCGTTTTCGGACACACTCCCTTTTCCGGACACACTCCCTTTTCCGGACACTACGCTTGTCCGGACGCTACACTTATCCGGACACACGACTTATCCGGCAACACTACCCGGACACCTTCACGGGGCACTCACCTGGACACATGCAACATATCCGGACACCACCAAACGCTGGTGTCCGGAAAACGCTGCTGTTCGAACTTAGAATTTCTAAAACCGATTTAAACTCCGATTTAAGCCATTAGTTTGATTAGACAACTGTAAGGGTTCATCCACCAACCCCAAACACCCACTTAATCCATCTATAACCCCCTTAAATCGGATTATAAATACCAAAACCCTCAAAACCCACTTTTAAGGAAATGTGGGTGAAAACTCATTGAATCACTACCTTTAGACTTGAGAATCCAGACCAAAAGGATAAAGGAACACTAGATTAACAATTACCAGAAATTAGAATAGGTTACCTTACTGATTCTTCTCTTCCTTGATTTCTTTCCCCCAAGAACTCTTCTCCTCTTCCCTTTCTTTCTCTAGCCGCCAAACACCCCAACAATTAGAATAATACTGATTTTTGGTTGATGCCCTAGGGATTTGGTCCATTTTATACCTCCCACAAATTGCACATGGACCCCTCAACTAAACTTCCATTCTTCTCACTTTAACCACCAAGTTTTCGAAACCTACTAAAAATTTGGGTTATTACAACACTCCCCCTTAAGAGAATTCCGTCCCCGGAATTCCTCAACATAAAGTTACGTATAACCTGCTTTCATCACTACACACGACAAGACTTACGCTTTCGGCTAACTCCATCGGTCACCACCCCCGACTTATCAGATAAGGCCTACGGATCATTTCCTATTGCACCTAATGCTAGGGTTATAACTTGCCAGCTGATCCATTTTTTTATGATAACGTCAAACTCTCTCCCAAGCTCGCAGACACAATTTCAAAGGCACGAGTGACTCTCGACCTCGATACCACATCCATCACGCACCTTCCTCACCAAACCCCGACTGTCAACAGTAGATTCTATTCCTAACACACCTTCCAACCATCTAGGTTTTACACGCAAACATCGGGCAAATCCCGGCGATACCACGAACAGTTTACACCCAAGACAGATAACAATTACATAGAATAAGGTTTTATAGGTACCTGTCTCAACCTCGGGCACCTCTTCCTCCTCTTCAGCCGTCATCCGAAAAACTCTAGCCTTCGCCTGTGCTGGCTCCAGTTTCATTTCCCCCACTCTTCCCCTTTGCCTACCATCGAAACCACCCGAATCCCTTCTCTTCAGCTGAGGGCAATCCGGCCTCAAATGTTCTAAAGACCCACACTGGTAGCATGCCCTTGGGTTCCTACAGTCTCGTGCCATATGTCCCAATTTTCCACATTTGAAACATCCCTCGGTTTCTCCCACACATTCTCCACGGTGGACTCGATTACACTTCCCACAAGGTTTCTCTTCAAATTTTGATCCCCCTCGGGACTCCGGCTTAAACACCTTAGCCCGATCCGAATCATGCGCTGACCCCTCCCACTTTCTTTTCTCCTTACCCTTCTCCACATATTGTCGGTTCTTCTCCTTTTCAACCAATTCAGCTGCGTTGATGGCTGCCTGAAAAGTGGTCGGGTTCCTAGCCATGACCAGTTCCCGCACGCTACTCTTTAACCCAAAGATGTACCTCTCAACTCGACGTTCCTCATTCGGAACGTACAACTCAGCGAACCTCGCCTTCTCCATAAACTTCGTGGTGTATTCTCTCACCGTCATTCCATCTTGTTCCAAACTCATGAACTCTTCTTCTAGTCGTTTCACTGCCGCAAGAGGGCAAAACGACACCTTAAACCTTGAGACAAAGGTCTCCCACGTCATATTCTTAGCAGCCTTTGACCCTTCCCCCGTGGTCTCCGCATCCCACCAAAACACAGCTTCTGATTTCAACATGGACAGAGCGAACATTACCCTGTCACTATCAGCACACTTACAGGTGTCGAACACCAGCTCCATTTCCCTGATCCACTTTATCGCCAACACGGGATCGCATTATCCCTTGAAAGCGGGTGGCTTACAAGAAGCGAATGCCTTGTAACTACACCCTCCACTTAGAACTCGACCATTCACTGCCAACGGGTTTGACTGAGTAGGGCTCCCCGAAGCTGAACCATGAGGGCTAGCCTCCCCTCCCTTACTACCACTGGCCTCCTTACCCCCCGAAACCGCCTCATTCTGCTTAGCCAACAGTGCTTTCAATGTATCCTGGATTTCCCCCAAGGCAGTGGCGAAATTTTCTTGGGTCACAAAGGCTTGGGCACGACCTCGCCCACGACTCCCACCTCGACTCGCTCCCTGCCTGGACGCCGAGCTCTCCTGATGAGACGCCTCTGGTTCTTGCGGGACTCCCGCGCTCCTCGTGCCACGAGTAACCCGTGCTCTCACCACAGCTCTTTCCACGTCCTCATTCATCTGAGTATCCGCTCGCCGGGGTGCTCTTCCTCGTCCCCTTCCTCGGCCTCTTCCTTGACCTCTACCGCGTGCGGCTGCCTGCACCGGTGGTGCTTCCATTTCGATTTCCTCATCAATAGGTTCCGGTACTCCCCTCATGGATCTCCTCATCATGATTACTGACTGACAAAGAGACACCAACAACATTAAGTCTGCAGTTCCAAGATAATAAGGCAATTAAGCACTTACATGTACCTGTAAGCTCGTAATTACACTGGCCAGGTGTAATCACCAACTTACCTTACATGACAGTCCTCGCCACCCTATTAATCATTCTACCCAGTCTTACTAAGGTCCTCCTAGTTCTCAGTTGTATCCTCTAACTCCACAGTTTAAGTTTAGGCCCGCCCGGTCACCTAAATCTCTTAAACTAAGGCTCTGATACCAATTGTAACGACCCAAACTAGAAACAAACGTCAATTTCATAGATAATAATATCTGCCAATACCTGGCCTACACCAAAATATTTAACAATATTCGTAAAAAGTGGTTTGCGGAATTAACCCTAATTACAACTGAGAATGAGTCTAATAAACAAAAATGGAAGGCTTCTAGTCTCAAAGATGCAAGCTCCAGCTCACACCTTCCCCTTCCCTTTGACCGAGCTCCCTAACACCTGCTTACCTGAAAAGGTTTTAGTTTTGAAAAGCGAGGGTTAGACCATGAGGTCTAGTGAGTTCCCTCCACACCGCGTCACACCAAAATATTTCAGTTTATAAAATCTGTTATGAAACATTTGTATAAATCATGGTAAACACACAAAATGGATATGCACACATTGACACATGCTACTGGCACGCGCTAAAGTCACATACACCGTGACAGCGCATTCGGGCACACACCGCCCATGTCACACACACCGTGACAGAATAATCGGGCACACACCGCCCATGTCACACACACCGTGACAGAAATAATCGGGCACACGCCGCCCATGTCACACACACCGTGACAGAATAATCGGGCACACACCGCCCATATCACACAAAAGCCAGAGCACGGTCACACACATTTTAATCACACATGTAAGCCACACATAAAGACCACACATTTAAACCTTGCCTTGAACTAAGAGCAGTTGAAAAGCACACTGTTAGACAATAACCACACCGCACACAATTACTTGTCATCTTACAATAAGAGTAATTGAAAAGCACACCGTTTAAATAATAACCATGCCACACGCTCAACTCTTTACTTGTAATAAAATCCGTTGGAAAACTCACAATTTAAATTATAATCATCAACCACACACTTTGTATAAAATTTAGGTTCAGAAAGACTCACCTGCGATGGCAAAGCACGCACTCCTGTTCTAAACTTGAGTCACCCAAGCTTAGCACCTAAAAGATCAGATAAATCCTTAATCAGAAATAAAGATCCAGAACTTACCGGGTACACACACTTTCCGGATACTCCAACTCCCCGAATACCTGAACAGTCCGGACACTAGGACTTCCCGGATACCCGAACCCACTCCTTTCCGGACACACTCCCGTTTCCGGACACACTCCCGTTTCCGGACACACCCCCTTTTCCGGACACACTCCTTTTTCCGGACACTACGCTTGTCCGGACGCTACACTTATCCGGACACACCACTTATCCGGCAACACTACCCGGACACCTTCACGGGGCACTCACCTGGACACATGCAACATATCCGGACACCACCAAACGCTGGTGTCCGGAAAACGCTGTTGTTCGAACTTGGAATTTCTAAAACCGATTTAAACTCCGATTTAAGCCATTAGTTTGATTAGACAACTGTAAGGGTTCATCCACCAACCCCAAACACCCACTTAATCCTTCTATAACCCCCTTAAATCGGATTATAAATACCAAAACCCTCAAAACCCACTTTTAAGGAAATGTGGGTGAAAACTCATTGAATCACTACCTTTAGACTTGAGAATCCAGACCAAAAGGATAAAGGAACACTAGATTAACAATTACCAGAAATTAGAATAGGTTACCTTACTGATTCTTCTCTTCCTTGATTTCTTTCCCCCAATAACTCTTCTCCTCTTCCCTTTCTTTCTCTAGCCGCCAAACACCCCAACAATTAGAATAATACTGATTTTTGGTTGATGCCCTAGGGATTTGGTCCATTTTATACCTCCCACAAATTGCACATGGACCCCTCAACTAAACTTCCATTCTTCTCACTTTAACCACCAAGTTTTCGAAACCTACTAAAAATTTGGGTTATTACACATGTACCTGTAAGTTCGCAATTACACTGGCCAGGTGAAATCTCAAACTTACCTTACATGACAGTCCTCAGTACCCTATTAGTCCTATCTCTATAGTAGTGTCCTCCTAACGCATTTCCTGATTCTCAGTTGTGATTTCTACTCCCAAGTTTAAGTTTAGGCCCGTCCGATCACCTAAATCCCTTAAACTATGGCTCTGATACCAATTGTAACAACCCAGTCTAAAGTAAGGCATTGAAATTCATATAAATTGAAATATCCCAAAAACGGGTTCCAAAATTTCTTACATCATATCAAAATCTGGTTGGCGGAATCAACCTACACAACTGAGAAATAAAGTCTAAACTGAACTATAGTGTCGCTACACTATTGAGTTTCCTTGCTAACTGCTCCGCTCACTTGCTAGAGCCTTTCTTTACATGTTTCCCTGAAAATGTTTTAGTTTGAAAATGCGAGGGTTAGACCATGAGGTCTAGTGAGTCCCTCCCGACAGTTCTCAAAAGCATTTAAAACAGCTTATCACTTTCAAAAATAATACTTCCACGTTAATTTTCACAAGACAAACACGGATGAATCCGTACTCGTAAACGGCACCCTGAAGTCACCCGAAGGTGCCAACGAGTCAGTCTCATGCTGCCTTACGTGGGGCCACACTACCCCTGGCATAAAGGGTCTACTCTCCCGCATGAGCACTGGCGGGTCTACTCTCCCGTCTTGGCCAGTTTACGTCTAAAACAATGTATGCATACATCTCACATAAAACTTTGAACAAACTTTCATGCAGTCAAAAGCATATAAATAAAGCATGGCATTTCTCATCATGTACTTACTTTGGAAAACACGTTGTAAAGTCACGTATTTTAGTTAGAAAACTCACCTGGTATGCTTACTTCCTTTCCTACTCTGTTCTGTACTTCCAAACGATCTACATGAGTTAAAGGATAAAACATATAAGCTGACTAACCAAACTGTCCGGATACGACTTACCGAACTCTACTACTTTCCGGACGTTTCTACTTACCGGACACCACAACTGTCCGAACACCTCTACTTTCCGGACGACGAAACATTCCGGATACACTACTTTCCGGGTAACACTAATGTCCGGATGACTCTACTTTCTGAGTCATGAAACTTTCCGGACGCTCACCCGGACACCTTCCTAAACTGAAGGTTTCCGGACGAAACGCTGGACGAGTTTTGAGACTAGAATCTTGCTAAACGCTCCACAAACGGAAAGATAATGCGATAAATAACTGTCTAAACATCCTATAATCATTTCCCACAAGCTTTACTAATGAAACACGATTTTAAGGGTGCTTAAATCTTATTTAAAAACCTAAACTATCTTTAGCAAGAAAACTCTCAATATCCAACAATCATTCAAATAGCTTAATAGAGGTTGTAGATTAGAAATTACCTGGTGGATTCCGTGCAGAAAACGAATCCCACACACTCTTTCTCCTGAATCCAAAGCTTGTGTCCCAATCATTAGGTCATTAGTCCAAAAATCCATATTTACAAAGTGGCCCCTCAACTTTCAGCATTAAAAAGATTTCTCCCCAAGACTAGGAACTCCCACAATTTGGTCACGGTTACTACATAGATCAACCGTACTAGATATTGTCCGTTTTGTCCACACACCTGGACTCACGGTTTTAAAATGCAACTGATAGGGGATGTATCAAGTTCCTTTTATAAGGCAACCTTTGTTCCCCTCCCTAACCAATGTGGGATTTTACAATCCACCCCCCTTGGGAGCCCAACGTCCTCGCTGGCACACCAGTCCGGTTCCCGCTCTGATACCATCTGTAATGTCCCAGGTCAAACGTACCAGATATTGTCCGCTTTGTCCACACACATGCACTCACGGTTTTAAAACGCGACTGATATGGGAGGTATCAAGTTCCTCTTATAAGACAACCTTTGTTCCCCTCCCCAACCAACGTAGGATCTTACAATCGATTCTATTTGTATTTTCTTTTCTTTTCAAATTTGAGAATACAATGGCAAGGAGCCCCCTACAAAGTTTTACATTATTTTTTTTACTACATATACACATCATGGCACATTCTTATTTAGTTTTATTCACAAAACAAGCAAAACTATTATTAAAATTATGTATATATATATATATATATATATATGTTAATGTAGGGAGCATCATGATGTTAGATACATGGATTGATCGGGTGTATCATGGTGCATCTCATTTCGATACATCTCATTCTAAGAGCATCCATAACAAGGATTTCATTACAATTTCATTTGGATTGCAAAAGTGACACGTAGAATTGCTAAATTAGAAATTGTAGTGGTTGTGAGTATGATTGTAAAATTAGAAATTGGTTTTGGTAATTTGCAAATGTCAAATCAGTACTTTTTGCTGATTTGGCAGTGAATAGTATATGAAATTATAAGGAATAATTTCTAAATTAGAAATTGCTTTATGTCAAATCATGTTTTGTGATGTTTTGTAGAGAATGTTTATGAAAAAATGTATGAATAATTTTATTTGTTAATAAAAATATTTATTTATTTTTGAAAGACAAATATTAAAAAATGCAAAATATAATTTATATTAAATTACAATAAAATAAATTATATATTAAAAAAAATACAAACTTAACACATAAAAATGCATCATTATTCTTTTAGAAGTTCTTCAAGTTGATGTTCGTACAATCTCCGTTGTAGTTCACTCATTGTTGTGAGATCCATTTCCATCAACTTCATGATCATTTTTCGATTTTCCCGTTTGTTCTTACGTTTTTCTGTTTCCACTAATGATGTGTGGAATTCTCTCATCACCTGAATTTTTTCTTTTTCAATATTCAGGCGTTCTTACATTGTCACTTGTTCGTTTTCGGTAGAACAACATGATCGTCGAAGATGAACGTCATATTTATATTCGTCAATTTGATGATATAAACGATGATGTTAATTTTACTATAACTACGCCTCAAATCTCTCGTACCAAACTTCCCGAGTACGAAAACTATCTCCAAAATCACATACAAGTACGTAATCGGTCAACGAATCATTGTTTACAATCAGATTTGATTGAAGAGATTTGTCAAAGATTTAGAGAAGAAGAAAATGACGATTAATGTAATATTTTTACTTTGTATTTTAATTTAATGTTTTATAAATTAAATATTTTATTTAATTAATTAATTTTATTTTATTTTATTTTATTATAGTTATTTAATTAATAAAATATTTCATATTAAATTATAATAAAGAGTATTTAATTGTAGTTTTGTTGTTATTTGATTAAAATATAGTTTTTTATGATGAGGTGTCACATTTGCAATTGGATAAAATTTTATTGTTGTGTTGAATAATTTCAAGATAATTGCAAAGCTGATGTGACGATGATGTGACCCATTTGCAATTGGGATGAAATTTCATTGTTGTAGTTGCTCTAATATGCACTCAAGTTCTTTTCTTATAGTTTTTACTATAACTTTTATTTTCATCGAAAACATATATATATATATATATATATATACATATATATATAATAACATTTACTGTACATGTCCTTTAAACACTTTTCCAGAAAGTTCTTAAATAAATATAATGTAGTTCAACAATTATCAAATTTACCATTTTATAAATTTTAATCAAATAATTGTTTCTAAAATTTACAAACATGTGTGCACATTAGCATCCCATTTTTAGCAAGTGATAGTCTTTTTTGGGTAGTTCGGTTACCTGTAAAGCTTATAATTTATGGAAAGACTTAATTTTGCATGTTTATTTAACTATTAAATAGAGTGGATTGTGGATTTGGTTTTTATGTTTTCATATTTTCTTTGCCTGTGGTTTTTATGGTATATTTAATATGAATTTGGTATTCAATTTATCTTAGTTATGGTATTTTTGATTAATAACTCTGTTAAATTAATTGACTATTTTAGTTAAAATCTCAAAAAATGGAAAACTGATGAATACTCGATTCAATAGTCTTTCATCAGAACGGTATTCACTTGTACATACAACTAAATCAAAACATATGAAACGAATCTACAATTCACTCTATTAATTATGATGAATATAAAATATATACGAAATTATTTTTTTTAATTTATCCTAAAAGAGTTATTTCAGATATTTCATAATAATTGAACTGCATTACATTTGTTCAAAAAAAATTCTATTTTAATTATAACAATTACATTATATCTTTTAGATATTTGAACACCAAACAAAATTAATTAAGTGATATTCCAAAATCAAACATTATATTTATGTAATGAATGTATTATTTACATAACGTTTATTAGATAAGTCTCAATCATTTGTCACTTAATTTGTTAAATATATGATTGAGAATTTTATCCTGTAAATAAGGAAGAATACTCTCACATATATAATTAGCATTTACAAGGTAGGAATTACTTATCAACAAATTATTTTAATTAATAATGAAGAACATTACTATACTAAAGTAACTGAGGACAATCACACACACACATATATATATATATATATAGAATGTATAGAAAAATGATCAAATTTAAAGAATTACTTAAAACTGTTTGTTTAACTAAGAGCATTATGAGTGTTATCAATAATAATCTTTACATTAAATGTTTATAATAATAAAATAAATAATTTATTATACATAATTGATGTGTTAATCTAAAAAACCGTTGAAATTAGATTTAACTTTTTAAAGAATTGAAGTCTTGATTCTTTCTTTATTCAAAGAAATATTAAAAAGTGTGTTGAGATTACTTTAATAATTAATATAGAGGAGATAAAAAGAAGGGAAATTAATTAAAATACCCTAAGTTTGAAGTTGACTTACCAAAATACCCCAAAAAATGAAAAGTTTATCCAAATGCCCCAAATTTTCGCGGAAGGGGCCCTCTATAGCGGGCAGGGACCAATTGTGAAATTTTTTGCAAGATTATTTACACTTTCAGTCCCCACCGCGGGACCGCCACGGGCCGCGATCGCGGGACTCCACCCGGGCAGGGACTGAAAGTGTAAATATGAAACACATAAAATTTCAAAAATGGTTCCTGTCCACGATCGCAGGACTCCACCACGGAAATTTGGGGCATTTGGGTAAACTTTTCATTTTTTGGGGTATTTTGGTAAGTCAACTTCAAACTTAGGGTATTTTAATTAATTTTCCCTAAAAAGAATATTAAAGTTTAAAAAGAATATAAACATTCATAAAACTATAAGGCCATCCGTACCCCAGGTTCAAACCTTTTGAACCCTCTGCGCCACATCAGCTTTCCACTTTAAACCCTCTTGAACCTTTTTGAACCCACAAATCCCGTACCCCAACCTTTTGAACCTCTTGAACCCACATGTCACCTCATCTAATTTTTTAATAAAAAATCATAACATTCATAAAAATAAAAATAAAATTACAAAATAAAATTAAAAATTACAAAATAAAATTAAAAATTACAAAATAAAATTAAAAATTCCAATTATGTTTTTGTCGAATTCTCTCTTTTCTCGCCAAAGTAGCATTCAAAGCAGCTCCCGTAAGGTGATCGTGCGGGGCAATGAAAAACTCGAAGTCTTTTTCATATAGCCTTTCCAACTCGATTTCACACTTTTGTTGTTCGACTTGCCACTTTTGTTGTTCGACTTGGCACTTTTGTTGTTCGACTTCAAGTTTTTTCATTTTGTAATCAACCGAATCATCAATTTTATTTCTCAAGTCACTCATTTCGGAGTAAAGGCGGTTGTCGTCCGTACTACTCGTTGCTGCCTTTTTTGCCTTTGGTGTGAAAAATGGATGAGATTTGAGGTTGATTTATAGTGTTTAAATTGAAAAAAAAATTTTGAAAAAAAAAATAATTGGAAAAGAGCCGTTTGGAATTAAAAAAAATGAGAAACTCCTTCGGGTATGAGTGGGGTGGGGAACCCGATCGCCGAGCCCGCCACCCCTAACCCGCTGAACCCGCCATGGGCGTACCCGGTTGCCGCGGTACCCGGGGAACCCGCAGGTGTGAACCCGAGCCCGAGCCCGCTCGAGTACGGATGGCCTAAAAGGGGAAGGCAAGGGAAGATAAAGGTGGGCATGTGCTGTGCGGAGCCAGCTGGTCCATTCAGGAAGCCTGGGGATATTACAGTGGCGTCCAGCTAAGCATAACGTCCGTCAACCTATTGACGCCGACGGCCATATTTTCTGAAAAGATTCCGTCCCGTCCACCACCGGAGATGGTGACAGCACCTAATGTGTGGCCGTTATCCCGTGAGCCCTGGAATATTAATCATGAGCCTTATACCCCATTCTTTGCCACGTATGCACTCATAACCCACTCACCTACTATCCTCTGCCACGCGCCCATAACACTCCATCACGATCTGGATGTATATATAAACAGGGTCATGTTTTAAAGAAAACCTCAAAAAAAAATCCTAAAATACCCCTTACAAAATCGCCCACCAACCATTTAAACCAATAAGTTCTCTTAATTCTTATTGGTCTAAAAAAATTAACATGGTTAACACTAAATAAGTGGTTAACAAAAAAAGGACTCTCTCTCTCTCTCTCTCTCTCTCTCTCTCTCTATATATATATATATATATATAGGGTGAGTTTCTTTTGCAAACCAAACAATTTGTACAAACTTTGCAAACCACTATATTAGGCAACAACAGATATATTTATGGTAATTATTATCATTCATTAATAATGATTGTGATATATATGGAAGATGATTAAGTTCATTAATTATGATCATGACTTTAGATTAGGAAACATAATAAAATCAGATATTTATTAGACTTGATGAACGACTAAGATTGATTTGTATAGTTTATACGAATTGCTTGGTTTGCAAAAGAAACTCACTATATATATATATATATATATATATATATATATATATATATATATATATAGGACGGTAATCAAATGCAAACCAAAAAAAGATTGTGAACCGTGAAAACCGATCTATACCATTTATTACTTTTAATCGATGGATATTAAACATAATGGCAATTTTGAAATAAATTACAACTTGATGATATATCATGTATTAAAATTAAAAGTAGAAGGGCAATTTTGGGATTTCAAATCCAATAATTAGGCCCTTTCGCAGCCTATTTGCATCCATCACGATCACCACTTCCCTTTCATCTCATAACATCTGGTTTCTTCTTCCTTCGACGAATAATTTTGTAAAATATATTTTGAAACCCAGCTAGGGCTCCGATGAAACCCTAAACATGGGCACAGGTACAACCATTTTAGTTTCTGTAAGCCCTAACTTCAAGGGTTCATACCAAAACGAAACTATAGGGTTTGTTGAATTCCTCTAAGAGGAATCGAAGAAAGAACAACCCAGAGAATCGGTCGGAGATACTGTTCAAGTAATTTAGGGGAGAAATCGGACATCTGAAATCTCTGGATCGGAACCGTTTGAGATCGAAACCATCAAAAAATCATCTTGCACCAGAGCTCCGACAAGCTCCGGCGAAGATCTCGTACGCGATTTCTCGAAGCTCGGAGTCGGATATATCCAAACCTAGTTGGCCAAACGGGTCGAAGAGGTCATTGGAAGACAATAGCGGGATCATATAACCAGCACGGTTCTCAATTGGCATGACGCCGTTAATGGTTAACTGATTTTGGGCTTCTCCGGTTCTCTGGTAACTGCATAAATTGAAGATCTATGGGTATTAAAAAGATATAAAGATGTGAATCAAATTCTGTGGGTTTTTTTTCTATACAAATTTCACGACAACATGAGAGAATTTGGGATTATAATTCTTGCTTGGGTTATAAGGAATGAATGATGTATAAGTTTGTGCTTTGCAGTTGTTATAATCAATTGTGATTGATTTGAGATTTTTTATTTCTAGATCCAGATTAAGGAACCGAAAGAGCAACGATGTTGGGATTTGGGAACTGGGTCGCTCGAAGAAGGTGTGCGATGGCGAAGAACACATTATGAAAACATCTTCTTTGGTTGCAATTGATTTGGGCATTTTTGTTTCCAAAAATTTTGTTTGATTTCATGGGTAAAATAACATTAGTGTTTGAACTCATAAGGTGAAATAACATATAGGCTGAAATTACATTTGATTTCATGAGGTGAAATAGATTAGAAGTGAAAATTTGTGTTTGATTTCATGTGGTGAATCTCTGTGTTTCATATGGTGAAGCCATGTGTTTCATATGGTGAATTGATGTATTTCATATGGTGAAGCCATGTGTTTCATATGGTGAATTGATGTGTTTCATATAGTGAACATGTGTGTTTCATATAGTGAACATGTGTGTTTCATACAGTGAATCTTGTGTTTCAGATGAATAAATCTATCTATATGTTTCATTTGGTGAATCTTGTTACCAAAATGACAATTATACCCTTTTCACGTGGTGAAACAACTTTTAATTAAAACCATAAGATCAAAACCAAATTATGGCTTAGATCGGTTCTCACGGGTTTCAATCTATTTTTGGTTCTCACATGATTTAACCCCTATATATATATATAAGTAGTATATATATGTATGAGATCATGTGAGAAAGTGTCATTTTTTGTGAGAAGTACTTTTAAACCACTGATCACTTTTAATCAAATACCCTCCCATAAATTGCGGCTTAGAAGAGAATTGACCCGGTGTATTTCAGTGCATCTTATCTTGATGCATCTGATCCTAATGTTCGTTCATTTTTCATTCAACAGTTGATAACCACTTCTCACCATATATACGGAGGATCGTGTGAGAAGTTGAGATTAACGTGAAAAATAGATTTGAATCGTTGATTATTTCTAATTATATGTCCTCCCATGAATTACGGCTTTGAAGAGGAATTGATCTGATACATCTTGGTGCATCTTATCTTGGCGCATCTCATCATAATGTGCGTCTATTTCTCATCTAATAGTTGATAACAACTTCTCATGTTTCCCATGTTAACCCCAATTCTCACTGGAACCCAACCCTATAAGTTAACGTGAGAAGTGGTTATTGTAATAACCGTGTCCTTTTGTGAATAAATATTAATTTTGAGGTGTAAAGTGTGAAAAGGGGAAAAGTTTGGTATGCTTTGGGAAGTGTATAAATCGGTGTAAAACCCTACGGATTCTAAATTTCTCAAGAACTCTGTGTGCGGCTGAGGTTTGATAAGTGGGTGAAAAAAAAATCATCAAGGGTGAAGACGATTTGGGATTCTCCAGATTGTGTGTGTGGAATCAACTTGCAAGGTAATCCTCAATTCTTTCTCCTTGACAATCTAATCTTAAGGTCTAAAGTAGTGGAGTCTGAGTTTGTGTTATTCATTTTGAAAGAAAGGAAATGGAGACTCTGTGTGTGTGTTCTTCCTATTTGGAATAGTGTAAAATTGAATGGTTTAGATGCTAAGATGATCGGAATCGATATCCCCTTAATGATAATGGTTAACACCGAGATTGGATTCGGGTGTGAGATAATCGATTAGATCGGGACTCTTAGCATTCGTAGCCGGGGAACTGGAACCCAAAGGGAACCGGAACCCGAAGGGAACCAGAAGTGAGTTGGAAGCCAGATTTGGATCCAGAACTCAAGTATTTTATCGGGGTTTTCTGTAAGACTTAATTAGTCTTGTGTGTTGCGTGCAATTTTAGGCGCGTGTAGAGGATAAGCGATTTGCAAGTAAGAACTCCTAGCAGGGCTTCAGGTGAGTGTTTTTGAACCAAAGCTTGTTGGTAATTGTTTGTTACTTGTACATTTATATTTTAATGGTGTGGTTGTATCTGGTTTATTTGCACATGCTATAAAGTTGATGTCATAATATATATATGGGGAGTGTGTCCCATATGGAAAGATTTAACAGATTTAGTCTGTTCCTCAGGGCGGGTGTGTGCCCTGGATCAGGTCACATGTGTGAGTATGCCCAAGCGAGGAATAACAACTACGCATTCGTTTATTTTATCTTGCAAAAATCGTTATTGCTTAATGATTTTAGTAAACTCTTTTAAATGCTACGTGGTGTGAATGTTGTTTGAGGGATCTCACTAGACCTTGTGGTCTAATCCTCGCATTTTCAAAACTGAAACCCTTTTCAGGTAAGCATGTTAGAGAGGGCTCGGCTAGTGGAAAGGAGAAAATGTGAGTGCGGGCGCACTTTAGTGGAACTAGAGGACTTTCCCTTTTTCAATTAATAGTTAAATTTTCTCAGTTGTAATTAGGGTTTATTCCGCGAACCCAAGTTTTGAATTTTGACATTATGGGCCATGTTTGGCAGTTTTATTTTATATATGATGTATTGTTTTGGCTAGTTTGGTGTGGGTTGTTACAGTTGGTATTAGAGCACTAGTTTAAGAGATTTAGGTGACCGGATGGGCCAAAACTTAAACTGTAGGAACTAGGGAGTACAACTGAGAAAGTAGGAAAGCCTAGGAAGACCTCATTGGGAAACGTGAATAATAGGGTGGTGAGAACTATCATGTAAGGTAAGTTCGAAATTACACCTGGCCAGTGTAATTGTGAATTTGCAGGTGCATGATGGTGCTTATTCTTGCCTTGTTATTTTGGGATTGTTGTTAAGTTGTGTTATCGTGTGATGTTTCAATATTCAAGAATGTCAGAGCGAAGTTTGAGAAGTAGATATGTGCCAGTTGTGGGCACCGTGCCAATTGGGGGAGAAATTCGCGTGGAGGAAATTTTGGAGGACGGACCAGTGAATCCTCCGAGACTGATGGCTACCCGCGGAAGGGGCAGAGGCCGTGGAAGGGGACGAGGAAGGGCACCCCGATGAGCTACCACCCATGCAGTAGGAACTGGTGTGGTGACGCGAGGTGGGAAGAAAGCGACGCCCGCCCGTTGGGCTAAGAACGAGGGAGCACCAGAGGTGCGTGATCCGTCCCAAACTGAGAGTACCGCTTCGGTGAGGAGGAGTCAGTCAAAAAGCACGGGATGGAACCAGGCTTTTGTAACTGAGGAAAAGTTTACTGCTGAGATGGGTAAGCTGCAAGCACTGCTGGAAAACCAAGTAAAGACCACGTCGGGAGGACGATCGAATAGTGGAAACGAGACAAAGACTGAGGTGTCTAGCGTGCCTCCGACGGTGGTAGGGGATTATTCAATGTCAACTCCATTCGTGGCTAATGAGTCGAGAGCATCAAAAGGGTGCACTTTCAAGACTTTCACGTCGTGCAAACCCCCGTCCTTCAGTGGGGACCGCAACCCTGTTTTGGCAATGAGGTGGGTTCGTGAGATGGAATTGGCTTTCGATACAAGCAAGTGTCCGGAGGGGGATAAGGTACTATTTGCTATGTCGATGCTAAAGGCAGATGCAATATTTTGGTGGGATTTTGAGACGGGTGGTAAGGGCTCGGAGGTGGAAAAGACGACATCACGGGAAACGTTCACTAGAAGGTTCAAGGCTCAGTTTTGCTCGTTGGCGGTAATAAAGAAGTTGGAAGAAGTGTTTATGGGGCTTGAGCAAGGGTCGATGACTGTGCAGGAATACACTTCTAAGTTCATTGAGAAGGCGCGATTTGCGGAGATATATGTGCCTACTGAGGAAAGGCGTGTTGAAAGGTATGTTTGGGGACTGAAGAGCAGTATAAGAGAACAAGTGCAAAATCGTGGCCCCGCAACCTTTCAGGCGGCGGTCGACGTAGCAGAGCTAACTGAGAAAAAAAAGAATCGATAGTTGTCGGAGAGGAGTGTGGATAAGAGAAAGTGGGATGGATCTGTTCGGGATGTGAAAAGGTCGAAGGCCCCAAAACCTGAGCTGCGGGTGGGACCGAGGTTCGGTGATAGACCTTGTGGGAAGTGTAACAAAGTGCATCGTAGAGAGTGTTCATTTGAACCTGATGGTTGTTTTAAGTGTGGGAAACTGGGCACATAGCGCGAGAGTATCTTAACCCGAGGGCGTGTTATTTGTGCGGTTCTCTAGATCATATCAAACCTGATTGTTCGCAGTTGAGAAAAAGATCTTCGGTTGGTTATGGTGGAAGTCAAGGAGGAAGGGGTGGAGAGAGGAAGGCGGAACCACCTCGAGTGAGAGCTAGAGCTTTTCATATGTCGACAGAAGAGGCGGTTGATGTGCCTGACGTGGTAACATGTACATTTCTTGTAAATTTAAAACTTGCTAAAGTGTTGTTTGATTCGGGTGCAAACCGTTCGTTTGTATCGCCGGTTTTTGCTCGGCGTCTGCATGTGGTACCTAAGCAGTTAGAGTGTGGTTTCGAAGTAGAGATTGCGGACGATAGTCGTGTCTTGGTGGGGGAGGTATATGAGGGGTGTAGTATCGAAGTAGAGGGTCACACTTTTCCCTTGCGTTTATACCCGATGGGTATGGGAGAGTTTGACATTGTTGTGGGGATGGATTGGTTGGCTAGTAATAGCGCTAGCATTGTGTACAGTAAGAAGATGATTCGTAACGCGTTACCAGATAAGTCTGAAGTAGTAATATATGGGGATAGGCATGAGCGTAAGTCATGCCTTATCTCGGTGATGAAGGCGAGGCATTGTTTGGATAAGGGGTGTCAGGGGTTTCTAGCGTATGTGTTAGACGCTAAGAAAGAAAAGAAAGGAATAGAAGATGTTCCTGTGGTGAGTGAGTTCCCAGAGGTATTTCTGGATGACCTGACGGGTTTACCCCCGGATCGTCAAGTCGAGTTTAGAATTTAATTGATGTCTGGTGCGGCACCAATAGCGCGTGCGCCGTACCGGTTGGCACCGACGGAGATGAAGGAAATGATGACGCAATTGCAGGAGTTGCTGGACAAGGGATTCATACGCCCTAGTTCATCACCGTGGGGAACGCCGGTACTCTTTGTCAAGAAGAAAGATGGATCTATGTGAATGTGCATAGATTATCGCGAGCTTAACAAGGTGACTGTCAAGAATAAGTACCCACTCCCGAGGATCGACGATCTGTTTGACCAGTTGCAAGGGGCAAACTTCTTCTCGAAGATAGATTTGAGGTCCGGTTATCACCAGTTGAAGGTAAGGGAAAAAGATGTGCCGAAGACGGCTTTTCGCACGAGGTACGGGCATTACGAGTTTCTAGTCATGCCCTTTGGGTTGACTAATGCTCCGGCAGTATTCATGGATTTAATGAATCGGGTGTGCAGTGCGCTGTTAGACAAGTGTGTGATTGTGTTCATCGACGACATACTCATCTATTCCCGATCTCGGAGTGAGCACGAAGAGCATCTTCGCTTAGTGTTAGAATTGTTACGGCGAGAGAAGTTGTTTGCAAAATTCTCTAAGTGCGAGTTCTGGCTTAGGGAAGTCCAATTCTTAGGACACGTGGTGTCGGGAGAAGGTATCAAGGTGGATTCGGCCAAGGTAGAGGCCATTAGAGGATGGGAACCCCCGAGATCACCATCTGAGGTGAGAAGCTTCCTTGGTTTAGCGGGCTACTATCGGAAGTTCATTCAAGACTTTTCTCGGATAGCTACGCCGTTGACTGCTTTGACAAAGAAGAGTGCTAAGTTTGAATGGACGGAGGTTCAAGAATAAGCGTTCAGTAAATTGAAAGATAAGTTGAGTAGTGCCCTGATTTTATCTTTGCCTAGTGGGACAGAGGGATTTGTAATCTACAGTGATGCGTCCAAGCTGGGGCTAGGGTGTGTAATGATGCAAGGCGGAAAGGTGATTGCATATGCATCCCGTCAGTTGAAGGAGCACGAGAAAAACTACCCTACGCACGACATAGAGTTAGCGGCGGTAGTCTTCGCTCTAAAAATATGGAGACACTACCTTTAAGGAGTTAAGTGTCAGATCTATTCCGACCATAAAAGCCTTAAGCACTTGTTTGATTAGAAGGAGTTGAATATGAGACAACGCCGTTGGGTGGAGTTGTTATGTGACTATGATTGTGAGATCCTTTACCATCCGGGCAAAGCGAACGTCGTGGCCGACGCTTTGAGTCGGAAAGAAAGAAGAGAGCCAACTAAAGTGGTGGCCTTTCGAGTCGATGTAATTCCCAACCTGTTGGACGAGATCAAGAGGTTTCAAGAGGAAGCTCTAGTAGAAGAAAAGTGGAAAAGTGAGAGGATTGTCAGATATGTGACATCCTTGGAGTGTAACGGGAATGGTGTGAAGTGTTTGGGGAACCGAGTGTGGGTTTCTAAGTTGGGAGGTTTGCGGAGACGTATTTAAATCACGATATTCGGTACACCCGGGGACCAATAAGATGTACTGAGACCTAAGGCAAATGTATTGGTGGCCGGGATTGAAGAAGGACGTCGTGTACTTTGTGGAACGGTGTGTGACCTGTCTGAAGGTCAAGGCAGAACATCAAAGACCGTACAGGGAGATGCAACCCTTAGAGATACCGGTGTGGAAGTGGGACTGTATCACAATGGACTTTGTCACGAAACTGCCAAGGACCCCGAAGGGGCACGATGCCATATGGGTGATAGTTGACCGTCTCACCAAGTCGACTCACTTTCTACCCATTCAGGAGAGTGATTCGTTAGGAAAGTTGGCAAGGTTGTATGTTAATGAAATAGTGACGAGGCATGGAGTGCCGTCGTCCATTGTCTCCGATCGTGATAGTCGATTCACGTCGTCTTTTTGGAGGAGTCTTCAAAGGGAGTTAGGAACACGGCTTTGTTTGAGTACCGCCTATCACCCTCAGACGGATGGGCAAAGCGAGAGGACTATACAGACCTTGGAAGATATGTTGCGCGCCTGTGTGATAGACTTCAAGGGCTCGTGGGAATCTCACCTGCCGTTGATCGAGTTCTCGTATAACAATAGTTATCACGCCAGTCTTCAAGCAGCACCATTTGAAGCGTTGTATGGACGTAAGTGTAGAACGCCGTTGTGTTGAAATGAAGTGGGAGAGAAGCAGTTGGCAGGACCAAAGATCGTGCAGTTAACTGCCGACAAGATTAGTGTGACCAGGGAGAAGTTGAAGGTAGCTCAGGACCATCAAAAAGCGTACGCAAATAAAAGAAGAAAACCGATTGAGTTCATGGTAGAGGACCGAGTGATGCTCAAAGTATCGCCGTGGAAGGGTGTCATCCGGTTTGGAAAAAGAGGGAAGCTAAGGCCTAGGTATGTTGGGTCGTTCGCCATCACCGAGCGTGTGGGTGAAGTGGCATATAAGTTGGAGTTGCCTAAGGGGCTTCGGGGAGTTCATTCGACCTTTCATGTGTCGAATTTAAGAAAGTGTCTGGCCGAAGAAAGCATGGCAGTGCCGTTGGAAGACATTCGTGTGGATGAGAAGTAAAGTTATGTAGAGGAACCGTTGGTGATCGTATATCGCAAAGTCCGGAAGACGAGGAATAAGGAAATCTCGTTAGTGAAAGTTCAGTGGCGCTTTCATAAGGGGCAAGAAGCAACGTGGAAGTGGAATCATAGATGAGGGCCCGTTTCCCTCGATTGTTCGAAGATGGAATTCCGGGGACGAAATTCTTTTGAGGGGAGGATGATGTAATAACCGTGTCCTTTTGTGAATAAATATTAATTTTGGGGTGTAAAGTGTGAAAAGAGGAAAAGTTTGGTATGCTTTGGGAAGTGTATAAATAGGTGTAAAACCCTAGGGATTCTAAATTTCTCAAGAACTCTGTGTGTTGCTGAGGTGCGATAAGTGGGTGCAAAAAAAATCATCAAGGGTGAAGACGATTTGGGATTCTCCAGATTGTGTGTGTGGAATCAACTTGCAAGGTAATCCTCAATTCTTTCTCCTTGGCAATCTAATCTTAAGGTCTAAGGTAGTGGAGTCTAAGTTTGTGTTATTCATTTTGAAAGAAAGGAAATGGAGGTTGTGTGTGTGTGTGTGTTCTTCCTATTTGGAATAGTGTAAAATTGAATGTTTTAGATGCTAAGATGATCGAAATCGGTATCCCCTTATGATAATGGTTAACACCGAGATTGGATTCGGGTGTGAGATAATCGATTAGATCGGGACTCTTAGCATTCGTAGTCGGGGAACTGGAACCCAAAAGGGAACCGGAACCCGAAGGGAACCGGAACCCGAAGGGAACCGGAACCCAAAGGGAACCAGAACTGAGTTGGAAGCCAGATTTAGATCCGGAACTCGAGTATTTTATCGGGGTTTTCTGTAAGACTTAATTAGCCTTGTGTGTTGGGTGCAATTGTAGGCGCGGGTAGAGGATAAGTTATTTGCAAGTAAGAACTCCTAGGAGGGCTTCAGGTGAGTGTTTCTGAACCAAAGCTTGTTGGTAATTGTTTGTTACTTGTACGTTTATATTTTAATGGTGTGGTTGTATCTGGTTTATTTGCACATGCTATAAAGTTGATGTCATTATACATATATATGGGGAGTGTGTCCCATATGGAAAATTTTAATAGATTTAGTCTGTTCCTCAGGGCGGGTGTGTGCCCTGGATCAGGTCACAGGTGTGAGTATGACCAAGCGAGGAATAACAGCTATGCATTCGTTTATTTTATCTTGCAAAAATCGTTATTGCTTAATGATTTCAGTAAACTCTTTTAAATGCTACGTGGTGTGAATGTTGTTTGAGGGATCTCACTAGACCTTGTGGTCTAACCCTCGCATTTTCAAAACTGAAACCCTTTTCACGTAAGCAGGTTAGAGAGGGCTCGGCTACTGGAAAGGAGAAGATGTGAGTGCGGGCGCACTTTAGTGGAACTAGAGGACTTTCCGTTTTTCAATTAATAGTTAAATTTTCTCAGTTGTAATTAGGGTTTATTCCGCAAACCCAAGTTTTGAATTTTGACATTGTGAGATTGTGGGCCATGTTTGGGAGATTTATTTTATATATGATGTCTTGTTTTGGCTAGTTTGATGTGGGTTGTTACAGTTATCAACCGCTGGATGTGAAATTGATGCAACTAGGATGAGATGCGCCGAGATAGGCTGTACCAGATCAGTTCGCCTCTAAGTCGCAATTCATTTAAATCATTCATTTATGCCATTGCAATCCTAAATCATCTATCTATTTGAGATAAATGAATTTCTTGTGGGGATTTTAGCTTCTGTTTCTTTGTTTTGTAGAAATTTTGGAAATATGTTGGTGATGCTCTAATTGACTTTTGATAATCTATTTTTAAAATTATGTGTAATTTTTTAAATATAGGATTTCTACTTTTGATAAACTAATTTTTAAAATTTACATTACAATTGTTAGAGATGTTTTTTGAGAAATAGATTGACTTTTTGACTTTTGATACTCTAGCATGTATATGGACTCAATTATTTAAGAAGTATAAAATTTGTGAGACTCGTGAGATCTTGTATTTTAAGATATTGTTTTCTACTTATGATTAGTATTTAATGTATTGAAAAATATATATTTGTTTCACATCATTTTTTTCATATGTATCAAGTTCACAATATTAAACTTTTTTACGTGTAACTTATTTTACAAACGACTAAAAAAATTAACATTATAAAATAAATACACATGAACCAAACAAATATAGATTAATCAATATTCCAAAAGAAATTCTTAAAAAAAGAGTAAAGTTCACTTTTGGTCCTTAACGTTTGTCCATTATAACATTTTTCATCCCTGAACTTCAATAAGATGCATATGATCCCTGACGTTTGTATTCTCCTAATGTTTTTGGTCCCTCTCTTTGACGGCTGTTATCTTTTTCCATTAAACTGTCATTTTTGCAAACTTTTCTTATTTTTACCATTTCTTAAACTACATGGACCAAATATGAAATTTACTCTATACTATATTTATATTTCTATTTTATAAATCATTTTCTTTTTTACTTTTTTATTTTTTGATAAAATTGTTCATCATGTTCTCAAGAACATCATATCTTTTCCAGAAAAGTTTGGTCCAAAACCCCAAATCCAAAATATGAATCAAATTCGATTTCGCACCATGTTCAAATCGATTTGAAGCATATCGATCATCTTTGTCTTCTCTCTTTCTCTCTATATGTTCCATCTACCTTCTTTCTCTCTTTGTGTCTCTCTCTCCACCTTGGACTGATTTCTTGATCTAGATCCCTCTCTCTCTCTCTCTCTCTATATATATATATATATATATATATATATCTTTTGAAATGGATTTTGTTGTAAAGAAATCTTCCCAGGGGAGGCTATGGTGTGGGCTCTGAAGGTCTCCTCCTCCTCCTTAGCTTTTTTGTAAAGAAATGGATTTGGCTTTAGAGTTTGATTTAATGTTTAATTTAGAGTTTGTCAAATGTTCTTGGTGTTCGGTGTTCTTGATGATTTATTTGGGGAAGATGAATATTCAAGAAAAAAAATACCATTGTGATATAACACATTTAGTCCATACAGTTTTGGTTCATATTTTGGATTTGGGGTTTTGATTTTGATATAACATCATACGTTTTTTACTTTAGTTTTGATTATGGTTTGATATATGATTTTGATGTTGAATTTGATTCATATTTTGGATTTGGGGTTTTGGACCAAATTCTTTCCTGGAAAAGATACGATGTTCTTGAGAACATGATGAACAATTTTATCAAAAAGGTAAAAAAGTAAAAAAGAAAATGATTTATAAAATAGAAATATAAATATAGTATAGAGTAAATTTCAGATTTGGTCCATGTAGTTTAAGAAATGGTAAAAATAAGAAAAGTTTGCAAAAAGGTCAGTTTAACGGAAAAAGATAACAACCGTCAAAGAAAGGGACCAAAAACGTTAAGAAAATACAAACGCCAGGGATCATATGCACCTTATTGAAGTTCAAGGATGAAAAATGTTAGAATGGACAAACGTTAAGGACTAAAAGTGAACTTTACTCTAAAAAAATATCAAATAGTACATAAGACACTACGTTCACAATTTAAAGAGTTGACAAATAATTTGATTATAAACCCTTGAAACTATAATGCTTACATCTTCTAACAATATAATGATAATCGTAAAATAAAAAGTTATGGGTGCAAATATTTGACTATACTTATGATGTAATAACCGAGGTTTTTAAGCGAAAGAAATAAGTTTTGTGGGGAAAGTGGTAAAGTTGTAAGTTCAGGGGCTGTTTGGTACTTATTGTAAGAGAGTATAAAAACTCTCATCTAGGGCACAAAATCCTAGGTAATCATTAATTGTTTCCTGTTGGCGGATGAGAGAGAGAAAGAGTGTAACACCCCAAAATTCTGGGCTAATTTAAACCTCAATTTAAAACAAGTTATGATAAAATAACATTCGAACTTTCATATAGGAAGTGCATTAACCATAAGGAGTATATTTACAAATACTGAATTCTTCAAATAACCTATTAATCTAATCATGTCACTATAATCAGATTAACTAAGTTATCTAAGCAATCCATCAAAACACTCCTTCCGTTAAATGACTTCACCGCTATTCCAAAACGCTCGTCCTACAATCCCTTTACTTGCCCGAGCTAGTACCTGATAAGAAAACATTATTTTGAAACGATTAGGCCAACGCCTAGTGAGAACATTCGTTTCCATAATAACATTTGAAAAACAATGTAAATAAGTTATAACAAACCTGATTACCCTTTTTCTTACCATACGTGTAACTCTATTCCGTTAACACGATTTTACCCAATTCCATGAATATGACTGACCATAATTCCATCATCATATCATGTCTCGGAGCCACACTACGAATCTTCACTGATTCTAGAGTAATGCTCTTATTCCAGAAATTGCAATGTACACTTGCCCATTTCAACATTCCAGAAATTGCAACGTACACTTGCTCATCTCCACATATCTTTTAGAAACGGGAATTACGTTTATTCCACGATTTCTCTCACACATCAGAATAAAGATTAATATCCATTTATTCTACGTGTACATAACCACTTTCTCACACACATCAGAATAATGACTAATATTCATCTATTCCACGTGTACATAACCATTTGTACTACACACATCAGAATAATGACTAACTTCATCTATTCCACGTGCACATAACCATTAGTACTACACACATCAGAACAATGACTAACTTCATCTATTCCACGTGCACATAACCATTAGTACTACACACATCAGAACAATGACTAACTTCATCTATTCCACGTGCACATAACCATTTGTACTACACACATCATTGGCATAACGATTACTACCACACGCCTATTCCATGTGATTACCAAACACTAGTGCCTATGGATCCATTACACTTTACTAACGCATATGCATAACAACATATTACAGCTCATATCATATTCTCAATTCTAAGAATACTAGATAACCTATCGTATCTTCATCCTCAAATGCCCCCCCCCCCCCCCCTTCGGCGACTTAGCACGGGGGTTCCGCTATCAGAACCTAGCCTTTTTCAGTTTCTTAAAAGTGTCCGGACAACAGGGGTTTTCCGGACAGCTGAACTTTTCCGGATAACTACAACTTTCCGGGGAAACCATACTTTCCGGATACCTATTTAATCCGGACGACACCCGGAAACTAAAGGAATCCGGATACCATCCGGTAACTAATTTCATCAGGATTCTTGTAAAAAATAAAACTTACCCGGATACTTCCCGCGTCCGGAAACATTCATCATCGGGGTTTTCCGGATACGACGATTCATCCGGAAAAGTCGGCTCTGCAGCCTAAATTTCAATCTATTTTCATGTTTGTTAGATTCAGCTTAATCCAAACCATACCATACAGTTCATAACCAATTTATACAGCTATTTCAAGGTTTAATTTAACATATAAACATTGATTTATGCAAACCACAAATGAACTCACCTTTTTTGAAGAAAAACCCACTTTTGCACAATCTGATTCCAACCCAATCTGCTGCTAATGATTCCGAAATCCTATTCATCAAACAGATTCGTTTACTAACATAAATCTACAACAGATTTCTATCAAAACCAAGATCAATTCCTTACCAATTTGAAGTCAAAACCTTGATTTCTTTCTTTTCTCCTTTCTTCCTTTTCTCTCTATGCTTTCTGCCTTCTAAACCGACTCAGACCAAGAAAATGAGATAATATCTCATTTTCAGATATTTATCTATACACACTTCCCACAATTGTCTAAACACACCTATAGTTTCAATATTCCCAATAGTAACACTTAACTTTAATCCCTTGTATTTTAACCCTATTGAATTATAAATTACAACATAATTCAAGGTTTTAAACCAAAATACAATTAAATTCCAATTCTCATTAAAATACTATTATTGAAAATTCAGGGTGTTACAAAGAGTGAGCAGAGTAAGAAGAAGTTAATTTCAATCGGTTTTGGGAAAAAGTTGGAGTTACTGGATATATTGAATGAATGGTTGCTCTATTCCAATATGTTGATGAAATACGTAATTCCATGTAAAAGTATCATTTCTTAGAGGTTTATCTTGAATTGCTTCATCTAGGAGATGTTTATTTCTGGTTTTGGTCGATCGAAACTAACCTCGAAAGTCGTGTCTTCGTAATTTGAGTCCGGAAGTTAGGATCCGGTATTGTAGTCCGGAATGGTCAGTTCCGGAAAATAGTCTGGAGTATGTTTGGATCCGGAAACCACAAGGGGATCCGATATGGATTTGGCCGAATGGAACCGGAACCCACAAGGGATCCGAAATTGAGTTTGACCGATAATGGATCCGGAATCCTTATGAGGATCCGAAATTGGGCTTGGGCCGCTGTTAGGTCCGGAATCCCTACGGGATCCGGAATGGGCTTGAAATCGAGTTGGATCCGGAATCCTTTTGAGGATCCGAAAATCAGTGTTGGTCCCGGAGTGGGTCGAATCCGAATTGAGATCCGGTATGGGTGAGAGTCCGGAACTGACATCGGACTTAGTGCTTTGGGACCCAGATTTATTTAGAGTCTGTGTAGATAGCAGTGGGAAATCAGTTAAGGCTTATTACCTTATTTCCTTTGAACCATATGTGTTCTACCTAGGAATCTGAAGTTCAAGTGTGAAGTACGTGCAAAGGCAGCAGATGAGTTCTTCTAACTCAAAATACGTGTTTTAAACGTGTTTTCCAAAGAAAGTAAATGAGTAGAATTGCCATGTCTATTTACATGATTTTACTTGTTTGAAAGTTTATATGAGATGTATGCATACATTGTGATAGACGTAAATTGGCTAAGTCGGGGGTAGGCCCGTCAGTGCTCATGCCGGGGGGATGTTCTGTTTATGCCATGGGAGGAGTGACCCAGTAAGGCAACGTGAGACTGACTCGTTGTCACTCTCGAGTGACTTCAGGGTGCCATTTACGGGAGCGGACTTTTTCGTAAAAGTTTTATGTGAAGTTGCTTTGATAGTTATAAACTGTTTTAAAATGCTTTGAGAACTGTCAATTGAGGGAGCTCACTAGACCTCATGGTCTAACCCTCGCATTTTCCAAACTAAACCTTTTCAGGAAAGCAGATAGTAGGAGGCTCTGGTAAGTGAGTTGAGCAGGATTAAAGTTCAGATGCTGATAGAGATAGTGTCACTTTTACTTTTAGAAGCTAGTGATATTCTCAGTTGTGTATAGGTTGCTTCCGCCAACCTAAGTTTTGAGACAGATGTAATGAATTTTGGGACCCCTTTATTGAGACGTTTATTATTAAATGCTATTTATGCTTTATTTTAGCCTGGGTTGTTACAATTGGTATCAGAGCCATAGTTTAAGAGATTTAGGTGACCGGACGGGCCTAGACTTAAACTGTGGGAGTAGAAAACACAACTGAGAATCAGGGATGCGCTAGGAGGACACTATTACTAGGATAAGACTAATAGGGTGGAGAGGACAGTTATGTAAGGTAGATTTGGGGTTACACCTGGCCAGTGTAATTGCGAATTTACAGGTACATGTATGTGCTTAAAATGCCTTATTATTCTTGAGCAGTAGTCTTAAGTAAATTACTTTGTCGTATTTCAGTAGTCAAGAATGTCTGAAAGAAGTTTGAGGAGTAGATCTGTGCCTGTGGTGGGTACCAGTCCAGATGCAGAAGAGATTCATATAGAGGAAATCTTTGAGGAGGAACCGGTGGATCCTCCGTGACAAGCGGCCACCTGCAGGAGGGGCAGAGGCCGAGGAAGGGGGCGGGGTAGACCACCGTTGCGAGTTGCCTCTCAGGCAGTTGGGACTGGTGTAGCAACCCGCGGAGGGAAGAAGAAGCCAATCACCCGTCGAGCTAAAAGTGAGGGAGCACCTGAAGTGCGTGAACCCCTACATCAAGAGAGTACCGCTTCGGTAGGTGGGGGAAGCCAGTCAGACACCCCGATGAGAAATCAGAATCAGGCTTTTGTTATTGAGGAGAAGTTTACGGCTGAGATGGGTAAACTACAAGATACTCTGCAAGCATTGTTAGAAAATCAGATCAAGAATACATCAGAAGGGCAAACTAAGAGCGGGAATGAAACCAAGACTGAGGCATCTAGTTTACCTCCGACCGTAGTGGGAGATCACTCTATGTCGACTCCGTTTGTGGAATGAATCAAAGCCGGTGAGGGGATGTACCTTTAAAACCTTTGCGTCGTGCAACCCTCCGTCTAATGCAATCCGGTTTTAGCTTTGAGGTGGATACGCGAGATAGAGCTAGCTTTTGATACAAGCAAGTGCGCCGAAGAAGACAAAGTGTTGTTTGCAATGTCTATGCTGAAAGCAGACGCTATATTCTGGTGGGACATCGAGACTGGCGGCAAAGGTTCTGAGATTGCAAAGGCAACTTCATGGGAGTTATTCACTAAGAGGTTTAAAGCACAGCTTGCCCAGTCGCGGCAGTTAAGAAGCTTGAGGAAGAATTTATGGGATTAGAGCAAGGGATGATGGCAGTCCAAGAGTACACATCAAAGTTCATTGAGAAGGCTCGGTTTGCTGATTTATATGTGCCTACTGAGGAGAGGCGTATAGAGAGATACATATGGGGGTTGAAGAGCAGTGTGAGAGAGTTGGTGCAAGTGAAAGGTCCAGTTACTTTCCAGGCTGCGGTAGATACTGCAGAGCTCACAGAAAAAAGAAAAGAATAGACAGATGACCGAGAGAGTTGGAGACAAGCGGAAGTGGGAAGGACCGAATCGAGATGTTAAGAGGCCGAGTGCGCCCAGACCCGAGCTGTGGGTGGGACCTAGAGCAGAGAAACCATGTGGTAAGTGCAACCGGATGCATAAGGTAGAGTGTTTGGCAGATAAGGACAGATGTTTCAAGTGCGGGAAAACAGGGCACATGGCTCGAGACTGACGCAATTCGAAGTCATGTTATCAGTGTGGTTCGCCAGATCACGTCAAGTGGGACTGTCCACAGTTAAAGAAAGGGTTTACTGGGGGTGACGGCGGTAGTAGCGGAGGAAGAGGCGGGGAGAGAAAGGTGGAGTCGGCTCGCGCAAGGGCGAGGGCTTTCCACATGTCAGCAGAGGAGGCGATGAATACGCCTGATGTGGTGACAGGTACTTTCCCAATCGACTCGACTTATGCTAAAGTATTGTTTGATTCGGGCGCCAATCGTTCGTTTGTGTCGCCTAATTTTATTCGAAAATTGCAAGTGAAACCCAAGAGGTTGAACTTTGGGTTTGAGGTAGAAGTGGCAAATGATAGTCGAGTCTGGGTGAAAGAGGTCTATGAGGGGTGTAGCATAGACGTAGACGGTCACTCGTTTCCTTTACGTTTGTACCCTATGGGAATGTGGGAGTTTGATGTGGTACTAGGAATGGATTGGTTAACGGAGAACAACGCTAGTATAGTGTGTAATAAGAAGTTGATTCGTATCGCCTTGCCTGATAAGAAGGAAGTAGTAATTTATGGAGATCGTCGAGATAGGAAGTCATGTATGATTTCGATGTTGAAAGCTAGGCGGTGTCTGGGAAAGGGATGTCTATGGTATTTAGCTTATGTGCTAGATGCTAAGAAGGAAAAGAAAGAAGTAAGGGATGTGCCGATAGTCAGCGCGGAAGTGTTTCCGGATGACTTGACGAGTCTGCCCCCAGATCGTCAAGTAGAGTTCAGAATAGACCTGATGCCCGGGGCGACACCGATTGCGCGTGCGCCCTATCGCCTGGCATTGGCAGAAATGAAGGAGATGATGACGCAACTACAAGAGCTACTAGACAAGGGTTTCATTTGCCCGAGCTCATCGCCTTGGGGAGCGCCGGTACTTTTTGTGAAGAAGAAGGACGGATCTATGCGGATGCGCATAGATTACCGTGAGCTCAACAAGGTAACAGTGAAGAACAAGTACCCGCTTCCGAGGATTGATGACCTCTTCGACCAGTTGCAAGGTGCGAGCTACTTTTCGAAGATAGATTTGAGGTCGGGTTATCATCAGCTAAAGGTGAGAGAGGAAGACGTGTCCAAGACAACTTTTCGTACGAGATACGGACACTACGAGTTCCTAGTCATGCCCTTTGGCTTGACTAATGCCCCAGCAGTGTTCATGGATTTGATGAACAGAGTATGTAGCTCGTTGCTAGACAAGTGTGTAATCGTCTTCATCGACGATATCCTGATCTACTCTCGTACCCGTAAGGACCACGAGGAGCATCGTCGAGCAGCGTTGGATCTGCTGAAACGCGAGAAGTTGTACGCCAAGTTCTCGAAGTGCAAATTCTGGTTAAGAGAAGTTCAGTTTCTAGGTCACGTGGTGTCGGCGGACGGCATCAAAGTGGACCCCACTAAGATCGAAGCTATTAAAGATTGGGAGTCGCCAAAGTCGCCATCGGAAGTGAGAAGTTTTCTTGGGTTAGCGGGCTACTACCGGAAGTTCATTCAGGACTTCTCTCGTATAGCCACACCGTTGACCGCATTGACAAGAAAGAACATCAAGTTCGTTTGGACCGAAGCTCAAGAGACCGCATTCGAGAAATTGAAAGAAAGTCTGAGCAGTGCGCCGATTTTGTCGTTACCTGATGGGTCTGACGGATTTGTTATCTACAGTGATGCTTCTAAGCTGGGATTAGGGTGTGTGCTGATGCATAGCGGAAGGGTAATTGCCTACGCATCTCGCCAATTGAAAGATCACGATAAGAACTACCCTACGCACGACATGGAGCTAGCGGCGGTGGTGTTCGCTTTGAAAATATGGCGACACTACTTGTATGGAGTGAAGTGCCAGATTTACACCGACCACAAGAGTCTTAAGCACCTGTTTGATCAGAAGGATTTGAATATGAGACATAGGAGATTGATGGAACTATTGAACGACTATGACTGCGAAATCCTTTACCATCCGGGTAAAGCGAATGTCGTAGATGACGCGTTGAGTCGGAAAGAGCGAGGAGAATCGACCAAAGTGGTGGCCTTCAGAGTCGAGGCAACTTCGAACCTTCTAGATGAAGTTAAGAAGTTTCAAGAGGAGGCGTTGCTAGAAGAGAATGTAAAGAGTGAGAGGGTCGTTGGAATTTCATCCTTGTTCAGTGTCAACAATGGTGGGTTAAAGTGTATGGAGTGGTGGGTTAAAGTGTATGAAAGACTGGGTGTGGGTTCCCAAGTTGGGAAACTTGAGAGTAAGCATCTTGGAGGAAGCGCATAAGTCGTGGTATTCTATGCACCCGGGGACGAACAATATGTACCGGGACTTAAGACAGTTCTATTGGTGGCCAGGAATGAAGAAGGATATCGCTCACTTTGTGGAGCGATGTGTGACGTGTTTGAAGGTTAAAGCAGAACATCAACGACCGTATGGAGAACTTCAGTCTACGGTGATACCAGTATGGAAGTGGGACACCATCACCATGGATTTTGTTACAAAGTTACCAAGGACTCCGAAGGGTAACGATGCGATATGGGTGATTGTGGATATTCTCACTAAATCCGCGCATTTCCTACCAATCAAGGAGTCAGATTCGTTAGAAAAGCTAGCCCGATTATACATCAACGAGATTGTATCTAGGCACGGGGTGCCGCGATCCATTGTGTCTGATCGTGATAGTCGGTTCACGTCAGCATTTTGGAGAAGCCTCCAACGAGAGTTGGGTTCGCAAATGAAATTAAGCACGACCTATCATCCTCAAACGGATGGTCAGAGCGAAAGAACTATTCAAATGTTAGAGGATATGCTCCGAGCATGTGTGATCGATTTCAAGGGATCTTGGGAAGTGCATCTACCTTTGATAGAGTTCTCGTATAATAATAGTTACCACGCTAGCATCCAAGCAGCATCGTTCGAAGCATTGTACGGGCGGAAGTGTCGTACACCGTTGTGTTGGAATGAGGTGGGAGAAAGACAGTTAGCAGGTCCCGAGATTGTACAACTGACGGCGGATAAGATAGAGTTGATCCGTGAGAGAATGAGAATCGCGCAAGATCGGCAGAGAAAGTACGCAAACAAAAGAAGGAAACCCATCGAGTTTCAAGTGGGTGACAAGGTGATGCTGAAAGTATCACCTTGGAAGGGAGTAGTACGCTTCGGGAAGAAAGGAAAGTTGAGACCGAGGTATGTGGGGCCTTTTGTGATTATTGAGCGAGTGGGAGCAGCATCATACAAGTTAGACTTGCCGGAAGAGTTGAGAGGAGTTCATCCGACGTTTCATGTGTCAAACCTGAAGAAATGTTTGGCCAAGGCCGACGTGGCCATTCCATTGGAGGATGTCAGCATTGACGAGAAATTGATGTACGAAGAGGAACCAATTGAAATCGTGGACAACAAGGTTCGCAAAACGAGGAACAAAGAAGTCCGACTAGTAAAGGTTCAATGGCGGTATCATAAAGGACGAGAGGCAACTTGGGAGGTAGAAGCGGACATGAATTTCTTGTGGGGATTTTAGCTTCTGTTTCTTTGTTTTGTAGAAATTTTGGAAATATGTTGGTGATGCTCTAATTGACTTTTGATAATCTATTTTTAAAATTAGGTGTAATTTTTTAAATATAGGATTTCTACTTTTGATAAACTAATTTTTAAAATTTACATTACAATTGTTAGAGATGTTTTTTGATAAATAGATTGACTTTTGATACTCTAGCATGTATATGGACTCAATTATTTAAGAAGTATAAAATTTGTGAGACTCGTGAGATCTTGTATTTTAAGATATTGTTTTCTACTTATGATTAGTATTTAATGTATTGAAAATATATATTTGTTTCACATCATTTTTTTCATATGTATCCAGTTCACAATATTAAACTTTTATTTTACAAACGACTAAAAAATTTAACATTATAAAATAAATACACATGAACCAAACAAATATAGATTAATCAATATTCCAAAAAAAATTCTTAAAAAAAGAGTAAAGTTCACTTTTGGTCCTTAACATTTGTCCATTCTAACATTTTTCATCCCTGAACTTCAATAAGGTGCATATGATCCCTGACGTTTGTATTTTCTTTACGTTTTTGGTCCCTCTCTTTGACGGTTGTTATGTTTTTCCATTAAACTGACCTTTTTGCAAACTTTTCTTATTTTTACCATTTCTTAAACTACATGGGCCAAATATGAAATTTACTCTATACTATATTTATATTTCTATTTTATAAATCATTTTCTTTTTTACTTTTTTATTTTTTGATAAAATTGTTCATCATGTTCTCAAGAACATCATATCTTTTCCAGAAAAGTTTGGTCCAAAACCCCAAATCCAAAATATGAATCAAATTCGATTTCGCACCATGTTCAGATCGATTTGAAGCATATCGATCATCTTTGTCTTCTCTCTTTCTCTCTATATGTTCCATCTACCTTCTTTCTCTCTCTGTGTCTCTCTCTCCACCTTGGACTGATTTCTTGATCTGGATCCCCCTCTCTCTCTCTCTCTCTCTCTCTCTATATATATATATATATATATATATATATATATATATATCTTTTGAAATGGATTTTGTTGTAAAGAAATTTCCCAGGGGAGGCTATGGTGTGGGCTCTGATGGTCTCCTCATCCTCCTCCTCCTCAGCTTTTTTTGTAAAGAAATGGATTTGGCTTTAGAGTTTGATTTAATGTTTAATTTAGAGTTTGTCAAATGTTCTTGGTGTTCGGTGTTCTTGATGATTTATTTGGGGAAGATGAATATTCAAGAACAAAATATACAATTGTGATATAACACATTTAGTCCATACAGTTTTGGTTCATATTTTGGATTTGGGGTTTTGATTTTGATATAACATCATACGTTTTTTACTTTAGTTTTGATTATGGTTTGATATATGATTTTGACGTTGAATTTGATTCATATTTTGGATTTGGGGTTTTGGACCAAACTTTTCTGGAAAAGATATGATGTTCTTGAGAACATGGTGAACAATTTTATCAAAAAATAAAAAAGTAAAAAAGTAAATGATTTATAAAATAGAAATATAAATATAGTATAGAGTAAATTTCAGATTTGGTCCATGTAGTTTAAGAAATGGTAAATATAAGAAAAGTTTGCAAAAAGGTCAGTTTAACGGAAAAAGATAACAACCGTCAAAGAGAGGGACCAAAAACGTTAAGAAAATACAAACGACAGGGATCATATGCACCTTATTGAAGTTCAAGGATGAAAAATGTTAGAATGGACAAACGTTAAGGACCAAAAGTGAACTTTACTCTAAAAAAATATCAAATAGTACATTAGACACTACGTTCACAATTTAAAGAGTTGACAAATAATTTGATTATAAACCCTTGAAACTATAATGCTTACATCTTCTAACAATATAATGATAATCGTAAAATACAAAGTTATGGGTGCAAATATTTTACTATACTTGTGATGTAATAACCGAGGGTTTTAAGCGAAAGAAATAAGTTTTGTAGGGAAAGTGGTAAAGTTGTAAGTTCGGGGGTTGTTTGGTACTTATTATAAGAGAGTATAAAAACTCTCATCTAGGACACAAAACCCTAGGTAATCATTAATTGTTTCCTGTTGGCGGCTGAGAGAGAGAAAGAGTGAGAGCAGAGTAAGAAAAAGTTAATTTCAATCGATTTTGGGAAGAAGGAAGAGGGAATTGCAAGCATTCAATTCAAGGTAATGATCTGAACTCATTTATTCTTATCTCATATCAATTTGAGTTGGAATAATTAAGATTTATGGAAAAGTTAATGAATGGTTGCTCTCTTGCAATATGTTGATGAAATACGTAATTCCATGTAAATGTATCATTTCTTAGAGGTTTATCTTGAATTGCTCCATTTAGGAGATGTTTATTTCTGGTTTTGGTTGATCGAAGCTAACCCCGAAAGTCGTGTCTTCGTAATTTGAGTCCGGAAGTTAGGATCCGGTATTGTAGTCCGGAAGTTAGGATCCGGTATTGTAGTCCGGAATGGTCAGTTCCGAAAAATAGTCTGGAGTATGTTTGGATCCGGAAACCACAAGGGGATTCGATATGGATTTGGCCGAATGGATCCGGAACCCACAAGGGATCCGAAATTGAGTTTGACCGATAATGGATCCGAAATCCTTATGAGGATCCGGAATTGGGCTTGGGCCGCTGTTAGGTCCGGAATCCCTACGGGATCCGAAATGGGCTTGAAATCTAGTTGGATCCGGAATCCTTTTGAGGATCCGGAAATCAGTGTTGGTCCTGGAGTGGGTCGAATCCAGATTGAGATCCGGTATGGGTGAGAGTCTGGAACTGACATCGGACTTAGTGCTTTGGGACCCAGATTTATTTAGAGTCTGTGTAGATAGCATTGGGAAATCAGTTAAGGCTTATTACCTTATTTCCTTTGAACCATAGGTGTTCTACCTAGGAATCTGAAGTTCAAGTGTGAAGTACGTGCAAAGGCAGCAGGTGAGTTCTTCTAAGACCACCCGTACCGGCCTCGGGTAGGGGGTGCGGGTTCGGCTGACTTGGCACACGGGTTCGAGAGGCTGCATCGGGTAGCGGTACGGGGGGGGGGGGGGGGGGGGGTAGCAAGCGGGTTCGGCTACCGGGTTCACCAACCCGATCAACACGTTGCAAATTTTTTTTTTAATTTTTTTGAAACAATACCGTTGTAAAACGGCTATTTTACAAAATTATTTTTTTCAAATTAATCACACTATATATATTAACCTATACCATCTTTTTTTTTCACACCAAAACATACTTTCTTCCATTTCTCTCAAATTCAATACCTTCTTCCATTTCTCTCAAATTTCATCATGAATCCAAACACCACACCTACATCCCGTCGTAACCGATCGGATACACCGCAACAAGACCCGGAGCTTGGCTTCCAAGCGTTTTCTCAAAAATGTTATATTCCGCAACAAGCGTTTTCTCAACAAGTTCCGCAACACCCGTATATTCCTTATCAATTTACACGTCATGGTTTGCTTCAACAAGGTTTTACTCCCGCCAATTACCAACTTCCTCAACCCGCAATCAATCTCGACGACGACTTTGTTCCTGAAACCCAACAACCGCACACACCACAATCGATCTCCACACAACAATCAATCCCGGAACCATCAAACCCGACACCAACGCAAAAAGGAAAAAAGAAAAAAATATGAAAATAGAGCCACCCGACAGATGTGGAATAAAGAGGAGGAAGTCGCGTTAGTGTCGGCGTGGGTTGACGTTTCGGAGGACCCCGTTGTCGGTAACGCACAAATCGGTGGTAATATTTTTATTATTATTATTATTATTGTTATTATTATTATTAATATTGTTATTATTATTATTAATATTCTTGTTATTATTCTTATACTTGAATTTACATAAATGTAGACAGTTTTTGGAACCGAATCTCGAAGGTGTTCTATAATTCTATGGGTCGCCAAGATTATAGATCATTTCATCAACTGAACACCAAGTTCAAAGACCTCAACAAGAAAATTACGTGTTTTGCCGGCATCTACAACAACTTGGTCAATAATAGATCAAGCGGAATGAGTGACGCCGACATTTTACGAACGGCACACCACCGGTACCAAGGGGATATTGGGGTTGCTTTCGCCCATGAACAAGCTTGGGATGTCCTAAAAAAATGTTCAACGGTTCCAACGATGTCGACAAATTCATCCCGGGGTTCAAAACGTACCAAACCTTCCGATGATGACGAGGTCGAGCAACTTCAACGACCCATCGGGAGAAACAAGGCAAAAAAAACATCAACGAGTAATACGACCGGGTCGAACCCGGACGAAAGTGTTACTCAGTTGTTGACGACCATAAGCTCGTTCAACGAGCAGATTGAGGGTACAATGGAGTACAAAATGAAAAAACTTGAACTCGAACAACAAAAGTTGGATCTCGAGCGAGAAAAACGATATCAACAAGACTTCGAGTTTTTCATAGCGCCGCATGATCACCTTTCGGGAGATGTTTTGAGGGCTACTTTAGCGAGAAAAGAGAAAATTAGAAAATATCATAATTTTTAGTGTTTTGTATTTTGTAATTTTTAATTTTTTAATGAATGATATGAATTTTTATTTTTATTATTTATCTTATTTTTATTTATTAAAAATATATAAATATTTTTATTTTGTTAAATAATTAAATGTATAAATAAAAGAATTAAAAAAGATGAGGTGGGAAGTGGGTTCATTGGGTAGTGGTACTCCACTTTTGGGTAAGGATTGGGTAAGGAGGGTAGGAAAAAGAAAAACTGATGTGGCGCTGAGGTGGCAAATGGGTTCATTGGGTTCATTGGGTACCGGTACTCATGGCCTAACTAAAAATACGTGTTTTAAACGTGTTTTCCAAAGAAAGTAAATGAGTAGAATTGCCATGTCTATTTACATGATTTTACTTGTTTGAAAGTTTATATGAGATGTATGCAGACATTGTGATAGACGTAAATTGGCTAAGTCGGGGGTAGGCCCGCCAGTGCTCATGCCGAGGGGATGTTCTGTTTATGCCATGGGAGGAGTGACCCAGTAAGGCAGCGTGAGACTGACTCGTTGTCACTCTCGAGTGACTTCAGGGTGCCATTTACGGGAGCGGACTTTTTCGTGAAAGTTTTATGTGAAGTTGCTTTGATAGTTATAAACTGTTTTAAAATGCTTTGAGAACTGTCAATTGAGGGAGCTCACTAGACCTCATGGTCTAACCTTCGCATTTTCCAAACTAAACCTTTTCAGGAAAGCGGATAGTAGGAGACTCTGGTAAGTGAGCTGAGCAGGATTAAAGTTTGGATCCTGATAGAGACAGTGTCACTTTTACTTTTAGAAGCTAGTGATATTCTCAGTTGTGTATAGGTTGCTTTCGTCAACCTAAGTTTTGAGACAGATGTAATGAATTTTGGGACCCCTTTATTGAGACGTTTATTATTAAATGTTATTTATGCTTTATTTTAGTCTAGGTTGTTACATATGATTTATAGAATTTATTTTCTAATTTTGATTAATTGCTGATCGATGATTTTATTTCGGGCTGTAGAAATTATATATTAATATTTATTGATCACATTATATGATCATGATGAAGACGTATCTTGCCCAACAATTCATGAACAACTAATTCTATGAAATTTTATATATATATATATATATATATATATTAAAATTTCCTATAAAAATTAGGACGAATTTGGTTATATTCAATTGAAACACTAGAAAATCAGGTAAACTAATTGAGAAAAGAATTTATAGACTTCAAATTACCTGTGATTGTAATCCATACGTGTAAACTGAGCTGAAACCCAAAATTAGAAAAACACAAAGTTAAGAATTTTGTATTATTTTAATAGATAAATAATAGTATGTGTTTTATTGATTAATAATTAATTTTTATTTAGAGATTTATGTTGTATAAATAAATAACAGGAGTGGGTGGTGACTTGAGTTGAGAGTATTAGCGTAGCTTTTATGGCAAGTAACCAATTACCCTAATTAATTATATATTGCTTTTACTTTGTTGGGTCTCTCTCCCTCCCTCCCTCCCTCCCTCCCTCCATAAAAAAATAAATATATATATATATAACTTGAAGATAAATGATAATAATAAAATAAAAAACAATGCATTTTATATATATATATTGATTATGTTTTCGAATTTTTAACAAAATCAATTGTTGCATATTTATGTTATACGCTACATATTTCTGGTCCGGTCCCTGGTGAATTATTATGTGTTTTTATGGTAGAAATAAATATTATACGAGAATGTTTACAAAAAAAGTTGTTGTTTTTCAGTGTTAAATATTAGTGGATCTAAACTCACGATAAAAAAACATCAGTTACAAGATTAATATCAATTCGACATGTATTCTTTTTTCAAATTTGTTTAGTAGATTTCCACTTTGAGTAATTAATTCTGCATAAATATTTATGGATTGCATTAACATATAAACAAACTTAATTTACAAGATAATACATGTTAAACAAACTTCTTCTAGACTATGGCATTGGCGGGTATTTACAAGGCAAAACAAGACCGGGGTCCTTTGTATGCATTCTCCTGCCAACGTGTCAAAACCATTGCATTCTTTCCTCTATGACAAGTGCTACTCCCAATTCTACCAATGCCCCCATTTACTACTCCTTTGCTCATTCTTTAACAGTAATCGTGTTGTCCCCTTTCTCTCTCTTAAATAGCTTAAAGAAATAAGCAACACACTGCTAACTAAGGTGATTTAACAACTATAAAGTTTAAAAGATTACCCAGTTTGCAAACACAATCAATAGTGAAAGATGCTTAAAGAACCTATTTTGGGCTGAAAAATACCCAAATTTCATCGGCCTTCTCATTCACCATTTTATTCTTCTTTGTTGAAAAATGACCAATCTTGTATTGTTCAATTGCCGATATTTGTTCTCCTCTCCTTCTCTGTTCCAAATAAAAATCAAAATACAAATAAGATAAATATGTGGAAAAAAAATGGAAGATTTAAGTTCTAAAAAGCTACTTACCCTATCAACTATCCTTGCAATAGAAACTGTGCCAACAGCGGGTGGAACTTCATTCATTGATCGGTTTTTCTTATTTTTAGCGCTTCTTTTCTGCAAAGTTAAACAATCGGAAATAATTTATAGTTTGTAAATGTTTCTTATCAACAAATATTACAAAGCTAGAAAAACAAGTGCCAAGTAAAAACCTGAAACTCCTCGCTTGAAAACTTCTCGCATAGTTTTCTTTAAGCAATTACTCTCTGTTGCCTTCTCCAATAGAACCCCTTGTAATGACTTGAGAGATTCAGTCGCTTCACCCTTAAAATACTGATTTAATATAGTCTCAAAGTACTCCACCTGCATGCATGCATACATAAATGAAAACTAACACTTGCTCTTTGTTACTTGCTTGTAAAAATAAAAACACCATAAAAGTGAGTAAACTTGTTTACCTCAAGCATCAGCTGACAGTAACCATTTGCATCCAATAGTTTAAGACTTGTGTCTTTATGTTCATGAAAAAGGCTGAGTAATGTGTCGATTAGGCCTTCCACAACAATTCCAAGAGTCTTATCAAGCAAGGGTTCACAACCAGCAAACACCTATCATAAATAAATATATATAACTCAACTTCAACCCAATATTCATATCTATATACATATATATTTATGTCCCAAAAGATGATCAAACATGCCTATGCATGGGCAACAACAAGAGTATGCATTAATTCCACAGCAGGGTCTCGCACACCCTGCAAACGTTTTAACATTTTGCTTGTAAGATCAATTAATAATTTAATGAAATGAACGAATGTTGCTCCTCCCTTACTTTTACTGCTGGTGCTCCTCCCCATTGCAATCCAGCATCTAACAAATAATTTGTAGCAGCTGTTCTCACGTAATTTGCCTGTTAATTACAAAATATATATGCACTGGAATGAATTAGCAGCAATATACTACATGAAAGAAAGAAATCAGGTACATCTTGTCATATACCACCTTTGCAAAAGTGTACTTTGCAGGACTTTCTCTTCAAGCACAGAGAAAGACACAACCAATTCTTCTCTGGCCTCGTCATCATCTTCTCTTCCCCTGCAACAATTTATAACTACTTTTTGATAATATATATATATATATATACATATTCAAACATGCAAATGTCAGTTGGTAATACATAACGTCTAATAGCGCTAATTATAGGATCATTAAGCAAACATACAATAGAATATGAAGAAACGGTATCTTAGAAGCTTGATGCACTAAATAATTCCTCTTATTCTTTATTTGAGAAAGCTCAAACTCTAATAAAACCAAAAATATAAAGCATAGTATAATATAAAAACCCATTGGTCATGGAGACAGCCAAGTTGAGTTGCTAGTTGCCTTACACTAAAATGTAGAAATACCCAAGACAATGCTGCACTTGAGGTGAAGGCGCCATAATAACTATTCATTAAGTCCCTTTTTGCAATATTTACAATGTAACTTTGTAAAACTAGCCAGCAGTTCTATATAAAAGCACAACAGTTGCTCAAAAACAGATTTCTTTGAGGGCTTCTAGAAAAAGTACAAGAGATGAGATACTTGTTTGAGAAATCATATATCGGCTACAAAATAAACACAGAACCCTTGTCAAAATTCACAAAGCTCAGTTCACCAAAAGCTGATTAGAGAACAGTAACCTACTCTTTTACATAACATTTTGAACCACCATATATACAATTTCATTTGAAGTCATCCATGAAAAAGAGGGCGACGTAGTTGACCAAGCTCCCTGACTTGGAAAAGGGTAAGGGTTAGAGAGGGAAGTCACTGTATGTAGACTTTCTGTTGCACTTTCATAAAGAGGCTCCTTGTATGACTTAAACCAGTGACTTTCTAGTCGAGTAACCTTATCAACAGCTCCAAAAACTCGCACCCTAAACACTGAAACCGCATTCACGGAAGATGAAATACCATATAGAAGCCAATGCACTGTACTTTCTCACAATAAACATAGCATCAACTGTGAGTGGCTACACAGTTCTATACTTCTATACTTATATTCCCTAAATTATGGACCAATTCAAGATGCTAAATGCTACCCCTATACCTAAAAATTCCAAATTATAACTTCAAAACTAAAAAAGAACTGACCTGGTTATTAAGCAAATTCTGATTGATACTCCCTGCATCTCAAATTAAACGGAACAATTTCTTCGTTGGATTACCCAATTAAACAAAAACGCTTCCAAGTTGTCATCTGAAATTAACCGTCTACGCTATCAGTGACCATTACAATATTTACTAACACATTGTGTTAGTCCACCAGAGATTTCAATCTTGTCATGATGAATTTTAGATATTTGACCGGTAGGCAAATCCTTTAATTGAACTCTGTACCCGGCTAGCGATTACATTAAACCGTAGAAAAGTTATTAACAAAATAATCTTCGAGCTAGAAAAATCTAAGAACAGCAATTTCAATTTTGAACAGCATCAGATATGAAAATTCAAATCAAAAGTAGATTTCAACCATGCGCAGTTTTCCAGCTAAATCTATAGTCCAAAATCGCCAAATAAAACGATGGCTAGTAAAAAACCGTAACAAATTATGAAACACAGCAGAATGAAACACTCATTTAAGTCCTCTGTTACTACTGGAACATTTGAATAGAAACTAAACCATCAACACGAGTCTGAGTCTAGGAGAAAGAGACAACGAGGGCAGAGAGGAGTACCTAAATAGTAATTCTCGTCAAATTACCTAAATAGCAGCAACATTTGTTTCAATAACTAGCAATCTGTCAAATTACCTAAATAACATGTAATTGCTATTAATTGCCATTTCAATAACAATATGTCAAATTACCCAAATACGATCCAAACTATCAATAACAAATGTTGTTGTTATTGAAATGTTGCTAGTAAAATCAAAACCCTAAATAGCAATTAATAACTCGTCTAGTAAAATCCACCGTGGCAACATTGGTTTAAATGATCGAGAAAACAAATGGTAAATTGACAGATTGGAGTTTACCTGTTCGTTATTGAATCATAAGGATGAAGATGAAGATGAAGATCAGCGAGGAGAAACAAATGATCTTGATATGATGATGAAATTGGAGAGACCAGTTTTTCTTTGATGAAACTCTCCTTAGCACCTAGGGTTCTTCGGGTTGGAGTTTCAATGCGAATCAGTTTTTCAACAAAAAGTTGGTCAATTAGGGCTACGATCCTCATTTTAGAAACGGGTCGGATAATTTGGGTTCAATTGGAGCTGCAGGATTAATTCAAGAGATGGGGGTAATTTGGGGATTTTAGATGAAACTCTTTTATTTTAGTGACCACTATTTTTTGTCACTAATCTATTCAAGCAACAAGACTACTAGATATTATTTAGTGACGACTATTTTTAGCCACTCATTCTTTCATTTTAGTGACCACTATTTTTAGTCACTAACATTTTTATTTTAATGAACACCATTTTTTTGTTACAAATATTTTTGATCGGTATGCACTGCTAAATACTACTTAGTGACAACAATTTTTTGTCACTAACTTTTTGAAACTAGTGACCACTATTTTTTGATGACTACCACTTTCATTTTAGTGACAACTATTTTTCGTCACTAACTCTTTCTATTTTTTGTCACTAATTTATTCAACCAACAAGACTATTAAATATTATTTAGTGACAACTATTTTTAGTCACTGACTATTTCATTTTAGTGACCACTATTTTTAGTCACTAACATTTTTATTTTAATGACCACCATTTTTTGTTACAAATATTTTTAATCAATATGAACTACTAAATAGTACTTAGGGACAACTATTTTTCGTCACTAAGTATTCGAAATTAGTGACCACTATTTTTTGGTCACTACCACTTTCATTTTAATGACAACTATTTTTAGTCACTAACACTTTTATTTTAGTAACAAACAATTATTAGTCACCAACTCTTTGACATTAGTGACCACTATATCTTGGTCACTACCATTTTCATTTTAATGACCACTTTTTTTAGTCACTAACACTTTTATCGTAGTTACAACTATTTGTAGTCACAAATACATCAACTATTTGAGATTAGTGACCACTATTTTTTTCTCACTACCACTTTCATTTTAGTGACCACTATTTTTAGTCATTAATACTTTTATGTTATAATATTAGTGACGAAAAACATAATCATCACAAATCTAGTCATTAAATTAGATTGATATGAATAATCTTATTTTAGCCATGAAAATTAGTGACCACTCTAGTGACCAAATTTTAGTTTTTGTCACTATATTCATATTAGCGACCAAATTTTAGTAACGACCTTTGTTTTTGTCACTAACGTTGTAGTTAGTGACCAAAAAATAAGTGGTCACTAAAAATTTTGTCACTAACCGACGCTTTTCTTGTAGTGAGATTTCCACTTTGTTTATTGACGAGGGATATAATTGTTTGTATAGGTGTTTGGTCCATCCTAAAAACAAAAGGATTTGTATGTATGATCAAGTGGTTGGTCCTATTGTTAAAGAACCTCTCGACTCGAGCTTGCTCGGCGGTTAACCGGGGTCTTCTTCTTCCCGCGGTTTCCTCCCACTTGTGTGGTAGCCCTTCGTGGTATCGTCCCACGTCCCCTACCACGACCTCTTCCCCTCCCTCGGGTGGCCGTCGGCCTCGGAGGGTCCACCGGTCCATCCGCAAGGAGCCAAGGACCTCATTGGTCGGGATTGCCCTCTCACTGGGCACCGACCTGTTTCTCAATGATCTTCCCGACATGACGAAACTGAAACAAACCACATAAAACAAACGCTTAATACCGCAACTTCGTGCCATGAGGCAAGTTAAGCATCCATATATGCCTGTAAATTCGGAAGTACATTGGCCAGATGTAATTCCCAATTTACCTCACATGACGACTCTTGTTACCCTATCCTACGTATCCTCTCTAAGACATTTCCTATAGGCATCATATATCTCGTTTGTGTCCCTATCCTCATAGTTTAAGTTTAGGCCCATCCGGTTGCCCAAATCCCTTAAACTATGGCTCTGATACCATTTGTAACACCCTAAAAATCCAAAAGCAATTTCATACCAAAATGCCCATAAGGGTCCCAACATTCTCGATGGTCAAACAAGAATCCCACAAAAATACAACGGTTCACATACGAATACAACCGAGATGTCTACAAGAAACAAACAAAAACAAGCAAAGGTCCCTAGATATCCGCCTCTAGACTTCAAGCCTTCTCCTTCCCCTTGGAGGAAGCATCTACAACGTTCTTACCTAAAAATGGTTTTTAAGATTTGGAAAAGAGAGGGTTAGACCATAAGATCTAGTGAATTCCCTACTAAAGCATTTTCAGACATTTTACATAATCATTAACAACTGAATATCTGCATAGTTAACCAAGAGTAACGTAAAATCAACACCACACTTGGGTAATTGCACAGTGATCATAGCTCTCCATTACTTCTCAATCATAACCGCATTCGGGGCCCCTTGTAGATCCCCATGGCCCCCAAGTAGATGCCAAACCCGTGTGCACACGAAACGAATTCGAGTCACACGGTCAAAACTCTCCCAAGGGACATTCACCGTCCCAAGGTATGCTAATCTCACTGTGCACCCGACTCCAAACTCGACAGACAAGTTCATACACAACTATAATTAACGAGCAAATCATATTTAGGCAATTCGTACCATGCACTATCCCATAATTTGGAAAACATGAGTTCATATCATCATATTTAATACCAATTATCAATTAAGGAGATGTAAGGAAAACAATTCATTAACACGAAGAGAGTCGAGGGAACTCACCTGAAATTTGGTTATCCGACACACAACCAAAGCTCACTTTTTCACCAACCGAACACCTGAATTGGGGTTTATAAAAGTGATGTTAAGACCTCTAATCATGCACCAAAAGACCTTCCTTAAACCCCTAACATAAACTCCAACGATTCCTCAAACCAACACCGAACGATAAACGAATCAAAACGGAGAAGTGCACCCAACAGTGGCTTGCGCCACTTACCACGTGGCCTCAGGCCGCGCAAGTCACTGTTTGTGGCTTCCAAATCCTGCACTTGCAATACACTCCGAAATTCATTCCCAAAGATCCCCAAATAGGTCCCAAGTGCTTGAAAGCTTCCAAAATTGATAGTTTAAGCTAAGCACACCTTTAGGAATCAAAACCCAAATCTAAAACATGAAAATCTCCATGAAAATTGTCCAATGATTCATCTCTTTCACCCCAAAATCTCATTCTTGACAAAACCCAATTTCCTCCATGTAAACAAATAGTTTTTATATTGATTCCCATGGGTTTGTAACATATTTGTGGTTCTCATTTGATTATCGTCACACACACACACACATATATATATATATATATATATTACTTTCCCTTTTTAAAAAACACTCGAGAACACACGAGTTTTATTTTAATTTCCATTACTTCTCTTCAATTTCCTTTCCTTTAATAAAGAAACTTGAGAACACGATGTAAATGTTAAAGATTTAGATGGAGAATTGTGTGAGAAAAAGAGCTAAGGTTAGAAACGCAAGAAATGATTTGGACCCTTGTCACTTTTAATCTTAAAACGCAATGAATTACGCTTTAAAAAGACATTTAAATGATGCATCTTACTACTCACTAGTCATGATCTTCGATAAGGATTAATCCAAAAGTGGAGATCATTTTTTACCCTTATAACTGTAACTTCACTGAAATTCAACCTTAACATTGTAAATCATCAAAATAAATAAATAAATGGTGTAAAAAGTATGTATGTTACCTTTTTAAAATGCAAATTTTTTTTAATAATGAAAAAGTTTGATGAAGAGGAGTTAGTTATATATATATATATATATATATATATAATATGGATGGATTCATGAATGGCCAAAATTGGTTTCCAGGTAAGCCTTAGCCTGTGATCCATGTTTCCTTCTTCTGTAACGGATTATTGATCATGGAGTCGATTCAATCCCCATGGAGATTGAGATTGAGATGGAGATGGATACGGATACTCACTCTTCCACGCTTCGTCGCTTGATTTTTGCTTCCCAACCAACTAACTACTACATTTCCAATCGATCCACTTCAATCCTTCATTAAAATTCCATCAGGTACGCTCGCTCTCGATTTCACCTAGGGTTTTCACAAACGAGCTGTGATGATCATGATCGGTCTACGTGATATGGATATGATTGATTAATTCAGTGTTGTGATAGGTTATATATAAATGGCGGAGGAGGAGGAGGAGGAGAAAGACGTCAAGGAAGTAGGTGTACAGAAGAACGATTATACGACGAAAAAGGACAAGAGGAGTATTTTTTCTCGAATTTGGAATTTGATTTGGTTACACGGTGATGATTTTGAGCAGAGATTGCAATACATATCTAAAACAGAGGCTTCTCTTCTTACTAGAATTAAGAAAAGAGCCTCCAGACGGAGGAGATTGGCAAGGGATTTGATCGTATTTTCTGTTATCCTGGAGGTAGGTAAATTAATAATATCTCCAATCTTCTTCCATAAATATTGATTACCACTGGCATAGACTTATCTCCATTGCAGAATTAATTGAAGCTTGCAGGGTGGGCCTACATGATTAAAGCTTATTTAGATATTTCACCTTCATTTCATGTGGTTCTGATTCTGAAAGGGGAATAGCATCATCACTGGCTGCTGCTTCCTGTATTATGCATCATATGCACTAGTGTCTATAAAACTCACAACCTGTCCTATTCTATTCCCCTCTTACATGTCTACAAATAGTTGTTTTGGCATTTGCTTGCTTTCATGTTCTTTCTGGTAGAACTCAAGTGATAATTGAAGCTATTTGTTTTGATTCATCTGGATTCATTACGATACCATTACCCAGAATTTCTAACATAATCCAAATGATAACTAGTAGTACCTTCTATTTGACGAAAACATGACAGATCCTTTTTTTCTTTTTGGTATTAGGTTGCTGCAATCGGATATGCGATATTGACAACAAGAGCAGCAAACTTGGACTGGAGAGTGAGGGGGTTGCGAGTTTTGCCTATGTTCCTTTTGCCTGTTCTATCACGGGCTTTCTACTCTGGACTTATAACCTTCACAGGAATGTGTAAGTGCCCTCCAATGCTTTTAAGATTACGTACTACAGTGGAGGTTCAGACGAGAACATCTCCATTTTACGAGAATACTCTTATCACATATGATAATAGACCTGCCACTGGCGTGCTGACTTGACCTACATCACGCCAAAGGTTGCCCACGTCTCTGATTTAGTATTGGACGTGATGAACTATATTATCACATGTAATTGACTATAGTAATCGAGTGTTCTTGCTTTTTCGTAAAATGAAAAAATGAAAGGTGTCTCGATCGAATACTTCCCAGCATACTACATTCAGAGATAAACAAACTAGTGGATTGAAACTTATTAAATTCCAAAAATCTTGACCTTATAATGAATACTTCCCAGAATGTTGAAACCACTCTAAGTTCTGTCTGAACAACTTCTTAAACAAAACCAGTTGAATCTGCTAAATGCTGATCAAACCTGATTCATTTCATAGCTATATCTAGGGCCTGTTTGTTAGCAATCTAATGAGCTTAATGATATTCACAAGTTATTCGGTCAGCTATACATGGCTGTTTGGTAGTGGCTTAATGATATAAAAATGGCTTATTCAATATATTTCTAAGGGGAGCTTTATGCAGAAAGCCAAGTTTTTTTTTCCGGGACATGCCCCTTCCAATTAAAAGTCACACTCCCTCCCCAGTACAGATTAATCCACACGACAACTTTATCCATACATGAATTAATGGAAAATCAACCAAACAACCCTTAAATCCATTTAGCGTCTTGGCTTCTTGAAATTAACTCATAGTCATACTGCAAAACAACCAATTTATAATGACTTCCTGTATTCTCTCTTTATAGGCGATCGAAGGGATCAGAAAACTTTAGAGAAGCTTCGAGCCGAAAGACAGGAAAAGATTGATGAACTTAAAGAGAGAACTAATTATTATAACACTCAACAACTCATTCAGGTACCACTTGAACCTTTATTATCGTCGTATCTTTTTGCTACACTCCCATTCTAATAGAGACCACCGTACCATAAATACATGGGTTCACTCAAATGATTTGCCCAAAATTAGTTTTAAGCCATTGACGGATCTAGGAAATTTTTTAAGTGGTGTTATTGTTTGGCTATAAAAATGAATCTATGGATATTTTTCATAAACCAACTATGCCAAGAGAAACTTGTGTTATAATTGTAGTTTTAGAAATATATGGCTGCACCCGACAAATTAATACGGTACACCTTTCATGACCCTAACTTTTTTACACTCCGAAAGAGAAATGAACGGGTGGTGGGTGTTATGAACTGACTAAACAAAGTGAAACCAACACAATAACAGGAAGGGAAAGCTGACCAAATTGTATTCAAATCAAACACGATAAGAACTCTAGCAATTCGAGAGTGCTAGTCTCTCCCAAAAGATACCACTAATTTTCTGCATGCCCAGACCTACTACCTCCTCTCCTATTTATACTAACTATTTATTCTAAAGAGTACCCAAAATACCCCTTCTTAACCTTTCTAGAATACCTCTATGGATGGGATTGGGCCTAAGGTGGGTACATAACATTACCCCGCCCCCAAAGAACCACCTTGTCCTCAAGGTGGGTAGAAAAAATAGAGGAACCGCTGCTGCCCAGTGTCCACAGCTCTCCAACCAACTGGCATTAAAATCAAACCCTTGCAATTCAACATCCTTTCACCTCCATTTTTCAAAATCATAGTCGAAGACCAACGGTCAAGTTCTGCAATTTGAAACACAGAGAACCCTTTTGTTTCGTGTGTTGAGTGGACTAACGAACTCTTACACCAAACCTTGTCTTCCCCCCTTTCTTTCAAAACAACAGCAAATTGAGTAACCAACCTTTTCGTGCACCCTATCAAGGAAATTTGCCAAAGACACTGACTATCAAGAAGGAGAAACGCATACCGATCCTCTAACAAGTTGCCCTCATCCAAACTTAACAGCTCCATCATCCTTTGTAAATCCTGATCAACTTTAAGGTTCAATGAATATTCAATTTCCTCGGTTCCTTCTGCTAGACTCCAGGGATTTATCCCATTGAATTTAGTAACCACATCCAAATTAACTTCCACCGAACTGAGACTAGAGATGCTCCCATAAGGTTCATGAAATGGAGTCCATCCCTGGCATGTCAGCTTCCTATCACCTTTACCTTCCCGAGTCGGGGTCCATTGTTCTTCTGCCACTCCCACAATTTTGACAGCTTACAAATTCATCCAAATTCCCATGTATACAAATGTGCTTTTCCCAATTGTCGAGTCCTGCAACTTGAAACCGATGTAATAATCCTGTCCCCTGTTTTGCATAGTCTGACCAACTCCAAAACCAGGCAATGTCTTTCCCCTCTTCTTTCAAATCAAGATAGTATTTAGTTTTCTTGATTTGAAACTTATGTCCCACACCTATTCCTTCTCGGTTCTTCACTATGACGACTTCCTTCTCATATTGAATGGTCTTAATAGCCGGAAACTCAGCCTCTAGTTTCCCATTTTCTGCCCTCCTATCAAACTCAACAAACACAACAGCCCTTTTTCTCAGTATTGGACAAGGACAGGACAAAGTGGTTGTATAAAACGGCCGAAACAATTGATTTGGCAGTTTTAGGTCTGGTTTTGAATTCGATTTTGAAGGTAGTTTTGGATCTAGATTAGGTCTAACTATGAAATTGATTATGGTTGAATTCACAGAGGGTTTTGGATACCGATTATGTCTAAAACAGAATCCGGGCAGGGATAGGTTTTGGTTTATAGTATTGTCGAGTTTAGACAGAGGTGGAAATAATGAAGTTCTTACACTCGCACTTCTTGATCGTTTCCCCAAGAGGCTTGTTATTTCCTTATAATTTGTTGCCGGAAGTTGCCCCGTCCTTGTTAATCTAACAATTTCCACAAGAGGATGTAACTGATTCAGTCCCTTACGTGCTCCCTCAAATTTTCCAGTCATTGACCCTTCAGCCTCTGCTTCGTCACCTTTTGTATCTCCATACTTGGCTTTGTAATTTCTCAAATAACCATACTCGGCGTTGCAAACCCCCCTCAAATTGCTGCCACCATGATTGAAGGCTTGGCCGGTGAGAACGGAAGGATTCTGATGAAACGTAGGGCCCAAGCGAAGTCTAGGTTCTAAAACAACTGGGCTTCGGTTGCCTTGGGCCTTCCTTTGTTGGTTGGGCCAATCTTGGGCCTGATTAACTGTCTCAGATCTGGTCGCTAATGAACCACAATAAAACAACTTCATCTGAATCGCTGCCTTTCTCTCAGTGAATATCGGAATTGGAGATGAATCCCCCAACGACCGAATCTGAGGCGGTGAGAAATTCCCATCCGGCGGCTCTGGGTCTAGATCGGGACCGAGATTGAAAAACACAGAGTCTGGACGATTAGTAAGAGGATTCTTCTTCCTTGGTTCGAACCCTTCCACGTTGGATATAAAATCTATCGTCCCGTCTCTTACGGTGATTTCTCTCTTGCCGTCTATTATTAAATCCCTCTCTGTTTTCTTCCTCGCTTCTCCTCCCTCTTCTTCAAATGTCATTGTGACCATACTCAGATCTGGAGTTGATTTCGTTTCACTAATGAAATCAAAAACCTGTTCATGTTTGCCCTCCTCGTTTCCGATAAGTGTCGTGACATTGATGTTAACTTGGCTTAAATCAGGAGGTTGAACAACCTCATCATCATTCAAGGTAGATCCTCCCAATGCGATATTCGACAGTGAGGAACCCCCTGATTTCATTGGATCTTCTATGTAGGGATCAGATTGGGATCGAATGTTGTTTGTCTCTTCACGAATCATCTCCACAAGGTCTCGTCTGAACATGATCAATTGGTCTAGAAATTGCTGCTTAAAGTCGGCAACAATGGACTGGAGATTGATCGCTTCCTTCTTCCTGGATTCATCCTTCTGTTGAATCCGATCATCAGCCATGTAATCAAATGCACTATAGGTCATTTGCAATTCTCTGTCCACAGACTCGTAGTGCTCTGATACCATTTGTTATGAACTGACTAAACAAAGTGAAACCAACACAATAACAGGAAGGGAAAGCTGACCAAATTGTATTCCAATCAAACACGATAATCGAACGGAAAACAGAAGAGAAAACGATAAGAACTCTAGCAATTCGAGAGTGCTAGTCTCTCCCAAAAGATACCACTAATTTTCTGCATGCCCAGACCTACTACCTCCTCTCCTATTTATACTAACTATTTATTCTAAAGAGTACCCAAAATACCCCTTCTTAACCTTTCTAGAATACCTCTATGGATGGGATTGGGCCTAAGGTGGGTACATAACAGTGGGCTGGGCCATACGTATCCCTGTAAAATGAAGTTAGTCTTGACTTTTATGTGTAACGATTTTTTTCTCTTTTTCTTAATTAGTGTAACAAATATTTAATTCTTCATATTTCGTACTCACCTTACCTGATAAACGGTTTCGCAACCTAAATAATATCAAATGATTTTGATGTGATATTTTACATAATCACTAATTACAATATAACTTGACATCTACATCATCATTAACTACTAAATCTATTGGTTACCGGTCAAAATAGATACGAAATAGGAAGAAGTGAAAGTTTGTTTGATAGAGATGAGTAAATCAAAATGTAACAATTGAACCAATTGAGGATGAAGCGGCGTGAGGTTTGATTTGATTGCAACAAAATGAAATGAAAGAGCCACAAGTAATCCAGGGATAAAACCCTCTCTCTAAGCTACAAGCTAGAGCCAACAGAAAATAAGATAATTCTCAATACCCCCCATGCACTCACTCCCACCCTATTTATTTCTCTTCTCTCTCCTCTAAGACCATGAGTACCGCTTCCTATCGAACCCACTGAACCCTGATGCCACCGCAGCGCCACATCAGCTTTTCTCTTTCCTACCCTCCTTACCCTAAAGTGGAGTACCACTTCCTATCGAACCCACTGAACCCTGATGCCACATCAGCTTAATACTTTCCTACCCTCCTTACCTAAAAAAATAAAAAAAAAATTACGGCGGGTTAAGCCGGGTTCCCGAACCCACTTTTACCCGCTACCCCCAACCCGATGTGAACCCGCGACCCCCCGTACCGTCAACCCGCCCTACCCGATGCCAAACCGATGGTGAACCCGCCGTGGTACCCGAGGTGGTACGCACGGCCTAACAGAATAGTCAGCCACTTTCCTGATTTACCTTTTTGGCCCTTCTAGAATAAACTTGAAGCACTCTTGGGCTTGGAACATGTTGGGCTAAAATGTTAGGATTCTCATCATTGTTACACTAAATAAGAACTAACGGCGTTTGGTTCATTTTAAGGGAATGGGAAATGGTGGGTATATAAAGGCATCTCCAACAGATTTTCTAAAATAGAGAAAATGGAGGTTTTGTTCTTTATTTGGCTCCAACAAATTCTCTGTCTTGTTCTCTAAAATAAAGAAAACAAGAAAAATTTAATGTTTAGAGAATTATCTAAAATTTGATGGGAAGTGAGATAAATTATTATCTTTATTCAGTTCCACCAATAAATTGCATTGGGATGATAACTTCTATAATATTTTAATAGTATAGCTAATGTTGAAATCTCTAAAATAGAGAATCTGTTGAAGTAAAATATAAATTTATTTAGAAATTGTGACTTTTGGTTCCCAATTTTAAAGAAGTAATAAAAAACCTATTAGAGATGTTCTTGTGAAATGATATTGTTGGGGACTGTTAAGTCATTCCCTCAATTTATTAGGGTATGAAAGATTACCCACTTTTTGTGTCTTTTTCTTCTACCTTTACTATGAATGTGTTGTGCTATTTCCAAAAACCTTTGTTTTTCAGAAATATGACCCAGATCCAGCAGCAAAGGCAGCTGCTGCATCGGTCCTTGCATCCAAATTGGGTGCAGATTCAGGCCTGCAAGTGTCTGTAGGAGATGAGCCACAACCTAATCAACATGGTGCAGCAGGGAAGAGCAGTGATGTCGAGTTTGCACAATCTACTGGTCTCCGCAGACGGAACCCATCAGAGGCTAGATCTCCTGGCGGTGGTAAAGTAGTAGACCACTCGGATAAAGAATCAGTTTCGTATGCTGGAAGTGAGGTTTCCGAGATTTCTCTACCTAGTGAGCTGGTTGTTGAGCATCACAATCCTATGGCTACAAGTGCGCATGATGGGGGTTGGGTTGCCCGACTTGCCGCATTGCTCGTGGGAGACGATCCATCACAATCGTATGCACTTATATGCGGCAATTGTCATTCGCACAATGGTCAGTATATTTTGATCCAAATACATAAATAATTGTTCTCGTGTTACTAAAGGGTCATTTACCTAAGTGTTAACCGAGTAAGAGTGTGGTATGGATAAGAGGTAAGGTTTGGGTAAGCACCGACTGAAAGTGGTTGTTTACCAAGTGTCTGGGTAAGCGCTAACATGGTAAGAGTGCGGCCTGGATAAGGTTTGGGGAAGCGTAGACTGGAAATAGTTGTTTACCAAAAGGTTTGGATAAGTGCTGACAAAAAGTGGTGGTTTACCAAGTGTGTGACTGAAACACTGACCGAGTCAGAAAGTAACCCCTTCCTTACTCGATTTAGCGTAGTGTGGGTTAGTGTGTTGGTCCCTTCTTAGGGGCTGTTTTCGAGAAAGCATTTATTGGCAATAGTCACCACCCATACCTTATCGGGTAACATTCTTAACCATCAAAATGGACTGTTAGTACGTCTTTTACTTTGTAAACCCTTAACAGGCAAGAGTCTTCTCCATCGCTTTCCGGGTAAGATTGTAACCGACGCCGTAAGCGCTTACCTAGTAAGTGTTTGGTAAACACCTCTTACCTAGTAGGAGACGATCAAGAGGTAGTAAACAACCCCTTAATAATTGGATTGAAATATATAGGATAACACAAATAAAATGTGTTATTTGCAGGTCTTGCAAGGAAGGAGGAGTACCCTTTCATCACTTACTATTGTCCACACTGCCATTCCCTGAATAAACCAAGAAAATCCGACGAAAATTCTTCAGGTACCAACACCCCGGATACAATGACACACCGCCACGCCCCGAATAAACCCGATGAAAACTTTTCAGATACCAACACCCCTGATACCAGATCTTCAATGGCTGACACTAACTTGAGAAAACAAAGTAGCGAGTCAACGAGTGAGAATGTATCTGCTAGCGCTACTCCCGAGGCCGTAGCTGTGAAAGAAAGCTAAAACAAATAGTTTCCATCTAACCGCTCTTCTATATAATTGTGAAAGATTTACGATCGCTTTTCCCCAGCTTTTTGTGTACAAATTCATGGTAAAGCTTTGTGGTGGAATTTGTTTTACTACTTTGAGACTTTCTTCCCTTCCATCACTTTGTTATTTTCAAAATTTCCTATTCTTTACCTGTTTTGACCGGTAACCTACTGATCTTATAACATTTGATGACGTAGATGTGAGGTTTATAGTCCATCTTTCTGTAACCCTTTTGTAACGTCATTAAATGTTACAAGATCAACAAGTTACCGGTCAAAATGGTCACAAAATAGGAAAATCTGAAGCTTTATTACATCAATCGAGGACAAAATTCTTCGTTACACTAAATAGGAACTAAACCAAACTTTGTTACATTTTGAAGTCTTTTTCCCGTACAATAAGCCCATAGGATGTTAGCACAATAAAAAGAGTAACCTGGAGGTTAAAAACAAAGAAGCATCGTGTGAATACAATAGACACTACTCATCTTAACGTTAAACAAGATATTCAGTGGAAGTATAACAGGTAACAGCCGTGTAACGCTCCGAGAAAGAGAGATTTTCTGACCTCTACGACTTGTTTTTACATACGAATCTGCGTCACTTCAAAACTTTCGTGGATCGGGTCGGTGTATGATGAAAGAATGAGATACAAACACATATATTTTTATCTAAGGCTTTACTGTGGTAGTAAATAGCAAAAGGGTATACCTGAGAAGACTAATATAATGCACCTGGTACTAGTCCTCATCAGATGGCAAAGTTGGGCTGTTCGCACAGCTTTCTATTCGATGAAGTTCCAACATCTTCTTTTCGGGGTTACACAGCCCTGCAAGATCAAATATTCATACCAAAAGGGTCATTGTTCCAATATGTATTCAGGTTACTGGTAGATCCAACCACTTTGGAGGTGAAGGGTTCAAATCTTACAAAATGTGAGGAGTCTGCTTGAGAAAATAGAACTTTTTTTTGCTCCAACCTATTCTCCAAAATGGAGAAAGTAGGAGAGTTTGAAATTCTCTAAATTTGGGGAACTCCCAAAAGTCATTACAGTGAGAGAAATAAATTTTTATTATATTCTCGCCAATTAGAAACCTGAAATTAAATGTTTACGAGGGAAAAACAATATTTTAACAAATGTATAGAATCTTTTAACAAATCGGGGATTAGTTGGGCGGGGTCGGGGACGGGGGGGCTTAAACAGAGGTCAGGGTCGGGGGATCCATTACTCGCCCAATACCCACCTCGTTTCCATCCCTAATTCCAGAACCACACGTGGGGGCTAGAATAGCAGGTTTTATCACACAGGAACACATCGAGGAATATAACTAACCTGAACACTTGGGGATATCCCATACAGCAATAGATGTAGCAGTACATTCTGGTTGACAAAGTTGACGGTTATCCTCATGGTTGACATTCATTGCAAGCATCCATGCACCGATGGTAACATCCTCATTGCTGAACATCCGGAAACTGGGAGATAATTGACTTCATGATATTAGTAACAACTAATTCTAAATTTCTGTAGCACAAAGATCGGTTTCAGCACCACGAGCGTGGCATTTTTTACATCTCCGAGAACAAAGAGCGATAGACTGAAAGTGTGATACAAATGCCAAAATGGGAGGTGGTAACTTGCCTGTCGTTTCTTAAAGCAACCAAGCTTGCAACAACGTCTGCCGAAAGAGCATATATTGGACCATAAGCATGGAGAAAGTACTCTTGCCCAAGCATGTATCCGAGAGGTTCATACCTGCATATATCAATATGCCTAGTCAGGAACTGACTAATAAAATAGGTTGCGGATTCGAGCCTCCTCCGGACCATTGGGTATTTCCCGGTTGTTATCTTCAGGACCCCATAGGATTGGTCGAGGTGCGTGCAAGTTGGCCCGGACACCCACGGTTACAAAAAAAAAATCATAGTAGAAGCTCAAATAAAAAAACAGAAGATTTTGAAACCCAAACACTCCAAAAAAGTAAATTATCATCTAAGAGAGTTCATCATACCACTCTATCTTTCTCCTATTGAAGCAATCTACATGTAAATCCTTAAGCATCAGCTTATCATATATGATTTATGTTTTATAAAATGCATTCAAAACCCATGAGACTGAAGATCAAAGGGCTTTTCTAGTTATGATGAATGAATACAGCAGTAAAGGATATAGAGATGCATGTACACAATTGTGCTTTTCTTGGTACAATTCCAATTCCATATATTTGGTAGTACAAGTTTGCCCATAGGTTTTCCGAGTATGATGCACACCAACAGATTGTCAACTTTTATATGCAAATCCATCCTTTGTGATGAATATGATTTACCTCCCCCATGATGACCGTGGGACCGGTGCGGTGGGGGCGCCTCAGAGGGTGGCGTCTACCCTTTTTTATGAAAAAGGCATATCTTACAATTTACACAACAGGGATGAGCTACACACAAACACAAGTATTTAGGGAAGCAAAATCCCAGGAGGGGAAAGAGGAAAACGTATTCTCAAAATACTGCCAAATAAAATCTGCATATAGAAAGCCAGTATTGTAATACACAGACAGACGGGAAGTTATGGAAGACTAACCATTTGAGTTTTGGGTCAGTGAACACAGGACCTTTCTTCATGCATCCAAGATAAGTCTGCGAGTGAGAACGCTCTTTAGCCAGGAGCAGTGAGAGACGATCTAGAATCAAATGAAACAAGAAAGTGTGAAACATGGAACAATCTAAAAAAGAAGTCAAAGAACAAGCAATCAAGACACTAGCTTATATGACAACAAGTTAAAGGGTGATTCGCTTTCCGAACCATAATACTTAATTCTTCCATTGCAAACAAACCATCAAAAACTACACTTGTTTCTCTTCGCATTTTCAAAATTGTCCTGGATGTTTCGTTTTTGCAAAAGTCTACGGTTCTCTTTGTATATGGATTTGGAAGAAGATTCATTGGTGAAGTCAAACACCAGATACTTGATAGCGTTTTACTTCACATTCTCACTAGAACAATGGTAGTTTGCAGTGAACAACCTCCAACTATGAAGGTTCAAAAAGTCAATCATTCATAAGTTAAATGCCTGAGCACCCAACAAACGAGCAGCTTAATCACCTGGTCGCAAATATATGTCATCATCAGCTTTAACATAAAACTCAGAATCGTAAAGTGCATACGCAGCTTTGAAGAAGGCTAACCTGTAATAGACACACAAATTAGTACAAACGTGAGGCAGTGAGCACAATTTGCTTATTTACTTCGGCCATCAGCACTAACGTTTTGTATGGGAGCTTACTGTACTCTTCTACGATATCCAACATCAAGAAATCATCATATTCCTCCGCCTCTTTCCTAAGCTCTGCCATTTTTGATGCATCGCCAGTTTTGCCAATGATGAACCTGAATGCTAAGCCAGTGGCATCTTCCAACCTGCATATCGTGAACTCATGTTCAGAAATAGGGACCAGCTAAGCCAATCTTAGGCCGAGCTCGAACTTGATTCGGTAGAACAATGTGTCTTCAAGAAATATCAGAGCTCAATTTTAGAGCTTCAATAGCTCAAAAATGTATAGCGAGACCATGCTCAATAAATCAAGCCTTATTCGAGAGCTTGAATTGTTTGAAAACATCCGTCTTAGCTTGGCTCAGAACAGAGAGAAAAAAAAAAGTATATACTGGTTAACAAACACATATGGCTCGAAAAGCTTGATAAGAATTCAAATTGAGGTCTCTGTAATTTCTAATCCATGTTTCGAGCTCAAATTTTACCCAAATTTAAATTCAAACTCACTGAAGTTGGACTCCTAGAGTTGGAGCTGAAATTTCTAAATAGAAACTGTCGTTGTTTCCTGCCGAAATCAGAAACTAGTTAATGACCGACCACATATTTAGCTCATAATCAAACACAGATTTCATGCTCAACTCCTGATCCGATCTGCTTGTTTGATATAAGAATCAATTATAAGCTCTTACAGATTGATTCATCGAGGATTCAAAAAATAAAAATAAAAACAAAAACACAGACAAACATACCAAATCCATTAATTTTCCTACGAAAGTTACAAGTACGCACCGTTGAAGGCCTTGGTGATCGGAAGGCATCCAAGTCTTCCGCAACGATTTCCGTCGACCAACCGATCCAAAACCGGTCTGAATTCCAACAAATCCCATCACCTTATGTCTCTTCTGATCTCCATCAGACACCAACCCTCCCCTTTCACTTGCACTTCCACTTTTATCCCAAACCACAGACACCGATACAGGTTTACTGTACTTACATTTGTTTCCTCCTCCTCCTCCTCTTGAAACAACAATACCGAACAATAACAAGCCGGCGATTCCGATCACGAAACATAGTGTGAGTAGGATCGATCTCCGAGCCAAGTTAGATTGAGGACGAGCTTGAAAGAACTTTCTAGACGAAGGCATCGGCATTGGAAGAAACTATTGCTTGATCTAGCTAGGGTTTATGACGAGATTTGAAGTTTCATTTCCATTTCAGCTGACTTGTAGAGTTGTAGTTACCCAAGTCTTTGGAGAAATCAAGTTTAATCAATGGTTGGTTGGTTGTACTTATTATTATTGATTGATGTCGATATGTTTTTACATTATTAGACTAAATTACGTTTTAGTTCTTGAGGTTTGTTTCAAATGCGACTTTCGTCCCTGTGGTTTAAAAACTACAGTTATCATCCATATAGTTGTCATTCATTACTATTTTTATTCTTATAGTTAACAATTTACTGTAATTTATATTTTTTCTATGTTTTACTCTCTTATATTTAAGAGAAGGAATTAGTTCAAAAGGAAAATATAATAAAATACAAATTATAGAAACGAATATTATAAATTTTAAACTATGGAGTAAAAGTTGCAATTTTAAAATTATAAGAACGGAAATTAAAATTATTAATAAGTTATAAGAACGAAAATTGTAATACTCTATATTTTTATTAGAGTAAATTAAGGTTTTAGTTTGTTAGACTAAGTTATTATTAGTTACACAACTTTATTATTATTAAGGGTATTAAAGTGTAATTGTTTAGGGTATTAAAGTGTAATTGTTTTTCCTATATATATAGGGCTTGTATTCTGTCTTTAATAATATAATAAAAACTCATCTTTAAATTCAAGGTTTGATTTGGTATCAGAGCTGTTTCAAATCTCTACATTTTCGGCTTCTATTCTTTGGCCGATCATAATCCAAACCTTATTTCAGCCGTCGCAACTTTCGGCGTTCTTCCAGCCTGCCGACGCAACCTCCGGCCAAAACCTCACTCCTTCACTACCATGGCTGCAATCTTAACTCTCACCAATCAAGAGAAGACGACCCATAATTCTCACAAGTTTGCTTTTACCCTAAAACCTACGAATTATGGTTATTGGTGATCAATGGTCGAGTCTTTTCTTACTTCTCACAATCTTTTTGGCTATATTGATGGCACTATTCCGTGTCCAGAATCGAAGGTTACAAATGAATCTGCTACTACAGACAATCCAAGCTACCAACCATGGGTCTCCAACGATGCCCACATCCGTATGCTCATCATCTCTACCGTGTCAGAAGAGTCTTTTCAACACATTCAGGGTAAAACCTCCCGAGAAGTATGGTTGTCTTTAGAACGAGTGTATGCTCCGGTTACTTCATCCCATGAATTTACTCTTAAAAATCAATTACTTCGAATCACCATGAAGGGTGATGAAAAACCTGCCGAATACCTCAGCAGAGCACAAGAATATGCAACTGCCCTAGCCAATATAGGCGAACCAATGAAAGACAAAGATCTGGTTATGCTAACTCTTGCAGGGCTTCGAGAAGAATACAATGGTCTCAAGGCAAATCTCTTGGCTCGTTCCCCTCCTGTTAACTTCAATGAATTGCATGGCTTGTTAAGCGACCATGATTACATGATCACAAGGATCTTGGCAACCAATCCGCAAGTTCCCCAGGCTTTTTTGGCGACTGCCTCTCCTGCTCAGCAGCCCCTTACGACTGCCTCTACACCTCTACAGCAGCCCAATCTCTACTCCATTCAGCAGCAGCTTCATAATCTTCAACTCATGGCCTCTCAATTGGGATATCAACTAAACCCTGCACCTTCACCACGACCACAGGCTTATTATGGATCCCGGTCTTTCAATAACAACCGTGGTGGTCGCGGTTCTCGTGGATCTTCACGTGGCAACTCACGGGCTGTTTTCAACTCTCGCAATCGTGATAGTAATGGCACACGTCAATTCTCTTGGGCCTCTACTCAAAACATGGTATATGGTCATTGTAACCGCTGTGGGATTGGTCACCTACCTTCTTAGTGTCCTAACCAGACTAACCAATCTCGTGCAGCGCCACAGGCCAACTATGCTACTTACTCAGATGCTGGTTCGCAATCAGGATCTGCTTGGAAGCCTGACACCGGCGCAAATCACCATGCCACTCCAGATCTATCTAGCATTGACAACTCCGAGGCCTACTTCGGTAACGATTCTTTACTTGTTGGTGACGGTAACTCTATACCCATTTTTCATATTGGTTCCTCAAAACTTTACTCCCCTACCAAAACCTTTAAATTATCCAATATACTTCATGTCCCTCAACTAAAACAAAACCTTTTATCCGTTCAAAAATTTTGTGTAGACAATGATGTTTTCTTTGAATTTCACTCATCTTATTTTGTTGTGAAGGACGAGTCTACACGCACTATCCTCCTAACGGGCCCTAGTGAACAGGGGTTGTACTCCATCCGTCTTCCTAAGCTCAAGTCTTTACCCATGGTTGCATTTACCGCTGTCAAAGCTTCCTCGCAAACTTGGCATCAACGCTTGGGACATCCTCATGCTCAAGTTTTTCGTTCAATTATTTCTCATTGTTCTTTACCTGTTTCGGACAAATTATCAAATAACTTGTGTTCTTCCTGTCAACTAGGAAAGTCTTCAAAATTATCTTTATCCGATTCCAATTTTCGTAGTAATACTTTTTTGGATCTTGTTTATTGTGATGTTTGGGGCCCTTCGCATACAACATCCTTCGATGGTTATCGTTTTTTTTGTTGTGTGTTGATCACCACTCTAGATACATGTGGTTTTATCCTTTAGTTCAAAAATCTGATGTTTACACAGTCTTACCAAACTTTATTAAAATGGTTGAACGCCAATTTAACACCAAGTTAAAGTGCATTCAATCTGATTGGGGGGGGGGGGGAGAGTTTCGTCCCCTCACTACCTTTTGTCGCAACCTTGGCATAATTCATCGACGTTCTTGCCCTCATACAAGCGAACAAAATGGCATTGTAGAACGTCGTCATCGTCATGTTGTGGAAACTGGACTTACCCTCCTGGCCCAATCCAGTCTTCCTTAACGCTTCTGGCAATTTGCTTTTGATACAGCCGTGTACTTAATCAATCGACTCCCCTCTCGTGTCTCCTCCAACAAATCTCCCTATGAACATGTTTTTAAACGCAAACCTGATTACTCCTTTCTTCGAGTCTTTGGATGTCAATGTTTTCCCTATCTTCGTCCGTATAACCGTCACAAGATTGACTTTCGCTCCACTCCGTGTGTCTTCCTTGGCTACAGTCCTGTCCACCATGGTTACCGGTGCTTTGACCCTTCCACCGAACGGATATACATAGCCAGACATGTTCGTTTCAATGAGCATGTTTTTCCCTATCATCCACCTACCCCTACCCAATCCCCATCACGGTCCGACTCTCCATACATATCTATTTTCCCTAACCCACCACCCGGTTTTCCAACCGAACCCAACTCACCACCACCACCACATTCCGTACCACCTCCACAACCCGAACCAACATCACCACCACCCTCACTCTCTACCACATCCTCCACTGCCACCTCAACCACCTCAACTACTCCTGAGTCCCAAACCCCTACTCCCGGGCCCTCACCAGACCCAAATTCCACCCCCACCCAAACACCTTCAGCTCCTCGGCCTCGGCCTCCTAATCTTCGCCCCAATCCTAAACAAACCACCCGATATGAACCCGCTGCCTACACTGCCACCACCGCCCCCACCTTACCTGTTGAACCTACCTCTTTTACCGTTGCTAACAAGTCCCTAGAATGGCGCCAAGCAATGGCTGACGAGTTGACTGCGCTTCATAGGAATGAAACGTGGACATTAGTTCCTCCTGTTCCTAATACTAACGTGGTTGATTGTAAATGGGTTTACAGGTTGAAAACGGATCAGAATGGAAAGATTAGCAGGTACAAGGCCCGAATTGTTGCCAAGGGCTTCCATCAACAACATGGAGTTGACTATCACGAGACTTTCAGCCCAGTAATCAAACCTGCTACTATAAGAACTGTTTTATCACTGGCCGTCACAAATAAATGGTCTCTGCGTCAGTTAGATATCCAGACTGCCTTTTTACATGGTGATCTTCAGGAGACGGTTTACATGCGACAACCGCCTGGTTTTATTGATCCTGACAGGCCAGATTATGTGTGCTTACTGAACAAGTCTTTATATGGGCTCAAACAAGCTCCTCGTGCCTGGTTTACAAAATTATCTACCGCTCTTCATCAACTGGGTTTTTATGGGTCCAAAACTGACCCATCACTATTCATTCTCAACTCTTCTAGCACGCTTGTCTATCTCCTTGTGTATGTCGATGACTTTATCATCACCGGTAATAACCCAGGCGCTGTAACTACCATCATTGATCGTCTCAACTCTCTGTTTGCCCTGAAGGATCTGGGTCAACTACATTATTTTTTGGGCATTGAAGTGGTGCATCGTGGTTCTGATTTGGTTCTGTCTCAACGGAAATATGTTCTTAATATCCTTCAACGGGCTGGTCTTGCGGATTGCAAACCTGTTTCATCCCCTATGAGTACTTCTCAAGTGTTATTACCTGATGACAGCCCCTTACTTGATGATCCCTCTCGGTATCGGCAGACAGTCGGTGCTCTTCAGTATGCCACTTTATCTCGTCCTGATATTGCCTTTGCGGTTAATAAGGTGTGTCAGTTCATGCACGCTCCTACTGAAAATCATTGGGCTGGTGTCAAACGAATCCTACGTTATCTGAAGGGTACGATCAACCTCGGCTTATTGTTTCGTCACAACACGGGGTCTCGGCTTCAAGCTTTTTCTGACTCTCACCTGGCTACTAATCTTAGAGCATTCTCAGATTCAGACTGGGCTGGCTGCCCCATTGATCGTCGATCCACAGGGGGCTATGCTATCTATTTGGGTTCAAATCTTATCTCATGGTCCGCTCGCAAACAACGAACTGTCTCTCGATCTTCAACCGAGTCTGAATATAAGGCTATTGCTGACACCGTAGCAGAACTGATTTGGTTACAGTCCCTTCTTCATGAACTCGGGTTGAATAGCAAGGCACCAACACTTTGGTGTGATAATCTTGGCGCAACCTATCTTTCTGCAAATCCAGTCTTTCATGCCTGCACAAAGCACGTTGAAGTTGATTACCACTTTGTTCGTGAACAAGTTACTCAAGGAAAACTGAATGTCAAGTTTATCTCCACTGATGACCAAATTGCTGATGTTTTTACGAAACCCTTGTCTTCACAAAGATTTGAGTTTCTACGGTCCAAGTTGCAGGTCGTTCCCCACCCTCAACTTGCGGGGGAATGTTAGACTAAGTTATTATTAGTTACACAACTTTATTATTATTAAGGGTATTAAAGTGTAATTGTTTTTCCTATATATAGGGCTTGTATTCTGTCTTTTATAATATAATAAAAACTCATCTTTAAATTCAAGGTTTGATTTAGTTCATCTGGTTTGACTCATCCATGTGGCTTTAAAATTACGGTTTTTGTTATCTCGTTCTCAAGGCTAACTCCTATATTTGGACTTTAAGTATGAAGAATGAAAACGACAATAAATTGTAAATTATAAGAATAGAAACATAAATAAAGTATGAATTATAAAGATAAAAGTCATAATCTCAAAAGCATAAGAATGAGTGTAGCAATTTTTTACAAATCAAGTGAACTAAAAACGTAATTTACTCTTTTTATTATATTTCCCTGAAAATATCGAGAGTTAATCCAACCAACAAACACTCCTTTGGTCCCCGTATGTAACCAAACAAAACAAAACAAAAGAACAAGGATTTTGCGATGAAAAAGGTTGTTGGATAGATGTCTAAGGAAAGAAGGCAAAGTAAACCAAACCAAAGGCCACTATATTCTAGCTACACAAGTATGGTGATCGGAGGCACTAAAAAGCAAGAAACAATGGTTGTGGAGAAATGAAATGTGTAACATAAAAAGAAAGTATGTGTATGTGTATGTGTATGTGTATGTACAACAACAATTCATCTCCATCCTAAATGTAATTGTACAACATACCACACATTTCTTTTTTCCTCAACAAACAACAAACCCAACCCAACCCAACCCAACCCAACCTATAGATGCAAATGCAACTTCCATTGTGCTATTTTGCATCAAATTTGGCAACTCTGCAAAACTTTCTCAAATGTACAAACTTTATTGCTCATTTCTTGACTACTCATTGGAACAAGTTAGTTCCCTGTTGTTATATCACAAACCCGTTTCAGACGAGCATCCTTCCGTTTTTTAACCCGCTTCAGATGACACCTTTGGTTCTTGGAAAACAACGGGTGTAATCTTCGATGAAGCCTCCTCATGGTTACAACACGGGTCATAAGCTACAGCACCTGTCCATCAAGAAGAAATTTCAACATTCATTTAGGAACCTTAATTATTTTAGGAACCCAAGAACCACCCTTTTTGGGATTATTCATGATGAATACTCCCAAAATAGTCCTAGGTTCCTAAATGAACCTGCCCATGTTGGGGATATATATATATATATATAGGGGAAAACCGTAAAAAAATGAAAAACCGAGGAACACTCTACTAACCGTTCATCTGCACAATCTGCACATGTGAATACAAGAAATTAAAGCTGTTTTTTTTGTTTTTATACACGTGTGCATGTTACAAATTACTTGTATGCGCATGTGCATGCCATCCGGTGAACGGGTTACCAAGGTGTTCCTCAGTTTTTCATGTTTTTACGTGAACCTAATCCTCTCTCTCTCTCTCTCTCTCTCTCTCTCTATATATATATATGCATAGAGTGATGTTCACGAGAAACCCCCTAAAGAAATGAAAAACTGAGGATCACCTTAATGGTTCATCTGTATGGTATGCACATGTGCTGCATACAAGTAATTGAAGATGTTTCCTGGTTTCTATGCGGGTGCACATGTTATGCACATGTGCATACCCAAAAAATTACTTACAAATTACTTGTATACACTCGTGCATACCGTATAGATGAATGGTTACTAGAGTGTTCCTTAGTTTTTCAAAAAAAAATGCGGTTTCCCCCTTAATCTGACCTGTATGCATATATACTCTATATGCATATATTGGTTCTCAAAATATTTATGGTTCTCATTTGAACTTTTCCCTATGTAACAATGGGGTTCATCAAGAAAAGGGGAAGGTGCGTTTACCCTGGTACATGGGCTTCTTGAGCCATACGGTCCCTGGGAATACCATCAGGTTGGTTTTGGTGAGGCTCTTCTTCTCATCGGCTTCCAAGGGTGAGAACCCAAAGCCCTCTGTCCATGTCTCAACCAAGCTCGGGATGGCGGATACCACCAGCTTCTCAACTTTGAAGCACTTCAGCATCTAAAGAATTGGGTCATACGCAAAATGAACCACCACCAAAAACAAACCCCAACACCAGAAACTAAACCAAACGAACTCGGTATATCCCACCCAAGGGTGGGGTCCAGTGGCGGACCCAGGATTTTTCCCGAGCGGGTGCACCTTTAAAACTTGATCAAATGCTTGCAAATTTACTCGATGTGTATTTAGCCGAATTCCTCCTTTAGGGGATTTTTTAAGTTTTTTGGTTGATTTCGAGAGAATGTTTTGATTTTTTTGGTTGATTTTAACAGGTATTTTAATATATTTTTTTGTTGATTTCGAGACATTTTTTGGTTTTTTGGTTGATTTCAAGAAAATATTTCAGTATCCTTGGTACTAAATTAATTGTTAAATAGTTAAATTCAATTAATTTTATTTCATTTTCAAGTTATTTCGGATAAAAATGCGTTGTCATTAAAATGAGAAAACAAATTTAAGATTAATGGATAAATTGGAAAAAAAAAACAAAAGCAAGATTGGGAAAATTGTAAATAAAAAATAGTTGTAGTTAATTGGTAAAAATTAAGTGTAGTTGAGGTATTGAATTCATTTAATTTGTCAAATATTTGTTTGTCTTTTTTTAGTAACTAAAAATTAAAATATAAAAAACTTGAATTTGTTGCAAACAAGATTAGAACCCATGACCTATGGGAAGTAAAGTAGAATGCTAGCCATTCCACCAACTCCACACTTTTGTTTTAAATTTTGTTTCGAAAATATATGAGAGCACACTTAAAAATTAAGCGGGTGCACAACTACAACCGACAAAAAGATTCCACTACGACGGGACGGTCGAGCGGGTGCCCGTGCACCCTCTCCTGTGTGTGTAGGTCCGCCCCTGGTGGGGTCTTAAAGAGTTGAGCGATTGGTTTCACGAAGACCTCAGCATGTGAAAGCATGTGTGAGAGTAATGTATGATCTTTACGCACATAATGGATGACACATGTATGTGCACATTGCACACATACATAGATAGCCCAGTGCTGGTAATACATCGCTTCTTCATTGCAATATAAAATAATCCCTCGTCCCAAAAATAAATTCACAATGAAAAAGTCGTAATACAATTTAGCAGGATTCGCACAAGAACCTTATATTATTTTCTAAATGGTTGGGGGGGGGGGGGGGGGGGGGGGGGTCAATTAATATGCAATCATCAAATAAGCCGTTTACTAGTTTACCATGTTTGCAAAACAAAATCGAATTCAGCAGGAGTTATGCAAAAACCTTTTATTTTATTAGCTGGTAGGGGAGATCAATGAAGATGCAACCATAAATCAATAGTTTACTATTTTTTCCCATGAAAATATTACCTCTTCAATAGCATTCATGAGGCGCCTACACATTCCCTGGCGCCGATATTTGCTACACGTTGCGATTAGCGGCATCTCTGCAACCGCTACCCCATGCATCCTGAACGAGAATTTTAAAATATCATACCTTGGAATATTTAGCAACTACAGGTCTAGACTACATGAAGCAGGAATTTTGCAAAAACCAAGTACTTCCTCTGTCCCAAATTAAATGTAAAATAATGAAAAAGGCACAGTTTTAGAAATGTGTAACTATTACACTTTTTTAATTAACTAAATAAAAGTTTTACCCACAATAATAGATGCTGTAATGAATTTATTCATCTTAAAATTAAGGGTGGAACTGGAAAGTGGGCACTTACTTTTAAAAACGGACATTTATTTTGGACAAACTAAAACAGAAATGTGGACAATTATTTAGCTTAGGAAATATCAACAAACTGCATCTCCCAGGCCAAACTTTGAATTCATACATATAACAAGTTGATCGAAAAGGGCCTGTAAATACGATACATTACAAGGATAGCTTGTATAAAAGGGTACCTTACAGACGCTACACATAGTATCACATCATCTTTCTCCAATATCAATGTATAAAACCCCTCATAGTTGAGACGGGCAAATTCCGATCTGAAAATCAAACAAAACAATTATCTCCCTATAAGTTATATTATTAGTATACGATGTGAAAGTAGTGAAAACAGTTCATGAAAAATTAAAACGAGGAAGGTAAAAAGAAAATCTACTTGCAACGTCAACAACCTGAAAACAGGGAAAAAAATGAAATAAAGATTTCAAGATGGAGATAACACCCACCCCCAGTTGTAGACGACATGGGGTATCATATCAATTCCTGTTCTTGGATCCACCATTGGAAGAAAACACTCCTCCATGATTGTAAGGGCAACAGCTAGTTTCAGATTGCATTCAGCTTTCAGAGCAACCAAACGCTGAGCAGAATGAACCTTTTGGTCGCCATGAATGCATTTCAGAAGCGTCCATGAGAAACCATCAGAGATGGGATTCATAATCCCAATCCGGGATTGAAGCCCTGAGTGAACCTACAAAGATTGAAATCGAAATTTATATAGCTAGAACCCTGTGAATCACCCCCCCCCCCGACCTAAATCATCCGTACGTCTAAATCCATAAACCCATAGATTTTTCCATCCATATTTCCTATTCAAGCTGTTAAAAATGTTCATATATATATATATATATATATTACCTCCTTGCAGCTTTTCCCACAGCACCACTGAGTAGAAGGCACCAACTCTCTATCCATTCCCTTCTCTTTGAGACATTCCTCATGGTCTGTTTACCAGCAACACAATCATGAGAAAAAAAATGAACAATAACTCGAAATTCAAATAGTGAAAAAAAACAATACAAGAGAATGGTCGAATTTGAATGTCTAAAGGTGCTTACCAGACCTAAACAGGAATTTCAGATAAGCATTTACAAAGAGACTGACAACTCACCACATCATCATAGAGACAAATGACTAGTAATAAACTAAGATGAGCTAAACATCGTTTGGAAATGAAATACGGTTCTGTTTATAAAGAGCAATACATTCCTTCAATTGCCATATAGGAAAATGTGTTTTTCTCTGATTATCAAAATCATTTGGTCAGTGTCTAGACATTGACAAGAAACAAGATAATATCCTGGTTTTCAAGTGCAGAAATTTACATTTATGTTCGCATTGCAAACATTTCAGAGCACCCACGCTTGAAGCCTCATTATCATTAACCACATTCCCACAAATCCAGCAAGAGCACTTCGAACAATACCAATTGCCTTCAGGCAGCTCCTGGAAAAAGTTAGGCACATAAAAGGGGTTACAAATAACCAACTAAACATATTCATATGTGTTAGGGCTGGCTGTGAGCAGAAAAAATACTATAAATCCAAACAACCCAAACAAAGTGAAGCCCTAGCAAATACTAGACGAATATCTACAGAATAGACACAGTTTGTGCAACCAACACTGAGAAGTGTCAAATGAAAGCTAATTAGTGCCTATCAAACCTATCAATGACCTGAAAAACACCACCCAAGTAAAACTTGTGTTTCTTAATTCTGGTTACATTCGCATAAAAAACCATATAGAACCAGAGTTTCTAGGTTACATTACAGATGCTTCTCATAACCAAACCACAAAGTATAAGCCTTTCACTTATAGTTATAACTGCTGAAAACATGTGTTAACAAGATTAAGACATGAATCCTTGATCCAGATTCCGGACCCTAATAACCTTAAATTAACGTCCAATCAAAAACATATCCATACTTTCCATTCCTGAATAAATTGCATCATCAACCATGACAGGGAAGAGAGAGAGAGAGAGAGAGAGAGAGAGAGAGAGAGAGAGAGTTTCCACACGCAAGTTGCTTAAAGATATTTTCCCAACAAAACAAGCCATTATTTTGCACGATCTTTAATTGGGATCTAAAGAGATATTTCCATCTGAGGACATCAATCGTCTTTATTCTCATCTTCAACCAAAACCTTAATTGTTGTCATTCAACGACCGTTCAGGAGCATGTGTACCTTCCTTCCAAGGTACATGCTAAGATGTTTTTATATAGGTTTACGGAAGGATAAACCTATAATGTGTCCCCATTGGGCAAGCACCAGTAAATATCTTACCTCAAACATTTGCAAGTACAAACTTTCCCCTACTTTTTCTCTCTTTCCTTTTCTATACATTTTTCCATTTCTCTTTATATTCACATCTTAGCACATAAGCTATAATAGTTCTGAAGAGATCCAAGTGTAAACAAGCATGGCATGAAACTATTCTTAGGTGCTGGAATGAAAATATAACAATCAATTAGGGGCATCTTTAATAATAAAGTTCATCCTATTTTGGGAGGGAGGCATATATTCCCTTCTACGTGCCTTCCAAACTCTATGATTTTGCAGAGTTATGATACAGATTCAAGTTCACAAGAATCTATTGATTTGCTGGAAAGGAACATAGAATAAGAGTATAAGAAACCCAAGCTAATTTGTGCAATTTCAATTTAGAAAACTGACATGATTCCCAAACACCCAGGTGGGATGGAATGTAGATAAATTGTGAAAAGTGAGATATAGCCAACTCTTATACAGGTTAATATGCTGGAGTACAGAATCTTGGGAGCCTTTTTGTGAAGGCCCTGTTTTGGTTTAGTAAAGAATGCAACTTTGACATGGTTTCATGGATAATTGAAATCTTACTATTTAATTATTTTGAGGCCACTTATATCCATGCACAGTAACAGGTGGTGATGTGCATGCAATTTCCTTTTATCTTATTTCTTTGTTGGTATCAAATCTGTTGGAATTTTAAAAAATGAAAAAAAAAAGTTACGGAAGTTCTTAGGTTATGGGAGATACATGTGGTTGATTCGCAAAGACAAATGGAATTATTTGTCACTCTCCTGTTCGGTAATCTAATTGAACATATTAAGATTTTTGTTTTCTTACCCTTCTTCACCGTTTCCTTTCTAAAGTTGTAATTTATTTAAGTGACGCTAACAGAAATCTAGTGTCCGTCCCTGATTCAAAAGTATGAAAATTTATGATTATGACATGTGTTGGGGAGAGGACCTAATTATTTTTGGGCAATAAAGGGGCCTAGGTGTCATTTACCCCATGTATAATAGTTGAACCCCTTGATAGCACAAGTAGCTTTCTTTGAGCACCTAGAACCCTGAAAGTTCTTGAGACAGAACTGATACCTAAAGTGTGTTGGGCAAAATAATCAGATACTCTTTATTAAAAAAATCAGATGCTTGTCAAAGAATATTTTCAAAGAAATTACGAAAGCCTCTGTTATAATGAATAACTGCAGGGAAAGCAAGACAGACCTGTACACACAAGCATGTTAGATGAAAGGTTGACGGGCAGTTATCACAGCATATCAACTCGCCCCCATCACCACACAGGCCACAACTATCGTCATTTTCATCGATCTCCTCAACCTGAACAGTTCGTGTGGCACCTCTCCGAACCTTGTATTCAGCTGACCAAGCTTCCAGTTGGCACAAGGTGAATGATTTTCCAGTATCCATAAAAAGATTTAAACATGGACTCTTCAGGCTGAAACCAGCATGATTCTTAAACTCAGAAACCGAAAGCATCTTCTCACAACAACGACACAAAATACCATCTCGGGTAACTAAACCATCCTTCACCACCAAATCATCTCTTGGATTCCTATATTGGATCACTTCATTAACGCGAATAACCCCAAAATCTATCAACCAGGATAAAACTGTCCTTACACCAAGGCCAGACCACCTCCCTTCCATGTGAGGCTGTCCACCTTTGGCAAGACTTCGCGGACGCAACCTGCAGCTGCCTTTTGGACCCTTGTACTTCCTCGAAACTTTCGGGACGCATGATTTCCTCTTAATACCTGATGATTTGGTACTAGATCGGTTTTTTAAGATTGCTGAAAGTAAAAGATCATCATCATTAAGGTGACAATTCCCTTTTCTCTCCTTTTCATGTCTAAGGTCCTTTTTGCATGTGCTCGATCTCTTAGGGCTTCCAGAATGCTGCATGGACTTCTTATACATTGATTGTTTCTTCTCATGCTGTCCCTCAGAAAAGCAAAAAGATGAATTTCTGTAACTTCCATAATTCTCTGCATTACTTACAGTGCAGGACATTACCATATTTGATTTTAATTGAATGCTACTCTCGTTGATCTCCTGCAAACCATACGGAGCACTTAGCTTCATCTCAGATATCTTTTTTGATTTCTTGTGTTCTTTAGTGTTCACGACAGCATCCAATGCAAACAAAGAACCATCCATCCTACTGCACCGTCGATCCTCCTCCATACACCCAGACCCAAGCTCTGTTCCATATCGATGGCAGACAGATTCAGACCCTCCAGTTGATGCATTTGCAGTTGCCGAAGAAACTGGATGTACATGCAGGTTATTTGCTTGGCAGGAAATGAAATCCGATCTGCAGATTTGTGAGGAAACTAGAACCAAGTTACTACTCTCATTCCCATGTTTATTTGTAATCTGTTTTGCAGTGATTGCTTCATTTTTTGAATGCAAGCCAGCATCATCACTCAAATAGAAGCCATCCACCACACTTCTCTTTGTTTTGACCTGGTTCCCTTCTTTCAGGAAGCGCAGGCTCTTGTCAATAAACACCACTTTTGCAAAAGGATCAAGTAAATACCACCAATGAGCCAAGGCAGTGGCAGCTTCCAAATTTCTCAGTTGTTCTTCAATCTCTATCAAAGTATTAGAAAGATCAGACTGGAACTGCGTCAAATTGGTCCAATGTATGCCATCACTCTCATCAACAACATAATTTGCATCTGCAAATAGTTTCTGACCGCACATGTTCCAAGCTCTATGGAATTCCCTAATTGGCCTTCCTTCAGGAGATTTAAAGACATACTCTCCATGCCCTTTACAGTGTGTGATTCTGTTACGCCTCCCTATAACCCATTTTGCTGCTCTAAGTAAGCGATGGAGGTGATAACGCAAAATAGGTTTAGGATCTGTCGTAGACTCTTTGGGGGGTACTAAAATTTCGTCTTCATCGAGTTCCACAAATGACGACTCTTTCCATTTCCGCCTGGAACATTGAATGGGTTCAGGCCTGCTAACTAAAAGCTTGCTTACGTGGCTTTCCTGAGAAACAGGTGATGCAATAGCAGCACTTACATCATTTCCTTTCTGATCATTTGTGTCAGAGCTAGACAATCTACACTTTAAAGCATCCTTCTCCACAATGTCTCCAACAGCTCCCTTTAGCAGATAGCTACTGGACTTAAAACCTTGACTGGATGATTCAACCAAGCGACAAGCTACAATTGCAGCTGGTTGGAATAAACAGGAATCAACTTCCTTTGATGGAATTGAAGAATTAACAACCTTTTCTAAATAAGGTTTAGCATCCAAATGTTCTTCAAGCAACACCTTCCTTCTCTTAACTTCAACATCAGGGTCGTTCCTTGCCAATATAGTAAACTCTTCAGAGAGGCTACCCTGTCCAACATCCTCTTTCATATTCGGAAAATCTATGTGACTTGTCAAGACTGAATTGTCACTGTTGGAACCAAATGACACATCCTTAGGCTTCTTATTTTCATTTTCAAAATTGATTGCTCCAGTTACAAGACACTTTTTGCTACTTCTACCACTTTCATGCCCAAAGAACACCTCTCTAAAAATGCAATCCTCGTCCCTTGAACCCTCAAAATCATCATCATGCAAATCTTCGATACCTCGGCTGAACAGCTTCTTTAAGTACTTGTTGCAGTTCCCCTTCATTTGAAGTATCTCCCTTGAACCCCCTACCCAATAAATGTCAGGAACCAGAGGTGAAAACTACCTCCCTGAGAAAAAAAAATCTTCAGAGTCCCTCTTTTTAACAGAAAAAGAATCTCCACGGTTATGTGTGCTCATCAAAAAGGACACACGATCAAAGCCGAACACAGAATGACCATCTAACCATGAATATGACACCCTCTGCAAGAACACAAAACCAAAAATCAAATGAAGGTGAATGTAGCCTAAGTTAAGACAATTAAATACCCAAATACGGTGAGTCGGTGAGTAACAATTACAGTAGCAGGTGAATGGAAGGGAAGTGATGCGCTTTTGAGAAACAAAAATAGACATTTGGAAAATCCAAGGAGAGCTTACTATCATGAAAGAAATTTGGTAGTAATATTATGACTACTGAGCATGAAATAGTTGATCAACGGCATCGAGATCTGGCACAATCTAATAAATGTGAGGATCCCAATATGCTGTAAAAGACCAAATAAGGAAGCACAAATAGCCAAACACGGTGTATTTCTAAGATTTTCAGATATGGAAACACGGAGAACTGTAATTATTTTCTAATAGGCTGTAGTTGTCTTATATTGGAAGAGAAATGTGCTTTACTCAGCAGTAGATATTGCTGGGTAAATATAATTAAAAAATAGAGAGCTTCTTGCCGATGATCTAATACACACAGATTATAAATTAAAAGATAAAAGATCCATTTCATAAAAAGGGTACGGCATGAAAGAAAATGAGATGTACACCAAATAAGCCTCTTAACAACTTAATGCTAAAATAGTATAGAAGAAAACAACTTAGTTGACTACTAACATAAATGTACACAAGAAAACCTCACATATGCTGCAAGATACACAGAGAACATAAAGTCAGAACTACTAAAAAAAGTAATGTTGTATCCATGATAAGGTTTGACATAGAAGGTTGAAGACACCAACCAGAGGCAAAAAGCGGTGAGGAAGCAATACTTGGAACATTAGTAATAGAATTCATTTCAAGGGTACCCCTTCTGATTACAGAAAATTCAAAACTTGATGTTCTGTCACTTCTGTGAAATTAAGACGCCAGCTGTACTGCTGTAGGACATGAATTTTGGATAAGTAGCAAAGATATGATCGGGTCAAAGGATCCAATAGATAACTCAGCTCAAGCAAATTTTATATGTTGACCAGATTAGCCAGGATAAACAGAAATAACATACATGGCAGATTGTCAGTACTTAAAATCTGTTTGTGGGTGTGTTAAAGCCAATTAAGCATTAATAAGGAATGTTAGTTACTCCATATTGCTGTGTGGAGCATCACGAAACTAATTTGTTGGAAAAGTGACGTAATAAGAATGATGGGCATCATACCTTATATGAATTACCATGCAAATGCACAGGCAAATTGAAAGAAAACTACCAAGAGCCACAATTGGATTAGTACGGCCACAATTTTTTAGGCATTGTTTTTTGATTCATCTCTAACTGGTTCCATAAGAACCTTCTTTTTAGATATCTGCGCATCTTGTGTAGCCACACTTCTGCCTCAGCATTTATATGTAAGCTACACGCCTACACCAACCTCATGCTGGTCCCTCCTGTCTGCTTTAATTTATGACCCTTCAAAATTATAAGTGGCATTGCAATGATCCTTTGCAAATCAACCCTTAACCCACTAATGTCAATTGCTCCGTAACTCCAACATGCACTTCATTCAGTATCATGAATGTTATCAGTAATAATTATTTCTATAGATAAATTATTGAACTAATATATTAGTAATTGATGTTTTATTGCAAATATCTAGTAAAAGGATCCTTATAGACATGTGCATGAAAAGAGTAGTTCCTACCTGTAGAGCTCTATGTAAGGCAAGTTTATGCAACTAAGAACTTCCTCATATATATAAAGGTATATATATTATACATACACAGTGGTGGAGCCACGTAGGAACGAGAGGGAGCAGCTGTCCCTGAGATTTTAAAAATAGTTTCATATAGGACAGGAGAATAGTAGGAAATGAGGGATACATGAGGTGGGGAAGTAGGAAAAGGGGAGGAATATGAGAGAATCTATACAGGCAGAAGGAAAGTGGGAACCAAGTAAAAGAAAAAGGTAAAGTGGTGATGCAAATCTATACTTCTAGCCCTTGTATTTTAATGAATTTCCCAAAATAACTCAACATTTTAAAAGCTAATTTTACAATTTTAACAAACTTATATATTGAAATGTTACTTCATCAAGAACTTAGAACACGAGATAATTATTGTGATAATATTTGATGCATAAATATATATATATATATATGAAATTCAAAAAATATATATTAACTTAAACTCCTAACTATGTTTTTGGATTAATGTTTATCATCTCGATCTCACCATTTATCTCAATATCCATCTCAATAAACGGTCAAAGTTAAATGCTAATTTTAATAAAATTTGTACCCAATTTTCTTAGTTTTGTGCCCATTTTATGTGACGAGATCGTTTCAAAGTAAGAAAAAATCATACATATGTACATTAAATTGTGTAAAAATAGCTTGATATTTGTTGTGAAATGCAATAAATCGCTTTCCAAAGATAAAATCTCATAAGAACTAATATAAAGTGTAGTTTGTTTCTATTTCTACAGACATTTTAACTTCTATTTATTTTATAATCTGTTAATTGAATCAGCTTCTTTAGGGTTGCTCATTTTTACTTCTCCAGGGCTTCCCATTTGTTAATTGTTTTAACTAATTCAGTTTTAGGGTTGTCCATTCGTTAGGTCATGATTTAGTTTGTTATGTATATGTAACAACCATGGATAAGTATTTAACAAAAAGATAAACCAACCAACGATTCATCATATATTTTATTCATCTATAACCGATGCTCCCCTCGAACCAAATTCTAGCTCCGCCCCTGATGATGTGCAACTCTATATTTGATGGTTGAGTAGAGAGTGATGGAGTAGCAGGGATGGAGAAAGAAGAGACATGAGATCTCATTGTCAATAACCAATCTAGAGTGTGACCTTTTGGCTTAAAGCAATCCTCCGCAAAAAGGTGCCATTACTTGCAATGCAGAAGAAGAAAAAAATACATTTGTTGGAGAATCTTATGAACTACAAGATGCATGAAAGGAACTTGCATGACGTTTGAGTGTATGTTATGTCAATTGTGACTGCTTCAGTAACTTTTAGGAACATCGCTTCATCTAATTAATTTGAATTATCAGGGGCTATGTCAAAAGATCAAACAAAATGAAATAGTTTTGGCTATACTAAACTGCTTTCCCAATATGAAACAGAAAATCAATGTTTCCTAATGTCTTCATTTAGGAGGGATAGATGAAGTTGGACATATTGGAATATGCTCAAGTCATAATAGATAATTATATGGCTAGATACACGTGGGCCTATAGGGTCACACACAATACACTGAGATACCATTTAATATAATGTAATTATTGTATTTACATTATATAAATAACCTAAGTAACGTGGGGTAATTAGATGGGCACAAATCATTAAGTTTGGCTTAATGGGTTTGTATTGGATTTAAGTTAATAGCAAGCCTATTACGTTTAATTAAGTTTGGCTTAATTAGGTTAATGACCTAATTAAGCTTAACCTAATACTCCTTCTTCTCTCTCAAAATCGGCGCCCCTCCCCTAGGCCTCTCTAGGGTTTTTCCGCTTTGATCTTCTAGCTTGTTTCTTGTCTAATCGAAGCTATAAGATCCGTTACTAAGGAGGACTAGCATCTGGTGGTGATCAAGGAGGTGTAGTGTGGACTACTCTAGAGGTATTCTCCATTGAATACTTGGTTTCAAAAGAGCACACAAGTGGATCCGGATTAGTGTACAAATCACGCTACAAAGGTATATCGTTGTTTGTATTCTTCGTTTAATCATATTGGCAATACGTTGATCCTGTTTGGTGATTGTTCCGCTGCGTTCTTATATATGTTTATAATTGTGTTTCTTTACACAATCACCAACAGGACAACTAGACAAAATAGCACGTTACTGCTCCAACTGCTAAGTAGGGTAGCAGATTCCGACGAGCTCAACATAAAACATGAATAGAGATTACTTTATCAAGAGTGAGAAGGCAATTAATCAATATCTACTGTGTGCTTTTCCAACGGAAGCCTAGCCAATTTTTGCAGATCCCAAATGATTATTCCACATTGCAAAGCACAAGCTTTTGATGTATATAAAGAGTCTATCATCCAATTACACTGTCTCAAAAAGAAGAAATTTACCAGGCAAAATAAGCTCAATTGTTACAGAACAAATCACTATATGTTTGGACGATATGAAGATGGTACTAAATTGAGCAGCCATTATACATAGATTCATACATTAGATTAAAGCAACGAGAAACAAGTAAAGTACCACACCCACATGAAGATTTAACCAAAAAAGGCAAGTCATAAACCTACAATAAAAAATGTGCTATATACAGCTCTAAACCTAGATGAATTTTTCTACTTTGACCAACTCAGCCTTTATAAGTCAATTTAAGGGGGGGAAACGAAAGAAATTCATAAATAGATCGGCATCCAGTCAAGTAGTGTTATGTCTTATACACAGAAAGAGGGGACTCGACTCCTAGAAATAGCATCATCCGATTGATGAATTCATTGTAATAATAATCAAAACTAAGCCGATGCCTCAACTCTTTCGAATCAACAAGTTGTCCGAAATTGGGCAGATAAACGACAGAAAATCACATAAATTTCCAACATTCTTCAGAGAAACACAAATCGATCACAAAATCTTATACCTAAATCACGGAGATCAAACTCCAGCAGCACGCCAATCAATCCAGCAAAATTAAGCTGAAATTGGAGAAAAATCGAACCTCAAGACTGCAATTCCGGCTTCAAATCAGAGACTAGGGTTTGAAGATTAAGAGGAATCTTCGAGAGATGGTGCGAAGGCAAAGAAAATGAGGATAATTCAGCAGCTTTAACCGTTACGTTGATCTCTGATGAACCCTATCTATCACACTTCTCACGAGTGTTGTTGTATGCAACCAAATTAGAAATGGCGGAAGGATTGGGTGGGCTTTGGGGAGCCCGAACACCAGTGCCTGCCTACGTGGCACAACAGATGGCAACCATGACGTCATCTTTGTCCTTGCCTAGCAAAAATAATTACATTTGTCCAAAATCATTTTCTACTGATTTTCTTCTTTTTTTTAATTATATTCTGAGAAAACAAATCATAAATTTAGGGGATGTTCGGATTTTAAAGGTTCAAAAAGGGTAAATATTAAAATATATCATAAAAAACTTTCTTTTGAATTTATATATTAAACAAATTATTTTTTAAACTGTATTATAATTTAAAATATTAATTTTAATACCTTCAATATTCAAATAGTGCATGTGAATTTAAATATTTTTTCAGATTATCGATTATTAAAATCAGCATTTTAAAATATCTTCGTTAAAATTAAAGTAATTGTGAAAATAATAACTTTTTTATATAGTTTGTCATGTCATAAAGTGTGTCTTATAATAATAATTGGTTTGGAATTATATATGTCAACTTCAGTACTTTTTGCTAACATTTTATAAACTAATAATATACGGATTTAGTTCGGTTTCAAACTCATATTTATTGCATTTCTACAATTGTCAATTTAGCCGTTTTGATAACTTTGCAATATCGTTGAAAAGGTCGAATGTCCAACGTGATGGTTGTTTGAAAAGATCTTACTCGGTCTATTTGTGTTACTTTTAAGAAATAAATATACTAGATAGCGGAATATTTTTCTGACACCCGACGCATGCTTGATTCTAGTGCTTTTGACGGCTACTTTTTAGAATGAGTAGCACGATTCCATTTGTTTGCATGCTCGTTTGTCACATGCAACACGCGCTGCAAAATTCTATTTCCTTTTTCTACATTGATCCTCAATTGTCTCTTTCATTGAAACCAACTTAATGTCGACTTTCTATATGGTCTTGAGCTATCTTCCTCTCGACGTTTTTTTAGATTGATCGTACCTTAAATTGTTCATAACTTCACATACAAGACATGTCTCGACCTCATAAATGTGCCCTATAATCTTGATTTCAAGCTTCAAACCGTTCTTAAATTAAAAAATATTTATGTAAAAAGTTGGTCTCACTTGACCATGTGAATGTCTGTTTAATTTCACCAAACTCACTTCAGGCAATAGAGAACCATTAGGCTCCACACTGCTCTGAAGCTTAACTCGTTTCCGAGCCCGCATCAACATCTTCAGCTAGTCATCACCTGCGCATCGAATGAAACTTATATTGTGAACATCGTTTCTATTTAGTGGCGATGTGGGGTGAGAACTCCCAGTAACGTGTTGGTGATTTTAGTGAAATCATCGGTCCATTTTGTGTAGTTGGATTCACAAAGGTAATAATGGGGTTGTTAGCTAAGCTATAACATGAGTTAGGAGGTGTGGAGTGCACACTCGTGTAAGCTAACTAGAACCCGGGATTGTTGGACGGTTAAAATCGATAAGTTACAAAGTGGTTTCATGAGCTGGGCGTCGGGGCCACTTGTGGCGCTACTTATCTAGCGCGAGAAGTAGTGTCGGGCTCTGGAATGTTGCCCGCGCCCCTTTTGGCGCTACTTATCTAGCGCGGGAAGTAGCGCCGGGCTCTGGAATGTTTCTCGCGCCCCTTTTGGCGCTACTTATGTAGCGCGGGAAGTAGCGTCAGCGTCAGGGATTCTTTCTCTTTTGTAACTCTCATTTTGTAATCGACGTCATTATGTCCACAATCAAATCTCATTAATTGAGATGATTATTTCCTGAAACAATACTGTGTAGGTTACATTTCTAAAGTGTATATATATGAATCGATTAGTGCCTTAATCGATACACCGAAACAAAGAGATTATCCCCTAGAGAATTTCGTGATACCCAGGCATATAGGGTCGAAATATCTCTTACGGAAAGCGAGCTCTCACGCGATCTCTGCGTTTTATCCAAGCTATTCTACATCTCTTTCTCTCCCCAATTTTCGAATTCCTCCAACAATCGTAAGAGATATTTGCTTATCGCGAGAGAGATGGCGAATGATCAGTCCGTGAGAGACATGACTTCCAAGTTCACTAAACTTGAGAAGTTTGAAGGCGTTGATTTCCGTAGATGGCAAAAGAAGATGCACTTCTTGCTGACGACGTTGAAGGTCGTATACGTGCTGAGCACCCCAATGCCGGAGGTGATGGAGAACGAGACATTGGAGGTGACCCGGCGTCGCGGCAAATGGAAGAACGACGACTACATTTGTCATGGCCACATTTTAAACAGTATGTGTGACTCCCTCTTTGATATCTATCAAAATGTTGAATCCGCCAAAGAGCTATGGGACTCTCTCGAGTCCAAATACATGGCGGAGGATGCTTCTAGTAAGAAGTTCCTGGTTTGTAATTTCAACAATTACAAGATGGTGGACTCAAGGCCGGTGATGGAGCAATACAATGAGCTCCTTCGCATTTTAGGCCAATTTGCTCAACACAATATGAAGATGGACGAATCCATCTCCGTATCGAGCATAATTGATAAATTGCCTCCCTCTTGGAAAGACTTTAAACACATGTTGAAACATAAGAAGGAAGAGTTGTCTCTTGTGCAACTCGGTAGTCACTTGCGCATAGAGGAATCTCTCCGGGCGCAAGAGGCTGAGAAACCTAAAGTAAAGGAGGTTTCTGCACCTTCGGTGAACATGGTGGAAGAGGGAAAGACTAATAATTTCAAGGGAAAACAAAAGTTCAACGAAGCCAAGAAAGGGTCCAACAAGAAGGTTAAATTAACCTGTTGGACATGTGGGATGACCGGCCATCTCAAGCGGGATTGTCGGGTTGTCAAGAATAAAGGTGGAGCAAGCACAAGTGGTGTTGGGCAAGGATCCAAGGATCAAAACCCACGGCAAGGTCAGTTTCTTGACTTTGGTTTGTAATTCAAATTTGAATTATGTACCACTAATATCCTAATTTGTTTATGTGCAGGATGATGATGTTGCTCGGTGAATCGACTCGGGTGTAACAAGTCGTGTGTTCAAAGATCGCCGTTGGTTCGCCTATATGGAACCGGTTGAAGATGGATTAATGATACACATGGGGAACGAGTCGAGTGCTACCATTCTTGGAAGAGGCTTAGTTAGGCTAGAATCTAGTTCTAGCAAAATAGTTGAATTTTTAATGTTTTGTATGTACCACGAATTCGAAAGAATTTGGTTTCCGGTAACATCTTGAATAAGTTAGGATATAGGCAAGTTTGTGAGTCGGACAAGTTTATCTTGTCAAATGATGGCTCTTGTATAGGATTTGATTTTATGTTGAATAACATGCTTGAATTAAATTTGAATGAAAGAATGTTGTTTCAAATTTTGTGTATGATACAATTGAATTGCCTTGTGTTGCTTTATAAATTGCTTTATGATACAAATGAATTTTGTGTTTAAAATTCTGGTTATGTTGCAATTGAATTTTGTCTAAATTCTGTTTATGTTACTTATGAATTTTTTGTTTAAAATTCGGTTTATGTCGCATATGAATTTTTGGTTTAAAATTCTGTTTATGTTGCATATGAATTTTTGTTTAAAATTCTGTTTATATTGCAAATGAATTTTGTTTAAAATTCTGCTAATGTTGCAAATGAATCTTGTTTAATATTCTGTTTATGTTGCATATCATGTGAATTTTTTTTTACAATTCTGTTCATGTTGCATGTGAATTTTGTTTTAAAATTCTGTTTATGCTACTTTATGAATTGCTTGATGGATTTTGGGGTGAAGCCATGTTAACGGCTTGTTTCTTGTTGAATCGAGTTCCCAATAAAAGGAACAAGATTACCCCGTATGAACTTTAGGTTCAAAGGCCTAACTTGAGTTTTATTCAAGTTTGGGAGTGACAAGCGGTTGTTCGATCACCCGAACCCATAAGGAAGACTTTGGGTATTGCATCTTTGTTGGATATGCCGAGCATTCCAAAGCATATAGGTTCTATGTTATTGAACCTAATGATTCTATAGCGACTCACACCGTTATAGAATCGAGAGATGCGATATTTGATGAGACTAGATTCTCTTCAATGCCGAGGCCTAAGGACATAGTTCCAAATACTAGTGAAACTAGTGAGGTTGATGAACAAGCAATTGTTCCAACCGAATCTCCGATGCTTCGAATGAGCAAAAGAGGAAGGATTGAAAAATCCTTTGGTCCCGATTTCCAAGTGTATTTGGTAGAGGGATCAAGAGATGAGATTGGATCCCAATTCCTTACTGTTATAGTGTTGAGGAGGATCCAAAATCATTTGATGAGGCTATTAAGTCTCAAGATGTTGCTTTCTGGAAAGAAGCAATACATGATGAGATGGACTCCATCATGGGGAATAATACTTGGGTATTATCGGACTTGCCACCGGGTTGCAAACCTTTGGGTTGCAAGTGGATCTTCAAAAGGAAGATGAAAGCGGATGGGTCAATCGACAAGTTCAAGGCTCGATTAGTGATCCAAGGCTTTAGGCAACGGGAAGGCATAGATTATTTTGTTACTTATGCCCCGGTTGCAAGAATCTCCATGATTAAATTGTTGATAGCTTTAGGTGCTATTCACAATTTAGTGATTCACCAAATGGATGTCAAAACGACATTCTTGAATGGTGATTTGGAGGAGGAAGTTTACATGAAACAACCGGAAGGTTTTGTTATGCCCGGGATGGAGCATAAGACATGTAAACTTGTAATGTCATATGTCGGGTTTCCTTCAATATTGGAGGGATATTCGGATGCAAGTTGGATTACCAATTTGGAAGATCACTCTTCCACGAGTGGTGGGGTATACTTGCTTGGGGGAGGTGCCATCTCATAAGCTTCCAAGAAGCAAACTTGCATCACGAGTTCGACTATGGAGTCGGAATTTGTGGCGTTAGCCGCTGCCGGTAAAGAGGCGGAATGGCTAAGAAATTTTGGTCCATGAAATTCCATTATGGCCGAAACCAATATCACCAATTTCTATCCGTCGTGATAGTGAGGCTACTTTGGCTAAAGCTTATAGCCAAATGTATAATGGCAAGTCTAGACACTTAGGTGTTAGACATAGCATGTTTCATGAGGTAATCACGAATGGGGTGATTTCGGTTGAGTTTGTTCGGTCGCAACAAAATATAGCGAACCACTTGACGAAGGGGTTAGCTAGGGACTTGGTTCACAAGTCGGTAATAGGGATGGGATTAAAGTCCATCTAAATCTCTAACGGTGAGATACCCAATTCCCTTCTAATACAACGTTAGAAGCTGAATTCAATGGGAAAGCTCACCCTAAGAGATTGGAGCACAAGACGGTCATCCCAAGGTGTGTGCTCGGTACTGCAAGTGAAGGAGGTCATTGTTCTTTTGTAAAAATGCATGTGCAGGTGCATGAGGAAAAGAACTACCTATATGAGTGTGAAGTGTGGCCGCTTCAAAAAGCTTGGACTTGGCTTTGATGCACTCACGAATGGATAAGGACACATGGCCTGTATAGTGTCAAGTTTATGCTTTAGATAATTTTAAATTCATGTGTATGTTATCTTCTGGTACTCAAATGGGTTGACGGGTTCAATCCTCAGGACACCCGGATTCTCGAGTATTTGAAATGTGTAATGTACTAAGATGGAAATTCAATCTTTTAGATATTTTCATTTATGCATGAGTTTGTTTACCTGTATTGTAATTTTATTTTGTGAATCAAGGATTGCACTAAAATGGGGGAGGAATGTTGGTGATTTTAGTGAAATCATCGGTCCATTTTGTGTAGTTGGATTCACAAAGGTAATAATGGGGTTGTTAGCTAAGCTATAACATGAGTTAGGAGGTGTGGAGTGCACACTCGTGTAAGCTAACTAGAACCCGGGATTGTTGGACGGTTAAAATCGATAAGTTACAAAGTGGTTTCATGAGCTGGGCGTCGGGGCCACTTGTGGCGCTACTTATCTAGCGCGAGAAGTAGCGTCGGGCTCTGGAATGTTGCCCGCGCCCCTTTTGGCGCTACTTATCTAGCGCGGGAAGTAGCGCCGGGCTCTGGAATGTTGCCCGCGCCCCTTTTGGCGCTACTTATGTAGCGCGGGAAGTAGCGCCGGCGTCAGGGATTCTTTCTCTTTTGTAACTCTCATTTTGTAACCGACGTCATTATGTCCACAATCAAATCTCATTAATTGAGATGATTATTTCCTGAAACAATACTGCGTAGGTTACATTTCTAAAGTGTATATATATGAATCGATTAGTGCCTTAATCGATACACCGAAACAAAGAGATTATCCCCTAGAGAATTTCGTGATACCCAGGCATATAGGGTCGAAATATCTCTTACGGAAAGCGAGCTCTCACGCGATCTATGCGTTTTATCCAAGCTATTCTACATCTCTTTCTCTCCCCAATTTTCGAATTCCTCCAACATAACGTTTAAAATTCACTTCAGCTCTCGAAGAATCTTCAAACCCTAGCTTCTGGTTTGAAGCCGGAATTGCAGTCTTGAGGTTCGATTTTTCTTCAAATTTTAGCTCAATTTTACTGTTCACTTCCGATTGATTGACGTGGTGTTGGAGTTTGATCACCGTGATTTAGGTATAAGATTTGTGATTTCATGTCGTTTATCTGCCGAATTTTGGAAATTTTGTTGATTCGAAAGAGTTCGCAGTTTGTTGGAATTTGATAAAAATTAATTCATCTCTAGAAGTCGAGAAACATAGCACAAATTGACTGGATGCCGATCTATTTATGAAATCCTTGCGTTTCCCCCCTTAAATTGACTTAAAAATTCTGAATCGGTCAAAGTAGAAAAAAAAGTCATCTAGGTTTGGAGTTGAGGGGACGTTTCATTTAGGCCATCCGTAGTTCAAACCTTTTGAACCCTCTGCGCCACATCAGCTTTTCACTTTGAACCCTCTTGAACCTTTTTGAACCCACAAATCCCGTACCCCAACCTCTTGAACCCACATGCCACCTCATCTAATTTTTTAATAAAAAATCATAACATTCATAAAAATAAAAATAAAATTACAAAATAAAATTAAAAATTACAAAATAAAATTAAAAATTCCAATTATGTTTTTGTCGAATTCTCTCTTTTCTCGCCAAAGTAGCATTCAAAGCAGCTCCCGTAAGGTGATCGTGCGGGGCAATAAAAAACTCGAAGTCTTTTTCATATAGCCTTTCCAACTCGATTTCACACTTTTGTTGTTCGACTTGTCACTTTTGTTGTTCGACTTGGCACTTTTGTTGTTCGACTTCAAGTTTTTTCATTTTGTAATCAACCGAATCATCAATTTTACTTCTCAAGTCACTCATTTCGGAGTAAAGGCGGTTTTCGTCCGTACTACTCGTTGCTGCCTTTTTTGCCGTGTTTCTCCCGATGGGTCGTTGAACATTTTCAGCGTCTTCATCGGAAGTGTGGGTACGTTTTGAACCCCGGGATGTATTTGTCATAGTTGGAACCGTATTCCATTTTGGAGATAATTTGAGGATATCCCAAGCTTGTTCATGGGTGAAGGCAGTTAGAGGATTGAGAGAATTGGTATGAAAAATGGATGAGATTTGAGGTTGATTTATAGTGTTTAAATTGAAAAAAAAACAAAATAAATTGAAAATAGCCGTTTGATATATAGCCGTTGGAATTAAAAATAAAATAAAAATTGAGAAAGTGTTCGGGTAGGAGCGGGGTGGGGAACCCGCATGCCGAACCCGCAGGAACCCGTCGCCCCTGTACCCGGTTGCCGCCCAACCCGCTGGCCACCTGGCGTGAACCCGAGCCCGAGCCCGCTGGGGTACGGATGGCCTTACACACCATCAAATTCTAGCAAACCATACAAACCAATCTTAATGGTCCATCTAGTCTGATTCTATTTTGTTTCCTGATCTAAAGTCTGCCATGATCATAGGGTGAGCAAAACCCGAACAATCCGACCGAACCCGAATAAGCCGAAAAAATGCTACCCGAGAACCCGCAACCCGAATAAGCCGAACCCGAAGTTTTTGATCGGATATTTCGGTTCGGGTTGGGTCTCCGTTTCCCACACCCGATCCGACCCGAACCCCGAACTTTATTTTAGATTTAAAAAATAATTATTAATATCTAAAATATAAATACTTAAATCAATATATCAGTTCACTTTATTCTCCTAATTCCTAAAACTAAAATCGAGAGCCGATTGAGATATGAGAGACGATACTAACACGAACCTACGGGTCTCCGTCGACGAACCTCCCTCCGGTTTGTTTGTTTATGGTTTATTGTTTTGCACTCATTTGGTATTCCATATTCATTTGTACTCAATTATATGAATTGTCATCAAACAGTGGCTATGTTATGAGTCATGTTGACAGTGGCCATCATCTTCATTTTTTTGTTTAATGTTAGCTTGCCTTTTTAGTTTTGCACTTACCATTCATTTTGGTTTCATAACATTGCACTTACCATCATCTTCATCGTTTTGCACTTACCGAAAAACAGGGCCGGAAAACATTACTGAAAACAGGGCCGAAAAACATTACCGAAAAAATTGGCCGAAAAGCACATAACACGCCTGAAAATGGGCTGGAATCAGGCCCAACCCGAACCACCCGATCCGACCAACCCGAAACCCGATCCCCGGACTTAAGTTTGGACGGGTTTCGGGTTCCGTTTGTCCCCCCCCCGAAACCCGATCGGGTTATGGGTTTTGGGCCCCGATCCGCCCCGCCCCGATGCTCACCCCTAAATTGAATCATGATAATTGTCCATAAATATTTTCTAATATAAGCATTGATTATAGTTTTAGCTGTATATAGTATAGTTTATTTATTGTAGGCTTATGACTTTGGTTTAATCTTCCTTTTCTATGGTATTTTACTTGCTTTAATGGATGAATTTATGCGTGATGCTACTCAATCGTTGATTACTTAATAGTTCAACGGGGATTATCACCACTAGTGCGGTGTTGATAATCAATCTACAAGTGTTACTTCATTGTATCTTGAGAAGCAATTCGCCAGACACCAAAGCACGTATGGTAGGGGCAAATTTGCTTTAAGGATAGAGAGAACTCGCCTTGAAGCAATAAGTATGTAGATTCCTTTTAGTTGTTCTATGCCTACCCCAAAAACTGATGGGTTTATTTAGTTTGTTTGAATAAAGTCCTGGTCTTCATGAATATCTTTTGAATTTGATTTTTTCTTTGTATCCGTTGCCACTCTGCTTGATTTCTACAAAGTGGCCTGATTTTTAGCTTCTGTTAGTTTAGAATTGTAATGGCTATATAAAGCCTGGTTGCCTTAATAAAAGTAAGCTTTCAACCCAGTTTGTTGTGTTCTAGTTAAATTCAAATTTACATACTTACATTCATGGTTTTAAAAAGCATGTGAGGCGTACGCCTCGAGGTGCGCCTAGGGGTGAGGCAGCCAAAAATCGCACCCGAGGCGACGCCTCTCAATCCGCAGATGAGGCGTACGCCTTGGTTGTCTGAGGCGGTGGAGAGGCGTACGCCTCAGTGAAGAGGCTAAAGTATTTAAAAGATGATGAAACCTTCTCTATTTCTTTTTTGAAAACCTTGTTCTTCTCTAGTTATCCTAAGCCGTATTTGCTACTCGTCTGTGTACTTCGTGAGTTCCGGTTTTGTCTCGTTTTCTTTGCATTTTCTTCCTAGATTCTTTTCTGTTCATGGGAGTATTATGTATATATATATACCGAATACACTTCTTTTATATTTGGTGTATATTATATTTAGTCTCTAATCTCTACTACATGTCATGGTCAAAGTCACACTTCTACTCCCACTTTGTTGATATTTAATATTTTTCTTTATGATCTATGAGCATATTAATACATACATATGCATATATATATATATATATGTTATGAATATATCACTATTTTTTCCTTTGTTACTATATCTATTTTTCATGATTGAAAAAAGTGCATGTAGATTCTTTTAGTAACTAAGTATGATATATATATATATATATATATATATATATATATATATATATATATATATATTGTGTCTAGTACTCAAGTGTCAAGTGTGTGTATATATATTGCATATATTTTTTGAGTAGAAACAGTGGAATGGAGATTGGTATAAATATATTTTTTGTAGTATATATATTTCCGCTTCGGGGCTTATGCCTCAGTCCGCCTCGAGGCTTACGCCTCGCCTCGTTGAGGGAAAACGCCTTGAGGAATGATTACGCTTTTTAAAACCCGGCTTACATTCATCTTTTTGGTTTTGTGTTACTGCAGAGGGTGTCATATTCATGGTTAGATGGAAAAGGACCGTAGACTTGGCCTGTGTGCTGATGGGGGTGAGTTGATATGCCGTGATAACTGCCGGTCAATGTTTCATCTAACATGCTTGTGATTACAGGTCTATCTTGCTTTCCCTGCGATTATTCATTTAGGTGGCTTTCGTAAAAAAATTTCAAAATATTCTTTGACAATCATCTGAATTTTTATTCTTTTATTTATTTTTTGATAAAGGGTATCTGATTATTTTTCCCTAACATACTTTAGCTATCTACTCTTCCCAACACACGTCATAATCATAGATTGTCTACAATGTGGTTATCTTCCTATACTTCTGCTCAGGGACACACTCCTTCCAACTATGAAAAAACCCTCGTAAACAAAAACCTTCATAATCTATACACAGGCGGATTGATCCACACAAACCGCTTTACCCATACAAGACTTAATGAAAACCAACCAAACATGCTTTCAAATCCTCAACTAAAACCACAAGACCTCCTAGAAACAAAGTTGACGATCCGAAACCCTCCGACGATTGAATCAGATTGAGATCCGGCAAACAGGATTTCCATGGAAGTTGAGTGTATGAAAGTCTGCATGAGAAAGCTCGTAATTTGGTATACCCCCAATTTCAAGCCTATCACTGCCCATCATGAGCTTGACCACATCATGTCTACTCTCGGATTCATCCATCAACCATTCATTTCCACCATTGCCGCCGCCTGGAAAGAGTAGTCCTTTACTCCTATTTTTAAAAATTAAACTGTCAAATGAAATGATCAATGGGGTTATGTATTTTACTTTCATTCCATATAGTGATCACGAAGCATCTGCAACATTCACAATATTCAAGATCTACAAATGTTCTATACCGTTGTATTTGGAAAGATGATCACATTTAATTTTCTTCTTTGATGCTTAAGATTATACCAAATACAATGGTATTGAACATTTGTAAATCTCGAATATTGCAAATGTTGCAGATGCTTCATGATCACTATATGGAATGATAGTAAAATACATAACCCCATTGATCATTTCACTTGATAGTTTAATTTTAAAAAAATGATAGTAAAGGAGTACTCTTTCCAGGCGGTGGCGGTGGTGGAAATGGGCGGTAGAGGGATGAATCCGAGAGTAGACATGACGTGGTCAAGCTCATCATGGGTAGTGATAGGCTTTTTCATGCATACTCTCGACTTCCATGGAGCCGTTATCCGGATCTCAACCGGCGAAGGGTTTCGGATAGTCAACTTTGTTTCCCGGAGGTTTTGTGGTTTTAGTTGAGGATTTGAAAGCATGCATGACACGACGTCTTTCTCTCAGCTTCACCAAACCAACCTTCGCTATTCGATTTATTTTTGTTATTACGTTTTCCAAGTTTTCAAATCAAATGTTTTTTAGAGTGAATTATAGAAGAAAAACAAAATAGCACTTCACAAGTCAACAGTTGCACATGGTATGTAAGTTGCCCTAGGGCGTGCCCTATATAAAAAAATACTTATGTATATGGACTATGGTCTCCAAGAATCTTGGGAGCCTTTTTGTGAAGGCCCTGTTTTGGTTTAGTAAAGAATGCAACTTCAACATGGTTTCATGGATAATTGAAACCTTAGGGGCCTTTTACCAAAAGTGTCTTACCTGGTAAGTGAGGGTGACAACTCTTACCACGGTTAGCACTTACCAGATAAGTTATTGCATACAATGCCGTTTTGGGGGACTAAAATCTTACCTAGGAAGTAAATGATAGTGTTGAATTTTAATTGTAAGCACTTACCGGGTAAGTGTTCGGTAACGACCCCTTACTATTTGTTTATTTTGAGGCCACTTATATCCATTTGTATTCATGCACAATAACAGGTGGTGATTACTGTGCATGCAATTTCCTCTTTATCTTATTTCTTTGTTGGGATTTAAAGAGATGGAGAAAAAAGTTACTGAAGTTCTTAGATTATGGAAGATACATGTGGTTGATTTGCAAAGACAAAATGAATTATTTGTTATTCTCTCCTGTTCGGTAATATAAGTAACCATATTAAGCCTTTTGTTTTCTGGTATATACCCTTCTTCACCATTTCCTTTGTAATTTATCAAAGTGACCGCTAACAGACAACTAAGGGGCCGTTTACCAAACGTTTACCCGGGTAAGCACTTACCGGTAAATTCAACACTATAATTTACTTACCGGGTAAGATTTTGGTCCACCAAAATGGTATCCTACACTACAATTTTTCCGGTAAGCGCTAACCGTGGTAAGAGTCTTCACCATCACTTACCGGGGTAAGACTCTCGGACTCTTGGTCCTTGCCTTAACTCTTACCGGGCAAGATTTTTGGTCCTTGTCATATTGATCCGGTAAGGTAATGTGACTTGGTAAGTGCTTACCCGAGTAAGCGTTTAGTAAACGGTAAATCCATACATACAACTTAACTCATACAAGGCTTAATAAAAAAACCAGTTTTCCATTAAGTCTTGTATGGGTAAAGCGGTTTGTGTGGATTAATCAGCTTGTATAGATTATGTAATAACCCAAAAATAAGAAATGTGATCTAAATGAAAGTTAAGGGTGGTATTTGATTATTGTGAAAGGGTATAAGGGTAGAATATGCCATTTGGGAAACTGATTCCCTTTCCCTATTTTGGTGCGCCACTTTTGGCTGCAACTTAGGAAGAAAGCATTCTTTTGTTTTAGGGTTTTGTGTGAAACCTGCACTTAGAGAAAGAGAGAGAAATGGACATCGAGAGAGAGAAAAGAAAGAAGAAAGGAGCTGGTGTGTGTGTGTGTCTTGTGTGGATGTGCGCCGGGAACAAACAGCCGGCGAGTGAGAGAGAAAGCCGGCGAGAGAGGGAGAAACAGTCGAGAGAGAAGAGAGAAGAGAGAGACGACGAGGAGAGAGGCAGCGAGAGATGAAGATGGTGGCTGGGGTTCGTCGCCGGCAGGTTGCAGGTCGCCGGCAGTCGGCCGCCGGCGGTGGCTGCCGGTGGTCACCGGTGGTGGTCGTCGTCGGCGGTATGGCTGGGCAGCAGCCTTCCTTTTTCGTGAGGTTTATTTTGGGTAAGAAACGATTCCCTTGCGTTTTCTCTTTTGCAAGAATTGGTAGAGTTGTAAGTTGCTAGTTGTCCTCCGTTATATAAATTGAGAAATCAAATAAGGATATTTATCGGGTTTTAATTCAGATTCTTATTGTCAAAGATTAAATCAAATGTTTTTGTGGGTTCTTGTTGAGGGTAGTAATGGATTGTAACACTAAAAATTAGTATGTTGCCATGGTCTAATTAGATGTTCGATTAATTAATTTTAGACATGAAATGGAAGGTTTGAGGTTGGGTTTAATGGTTGTCTTGATGATAGATTTAATGTTTAAAACAATTGACTCTTATAAAAAGTCAAACTGTTTTGGCTATCAATAAAATTGGGTCGTTGTGTGCAAAATTAAGGATTTAAATGGTATGGGTATAATTATGAAAGGTATATAAAGGTGTTACATTGATCAAATCAGTATTTTCTTATGGGTTTAACGGATTTACAAAGTTAAGAAATGTTCAAGCTTAGTTGTTGGGCCGATTCGAGTGTTGGGCCGATTTAGTTGTTGGGCCGAAAGATTTCTAAAATCCTTTTGGGCTTAGTTATTAAATTGGGCTTGATTTATTGTCAAAGTCTACAATTATATTAAAAGGGCCTAATGCGTAATTGGTAATTTAATTATTCATTTAGTTTGGGTCACATTATTAGTGACATGATCTAGTATTACTATTTAGGATCCAACGTATTACTATTTATGTTGAGAATCTAGAGTTGGGTAAATTAATGGATCCGGTATAGTATTCCAATTGGATGGGTAAACAAAGACCATTAATTATGATTTTCGGACTAGAAGTGGGATCTACAAACTTAGATAAGTTTGGGTTGAGTTCGAGATTTAACTCGAGTAATAAATGAACGAATTATGACGTACGTTATTAATATAATAGGTGTTCCGCCTAGAGATCGGAAGTGTAAGTGAGGAGCTTTGGAGCGAGCAAGCCAGGTGAGTTTTCTAAACTAAAACGTGTGGTTTTTAATATGTTTTTCTGAAGCGGATATATGATGAGAAATGCCATACTTTATGCTTATGCTTTAAATTGCATGAATTGATATTTGAAAATTTATGTGGGATGTATGCATACATTGATTTTGATGTAAACTGACTAAGTCGGGAAGGGGCCCGCCAGCTCGTGCCGGGAGGGTGTTCCCGTTTATGCCAAGGGCGGTGTGACCCTGCAAGGCAGCATGAGACTGACCCGTTGTCACCTTAGGGTGACTTCAGGGTGTCAATTTATGAGGGGCGGATTCATATCCGAAGCGATTTCATCCAAACTGTTTTATGAACGATTTATACTGAAATGGTAATCTGTTTAAATGCTTTGATAACTGTTAGGAGGGACTCACTAGACCTCATGGTCTAACCCTCGCATTCTCAAATAAAACTTTTTTCAGGTAAGCAGGTGCAGAAAGGCTCTAGCAAGTAAGCAGGGCGTTAGCAAGAGAAAGATGGATAGTGTAGCGACACTATAGCTTATCTTAGTTTACTTCTCAGTTGTGTAGGTTGTTTCCGCCAACCATTTTTGGATATTATGTAAGAAATTTTAGAGATGCGATTTTGGGATATTTAATTTATATGAAATGAATTGTTTAGAAATGTTGGGTTGTTACAGTTGGTATCAAAGCCATAGTTTAAGGGATTTAGGTGACCGGACGGGCCTAAACTTAAACTTGGGAGTAGAAATCTCAACTGAGAATCAGGAAATGCGTTAGGAGGGCACTATTGTAGATACAGGAAATGCGTTAGGAGGACACTATTATAGAGATAGGACTAATAGGGTACCGAGGACGGTCATGTGCGGTAAGTTTGGAATCACATCTGGCCAGTGTAATTGTGAATTTACAGGTACATGTATGTGCTTGACCTGCCTTATTATTCTGAAGTTGTAATCTGAAGCTAGTCATGGGTCGTGCTCTAGTAATCTAGAAGGTCAGCAAGATCCCTGAGGAGTAGACTGAGACCCCTTATTGGGGAAGTTTCATGAGAAATCATTTATGAGGTGATGTATGTATACATAGTAGAGAAGGAATGTTGTGTAGAATGTTATGAATCATTTAGAGGTAGCTCTTCGTAGATTCAGAAAGGATAAGCGATTGATTTTGAGTAAGGCTCCTGTTTTTGGAAAATCTCTGTTCTAGAACTCGTGGGATAAGATCAGTTAGAATGGTAAGGAATATCAGTGTTGAAATCTTGAAAGTGTCAATAGAGCTCTGACTTCTTAATCGAGCTTTTCGATGGCAGAGTCAATGAAATTAAGATACCTATAGTAAAATGAAAGCATGTAGAAGTAGAAAGTGAGATAGCTGATCAGAACGAAAGTAGTATAAAATGGTTGAGTAAGTGAGATGTAGAGCGTATATACTACAAGCTAAGCAGTTAACACGACGATTGCGAAAATTTCGATCAAGACCTTGATTTGAAATAGCGGAAATAGCAATGAAATAGCGGTGAAATAGCGATAAAAATTAAATTAAACATGAATATATAATATATATATATATAAAACATATAACTTAAAAACTTAATAGAATAATGATCAAAAAAAATTTCAAACCACACAAATAACATAGATCGCTACTGGATGGAAGCAGAAAGTCGATGGAAGCAAGGCAGTAAGCAGAAAGTCGCATTTGATTTGGGAAGATTAGGTCAAAGAGTGAAAGATTAATGGTCAAAAGGTTTGGATAAAAACCCAAAACAAATAAAGACTTAAAGATGCCCAGAACTTGATTAAAAGTAGCACAAAACTTATTAAAAACCAAAAACAAAGTCCAAAAGAATTAAAGAAGCCCCAAAAAAAACCCTTAAAAAAATTTCGGAAATTTCGTCACTATTTTCGACATCGCTATTTTCGACATCGCTATTTTGGGTCGAAATTTAGGACCGAAATTTCGATAAGGGTCGCAAGTGTCGCTATTTTCGCTATTTCGTCGAAATTGACTGCTTAGACTACAAGTTGTTGCTGGACCGCGAGGGCGACCACTGGTCGTAAGTAAAGTGTCGAGGGTAAGCTGTGGAAGTAAAGCGATTGACCTTAGTTGAGAGAGTAGCCTTCAATTGCAAGTAAAGTCTCATGCATGGTGTTCTTTAATGTAACCCGAAATTTTCACGAGTTAAGTTAAACGGGTAAATATAATTTTTAATCGAAAACGAGTCAGAAAGTGCACACGTATGTTTAAAGAAAAGGTAGTTTCATCCACGTTGCACATTGAAGTATTGAGTCTAACGATTTGCAAAGTATTCCACATTTTTTTATATGATAAGTTAAATTATTGCAAAAGTCAAGAAAACGATTGAATGCAAAACTTTTATAACCAAAATGGGTATTGACATGATGAAGTTATTTATGAGTACGAAAACCGATTGGTTTACTTCGTGTCGGTAATTTCTTTCAGGATGTGGTCGTATGAAAAGATTTCCGCTCAATATATTTCTGTCGTAACTACATATTTTGGTAGAGTAAGATTAGGTTTATGGAAAGTTGCATGCGAACGATTCTCGAGATCGTGGTGCATAGCATTGAATTTTAAGAGTGATGGGGGCATGTGTACCCAATATGTTTTCAAGTGTTGTTTATTGAAAATGATGAAAGGTACGAAATGATTTACCTATTGCGTTGTCATGCATGAAGGCTATGAACTCACTAGGTCGTAGGATGTTGTATTTTGAAGCTAAGAAAGAACTCAGAGAGTGGAGAGTTGTTGGTCAAATCAGGAGAGAACGTTGTAGTATCGGGATATGTGTTCCGTCAGTAATGGATTATGGTGTCGGTTGTATGGGGGTTTGCACCCTTGTTCGGTGACTGGAAGTACGGTTGTCAAGGGACGGTTGTGTCCGGAGGGAGGGGCTTGAAGTCTTCAAGGTGTTGATATTTGCAACTCGTTATGAGTAGTATTGAGAGGTAGAAGCGAAATGTCCACGGTGGTGGGTATAAGTTTTGAGTTGAGCTTGTAATATTGATGTTACATGAGTAAGTTCAGATAAGAGAGAGACGTATTACGAAGTGATTATGATATGTCGGTAGGATTAGGTTCCATAAGAGAACCCATGTTTAAGAATAAGTTAAGAAAGTAGTTATAGGTTGTCTGTTATTGTAGAAGTCGATAGCGGTGTAAGATGGTCGAGGCCGAAGACGTGAACCAGAAGGTTGGAAATTAATAGAACCCTTTATAGGAGTGTTAAGAGGATGTAAAGTGATCATTTTGAATAAGCGTTCTATTTACGAGGTATGGAGGGATTCGTAGAATGATGAGGTATGTAGCACAAGCGAAGCGAGGGTGTAGATCTTATCGATCGGTGAGGGGCTGTGCCCTGTTTTGTAAGGGTTCGGATCGTGAAGAGCTAGCTAGAATGTTTGCATGTGAGATAATTGAGAGCTCGTGAGTTATAGTTCAACAAGTTGGGAAAGGACTACGTAGTGAGATAGACTCGATTGTAGTATACGGGAGTGTTGATCCAAACCCTCAGTGATTTGATAATGACCCTATCTTAAATACTTAGTGAAAATTGTAAGTAAACAATATGTATCAGAGTTTCACTATCGCTGATAAGTACTAAGATCTTACAGTACTGCTGATAGGAACTCTCGCACTTTTAGATTAAACATTCAGCGAACACTGTTCACCATATCGCTGAGTCTGTTCAGTCCTTATGGTGATCGCTGATAAGTTAGTTGTTTACTTATGATCCCTGAAGACAAGATTCACGTCAACAAAGGTTCTACGCTGAAGTCGAAGATCAAGCTCAAAGAACCAGCGGCAAGTCTCCTAATGAACTGATGCGGATCAGCGAAGACTCAGATTTGTCCACTCAACGTGAAGTATCAAGTACAAGACTTTAGCTATCGCTGAACTTTATCATTCGCTGAATAGTAAATGATAATCGCTGAATCAACGAAAGTTGATCATGAAGTCCTCCGTACAAAGTACTTTTGTCTTAACCTCCCTTGCACGCCACCGTACGAAATGTCAGAAAAGAACCTCCGAAAATCTGAAATCGTACAACCACTCTGATACTACACTGTTCATTCATGCGGCTACTAAGGTTGTCAACAAAGGTCAATGACATGCAACCAATCCGCTGATGACACGTGTAAAGTGTATACTGAATTGCATTAAATGCATGCAGTATATAAAGAGATGAACTCACTTCATTTGAAGTAACTTGCTAACTCTGGACAAGTTCAAATCTCTCTTAAGATAGGATTTTATTAGTAATCTCCTTATCTTTCTTAGTGCAAGAAACCTTAGTGTTCCAACTTGTTTAGATTTAGGTTTATCCTTAATCTTGTTTCCGCAACAAGCTGTAAATTGTTAATGATTTATCAATAAACAATTTAGAAAAGTAAAATAGTGTGTTTGTATTCAACCCCCCCCCCCCCCCCTTCTACAAACTTGTTTAGGCCTTTCGGGACCAACAAGTGGTATCAGAGCAGATTTGTTTAAACTCATAAACAAGATCTAATCTAAGATATTTCTCTTCCTAGCTATTATCTGAAAATGGCCAACACAAACACAAACACTCACTATATAGACAATGGTTCTCTTGCAAAACCCCCTAGATTTTCCAGAGATAACTTCAACTTATGGAAAAATAGGATGACACTCTTCTTAGAAGGTGTAGACCCTACTATACCTTACTATCTTGAAAACGGCCCACACATCCCTGTAACAATTGATCCTGCAGTTCCAGCCACTGCAACTAGAGCTGCTATTCCAGAAAGGCTGATTCCAAAGGAAATCCATCATTGGACCGATGAAGACAAGAATAAAGTGGCTATAGATACAAAAGCCAGATCCATACTATCCATGGCCCTTCCTGACGAAGTCTACCATTCCGTCATGAACTTGAAATCCTCAAAAGCCATGTGGGACACAATATGTGTTCAGTATGAAGGAACGTCTGAAGTCCAGGATTCAAGAAAGATCAACCTGGTAAGACAATACGAAAGCTTCATCTCTAGTAAGAATGAAACTCTCTCTGAAGTACATCAACGTTTTAATTGCTTAATTATAGATCTAAAAACGGTTGGTAAGGAATATTCTAACTTTGAAGTGCTGACAAAGTTTTTAGAATGTTTACCTGAAAGCTGGGACAATTATTCCATGTGTCTCAAGCTGTCGAAAGATCTAAGATCAATGACACTTGCTACCTTATATGGCACATTGCTGAATCATGAGCAATCTAGCCATCTTAAGAAGAATCTTGTAAAAGATTCCAAAAGCACCCCTGTTGCTTTAATCTCAGAGGAACCTTCTACTCAGCGACCCGTGGTCACTATCACTGAGTTAGAAAGTAACTCTGAAAGGTCATCAGATTCTGATTCTTCAGATGATGATGAATCCTTGGCTCTCCTAACTAAAAAGTTCAGGAGATTCGCCAAGAAGAAAATGTTTAGAAAGAACAAAACTCTTTCTATAGCTGACAAGCCTAAGTCATCAGCTTTTGTTGATAAGGCTACTGCTACTTGTTTCAACTGCGAAAAGACAGGTCATTTCGCTAACGAGTGCAGGTCAAAGAAAATCATGAGACCTTCAGCTTTTACAAAGAAATCCTTTGTTCCAAGGAATAAAGACGACAAATACTTAAAGCTGAAGGAGAAGTATGCAAAGCTGAAAATCTTTAAGAAGAAAGGAAAAGGCCTGATGGCTGACTATGATTGGGCTGCTTCTGATGAAGAAGCCTCATCATCTGATTCTGAAGATGATGAAGCAAATCAATGTCTCATGGCCAATATTGAAGAAGAGGAAGAAAGTTCAGACATTCCCTCCACTTCAACATCTGCCATTCAGGTATCACCTTCCTTCTTTACCAATATTGTAAATATTGATGAAGCTGATAGTCTCCGTAAAATCGAACTGCTGACTAGAAGTTTATACGAAGCCATGAACGGCAAAGCTGTGGTTGAAAACCAAAATCTTGATCTCGCTGAAAAGCTTAAAAACTGCCACCTTCAAATAGAAAAGCTTTCTAAATTTGAAGAAGATTTTAAAGATCAAGTCCATTTAAATCAGCTAGTCAAAATCGAACGAGCGGAAGCTATCGCTGCATTAAAAGCTGAACAAGCTACTGTTGAAGGATGGTGTAATTCTTCATCAAAGATCACTGAGATAATTAAGGCTCAGATTCCTCTGAGTGATAAACGTGGTCTAGGTTATAAATATGATACTCCAATACCAACCACTGAACGTTCAATGCTTAAATTTGGAACGTTCGTATCCTCAATAGCTGACACTTCTTCATCTCAGTACTCCTCGTCGGTTACACCAATCCCTGAGGAAACTCCTACCTCAAAAGGTAAGGAGAAAATGGTTTATTCAAAACCTACCTCTGTCTCTAAAGACAAAGGTAAAGGAATTGTTATTTATCAAAATCCTCAGAAGGGTACATTAGTACCTAAGCTGAATGCTTCTAAAGCCTTAGTGATTCATTCATCTGGTTCTAGAAATCAGACCTCTGGATCAGTTCAGCGACCTACTCCTAGACTCAGAGTAGATGTCCTTGGTAAGAAATCTGAAGAACTGAATGTTCGTCCTATTTCAAAAACCAATAGTATACTTGGTGCTGGCACTTCTAATTCCAAATTAAAAGCTCAGCACTCAAGTGGTCCTAGAACTAATTTTAGTTATAGGAAATGTTATCACTGTGGACTTACCGATCATATTGCAAGTAAGTGTCCCACAGCCACCAAAGCTGATAAGATAGCTAAGGTGAAGATAGCACCCAAGAAGACCAAACCAGTTGCAATTCAGGTCAAGGTGACTCCTACCTCTGAGGTCAAGAAATTGACCAAAGTGAAGAAAGACAAAGCTGAATCTTCAAATGTTGCGAAGACTGCTGAACCCATTCCAACCTCTTCCACTGACAAACGCGTATACATGGCGAAGTGGGTACCCAAGCAAAACTAATCTTCCTTTGTATTGCAGGTTAAGAAGGGTATCTGGTATCTCGATAGCGGATGCTCTAGACACATGACTGGAAAGAAAAGCCTGCTCGCTAAATACAAGGAAGAGAAGGGTCCCTCTGTGACTTTCGGTGGAAATGGAAAAGGACACACCCGAGGGTATGGTGTACTTTCAAATGGTACAACATCCTTCAGAAGAGTCGCATATGTTGAAGGGCTGAAGCATAATCTTCTGAGCATCAGTCAGCTTTGCGACATGGATAACAAAGTGATTTTCACTAAGGAATCCTGCTTTGTCTCTGACAAAAAGGAGAAGATAGCTCTCAGCGGTTATCGTTTGGAAAATGTTTATGTTATAAACATGGACTCAACAACCACTGAAAACTCCTGTTTCTTCTCAAAGGCATCTTCTGATGTCAACTGGCTATGGCACAAGAGGCTCTCACATCTCAACTTCAAGACACTGAATACTCTTTCATCCAAAGAGTTAGTCACTGGTCTACCTCAACATTCATACGCCAAAGAATCCTTATGTTCAGCGTGTGAAAAAGGGAAGCAGACCAAGGCAAGCTTTAAGTCAAAGCAAGTTTCCTCAGTGTCATCTCCTCTTCAACTACTCCATATGGATTTGTTTGGCCCCGTTAACAAACAATCCATCGCTGGAAAGAATTATACGCTGTTCATAGTTGATGAATTCTCTCGTTACACATGGGTAATGTTTCTCCGTTCTAAGAGTGACACCCCTGAAGAACTCATCACCTTTGTTCGGAAGATGGAAACTCTGAACAATATGACTGTTCGCTCAATAAGGAGTGATCATGGAACTGAATTCAAAAACAGTTCTCTTGATTCCTTCCTTGAGAGCAAGGGTATTTCTCAAAACTTTTCGTCAGTGAGAACACCACAACAAAACGGAGTCGCTGAAAGAAGAAATAGAACAATTATTGAAGCTGCACGTTCAATGCTCAGCGATTCTCACCTGCCTACTCAGTTTTGGGCAGAAGCTGTCAACACGGCTTGTTTTACGCAAAACAGGTCGCTGATAGTCAAAAGATTCAAAAAGACAGCCTATGAACTTTTTCATGGGAGAAAGCCCTCAATCAGCTTTCTTCACATCTTTGGTTGTCAGTGTTACATACTGAACAACAGAGATGCCCTTGGAAAATTTGATCCTAAAGCTGATGATGGAATCTTTCTTGGATACTCCTCAGTTTCCAAAGCCTTCAGAGTCTTCAACCGAAGAAGACAAACTGTAGAAGAAACTATTCACGTCACGTTTGACGAATCCCGTTCAGCGAACTCTAAACCGAACGCTGATACAGAAGAACTGAATCAATGGATGTTTTCTCATCTTGGTGATTCAGAAGATGTTCCCACTACTCATGCTCATACAACTGAAAATGATGGTCCTACTATCATTCCCAATATGCAGAATAGTGAAGCTGAAACATCTTGGGTCTCAGCTGTTCCTATAAACACTATACCCGCAGTTGATCCAAATGTCTCAGAAATTCCATCTATTTCTCAGCAATCAGTTAATGAAGTGACAAATGCAAGCATTCCTCTCTTAGCTGATAATCCAGAAGTAGCTGAAGCCTCATCTTCAGTTTCTCCAGTTCAGACTGAGTCAGCGACGCATGCTCCGGCTCAGCGATGGACTGTAAATCACCCAATCGATCAAATTCTTGGTGATCCCAACGCTGGTATTCAGACTCGTAGAAGTGCAGGTAATATTTGTTTATTTGTTAACTTTATTTCTCTAACTGAACCAAAGAAAATAGATGATGCCCTCAGAGATCCAAACTGGGTCAGCGCTATGCAAGAAGAGCTGACTGAATTCGAAAGAAACAAAGTTTGGAAACTTGTTCGGAGACCAACTGACAAAACAGTGATAGGCACTAAGTGGGTCTATCGAAACAAGTTGGACGAACATGGTACTGTAACTCGCAACAAAGCTCGTCTTGTTGCTCAGGGATACAGACAAGAGGAAGGCATAGATTATGACGAAACCTTTGCTCCAGTAGCAAGACTTGAATCTATTCGTCTTTTCTTAGCATATGCTGTACACAAAAACTTAACTGTACATCAAATGGATATTAAGTCAGCGTTTCTAAATGGAAAGCTGAATGAAGAAGTTTATGTGGAACAACCTCCAGGATTCTCAGATCCTAAGCGTCCAGGTTATGTTTATAAGCTGGATAAGGCACTTTATGGCTTGAAGCAAGCTCCTCGTGCATGGTATGACACTCTTTCTACTTATCTCCATCTTGAAAAATTTGAGAGAGGTAAGATTGACAAAACTTTGTTTTTTAGAAAAATAAAAGGTCATATCATTTTAGTTCAAATATATGTTGATGACATTATATTTGGTTCTACTAACCCTGAGCTTTGTACTCGTTTCGCTGACAGAATGAAAGATGAGTATAAAATGAGTATGATGGGTGAACTAACATATTTCCTTGGTCTTCAGATTAAGCAAACTGAAAAAGGAACTTTTATAAATCAGGGAAAGTATGTTAAAGATATGCTGAAGAAATTCGACTTAACTGAAAGTTCAGCTATGAAAACCCCTATGGCACCACCGCTGATACTTGATAAGGACACAAAGGGTGTTCCTGTCAATGTCACGCTGTACCGTGGAATGATCGGCTCACTACTGTATCTTACAGCTAGCCGACCCGATATTATGTTTGCAACATGTCTGTGCGCACGATATCAAGCTGAACCTAAGATATCCCATATGAAAGCTGTAAAGCGAATCTTTCGATATCTTAAGGGTACAGCGAATCTAGGTCTTTGGTATCCCAAAGATTCAGGATTCGATCTAACCGCCTATTCAGACAGTGATTTTGCAGGTTGCAAAATGGATAGGAAAAGCACCACAGGAGGATGTCAGCTCCTGGGTGGAAAGCTGGTAAGTTGGACAAGTAAGAAGCAAAACTCAGTGTCCACTTCCACAGCTGAAGCTGAGTATGTAGCCGCTGGAAGCTGCTGTTCTCAAGTCTTGTGGATGAGAAATCAACTACTAGACTATGATCTTCAGCTCTCCAAAATTCCAATCTATTGCGACAGCACAAGTGCCATCGCTATAGCAAACAATCCAGTGCTACACTCAAAGACAAAACACATAGAAATCAGATATCATTTTATCAGAGATCATGTGATGAATGGTGATATAGAACTTCATTTTATCCCAACTGATTATCAGTTAGCTGATTTGTTTACCAAACCTCTTGATGAGACAAGATTCAACTTTCTCATCAGCGAGCTTGGAATGCTGAACTTTGAAGGATAAATCTTCAGCGGTTCACATTTAATCAGCGATACGTTTATACATTCTTGTATAGGCTCTCGGATAAAATAAACTTGTACAATCCATTTCATCATCTTCTCTCTGAATAAATTTGGTTAAACTGATATCAAGGTATGTTTTCTCTCTCTGACAAAACGCATGAAAATGCAAGATTTCAAATTCTTACATCGCTGAATATCTCTTCCTTAACAGCGATATTTTGAAATTTCTTAAAACCCACACTGATATTTCTATTCAGTGCTTCATATTTTCCAAAGAGTCCCTGAGTTTTTCTTTCAAAACCTCAGAGACAACGAAAGAATGTGAAAGGACAGTTGTGACGTCATTGCAACGGATAACACCAGGCACGCTCTTTTTCTGACACACGTTTGCACGTTTCGTTGTCTATCCAATCAAATGCAAACACGTGTCCGTGTCATGATGAAAAACTTTCCCGCTCAAGTTTTTCTCTCTCTACTCTCTTCCTATATAAACACTCTCAAAGTTTATATTTGTCTTTTACGCGAATCAATCTTTCTCCGCAAGAAAAGAACACTGTTGCATTTTGTGCTCTCAATCTTCAAGAACTGTTCATCATCTTCTTCATCAAACTCAAGGTTAATATGTTCTTATCTATTATCAAATGCGAATAACTTGTTTTCGATCTTATCATTGTTTTACACAAGATCAAACAAAAGAACTCAAAAATAAAATCATTTTCTTTCATGGTTTTATAAACACAACCATTTAATGGTTGTTCTTCAAGTTTTAAATCTAAAATCTTAAACTTGTTCTTCTTTCGTATCCATTTTTTTAAGAAACTGGAATACAAGGCTTATGGGTGTTATATTCGTTTTTTTTTTAAACAAGAAAAACCCTAATCTTCATTAAGACTTTTTTGTCTGAATGAAATGGACAAAATTCGAAAAATCTTAATGGAAATTTTCTTTCCACATTAAGATAATTCTTATTTGTTAACATCTTTGGTTGAACTGATAATACAGTGAAATGGCAACTTCAAAGCTGAATGTTACCGCTGAGTCCATCTCCGCTGATTCTGAGGAACTGGAAATCACCAAAGCTCCTCAGGTTAAGTTTGAGTTGGATCAACTAGACTGGACAAAGGCAAACAACCTCTCAGCGCTTCTCGAGTTTCCTCCTCGGAAGCAGGTATCCCATCTAGACGACGCTGTAAATCTTTTGAAGAATAGCCCCATCTACACAGCACTGACAATCACACCTCCTGCCAGTCAGCGTCTACTATCCCAATTCTGGTACTCTGCCAGACACACCGACCTACCCTCCGCCAAAGATCCATCTAAAACCATCGACTGCATACTCAGCGATACTGAGTATGGCACCATCAAGATAACCCCCGCAATAATCCGCAAAGCTCTGAAATTCCCTAACGCTACCTCAGAAAATCCTTTCATTCCATTACCTGACCACAAGAAGCACGCTGACAGGGAAGAAATCATTGCTTTCCTTGATGCGATGGGTTACATCTGGGAGACTGGAAGAGACAAGCTACCTGAGAAGAAGCTGACGCTGATAAAGAAATCCAAGATGCCCAGCGAGATGAACTTCATCTTCGCTCACCTGATCAGCTGCATGACAGCGAAATCCGGATCTTCTGATCAAGCCGCTCAACCTCAGCAGGCCATGGGTTACGCACTGCTGAAAGGTCTCAACATTGACTGGGCCTCCATCATCTATGAAGACCTCATTCAACGTGTTGATTCTGCCGCTGACCGACCAACATGGGTTCCTTACCCACGATTCATCAGCGCCATCTTTCAATATGGCCTGAAGGACAACTATCCTGAAGAGGGTGATCTGAAACTCTCTCAGATTGGCCCTAAAGTTCTCGACTTCAAGCCTGTCGCCAACGAGGTACGTCTCTCTACCCTTCTCACTCTACTTAATTCTCCGCTTTCTGTGGCTCCTTCAGCGACAATACCCCTCGCTGATTCCCAGGCCACAAAATCCATTCCTTCTAAGAAAAGGAAACAATCTCTTACCCCTCTTGATTCCAAAAGGATCAAGAAAACCAAGGAGCAACCCCAGCAATTCCATGCTGAAGACTCCTCAGCTCATTCTGAAGAGCTGAAGGAAAGTTCCGTGGTACGCTCTGCCACACCAATTCAAGCCATCCCTTCTAAACCTACTTCAGCGTCCTTAAACGCTGAGGTTAGAACTTTGGAATCTACCCAACCTTCTTCAGTCTCTCAAAAGACTGATGAAGTACTTCTCAGCGAATCCAACGCTGAACTTGAAACCCAACCCCAATTCTTATCCTTCGATCCTCCCTCTATTTCTTTGGACACTCCTCCAGTTAAAACTGGAGATGCCATCATTCAAAAAGCCGTTGAAGCTTCTCAGCGAATGACGAAGAAAGGACCTGCAGAGATCTCCATCCCTCACGGAACTTTTGAGGGAGATATGGAACACTATGGAGGGACTCGAAACTTTGATGAGTTCGTCAACGCTCCTGCAGGTACAGATCCCACCTTAAACACTGTAACTAAACCTGAAACTTCTGAGCTTTCCTTTGTTCACAAGTACTTATATGTTACAGGTCCTTATTTGGGAGACATCAACCAGTCTCTGAAGTCCATGGAGATGAAACTTACAGATCTCACCACCGGTCTATCAAATAACTCTACAGCTGTAACAAACGCTGGAGAGAATCTGACAAAGCTGACTGCTGTGGTGGAAAAGAAGGCCTCCTCTGATGACATCAAAGACCTTGATAAAACTCTCGCCGACTTTGCCAAAGTGCTCTCCGACATCTACACTGACTACACCAACCTCAAATCGTCAGTTTCCACCGTTTCCAGCGAGGTTACAACGCTGAAGAAATCGGTTGGTACACTCGAAGGTGATATGTCAGTGGTCAAGACCGACTTGGGCTCAGTGAAGACCGACCTTAGTTCTGTCAAGACAATGATCGAGACGCTGGTGAACAAGGCAAACAATCCAGCTCCTGCTCCGGCCCCTGCACCTATTTTGGACTCATTCACCGCAGCGGATCGCCAAGAGCTGAAGAAAATCACGCCTGCTATTTCTGGCCTAGAAGACAGAATAGCTAAGCTTGAAGGTTGTGTGAAAGTCTCTGGCCCAGAAGACAGAGACAACACCAATGCTGAGTCTACCCATTCCTCCCCCGCCCATCATGAGAAAGAGGGGGAGAAGAGCGCTGAACAGGAGAAGAGCGCTGAACAAGAGAAGAGCGCTGAAGATCAAAATAAGAGCGCTGAAGACCTTTCCCATGATGAATCTATCAGGGGAGAGGGTAATGAAGATCTGATTACTGGACCTCAGGGAGATGAAAACCCTGAGGGAACCGAGAACCTCGCCTCTGTATCTGAGGGGGAGCAACTCGAAGAAGATGCTGAGGAATCCGAAGCAGAAGAAGACGAAGACATCGACATCCCTGAAGCTGAACCATCCTCCTCTCCAAGGAACGATGATGATGATGATGATGATGAAGATGACGAATTCTTTGTCGTCAAACATGCTCCTCGAAAAGCTCTTAAAGGGATCGTGATAACCGAATCCACAGGGGAGAAGACAAAAACAAAGACAAAGCACTCAGCCTCTGGCGCTGAGAAAAGCAAAGACAAAGGCATCGCTGAAGATGATAATCTGGCGATCCTGCTTGCAAAGCCGATTTGTCAGGTACACTAAACTTATTTTTCCTTCCCTGATCATCTCTGAACAATCAGTTATCCATTCCACAAACACCATACACATCCACATTATTTTTTTCTATCTTTTCTACCCAAGTTCTTCTACCCAGTTCTTATTTGTAAGATCGCTGCGTTTCAGCTAGTCCTCTCCCCTGTTTGAGGATATCGCTGAAGGATCTACTATTGCGACCTCACCAATAATTCCAGCTACCGCTGAAGACATAATCCCAGTCTTAGATTTAATCTCTGAGACTGATGAACCAGAAGAACAACCTCTCTCGCACAGAAACAGACCTTCCTCAGTTCCTCAAAGGCTGAGTGAAGAAGATCAAAAGAGGAGAGAAGAAATGATAAAGCGATTCGAGGATCAGCGAATCATTCTAAGGCGCGATCAACTACCTTCAGTTCCTCCTAAGTTCAGAATTTCAAAAGCTGAATACCATGAACATCTCAGAGATGAACGCCTCATCGCTGAAAGGAAGGAAGCTGAAGATAAAGACAGAGAATACGCCATCAAGCTCACTCAAGAATCTGTCAAAGACCCCAAGCTGAAGCGTATTCCCATTCAAATCCAACGAAAGCTTTGGGAACAAGCCCAGAAGATCGTGGAAAAGAAAGCTGAAGTTTCTCAGACCACCCTGATCTGGTGTAAAGAGAAAATCCACTTCAGATATCGTCCAGCGAAGATCAACAAGGTATTCATCTCTGGAAGAACCTCCATCGGAGTACCTATTGTTGACATCAAACTGTTCAGAGAAGATGGCTCATCTGAAACCTTTCGTGCTGACACTGTAAAAAGGTATGGTCTCTCTGAATGGCTGGAGATGAGGTTAGCTATCCAACCATCACAATCTAAGTACAAGGATCATTTCGAAAAGCTGATAAACAGACAGATTTGATATCTTCTTGTGTGGATATTCCTCCTGTTCCTGATCTAAAGCCGAAAAGAAAAAGGGGCTCACCAAAGAAGAAACGTCAAGATTCAAACTCAGGTCCTGTCATACGAAATGAAACTGGAATTGGTTTCTCTCGCGCTGAAGTACTTGGTCCTGATCCTGATCTATCTGCCCTTGACATCTCTTTGCCACCATGTGAACTTTTCGTCCCTGGTAAAGTCATCAGTAATCCTTATGGAATATTCTTTCTTGACTACGACGGACGTAAATGCTTTCAACGGATCGCTGAGCTTCCAATCACTCCAATCGAACAACTCAGAGATCTCATCTACTGGTGAGACTTCAGAAAAGACATTCAGGCACGACACCTAAAACCCTTGATTTTTGAAGCTGCTCTGAAGCTAAAGAATAAAGGAGAAAAGGTTCCCGACTGGATGATTCCAACTGAAAAGACAACCCTTGATGAACTTCTCATTAAGGAAGAACCCTTTGAAGGCTGACAACAATCACCCCATTCTCTATTGTATCAGTCATCCTTCAGTACTTGTAATTTATTTCGCTTGTACTTGTAATCTTTCTTATTCATATTGTAACCTGATTCAAAGATTTAAAGAAAGATTTCAGCGAATGTACTTTACTCCATCAGTACTGAAAAGATCCCAGAAAACAGTAAAAGGGACAAATATTTTATGAGTTCTTTTTATCCTTATGTTTTCATTAAATAGCAATTTTCTTTGTTGCTATGTCATAATCAAATAGGGGGAGATTGTTGATCCAAACCCTCAGTGATTTGATAATGACCCTATCTTAAATACTTAGTGAAAATTGTAAGTAAACAATATGTATCAGAGTTTCACTATCGTTGATAAGTACTAAGATCTTACAGTACTGCTGATAGGAACTCTCGCACTTTTAGATTAAACATTCAGCGAACACTGTTCACCATATCGCTGAGTCTGTTCAGTCCTTATGGTGATCGCTGATAAGTTAGTTGTTTACTTATGATCCCTGAAGACAAGATTCACGTCAACAAAGGTTCTACGCTGAAGTCGAAGATCAAGCTCAAAGAACCAGCGACAAGTCTCCTAATGAACTGATGCGGATCAGCGAAGACTCAGATTTGTCCACTCAACGTGAAGTATCAAGTACAAGACTTTAGCTATCGCTGAACTTTATCATTCGTTGAATAGTAAATGATAATCGCTGAATCAACGAAAGCTGATCATGAAGTCCTCCGTACAAAGTACTTTTGTCTTAACCTCCCTTGCACGCCACCGTACGAAATGTCAGAAAAGAACCTCCGAAAATCTGAAATCGTACAACCACTCTGATACTACACTGTTCATTCATGCGGCTACTAAGGTTGTCAACAAAGGTCAATGACATGCAACCAATCCGCTGATGACACGTGTAAAGTGTATACTGAATTGCATTAAATGCATGCAGTATATAAAGAGATGAACTCACTTCATTTGAAGTAACTTGCTAACTCTGGACAAGTTCAAATCTCTCTTAAGATAGGATTTTATTAGTAATCTCCTTATCTTTCTTAGTGCAAGAAACCTTAGTGTTCCAACTTGTTTAGATTTAGGTTTATCCTTAATCTTGTTTCCGCAACAAGCTGTAAATTGTTAATGATTTATCAATAAACAATTTAGAAAAGTAAAATAGTGTGTTTGTATTCAACCCCCCCCCCCCTTCTACAAACTTGTTTAGGCCTTTCGGGACCAACAGGGAGAATATGAAGGAAAGTGTGGTTTGTGTACGAAGGACTAGACCTGGCAAAAAATGACACGACACGAACCCGACACGAATTAAACGGGTTTGGGTAATACATTTCAACCCGTTTAAGTAAACGGGTTGACACGACACGACACGAAAATTAAACGGGTAAGGTTAGGGTCAACTATTTCAACTCGAAAATGACCCGAGTAACCCGTTTATATATATATGGGGTTGTTTTAAGTATACATTAATAGGGATTTAGGATATTAGGAATTAGGAAAACATTAATAATTAAAACTAAATGCCAAGGTTCAGTTTTGGGGTGAATAGAAGTCAGCTTTGTTTTAATAATTAAAACTAAATGCCAAGGAAAACATTCATGCTTGCTTGGATGAGAGTAGGAGATACAGTATACAGGTTCCTTTATTCTATGAAAAAATTCCCACAACTTAAGATAAGAGATGGATCTAATCTTGTTGTAAAGATATATAATATATTCCTTCCTGTTTTCCATCTTCATATTAAATCACTAATACGAGAGGGAGAGAAGGAGTTAGTTGGCTTATGGATCATGTACAAGAGTTACATATTATGAAATACCTGGCATATATTATTGTATATAATATATATATATATATATATATATATACTTGGCATCTTGAAATACCTGATCATGTTATATATTATTGTGTGTGTGTATATATATATATATATATATATATGTTATTATAAGTCGGTAGATATAAAGTTTGTCATTTACTCACCAGTTCTTCAATTTGGTTGTACATGCATCACCCTGGAACTGTTTTGAGATTGATAGATGTGCAAATATTAGAATGAATATTTATATGTATTGTGAAAATTTATACCTCAGACCATTCACCACGTTCCTCCAATTCATTTATGATTTGCACGGTAGATATAAAGCTGCTTTGGGGTGAATAGAAGTCATCCCACATCGGTGGTGATTGTAAAAGGAAGTTGCATCTCATGTGTATATATATAACCCCTCACCCTTTAACCTCTCCAATGCTTGACCTCATTGTGGGTTGAGTTCTTTAGCTTGAGCCCTATGACATGAGACAAATGGCTTGAGAGCCTAGTTGAAATTTTTTGTTGGAGCACCCTTAAAGTGGGAGCACCTTTATTGTTGTTGTTCGTTTGTTCGGCTAAGGTAAACGAATGAACATGAACCAACCCTTGTTCGTGTTTGTTTGGTTCGTTTACAGCCTTATACATTAATATATATTAGACTATTAGTTACATTTATAAATGTTAATTGTTAAATGGGTTAAACGGATTTGCGGGTTAACGGGTTTGTGGGTAAAACGGGTTTGTGGGTTTAATGGGTTAATCGTGCCGTGTCGGGTTAGGCGGGTTAAATCAGGTCGTGTTCAGGTTGAGATATTCTGACCCGTTTATTAAACGTGTCGTGTTCGGGTTTGACACTCCCAACCCGTTTAACCCGTGAACCCGACACGAACCCGACACGACACGACCCGTTTGCCAGGTCTACGAAGGACCATGAGAGATTTGGTCTGCAGTGTGATGTTATGAGTGAGAAATGTACAGTTATGTAATAGCATTAATTACCAAGTTAAATGTACCAGTTAGTATCGTAGTGAGGTGATGTTAGAGGGAAAGAAAGCATCAAATAGAAGCTATGGGGTTTGCGGATGAGATGTACGATTTTTTTAATCAAATGGTTGGAGCACATAGGGTGTAAGTTGACTTTTTGGTGTGATTATGATTCAGGATAGAAGGACGGAACGGTGGTGGGAGTTTACTCAAAGGAGAAACCAAGTGTTTTGGTTGTAAGAGTCGCTAAGTAGGGATATGTTGGGACCATTGGAAGTTTAAAGAGGATGAAGAGAGTGTTAGTCAAAATGTGTTATAGTAAATGCTAAATCTCTAAAGAGCATGATTTGTTCTTATGTGTGAGGGAATGATCCTAGAAGGAAACAGTTGGAAGTTTGGTTATGTTTAAAGAATGACATGATGATGGTGATTATGAGTCGGAATGGGAGTATGATCATTAGTTGATTTGAAACGTCATGATTGATGTATAAGCCGCGGATTGGTTGATTTAACTTTTATGGATTTGTTAAGTAATGACATTTATTTGTTATTACAGAATGCGTTATGATTCTATCGAGATTCTTACTAAGTGCTGATAAGAGAGAATTGATATGCTAAAGTGAGAGGTTGATAATAGTGTGATGGAATAAGTAATTTTCAAATTTGTGGGGAAATTGTGGATCGATGGATTACTCGGTGGAAGATGTTAATTAAGAAATCAGTTTGACTGAGGAATTGTATGAATTCCAGCATAACGGGATGTGATGCTAAGTTATGACATTAAGTGATTTAAATATGATAATTTATGGTTGATAGAAAGAATTGAATTGCATCTAAATTTGGAGTTTATCTTCTGAGACAAGTTGATAATTGCAATTGAAATGAGTTAGTCAAGTTAATGTTGTTTGTGATTAAGAGAAGGAAATTGTATTGTTTAGTACGGTAAGGACCAATAGTTATTTTGCATTGGTCGAGAAAGGCAGTTGAGTTCGGAAACTGTGGATGTGGTCGTGATTGGGATAAGAATATTTCGGGATTGGCAAGTATTGAGACACTTACAACCTGTGTTCACATGTTATGATTTATAAGATGGATTGCGAGAGTTCGTGAGGAAGTGTTATTGAGATTGACACACTGATCGTTAAGGAATCATTTAAGATAAATCTCAGTCAGAAGGTCGGGATGACCTTATATTTTATCCGTCTGATTTTATGATCATTGTGTTTAGTTGAGAGATCTATGTAAACCGAGTTTCTTGGGGTTACTGAAAATTTAGATCCGTTTGGAAGATGAAAAATAAGATGTTTGCATGTTACGGTAGTAAGCAGAGATTGTGAGTCTAAGCGGAGTTGTGCGTCTAAGACGTGAAGGTATGTTGTTATTGTTTTGTTATTAGAAAGATTCATTCCGAGAGTGGAGGCTTAAGCTATGATAATCGATTGCGCCGGTTATCAGTCGAGTGAATTCCGGGACGGAATTCCATTAAGGAGGGGAGATTGTAATAACCCAAAAATAAGAAATGTGATCTAAATGAAAGTTAAGGGTGGTATTTGATTATTGTGAAAGGGTATAAGGGTAGAATATGCCATTTGGGAAACTGATTCCCTTTCCCTATTTTGGTGCGCCACTTTTGGCTGCAACTTAGGAAGAAAGCATTCTTTTGTTTTAGGGTTTTGTGTGAAACCTGCACTTAGAGAAAGAGAGAGAAATGGACATCGAGAGAGAGAAAAGAAAGAAGAAAGGAGCTGGTGTGTGTGTGTGTCTTGTGTGGATGTGCGCCGGGAACAAACAGCCGGCGAGTGAGAGAGAAAGCCGGCGAGAGAGGGAGAAACAGTCGAGAGAGAAGAGAGAAGAGAGAGACGACGAGGAGAGAGGCAGCGAGAGATGAAGATGGTGGCTGGGGTTCGTCGCCGGCAGGTTGCAGGTCGCCGGCAGTCGGCCGCCGGCGGTGGCTGCCGGTGGTCACCGGTGGTGGTCGTCGTCGGCGGTATGGCTGGGCAGCAGCCTTCCTTTTTCGTGAGGTTTATTTTGGGTAAGAAACGATTCCCTTGCGTTTTCTCTTTTGCAAGAATTGGTAGAGTTGTAAGTTGCTAGTTGTCCTCCGTTATATAAATTGAGAAATCAAATAAGGATATTTATCGGGTTTTAATTCAGATTCTTATTGTCAAAGATTAAATCAAATGTTTTTGTGGGTTCTTGTTGAGGGTAGTAATGGATTGTAACACTAAAAATTAGTATGTTGCCATGGTCTAATTAGATGTTCGATTAATTAATTTTAGACATGAAATGGAAGGTTTGAGGTTGGGTTTAATGGTTGTCTTGATGATAGATTTAAAGTCTATGTTTAAAACAGTTGACTCTTATAAAAAGTCAAACTGTTTTGGCTATCAATAAAATTGGGTCGTTGTGTGCAAAATTAAGGATTTAAATGGTATGGGTATAATTATGAAAGGTATATAAAGGTGTTACATTGATCAAATCAGTATTTTTTTTATGGGTTTAACGGATTTACAAAGTTAAGAAATGTTCAAGCTTAGTTGTTGGGCCGATTCGAGTGTTGGGCCGATTTAGTTGTTGGACCGAAAGATTTCTAAAATCTTTTTGGGCTTGGTTATTAAATTGGGCTTGATTTATTGTCAAAGTCTACAATTATATTAAAAGGGCCTAATGCGTAATTGGTAATTTAATTATTCATTTAGTTTGGGTCACATTATTAGTGACATGATCTAGTATTACTATTTAGGATCCAACGTATTACTATTTATGTTGAGAATCTAGAGTTGGGTAAATTAATAGATCCGGTATAGTATTCCAATTGGATGGGTAAGCAAAGACCATTAATTATGATTTTCGGACTAGAAGTGGGATCTACAAACTTAGATAAGTTTGGGTTGAGTTCGGGATTTAACTCGAGTAATAAATGAACGAATTATGACGTACGTTATTAATATAATAGGTGTTCCGCCTAGAGATCGGAAGTGTAAGTGAGGAGCTTTGGAGCGAGCAAGCCAGGTGAGTTTTCTAAACTAAAACGTGTGGTTTTTAATATGTTTTTCTGAAGCGGATATATGATGAGAAATGCCATGCTTTATGCTTATGCTTTAAATTGCATGAATTGATATTTGAAAACTTATGTGGGATGTATGCATACATTGATTTTGATGTAAATTGACTAAGTCGGGAAGGGGCCCGCCAGCTCGTGCCGGGAGGGTGTTCCCGTTTATGCCAAGGGCGGTGTGACCCTGCAAGGCAGCATGAGACTGACCCGTTGTCACCTTAGGGTGACTTCAGGGTGTCAATTTATGAGGGGCGGATTCATATCCGAAGCGATTTCATCCAAACTGTTTTATGAACGATTTATACTGAAATGGTAATCTGTTTAAATGCTTTGATAACTGTTAGGAGGGACTCACTAGACCTCATGGTCTAACCCTCGCATTCTCAAATAAAACCCTTTTCAGGTAAGCAGGTGCAAAAAGGCTCTAGCAAGTATGCAGGGCGTTAGCAAGAGAAAGATGGATAGTGTAGCGACACTATAGCTTATCTTAGTTTACTTCTCAGTTGTGTAGGTTGTTTCCGCCAACCATTTTTGGATATTATGTAAGAAATTTTAGAGATGCGATTTTGGGATATTTAATTTATATGAAATGAATTGTTTAGAAATGTTGGGTTGTTACAGATTATGAAGGTTTTTTCATAGATGGAAGGAGTGCGTCCCTGAGCACAAGTATGGGAAAATAACCACATTGTAGACAATCTACGATTATGACGTGTGTTGGGGAGAGTAGATAGCTAAAGTTTGTTGGGAAAAATAATCAGATACCCTTTATCGAAAAATAAAATAAAATGATAAAAAATCAGATGATTGTCAAAGAGTATTTTCAAAAAAAATTACGAAAGCCACCTAAATGAATAACCGCAGGGAAAGCAAGATAGACCTGTAATCACAAGCATGTTAGATGAAACATTAACTGGCAGTTATCAACTCACCCCCATCAGCACACGCAAGGTCTACGGTCCTTTTCCATCTAACCATGAATATGACACCCTCTGCAATAACACAAAACCAGAAGTTAAAAAAAAGATGATTGTAAGTATGAAAATTTGAATTACATATTGTTTTTGGGGTAGGCATAAAACAACTAAAAGGAATCTACTACTTATTGCTTCAAGGCGAGTTCTCTCTATTCTTAAAGCAACTTTGCCTCTACCGTACGAGCTTTGGGGTCTGGCGAATTGCTTCTCAAGATACAATGAAGTAACGATTGCGTTTTAAAAAAAAATGAAGTAAAGATTGATTATCAACAGCACACTAGTGGTGATAATCCCCGTTGAACTATTAAGTAATCAAGGATTGAGTAGCATCACACATAAATTCATCCATTAAAGCAAGTAAAATACCACAGAATAGGAAGATTAAACCAAAGTCATAAACCTACAATAAATAAAATATAGTATATACAGCTAAAACCATAATCAATGTTTATATTATGAAAATATGGCGACTTTAGATTAGGAAACAAAATAGAAGCAGATATTTATTGGACTGTGAGATCAAACTCGTAACCCAGTTTAATGAGATGGGCGTGAAGCATGAGAGCTTGGGGTAGGGAGTTAAGAGTGGCGGAAGCAGCGAAGCGAAGAGGGAGGTGAAGGAGTGCTGATTGAGGCACATTTGCAGAAAACATGTATATGATAAGGGCCATGTGAAGAGAAAGCTTGAATGAGTTTGTTGTAGAGGAAGACAGTTGGTTGAGGAATAAGGTCGAACACTTTGCGAGCGTAAGAGATGTTGGGGATTTCAACAAGTTTGGTTGGTTATTAGTGAAATCTATGCCATTATGGATTTGTTTCAATTGGTTCATAATAGATCACTTTGAAGTTTCATGCCATCTGATGGATTCATTCTGCCAAGAAAACAACAAAGATATAATTAATTGTTTTTTATGCTCTCAACTTTCCTATGGTTGCAAGGAAAATAGTTTGAAAGGATGTTACATTTATATTTATGTGGTGAATGGTAAATCAATACATTATTTATCTTTTATTATTCTTACAAGATTAATATTAATAAATCATTTCTATCCATTTAAATTATAATAAAATTCAATTTACTATAATGAAGTGATTTTCTAATTTAAATATATTATCATCTCTCAATCTATTAACCTTACTCGTTTAAATGAATACACTAATTTTATGATTTAGATGTAAATTCCGTAATGATGATGAATAAATATGTGAATCTGTATAAATTTATACATAAACTCAACATTATAATATTTTAATGAGTAAAATACCACCTCTTATCAATAGTAACGAGACTCCAGCACCATATCTCTTATCAATAGAAATGAGACTTCAGACTTCAAAACAAACGCCACGTCTAACAATTCCATATCAAGGGAATGCATCTCTACCCCATCACATGATGAGACTTAAGGGTTGTTTACCAACACAAACCGGGTAAGTGCGAGTCATCATCCTCTAAGATTCTCATTCAGCAAAATGGTCCAATAAGATTGTTGATAATTGATAAACACCATCATCTCTAACAGGGTAAGCGCCTCTTACCTGGTAAGAGAAAGTAATTGTTTAGTAAACAACCTCTTAATTATCATATAGGGGTGATACTGATAACTAAGCAGCTGCCTTGACCAAAACTGAATCAAGAATGGCTTCTCCCTTGTTACTAAGATTACTACCAAACCTGGTTACAAGAACTTGCCAAACATCTGCATCGCTCACTTGTCCGCTTGAACCCGCAGCCATATCGAGTACCTTCATTACTTCCGCTTCATCCCCCGAGTGACTGAGTCCCACAAGTAAGATCGAGTACGTACTTTTATTCGGCAAACACCGCTTATCCAACATCTCCTCCAGAATCTTAATCCCTTCCCTTGCATTACCAGCTTTGCAAAACCCTTTAATCAACATGTTATATGTAAATGCATTAGGAACACAACCCTTCTCCACCATATCATCCCATAACCTACCAGCTTCACACAACTCTCCCATCTCACACATACCGCAAATCAGGGTATTATACGTTAATACGCTAGGAATCGAACTCTTTTCAAACTCGTCAAACAGCTTTCTAGCTTCCCGAATCTTCCCTTTTTACACAACCAGTGTATAAGCGTACTCGATATAGCATTATCAGGAGTACAATTCTTCCTCAAAAGCTTCTTCCATAAATCACAGGCATCTTCCACTTTCCCATTTTCGCACAAAACATCAATCAACCGACAACAAAGAGCAGAAGTCGGCACATATTTCTTCTCCAACATATCATCTAGCAAATTCAAAGCTTCACCGGTCTTCTTTTCTTTGCAAAAAGCTTCAATCATAGCCCCATAAGTGACGTCATTTGCCTCGATTTTGTTATCCTCCATCTCGTCCATCACTTTCACAGCATCAACCAATCTTCCTTGCTTACAAAACCCATCCATCAAGATTGTGTAAGTAGTGGCGTCGGGAATCCACCCTCGATCAAGAATTTGATCAAACACTTTCTTTGCTTCCACCACATCCCCTTTGTAGACATAAGCTCCCAATATAGTAGTATAACTCACTACGTTTGGTACCATGCCCATTGCTGGCATTTCGTCTAACACCTTGAGTGCACCTTCTATGTCATCATTCTTGCAAAACGCTTTTAAAAGAATGTTACAAGTAAACACATTTGGTATGATGTTGAACTTTTTCCGACTATTCTTGAACAAAGCATGTACCAACCGGTATTTTCTGTTTTGAATCAAAACGTTTAGAAGGGTGTTCAAAGACCGTACTGACATCGTGACACCGAAGTCCTTGATCCGCAAGAAGGTGCGTAAGGAGTCTTTAGGACGGCTGGCGATTCCATAATTACGTAAGACATCAATAAAGAGATTCTCACCACACTTGATGCCTGATTTCTGTAACTGGGAAAGAAGGGTCTCAACTGGTTCAAAGGCACGAGCACGAGAGAGCTTGAGGATGATGGAGTGATAGGTGTCGTAATTATGTTCAAAGCCTGGGTGGTAGTTACCGGCATGGTAGAAGATTTGGAGGGCAAGGTCTAGGTTTTGTTGGGAGGTGATGATAGAGACGAGGCGTTTGGGGTGGAGTTTTTGAGGCCAAGGTTTGATTGGGGGAGTAACAGTGTACGATTCTAGAAGTTGGGATTTGGATTCGATGGTGGAGAGGTGGTGGTGGGAAGGGTGGGCGGCAAAGGGATCCACGGCGCCATTGGTGGTGTAGTAGCATGTGCTACTGAAGCGGTGATGGAATTTCCCAGCTGCCTTTGAGATTCGAGAGCCCTTCATCATCTTCCTTGGCTTTACAACTTAATCACACCAGCCATTATTTGTGTATCTATGATCCAACAATCCAAAACAGAATCTATCAAAATAGAATCATAGTAAATTAGTAATTCACACAACAATGGTTTGTTTAACATACCCTGCTTCAAAAGAATCTAACAAAATATTATCATAACAATGGTTTGTTTAGAAAAAAAAACACGGAATATCCAATTAATAGTTCAAAACATATATAACCAAATTGAGAGCATTTTTAATTTGGAAGCATTTATAATATCATCTACATATATGAAAAACTTGCCGACTTGCCGTCTTGATCAAATTTTGAGTGGCATTTTGAGTTTCGAGGAAACACAGGTGATGAATGTTTTAATTTGCAAGGAATAAAATTTTCAAAATTCAAATATGATAGTTAAAGTTACGATGTTTAATCTTCAATACATAAAAATAAAAATATAACTAATATATAATTAAATAAGTGGGTACGTAGTACACGACTTCCAATACCATGTATCAACCAAATTTACATATTTGGTATAGTACAACCAACTTACTATAATTGGTATGGTTAGTATACATTTGTTTGGTACAAAATTAGCACCCTCATTCATTACGGATCTTATTTTTGAGTGAGATATCTTGGGTTTAGTTTTATCCAGCTCTAAAACCTCATCTGGAGTGGAACAAATTAGGGGTTGAAAGGTTTTATGGTAGGCATTTGATTGTTGTTAATTTAATTGGAAAAAGTAAAGGCACTATCATGAGAAGAGGAAGAATAGAGAGAGGTCAAAGAAGTAGAAATCCACCATTTGATACCTCAAAATTCCACCTCCACTGAGCAAATAAACAAACAACCCACCAACAAAAAGCAACACTAAAATAGTTTGATTTCACAACAGTAAGTCAAAAAGAAAATCCTCTGCTTCTGTCATCAGTCATTATACAAATCTAACTCACCAAATAAAGCCAAAACACAAAGGAATTCCAAAACATTCTTTCCAGCTTTCTTTATATTTACACATTCGCAGACCCTTCATTTTCTCCTTCAAAATCATTCTAACTTTTGCTCTTTTGAACCACCCCTTTCCTACCCTCAACCAACTCATGGATGCTGCTCAATGGCCTAAGGTCAGTTTATATATACATATATATTTAACCTGTTTTTGGTATGAAAACTAACCAAAAAGTTTCAGTTTTGTTAAGCAGGATGATGTTGGTTCTTGTTCTGGTCCCTTTTTCTTTTTCAAAACTTTCAATCTAATCTGTTCACTTTCTTTTTTTTGCCTTTTGGGGATCCTAAAAGACATAAAAAGTTATCAGTTGTTTCTTGTTGCAATTTATGTGTCTGTTTATGTCAAACTTTTTTCTTTCTTTCTTTCTAATCTTTAATCCTAAATAGTCCTGACATGGGGAGGAGTTTATTGATTTCAGGATGTTAGAAATAATGGAAGCTACGATCAAGTGCAAGAAAGAAAGATAAAGCCACAACATGAACAAGCTCTCAACTGTCCAAGATGCAATTCAACCAACACCAAGTTCTGTTACTACAACAATTACAGCTTAACTCAACCAAGATACTTCTGCAAAGGTTGCAAGAGGTATTGGACTAAAGGTGGGTCCCTCAGAAGTGTTCCCGTTGGTGGCGGCTCAAGAAAGAACAAGAGATCCATATCATCTACCTCTACCTCCACCTCCACCTCATCCATGCCAATGCCAATGCCAAAACCAATTGATCTCTCACAATTTTCTTCCCAAAATTTCACTACCCATGAAGCTCAAGATCTTAACTTAGGCTTCCAACCCACACAAGAAGAGTATCATCATGGTTTCTCTCAGTTCCTAAAGCTACCAAAGAGTGAAAACAACACAATGCAAACTTTTTATCTTCTACTACTAGTTTGGGTTCAGTTTCAGCTCAAGATTTTCTTAGGGCTAGAGCTACTTCTGATGGGTTAAATTCTTTTAACACAACAGATACCACAAACAACCACAAGACTTGTGGCGTACTGGTTAAGGCCTTGGGGGGATGTGGCTCAGAAACCCATCTACCCCGGGTTCGAATCCAGGCGTTGGCAACTTGTGGCCACTGAGGAATTATCTCAGGGCTGCATGCTTAGCAGTCAATCAGTGCCAGGGATTAGTCTAGGCAAAGCCTAGGATACCTTTAAAAAAAAACAGATACCACAAACTCCAACACAATGTTCAACGAAACAAGATTCAGTCTCCAAGACTTCAAGCCAACAATGGGTTTCCCTTTTCAAGGGAATGGAATCAAGTATGGTGGAAACTTTCAAAAAAATCAAGAGAATGGTAGTGAAAGAATCATGTTACCCTTTGGAGTGTTGAACAACATTCATCAAGGGAGACTGACCAAAATAATTCAACTGGATACTGGAACGAGGCATTGGGTGGGGGTTCATCAACATTGTATAATTGAGGCTTAAATTTCAAGTGGATTTGAAGTCTGGGTTTGAATTTCTTTTGTGAGAATGTGAGATAAAATTTATAATGTGATGAATTCCTTCAATTCTTCACATGATTACTTAGATCTGTAGCTTGTACTTAAATTTAGATGATGATTACACAACAGGTATTAGTGTGTATCTATAGAGTACTTACACTTAGATGATGATGATTATGACACAATTTAAATCGGTGTGTAATCTGAGGTTTTCATGGTATGAGCAATCTTTTTTCAAACAATACAAGTGCTTTCTTTTCTAATTCTACCCTTAATTATGAGATTAAGAAACTCATTACTTCGTCATTTAGTTAATTAAAAAGTGTAATAATTACATATGTTTAAAACTGTGTGCCCTTTTCACTCCTGACTCCTGATTGTGCTATATGTAAAAACTGATTGTGCTATAAGTAAGAACTCTCGCGCCTATGTAAGTTTTACTAGGTATGCACAGTGGAGAGTAGTAACTACGGTGAAAGCATGTGATATTAACGATATCTTCCATACACTATTGCACCAAAGAAGGCATTAAAGTCTTTATGTTACCGTTTTAGGTATATACAAACTCATAAACGACATGCAAAGTAAAACCAGATGGTATGTGATCTTTAGAGTTGTGTAGAAACCCTTTTGAATCATTGGGCATCAGAAAAACTCGAATAACACATAATAAATGAACTACGCTGAGTGGCATCAGCATCCGAGATGAGCATTAGGGTCGATATTACAAACTCGCGAGATTGATGATGATTTTAGCCATAAGATACAAGAGGGGTGGACAAAGTGGAAGCAAAATGCAAGAGTTTTGTAATCCTACTAAAGTTTTAGGCCGCCACCAGAGACAACATGTGCACAAGTTGAATAAAGCATAAATGTGAATGTTGAGGAGATGTGCTCAGACACAATGATGGCATTAGACAAATTGGTGCAATGCTGATTGAGATTGCTTTGATCATCTCACATAGTCCAAAAAAAGAGAAGATTAGTTGAAATGTCAAAATTAGCATACACTGAAAATTCACCCCTATATTTTACATTGGGTGTTTGCTATATGCACCCTTATTTATATATGAATCAGGTTAAATCATACATTGTAAGTCTTGTTATTGATGTGTGTGAGGAAGAAATTAGTAGGTAAGTCTTGTATATCTGCTTATGAACAAACATAAGATTGAGATAGGTACCTCTGATTCAACCCTTCATCATCTCTTTTTCCTCTAAAGGAAAGAATAATTTATGTGATTGAAATGAAAAAAAGAAACCAGTCCAATAATTTTGTAGCAGCATGCTCAAAGTCTACATGATATTTTCAATCATTAGTTGCATCCCCCTCTCCCATAGAATAACTGAGGGTAAGAAAGTGCAATGGCTCATAAGGAAAAAGAATTAACTTGACAATTGTGGGTTCTACCAAAAAGAAATTTTGATCATATGATTGTACTACGACACGCTGTTTTTCCTTTTCCTCCTTCACATCTGAAGAAGATATGCAGCTACCCACTTTAAAATTACATGTGCCTTTGCATTGAATCTTTACTAAATTATTTCCATTAAAATCTTGGAATACCATCAGTCCGTGCGTATCTAGAGTTGAGAAATTTGAATACGACAGCATCCTGAACGACTGTCCGTGGTTTGCGTTGGTCAAAGATTATTTCAAAATTTAAATATATTCTGATTAGCCTAGCCAGATTTACACCAAGGCCATGTTGAAAAAGTCCCATTTGGTTAGCCTTAAGCCAGCTTTATTAAAAGCTACTTCGAGTAGCATTTTCAATAAGCTCCAGGGGATTTTTGTATATTATTTTTCAATTATACCACCTTGTATTTTTCCAATAACTTTACAACATGTCTTTTTAAGTCATATTACATCTTCATCATCTAGCTTATTGATTAATTTTCACCATACATCACTAGTTTATCAACTAGCTTATTAGATTTTAACACCTAGCTAATCGGCTAGTTTGCCAAATATAATCCAACTAAATCCAAATATCATGTCACTAGGCACTAGCACTAGCACAGCCGCCTCATGTATGCTAAGAAATAGCATCAGATGTTGGTGTGTATGAGGTTATTAAGTACCTGCAAATTGATATGCAATTCAAGACCTCAAGAGCATCAGCATATGATTGAGGTCTAAATATCAAAGTCCAAAGGGGGGGAAGAGGAACCCCTCATCTTCCAGCTATCCTTCCACATAACTCGATTTCCCAGATGATCAAAACTTATCTCAAATTGTTAACAACAAACCTTAAAATGCAAATAGTGGAATCACACACATATGACATATATATAGTGAGTGGAATCAATTCAAGTAAAAATTAGAAAGTGCGAAAAGCAAAGAAGAGGATGAAGATGTACTTGGTCCGTAATCTAGGTTAATTGCTCCATATTCCTCCTTATCCAGATCTTGTTTGATAATTTAGTAAATTAACAGAGATTTTCTTGACGGAACGACATCATAACCTGCAATCATTACCAATGTGATCGTAAACATTAGATTACACCCAACTCAATCACGCTTCATCATTCATCCAGGTCCTACTTCTGTAAAAATGGCAATAGTTGGCGAATCAGCGGTAGGTCCAGGACTATACATGGGCTTTTAAGCCCAATATAACATGAATTCATTGGCCCATTATTTAGACCCAACCAAGCCCAGACCCACAAGCCAGAAAGATCGGTCCTTCAACGGTCCGGGTTAGTCTTTCAGGCATAAAGCATCCAACAGATTTGTTATAATTTTTTTAAAATATAAAATTAAAAGTTAAAATCTCTAAAATATCACATTCATTTTCAACAGATTTTGTATTTTAGAAATTTTAACACAAATTATATTAATATAATATTTTTTAATTTATCTTCTCAATACATTTTTAAAAAAAAAACTTAATATAAAATGATAAAAGTTTATTGTCATTGGTAGGATTGAGTAAAATAATTATTTTTCTCTCCTACCACCAAGTTTTAGAGAATTATCTAAACTTGGAAAAATTTGAAGTTTTCACTATTATATCAAATAAGATAGCAAAGTTGTTGGAGAGGTTGAAGAGGTTTAGCAAACAAAAATTCAATTTTTTATATTTTAACAAAGCTGTTGAAGATGCTCTAAAAAGATTAAAATAGTCTATTTTTTGAGTCTTAACCGGTTAAAAACTGGTTTGGAGAAAAGACCGGTCAGGTATATTCGACCTAATCAATACCCTTTAATAGTTTCTAAAACTTAGGCCATCCGTACCCGGGCTCGGGATGGTGCGGGGATCATGCGGGGTGGGCTACGGAGGTTGCGGGGATGGCGGTAAGGGATGGAATCCGGGGATGGGATCCCGATCCATCCCGAATGGTTTTTAAAAAAAAAATTAATTAAATTTTTTAAAATTCATGCCGTTGAACGGCTCTATTACTAAAAAAAATATTTTTCTCAATTTAATCCCACTATATATTTAACCCTCAACCTCTTATTTCTCACACCTCTCAACCTCTTATTTCTCACACCTCTCAACCTCTTATTTTTCACACCTCTCAAATTCTCTCAACCTCTTATTTCTCACACCTCTCAAACTCTCTCAAATTCTCTCAACCTCTTGTTTTTCACACCTCTCTCATCATGAATTCAAACAGAACACTTACATCCCGTCGTAACCGACCGAATACACCACAATCGCAAGAAGATCAAGAGCTTGGTTTCCAAGCGTTTACACAACAAGGTTATCATCCGCAATTTTCGCAACAAATTCCGCCACAATGGTCGCAACAAAATCCGCCACAATATCCGCAACAATTTCCCCAACAATTTCACCAACAAATTCACCAACAAATTCCTTACCAATTTACACGTCCCGGGTTGATTGAACAAGGTTTTACTCCGGCCAACTTCAATCTCGACGACGACATTGTTCCGGAAACCCAACCTTCTACCCCGAACACACCACAATCTATCCCGACACAACAATCTAACCCGGAACCATCAAATCCGAGACCAAAGAAAGCCGCCAAACAAACGTGGAGTAAAGCCGAGGAACTCGCGTTAGTGTCGGCGTGGGTTGACGTTTCGGAGGACCCCGTGGTCGGTAACGCACAAAGCGGTGGTAATTATTTTTATTGTTATTATTATTATTATTATCATTATTCTTATACTTAATTTTACATAAATGTAGGAAATTTTTGGGGCTGAATCGGGCATGTGTTCTTTACTCGCATGGGTCGTGAATGATAACTGCTTATTTTACACATTCTTATGTCAAATTTCCCTACATTCAGTGTTAATTAGGTGCTTAAAATGTCGTTGTTAGTTTAAGTTTAATATATTTTTTTGTGTTTAATTTAAAGTGAAAAACAAAGCTTTAATGTTTATATATCTATACTATCTTATAATGCAAATAACCCCTAAACTCTTAAAAACAACTTTTAAAACTATATGTACTACTATTTAAAGCATAAGTTCTTAAATTTTAGAGTGAGAAAGTCTCGTTCCTAATGTACAAACACATTCAATGGAGCCTATCATTAAATACCACACACGCAGATCTGGCATTTGTAATTGCCTTTATCAAGACGACCCTTGGGATGAACCATCGCTCCAGCCTCCAAGACAAACATGCAGGCTTTTTATACATGTTGATTCAAGTTTTCTTTGTCCAGGACGACTTTTCGGCATCCTCCAAGACGATTCATGCACCATCGAGGATGCCGATTCAGGCCTTTCTATATTCTTTAACGACTTCCTCAAATCAGTACCCTCTCAACTGCTCTCCAGTCACCATCGAAGTCTTCTCAGTTACGATTCCACCATCGGTGGGTTTTTCCTTTCAGTTTCTTCAAATCATGTATGCTTTTTCTCAAATCGATTCATACACCATCGACTTGGAGATTTCACCATCGATTTTGGTTGTTTTGTTCCTGAGATTGTAGGCCTCGGTAGGCAGTCTGATGGAAAGTGTTCACTCCTTGAAATAATTCTTGGATTCCGATCCAATCTTCACGAGGTCGAGATGGGTACACGTAGGCCTCTCATACTCCAGGTGCTCCATGATCCCACTACTTTCGATGTCGATTTCAGGGTTGTTCGTTTTTGTCCTTTTGTGGATGATCTGTGGAGAAATTTTGTAGTTAGGGTTTATGATTGAAGTGCGGGCCAAGTTTTGGTTTATGATTGTAGTTGGGGTATTTTTTCTTAACTGTTAATATATTTGTTTTTCGATGAAGAAGGGACGTATTGTAAATTAACAATCCATAAAAGATATGTTTTTTTTAAGTAATGGAGTTAATTTTAAAGCATTTGGATTTGCTGAAAAAAAGAGGCGTGTAATCTTAATATATTTTTCAGGAATTGCTATTGTTTTATTTTATATTCAGGGGGTGTTTGGGAGTGCTTTTTAGTCCCAAAAGTGCTTTTGCCCAAAAGTGCTTATTGATTTATGGTGGTGGGAAAAGGAGTTTTTAAAAAAATGTTTGGATTAGCTTTTGTGGTAGGAAAAGCCAATAAGTCAATAAGTTATTTTTTTTAAAAGTGTTTGGCTTTTTTAGAGGGTGTTTGGGAGTGTGTTTTAAAAATGCTTATTGACTTATTGGCTTCTCAAGAAGTCAATAAGTTAAAAAAGGTGTTTGAAAAACTCAAAAGTGCTTTTAAAACTGCTTTTCCATTACCTTGCAAACGCGATTTTTAAGAAGTAACAAACCCTTGACTTTTGGATTTGAAAAGTGCTTCTTGAGTTCAAAATTACAAAAATAACCTTTTTTTATTATATTTTTTTATATAATAAATTTTATTATATTATATATTTGTAAAAAAAATAATTTTTAAAAAAAATATTTTTTGTCTAAAAATAACTTATTTGTTAAAAAAAAATATTTTTTTTGTCTAAAAATAGAGATGTCATTTTTGGTCATTTTACATGTATAAGCTAAGCCAAACACTTTTTAAAAAATAACTTATTGACTTTTTCTACCACAAAAGCTAATCCAAACACTTTTTTAAAAACTCCTTTTCTAAAAGCAATAAGTCAATAAGCACTTTTAGCCAAAAGCACTTTTGGACTAAAAAAGCACTCCCAAACACCCTCTTAGTTAACAGAAATGACTTTTTGAATCAAAAAGCACTTTTGGGATCAAAAAGTCAGGAATTTGTGACTTCTTCAAAATGGCGTTTTCAAGTTAATCAAAAAGGAGTTTTAAAAGTGCTTTTGAGTTTGTCAAACATTAATTTTAACTTATTGGCTTCTTGAAAAGCCAATAAGTCAATAAGCAGTTTTATAACGCACATCCAAACACCCTCTCATATGTTTTGACCCTGATCTTCTAAGAGGGTGTTTGGGAGTGTGTTTTAAATCTGCTTATTGACTTATTGGCTTTTCAAAAAGTCAATAAGTTAAAAAGCTTGTTTGGCAAATGCAAAAGAACTTTTAAAACAGTTTTTTGTTTTGCCTGGAAACGTGATTTTAGAGAAGTCACACTTTCCTGACTTATTGGTCATTTTACATGTATAAGCTAAGCCAAACACTTTTTAAAAAATAACTTATTGACTTTTTCTATCTCAAAAGCTAATCCAAACACTTTTTTAAAAACTCATTTTCCAAAAGCAATAAGTCAATAAGCACTTTTGGCCAAAAGCACTTTTGGACTAAAAAAGCACTCCCAAACACCCTCTAACTGTTTTTGTGGTTTTTTGATGTTTGCCTCTTCATCGTGTGCATTTATTCATGGTTTTCTTACATATTTTCTATATTTACCAACACGAACATGGACAACTTCTATGTTTACCAAGAGGAACATCGTCGATTATTCTTTATGGTTATGAAAACAACAAGAACTGCTCCATGATTGGTATAAGGTGTATTGTGTGACTCATGTGGTTTTCAAATCTCTTCTTTTGGATTTTAATGGTAAAGTTTATTTATGTAAAGTTTCTTGGAATAATGTTGGTAAGAGGAAGTAAACCGAATTTCATATGGTTTTCCATTACATGTTTCAAATCTCTCCCAACTGCCTTTACCTTTGCAGCATCTTGCCCTCTCTGCAACCACATCTTTGATTCTGATTCCAAGTTTGTCCTTTTCATTCCTCAACGTGTTTGAACCTAAATTCTTCACTTTTACTAAATTGGGATTAGATTTAATAAATTGTACCATCTGGGTGTCATAAATTATACCTCCATATGCTTGGTTTGTTAACAAAGATTGAGAATTTTGAATTGATTATGGTATTTCACCCTCTTAATATGTGATGGTTTTTCTATTTACAATTTGATCTTGTGTTTTCTTTATTTTTATTTTTGTAGAGCTTTTATTTTTTTAACACAGTGATATCTTGTCGATGAAATCGATACATATTATGAAAGTTTTATGAATTGTTTTTCAATTGTGACGTTGATTTTATAAAGGGGAATAGAAGAGGATGTCATTACGAGCAATGGTTTTCGGAGAAGCCGCAACGGCATTCGTGTTTGCAGATATGTGAACCCATTTCTGCATATACGTGAACTCCATTTTTGGAAGCTCAAGAGAATGGGAGATTTGTTTGCACCGGTAAGGGATAGAAGGGGAAGACAAGGACCGAGGATCTTACCCGATAAAAGGGAAGACAAGGATTAGGAGTCTTACCTCATGAGGGTGGTGATTCTTAACCGATAAGTGGTTACTGGTGGTGTGGAATATTATGTCATCAGGTGAGCATCTACAGGGCTGGTCTGCGACATTGGTCTGATAGGTCTAACATAGGTGCTGAATGGATGGCTGATTGGGTCAGGCGCTGTGCAGTGTGTGTTGTGCAGTGAGAAACACGTCTTATCCCGTTAAGACGTGCTGTTTGGAAGGTCTTGAGTGTGGTTGTTTGTGTTTTAATATCTGTATACTTGTTGAACTGATGTTAAAATTGTAATATTTGGCGGATTTTGTGGTTTTTCGTGGAGGCTTGGTTCTGTCTTGTATACATTATTGTTCCATAGTTGTTTATTTATGCTTCTTTTAGTTACTTATGTATATGTAGTGTTACGTTATAAGATTAGAAGCTTTGTTTGATTAGAAACGAGTGTTGAATTTGGTAGCTTCGAATTTGGAAAGATTTCACAGCTGCTATGATGTAATTTTAAGTTTACTTCAATATATATTGCATGTATGGTTCACAATGCACACTGACACATTGCGGTATCATGTGCCATAGCCCATAGCAGTTGTTAAAAGAATGTGATTTGGTTTATAGCTTTAATATTTAGTTCGATCTTAGGCTGGTAGTCATCATTGATAAAAATTGTGTTCAATAGTAGCAAGAAGATGGCGTATGCAGCGATGAAACCAACAAAGCCAGGGCTAGAAGAGCCCCAAGAACAGATTCACAAGATTGGGATTACTCTTTCATCCAAGAACGTTAAGAATCTTGAGAAAGGTTCTATGTTTCTTCTACCTCATTTAATTCAATGTTATTGTAATTACCTTTGCTTATGCAGTTACATTGTCCAATTTTTGGTTCTAATTGTAACACTTCAATTTCAATTTTTCAGCATTAATTAAGCAAGCCTTTGTCTTAGCATTCTTTGCTCAATGCTTAAAAGTGATGGTTCTACATTGAACTGCTCATTTGGTGTCTTTGTCTTTTAATGTTATATTACTCTTTGTTTAGAAGACTTAATAACTTGTTTTGGTTGGCTCTACAACAGTGTGTGCTGATTTGGTTCGTGGTGCCAAGGACAAGAAATTGAGGGTCAAGGGACCTGTTAGAATGCCAACCAAGGTTCTTAACATCACAACTAGGAAGTCCCCTTGTGGTGAAGGTATTGATTTCAATTTTTTTGGTAAATTAGAACTACTTTACTACAATATCATTTCATTGTCTCTCACGCGACAACAATATCTACAATTGAGATATTTTCTGTGTCTTTGAAGTTCATCATAATTCTTACTTTTAAATGAAAACCAAGGAATAAAATATTTGATCAAAGTTGATACCGCTTGAACATATACTTGATCTTTTTGTTAGTTGATTACAACCAACGATGAAAACCCAAACATTTATGATCACCGAAAACATTCTTGCCCAACAATGCTAAACCAAAGTCAAACTATGACATGGCCACACATGATCAAGACATAATACTCATCCTCCCACAATTAATTTGTTTTTTTAAATGTCAAAAATCTCAGTTTCACAAATTTTGAACCAACTCTATCCAACCCAAAAAGGCATAAATTTGTAAACCAAATTTTGCATTTCATGTTTGTATAAACACTACAAAATAAATGACTTTTACCCACAAAACTTTTACCCAGGGAAATTTCCGTCGCATGGATCACCCAGAAAAGCCCAATAGTTTTGTAGAATTTGATGTTTTTTGAGAAAATATCCATGGATCACCTAGACAATCCCTGGGTAATCTGTCATTGATTTGCATTACCCACCAAAAATCTACCCACCAACTTTTCTGACGGTTTTGTGATGAATCGTCCTTTAGCGACAGATTTCCCAGGAAACATTCGTAGGTAAAAGTCTTTCGTTTAGTAGTGAAAAGGTTATTAAATTATTCTAGAAATTGAAGAGAATACTTGTAAGGGTAACTGAGATATGACATGATGCTACAAATTACAAAGCATTTTATGCTCTCATAATAATAATAAAACTGACTGTTTTGATTCATTATATCTCATAGAAAGCTTTTTTAGGGTGTTTCAAGGAACTTACTCTCTCTTTCTCTTAAGTTGGGTGTTATATATTACTGTTTGATTTCTATTTTGGGATTGGATTATTTGGATTCACAGTTGGTGGACGTTGTCTAAAATTGCCCTTGTCCAAATCAGTATTATGTTGTGTTTGATCATTTTTTTGGTTCTATATCTAAAGTGTTTCCTTACTATGGCCTTTAGATGGAATGGTATTTATAGCATGATTTCTTAATGGAATTGTTCTATCATTTTAATACTTCGAAAAGATTTGGCTACTGGATATAGGGATTTGTATTATTTACGGATGGTTGTATTTATGTTTTGTTCAGTCATGACTTTTAAATTTTATTCAGTCATGAATTTTAAATATTGCATTGGTTCTTAATATAGGGTATGGAAACTCAATACCCATGCAATTATTTTTCCAAGATATCATGTTAATAAACAATATTAACCTTGAATTTTATTTATCAACTGACTTGCAAATAAACCACACAAACTCATGGTTTTTTTAGATGAGCGGAGAAACATAATCAAAGGCTATGTTGTTGCTTCATAATAATAATTCACCCGCGTTGCATCGCGCGGGTAGACGGCTAGTATATATATATATATATATATATATATATATATATATATATATATATATATATATATATATATATATATATATATATATATATATATATATTAAATCAACTTCAAAACAGGAAACTTTTATATAGTTAAATCAAATTTTTTTCAAAGTTTGTTTAATTATAAACTTGTGGAATATTTTACTGATTTGAAAAGATCAACAAGGTCACGCATGGGCGGACCCAAGTGAGGAGATACGGTGGCACGTGCCACCGTATTAATCGTCCGGCGAAGGGTAAATTTTTTTACTTCTATGAAGGGTGCAACCGTATCGTTTTCGATGGTGCAACCGTATTAACCAAAACCCAAAAAAAACACTTGAAATCAACCGAAAATCCAAAAAAAACACTTGAAATCAACCAAAAAACCAAAAAGTTCTCTCGAAATCGATAAAAAAACTTAAAAATTTTCGAAATCGAGAAAAAAACTTAAAAAATCCCTCAAAACGGTGGAATTAGGATAAAACAACATCGGACGATGTGGAAATTTTTAAGTTTCGTCAAAGGTGCCACCATATGAAAAAACTGTTTCTTGGTGATTGAGGCTAGCAAAGGGATTAAAAGCGATCTCATGCATGATTCAAACTTGGATTTGTTGTGTATTTAAGCAAAGTCGTCCAACCTCTTTGTCAACTAAGCTACATGTTCAAAGACTATTCATTTTTTGTTTACGATAAATTGCTCCCCCGTGCATTGCACGGGCACCCTACTAGTATATATATATATATATATATATATATATATATATTGCACAGAAAAAAGAAAAAAAAATAAACTCATTATTGATGGTCTTGGATGTCACATGGCATGCAGCAAGCAAAAGACAAAGATAAAAAAAGAAAAAAGGAAACTTAAATTATGGTTTTCTTTTGACTTTTGTTGACAGGCCATGAATAAGAGACGAAGCCCAAATTAAAATTTGGGTTTATTGATTTCAAGAGGTCGGCAGCCCAAGAAGAAAGCATCAGAGAAAAATAGCCATCAGCCCAGAAAAAAAGGAGCAAGAACACGTTCGGCGGAAGCTTGGGGGCAAACAGAGGCTTACGCGGCCTCTTGCGCGGCCTCAAACTGCGCCCTAAGTCGCGTGCCTCTAAAATCTGTCATTTGTGCAATTTGGCGGTTTCCAATTTCAAGGGGATAGAAATCAGTCAAAAACGTCGATTGTGAGGAGAACGATTTCAGAAATCAGATTTTGGGAACCAGAGAGCAAAAACGCAGCAGCAAACTAGGAGCAGTCTTCATCAATTTCTCATCTCTTTGGTAATTTCTTTTTAGTTGTAACCCTAGTTTTCATATTCCATCATTAGTTTGATTAGATTTTGATGGTTACACTTTGAGATTCCATTGTAATCGTTTGGGATAAACCTATTTGCTTGATTTCCATTTTTAATGTCAATTTCGTTTGAGTTTTCAATTAACTTGATCAATTACTTGAATCTCTTATGAAAGATTGTTAGTCAAAATATTAGATACGTAATTGTCTTTTGGTTTTGATGAGTAACAATGGAACTCTTTGAATTCAATAAGGTTTTCAACTTGAGTTCTTGAAATCTTGCAATCAAGGCTATAATAAGCCGAGCTTATGAGCTTATTGCTTTGAGTTGGTATTTTTCTAGTTCGATAATGCTAATCACATCTAAAGAAATTAAGAGCTTATTTAATTTCTTATTTGTGATTAAGATCCGGTTGAAGAGCTTATTTTAACCGGTGCAAATTAAGGAAAAATAGAGGTCGTTAGAGCTTGTTAACGACTATAATCAACTTAGGTCCGTTCTCTATGTTTACGGTCTTGGAATCAATGATAGGTGCCATCATCTAAATCGAAATCAAACTTGTTGGTCCCAGCTATGGATTAGCAATGGTAAACAAGTATTGTAGAAGGGGGGGTTGAATACAATACACAAAATTTTTCACTTAATTAATTCTTTATTGATTTAAAATCAAGAATTACACATAGAAAACTTAAAGATTGCTGCGGAACAAAACAGATAAAATCTGCTTAAACAATCTAACACAAAGTCACACAGAGAATAAGAACAGTTGTAAAACACTTAGAACACAAATGAACTTTTGAGAGAGAGTAATGCCAGCACTTGAAAGCCTTTTTGAGAGTCTGTGAACTGGTGAGTTGCAAGGTTGAAGAAGATCTCTTTATATAGTGCCTCATGCATTAAATGCATGGACACTTGTCAAGCAGCACTTGGATGGCAGGATGGAAGCAGCTCTTCTGAAAAATACTGGGACGTACTTTTGTCTTTGTATGTTTTGTCTTGAAGCGTTGACCTCTTGTTGAATCTGAACTTTCTTGAAAGAGATAACAAATCCAAAAACCTCTTTTTCTGATCCTTGGATTATGTCTCTGTCATTGCAAGATATCTCAAATATTTTGCAGATAGAGCAGAATATACCTGCTGTAAACTGTTGGCCTAGGATGTCTTCAAGGATATCCTGCTGATCATGACTTCAACATATCCTGCCGATCATATCTTCAACATCTTCAAGAGATTCTTCAGATCAAGTCAAGGAGATCCTGGAGATCAAGTCTAGGAGATCCTGGAGATCAAGTCTAGGAGATCCTGGAGATCAAGTCTTTAACATCCTCAGGAGATCCTGCATATCATGTCTTCAACATCTTCAAGAGATCCTACCGATCAAGTCTTCAAGATTTTCCTTGCTCTTCAAGTGTACTGGCCTGAAACCTTAGGACCTTGTACTGGCCTAAAACTTTAGGACCTTGTACTGGCCTAAAACCTTAGGACGTTGTACTGGCCTAAAACCTTAGGACGTCCCAAGTAGCAGCTTAATCTTTGGTTGAGAAATCTATCTTCAATCCGCCTTGAAGATATACTTCTACTTTGTTTCTTCGGTTGATCTTCGACTTCACCGAACATTTTTATACAATTAAACTGCTTGTAAAGAACCTAGAAATTATTCTAAGTATGAACTGTGTAAAATTGAGAGACTGAGGTCATCTTCAAATCTTAAGTGACCCAACAATCTCCCCCTATTTGAGGATGACATCCATACTTAGAATCTGAGAAGTAAACACTGAATAATTCATTTTTGACCCTTGTTTACTCTTTTGGGTTCTTTTCACATAGTCCATTCTTTTTGTTCTTTTTGGATTTTTTTTTGTATCCGACATTTACAAGTAAAAAGAAAAGGTAAAGTATACTGTACAAACTATTAACAAAAGTGTACTTGTATTGAAAACTTGAAAGAGCAATAACTTAAATTTACAAGTACATATCAGAAACATAAAAAGATGATCAATTCATCCTTTTCTGTAGTTCAGCTAGGATGGCATGTTGTAGTGGAGGGATTGCAGTTGTGTCAGGGGTAATGACAAGGATGGCTTCAAGGAAGATAGAGTCAGCCATAGATATCTCCTCATATCGGAAGAATTGTTGTGTGCCTTGGGCATTGTTGAAGAAAATGCCTCGATACGGTCTGTATAACACAGAAGGAGATTTTCTGGTGGGGACTGAGGGAAGCTTTAGGTTCAGGTTCTTGAGATCAGGAAGAATTCCTATAGCAGCAAGATCTTGAAAGATGGTTTGGTGGAATTCTTTCCTTATCTTCTTTAGATTGTCAAGAAGTCCTCTGATATATATCTTTGCATCAACTAGGTTCGGACTTTTTGAATCTTTAAGACATTCAACAATTTCGTACCATTCTAACATACCATAAGAATCAAGATCATGAAATCTTACCGGTGTGATGGAGTTGTCACCCCGGGTAAGTATCACATAGACATCATGTGATTCTTTGTGAGTAGCTAGTTTGGCTTCAACGATTTTAGAGATACTGGTCCTTCCAAGTAACTTTTTCTTGCACCATGCAAACTTTTTGGAGAACTCAGATTTCTCCCCCTCAACTAGTATACCTGCATTTTCAGTGGTTTGCTCCCCCTGAGTTGGTGGATCTGGTTGTGCCGATTTGGATGGGTCAGAAGGACCTGGCACGTCAGATTGACCCGGTTGGTCGCTGGAAAGAGTTTCCAGACCTCTCTCCCCCTCAGCGGCCGACCGTTCACGAGACAGGACAACATCAGCAAAGTGAGTGAGGACCCGAGCCTGCGCCGCTGGAAGAGCATCCATCCTTTGGTGAAGAGAGACAAGACCACCAAGAAGCTGATTATTTAGGCTTTGCTGGCTCTCAATGGATGACTGTAGCCTAATAATTTCCTGATCACGAGCCTCAGAAGCAGTTTTCATGGCAGCCATAGAGAGCGTGAGACTGGTATTGGAGTCTAAAAGAGACAGAAGCTGAGAGTGTAAGCTAGAGAGAGAACCCTGGATGGATCCAAGTTGGCTTGTAGGGGAGACATATCTGGTGATGGGAGCTTCACATATGTGATGAGTAGGTGTGGGAGGATGATGAGGAAGATACCTTGAAGATGTAGGAGAGGATGGCACCATCATGTCAACAATAGGATCTCCAGAAGGTGGTAGACTTGCAGATGAGGCAGCAACATAAGAGCTTGAATGCTCCATTTCTTCATGTGGAGGAGAGCCAGGAGGCTTGGAGATAAGAGGAGGAGATGAGCCATGGAAGCTTGCAGAGGAGTTGTCACTGGTAGGAGACAACTGAACTTCTTCGGTGGTAGTTGGTGAGTGATACCGATATGCAGAAGCGGGAAGATCATCTGGAGAATCTTCAACAAGAAAATCAAGTAAACATGTATGACCCTCATTGGGTCGTGCAGTAACATCGACTGTGCAACGATCAGGTGATAGGCCGTGCAGTGAGAAAGCAGTACCTTGGACTGGAGAGAGGTCCAAGTCATCTTCATCCACCAAGAAGTTGATAGAAGAAGGAGCATTGTGGGTCTCCAAATTTTCAACCGAAACCTGTTGGGAGGAGACGGAGGAGCTAGCTAAGGGGTTAGCAGATTCCCTGGGCCTGGTTGGGACAATTTCAACAGCTTCAGATTGTTGAGAATCTGTTGCTGGATGGGTGGTTATGGCCCTCAAAGGATCCTTATGCCTCTTTGGATGAGACTTAAGGGGGGAGGAGGAGTGACTCCGCTTCTTGGAGGGGGTGTTGACTTGGGTAGCCGCCAAAGGTGATTTTGGTGGCATAGTCATAGAAGCGAGTGCAGAGCTACCGGAAGCTTTAGATTTGTTAGATTTGCTTGTTGGTTTCACCCGGGTAGGGGGAGAAGGGTCCACTACAGTGGAGGAAGCCACAATAGGACGAGGGTCCCGGGCATCTCCCCATTGTAGATTGGGAGAGTTAATGAAAGAAGACATACCTGGAAGAATGGTGGATCCATCCTGTTCGCGTTGCAGAATTTGTTTGGTGACCGTTGAGGGAGAGTAGTCATACACAAATTTGGGAGTAGCTGACTTTTGATCAGCTTCAAGAGCAGCAGCCAACTTGTGGGAAATGATGAGAGAAAGAAATCTGGGATATGCAACATGCGGCCTCTTGGAACTGTCTATCACACTAACTATTTCATCAAAGAAATATTTAGCAAAATCTATCCTTCTTTGAAACATAAAAGCATGGGCAAGCTTGGTGACATAGGATGGAACTTGGTCATAACCGCTTGTTTTACGACTAAGGCATAGAAGGATATGAGTAAAGAAGAAGTTCCATACCGGACCCATGTTTTTGCGCATGAGAGTGCCAGGCCCTTTATCACCTTCTTTGGATGCGTACTGGATAACACTTACCACCTCACCATGTTCAATGTCCAAAAGAGATGCAGCATCTTTGCCAAGAGGAAACTTTTCATAAGAAGGAAAAGTTGGAAGATGTAGAGCAGACCTAATGTCTTCAACCCCAAAGCTGAGATCAGGTTCAGTATCAGAAAGGATAGAGGCCTTGATTTGAGAAGTAGCATCATCATAGAAGCAAGAAACCCAGAAATTTCCCAGAAGCATTTTGCTCATTTTGATGCTCTTGGTGAAGGCATATTGGAGAGGAGACTGTTGAAGAAAAAAGGAGACTGGATTGTGTTCTGGATGGAGGGGGTCATTAGCAAATCTTGCAAGATGATTGCAAGAGTTGAAGACTAAGTCTGCGTGAGTGAATTTAGGAGGAGAAGAAGAGGATGTCATCTTGATAAATGGAGAGAAAAAGAAAGGAGAAGATGGAGAGGGTGAAAAAAATGAGATGGAGAGGGGTATTTATAGTAGGGTAGAGATGGATAGAAGGAAGAGAAATATATGTTGGGTAATGGGAGGTAGGATAATGAGGTGTAGGAAAGGGTAGATGGGATGTGAGAGGCTAGGTTTAGTGTGTAGGATGAGATGTATGAGGAGTAGAAAAAGTAGGAGAGAGAGAAGAGAGTGTCTTAAAAAATGAGCTAAAAAAATTTATTTGGAAGGGTGGTTTTGGTGGGTATGGGATGTCGGTGGGGGGTGGGGGCCGGTGGGTAGGGGGTGTCGGTGGGGGGTGGGTGTCGGTGGGGGGTGGGGGTCGGTGGGGTTAGGGGGTGTCGGTGGGGGGTGGGGTTCGGTGGGGGATGTTCTCGGCAGCCGACGACGAGGGAGGAGGGTGGGATGGCGCCGTCGGCGGAGGGAGGGGTGGCGGAGGTTTGCGTCGGTGGTCGGTGGCAGCAGATCGGCGGCAGCAGCAGCCGGTGTCGGTGGTGGTGAGGTCCGGCAAGGGGGTGTCGGCGGTGTGGATCGTCGGCGGCAAGGAGCTGCTGGTGCAGCGGCGTGGTCGGCGGTTGGGAAACAACCGATGGTGTCGTCGGTGGGGAGACAGCCGACAAAGAGGGTGTTTGGGTTGCTTGATGTCGGCGGCAGCTGCCGGCGTCGGTGGTCAGGGGGCGTCGGTGGTTGGAGATGGAAGGATTTTGTAAGGTTTGTCTTAGGTAGATGGTTAGGATAGTTGGAGGTGAGATGTATGATATGGATTTTAGGTAAGTTTATAGGAGAAAGAGAGGGTAAAGTGAAGGTAAGATAGAAGTAGGTTGTGTTTGTATAGGTTAAGGTTTGAGGGTGGAGATCAAAAGTAGTTTTAGATGGGTAAGTAAATGAGGGGTTGGATTAAAAGTAAAAAAGGGATAGGTAAAGAGATGGATGGTTAGGATGGAGAGTGACTTGGATTGAGAGAGGTAAAAGTTGATGTGTTTGTTATGAGGTAAAAGGTAAGGGATGTATTGGGATAGGGAAAAGTAGAAAAGGAGAGTAGAAGAGAAGAATGAGACAGAAAAAAAAACTTTTCTTGTAACTGATAAAATATCAGTACTTGAAATGTCTAACTGAAAAAAAAATTATTTATTTATTTTTTTTATTTTTTTTTTATTTTTTTTATACATCTAAATTTAACATACCAAGTTCTCCTAAGAGAAACTTGAACCGAGGTTCTTCAAGAGGCTTTGTGAAGAGATCAGCCAGTTGAAGATCGGTGGGGATGAAATGCAGTTCAATATCACCTTTGGAGATGTGATCTCTTATGAAGTGATACCGAATATCAATGTGCTTGGATCTGGAGTGAAGCACCGGGTTGTTCGCAATGGCAATTGCACTGGAGTTGTCACACAATATTGGGACTTGAGAGTAGATCTGATTGTAGTCCCTCAGTTGATTTTTCATCCATAGGATTTGAGCACAGCAACTACCGGTAGCAACATATTCAGCTTCAGCCGTGGAGGTGGAGACTGAGTGTTGCTTCTTGCTAGACCAGCTAACAAGTTTACCACCAAGGAGTTGGCAGCTTCCAGTAGTGCTTTTTCTATCAACCTTTGATCCTGCAAAGTCAGAATCTGAATAACCCATTAGATCAAAACCTGAGTCTTTGGGATACCAAAGACCCAGATTCATGGTACCTTTCAGATACCGAAAGATGCGTTTAACCGCAGCCAAGTGAGATTCCTTAGGATTGGCTTGGTAACGCGCACACAGGCAAGTAGCAAACATAATATCAGGTCTACTAGCAGTAAGATAAAGAAGTGACCCAATCATTCCTCTAAACTTGGTGACATCAACAGGCACACCAGCAAGATCAGCATCAAGTTTTAGAGGTGGTGCCATAGGAGTCTTCATGGGAGAGCAGGTATCGAATTTAAACTTTTTCAGAAGATCACGAATGTATTTGCTTTGGTTTATAAAGATACCTTCAGAAGACTGTTTTACTTGGAGACCCAAGAAAAATGTGAGCTCCCCCATCATGCTCATCTCATATTGACTCATCATGAGAGAAGCAAACTCATCACATAGTGATTCATCGGTGGCACCAAAAATGATATCATCCACATAGATTTGAACAAGAATAAGCTTACCGGGGCTTTGTTTGATGAAAAGAGTGTTGTCAATCTTACCCCGAGTATACTTGTTCTTCAGAAGAAAATCTGCTAGAGTATCATACCAGGCACGAGGAGCTTGTTTAAGGCCATAGAGAGCATTATCCAATCTGTACACATAGTCAGGATGAGATGGATCTTCAAATCCAGGAGGTTGCTTCACATAGACTTCTTCAGCTAGCTCTCCATTCAGGAAGGCACTTTTGACATCCATCTGGAAGACTCTGAAGTTCTTGTATGCAGCATGAGCAAGGAAGATTCTGATTGCTTCAAGTCTGGCAACTGGAGCAAATGTTTCGTCATAGTCAATTCCTTCTTCTTGTCTGTACCCTTGAGCAACCAGCCTGGCTTTATTTCTGATGACGGTGCCTTCTTCATCCATCTTGTTTCTGAAGACCCACTTGGTTCCTATGACCGTTTTTCTGGGAGGACGAGGAACCAATCTCCAGACCTTGTTTCTTTCAAACTGAGAAAGTTCTTCTTGCATGGCAGTGATCCAGCATGGATCAGCTAGAGCTTCTTCAACCTTCTTTGGCTCTATAAGAGACAAAAAGTTCACATAGAGACAGATATTGCCTACTCCTCTTCTGGTTTGGACACCAGCCTGTTGATCACCAATTATTTGATCAATTGGATGATCCTTGGTCCATTTTATAGCAGGAGGCAAAGCTGGAGGATAAGGAGGTTGTGGATGAGAGGTGGAGGGTAGATCTTCAGGAGGATTGAAAGTGGAAGTATGGGGTGGATTTGATGAAGAAGGGATATTTGAGGGATGAGAGAGAGTGGTGTTTTGAAGAGAATTTTGGTCTTGGGAAGTTTGGATCGGCAGAGGATTTTCTTCTTGGTTTGAAGAAGGGTGTGAGGATGAGGAAGGATTATTATCTTGAGAGGTAGGATTTTGAGGAGAATGTATGGGAATAGTTGGGTTAGGTGGAGAAGGAGAGACATCACCGATGCAAGAGGTGATCCAACTATTTAATTCCTCATCATCTGAGGAGAGGGATGATACCTTGAGGTCATCAAACTTGACATGTATTGATTCATCAATACATTTTCTCCGAAGATTGTAGACCCTATATGCTTTGGAGGTGAGAGAATAACCCATGAAGATGCCTTCATCTGCTTTAGGATCAAACTTACCCAAGTGTAACATCCCTTATCCCATATACACGACATATTACACAATATAACACAATTAGATATAACAAACAAACTTCACTTTACATGTACGGTCCGGTAGTCTTTTACAAATATAAAGAAAACATTTGAAATACAATCCTTGTGCTATTTGCATCCATAACACTTAACATTCCATTACAACTACTAAATAAGTCAAAAGCTTCGTCTTATAGTCTTCCTTACTAGCCATCCATCTCATACTCTACTTACTTGCCCTTACTTGATCCGCCACCTGGAATACATATTTTTAAAACAAAATGAGGGTTAGACCTGTTGGTCTAAGTGAGAAACCCCTGTTAGTTTAAAAAAAACCATTTATATAAACTTCATTCATATAAATCACGCCACATAATTACATATATCCAATTAAGCTCACACATCGTGTACTTTTCCTTCTCATTTCCTCCTGGCCATATTAGTGGTAGCAAGCCAACTAATAATATACAACGATGTACAACATCTACAGCCAAACAACGCTATACAAGTTCTATAGCCAATCACACCGGTCTTAAACCCGGCCAACGTATTATAACACGTTTATAATACACACGTAAATACAATATCTCACTATATTGTAATTCTCATATACCATACTTATAAATACATAATCACTCATTATCACATTCACAAACCATACGTATGTATTCCAGTTGAAATTACTTTTAAAGTAAAACTCACCTGATTGCTTAATAACACGTTTCCAAGTCTTCTTAACCGGTTCAGCCTTTTACCCAGAATTCACAAGATCTGTAACACATAGATACAGACATCTCTTTACCACATAAAACACATAAGTCTTACTAAGGCTAACAACTCTAAAGAGCTCAAACCCTCAAATGTTGCCCCCAAACTCGTACTCAAGTCAAGACTACAGGATAGTCAGTCCTCATTCACTCCCTATCTAGTGGTTAACAAAATACAGGTTACTGGATACTCGACAGCATCCAAAACTCTCAAAATGGCCAAACAGCAGAAGTATCCGGATACCACAAGTTACCCGGACAACATGACTTTTCCGGACAACATGACTTTTCCGGACAACATGACTTTTCCGGACAACTATAGAAAAGAGAGATTTTCCCGGATAGAGGACTCGTCCGGACACCGACTAAGAACTACCCGGATACCATCAAAGAACTACCCGGAAACCTTCAACAAAATTACCCGGACACCACCAACAGTGCTATCCGGACACCTTCAACGTATCCGGACACCACTGTCGGTTTACCCAAAATTCACCCAGAAATCCGACTGAAATCGACCCTAGACCAGATGTGATGATTCCAATCCGATAGATACTTCCTACTAACCATTATAAACATAAATAGTACTAGAAACATACCTTAATCAGTTCCAATAACTCCAACTTGAGCCTTTACCCTTCTTTCTCCTTTCTTTCTTCTTCTTTTTGCTCCCAACACACACACACACCTAAAACTGAGTTTGATATTTTATGAAATATCTAACTCCTAATTCAGATATTAATAACCAATTTTACTACTTCATCCCCTATACTTTTCATTGCTAAACTAAATACCCCTAAACTTATAAATTCCTCTCATTTTACCCCAAACATCAAATATAGAGATAAATAATTTAACGACAAGAGGATTTAACTAACAAACTTACCCGGGGTATTACATCATCTCCCCCTTAAGAGAATTCTGTCCCGGAATTCGGTTAGTAAAAAAGGTGAGTGTATTTGGTTCTCATTTCCGATTCGGATTCCCACGTGGCATCCTGACCTCTATGATGCCTCCACTGAACCTTCACTTGCCTGATCTCCTTATTCCGCAGCACTTTGACTTTATGATCAACTATTGCTTCCGGTTCTTCCACATAATTCAGTCTTTCGTCGACTTGTATCTCTGGTAGGGAGACTGCCTGATCTTGAGTAACTAAACACTTTCGGAAGTTTGATACGTGAAATGCATTATGAATTCTGCTCAACTCTGGTGGAAGATCTAATCTGTAAGCTACCTCTCCGATCCTTTCAGTGATTGCAAATGGTCCAATATACCTTGGGCTAAGCTTACCCTGTCGACCGAATCTGATGACCCCTTTCCACGGCGAAACCTTTAACATTACGTAATCCCCAACTTGAAATTCCAACGGCTTTCGACGGCGATCAGCGTAACTCTTCTGTCTATCTTGAGCCACTTTCAATCTTTCTCGGATCTGTGTAACCTTATCGGCGGTTAACTGGACTATTTCCGGCCCCGCTAACTGTTTCTCTCCCACTTCGTTCCAACACAGAGGCGTTCGACATTTCCTACCATACAGTACTTCAAACGGTGCCGCTTGTATGCTGGAATGATAACTGTTGTTGTAAGCGAATTCGATTAACGGCAAATGCTTATCCCACGATCCCCCAAAATCCACAATACAAGCCCGGAGCATATCTTCTAAGGTCTGAATTGTTCGTTCACTCTGTCCATCTGTTTGAGGATGATACGTCGTACTTAACTTTATCTGAGTCCCCATTTCCCTTTGAAAGCTTCTCCAAAATCTTGAAGTAAAACGACTATCACGATCAGAAATGATCGAGATTGGAACTCCATGTCGAGTTACTATTTCATTAATGTATAACTTAGCTAATCGCTCCAATGAATCGGTTTCCTTTATTGGTAGGAAGTGAGCAGACTTTGACAACCTGTCGACGATCACCCAAATAGAATCGAATCCCTTCGGAGTTCTTGGTAGCTTTGTGATAAAGTCCGTGGTAATCTGCTCCCACTTCCACATAGGTATTTCTAGTCGTTGTAGTTGACCAAATGGCTTTTGATGTTCGATCTTTACCTTCTTACAAGTATCACACCGTTCTACATACTGAGCAATCCCTCTTTTTATCCCCGGCCACCAATAGAATTGCTTTAGGTCTTTATACATCTTGTTTGTACATGGGTGAATAGAGAAACGGGATTGATGAGCTTCTTGTAAAACACGATCACGTAACTCACCCAAACGAGGTACCCACACTCTGTTTCCCAGACACAATAACCCTCGATCATCTTTTACTAGCAATGCTGACATCCCCGCTAACCGTTCTGATTTCAGATGTTCATCCTGATAAGCCTCCACTTGACACTTCTGCAATTCGTCAAATATGTTGGGTAGGAGTTCAGTTCGTATTGAAATAACTTTTATTGTTCCACTCCTTTCTTGACGACTGAGCGCATCTGCCACTACATTCGCCTTTCCCGGGTGATAAAGGATTTCACAGTCGTAATCATTCAGCAATTCCAACCATCTCCTTTGTCTCATATTTAGTTCCTTCTGATCAAAGAGATGTTGAAGACTCTTGTGGTCAGTATAAATCTGACATTTGGAACCATACAAATAATGTCTCCAAATCTTTAACGCGAAAACGACTGCAGCAAGCTCCATATCGTGCGTAGGATACTGCCGTTCATGATCCTTCAGTTGGCGAGAAGCATAAGCTATAACCTTTCCACGCTGCATAAGCACACAACCCAATCCCAATTTAGACGCATCACTGTAAACGACAAAGTCTTCAGAACCTTCAGGGAGGTGATAGAATTGGCGCGCTGCATAGTTTCTCTTTCAATATTCTGAATGCCTCGTCCTGTTCCGCTTTCCATTCAAACTTCAAATTCTTTCGGGTCAGCTTAGTCAAAGGCGTTGCGATACGAGAGAAGTCCTTTATGAATTTCCGATAGTAACCGGCTAAACCCAGAAAACTGCGTACCTCGGTTGCTGTCTTGGGCTGTTCCCACTTTTCAACTGCTTCTACTTTCATCGGATCGACTTGTATACCTTTCTCAGAAACCACGTGCCCCAGAAATTGTACTTTCCGTAACCAGAACTCACATTTTGAAAATTTTGCATACAACCTTTCCTTCTTCAGCAGCTCTAGAATCAAACGAAGATGTTGCGCGTGCTCTTCCTTGGATCGAGAATAGATAAGAATATCATCGATAAAAACAATTACAAATTTATCGAGATACGGCTTACATACCCGATTCATCAAATCCATAAAGGCAGCTGGAGCGTTCGTCAATCCAAATGGCATTACTAAAAATTCATGATGACCATACCTCGTTCGAAAGCAGTCTTTAACACGTCTTCTTCTTTCACCTTCAGCTGGTGATAACCGGACCTTAGATCAATCTTGGAGAAATAGCAAGCTCCAACTAACTGATCAAAGAGATCATCAATTCGGGGTAGCGGATACTTGTTCTTTATCGTGCGCTTATTCAATTCTCGGTAGTCAATACACATTCTCATCGACCCATCTTTCTTTTTCACAAATAACACCGGTGCTCCCCACGGCGAAGAACTAGGTCTGATGAAACCCTTATCGGATAGATCTTGTAGTTGTGCCATCATCTCTTTCATCTCTGGAGGTGCCAAACGGTACGGTGCACGGGCTACAGGAGTGGCTCCAGGAATTAAGTCTATACCGAACTCGACTTGTCTAACAGGCGGAAGACTGTTCAAGTCTTCAGGGAATACTTCAGGGAATTCACTAACGATAGGAATATCTTCCATCCTATTCTTTTCTGGCTTAATATCTATCACGTAAGCCAAGTAACTCTGACAACCCTTATTCACACACTTACGTGCCTTTACTAGTGATATAAGACAGGACTGATGATTCCTACGATCACCATAAATCACTACCGGTCCTTTCTCAGGCAATACAACATTTATTATCTTCTTGTCACACACTATATTAGCCTGATTCTCAGCCAACCAGTCCATTCCCACTACTACATCAAATTCTATCAAAGTTATAGGAAACAATTGTATAGGCACTCCACACCCCTCTATATTAATCACACAGCCATCAAATACTTCACTAACCGACACTTGGTTGTCATTTGCTGTATCTACTAATAGAGAATGATCTAACAATTTAGGTTTCAAACACAAACAAGCAGCAAATGCAGGAGACACAAACGATCGGTTTGCACCGGAATCAAATAACACCTTAGCACGTGTAGAGTTTATCAAAAATGTACCTGTGACCACATATGGAGTTTCCTCCGCTTCCTTCTCAGTCATCTGAAATGCGCGACCTCTGGTTACTGGCGGTTCCAGTCTTGGCACTACCGGTTTAACATTTGCTGGCCTGCCTGATGACCCACCTTGCTGCATCCTCCCTCGCGGACAGTTTGACTGGAAATGATCCGGAGAATTGCATAAGAAACATAGCCGCGTTACCTTACAATCCTTAATGACGTGCCCAGTCTTCCCACACTTATAACATGCTCGCAAATCACCTTGGCAGTTTCCTTGATGGACACGGTTGCACTTCGGACATGGTCTTTCCGCTGGTCGAAACGGCGGAAGGTTATCATACCTCTGAAATCGGGACCTCTTCGGATCATATTGTGGTCCTTCCCACTTTCTCTTTCCGATACTCTTATCTCCCGTATCCCTTCTCATATCTCGTTCAACATTTTCCGCTGCATCAACTGCAGCTGAAAAGGTATCGGGTCCCTTTGCAGTCACTAACCTTCTAATCTCTGAGTTCAACCCAAAGATAAACCTTTCTATCTTCATCGCTTCTGTAGCGACATAGTATTCTGCAAATCGAGATTTTTCCAGAAAGCTAGCAGTATAATCTCGAACGGATAAGCTTCCTTGTTGCAAATTCATGAATTCTCCTTCCAGTTGTTTGACGGCTGCTTGAGGACAAAATGCGTTCCTGTAGACTATCACAAATTCTTCCCAAGATAGGGTAGAATAAACATCGGGTCCTTTTGAATGAATAAACGATTCCCACCAATACAACGCATCTCCTTTCAACATGGCTGCCCCGTACAATACTCTATCTTCGTCCGCACACTTACTCGTTTTAAAAATGGCTTCAATCTCCTTCATCCACCTCATTGCTTTCACCGGATCCCGATCCCCTGAGAATGTCGGAGGCTTGCAGCTAAGAAACATTTTGTAATCACATTTTCTCATTACCGGTAAGGCCGTTGGGGTAATTGGCATCTCCTCTTCAAGAGTAGGGTCTGGTCTTTCTGTTTCAGTATTATGAGCTTGGTTGAGCATAGCTTGAATATTGTCTTGTAATCTCCCCATTTCTGTCATTAAATCAGCTCTGGTAATGAAATCCGTACTATTTTGTTGAGTTCTACCTCCGGTTCTACCTCCAGCTCCACCTCGAAGCCTACCTCCAGTTCTGCCCCTGTTCTGCCTCCCCTGTCCCCTGTTCCTACTGGCGGATTAGTTCTGTTTGGATTTCTTCCTCCTCCTCGATTCGAATTTCTTGTACCACTTGCCATTCTGTAGATTTAAACAAGATTAATATACACATAAGCACATACCCCATATAACAAGGTATTCCAGTTCAAACATGTACCTGTAAGATCACGATTACACTGGCCAGGTGTAATATGAAATTACCTTACATGATGTTCCTTCTACCTTTTATACTTCATCATCCCAAGGTTCTATAATGATAGGGACATCCTACTTCACATGCAGTTTAAGTCTAGGTACAGATACCAATACCTAAATCCCTTAAACTAAGGCTCTGATACCATTTGTAACATCCCTTATCCCATATACACGACATATTACACAATATAACACAATTAGATATAACAAACAAACTTCACTTTACATGTACGGTCCGGTAGTCTTTTACAAATAGAAAGAAAACATTTGAAATACAATCCTTGTGCTATTTGCATCCATAACACTTAACATTCCATTACAACTACTAAATAAGTCAAAAGCTTCGTCTTATAGTCTTCCTTACTAGCCATCCATCTCATACTCTACTTACTTGCCCTTACTTGATCCGCCACCTGGAATACATATTTTTAAAACAAAATGAGGGTTAGACCTGTTGGTCTAAGTGAGAAACCCCTGTTAGTTTAAAAAAAACCATTTATATAAACTTCATTCATATAAATCACGCCACATAATTACATATATCCAATTAAGCTCACACATCGTGTACTTTTCCTTCTCATTTCCTCCTGGCCATATTAGTGGTAGCAAGCCAACTAATAATATACAACGCTGTACAACATCTACAGCCAAACAACGCTATACAAGTTCTATAGCCAATCACACCGGTCTTAAACCCGGCCAACGTATTATAACACGTTTATAATACACATGTAAATACAATATCTCACTATATTGTAATTCACATATACCATACTTATAAATACATAATCACTAATTATCACATTCACAAACCATACGTATGTATTCCAGTTGAAATTACTTTTAAAGTAAAACTCACCTGATTGCTTAATAACACGTTTCCAAGTCTTCTTAACCGGTTCAGCCTTTTACCCAGAATTCACAAGATCTGTAACACATAGATACAGACATCTCTTTACCACATAAAACACATAAGTCTTACTAAGGCTAACAACTCTAAAGAGCTCAAACCCTCAAATGTTGCCCCTAAACTCGTACTCAAGTCAAGACTACAGGATAGTCAGTCCTCATTCACTCCCTATCTAGTGGTTAACAAAATACAGGTTACTGGATACTCGACAGCATCCAAAACTCTCAAAATGGCCAAACAGCAGAAGTATCCGGATACCACAAGTTACCCGGACAACATGACTTTTCCGGACAACATGACTTTTCCGGACAACATGACTTTTCCGGACAACTATAGAAAAGAGAGATTTTCCCGGATAGAGGACTCGTCCGGACACCGACTAAGAACTACCCGGATACCATCAAAGAACTACCCGGAAACCTTCAACAAAATTACCCGGACACCACCAACAGTGCTATCCGGACACCTTCAACGTATCCGGACACCACTGTCGGTTTACCCAAAATTCACCCAAAAATCCGACTGAAATCGACCCTAGACCAGATGTGATGATTCCAATCCGATAGATACTTCCTACTAACCATTATAAACATAAATAGTACTAGAAACATACCTTAATCAGTTCCAATAACTCCAACTTGAGCCTTTACCCTTCTTTCTCCTTTCTTTCTTCTTCTTTTTGCTCCCAACACACACACACACCTAAAACTGAGTTTGATATTTTATGAAATATCTAACTCCTAATTCAGATATTAATAACCAATTTTACTACTTCAGCCCCTATACTTTTCATTGCTAAACTAAATACCCCTAAACTTATAAATTCCTCTCATTTTACCCCAAACATCAAATATAGAGATAAATAATTTAACGACAAGAGGATTTAACTAACAAACTTACCCGGGGTATTACATCATCTCCCCCTTAAGAGAATTCCGTCCCGGAATTCGGTTAGGCAAAAAGGTGAGTGTATTTGGTTCTCATTTCCGATTCGGATTCCCACGTGGCATCCTGACCTCTATGATGCCTCCACTGAACCTTCACTTGCCTGATCTCCTTATTCCGCAGCACTTTGACTTTATGATCAACTATTGCTTCCGGTTCTTCCACATAATTCAGTCTTTCGTCGACTTGTATCTCTGGTAGGGAGACTGCCTGATCTTGAGTAACTAAACACTTTCGGAAGTTTGATACGTGAAATGCATTATGAATTCTGCTCAACTCTGGTGGAAGATCTAATCTGTAAGCTACCTCTCCGATCCTTTCAGTGATTGCAAATGGTCCAATATACCTTGGGCTAAGCTTACCCTGTCGACCGAATCTGATGACCCCTTTCCACGGCGAAACCTTTAACATTACGTAATCCCCAACTTGAAATTCCAACGGCTTTCGACGGCGATCAGCGTAACTCTTCTGTCTATCTTGAGCCACTTTCAATCTTTCTCGGATCTGTGTAACCTTATCGGCGGTTAACTGGACTATTTCCGGCCCCGCTAACTGTTTCTCTCCCACTTCGTTCCAACACAGAGGCGTTCGACATTTCCTACCATACAGTACTTCAAACGGTGCCGCTTGTATGCTGGAATGATAACTGTTGTTGTAAGCGAATTCGATTAACGGCAAATGCTTATCCCACGATCCCCCAAAATCCACAATACAAGCCCGGAGCATATCTTCTAAGGTCTGAATTGTTCGTTCACTCTGTCCATCTGTTTGAGGATGATACGCCGTACTTAACTTTATCTGAGTCCCCATTTCCCTTTGAAAGCTTCTCCAAAATCTTGAAGTAAAACGACTATCACGATCAGAAATGATCGAGATTGGAACTCCATGTCGAGTTACTATTTCATTAATGTATAACTTAGCTAATCGCTCCAATGAATCGGTTTCCTTTATTGGTAGGAAGTGAGCAGACTTTGACAACCTGTCGACGATCACCCAAATAGAATCGAATCCCTTCGGAGTTCTTGGTAGCTTTGTGATAAAGTCCGTGGTAATCTGCTCCCACTTCCACATAGGTATTTCTAGTCGTTGTAGTTGACCAAATGGCTTTTGATGTTCGATCTTTACCTTCTTACAAGTATCACACCGTTCTACATACTGAGCAATCCCTCTTTTTATCCCCGGCCACCAATAGAATTGCTTTAGGTCTTTATACATCTTGTTTGTACATGGGTGAATAGAGAAACGGGATTGATGAGCTTCTTGTAAAACACGATCACGTAACTCACCCAAACGAGGTACCCACACTCTGTTTCCCAGACACAATAACCCTCGATCATCTTTTACTAGCAATGCTGACATCCCCGCTAACCGTTCTGATTTCAGATGTTCATCCTGATAAGCCTCCACTTGACACTTCTGCAATTCGTCAAATATGTTGGGTAGGAGTTCAGTTCGTATTGAAATAACTTTTATTGTTCCACTCCTTTCTTGACGACTGAGCGCATCTGCCACTACATTCGCCTTTCCCGGGTGATAAAGGATTTCACAGTCGTAATCATTCAGCAATTCCAACCATCTCCTTTGTCTCATATTTAGTTCCTTCTGATCAAAGAGATGTTGAAGACTCTTGTGGTCAGTATAAATCTGACATTTGGAACCATACAAATAATGTCTCCAAATCTTTAACGCGAAAACGACTGCAGCAAGCTCCATATCGTGCGTAGGATACTGCCGTTCATGATCCTTCAGTTGGCGAGAAGCATAAGCTATAACCTTTCCACGCTGCATAAGCACACAACCCAACAAAACTAATGTTGGATTTTATTTCATTGTTTATAATTAATTTTAGTCGTATGTGTAGTTTACTTAATCAAATCCACCCCCCCTCTTTTTACGTAACGTGTAGAAGTAAAATAATTGTCACGACCAATCCCTGTGGAATCGACCTGACTTACCACTATTACAATTTTATATTGTAATTTGGGACAGTTAGAAAATAACAACTTATTATTTGACGGTCTCGACGCCCGTCAGTGAACCAGGTTATAGATCAACCCATCAACTCAATAGCAAGTTCAACGACCTCAATAAAAGAGTTAATTCGTTTGGCGGCATCTACAACAACTTGCTCAATAATAGATCAAGCGGGATGAGTGAGGCCGATATATCCCGAACGGCACACGAACGGTATCTAGCACGCCATAAAGTTGCTTTCACTCACGAACAAGCTTGGGACGTCCTAAAAAAATGTCCAAAATGGGGAGCCGTTCCAACGATGACGACAACTTCATCGCGGGGTTCAAAACGTACCCAACCTTCCGATGATGACGATGACGAGCAAATTCAACGACCCATCGGGAGAAACAAGGCAAAAAAATCATCAACGAGTAATACGTCCGGGGCGAATACGGACGAAAGTGTTACTCAGTTGTTGACGACGTTCAACGACAAGATTGATGATACAATGGAATACAAAATGAAAAAACTCGATCTCGAAATCGAACGCTCAAAACTCGAACGACATAGGTTGGATCAAGAACGCGAAATCGAACGCGCAAACCGATTTGATAAAAACTTCGAGTTTTTCATGGCCCCACATGATCACCTTACGGGAAAAGCTTTGAGGGTTACTTTAGCGAGAAAAGAGCAAATTCAAAAATTTCATGATTGGTAGTGTTTTGTATTTTGTATTTTTATTTTTAATGAATGGTATGAATTTTTATTTTTATTATTTATCTTATTTTTATTTATTAAAAAATATATAAATATTTTTATTTTGTTAAATAATTAAATGTATAAATAAAAGAATTAAAATAAATGAGGTGGCAAAAGGGTTTGAGGGAATGGGGTACGGGTGTTTAGGGATTGTTAGGGATGGAGTGAGGGATTGATGTGGCGCTGATGTGGCGCTGATGTGGAGCTGGAATATTTGAAAGATTCCTTCATGGGGTACTGATGGCCTTAGTGACCGAATGTTACTTCCCCATAGCAACCAAAAGATTTGATTTTTCTTTTATTTTCTTACTAAAAGCATCAATTAAGGTTATTTCTCCATATATATAAAAAAACAGCCGGTCCGGTTAAGATTGTAGAACTCATATCAGTTATAGTTTCCACCGTAAGGATTGATGAAAAGCCAACCATGGAGAGACCAAGGCTTTGTCGGAACCATTCGGACCAACCCATAGGGACGGACCTCAAGAGGTGCCAATCGTGGCACGTGCTACCGCATTGTTTTTATGTCGTAAGATAAAAAGACTTAGTTTTGTGAAAGGTGTAACTGTATCGTTTTAGAAGGTGCAACCGTATCATTTTAGAAGTGCAACTGTATCTCATAATCAACCAAAAAACTAAAAAAAAAAAACTCTTGAAATCAACAACAAAAAAGTAACTCTTGAAATCAAACAAAAAACCCGAAAGTCTCTCGAAATTGATTAAAAAAAACTTAAAAGTCCATTGAAATCAAGTTAAAAATCCTTCGAAACGGTGGAATTAGGCTAAAAACACATCGACCGATATTAAACGTTACACGTCGATAAAAACCGTATGAAAAAGTTCATGGGTCCATCCTTGCGAACCCATGAGAACGAATCCAAAGACCAATTAAGACCATATTGAAAAATTAAGTGATATAAAGAAGACCAATTTGATTCCAAAACTTTAAGACCCTACTTTCTAGTGTAACATACGGAATACGTTTGATTTGGTTTAATAAATAACAACACTAGGATTTTGAAGATGAATGTCCATAAAATTCGGTTATTAGAGATGTTGAATATTGAAGCTTTAGTGACAAAGATCAAGATTATACATTTCTGTTTCCTTGAATACATTTTTTATTTAAATTGTTGCACACTTGAACATAGCTCTATTTCTTCTGATGCATGTTTATTTAGATTAGATTAGATTAGATTAGTTGTAGACCTATATGGATTTCTAATTCCCTTTCGGGTTGATTTGTAATTCTTTGAATATAGTTTATGTATCTCTTATTATAGTGCTTTGATCATATATTTGTTTGATTCCAATCTATACTAATATGTAGTTTTCTTTAAAATCCTTGGAGTCTATGTTCTATTTTGATTCATCATACTCCTTCAGTCCTTGGATTTCATATAAATCACGACATGTATCACCTTTAATGATTGACTAAACTCGTGTTATTTTTCATAGGTTGTCAGTTTGAGTCTTCTCAAGATCACTCAAAAAAAATTTGATTGTTATCTGCATAAATTGACTTGGAAACCTTGCTTACCAAAAGAACACTCATGCCATTTAAACATTTTTAGTTTTTAATTTCTAGTTTGTCCACCTGGTTTATATTTGTAGCGATTAGTCCGAAGTTATCATGTTTGTCTTGACAAAAATTCATTTGATCCGTATATTTCCTAACTCATTAATATATAAAAGAAATATTATATTTTTCCCCATAAATCAATTTACATACTGGAATTAAGTTGTTTCAAAATAATATATTTGGAAAAATTTTGTTTTTACATTTCATAATGTATACGGGTTTTAATTACATATCTTTTGTGTAATTACATAAAAACAACTATTTTCTTAATAAATGACACATCGACATCTATATACATATCGCATCTTAAGATAAAGATATATTAAATTCGCTTTATTTGGTTTGATTTATGGTAGTGTTTTTTTTCTTTATTAAAATATGATTATTGATTAAAAAAGAAAACCTTTACATTTTATTTTAATAAATATATTAGGAACACAAGTGTTTTGTATTTTGACAATTGATAATCACAAATTTAATAGGATATTAAATAATTTTGTGTTTAATTAATTGGTTTGATATGGTGAGGTGAAGTATTTGGGACTTCCATTTTCATGTTTCACATAAATACAATCTTCAACATCTATATTATAATATCAAAGAGCTTGTAGCCCAGTGGCCGGTAACATCCCGGGGGTAAGGGGTGAAAGCCTTACTACCCGGGTTCGAATCCCGTGGTGATCAACTCTGCGATATCTAGATCATGGCCTGCCACTTAGTGGTACCTTTAATTGGGCCGGGTCGTGGTCGACGGGGATTAGTCGGTGGCACCCTTAAGTGGGAGTGGGAGCCCGGATACCCCGAAAACGTGTGTGTGGGTTAGTTTGCCGTTTAAAAAAACATCTATATTATAATATTTTTCTAGAAATAAAATATTCAATATTAAATTATTTAGAAAGAAGAAAGGTGATGCTGATGCATCCACAACACATTCATAGGCTGGAACTTCAATGTCGCACATAATTCCTAGGCGCAAACGGCCATTGGATGGATCCAGTAGGCAAGCAGCTCGGGACCTGTATGACAAACAGAGCAAGAAGAGTAGACTGATAGACAAGGGATTTGAAAAAGCTAGTGTAGAGGAATTCGAGTTCATAGGCAACATCATCAACAGTCGGGGTTGGGAAAAGTTGTGCGAGGTAAAAAAATCATACAACCTCACTCTCATTAAGGAGTTCTATGCTGAATTTCCTTTTTGCACACCACCTATGATCACAATAAGAGGAGTGGGCATTCAAATCAGTGCTGAGGCCATCAACAACATGTTGGGCCTCACTTCACTACCCACCAATGATTATGACACTTTCACTAAGACAGCCACACAGAAAGAACTAGATGACATGATAAAAGTTGTGGGAAAACCTAGTTCTAAGTGGGAACATCATGCCAACTACAAGCTTAGGAATTTTAAGGCTGTAAATCTATTGCCTGATGCCAATGTGTGGATGAATTTCATAAAAAGCTCCCTCTGGCCCACTACACATGATAGTACCTTAAGCTGTGAAAAAATCATCCTTTTATACTGTCTTATGAGTGAAAGAACACTAGATGTGGGGAAAATCATCTTTGACAGGATTGTGTACTGTGGGAAAAGAAACCAGGGTAAGTTCTTCTTTCCTGGTCTACTTTCCAACTTTCTAACTGCTGCTGGAATCCCTCAGTATGAGGAAGATATTGTTCAATCTGAAGGAGAGGATAAGTGGGCCTTGGATCTGAAAAGTGTAATCAGGTTAAGACAAGGGAAATCTAGCAGGGATGATATGGTGGGGATGATGCAGGATATTCTGTCCCAAAACAGCAGTATCATCGATACTTTGGCACAGCAGGATATAGCTTTTGATAACAAATGGAAGGAGGTGAAAGAGGAAATTCAGATCGGGTTAAAGGCTGTTCAAAAAGGGTCTGGAGCAAGAGTTGGGGCACAAGTGAAAAAGATTCTGGCCAGATTGAACAAGGTGAGGACTGACAACAGAAAGCTGACCGTTGAGATTGAAAAGCTCAGAGATGAAAGGGACTGTTTGCTGAAGGAAAAGGAGCAGCATGTGGATGCTGCAGCATTGAAGAAAACAACAACAAAAAGGAAAACAAGGGGTGCTGCAGCGGTGAAAGGTGCATCAAAGGAAACACAGCCTACTCTGAAAGAGTAGGACAGGTTCAAATCATCTTCCTTAGTCTCCATTGTTTCTGTTTTATTTTATTATTATTGAGTCTGGGATAATGTTATCACTTTTTAGGTTTATTTTATCTTGCAAGGCAACACATTAGTTATATTATGCTTTTTGATTTTATAGCCCTAATAATTCTTTGAAAACATGCGTTTGTCTAAAGTTGTGTGTTCATGTTAGAACTAGCCATTCTCTTTTTTGGGACACAATTTGATTCACACACCTTATACACATTTAGAAGATGATATAGGCCTTCTTTTCATATTCCACAAGCCACTTGTAGCCTATTATACACCAATGAACTTCAATGTTACAATGAGGACATTGTAAAGCCTAAATTTGAGGGTGGGAAGGTTACACCTGAAAAGCATGAAAAGATCACTCAAAAGAGCAAAGCTCTAATCTGATTCGCATGAGGAAAAGATACCAAAAATGCCCCATAGGGGCAAGGTACAAAAATGTCAACAAGAAAAGTGCACAAAGTGCCAAAATTTTTAAATGTTTGTTGAGAGAAAAGGCTTGTGAGAAAAGATATGCCATGAGAGACCCTAAAAAGCCCTATTGATTCTAAATGTAAGGTGTGTTTAAGTCTAACAAAGAAAAGATTGGAGCTAGCCTATGACACACACATACACTTTGGGTTAAAATGCATGATAAAGGATTTATGAAAGGCTATTTAGTTCATAAGGCATGATATACATGATGTGGGCACTTAATGCCATAATCTTGCAAGAAACTTCAAAAATTGAGTCATTTTCTTTTTAGGTCTTTTAGTTGTTTGGGGACAAACAACACTTTAAATTTGAGGGTGTGATATGCATTATTTATTTGATGCATATTACATCTTTTTCTTATCTTTTTAGTTAGGATTTGCTATTTTATCCCAACATTTGAGTCATTTTTCTTACTTATTTTTCCCTTTGTTTCATGGAGCTAAGAATTTGATTTACCTGTCTTTTACTGTTTTAGGAAGGCTAATTGCATTTGTTTATATAGTGCAGCCCATGTCAATGCTGCAGCATTGAAGACTGAAGATTAAAGAAATGAAGAATTGCCTTCTAGAAGACTTTTGGTGGCTGACTTTTGGCACCATTTCCAGCCATATTCTAGAAGATCTGAAGTCTATGTTGTTGTCTTTTGTAAAACTCTTTAAACTCAAAGGCATGTGGTGTAATAGTTAGTAATAGTAGAAGTACTTATGGAATAGTAAGTTAAATAGTGTAAGTTAGGCAACACCTCCTTCCCTTCTATTAGTATAAATAGGAGTGGTGTATGTGTATTTTGAGATAGACAATTGGTGTGGATCTGTTCTTACAATAGATCTGCAGAATTCTCATTAATCTTATGCAATTTTAAGTTCTTGTTCTTCATATTGTTCTTCATATTATTCTTCATCTTGTTCTTGATCTTCATAGCATTTATGAGTTGTTGCAGCATTGGTTTAGCATTGCTACAATAACTCATAATCTTTTATTTCCTTGCACTTTATATTCAAGTCATTTACATTTAAGTCTTTACTTTATGTATTTCATTTCTGTAATTTACATTTCCAGCAATTTATATTTTAGTATGAGTAGCTAAGTTTACATAGCTTGGGTGTGAGATAAAAGGGTGAGATTTTAAATATAACGAAAAGTGGACATCGTTTCTCAATAATGATGTTCACCATTTCATGTTAAGTTTTATAAAATATTTAGTTACTTCTAGATGGTTGATCACTTTAAAAGTGTTAAAGTGCCATGGTGTCAGGAATGAACCATTGATATGCACGTCAATCCAAATGACAAAGGAAGTATGCTCGGAAGAGATATTGATAAAGGAATTTATCGTCTCTGTCTTTTCTAGGTTGATTTTGCCCGATAAGTTGATCATCTATGTGGGTGGTAACAGTGTAGAGTGGGTGCCAGGAATGGACCGCTTAGAACACGTCAACTTAACTGATATGAGAATCAGCTCGGAAGAGTGATTTTAACAAAGGAATTTGTTTATCTGTATACTTGGAAGGCTTCACCTTGCTATTGATAGTTCTGACAACAATGCCAGGAATGGATTGATTGGCTGCTAGATCAGTAGTGAGTCGTTGAAAACCCGAGAGGGCAGCCTGAAAAGTAGATGGTGAACTTAAGTGTTGAAAAACGGATGCTGAAGCAAAGCTACAGCATTGGCCTGCTGGACTTTATATTTAAATCTCACCCCAACATCTTACACCCTTGCTATCCTTTATTAATTGTTATATAATCTGTGATAATTCCAAAAACCAACAAACAAATATTAATCTTCGACTTGATCCTTGGAAACCATTTCTTTTACTAGACTTTTAATACGCTTTTACTCCAATCTCTGTGGGAACGATACATGGTTCTTACCATATTATTACTTGAAAGACGACATTAGATTTTAATGTATACTTGCATTAAGGTTTAATTATTACACGTCTGTAGGTGTATTCAAAGCACTGTCAAGTTTTTGGCGCCGTTGTCGGGGATTGGCACGCTAAAAGTTTTTAAAAAGTATTTTAAAAGACTTAGTTTTTCTAACACCGTTCGAATCATACTTTGTGTGGTATATGCCACGAATCCAACGTGGGGAACTTTTTGAGTTAGATCCTGACATAGAAAGAACCTTTCATCTCAGACGGAGGTTACAAAGAGCTTCAAGTTCTATGGATCCTCCTGATATGGATGCACCACCCGGATTTGAGCGTAGACACCTACGACCTTTCGTTGTAGAACCACGACCCCCTGGCGTAGAAATACGACCACCACCTCTAGTGAACCAAATGAGACCACCAGACTTAGGAAATCCTAGAGCACCACCATTTTTTGGTAACCCACCAGTTTTCGGAAATCCGCCACGTTTTGGAAATCCACAAAATCAAGATTTTCAAGAACACCATATTAATAATGAAGATAATGATGAGGAAGAATCTCATGGTAACAATGACCAAAATGAACCATTAAATATCATTGATCTTGCAAACTCGAAAAATGGGAGAATCATGGACTATGCAATTCCTAATTTTGAGCAATTAAATTCAGGAATTGTAAAGCCTCATATGGATACAACACATTTTGAACCAAAACCCATTATGTTTCACATGTTGCAAGCCAATGGTCAATTTGCCGGATTCCCATCGGAAGATCCACACTCACATTTAAAATCTTTTAAAGAGATCACCGATGTTTTTCTGATTCCTGGAGTATCTTCTGATGCTCTAATACTCACACTGTTTCCTTTTTCGTTAAGGGATCGGGCGAAAATTTGGTTTAATTTATTGTCACCAGGTTCTATACCATCATGGGCTGACATGGCAGAAAAGTTTTTGAGAAAATATTTTCCACCTACCCGGAATGCTAAGTCCCGAAATGAAATTTGCATGTTCAAACAAATGGACGATGAAGCAATTCCCGACGCATGGGAAAGGTTTAAGGAATTATTAAGGAAATGCCCTCACCATGGCATTCCCTACTGTATTCAACTCGAGACGTTTTACACTGGACTTGATTCCAATGCAAAACAAATGCTCGACGCGACATCAGGAGGGGCCTTTACTTCCAACACCTATAACACCGGGTATGAAATTCTTGAAAAGATTTCCACAAACAATGGGCATTGGGCTGATCCAAGGGCACCAACTACAAAGAAAACTGCTGGAATGCATGATTTAGATGCTTACACCGCATTGACAGCTCAACTTGCTTCTATGACCAATATGCTTAAAAACATAACTACCGGTCAGGGAACACAGCCGACTGCCAATACTCCTACTCCAGTTGTTCTCTCTGTGCAATGTGTTTGTTGCAGTGGAGACCATTCTTATGAACACTGTCCTCAAAATTCTGAATCAGTTAACTATGTTCATAATAGAAATGGTCCTTACTCTAACAATTACAATGCTAGTTGGAAACAACATCCAAATTTTTCATGGACCAGCCCAAGTTTGAACCAGCCTGAGTATAAGCCACAGGGAAACTCCAATTTTCAAAACCAACATCATGCCAGCAGTTCTCAAAATTACCAAAACAACCAAAATCATCAGAATCATAATTTTCAAAACAACAAACCAACTTTTCAAAACAAATCCTCTTCACAAGCTGAACCTTCTTTGGAAGCAATGCTGAAAAGTTTTATTAACCAAACCAACACTTCCATAAGAAACCTTGAAACACAAGTTAGTCAACTTGCTCTTAGTCAAAACAACAGACCAACCGGGACTTTGCCAAGTAACACAGAAATCCCAAGGCACCCTGGTAAAGAGCATGTGAAAGCTGTGACACTTAGGAGTGGGAAAGACTTAGAGCCAAAAACCCCAATCCCAAAGGAAGACACAGTAGAAATTGAAGTCAACAAACCCAAAGATGTTGTCAAAGAAAACATAACAAAAGGTATCAATGATACAAATTTGAGGGTGGAGGAAGTCCACCCTAAAAGCTCAACACAAACAAAGAAAGCCGTTATTGAACCAATTCCTCCTTATGTTCCTTTTCCCCAAAGGTTAAAGAATAATAAGGAAAATTGCAATTCAAGAAATTTTTGGATGTGTTTAAACAATTGCATATCAACATACCCCTTGTTGAAGCAATCGAGCAGATGCCTAGTTATGCCAAATTTCTTAAAGACATTTTAAGCAAGAAAAAGAAGTTGACTGAATATGAAACTGTGGCCATGACTGAAGGGTGTAGTGCTCTCTTAACCAACAAAATTCCACCTAAACTCAAAGATCCAGGGAGTTTTACCATTCCCTGTTCCATAGGTGGGAAAGAAGTTGGAAAAGCCTTATGTGATTTGGGAGCAAGTGTCAATCTTATGCCTTTGTCTATTTTCAAGAGCTTAGGTATAGGAGAAGCTAGACCAACCACTGTCACACTCATCTTAGCTGACAAAACCATTGCCTATCCTAAGGGTAAAATTGAAGATGTCTTAGTTCAGGTTGACAAATTCATCTTTCCTGCTGACTTTATCATCTTAGATTTTGAGGCTGACCAAGATATTCCTATTCTATTAGGAAGACCTTTCTTAGCCACTGGAAGAACCTTGATAGATGTCCAAAAGGGAGAGTTGACCATGAGACTTCAAGACCAAAAAGTCACATTCAATGTCTTCAATTCCATGAAATACCCTGATGATATGGAAGAATGTTCTGGCCTAAGTGTGATTGAAAACCTGTGTAATGAAGAAGGAGTTAGGGAAATTAGTAGGTTGGAAGAAGAGGATGATGAGGAATATGATGATGATGAGAAGATTATAGATGAGACTGTTGCTAGGTTTGAATCTTTGGAGCCTAGTGAACAAAAGACTTCCACACCATCGCTCATTTCACCACCTGACCTGGAGTTGAAACAACTCACATCCCATTTAAAGTACGCTTTTCTAAAGGATGAGAACAAACTGCCTGTTATCATTTCATCCTCTTTAGAGTTGCATCAGGAAAAGAAGTTAGTGGATTTGTAGAAATTACACTCAAAAGCCATAGGATGGACCATTGCTGACCTTAGAGGGATTAGTCTCTCCATTTGTCAACATACGATCATCTTAGAAGACAAGAACTTCACATCCATTGAACCACAAAGAAGGCTAAACCCTGTCATGAAAGAAGTAGTGAAAAAGGAAGTGCTAAAATGGTTAGATGCGGGAATCATTTTTCCTATAGACAGTAGCTCTTGGGTTAGTCCTGTCCAATGTGTCCCTAAGAAGGGAGGTTTTACTGTAGTAGCCAATGAAAAGAATGAACTCATCCCAACTAGAGTAGTTTCAGGATGGAGAATTTGCATGGACTACCGTAAACTTAACACAGCTACACAAAAAGACCATTTTCCACTACCTTTTGTTGATCAAATGTTAGATAGGTTAGCCGGAAAAGAGTATTACTGCTTTTTAGATGGATACTCCGGGTACAATCAAATAGCCATTTCACCTGAGGATCAAGAAAAGACCACCTTCACTTGTCCCTATGGTACTTTTGCCTTTAGGAGAATGCCCTTTGGTCTCTGTAATGCTCCTGCAACTTTTCAAAGACGTATGATGTCCATATTTTCTGATATGCTTGAAGATTCCATTGAAATATTTATGGATGATTTTTCTGTATATGGCTCATCTTTTGATAATTGTTTGGAAAATTTGAAAAAGAGTCTTGAAAGGTGTGAAAAAATTGATTTAGTCCTAAACTGGGAAAAATGTCATTTCATGGTCAAAGAAGGGATAGTTCTTGGACACTTGATTTCAAAAAGGGGGGTTGAGGTAGACAAAGCCAAATTGGAAGTTATTGAAAAACTACCTGAACCAACCACTGTTAAAGGAATTAGAAGCTTTCTTAGTCATGCTGGATTTTACAGAAGGTTTATCAAAGACTTTTCAAGAATCTCAAAACCTTTGTGTTTACTTTTACAAAATGACCACAAATTTAATTTCAATAATGAATGTAGAAATGCATTCATTACTTTGAAGAAAGCTTTAATAACTGCTCCAGTGGTTGTGGCCCCAGATTGGGAGAAACCTTTTGAAATCATGTGTGATGCAAGTGACTGGCTGTAGGAGCTGTCTTAGGTCAAAGAAAGGAAAAAGTGTTTCATTCAATTTATTATGCAAGTAAGACTTTGAATGAAACACAACTCAATTACACAACAACAGAAAAAGAACTCTTGGCTGTAGTTTTTGCTTTTGAGAGGTTTAGATCATATTTAGTGGGAACAAAAGTCATTGTGCATACAGATCATGCTGCCATTAAATACTTAATCTCTAAAAAGGATGCCAAGCCTAGGTTGATTAGATGGGTTCTGTTGTTACAAGAGTTTGACCTAGAGATTGTGGATAGAAAAGGAGTAAACAATCAAGTGGCAGATCATTTGTCTAGGTTAGAGAACCTAGTGGAAAAGAAAGGGGAAGGAGAAATCATTGAAACCTTCCCGGATGAGAAAATCTTGATGCTGCAGCATTCCTCTAAAATCCCTTGGTTTGCTGACATTGCTAATTATTTAGCTTGTGGCATCAAACCTCCTGATTATACTGGTCATATGCTAAAAAAGTTTTTCCATGATGCTAAATTCTATCTCTGGGATGATCCCTTTTTGTTTAAACTTGGTACAGATCAAATTTTGAGAAGGTGTGTTCTAGAGAGTGATGTGGCAGAAATCATACACCATTGCCACACTTCAGCATATGGAGGTCACTTTGGAGGTCAAAGGACAGCAGCCAAAGTTTTGCAATATGGTTTCTATAGGCCAACTCTCTTCCAAGATTCTCACAATTTTTCCAAAAGATGCAATGAATGTCAAAGGACTGGTTCCATTTCTCAAAGAAATGAAATGCCTTTAAATGGAATCTTGGAAGTAGAATTGTTTGATGTGTGGGGAATTGATTTTATGGGACCTTTCCCACCATCCAACAATTGCCAATACATTCTAGTAGATGTTGATTATGTCTCAAAGTGGGTGGAGGCAATAGCTTGTGCTAACAGTGATGCAAAAACTGTAATCAAATTTCTTCAAAAACATATTTTTACAAGATTTGGTACCCCCAGAGCACTCATTAGTGATGAGGGTACCCATTTTGTAAATAAATTGTTGCAAGGAGTTCTTGAAAAATACAATGTTAGGCACAGGATAGCTACTGCATACCACCCACAGACCAATGGACTGGCTGAGCTGTCAAACAGGGAAATCAAGAGCATTTTAGAAAAAGTGGTAAAACCAACCAGGAAAGACTGGGCTTTTAAATTGGATGATGCTTTATGGGCATACAGAACTGCTTTCAAAACACCCATTGGTATGTCCCCATATAAGCTTGTTTTTGGAAAAGCCTGTCACTTGCCTTTGGAACTTGAGTATAAAGCATATTGGGCTATTAAAGAGCTAAATATGTCTTTAGATGAGGCTGGAAACAAAAGAAAGTTACAACTCTTTGAAATGGAAGAGCATAGGAACATGTCCTATGGAAATGCCAAGCTCTATAAAGAGAAAACAAAAAAATGGCATGACAAAAGAATCCAACCCAGAGAATTCAAAGAAGGACAACAGGTCCTTTTGTTCAATTCAAGGCTGAAACTGTTTCCAGGAAAACTCAAGAGTAGATGGTCTGGTCCTTTTACCATCCACAAAGTCTATCCCTTTGGGGCTATAGACTTGATAAACCCTGAAAATAACAACATCTTCAAGGTGAATGGCCAAAGAGTGAAAGTGTATCACAATGCTGTAGCATTCCCAGAGCATTGCTCTGTGGTGTTGGATACATTTTGAGAAAAACTTCATAAGAAGCCATGGACTCTTTCTAGTCCATAGATGTTTGTAAATATTCTTTAGTTTAAATTTCTAGCTTAAATTTTACTGTTTTGTAGGACTTTGCCTTCTTGTGCGAAAAAGAAGCATTGGATGCTGTAGCATCCTTTCAGCATCCAGGACCTGGCGGTGTAAAACAAAGTGAATTTCTGAGAAATCTGAAAGTGGGCCATGTTACTATGTCTGGAAAGGTGTCCAAGGAGGGAAAGGGTTGATTTCAGAGACATGCTAAAAAGAAGCCATCCCTAATGGTAACTTGTTAGTTGGTCTAAAGAGCATAGTTCCCTAAAAGGTAATGGTTGGTAGCTTTTCAACCAAAGACACCCTTGGGTGTACCTTCTTCCAGCTGTGGGTACCTAGGAAGATTTTTTTCTCTTAAAATAATGAGAGTTGTACAAAAAGCATGCTTCTAAAATCTTCTAAAAATCTTGCTTGTACAATTTTAGGAAAAAGAAAACAAAGTGATCCCATCCCTTTTCTACCCTAAGTCGTACCATAGTTAGTAAAAAGGGGTATGGGTTTTGTTTTTTTATGTCTTTAAAATCTTTCTCTGGCATGCTTATTTTTTTTATTCCTTTTTCTACCCTAAGCCGTACCTTAGTCTGTAAAAAGAGTGGGTTTTAAAAATTTTACTTTCTTTAAGAACCCCTTTCAACTTCTCATTTTTTTCACAGACCCACTTTTCTCTCTTTTCACAACCCATCGTCTTCAACCTCTTTTCTTTCCCTCTGTTTTCTTTTTCAAACAACCTGCAAGAATTTAGCACAATGGCTAGGGTAAAGAGACCTGCCATTCGTGATGATATAGTGAGAAGGAGTAATCGAAGGAGAGAAGCACCACAAGCACCACCGAACACCACCGAGGGTGTTACGTCGACCACCGTGGTCGAACCCCAACCATCGCAACCACCACCGAACGCCTCTGGGAGTGTTTCTTCGGCCACTCTGCTCGAAACACAATCCGAAATCGCCACTCCTTCCTCACCGAAAAACCCTAGTTTAACAACCCCTAACCCAAACATCCCTTTGGTGGAATCTGCTCAAAACAATCCTGTGGAGATGGAAACTCAGAATGAAACCCTTGTTTCTACACCTCTCAGCACTTCTGTGAGTACACCAAAAATAACCAAAACTTTGGTTAAGGGGAGTACCTCCAAAAAGGGTACTGTTGATGATCAAACTCACGCTAAAGAGCCTTCACAAATCCCTGATTTAAATGAAACTGCAGAAGAGGTATGCTCTGACTACTCCATTACATTAGCAGATTACCTTATGTCTGATGAGGAAAGTGAGTTAATTTTCAACTGTACACAAAATTTCACACAACCACCCCCATTTTTATGCTTGACTTGGCCTTTTGATAACTCACAGAGAGTTCCACCTGTTCAACCAAACACGGTTTTGGATGATCGAGAGTTGGAAGAACTAGATATAATGGAAAATGTGGCTGAAATTCTGAGAAGAATGAGTGCAAGTGTGGGACTAAACACTGATATTGTAGCATTAACGCAGCATCATGATCCTACCTCCAAAAAGAGACCAACCTCTGAATTTGTGCAGGAGACTAACCTTATAGGTACTGAACCACCGAAGAAGAAAGGAAAGCAAGTGAGACAGAAAACCATTGCTCAAAAAAAGCCTAGAAAGAAGAAAGGTGATGCTGATGCATCCACAACACATTCAAAGGCTGGAACTTCAATGTCGCACATAATTCCTAGGCGCAAACGGCCATTGGATGGATTCAGTAGGCAAGCAGCTCGGGACCTGTATGACAAACAGAGCAAGAAGAGTGGACTGATAGACAAGGGATTTGAAAAAGCTAGTGTAGAGGAATTCGAGTTCATAGGCAACATCATCAACAGTCGGGGTTGGGAAAAGTTGTGCGAGGTAAAAAAAATCATATAACCTCACTCTCATTAAGAAGTTCTATGCTGAATTTCCTTTTTGCACACCACCTATGATCACAATAAGAGGAGTGGGCATTCAAATCAGTGCTGAGGCCATCAACAACATGTTGGGCCTCACTTCACTACCCACCAATGATTATGACACTTTCACTAAGACAGCCACACAGAAAGAACTAGATGACATGATAAAAGTTGTGGGAAAACCTAGTTCTAAGTGGGAACATCATGCCAACTACAAGCTTAGGAATTTTAAGGCTGTAAATCTATTGCCTGATGCCAATGTGTGGATGAATTTCATAAAAAGCTCCCTCTGGCCCACTACACATGATAGTACCTTAAGCTGTGAAAAAATCATCCTTTTATACTGTCTTATGAGTGAAAGAACACTAGATGTGGGGAAAATCATCTTTGACAGGATTGTGTACTGTGGGAAAAGAAACCAGGGTAAGTTCTTCTTTCCTGGTCTACTTTCCAACTTTCTAACTGTTGCTGGAATCCCTCAGTATGAGGAAGATATTGTTCAATCTGAAGGAGAGGATAAGTGGGCATTGGATCTGAAAAGTGTAATCAGGTTAAGACAAGGGAAATCTAGCAGGGATGATATGGTGGGGATGATGCAGGATATTCTGTCCCAAAACAGCAGTATCATCGATACTTTGGCACAGCAGGATATAGCTTTTGATAACAAATGGAAGGAGGTGAAAGAGGAAATTCAGATCGGGTTAAAGGCTGTTCAAAAAGGGTCTGGAGCAAGAGTTGGGGCACAAGTGAAAAAGATTCTGGCCAGATTGAACAAGGTGAGGACTGACAACAGAAAGCTGGCCGTTGAGATTGAAAAGCTCAGAGATGAAAGGGACTGTTTGCTGAAGGAAAAGGAGCAGCATGTGGATGCTGCAGCATTGAAGAAAACAACAACAAAAAGGAAAACAAGGGGTGCTGCAGCGGTGAAAGGAGCATCAAAGGAAACACAGCCTACTCTGAAAGAGTAGGACAGGTTCAAATCATCTTCCTTAGTCTCCATTGTTTCTGTTTTATTTTATTATTATTGAGTCTGGGATAATGTTATCACTTTTTAGGTTTATTTTATCTTGCAAGGCAACACATTAGTTATATTATGCTTTTTGATTTTATAGCCCTAATAATTCTTTGAAAACATGCGTTTGTCTAAAGTTGTGTGTTCATGTTAGAACTAGCCATTCTCTTTTTTGGGACACAATTTGATTCACACACCTTATACACATTTAGAAGATGATATAGGCCTTCTTTTCATATTCCACAAGCCACTTGTAGCCTATTATACACCAATGAACTTCAATGTTACAATGAGGACATTGTAAAGCCTAAATTTGAGGGTGGGAAGGTTACACCTGAAAAGCATGAAAAGATCACTCAAAAGAGCAAAGCTCTAATCTGATTCGCATGAGGAAAAGATACCAAAAATGCCCCATAGGGGCAAGGTACAAAAATGTCAACAAGAAAAGTGCACAAAGTGCCAAAATTTTTAAATGTTTGTTGAGAGAAAAGGCTTGTGAGAAAAGATATGCCATGAGAGACCCTAAAAAGCCCTATTGATTCTAAATGTAAGGTGTGTTTGAGTCTAACAAAGAAAAGATTGGAGCTAGCCTATGACACACACACACACACACTTTGGGTTAAAATGCATGATAAAGGATTTATGAAAGGCTATTTAGTTCATAAGGCATGATATACATGATGTGGGCACTTAATGCCATAATCTTGCAAGAAACTTCAAAAATTGAGTCATTTTCTTTTTAGGTCTTTTAGTTGTTTGGGGACAAACAACACTTTAAATTTGAGGGTGTGATATGCATTATTTATTTGATGCATATTACATCTTTTTCTTATCTTTTTAGTTAGGATTTGCTATTTTATCCCAACATTTGAGTCATTTTTCTTACTTATTTTTTCCCTTTGTTTCATGGAGCTAAAAATTTGATTTACCTGTCTTTTACTGTTTTAGGAAGGCTAATTGCATTTGTTTATATAGTGCAGCCCATGTCAATGTTGCAGCATTGAAGACTGAAGATTAAAGAAATGAAGAATTGCCTTCTAGAAGACTTTTGGTGGCTGACTTTTGGCACCATTTCCAGCCATATTCTAGAAGATCTGAAGTCTATGTTGTTGTCTTTTGTAAAACTCTTTAAACTCAAAGGCATGTGGTGTAATAGTTAGTAATAGTAGAAGTACTTATGGAATAGTAAGTTAAATAGTGTAAGTTAGGCAACACCTCCTTCCCTTCTATTAGTATAAATAGGAGTGGTGTATGTGTATTTTGAGATAGACAATTGGTGTGGATCTGTTCTTACAATAGATCTGCAGAATTCTCATTAATCTTATGCAATTTTAAGTTCTTGTTCTTCATATTGTTCTTCATATTATTCTTCATCTTGTTCTTGATCTTCATAGCATTTATGAGTTGTTGCAGCATTGGTTTAGCATTGCTACAATAACTCATAATCTTTTATTTCCTTGCACTTTATATTCAAGTCATTTACATTTAAGTCTTTACTTTATGTATTTCATTTCTGTAATTTACATTTCCAGCAATTTATATTTTAGTATGAGTAGCTATGTTTACATAGCTTGGGTGTGAGATAAAAGGGTGAGATTTTAAATATAACGAAAAGTGGACATCGTTTCTCAATAATGATGTTCACCATTTCATGTTAAGTTTTATAAAATATTTAGTTACTTCTAGATGGTTGATCACTTTAAAAGTGTTAAAGTGCCATGGTGTCAGGAATGAACCATTGATATGCACGTCAATCCAAATGACAAAGGAAGTATGCTCGGAAGAGATATTGATAAAGGAATTTATCGTCTCTGTCTTTTCTAGGTTGATTTTGCCCGATAAGTTGATCATCTATGTGGGTGGTAACAGTGTAGAGTGGGTGCCAGGAATGGACCGCTTAGAACACGTCAACTTAACTGATATGGGAATCAGCTCGGAAGAGTGATTTTAACAAAGGAATTTGTTTATCCGTATACTTGGAAGGCTTCACCTTGCTATTGATAGTTCTGACAACAATGCCAGGAATGGATTGATTGGCTGCTAGATCAGTAGTGAGTCGTTGAAAACCCGAGAGGGCAACCTGAAAAGTAGATGGTGAACTTAAGTGTTGAAAAACGGATGCTGAAGCAAAGCTACAGCATTGGCCTGCTGGACTTTATATTTAAATCTCACCCCAACATCTTACACCCTTGCTATCCTTTATTAATTGTTATATAATCTGTGATAATTCCAAAAACCAACAAACAAATATTAATCTTCGACTTGATCCTTGGAAACCATTTCTTTTACTAGACTTTTAATACGCTTTTACTCCAATCTCTGTGGGAACGATACATGGTTCTTACCATATTATTACTTGAAAGACGACATTAGATATACTTGCATTAAGGTTTAATTATTACACGTCTGTAGGTGTATTCAAAGCACTGTCAATAATCTAACACATACAATAATCACAACTGAAAACATCAACAAATCCCTTACCAATTTGATGAAAATCTTGCTTTCTTCCCTTTTTTCCTCTTTTCCTGCTTCTCTCTATATCTCCCTCTATCTTATGCCGACTCACTCTTATAAAATGAGATAATAAATCCGATATTATCATATACCCATTTGCTTATTAACAAAACACTCCCTCATGTTTCATTAATTCCAAAAGTAACACCAAACTTTAATCTCTTGCATTTTTAACTCTAATGAATTATAAAACTTCTTATATACTTCAAGGTTACACCAAAATACAAATACATCCCAATTCTCATTAAAACACTATTACTGAAATTTCAGGATGTTACAATACTCCCCAACTTGAAAATGATTTCGTCCCCGAAATCAAGATCAAGTAAACAAATGAGGATACCTATCCTTCATACTATCTTCTGACTCTAAAGTCACATTAGCACCTCGATGGTATTTCCACTGTACTTTCAACATAGCTACTTCCTTACCATTACGCAACCTTCTAACCAATCTTTCCAAAATTGCCTCCGGTTCTTCCACACATCGACTCTTTTCATCCACCCTGACATCAGTAAGTGGAATCACATCTTCCTCTTCGGCTAAACACTTCCGAAGATAACAAACATGGAAAGTATTGTGGATTCCTTCTAATTCAGGTGGAAGATCCAACTGATAAGCCTGCAATCCTATCCTTTTAGTAATAGTGAAAGGTCCTAGAAAACGAGGACTTAACTTCCCACGTTTACCAAACCTTATCACACCTTTCCATGGGGATACCTTAAGCATCACGCGTTCCCCAACTTGGAATTCTTTCAGTCTCCTTTTCGGATCAGCATAACTCTTTTGTCGATCCTGAGCTGCTTTCATATGCTGCCGAATTTCTTTCACCTTATCGGCTGTTTGTTGTACCAATTCTGGACCAGCAAACTGTTTCTCTCCGGCTTCTAACCAACATACCGGAGTTCTACATTTACGACCATACAGAGCTTCGAAAGGTGCTCTTCCAATACTGGAATGGTAGCTATTGTTATACGCAAATTCTACTAACGGTAGATGCGTATCCCAATTACCTCCAAAATCCAATACAAAACACCTGAGCATATCTTCCAAAGTTTGAATGGTCCTTTCACTCTGTCCGTCAGTTTGCGGATGATAAGCAGTGCTCAAATTAACTTTCGTACCTAACTTTTCTTGTAGTGACTGCCAAAACCTTGAGGTAAACCGACTATCACGATCCGACACTATAGACACCGGTATACCATGTCTTGACACCACTTCATCAATATACAGCTTTGCCAATTTCTCTATTGGTGATGCTTCTTTCATAGCCAGAAAATGAGCACTCTTAGTCAAACGATCCACAATCACCCAAATAGCGTCGTTACCCTTTTGTGTCTTTGGTAACTTCGTCACGAAATCCATAGTGATCTTCTCCCATTTCCATTCTGGAATCTCCAAAGATTGGAAACTTCCATAAGGCTTCTGATGTTCAGCTTTCACTAAAGAACACGTTGTACACTTTTCCACTATTCGCGCCACATCTACCTTCATAGCTAGCCACCAATAGTGTAACTTCAAATCTCTATACATCTTAGTACTTCCAGGATGTATAGAATACTTAGATCTATGAGCATCTTCTAGAATCAACTCTCGATTTCCTCCAATTTTCGGTACCCAAACACGACCTTGAAACAACTTAATTCCACGGCCATCTTCAGTCAGTTGAAGATGTTGTTTGCTCATTACTTCATCTTTTAGATTCTCCTCTATTAAGGCTTCCGTTTGTGCCTCCTTTATCTTTTCCATCAAACTTGACGTCACGTCAATTCTGGCGTTAGTCGATTTCAAACATCCACTATACTCTTTTCTGCTTAAGGCATCAGCTACTACATTTGCTTTACCAGGATGGTAATGCAATTCACAGTCGTAATCCTTAAGTAACTCTAACCAGCGACGTTGTCTCATGTTCAACTCTTTCTGATCAAAGATATGTTTCAAGGTCTTGTGATCAGTATAAAGAGTACACTTCGTCCCATACAAATAATGCCTCCACAACTTCAAAGCAAAAACAACTGCTGCTAACTCTAAATCGTGCGTTGGATAGTTCTTCTCATGCTCCTTAAGTTGTCTTGACGCATAAGCAATTACCTTGCCTCGTTGCATCAATACACATCCCAAACCCATCTTGGAAGCATCACTGTAAACAACAAAATCTTCGGTTCCTTCTGGTAAGGCAAGAATAGGGGCTTCACACAACTTTTGACGTAAAGTTTTGAAAGCCGATTCTTGCTTTTCCGTCCAGACAAACTTCACATTCTTTCTAGTCAATAAAGTCAAAGTAGAAGCAATCTTCGAGAAGTCTTTAATAAATCTCCGATAATAACCCGCAAGACCTAAGAAACTTCTTATTTCAGACGCACTTTTTGGTGTCTCCCAATTCATCATAGCTTCTATCTTTGCTGGGTCTACCTTAACTCCTTCCGAAGTGATCACATGACCTAGGAATTGTACCTCTTTTAACCAGAATTCACATTTTGAGAACTTCGCGTACAACTTCTCTCTTCTTAACACTTCTAAAACTTCACGTAGATGATGTTCGTGATCTTCTTCAGTCTTAGAATAGACTAGTATGTCATCAATGAATACAATGACAAACTTGTCCAAAAATCGTCGACATACTCTATTCATCAGATCCATGAATATTGTCGGAGCATTTGTCAAACCAAATGGCATCACAAGAAATTCGTAATGCCCATACCTTGTTCTAAACGCTGTCTTAGGAATATCTTCATTTCTTACCTGTACCTGATGATACCCAGACCTTAAATCAATCTTAGAAAAACATCCCGCACCTTGGAGTTGATCGAACAGGTCATCAATCCTTGGAAGTGGATACTTGTTCTTAATAGTCACCTTATTCAACTCACGGTAATCTATACACATTCTCATAGTACCATCTTTCTTCTTAACAAACAACACCGGAGCTCCCCATGGCGAAGAACTCGGTCTAATAAAACCTTTATCTAACAACTCTTGAAGTTGAGTCATCATCTCTTTCATTTCGGCCGGCGCTAGACGATAAGGTGCTCGCGCAATTGGTGCCGATCCAGGAATGAGATCAATACGGAATTCTACCTGCCGTTCAGCTGGTAGACCAGGAAGATCATCAGGAAATACGTCTAGAAAATCACGTACCACTCTGATATCTTCCACTTGCTTCCTTTCTGACTTTACATCTAAAACATAAGCTAGATAGGATGAACATCCTTTCATTAAACATTTACGCGCCTTTGCAACAGAAATTAGCGGAACTTCTCCTTTTTGCTTTTCCCCAAAGATGAGTACACCATCTCTATTAGCCATTGGAATCCGGATTAATTTCTTTGCACAAAGTATCTCTGCCTGGTTGACTGTCAGCCAGTCCATACCCACGATCACATCAAATCCCCCAATTTCCATCAACAACAAGTCGATCGGAAATTTTGCCTCTTCTATCGAAATAAAACAACCATCAAGTCTTTCACGAACCAAAACCTGACCCCCATTAGCTACCTCAACTACTAAGGCATCTTCCAGAGTAATAACAGGCATAGCTAACTTGTGAAAGAACGACTTGGACACAAATGACAAATTTGCACCACAGTCGAACAAAATGCGTGCACGACAAGAATTAACAAGGAAAGTACCCGAGACGACATCTTTCGATTCTTTCGATTCTTTCGCTTCATCAGCGGTCATATGAAACGCCCGACCCGTTGGCTTTGGGATATTTTATTTCTTACTTTCATCTCCACTCTTTTTCAACCTTGGGCAATCCCGGCGGAAGTGACCCAATTGCTTACACTCATAACATGTAATTCCTTGTACCGGACAATTATTCATCATATGCCCACTTTTACCACACTTGAAACATTCCAAGGCTGTCACCCGACACGGCCTAAAATGTTTGCTTTTACATTTAGAACACCAGCTTGGTTCCCTGCGAGAGTCGTAACGAATATTCTTGCCAAACAACTTGGTTTTCTGAGAAGATTCCGAACGACCTTCCCATTTTATCTTTTCCCCCCACGTGTGCTTTCTCCTCTTTGTCTTTAGCGTACATCTCTTCTATTACTTTCGCTTCTTCAATTGTCTCCCTTAAAGTAGTAGCTTTCGAACTTCGGACCCTCATCATCATATCCGCCGGTAAACCCTTCAAATAAGCTTTAACTTTATCTTTTTCATTTGGAGCCACATGCCCCACCAGGTTCAGCTTCTCCATGAAGGATTATGTATACTTTCTCACAGTCATATTACCTTTCTTGAGGTTGTTGAACTCTTCCTCGATTCGATCCATTTCAGTTTCGTTACAGTACTCCTCCAGAATCTTTGCTTTGAACTGCTCCCAAGTCATAGCATTCAAAACAGAAGTTGATAGCACATTCCACCAAGATAACGCGTTACCGCGTAACATCTGTGATCCAAATCTAACTTTAGACTTTTCATCATAACACTCACAAGCTCGGAAAGCTTGTTCAATTTCCCTTAGCCAATTCATGCAAGCTATTGGACTATCTTCTCCTTTGAATTCCGGTGGTTTACAGCTCAAGAAGGTTTTGTAGGAGCAGTTTCTTTCAACCCTTCTTTCAGTCTCCGACCCTGGGTTGCCAGTTGGATTTATCACACTAGTATCAACTCTTGTTCGTCTTGGTTCCGTACTTCGATCATTAAACAATTTCATGAACATTTCTGCTTGTCTTCCCATGGTGGTGTTCATCATTTCAGCTTGTCTTTCCATTGATGCATTCATCAATCTGGTAACATTATCCATAATGCGTCCTTCCATACTTGCTTCCGATGGTGTTTGATCGACAGTACTGGTACCCACTCTGTGTACCGGATTACGCACTCCTCCTAAAGAAAGAAAATCTGGTGGCGTCTCATGAATTCCGCCTACTCCAGTTTGTCTATCTCCCGAATCGCCTAACCAATTCCTATTCATAGAAGAATTAGGAGATCTCGGCGGAGTATTTACCATTGTTCTGGATGAGCACAAAAGAATACCCATCAGTAATGGTTTATACATAACTAAACATACAAAAACGTACTTTACCGCTAATCAGTCACTGTAACAATTAGGAACAAGTATGCTTGTGTAACGATATATTCATAATAACAGTAGCTAATTTCACGTATTTACGTTGACTTTAAGACCATCCCGTCTTAGTATTTCTACCCATTCTCACGAATCATAACTTAATTCATCACAGCTTAAGTCTAAGTATCTCATCAGCATACTTAGTTCACTTAAACTATAGCTCCGATACCATAATGTAACACCCTAAAATCAGGGCTATTTTGAACCTCAAATTATAATACGTTATGATACAAGAAACTTCAACTTATATAAATATATTAAGAAAATTATCCATCAAGGGTATATTTACAATACAGGATCCTTCAAATAACCTATCAATCTAATCATGTCACTATAATTAGATTAACTAAGTTATCTAAGCAATCCATCAAAATCTCTTCTTGTTAATTGACACCTCTGCTATTCCAAAAACGCTCGTCCCACAACCCTTTACTTTCCCGAGCTGGTACCTGGTAAGAAAACATCATATGAAACTATTAGGCCAACGCCTAGTGAGAACATTTGTTTCAATAATAACATTTGCAAAATCAATGTAAACAAGTTACAACAAACCTGATTACTCATTTTCTTACCGCACGTGTAACTCTATTCCATTACACTATTTCATCCAATACCATGAATAAGACTGACCATAATTCTATCAGCATATCATGTCTCAGAGCCACACTACGAATCTTCAATGATTCTAGATTAATGCTCTTATCCAATAAATCGCAATTACACATGCCCATTTATCGGAAAGGAAGTAGAGATTACAAACACTTATGTCAATCCCATTTTCTTCCTTAGAAATTGGGAATAACGATTATTACCACACGCCTATTCCACAATTTCTACACACACACTGGAATAACGATTATTACCACACGCCTATTCCAGGTGATTACTAAACACACACAATGGAATAACGATTATTACCACACGCCTATTCCATGTGATTACCAAACACTAGTGCCTATGGATTCATTACACTTACCAAACACCTGCCTAGTATCAAGCTAGCACAGTCATCAACACTATCATACTACCCTTCGATCGTACGTATGTTCAAGCTAAACTAATTATGTCTTAATCACTAAATCACAACAATTCATGATTAACAGAATTAATAATTATCCAACTGCACAAAGTGTCCGGACAACCCAAAGTTTCCGGATAACCCATCTTATCCGGGCGTTTCCATTTTCCGGATACCATAATTTTCCCGGACAATCCCAACACCCGGACAACACATCTTTTCCGGTAAATTCCTACTTTTCCGGATAATATTCAAATCCGGACAACATCCGGACTCTTTAGTCATCCGGATTCTTTCAATAAAAATAAAACTTACCCGGTATCTATCGCATCCGGAAACATTCATTATCAGGGTGTCCGGATACGGCGATTCATCCGGACAACTCGCTCCTACAGCCTAAAATTCAATCTAACTTCTTGCCTGTTCGATTCAGCTCATTCCCAATACAACCACACAGTTCATAATCACTTTATACATCTATTTCAAGGTTCAATTTAACATAAAAACACTGATTTAAGCAAAGTACAAATGAACTCACCTTAGGTTTGCAAAACCCACTTTAATCCTCAATCTGATGCTTCAAATCTGACGTTACTGGTATGTAAATCAAATCCAAAATATAATTTCGTTCATAATCTAACACATACAATAATCACAACTGAAAACATCAACAAATCCCTTACCAATTTGATGAAAATCTTGTTTTCTTCCCTTTTTTCCTCTTTTCCTGCTTCTCTCTATATCTCCCTCTCTCTTATGCCGACTCACTCTTATAAAATGAGATAATAAATCAGATATTATCATATACCCATTTGCTTATTAACAAAAAACTCCCTCATGTTTCATTAATTCCAAAAGTAACACCAAACTTTAATCTCTTGCATTTTTAAGTCTAATGAATTATAAAACTTCTTATATACTTCAAGGTTACACCAAAATACAAATACATCCCAATTCTCATTAAAACACTATTACTGAAATTTCAGGATGTTACAGACACTAACGCGAGTTCCTCGTCTTTACTCCACATCTGTTTGGCGGCTCTATTTTCATATTGTTTGTTTTTTTCCTTTTCTCGTTGGTGTCGGGTTTGATGGTTCCGGGATAGATTGTTGTGTGTAGATGGATTGTGGTGTGTGCGGGCTAGAATGTTGGGTTTCCGGAACAATGTCGTCGTCGAGATCGATTGCGGGTGAAGGAAGATTGTAGTTGGCCGGAGTAAAACCTTGTTGAATCAAACCGGGACGTGTAAATTGGTAAGGAAATTGTTGGGGAAATTGTTGGAAAAATTGTTGCGGAAATTGTTGCGGAAATTGTGGCGGAAATTGCGGATGATAATCTTGTTGTGAAAACGCTTGGAAACCAAGCTCCGGGTCTTCTTGCGGTTGCGGTGTATCCGGTCGGTTACGACGGGATGTAGGTGTTTTGTTTGGATTCATGATGAAATTTGAGAGAATTTGAGAGATTTTGGTGTGAAAAAATAAGAGGTTTGGATTAATATATATAGTGTGATTAAATTTAAAAAAAAATAAAAAAAAATAAATATAAATATAGCCGTTGCTAGCCGTTGGAGTTTATTTATTTTCAAAATTTAAAAAAAAAATTTTAAAAACAAACAAATCCCTCAGGTTTCTCGGGTTTTCAAACCCGCATGCCAAGCCCGAGCCGGATGCCCGCCCACCCCGTACCGGAGCCCGCTTGAGCCCGCCCTACCCGCTCCCTAGCTCGAGCCCGAGCCCGAATGCATTACGGATGGCCTAACTAACTAACTGTAGCACAAACTTTCAAATGGCATAAGAGTGTGGAAATGCTTTAAAACCTTTACATTTTATTTTAATAAATATATTAGGAAGTAGGAACACAAGTGTTTTGTATTTTGACAATTGATAATCACAAATTTAATAGGATATTAAATAATTTTGTGTTTAATTAATTGGTTTGATATGGTGAGGTGAGGTGAAGTATTTGGGACTTCCATTTTCATGTTTCACATAAGAGTTGTGCATACCTACCAAAATAACTTAAATAAATACAATCTTCAACATCTATATTATAATATCAAAGAGCTTGTAGTTCAGTGGCCGGCAACATCCCGGGGGGTAAGGGGTGAAAGCCTTACTACCCGGGTTCGAATCCCGTGGTGATCAACTCTGCGATATCTAGATCATGGTCTGCCACTTAGTGGTACCTTTAATTGGGTCGGGCCGTGGTCGACGGTGATTAGTCGGGTGGCACCCTTAAGTGGGAGCCCGGATACCCCGAGAACGTGTGTGTGTGTTAGCTTGCCGTTCAAAAAAAACATCTATATTATAATATTTCTAGAAATAAAATATTCAATATTAAATTATTTAAAAAGTTACATCTACTTCCAATAACTACTCTACTTTATCAATTCCAGTATTAAATACATTATTAAAATATTATATAAATTCATCATTTCAATATCTATACTATCTTATAATACATTTAACCCCCAAGCTCTTAAAGACAAGTCTTAAAGCACATGATACAAGCTTTTAAAGCATGTTTACTTAAATTTTAGAGTGAGAAGTTGGTAATCATTTAAAATCCGTATCGCATCTTAGAAAAGCAAACTGACTATTCAGAATTTAGGTTTCCCATACACTCCTACCGGGTCCCCAAATTGAGTTATCCAATGCGACCCTTGAACCTCCGGTGATTCCTTCAAGATGACGCTTGAAGCTCTCCAACTGATTCCAGTATATATCCATTTGTCAATCCCCTTTCCTCGACCCCTTCGATCCTTATTCAAGAAATCGACGCATTCAAGTATTGATTTTCAGATCAAAATTGGTTTTCCACGACCCCTTTCCTCGACCCCTTGAAAGTAAGTATTGGTTTTCAATTTTCAGATCAAAATTTTAGGATAAAAAGCTTGGTTGAATACTTGAATACTTGAATACTTGAATTGGGTTTATCAAGATTATGCCCTCTAACTGTTTGATAAAATGACAAAGCCAGAAGAAGTTTGTGATGAGAAACCTAAAGAGGGTTCTATCAACAGAGGTGATTTAAGCGATCTAATTGTAATTAAAAAATGGTTTGATTTTCTAGAATCTTTATGATTTTAATGAAGATTAAATCGGTTTTTGTTCAGATGATGTTCTTGCTAGAGTTGCAACGGAGAAGAAAGATGCTACGGTAACGACTGAGGTAATGATCTACTTTCTTCTGCTTTCTGCTATCGATCTTCAACAGAGGTAACAATTTTGCTCTCTATTTTTATTTCATAAGTTTTATTTTTGGTTTTGATGCAAGCACACAATCTCGATTCGAAGTCTGTTCCATTGGTATGATTTTTATCCATCCTTTTGCTCTTCCATCAAGGTAACGATTCTTGGTTTTCTCTACTTTTAGTTTTAGTTGCTCCCTGTTCCATGGCTTTAGTTGCTTTTAGTTTTCTCTATTTTTAATTTTGTTGAATCCTTGCTATCGGAAGAGTTTTTATTCTTCTGTAAGTGTATCAAGAGGTGGAGATTCGCTTAGACCCCATTGCATCCATCGACTCCATCACTTGATTTGCACCAGGTTCTCTCATCTCGACCTAAAGGCATGTCGATGTCTGTGCTTTTTCTGTTTGGGTTTCAAGGGTAATTCAAGTGAGCTTTTTCTTTTCTTTTCACAACTGCTGCTTGATTTGGCTTCTCTAAGAGAAGCTACTTGTAGTAGCTGACGTTTAACAATCACCGGTGGAGATTCCATTCACATCCCCAATTCCCCATCCTTTCTTGACTTTTAATTCTTCTAGTGGAGGGTAGGCTACTATATCTTCTTCTTCTTCTTCTTCATCATCTAGTTAATAACTTTGTTATTATGGCAAAGGATTTTTTATTTCATACATTAAAAGGAAGAAGGAAATCCCTTTATATAGAAAGGGAATACAAAGAAGCCCTAATAAAGAGGGAATACAAAGAGAGAAAAAACGGAAGCAAATATATCATTGCCATTACTCCCCCTCAAGTTGGAGCGTGGAGATTGATAACGCCCAACTTGCCCAAAAAATCATGAAAGTTTTGAGCCCCTAAAGACTTGGTGAAAATGTCAGCAACTTGGGTCTTAGAGTCGATTTGCATAGGCAGGATTTCCTTTGATTCAACACGTTCTCTAACGAAATAACAGTCCATTTATACATGTTTTGTGCGCTCATGGAAAACTGGATTGTTGGCGATGTGTCTGGCAGCTTGGTTGTCACAGAAAAGTTGAGTGGGACCGGTACAAGGCATGCGAAGTTCATGTAACAACCATCTCATCCACAACACTTCGCTAACAGTAGATGCCATTGCTCTGTATTCGGCCTCAGCTGAAGAACGAGAAACAACATATTGTTTCTTGGATTTCCAGGAGATCGGGGAACCCCCTAATAATAATAGATACCCAGTTCGAGATCTTCTAGTCATAGGGCATCCCAGCCAGTCAGAATCACAGTAGGCCGTGAGATTATCCCCTCCTTCTTTATTAAGAAGGATTCCTTGTCCAGGAGTAGCCTTGAGGTACCTTAGAACTCGATTGGCTGCTTCAAGATGACTGTCACGTGGGTCACCGACAAATTGACTAAGAACATTTACGACATAAGTAATGTCTGGTCTTGTGGCCTAAAGATAAAGGAGTCTGCCGACAAGGCGTCTATATTGATTTGCATCAACTTTAGCTTCTCCATCTCGTCTGTCTAGTTTTAGATTCTGCTCCATGGGGAAAGATATAGGACGGCAACCGAGCATCCCTGCATCTTCCAAAATGTCTAAGGTGTATTTTCGTTGGCTTAGGACCATGTCATCCTTTGTTCGAGCAACTTCAATGCCAAGAAAAAACTTCAAAGGACCAAGGTCCTTTATGCTAAACTCTGTGTCGAGAAAGTTTTTAGTTTCTTGTATCTTTTGCATGTTATCACCGAGAATGATAACATCATCGACATAGATAAGAGCAGCAATGAAAGCATTTTTAGTGTCAAATAGAAACAAAGAATGGTCAGCCCTTGATTGTTTGAAACCAAGGGTTTTCAAGGAAGTGGTAAATTTTTTATACCAGTTTCTTGAGGCTTGTTTAAGCCCATAAAGGGACTTCTTTAATTTGCATACACGGGCATCATCTTTCATACCGAAACCTTGCGGAATCTTCATATAAACATCTTCACGAAGGTCTCCATGTAGGAAGGCATTATTCACATCTAATTGATGAATATGATACCCTCTTTTTACCGCCACAGCCAGAAGTGTTCTAACTGTAACAAGCTTTGCAACCGACGCAAAGGTGTCATGGTAGTCCACGCCTTCCATTTGTGTGAAACCTTTTGCGACTAAACGTGCCTTGTATCTTTCCACTTCTCCATTAGGTTTATATTTGATCTTATAAACCCATTTGGAGTCAATAGCACGCTTCCCTTTTGGCAATTCTTGCATGATCCAAGTATTGTTTTTCTCAAGAGCTTGGATTTCGGTTTTCATGGCTTCAACCCATTTAGGATCATGCATAGCTTGAGCAAAATTCTTTGGCTCATTACTCGAGGTAATGGCCGCAAGAAAAGCTTTGTGATTATCAGTAAAATTGTCATAGGAAACGAAATGAGCTAAAGGATGTACCGTCGAGGGCTGATCGGAAGAAGAGGATGAATGCTCGAGGTCTAGCGATGGGGGAAGCTTCACGTTGTAATCTTTGAGGTAGGCTAGTGTAGATCGGTTTCGTTTCGGCCGCTGGTGGCTTTCTGCTTCATGCCAAGTGGGCTCTTGGTCGTGATTTAGATCTGTGCTGGTCGGGACAGGATCAATTGCGTCCCAAGTGGGCTCTTGCTGTTCGGCTGTTTCGGTTTCGACCCAAATGTGTTCTTGGTCTTCACTTGGGTTGGTTTGGTTTTCTTCGGTGGGGTTAGTTTTCCAGCGACTAGTGGTGCTGGCCCGAGCTTGAATTCCCACTCCTTTGGAATGGTAAAAATCTCTTCCTCCTCCTCCAAACCGTTGACTTTAGAAAAGGGAAACGCGTCTTCCACGAACTTCACATCTCTTGACACAATTATCTTGTTGTGTTGAGGATCATACATCTTGTAGCCTTTTGTTCGTGGTGGGTAGCCCAAAAATACTCCTGGTCTCCCCCTTACTTCAAATTTATCTCCTTTGGTCTATGTACTTCGATAGTATGCCAAACAACCAAACACCCTAAAGTAATCATATTCAGGTTTTTGGTTGTACAAGATCTCGTAGGGGGTTTTGTTGTCTATCACATCAGAGGGTAGGCGATTTATGATGTAAGTAGAGGTTAAGAGGCACTCACCCCAGAACTTGATTGGAAGATTAGCCTCGAATTTCAAGGCCCTTGCTGTTTCTAGGAGGTGTCTGTGTTTTCTTTCCACAACACCGTTTTGTTGGGGTGTATGAGGACATGTGGTTTCCAAAAGTATCCCTTCTTTAGCGTAGAAGTCAAGCATGTCGTTGAGGGTGAACTCTCCCCCATTATCGCATCTTATTCTCTTGATTTTCTTTTCAAATTGCACTTGTATCATTTTGTGAAAATCAATCAGACAGGTACTGGCCTCATGTTTGTGTTTGAGGAGGAACACCCATACAGCACGACTATAATCATCAACGATGGTAAGGAAATAGCTTGCACGTGTGAATGAAGGTGTTCGATACTTTCCCCAAATGTCGCAATGCATAAGGTCAAAACAAGCATTTGTTTTGTGGTGCTAAGGTGGAAGGGTAATCTAGTAAATTTAACTTTAATGCACGAATCACAAACAATGTTTGAATTGACAGAAACATCCTTGATAAAATCAAAATGACAAAGTTTAGAAACAGAGGTGTGTCCCAATCTTTTATGCCAAGTACGAGAGCTAGTCCACAAAGCCCGTCTCCTCGTCCCCATCCTGTATAAACCCTCGACACATTCCCGTTCCAATCAATGCCCTCGAACTCAAATCCTGCATCACAAAGAAGTTGGGGAAAACGTGACAGCACATTGTAAGTCATTGCTAATCTTGCTCACAGATAAAAGATTGCATTCAAAATCGGGCACATGTAAAACATCCTTTATGGTGATACCATTTGGAAGGGTGTGGTTTCCACGACCTTTAACGGGTATGGTGTCACCATTGGGAATGGTTACCGGTGCTTCAAAACGTTCTGTGGGTAGTTTTTCGAGTAAAGAATCATCATAAGTGATGTGCTCAGTTGCACCAGAGTCTACAATCCATTTACCCTTCTTGTTGATTTTACCTGCCATGTTGGCAACCGGAGGATTCTTGTCTTTCTTTTCAAAAAAGCTGGCAAACTGCTTGTATTGATCTTCATTTAAACCGAGCGCTGGATCTAATTCTCCTTCAACGAGAGCAACCTTAGGCTTTGCATGCTTTCCCTTCCCGGCCACCACTCCGGATAACCAATCCGTTTGAAACAGCCGTCCCTGTTATGCCCATCTTTCCCACAGAAATTGCAGTGTTCCATCTGTCCTCCGACTTCTTTCTTGCCTTCTTTTCGTATGGGTTTGGACGGCAACTGGTTCTGATCGCGTTTGGCAGGAAGAGAGGCCTGAAAAGCCGTGGCATCGGCCGCAATTCGCCTCGATCCAGAAGCGGCTCGCTGCTGTTCATCTTCGGCCACTAAGTGATAGGCTGTTCCAAGCGTGGGAGTTGGTCGCATGGCCAAGATTTGGGTTCTTATGGTGGCGAATTCAGCATCCAAACCTAGCAAGAACTCATACAGCCTTTCTTTATCTTGGAGTTCAGTGAATTTCTTACCTATACCACGCGTACACCTTTTGCATTCACAGGTCGGCATAGGCAAGACAGACTGGATTTCATCCCATATCCCACGTAGTTTGGTGTAGTATGCTGACACGGACAGCCCTTCTTGTCTGGTGGTGGATAGCAATTGCTTTAATTCGTAAGCCTTGGGTGCACTCTCCTTTCCAAAGCGTTCCTTCAAGTCTTCCCAGATCTCTCGAGATGTCGTCGCATACTTGACGCTTGTTCGGATCTCCTTTTTCATGGCGGTGTTCAAGCACCCTTTTATCATGGCATCGTTTCTCATCCAAGGCATGTAATCCTTGGAATCTGTTGCTGGCTTTTCGATGGTTCCATCAATGAAACCGACTTTGTTTTTGGCAAACAAGAAGTTTAACATCTCTTGTGACCAATCTGTATAATTTTCGTCTGTGAGCACGTCATTAACGTGCATCTGACGAGGGTAGTCAGAAGTAGAGGTGGCCAATAGTCGGGTTCGGGCCGGGCCGGGTCGGGTCGGGGGACAACCCGGTTCTGCACAGTAACCGTGCGAACCGGGTCGGGTCGGGCCGTGTTTAAACCGAAATCCCCTGACCCGTTTACTTGTATGTAGAACCGGTTTCGGGAAAACTGGGTCGGGCCGGGCCAAGAACCGGGTCGGAGTAGGGTCGGGGATTTTTTTGTTTTTTAACTGCTTTCTTTGTATAATAATTAATTACTAAACTTTAACAAAGAAAAATTGGATTGGAATCATTGGATAAGTAATGAGAAATGAGAATTGTATGCGTTTTTTGCGAGAAACGAATATAACGAGAGCCGAGAAATGAGAATTGTAAGCGTTTTTTGCGTTTTGTAAGCAATGTAAGGTGGTGATGACCTCCATAACACCCCTAGTATTTATATGGGTGTTTTTTGAGGCAAAAAACGGTCACAAGGGGTTCCAAACGGCTATATAACGGCTCTATTTTTTTGAAAAAAATCGGGTCGGGCCGGGTCGGGCCACGAACCGGTCCCGGGTCGGGCCGAGGAAATTCCTATATACGCGAACCGGTCCCGGCTCTCGGGCTTGAAACCGGTTCTTGACCGGGTCGGACCAGAACCGGTTCTTGGCCGGTTTCGGTTCGGGTCAGCCCGTCGGGTCGGGTCGGGTCGGGTCAGTTTGGCCACCTCTAGTCAGAAGGGTGGATGTAGAAAGGGGAGTCATAATTTGGGGTGTTGTTGCTGCCGTCGGCTCCTCCTTCTTTGCCGCTGCCGCCGGCTCCTCCTTTGCCGCTGCCGCCGGACATGGTTAGGGTAGGGTGGGTTGGATCTTATTTCTGCTCTGATACCATAATAACTTTGTTATTATGGCAAAGGATTTTTTATTTCATACATTAAAAGGAAGAAGGAAATCCCTTTATATAGAAAGGGAATACAAAGAAGCCCTAATAAAGAGGGAATACAAAGAAGCCCTAATAAAGAGGGAATACAAAGAGAGAGAAAACGGAAGCAAATATATCATTGCCATTACTGGTTTCATCTGGGTTTGCCTATTGTACAGTGGGCTGCTGATTTCTTATTCTTTTGGAGGTTGCGGCTTCTTGATCATTTTCTGCCAATGGAATAATGACATATTGTTATTGCAACCATTATATTTGGAAAGTCCAAAACGATAGTAACCCGAGTGGCATAGTTCATTTGTAGTTCAAAAGATTGTTGATTTATTCGTAGTTCAAAAGATTGTTGATTTATTGAATTGTCTTGAGTAATTTGGTTGTAATTTTGTTGTTGGGTATTTGTTTGTTCTAAAAGATTGTCGATTTATTAGATTTTGCTTTTGTGTATTGTCGATTTAATTATTCATTTGGCATTTCAAGGTTTTTTTTGGTGATCTGTTGGTTTGGGTCTTGTGCTTTGTGAATTCTATTCATGTTGCTGGCCAAGTACAACAACATATAGATAGTGACTATTATGATTGGTAATAAATAGCATTAAAGATATTGTCTCAAGTGACATCCAACACAAGACATGCATGTTTTTTCTTGTGCACGATTTTAAGATTGAATACCATGCATCCACGTGTAATTTTGTTGTATGTTAAAAGTAATTATCCAAATTTCTTAATTTGAATTACTTGGCGTTAAAGACTTTTTTTTCTGTTACCAATCCCTCTAATTCCTGAAATCTCTTCCAAGTTGAAACATTTATGTTGAAGAGATACTTGGGCCGATTACCAAACGCTTATCCGGTAAGCGCTTATTGGGTCACTTACTTACCGGATAAACATGACAAGGACTTAGAATCTTACCCGGTAAGAGCAATAGCAATGTCCGATAATCTTACTCGGTAAGTGAGAGTGACAACCCTTACCCGGTTAGCACTTATCAGGTAAATTTTTGCATACAATACTATTTTTGTGGACTATAATCTTACCATATAAAGTAAGTGAGATTGTTGACTCATTCTGATAAGTGCTTACGAGAAAGCGTTTGGGTAAACGGTCACTTATGATGTTTCTAAAGCATTGATATGTTTTATTCTATGCTTTATATCAAACATGCACTTTGGTGATAGTTTGCCTACTTAATAATTTCTATTTAATGTATTAGAGAACAAATTGAAACTACCATCATGCAATTCATATGATCTTTTGGCGTGTAAATTGATATCTCGAACCACCATCAGCTTTGTGTATTGCAGTTGATGGGAAGTATCCAATATGATCTTTTGATTGAAACTTAGGGGCCGTTTACCAAACACTTACCCGGTAATGCTTAAAGGTAAGATTCAACACTATCATTACCTACGGGTAAGATTTTAGTTCAACAAAACAGCGTCGTATGCAACAATTTACCTGGTAAACACTAACCATGGTAAGAGTTGTCGTCTTCACTTACCGAGTAAGACTTTTGGTCCTTGCCTCGCTCTTGTCGGGTAATATTCTTGATTATTATCATAATCATCCGGTAAAGTAACGTGACTTGCTTACCCAGGTAAATGTATGGTAAACGACCCTTATAAGTGAAATTGGAGTTTGAATAAATCGGGCTGTTTGTGCATAAAAACCCATCTTCCCGGTAATTCTTTGTTTGTTTATCTCGGTTGTGGATACTTCTTTCGAAAGACGAGTTGTATTAATTTTGCATATTGGTTTACATCAAAATTTTACACCCCGCTACATTGTGTATTTGAGAAAAAAAGTCACTCAACCCCTTTGTCAAACTTGAGAGTTTTTCATTTTTCATTTTTCATTTTGCGATAAAATTTTCACACCTTTCTCGCCCGGTGCATTGCACGGGTACCCTACTAGTACTTTATAAAAAGTTATCATACATTAATTTAACCTCAATGATATAAACAATTATCCCGTTGGGTTTAAACGAATGGGTTTTCGTCATCTTGGTTTCAGCACCTGTCATCCTTATCGATGAATTGCTCAAAATCGTGACAAGAAGTAGAAAACGAAAGCCAAAAATAAAGATAGCGAAAAGCACACATACAGATATGTATTTTAGGAGCCCCTTTCGCTACTTTATATGCTTCCAATCTATCATGTTATGTCAAATCGGATCTGGTGTGTAAATCTTGAAAACCAATTGTATGTAAAGTAACGATCAGAAGAAATAATGTAAATACGTCGATGATCATACCTTAAATCTTTTCATGTGTTCTTCATTCTGCTTTGAACCATTGACAAGATCTTGATACTAGAAAACAATAATACCCACCACAACTATCACTTCTTAATAGAAGAACCTGTCAGAAGATCATGAATTTAAAAAATAAAAAACATTTGTCAGCCAAAACACTCGAAAATGGTTGCATCTTCATGATGTTGCTTCATCTTTAACTAAACTTCGTTTAGTATCCAATAGATTTCAGATGTGATCTATCATCTACAATGAACTTATATACTTGACTTCCTTCTTCAATGAAGCTATACCCGGCTGCCTTTGTGATTCGAGAACCCTTCATCATCTTCCTTAGCTTTGCAACTCCATCCCATCGGCCAGTATTAGCGTATATATTGGATAAGATTACATAATTGCCCGGGTTCCACGGCTCTAGCTTGTAGAGATGTTCAGCTGCAATCTCAGCTAGTTCAACATTGTTATATAAACTGCATGACCCTAGCAGGGTTCCCCAGACTACTGAGTCGGGTTTCATTGGCATAGTTTGTATAAGATTGTAGGCTTCTTGTAGTTCTCCAGCACGCCCAAGGAGATCAACCATGCATCCGTAGTGTTCGAGTTTGGGATTTATGGAGAAGTCATTCTTCATTGATTTGAAGAGCTCTCGGCCTTTCTTCACCATCCCTCCATGGGTGCATGCGAGGATTGCTCCCACGAATGTCACATCGTCTGGTGCCGTGCCTTCTCCCTGTGTTAGCAAACAAAAGATGCATTTAACAACTGAATCAAAGATTCTGAGTTTGTGTTTTCTCTTAACAATGTGATATAATATAAGTTGTTCTTTTAAGGTTATCAAGGCATCAAACACAATATCAAACTAAATAAGACATGTTATAAGCACTTGCACTACAACAAAGTCCGCTTTACAAGACGCTAAATATGTCTAAATACCCTTATAGACGGCTTCACAAGACTTGAGTTTATAAGATCAAACAAACTTGTGTCATATACTCATATGTAATACATTTAGAGATCCCCAACAAGTTTTTAGGATATTTTTAAAATAAATCATCATATTAGTCTTTTTGTATGATATTATTTGAAGGTGTCTTATAAAAACAAGTATCATATTAAAAACTGTATTTACAGGAAACACCCTTCAAAATATCCTACAAAAAAACGATCTTTCAAAAGTGTCCTAAAAACCCTATGAACTTACTGTAACAATATACATATGATGCATAATGGTTTGGTCCTATAAACTTAAATTCTATAAAGTAATCTATTAGGACATTTAGACATATTTGATATTTTGATGTCCTATAAAGCCGAATTTGTTGTAGTGTTGATAGTGTTACTGAGGTGAGACTCTTACCAGCATTTGGTGGAAAAGCTGAAGGACCTCATTTAATTTTCCATGGATAGCCAAACCCATGAGCATAGTATTCCAAGAACACAAGTTCCTCCTTGCACCAATTTCTTCAAATATGGCCGTAGCCTTATCGATCCGACCACATCTGGCATACATCTCCAGTAACGCATTGCACACGAACAAATTCTTAAAATACCCTCGAGCCCTTGCATAGCTTTCGATCCTTTGTCCCACCTCCAATGCTCCAAGATTCGCGCAGGCTGGAAGTGCGCTAGCTATCGTCACTTCATTTGGCTGTATACCTTTCACTTTCTCCATTTCAAGGAACAACTTTAGAGAACTCCCGTACTTGGCATTCTGCGAGTACCCAGATATCATAGTAGTCCAAGAAATGCATTCTTTTCAGGCATTTCATCAAACAGTTTTGACGCACCCTCCATATCCCCGTTTCTTGCATACCCTGCTACGAGAGAATTCCAAGTGGGCACGTCTCTAATTTGCATTTTGTCAAACACTTAAGAAGCCCAGTTTGGCGTACATGCCGACTAATGCTGTGGAAGCATAGAGATCAAACTCGTAACCCAGTTTAATGAGATGGGCGTGAAGCATGCGAGCTTAGGGTAGGGAGTTAAGAGTGGCGGAAGCAGCGAAGACCGAAGAGGGAGGTGAAGGAGTGCTGATTAGGGGAGCAACGATTGAGGCACATTTGGGTGTAAAGCAGAAAACATGTATGATAAGGGCCATGTGAAGAGAAAGCTTGAATGAGTTTGTTGTAGAGGAAGACAGTTGGTTGAGGAATAAGGTCGAACACTTTGCGAGCATAAGAGATGTTGGGGATTTCAACAAGTTTGGTTATTAGTGAAATCTATGCCATTACGGAGGGAGGGTGTGGGCATGGATTTGTTTCAATTGGTTCATAATAGATCACTTTGAAGTTTCATGCCATCTGATTCTGCCAAGAACAAAGGTATAATTGGTTTTTATGCTCTCAACTTTCCTATGGTTGCAAAGAAAATAGTTTGAAAGGAGAGACATGAGATCTCATTGTCAATAATCAATCTAGAGGGTGACCTTTTGGCTTAAAGCAATCCTCCGCAAAAAGGTGCCATTACTTGCAATGCAGAAGAAGAAAAAAGTACATTTGTTGGAGGATCTTATGAACCACAAGATGCATGAAAGGAACTTGCTTGACGTTTGTGTATATGTTATGTCAATTGTGACTGCTTCAGTAACTTTTAGGAACATCGCTTCATCTAATTAATTTGAATTATCAGGGGCTATGTCAAAAGATCAAACAAAATGAAAAAGTTTTGGCTATACTAAACTGCTTCCCCAATATGAAACAGAAAATCAATGTTTCCTAATGTCTTCATTTAGGAGGGATCGATGAAGTTGGACAACTAGACAAAATAGCACGTTACTGCTCCAACTGCTAAGTAGGGTAGCAGATTCCGACGAGCTCAACATAAAACATGAACAGATATTACTTTATCAAGAGTGAGAAGGCAATTAATCAATAGCTACTGTGTGCTTTTCCAATGGAAGCCTAGCCAATTTTTGCAGATCCCAAATGATTATTCCACATTGCAAAGCGCAAGCTTTTGACGTATATAAAGAGTCTATCATCCAATTACACTGTCTCAAAAAGAAGAAATTTACCAGGAAAAATAAGCTCAATTGTTACAGAACAAATCACTATATGTTTGGACGATATGAAGATGGTACTAAATTGAGCAGCCATTATACATAGATTCATACATTAAAGCAACGAGAAGCAAGTAAAGTACCACACCCACATGAAGATTTAACCAAAAAAGGCAAGTCATAAACCTACAATAAAAAAATGTGCTATATACAGCTCTAAACCTAGATGAATTTTTCTACTTTGACCAATTCAGCCTTTATAAAGTCAGTTTAAGGGGGGAAACGAAAGAAATTCATAAATAGATCGGCATCCAGTCAAGTAGTGTTATGTCTTTAATACACAGAAAGAAGGCTAGCATCATCCGATTGATGTAATAATAATCAAAACTAAGCCGATGCCTCAACTCTTTCGAATCTCCAAAATTGGGCAGATAAACGACAGAAAATCACATAAATTTCCAACATTCTTCAGAGAAACACAAATCGATCACAAAATCTTATACCTAAATCACGGAGATCAAACTCCAACACCACGTCAATCAATCAGAAGCGAACAGTAAATTGAGCTAAAATTTGAAGAAAAAACGAACCTCAAAGCTGCAATTCCGGCTTCAAACCAGAAGCTAGGGTTTGAAGATGGAGCGAATTTTAAACGTTACTGGGAGTCTCACCCCACATCGCCACTAAATAGAAACGGTGTTCAGAAAATAAATTTCATTTAATGTGCAAATGATGACTAACGGACGATGTGGTCGGGCTATGGATCCATGTAAATGGATTCGGGCTCAGGAAAGTCCCCGGGCCAATTTGCCGCAGAGATGCGGACTCGGGAACGAGTTAAGCTTCGGAGCAACAAATGAATCCACAGGCTGAGACCAGTGCGGAGCTTAATGGATTCTGTTGCCTGAAGTGAGTTTGGCCGAAATTACACAGTCATTCACATGGTCAGTTGAGACCAACTGAACGGGGCTTATGATCCGTTAGTCATTCTTTTTATTAACATAAATATTAAATTTTTAGTTAGTATAACGATACACACACATATATATATATATATATATATATATAAAATAAAGTTAATTGAGGTCGATTAGGGTCGGGGATGATGCCCGTTACCCACCAAAGCAGGGAATCCTACCTCTACGGGTAAGTTTTTCATCTCTAAATGAAGTTTCATATTTGTTATTTATTTTAACGGGTAAATTGTTAATCTTGTAGCATTTTGACGACTACATGTTTATAAGAAGGGTTATACGACGAATTAAACGATAAATTTGACATACACGTACTCAAATGTTACTCCAATATAATCAAGTTAGTACAAAATTGATTCAAAAAGACATTATTATTATGCGTGTACTTAACACCCTAAATAATTACTTCTTTACAAAATAACAACTCATAATTGTAATAAATTAGTAGTTAAGCATTATAATTTATTTATTAATAAATTTTCATAAGAATGTTTGGATTTGTGTATAATTGATAAGAAAAAAAAGTTGTTCTATATATTGATCAAAGAAGGGTTTAATATTCACCATCACCGGTTGTGGTTCAAATGCCAATTTTCCGGCTTCATAGCCTCATATTTTCTCAAAAGGAAGTTATTAACAATTGAATCAATGAATTTGATGTTGATTTTATGCTTCTCGTTCTTTTATCTCTACTATTAACGGTGGACTAGGGTTTATTTGTTCATGTTTAGGTTTTTATTTTAAGGATTAGATTTTAGGGTTTTGATCATTGAATATCTTTAAAATATTGATTTTGTATTTGGATTTGTGAAGATTTTTAATCACAGTTTTTATGTATATATTCGATTGATTTTGTGTTCGGGTGCTGATGTTTGGTGATCGATCTATTGATATTTGGGTCAATAGAAGGGTAAAATGGTTATTTTTATTATCCAGATAATCTATTAAGCACAACAAACAAACAACAATTTTATTTAATACATACAGATGACTGTATACATAAAGTCGACTTCCATACACGACCAAACAACCGTTAGACCATGTCTGATTGGAGGTATTTAGCAATTATTAATAAAATCGAATAAAAAAATTTGTTAATCTATACTACCTTATAAAGCATTTAGACCAACTATCTTAAAGTCTTAATCTTTTTTTTTAATTAATCCACTCTCACTTAAAAACAACCTCTCAAGCCATATGTACCACCCTTTCATGCATGATTACTTAAAAATTTACGAGTGAGAAACCAAATCTCTTTTGAAACCACCGGTTGGGTGTAATCATACCACTTTTGTTTTTTCAAGGTGACGATTCCTTCTCCAAATTGATTTCCCCGGCCCTTATGATGAGTTCCCCAAGGTAAAATGACCGTTCACACACCCATTACTCATATTCCCATGACGATTGGAGCTCCCAATACGATACTTCCGTAATTCAAATCTATGCCTGTTTCTTCGCCTCATTTCTCCCCTTCCCCTCTTTCTAATCGATGCACTTATCCCACCGTTAGGGTTTTGATTTGGGTTCACATATTAAGGTTTATCATCATCGTTAATCTCAGGTAAAAAAATTATTTTTCTTCAATGCCTCATCTTGGTTTTTTGGTCTTTGGAACCGATCTCACTGTGTTGCATGTTGCAATTTATTGGAATCGATCTCTATAAGAGTCGACCATAAAGGTTACTTTTCCATTTGTTTAGAATCGGTTTCTACATCAATCTTTTTTCTTGATTTTTGATGAATCGATCTCTATCCGAATCGATCATAAAGGTTAGTGTGTACATGTTTTTAGGGTTTCTTTGATTTTGCTGGTGTCCCCTCTACACTCCCTTCTACCCCCAATCGATTTTGCAGGTGTCCCCTCTACACTCCCTTCTACCCCCCAATCGATTTTGCAGGTATCCCTTCTACACTCCCTTTTAGGGTTTCTTTAGTTTTCTTCTGTTTGATTTTACGGTTTCTTTGATTGATTTTGATTTCCGTTCTTTGATTTTGCTCTGTTCGACGAAGACCCAAATGTATTTTTGATTTCTATTCTTGTTGGTGTTCACAATTTGCAATACTTCGAGCCCTTCGTTTCCTCCATCACAACTCGATGGTAACATTTATAAATCGTGTCATCTGGTAATATTTTGTCTGAACTTTGAGAATAATGTAGATTCTACAGGCCTGTAACGTCCCAAAAATTTCAAGGAATTTTAAAAAAAATTTAAAACATATATTTCATTATAAAAATCCTCCAATCTAATAATTTGCAACCCAATTGAAATACTTCGTTTACCAAACCATCCAAAAAGTTATGCAGCGGAAAATGTTATAAACAAGTCTAAAGGTTTAAAAGTAAAAATAAAATAAAAACATCATCAGCACCCGCGCTTGTGTGTACCGTCAAGCCTGCCTGCCCCTCGCACCTGAGGTCACAACATAAGGGAAAAGGGTAAGCTAAAGCTTAGTGAATTCAAACACACACGTAGGTAGCAACCCATGTATATCGCCCCTACTCGCAAGTAGGTCACATCATTATCACCTTGAATACAGCCACAATCAATTATCATATAAAAACAAACCTCGGTCCCACCGAGCAACTAGATAAATTAATTATAAGCTCAGTCCCACCGAGCCCCCGGTCCCACCGAGTAAAACAAGATATAACTAAGCTTAGTCCCACTAAGCCCTCGGTCCCACCGAGTAAACAATACAAATAAGCTTAGTCCCACCAAGCCCTCGGTCCCACCGAGTAAACAATACAAATAAGCTTAGTCCCACCAAGCCCTCGGTCCCACCGAGTAAACAATACAAATAAATATACAAATCGCCAATCATTAACAGTTACCACATACCAATTATCTCATGCAACCACATAATTACACGTAACAACCAATAACACAAAAACAACATACATGAAATTCCTAACTACGCGGTGAAAGAACTCACCTCAAAAGCGCGTCTAGCTCGTAATCAAAATTCCAAGCTCCACAATCCAAAAATCACTTCCCAATACCTAAACGAACGTTAACATGCATTAATACGAGACTCGGACCTAAAGACGCGACGCACGCTACAACCGTCACTAAAATGACTTTTCCACCTAACTAAACGGGTCTGTTCGGGACCTGATTCGACCCTCTTAAACCCAGAAAATCCTCAAACATTTTATATGACTAGAAAGTGCTCTGAGTTACGGTTCTAAGGACATATCGCACGCGCTCTAACGATTTTTCTACAATTTATTATAGATTTTACAAGTCCGGTTAACTGCACAGCGAAAAACCGCACTGTTCGATATAAAACAGCAATTCGACCCTATTTACAGTCCGAACTGGGTTTTGCACAAAACACAGAAAAGTTGCTAGACTCGAAAAGGGAACTTTTGGCACCAATTTCACCCCAAACCGAGCTACGAGTAAAAAGTTATCGGCTACGCAAGAACAGGGCAGAATCCAGAATTCTTTACATGAAATGACGAACCGCTGAACTTGCGGCCACTTTTTCTCCTAGCTCGAGGCCGAACCAGTTTTCCGCTAAAACACAGAAAACGTGCCCGGTCCCAAGCTCGAAGCGTGGGCGCCAGTTTCGGCTCAATCGGAGTTATGACGGGAAAGTTATAGCCACCGCAAAACAATGGCAGAACGATTAATCACATAAATTGACGATTTTTATAATACGACTACGCAGCTGATTTTACGAGTTCGGGATTTCTAAGCAACGATGGGTTTAGGTCAGTAGGGTCCCGCCACACGAGCACCACCCACCGCCCTCTCCGGCAGGGTGGTCGCCGGCGGCGGCAGCAGGCGGCGGCCGGCGGTGATTACACACACACGCACACAACTCACACCAACCACTCGCGTCACCGCCCTTCTCTCTCTCGATCGCTCTAAGCGTGCACCCACACCCACACTCGCAGCCACTGCTGCCCACGCCCAGCCACCACAGTGGCGGCGTACGGCGGCGTGCGGCGACGGTTGCTCGCCGGAAAAAGAATAAACAAGAACGAACAAGATAGAGCGAGGGGAACGGCTTACCTTGCGATGGTCGTTTCTCTTCCCTCGACTTCTCCGGTGAATGGAAATCCTCCGGCGACTGGAACTCCGGCGACTGGAACCTCCGGCGACTGGAACTCCGGTGACCACTCTCTCTCTTCTTCTCTTGGTTCTCTCTCTTGCGATCTCTTTCTCTCACTCACTAATTCTCCCTCTCGGCAAAATCCAAACCAAAAGAAAAACCCACAACAAATCAAAGGGGCTGTTTTGTTGCTGATTTTGGAAACCGACGAGAAGAGAGAAAGGGGGGGGGGGGTCGGTCCCCCTTCCTTAGCCGTTCACCCCACAAAAATCCCTTATGTCCACAATTGGCCCCTAAACTCCAACACCTTGGCACTTTTGATCCCTAAATTCCCATTACATTGTAAAAAAAAATAAGGTTTGCCATACCTAACATTCGAGGTCCCTTTGACAACTTCCGTTAAAGAGACTCGCTAGAAAAAAAATTAAGGATTTTAAAAAAAACATACCGGGACACGGGCTTTACAACTCTCCCCCGCTTGAATTAGACTTCGTCCCCGAAGTCTACTCCTGCAAACAGCTCCGGATAATTCTCTCGCATCTCCGCTTCAGGTTCCCAAGTCCACTCGGAACCCTTTCGGTGTCTCCATTGAACCTTCACCAACCCAACAACCTTGTTCCGCGAGGTTCTCGTCCTCCTGTCAAGAATAGCAATTGGCTTTTCCACATAATTAAGCCGCTCATCGATCTGAATATCTTCGAGCGGTACTACTGCAGACTCATCCATCACACACTTCCGCAATTGCGAAACGTGGAAGGTGTTGTGAATCAAGTTCAGTTCCTCCGGTAACTCTAACCGGTAAGCCACTTTCCCCACGCGGGCGATGATCCGGTAAGGTCCAATATAACGAGGCCCTAGCTTCCCGCGCTTACGAAACCGGATCACCCCTTTCCAGGGTGAAACCTTCAATAACACATAGTCGCCAACTTGAAACTCCAAGTCTGATCGCCTTTTATCGGCGTAGCTCTTCTGTCGACTCTGAGCTGTAACCAAACGATCCCGCACAATCTGTATCATCTCGGTCGTCCTTAACACAATGTCAGTGCTCCCTAGCACCCGATGACCCACTTCGCCCCAACAAACGGGCGTCCTGCACTTCCTACCGTACAACAGCTCGTACGGCGGCATGCCAATACTAGAGTGATAGCTGTTGTTGTAGGAAAATTCTGCTAGAGGAAGGTGCTGATCCCAACTACCTCCAAAGTCAATGACACAAGCTCGAAGCATATCCTCGAGGGTCTGAATGGTTCGCTCGCTCTGACCATCCGTCTGTGGATGGAAGGCTGTACTAAAGTGTAACCGTGTACCCATCTCCGACTGGAACTTCTCCCAAAACCGAGAGGTAAAACGAGTATCCCTGTCGGAGACAATCGAAACTGGCACCCCGTGCCTGGCCACGATCTCACGCACAAACACCTCCGCAAGCTTCTCCGCCGAGGAGCTCTCCCTGATGGCCAAGAAGTGAGCACTCTTGGTCAGACGGTCAACAATCACCCAGATGGCATCATTCCCACGGGGAGTCCTTGGGAGTTTCGTTATGAAGTCCATGGTAATTTCTTCCCATTTCCAAACCGGAACCTCCAACGGTTGCAATTTCCCATGAGGTCGTTGATGTTCCGCTTTGACCTTCCGACAGGTCATACATACCTCCACACATCTAGCCACATCCCGCTTCATGCCGGGCCACCAGTAACCTTCGCGCAAGTCCCTGTACATTTTTGTAGCCCCCGGATGAATCGAGAACTTGGACTTATGCGCCTCATCCATCAGCACCTGACGGTTCCCACCGAGGAGTGGAACCCAAACCCTACCATGTCGAGTTAACAACCCACGACTATCACGAATAAAATTCGGGATTTCCCCCGACACTCTTTCCCGCTTCGCATTCTCCTCTAAGATAGCCACCTCCTGAGCGCTTTTTATTGACTCCAAGATAGGGGCCACCACTGTCAATCGCTGACATAAACCCCTCAATGGCTCACCGACCGGGTGTCGGCTGAGTGCGTCCGCGACCACGTTCGCTTTACCCGGGTGGTAAAGTATCTCGCAGTCATAATCCTTCAGTACATCGAGCCATCTTCGCTGGCGCATATTAAGATTCTGTTGATCCATCAAGTACTTGAGGCTCTTATGATCAGTGTAGATCGTACACTTGACGCCATAAAGATAATGCCTCCAAATTTTTAGGGCAAACACTACCGCTCCCAACTCCAAGTCGTGAGTCGGGTAATTCGCTTCGTGAGGCTTCAGCTGCCTAGAAGCATAGGCTATGACTTTGCCGCGCTGCATAAGCACGGCACCCAAACCCTGATGTGATGCGTCGCAATACACCACCAAATCCTCCATACCCTCAGGCAAGGTTAGTACAGGAGCCTCGCACAACCGCCTGCGTAGCTCCTCAAACGCCTTCTGTTGCTCCTCACCCCAGCTGAAGGCCGCAGATTTCTTCGTCAATCGCGTCATCGGCAACGCGATCTTGGAGAAATCCTGAATAAACCTTCGGTAATACCCCGCCAAACCTAGGAAGCTCCGCACCTCGGTAGGAGTCTTCGGTACTTCCCACCGTAACACTGCTGAGATTTTAGCTGGGTCAACCATGATACCATCCTGGTTCACGACATGTCCTAAGAACTGGACCTCTCGTAACCAGAATTCGCACTTGGAAAACTTCGCGTATAACTTCTCTCGCCTTAAAACCTCCAACACTTCCCGAAGATGTACCTCGTGCTCCTCCTTGGACTTGGAATACACCAGAATGTCGTCGATGAATACAATCACCGATCTGTCCAACATCGGACTGCACACACGGTTCATGAGGTCCATGAATGCTGCTGGTGCATTGGTGAGCCCAAAAGGCATCACCACGAACTCGTAATGACCGTACCGTGTACGGAAGGCTGTCTTCTCTGCGTCCTCACTCCGAACCCGCATCTGGTGGTACCCTGACCGTAGGTCGATCTTAGAGAACCATGAGGCTCCCTGAAGCTGGTCGAATAGATCGTCAATCCTCGGCAACGGATAACGATTCTTTACCGTAAGCTTATTCAGCTCCCGGTAATCTATACACATTCGCTGTGACCCATCCTTCTTCTTTACAAATAAAATAGGTGCTCCCCACGGCGAACAGCTCGGTCTGATGAACTCCTTTTCGAGTAGTTCCTGTAACTGGGCGTGCAGTTCTTTCATTTCCGGTGGGGCCAGGCGATAGGGTGCCTTGGCCACCGGAGCAGCACCCGGGATCAGATCGATCCGAAACTCTACCTGTCGTTCGGGAGGTATCCCCGGCAAATCCTCAGGGAATACGTCGATGAACTCCCGTACAACCGGCACATCTTCCGCAGACTCCTTCTCCTCCCCAACTCTCGTGTCTAACACATATGCCAGGAACCCCTGACCACTATGCTGAAGGTACCTTCGAGCTCTCGCAGCCGAACATATAGCCGTAGTCCGCCTAGACGAATCTCCCTGTACTAACAGTTCTCCCCCGCTTGGGGTTCGAACTCGCACTTGTTTGTGGCGACAAACAATCTCCGCGTCGAACTTATCCATCCAATCCATTCCCACAATCACACAAAGCTCCCGCATGGTAATCGGGATCAGGTCAATGGGAAACCGCACTCCTGAAATCTCTAAAATGCACCCGCGAAACACATCCGTGACCGTCAAGGTCCTATCATCAGCCACCTCAACAACAAGAGGATGACTCAAACGTCCTACCACTCGGCCCAAACCCTCGCTAAACGTGCGTGACACAAAAGAGTGAGTAGCCCCACTATCAAACATCACAACCGCAGGCACCGAGTTAACTAGGAACGTGCCTACCATATAATCCCGACACAAAATAATAAACAACATGCAAAGGAAAAACAAGAAGAGGGAAACAAAGGGAATGTACCTGTAACCACTTTAGGCGTCGCCTGCGCCTCATCCACCGTCAACTGGTGGACTCTGCCTCGAGCCGCTCCCGCCCCCGACGGGCCTGCTCGACCATCGGTAATACGTAACGGGGCATTCCCAGGCGCCCTCGGTGCTCCACCCCCAGTAGCTACCCCTGCCCTAGGACAGTTGGCCCTTACATGGCCTGTCTGATTACAGTTGAAACAAACCACTAACGGTACCCTACAATCCCGGCTAAGGTGACCGGGTTGGCCACACTTAAAACACCCCTCAACTCTCCTCACCCCGGTATCTCGGGGTTTAAACCCGCCACCCCTAGAACCCGTGCGCGTATCCGTGAACCTCGATCTCTTCGGTGCTGCCGAGATGGGCGTCACCGGCTGTGCTGCCTTCCGTTTCTTGGCTTGGGTCTCCAGCTCAATCTCCCTCCTCCGAGCAGCGTCCATCATGGCAGACAGCGTAGTATACTGAGCCGTGCTAACAAATTCCCGAATCTCCGTGCGCAACATATCCTTATACCGTGACATCTTCATCTCTTCCGAGGCAGCATACTGTGGGCAAAATAATGACATCTCAGTGAATTTCTTGTTCATTTCCTTTACTGTCTCTGTAGTCTGTGTGAGCTCTAGAAATTCCTTCGCGAGTCGTTCCATTTCTACCGGCGGTACATACTCTGCACGGAAACGAGTGACAAACTCGTCCCAAGTCAAGGTAGTGCGCTCGGCAGGCGTCAATGCCGTGGCGCACCAATCCTTCGCGCCGTCACGAAGTAGGTTTACTGCAAAACGGACCTTTAGGTTGTCCGGGCAACCACTGGTCAAAAATGCGAACTCCATGTCAGATACCCATCGCATACTGGTAATCGGGTCCAGGTCTCCCTTAAACTCTGGCGGGGAACAGGCGGAGAGATCCCGGTATTGGAACTCTCGGTTACGGGGATGACCCTCCGCAGGCAGTGGAATAGCTGCAATACGCTCCTCCAGTAGGATCACCACCTCCTCTCGAATAGCAGTGATGATTTCGGGGATCGCCTCCCCGATCGCGTGGGAAACCTCAGTAGCAATCAGTTCCCTAATACGCTCCTCAGTAACCCCCGTCCCGGCTTGCGCCGCCGCGTTGTTCCTTCTTGTATTGACCATTCTAGAAAGAGAAAATTCAGAGATCTATAAGCATATATAACTCACCCTACCACGCTCATACTCCACTCCTTGGCTCCCTCGTGACTCTCCCCGACTCAAGCATGGATCCTGTGCTTCAGATAGTAGGAGCTCTACTACTACCCTTCACACCTATCCTTACTCGTTTCGAGTCCTGTCCCGAGACATTCAAGTAGTCGGTTACCACAAATAAACACATATAGCCAATCCAGCCCGTACAAACACCTTTTCTACTCCCTAGAAAGGTCATATCACCCACTATCCCTTGCTAACGCGGAAACCCCACTAACCCTGATGAGTCGCCTCGTGAATGCACGGTCGTATACAGTGTAAACCAGATAGACGTTCGAATAAGAGATTCTATCCTAGAACGGTTGGACTCAAACAAGAGCTGCGCAATAGAACTAAATCTAATATTCTAAGGCTATTCAGTTTCTACGGCATACAACCTAGAGTGCATTCGCTTAACAACCTATCAAAGCTAGCAGGAGTTCCTATAAGCGATAAACCAGCATACGGTACCATACAGTTCACATAAGCAGTCTAACATGCATACACTATACCTGAAAAGCAATAGACACACTAAGTTCCTTACCTTCCCAGCTGGCGTCGGCTGACTGTACACACTGCGCCCACGATCACCGTTCCCAAACGGGTTTTCTCTTTTTATTTAATTTTTAAAAAGATCAAATAAAAGAATTTAAAATCTCTTAGCCGCAACTTGAGACCAAACACACCGAGATGTGTTTGATTCACTCAAGCCGTGCTCTGATACCAAGTTGTAACGTCCCAAAAATTTCAAGGAATTTTAAAAAAAATTTAAAACATATATTTCATTATAAAAATCCTCCAATCTAATAATTTGCAACCCAATTGAAATACTTCGTTTACCAAACCATCCAAAAAGTTATGCAGCGGAAAATGTTATAAACAAGTCTAAAGGTTTAAAAGTAAAAATAAAATAAAAACATCATCAGCACCCGCGCTTGTGTGTACCGTCAAGCCTGCCTGCCCCTCGCACCTGAGGTCACAACATAAGGGAAAAGGGTAAGCTAAAGCTTAGTGAATTCAAACACACACGTAGGTAGCAACCCATGTATATCGCCCCTACTCGCAAGTAGGTCACATCATTATCACCTTGAATACAGCCACAATCAATTATCATATAAAAACAAACCTCGGTCCCACCGAGCAACTAGATAAATTAATTATAAGCTCAGTCCCACCGAGCCCCCGGTCCCACCGAGTAAAACAAGATATAACTAAGCTTAGTCCCACTAAGCCCTCGGTCCCACCGAGTAAACAATACAAATAAGCTTAGTCCCACCAAGCCCTCGGTCCCACCGAGTAAACAATACAAATAAGCTTAGTCCCACCAAGCCCTCGGTCCCACCGAGTAAACAATACAAATAAATATACAAATCGCCAATCATTAACAGTTACCACATACCAATTATCTCATGCAACCACATAATTACACGTAACAACCAATAACACAAAAACAACATACATGAAATTCCTAACTACGCGGTGAAAGAACTCACCTCAAAAGCGCGTCTAGCTCGTAATCAAAATTCCAAGCTCCACAATCCAAAAATCACTTCCCAATACCTAAACGAACGTTAACATGCATTAATACGAGACTCGGACCTAAAGACGCGACGCACGCTACAACCGTCACTAAAATGACTTTTCCACCTAACTAAACGGGTCTGTTCGGGACCTGATTCGACCCTCTTAAACCCAGAAAATCCTCAAACATTTTATATGACTAGAAAGTGCTCTGAGTTACGGTTCTAAGGACATATCGCACGCGCTCTAACGATTTTTCTACAATTTATTATAGATTTTACAAGTCCGGTTAACTGCACAGCGAAAAACCGCACTGTTCGATATAAAACAGCAATTCGACCCTATTTACAGTCCGAACTGGGTTTTGCACAAAACACAGAAAAGTTGCTAGACTCGAAAAGGGAACTTTTGGCACCAATTTCACCCCAAACCGAGCTACGAGTAAAAAGTTATCGGCTACGCAAGAACAGGGCAGAATCCAGAATTCTTTACATGAAATGACGAACCGCTGAACTTGCGGCCACTTTTTCTCCTAGCTCGAGGCCGAACCAGTTTTCCGCTAAAACACAGAAAACGTGCCCGGTCCCAAGCTCGAAGCGTGGGCGCCAGTTTCGGCTCAATCGGAGTTATGACGGGAAAGTTATAGCCACCGCAAAACAATGGCAGAACGATTAATCACATAAATTGACGATTTTTATAATACGACTACGCAGCTGATTTTACGAGTTCGGGATTTCTAAGCAACGATGGGTTTAGGTCAGTAGGGTCCCGCCACACGAGCACCACCCACCGCCCTCTCCGGCAGGGTGGTCGCCGGCGGCGGCCGGCGGTGATTACACACACACGCACACAACTCACACCAACCACTCGCGTCACCGCCCTTCTCTCTCTCGATCGCTCTAAGCGTGCACCCACACCCACACTCGCAGCCACTGCTGCCCACGCCCAGCCACCACAGTGGCGGCGTACGGCGGCGTGCGGCGACGGTTGCTCGCCGGAAAAAGAATAAACAAGAACGAACAAGATAGAGCGAGGGGAACGGCTTACCTTGCGATGGTCGTTTCTCTTCCCTCGACTTCTCCGGTGAATGGAAATCCTCCGGCGACTGGAACTCCGGCGACTGGAACCTCCGGCGACTGGAACTCCGGTGACCACTCTCTCTCTTCTTCTCTTGGTTCTCTCTCTTGCGATCTCTTTCTCTCACTCACTAATTCTCCCTCTCGGCAAAATCCAAACCAAAAGAAAAACCCACAACAAATCAAAGGGGCTGTTTTGTTGCTGATTTTGGAAACCGACGAGAAGAGAGAAAGGGGGGGGGGGGGTCGGTCCCCCTTCCTTAGCCGTTCACCCCACAAAAATCCCTTATGTCCACAATTGGCCCCTAAACTCCAACACCTTGGCACTTTTGATCCCTAAATTCCCATTACATTGTAAAAAAAAATAAGGTTTGCCATACCTAACATTCGAGGTCCCTTTGACAACTTCCGTTAAAGAGACTCGCTAGAAAAAAAATTAAGGATTTTAAAAAAAACATACCGGGACACGGGCTTTACAAGGCCAGAGGGATGCTCCTGGTAAGGTATGTTCTCATTTTCCCCTTAATTTGGTTCTATGTTTTTTTGTTTACCTGTTGGGATTATTCATATGAATAATTACGTTGACCATCAGCTCTTTATTCTTTTAGCTACAAATATACTATAGTATTACTTTATGTAAATTGTCTACTGCTTTGGTCGACTAAAAAAACTGTAATAATTATGTCATCAATGTTCACTGCTATTAACCATATTCATCCGGTAAGATAATGCTACTTGGTAAGTGTTTACCTTGGGATTTTATGGTTGAGGTTATTATGATAGTGATTTATGATGATATTTTGTGCTCAAAGTAATTTGTTTTACTGCAGGTTTTAGTGAAAATGGTGGATGTGAAGAAGTGAAATATCTTGCACCAAACGCATATGCGGAGTTGGAGTTGTTCTATATTCAGGAGCCGTTTACCAAACGCTTATGCGGTAAGTGCTTACTACCTCACAAGGACCGAGAATCTTACTCGGTAAGTGAGAGTCACGACTCTTACCCGGTAAGCTCTTAGCGGATAAAAAGGTTGCATATAATGCCATTTTAATGGACTAATCTTACCCGGTAAGTCAAGTAAAAGTGTCGATTATTACTGGTAAGCGCTTACCGTGTAAGTGTTGAGTAAACAGCCCCTTAGTCTTGTTACTCATTTGAAACAATCAAGATGGAGTATGTAGTTTTCCAGCTACTTTTTTGGTTCATCTCCAGTTAAGTAAAAGTGGGCGTATGGTCTCGTGATTACAATGTAATTTGGAGTAGGTTCTGCAGTTCTGTTTCATCCATTACAGATGTTGATTTAGTAAGCCTCTATTGATGACTTTTTAAATTTGGATTAGGCTTTGCCGTTTTGGGTTTTCCCAAGTATTTTAATTTGTATTTTGGTCCTGATTTGTATGGGTTGTTTGAAAAATAAATATGTGAATTTGAAAACATGTAGTCCCAGTGTGTTTGTTATTTACGTAAGCAAGTAGAGAGTTTTAATTTTTTATTTGAAATTGGCAAATATTTATGAATTCTCTTGATATGCAAAAATCATTGTTGATGCAGCAAGGTTAGTTCATGTAATTGTAGTTGGTCTGTTCTGATTGTGTTATATTCTAAATTGAGTTATCCGTTGTTGATAAAGTTTAAGATTTTAAAGATGCTTTGGTTTTTCATGGTTCATTCATGTTGTCTGGTTGCTTATCTTATAGTTGCTTTGAAGAAAGATAACTTTTCTTTGTTGTAGCCATACTTGCACAAGTGGTTGTTGATGCTTCTCCGTTTTTCTTGCATAAGTCACCATGTTTTTGTTGATGGTGCTCCAGGTTGTTGGGGATCTTTAATTGAAGGAACTGAGAAGTACGAGAAGTTGAAAGAGAGAGCAAAAAAAGAGGATCCATTCATGGATCTTTTGTTCGATGTTACGTCGTCCATTCAATTGTTTTATGACGATGTGTATGTATTATTGTTGTATTTCATTGATCTCACTAAAATGGTTGATTTAGCTCATAAATAATTGAGGGCATAATTTGTTTTAATGCTTTATGTTGTAATAGAATGTCCATTTGCTTGGGTATTATAACAATGGCTTGTCATGTTTTTCAAAATTTGCCACAACACTAATTTGTTCGCCTTTTGTATTCACATTTTTGCATATGTTTATTTGCATTTTACATCCAGCGACTTCTTGCCTTGTATGTTTGCTCCTTTGTGGTGTCATTGTGTACTTTATCCGTGATTAGTTGCACTATATTTTAGATACTTGTGCCATTATATGAGTCACTGTCATGTTTATACTATAGGCCATCAAATCTTTTAACTTAAAATGTTGGTTTGTATCTTTTTTTTTCAAATTTCAATGCAAATACAACTTTATGAGAAAGGGCAGTAATGTAATAAGTGAGCAGATGAAAACATTAGAAAGATGGTATGTTCTTTATTTGATATTTTGTTGTATTCCCATCAACATCTAGGCATATCGTTATTTAGCTCTCTTTTACCAGGTACGAGGCGATGATTTTTGAGGCACTTTTCAACATTGACGATTCGAATGGGCCTGATGCTAATAAAATTTTTGTTTTTATTGAGGTTAGATTATATCATTATTGTTTTAATGTCTGTTATTTAGATGCTCTCTTTCGGTGTGTGTATGTGTTTGTGGAGATTATTAGATATGTGGTTTGAGAGGCTTTACTTGAAAGACTCAATATGATCATCTCTTCTTTCTTTTAGGTTTCTCTTCATTTGTATCATGGTAGTTGGATTTTTCGAATACAAGCTAAATCTTTCGGATCCCTCATGGTATAATCTCTCTTAATTTTATGAAAATTTATGTTTCAGACACTTTTCTGATTTGGAATTAGGGATGGAAACGGGTAATGCATCCCCCGTCTTCGACCCCCGTTTGAAACCCCTGTCCCCGACCCTGCCCGATTAATCCCTAACGGGTTCGGGAAGAAGGAATCCCCCGCGGGTTTGGGTGAAAACTAAAGATTTTTTTTTCACAAAAGCATAATAGATCACTTGTTTAATCAAAATCGTTTACATTCACAACTCCCGCCGCATTGCGCGGGCACTCAACTAGTTTTATAATATAATAGATCTATTCATCTAGATACTAACATTTCAATTCAAGTTAGTTTGGAAAAATAAAACATCCTCAGTAACAACATTCCCTTAACCAAACATCCCCAATACCAACTAGTATTATACATGTTCGTTGGTCGGGTATACGACATGACTTTATTTAATTGAAGACCCATTATAAAATAACATCTCATCTCTTCTCGTGAAATTTGATTAGTAGATTTGATTAAATGACACTTCATTATTAATCAATCCATGTATGAAGCACGATTCATGGATAGGGTTGAGATTAAAAGTTCAGCGATAGCTGAAGTCTTGTACTTGATACTTCACGTTGAGTGGACAAATCTGAGTCTTCGCTGATCCGCATCAGTTCATTAGGAGACTTGTCGCTGGTTCTTGAGCTTGATCTTCGACTTCAGCGTAGAACCTATGTTGACGTGAAACTTGTCTTCGGGGATCATAAGTAAACAACTAACTTATCAGCGATCATCATAATGACTGAACAGACTCAGCACGTTAATGATGAACAGTGTTCGCTGGATGTTTAATTTAAAAAGCGAGAGTTCCTATCAGCGGTACTGGAAGATCTTAGTATTTATCAGCGATAGTGAAACTCTGATACATATTGTTTACTTACAATTTTCACTAAGTATATAAGAGAGGGTCATTATCAAATCACTGAGGGTTTGGATCAACAGTTACAAACTGAACCTTGAACACATAACATCATCAACTAATCCATGACCCTTCAGCACATGATTTATCCTCAACTCATAAAACCAGAATTCAGTTGCAATATTAGATGTTACATGAGATTCAATTACAATATATATACATGCTCTAAAATTGCAATGTTTGGGTGGATAATATACAACCCTTCTAAACAAATTCTACCTTGAAAGTTATCAATCTTAGACAACCCTAGACCACACAACCCATGAAACTTGAAATTAACAACTTTGTTAATGATCGTGCTCCCAAAAACACAACCAAATGCTAATTAGTATAACAATTCAAGGTAAACATCCTATAAATTCTGTCACGTTCATTAATAGCAAGATAACAACTCCAGACACCCAGCAAATTCCCTTGGACTGCTAATTTAAGACAAACAATAATGATAAATAGCAACATTTGATGAACTGCACGTAAGAAAGGGGTTATGTGGATAGAAATTAGAAAGGTTTAAGAACTACGAAGACGACACGTGGCATGCTAGTTACTTATTTATTATATGTATAGATTCCTATAACAACATTCCCTTAACCACAAACCATCAAACTAACTATGGTCAAAGCAGAACTACCACCGGTAACCATTGTATTCAAGGCGGTAAAGATGAACAATGTTTTACATAATTTTTCTTTAAATTTTAAATAATTAATGCATTAAATACAATTACAATAAACATATCATTACAATAATAACCTAATTTTTTGAATAATTCAGTTTAGAAACTTGTATAAGACTTTTGGTGACTTTTGACCCATTCAACGTGTATTTTTGTTGGGAGAAAATTAATTATGAGTAACTCTAATCGGTCCTACACAGAACCTGTTATAATAAGAACACCAATTGTAGAGGACATTTTTTGTTCCCTATAGTTTGCAAAAAATAACATTTTCCGTCTTTGTAGTTTCAAAATTACAATATACCATTGTGGTTTGTAAAAACGTCTAGATTGGTTTCTCTCTCGCTCTCTCTCTCTATCTCTGGCCATCCGTAACCCAGCGGGGATGGGCTCGGGATGGAGGGCGGTATGGTGCGGGATGGGGTACGCCTCATGCGGTATCAGCGGGAAGGGATGGAATGCGGGATCCCCACCCCGTTTCATCCCGAAGCATTTAAAAAAAAAGGGTTTGGTCCAATAAGAAGTCAACACGTGGATTAGATAAATGAAATAAGAATTAAAATAAATGAGGTGGCAAAAGGGTTTGAGGGAATGGGGTACGGGTGTTTAGGGATCGTTAGGGATCGAGTGAAGGATGGAAGAAAAGCTGATGTGGCGCTGATGTGGAGTGGAATATTTGAAAGATTCCCTCCATGGGGTACTGATGGCCTAACGATTTTTAAAAGATTGCGGTAAACTAGGGAATCTTTGTCATTTTATCGATTTCTTTTGTCTTTTATTCATTCAAAATCGATTTAATGATATTGGTCTATATGGTTTTTGACTGGGTAAAAGACAAAAAAGATCAAAAAAGGACAAAAATGTTTCTCATTTAACAAAATATTTTAGGGTGTTGCTAACCCTACCCCTACCCCTGCCAAATTGTATACCCCAGCCATTCCCTGCCATTTTTGTCTTTTCTCACAAACAACACCAACAAAATAAAATTACATTTATACCCTTTTAATTATTTAATAAATTTACTTTATACCATTTACTTTTTCAATTTTCATTTTACACCCTCATCATATTAACACATATAATCGTATATTAGCTAAAATACGTTTTAGTTTTAACAAATTACACCATTATAAATATCTCTTCGATACGTTCGAAATGCGTCTAACATTGAATATTTTTTGATTTAATTATTTTATTATATATCATATATACTACATAAAAATATTTTTTATATTTACAATTCATACCCTTATAGTTAAATATTTTATTATATATCGATGGGCCTAGAAATGGCTAAATAGGTTCAACCCAACCCGAGACATACTTGGAACCGAGACTGACCGACTCGATACGGGACCGGTTATGGTGCGACGATTCTTAACTAGTTACAATTTTCATCACAAGGCCCGGCCCGGGACTAACTATATTTTTTATTTACAAATTTATTTTTTAATGCATTTTGAAGTTTATTTTTAAATGTATTTTAAATTTATTTGATTGAAGATCAAAATGTATTTTTAAGTGTATCCTATTAAGAGTGTAAACTGTATTTTTAAGTGTATCGTATTCTGGTGAGCCGACTTCAGTATTTTCCCGCCTAAACATGTATCTAAACATGGGATTTGATACAAATAATCACTAAGTTGTCGTGATTTTCTTTTTGCAGTTTCATATCAATTTTTACTTCAAAGTCGAATTCCTTCGACGAATTACAATTCTATCAAATTTCATTCTGACAACGAAACACCCTTAGAATTATCATAAGAGATTTAATTACTTTGAAAAAAAAATATAGATCGTCGCGCAACGGGCGAGCCAAAAACTAGTTAACTATATAGAGCGTACTTGTATTCGTGTATATATTGATTTAAATGAATAATCAGAGTTGAAATTTGTTGGAATAAACAGTATTGTTTTAACTTATTTTAGTTAATATTTGGCTCATTTCGAAATAATATAATTAAATAAAAAAAATAAGAAACTATCGACGAATAACAATATAAAAAAATAACGTAAACGCATGACATATTATAATATAATTAAATAAAAAAAAATCAATATTGGGCTCATTTCGAAGGTATCGACAAGACGATTATAATGGCGTAACTTGTTAAAATTTAAAAGTATTTTTTTTAACATAATCTAGTTAATATACGATTATATGTGTTAATATAATGAAAATATAAAATACAAAATATAAAACTAAAAGGTTTAAAGTAAATTAATTAAATAAGTTCAAGGGTGTGAAATGTAACTTTAAAACTAAAAAAATTAAAAAATTAAGTGTGTGTGAGGGGAGGAGGTATACAAATGTTGCAGGGGTATACATAGGGCTGTAAACGAACCGAACGTTCAGCGAGCCGTTCGTGAAATGTTCGGCGGGAAGTTCGTTTAGTTAAATGAACGAACATGAACAATGGTCTCGTTCGTTCATTTATGTTCGTGAACGTTCGTTCATTTATGTTCGTGAACGTTCGTTCATTTATGTTCGTTTATGTTCATTTATGTTCGTGAACGTTCGTTCATTTATGTTCGTTTATGTTCATTTATGTTCGTTTATGCTTGTTTATATATAAACATGTTTATATAATATAAAATTAATGTGTAAAATCATCAAGTAAATTGATCTTTTAGAATTTATTTTTCATACCTCCTAAGTTAACCCGATTTTTCATTTTGTTAAGGTATTTTTTACGAACGAAATGATGAGTATGGTGGTTGTTTTTTGTTCATTTGGGTTCATTCGTTTATGTTCATTTAAGTTCGTTCGTTTATTTTCATTTAAAGTCGTTCGTTTACGTTCATTTAAGTTCGTTCGTTTACGTTCATTTAAGTTCGTTCGTTTACGTTCATTTATGTTCATTTAAGTTCGTTCGTTTACGTTCGTTTATCTCTTAATGAACGAACACGAACAAACAAAAATTCTTAACGAACGAACATGAACACAAAAAATCTCGTTCGTTTACCGTTCGTGTTCGTTTATTTGTTCGGTTAAGTTAAACGAACGAACATGAACAAACCTCCGTTCGTGTTCGTTCGGTTCGTTTACAGCCCTATATACTTAGAATACCCCTTTTGTAAACGATGATGACCTTTTTGTAATTTAGAAACTATAGGGACCAAAACTGTTATTTTTGACAAATGACAGGGACCAATGTCGCAGTTTACGCAAAATGATACGATGAAAATAAAGAAGTATAAATAGCACTCCCCCTCTCCCTTATCCCAATCGATAACTAGGGTTTTAGACACACAGAAAGCACTCAAAACCCTGAAAATGGCGACTCGTGTTCTCTTGCGATCTCTCTTCTCTTCCACCGCCAATCAAACCTTAATCTCACGCTTGTACACCACCGCGTCCTCCTCCGTCCTCCGCATCCGTCCTCTTGTCGCTGCCGCCAACAGTCTGCGCCATTCCTCGCTTGTTGCTACCAGGATCCGTGCTTTCTCGACACGTCAAACCACATCTTCTCTAAACGACCCGACTCCTAATTGGTCCAATCGTCCACCTAAGGAGACCATCCTTCTTGATGGCTGCGATTTTGAACATTGGCTTGTTGTGGTGGAGAAACCCGAAGGTGAGCCTACTAGAGATGAGATCATTGATTCATATATCAACACCTTAGCCAAGGTTGTCGGAAGGTACTGTTTCATCTATTTCTTCAGCGAATTTCGATTTCATGTTACATCGAATACGTGTTTGTCTCTGTTTGTGGTATTTAATAAGTTTAGATTGTGCATGCGTGTTTGTATCTGTCGGAAATTCTAATCATGGATTTGTTATTAGGGTTAACCAGATGGTGTTTATTCAATTTAATGATAGATTACACGCCATCATGTTAACGTCGATGTGAACCTAAAATTTGGAATCTGTTTGTGGTTCAATGGTATCCATTTAAGTATAAAGCTAGATCTATGCATTTTTATGGCAGTATAGGACATTAGGACCATTCTAATTTCAAACTCTAAAAAAGGATCAACTTAGATTTTACATTTCAGAAAGCTGTAGATTTGCACATGGTAGGCATGCTTATGTGGCTGTGCATATCTACGTGTTGATTTATTTGTGCAATTCACTCTAAACACCATTAGTATTTTCCTGGGATTGATTATAATTTGTGGTTTTTAGCTACGATGAAGCAAGGATGAAAATCTATTCAGTATCGACTAGATGCTATTTTGCTTTTGGAGCCCTCGTGTCTGAAGAAGACTCCTACAAGTTAAAAGGTAGTATCATCTGCTGCTTTTTCTGTCACATTCTATGTGATTTGTATTACTATCTTTTAAGTTTTTCTTTTCCTTTTTGTCAGAGTTACCTGGAGTTCGGTGGGTGCTGCCTGATTCTTATTTGGATGTTAAGAACAAAGATTATGGAGGTATCGCATTCTATTGTTTGTTTCAATAGCTTATGTTATCATGTAGAAAACGAGTTATTGGTAAGTACTTTTACCCAAAATGAGTTGTTGGTAACTTTATCAGTCTTCAAAATGAGTTGTTGGTAAGTACTTTTACCCAGTAAGTGCTTACCGGGTAAACGTCTTCTCCTTCACTTACCGGGTAGGTTTCTAGGCCCTTGTCATGTATGTTCACAGGTAAGCAACACCTGATAAGCGCTTATCCTGTATGTTGGGAGGGGTAAAATGTAATTCTGTGAAGACTCCTGGCTTGTGAAAAGTTTGAGAAAGTGAGAAATGCAAAGTATTAACAAATTAAAAGCTCATTGCACTTTGCATCTATGTGATTTCATGTGACAGGGGAACCATTTATTGATGGGAAGGCTGTCCCATATGATCCAAAGTACCATGAGGAGTGGATCAGGAACAATGCTCGGGCAAATGAGAGGAATAGACGAAATGACAGGCCTCGCAACTTTGATAGATCAAGAAACTTTGAGAGGAGACGAGAAAACATGCAGACCAACCGTTCACCTCCCATGGGAGGACCTCCAAATAACATGGGTGGACCACCTAACACAGGAGGTGGCAACATGGGTGGGCCGCCTAACACAGGAGGTGCACCATCTGGCAACATGGGTGGACCGCCTAACACAGGTGGTGCACCGTCTGGCAACATGGGTGGAATGCAACAAGGTGGTGGTAACCCTAACTGGGGTCCTCCCCGTCCAAGCTACAATGGAGGCTCACCCAACATGGGTGGTGGGATGCCGCCACCAAACATAGGTGGAGGAGGGATGCCGCCTAACATGGGTGGAGGAGGGATGCCGCCACCACCACACAACATGGGAAATGCTCCCAATTATCAGCAGCAGCAGCAGCCGACGTATGGACCAAACGGGGGAGGTATGTCTTATCAATCTGGACCAGGGCCAAACGGTTATGGTTCAAATGTAGGCGGTGGTGGTGGAAACCCTTACCAGAGCCAGGACATGCCTGGAAGAGATATGCCAGCTCCACCAAACTATCGGTGATCGTATAATACATATATCGATGGCTAACTTTATTTTTGTTCCAATTAATGTAGCCCAGGCGAGTCTTGTTTTTAGCTCATAAGAATTAGTTCTATCAAAGGTTATTCTTGTCTAGTTGTATTTTTTTGTGATTAAGATCTTGTGATTGTGGCCTCTCTATGATGGGTTATATTGTTAAAAGTATGATGGAAACAACAATAAATTGGATATTATAGGGTGAAAACTGCAATAAATTATAAACATAGGGACAAACCCTTTTATCAAAAAATCTTTTCACTCCGATGTGTAACAACTTTTTGTAATAATAAAAAAGCTATGAAAGACTTGCTCTAATATTGCATCAAACGTACACAAGTTTTTTTTCTTCAAATTTTGTCTCATCTTGTGGTGCATACCAAACACGCCTTAAAATGAAGCTAACTTGGCACCAAATTGATGCATTGAATGATGAAGCAGCTCTTATATTTAGAGCAATCAATCTTTTAACATATTTTCTATAATTTTTTTTAAAGACCAAATCTCAATTTTAGAAAATTTATAAAGATACTCTTGGGGGTCGTTAATAAACACTTACTTCATAAGTGCTTATCATGTCACTTTACCTTATCAGATGAACATGACGAAGTAAGGACAAGGACCGAGAGTCTTACTCAGTAAGTGAAAGTAGTAACCAATTACTAGATAAGTCATTCTAATGGACTAAAATCTTACCCCATAAGTTCAATGAAAATGATAAGCCTCTTACCGGTAAGCATTTAACGGGTAAACCACCCCTTGGGGACCGGTCCCTTAGCTTAAGGATCAATCTTTGTTTAAATTCCTAGGTGAACACACAAATAAAAGAGAGAGAGAAAAACCAATATCATTAACCCAACCTCCAATTTCATTCAAATAGCATTGATACAAAAGACACCTGCCCATTTGTTCAAAGAAAATGAATAGTTGTGCATAGTTTTCCAAAAAAATATCCATCGCCTATAAATCACATATCATTCATAATGAATGTTGCATACAAACAGTGGTCTCATACCACTTCAGTTCTAGTAAATCTACTCATCTGGTTTCTGTTGTAGTTAAAACATCTGATCCAATAAGAGTCGTTTACTATAAACGACTATTAAAACCAGCCCGTTTCAGTAAATTAATCGGATCGATGATTAGGGGGTGTTGCTGTCAGGACTCCAGTGATCAAGACCTCTGCTTTCTTGTTCTTAACATCACGAATTTGATCTGCGAGAGAAACGTCTTCTTTCTTTGTGTCTTTCTTCAGAAACTTGAGGTCAAGTCTTTCCCAAGCTCTGTGATCTCGACTACTAAGCTGATCGTTTACAGATTTTTTCCTGTGAATCTGTCAACCACCAATGAATACAATTAAGGGGTTACAGCTTGATGAGCTTAATGGTTTGTGATTTGTCCATTCTCATGTTCTCTTATTTGGTCAATGTTCTCGTTTGAACCCAACTCTAGTTTACTAATTTACAAATCTAGTCTCATCTCCCTGATTTTCGTTCCACCTATTTTGGTGGGACAAGAAAAAAACATTTTTCGTTTAAAATCCGATGAAAATGTGTATTTTTTGGTGTAGTTTTTTTTCCCACAAGGGTAAAGTTGAATTCACATATAGACTTTTACGAGAGTTTTACCTTTGTTAATCTCTCCTTCAGTTTCAGATCTTCAGCCGCTGCCAACTCCTCCTTTTCTTCTTTTGATTTCTTTAACAGCTTCTTCTTTGCTAACCCTTTTACTTTTGCCATCCGTTTCTGTAACGTAAGCTTCGCCTTCTCAGCTTTCGCTTTTGCTCGTCTCTCTGCTCGTATCCGTGCCATTTCCTTTGCTTTTGCCACGTCAGCAGACCGCTGAAGTTGTTGAAGAGCAATCTCTCTTTCAATCTCTTCGTAACTGTCCCAATCTAGTTCTTGCTGACCATGGCCGCCTTTCTTAGCAGCGTTTGCAATGCTTTCAGCCCATACTGATATGAATCTTTCTCTTGATTTTTTCCACTTTAAACGCTCCTTCCATTGTCGTGTAATTGTCGTGCGGATTTTTGCCTTTGTTTGATCGCTGCATGAAAATATATGAATATACATATACGTACATATCATAGGAAGACTAAAAAGTAAAAACCCATGTGGAAAACGATATCAGTGACGAATAAGAAGATTTTAATATCAAATGGATCTTATGATCACCGGGGGCAAATTGTACCAAAATGGAACCAACTTTCTTTTCATCCTTGTTTTGGGAAACCAATTTTCAAAATCTTCATTTTCAGGGACCAACTTTCAAAACTTCTCATTTAAGGGACGTGTGACTAAATGAGTAAATTCATATTCAGCAAAAAGATGACCGAAAGCATTGTTGATTCCGTATTTCCCCCCAAAATGATTAGTTTTGAAAGTTGGTTCCCCAAAAGAATGAAAGCAAAGTTGGTTCCATTTTGGTGCAACTTACTCTATCTAGATATGTAAGAAGAGCTAATGAAAAGGAAGTTGAACATGCTTCACTCATAGTCCAAGCTTACTAAATTTAGATTAATTACATTTTTTGTCCCAGTGGTTTGTTAAATGTTACGATTTCCATCTCTGAGGTTTACATATTATGGTTTTTGTCCCTATCGTGTTTGTAATTTATTGCTATTTTCATCCTTAGGATTGACAATTTATTGTTTTTTCGGTCCTGTGGTTTACAATCCTTTACTGTTTTAGTCCCTTATACTTAAAGGTAGGAATTAGTGTAGGGACGAAAATCGCATTTTAACAAACCGCAGGGACGAAAATCATAATTTACTCTTGAAATAAGTGCCCACATTTCTATTTTAGATTGTACCAAAACAAGTGTCCCTATCATGTACCAACTCTACCCCTTAATTATGAGATGAAGAATTTCATTACTCTCTTTGCTATTAAGGGTTAAATCGCCATATACTTGACTAAAAAGTGTTATAATTGCGCATTTCTAAAAATGTGTATCTTTTTCATTGCGGAAGGAGTATTGCAAGAATGTTTCAGCTACTCAAATCTCTCTTTGCTACTCCCACCATGTTAATGTGTGAGTTTTGCCGGATATAAAATATTATATACTAAATATAACAATAACAAATGATTTAGCACGTCAATTTATGAAAGTTGTGGTTCCCCAACTTAAGAATGAGAATCGAGAATCATACCTAAGAGTGCGAGGGCATTCAGACATTTTCTTTCTTACCTGAAAAAAGTACAAGCGGCCGTAAGTGAAAGACGACTAAAGTATAATAAAACTTATGAGTGACACGTGCTTATGCATTCACACGAAAAATATGTGCAATTTGTACATTCATATGAGTGAAGCAAATTAGAAGAAAGCAATGCAAGTGTTTTAATTTTATTTAATTTTTATGAAATATATAATGCACACACACATGCACGAGTGCACAAGAATCGTGGGTCAGGTTGAAACATGATATCTTTACACCGACAGCCCCTTACATGACTTCACACCTTGGGGTCTTTTAAAGCTTCTTTAGTTCTCTGACTGATCAACTCGCGAGTCTCTGTAAAAGAGCACCTTAAATCAGTTCAAATTCTATGAATACCAATATAATATTTACCCGTTCTCTGCTTACTCACCTCTGAGGGTGCGTTTGGTATCTAGACAAGATAGAACATGACATAACAACTATTTAGCGTTTGGCAAGACAGAACTCGAGACAAATAAATGAGTTGTTTATATATTTTATATGTTTTGATTAATTATGTAATTTATTAACTTGTAATAAAATAATTTTTTTTATAACAAAATATAACATTAGAAGTGTTTTTCAAGATGATTAAAGTGACACCAAAATAAAAAGTTTAAGTAGTTTCCAATTCTTATTTTATACTTTTTCTATATTATCTTTTTATTATTAACGTTTAATAAATTACATAAATTAATCAAAATATAGAAATTGTATAAAAACAATATTTTTAGGACAAAACGTGAATGTTTAAAGAACATAAAACACAATAAATAAGATTTAAAGAGGGCGGCGTATTTGATGTTTTAGAAGAGAATTGGGTTTTTATTGAGGTTATATTGGTAAAAACATAAGTTTGTTCCACCTTGTTCCGTGTGGCGGGAGTGGAACATGCCTGTAAAAGTCATTCCTGTCTGTTCCACATAAAGTCCTGTCAAACGTGGAACGGTGATCCTTTTCCTGTCATGTGTACCAAACACACCCTGAAGGATCCCACCCACCCCAACCCAGAAAAAGAGAGGATAGACAAAGACACATCAAAATGGGATAAGAAAGTACCTGCACTGTGTTTCTTCCCTTTGTTCCATGGAACTCGCCCCTTGTTCGCTAATGCAATTTTCTTCCTTCTTTCGATTTCGTTCTTACTTATATCCGACCTCTCTTCAGCAACTAACTTATTTATATTGACCTCTTTAGCCGAAGGTTCCCCTTCAAGATAACTGGAATCAAGTTCTTTAAATTCCCAGATGTTTGACTCCTCCTCCGAAGGAGTACCCCAGTGAAATGCTCTACGTAATTGAAGTCCTCTGGATGAACTAACATATACCAATCCGGGAGATACACCGGAATCCAGCTGCGTTGTTCTCAGGCAGAGTCGATAACATTCCACAAAATGATTAAAATATTGTGATGGACAGATGTTTGGAACCAGACTGTTGTTTGTGTATATAACCGATAAATTCCTGGAGAAATATACGATAATAAGCAGTAAAATAACCTTCTTTAATTGACTCCACTCCATAACTGCGTTCGTTTTTAAGATACAATTTTTTTTTGGTATCATGGGTGTCCAAGCGAGCTTAAGGGCACCTCGATTAATCCCATGGGGCCCAAAAGATAACCGCCACGAAAATCCCTGAACCTATGGGGAGAACCCCAACGCCCAGCCTGTATTTTCCGGTTAAGCAGGGTCTCAAGGTTGAAAAAGACGGAATAAACTGATACCATATGCTTAATTGATACCATAAAAATACTATCCAGTATCAGATAATATGCTTAATAGATACATAAATACATTATGCTACCAAAAATAATGCTCAGAATAAAATGTTCGGCACCAGTTCCAGATTTACACAATCCAAGTTTGAATATCAAGCATACAGGTTTTTGAGAGTGGTTAACACAAATATATTTTGTTCCTGTGTTGGTTGGTTTTCCAATATGTCCTGTATGGATAAACCTCTCTGTGGATTAATCTGTAGGTATATATTGGAAAAGTTTTTGTTTGGAAGGGTTTTTTCATATTGAAGGAGCATGTTTTTTAATTGGGTAGGAATTGTTTAGAAAAAAACTTGGCTTTCTGCATAAAGCTATCTCCTAGAAGCTTACTGAATAGGCCACTTTCTATGTCATTAAGCCACTATCAAACAGTCATGTATAGCTAACCGAATAAGCTGTGAATTCCATTGAGCTAATTAAACTGCTAACAAACATGCCCTAAGCCTCTTCTAGAGCTAGAAATGGACACAAAGTAGACTATAACTAAGGAACAAATTGGTATCCTTAGATATATGAAAAGCAAAATCAGTTGAAGCAAAGGGGCAAACAGGTAGACAATCTTTGCTACACCCACCAATCACATTTACAGGGTTACGTAGCCAGTGCCGAACTAACCCATTTGATTATTCATAGAAAACCAACCAACAAATCTATAAACATAATAACATATAATTTGTTAACAGATAACTTAAAAGCATAATCCCATAAACATACACACAGACAGTTGACGAAATCATGTTTCAGATAAAAGTAATTGGGAAGGGGGATGACCGGATGAGCTTACAAAGGAGAGGACAGCATCTCTGAGACAAATTTGTCGAACAGTTGGTGGTCAAACATCGAAATTGAGAAACGAACTTGACTGTTTATGGTTTTACAGTCATATACCCAAATGCCGATACGAGTTCATTGATTCATTGACATAGAAGAAAAACACTTAATAAAGTACCAGTCGTTGGCGATACGACTGGATAGGGAGAAGAACCAGTCTTTTTTTTACTCGCAACCGCCCTTCTAAAACCCTTGGGTCGATGACCGGACCCTAGGCGGACCATATATTTTAAGCAATTTATTGTTTTTAACACTTCAACCCCCAAACTTTGTATTTTAGCAAAAACTAGCCTAGACTTGTATAAAATGCAAAATTATCTCATGGGACTTAACAATTCAAGCAATTAACAAGCTACTTGAGCTCGATTCGAGCGTTAACGCAAATTGGTGCTCGAATAATTTCGTCATCATTAATGTCTAGATCAAATCTTTTGCATGTTTATTTGTTTTTCTTTCCTCAGTGAGAGCTAAAATTGAAGACACTGAATGTATTGTCTATTTATTATATTATAATGTTAATTATATATTTGATTTTTTTACTCATCTAACAAGAAGTAACTCCTAATTTTAATTTTGATCTTAAACCCGAGCTTGAATTCAACCATATTAATGAAAAATCTTCGAGTTTAAGTCGAGTATTACTTTTTCGAATTGAGCCCAATACATGCTCGACCCTGTTCAACTTGTTAATACCCTTAGTCACGATCATAAAGGACAATTTGTGTTAAGATTTCATTGTGTAACGCTTTTTATTTTTTATTTACATTTTAAAAATATATGTAGGATGTAAACGATAAACACAAATAAATATAAAGGGGCAAACTGGCGAGTCATTTAAATTTACAGGTTAAAGTTGCCATTTATTCAAATTAAAAGGGCATACCAGCATGAGGCAAACTCAAAATCATGAATATCAAATTCACCCCCTGTAGTTTTAGATATTGACGCATTAGACCTTATACCACACCCTCCCATGAACACTGCCACACTCTCTCACTAGTAGGGTTTCTGTTCTTGAATGAATCTGTCAATGGACCTCGCTAAGAAGCGAAAGCTTGAAGAAAATGGGGTCGTACTTCCACCTGACACCACCACACTCTCCCACGACGACCTCCGTAAAGTCATCGAACCTTTCACTCATGAACAACTATCCGAAATCGTTGTAACTGCTTCCCTCCGTCACCCGGACGTCCTTGACGCCGTCCGATCAATCGCCGACCGCGATCCCACCCAGCGTAAACTATTCATACGCGGCCTTGGCTGGGAAACAAGCAGCGAAAAACTCCACGCTCTGTTTGCTACCTACGGTGATCTCGAAGAGGCCATTGTGATTCTCGATAAGACGACGGGAAAGAGTAAAGGTTACGGATTTGTTACGTATAAGCATATAGATGGGGCGTTAATGGCGTTAAAGGATCCCACCAAGAAAATTGACGGGAGAATGACTGTTACTCAGCTTGCTTCTGCTGGATTTTCCGGTGGAGTCAGTGTCACACCCAATTTGAAAACCCTAGATGTATCATCGAGGAAGATTTACGTTGGAAATGTGCCGCATGATTTGCCTGGAGAGAGGTTGCTGGCTCATTTTTCATCGTATGGTGAAGTGGAGGAAGGACCATTAGGGTTTGATAAGATTACAGGTAAATGTAGGGGGTTTGCCCTTTTTATTTATAAGAATGTGGAGGGGGCTAGGGCTTCGTTGGTTGATCCAATCAAGACTATTGATGGGCATCACTTGAACTGTAAACTTGCTAATGATAATAAGAGGGGGAATTCTGGTGGGATGGCGGCACCGCCAGCTCAAGTTCGTGGATCAGGTGATGGGGTTAAGCCAGAAGTAAGTGCGAATTTGAACCAGCAAAGTTCATATGCGTCACAGTTTGGTGGTGGAGGACCTGGTGGCATCTATGGTGGAAATTCGGGTGGATTAGGATTACCAGGACCTGGTGGTATCTCCGTTTATGGTGGTGGTGGAGGTCAAGTTCCGCCTTTGAGCCATTCACAGCATCCTCTGAATTCAAATTTGGGTGGTGGCACAGGGTTATCTTCGTTTGGTAGCAATGGTGTTGGTCCAGGGTTATCGACAAATGGGAGTCAAGTACCAAGTTCCCTAAGAGGTGGCGGTGGTGGGTTTAGTTTCATTCTAGGTGGTGGTAGTGGTGTAAGCTATGGTGGATTGGGTGGGGCAGGGTTAGGAGGTGGTTTTGGTGGTTCAGGGCAGAGATCAGTTTATGGTTTGGCAGCAGGGTCGGTGAGAATGAGTTCTGGAGGTTATCCTGAGAGTGCACACTATAGTTTGTCATCTGGTTCTGCCTACCAAACCCAACAGCAGCAGAAAACTGGGATGTCATCTATCACCAGGGTTCCAACTGGAGGGATGTATCAGGGGCCTCCTTATAATTGAGGTATTTTCTTTCTCTTGCATCTCCCTAGTCCCTATATATATGTGTGTGTGTATATATAGGGGCAGGTTAAAATGAGAACCGTAAATATTTTGAGAACCTAGGGACCATCTATTCATGATGAATGCTATGATAGATATTTATAATGAAATTATTCATGACAAAAATGCATAATATTTAGGGTTATTTATCAGTTTTTAGTGGTGGTTGATGGTTTTTCTTTTAGTTAGGCTAGTATTAGAGGTGTTGCTGAATGATTTACCATGTAGCTCTTTTGAACACAAATATGTACGTATGTATCAATACATGCTTTTCTATGGATTAATAGTGGTAATCAATGAAAGTGGCTTGTTGGTTTTCTATTGTGCGCTTATAAATCATCTCCTGTTCTGATTTGCTATGTAGTTGTGATTTTATCCTCCTGGTACTCGATATGCCATTGGAAATCGTCTTCTCTGCTCGCTGTTTTCAGTATTTTGTGAATGGGGCTGATGATTGTCGATGAATCTGAATATATAAAAATTTGCTTTGTGCTTAGGTGCTTGAAGTTGTTGACCATTGGAATGGGTACCAAATCGGCATAATGGTAGCTTGGGCATGGCTTTCTTGTTTTAATTGTTCTACATGTGAAGTCTAATTGTATGTGTAGGTTATTTGAAATCGGTTATTTTCATTTACACGTTTTGACACTTGACACTCGAGGGTACCAAAAAAATGGCTAATTTGGCACTTCTTTTGGACAATGCTTCTTGCATAAATGGAAATTGGCATCGGTTGATTTTGTTTCTTTAGAATGTAACGATGATAATTAACCTTCTGGTCTACTTTTTGTTATTCTATTGTTGATCAAAAGTGACATTCATATAGAGGTGGAGAAAGTACTCATTTGGCTCATATATGATACGATTCCCAATCATTTGCAAACCTCCTAATTCATAGGAACCAATCAGTTGATATATTTATGGAAATAATGATGGTTCAATTATTATGATCTGGATATTTATGTAAGATGGTCAAAGTTATTTATTATGATCAAGTGTCAACACATTAGATCAGGAAACAATCTAGATATTTATGGAATCATATATTCATTAGAATAGATGGACGGTTGAGATTGGTTTGTATGGTTTCTATGAATTAAGACGTTTGCAAATGATTGGGACTCTCTATATCATATAACCCTATAACATTCCTAAAAAGTAGTTTTATTTAACAAGGTCAGGTTCAAACCTTTAGGTTGCGTTTGGGACAGAGATAAGGTCTACATATTTCTTATCCCCGAGGCCCTATCTTCGGGTGGGTTACTGGGTTGATTTGGTTTGGTTTATCTTTGTAAGCATAAGTAGTAGTAGAAAGAGGAAAAAGAAAACCGAAAACTTCTATCTAGAGATATAGGGGTTCGTTTGGTTTGGTACATAGACTTGTGAAGTTGGAGCCTTGGTTGGGTTCCATCAACTTTGTTCTAATAAGTTTATCCCTATAGTTTTAGAAGCAAAGTTAATTTCAGTTATATTGTCCGATGAAAATTTGTATTATTGTTGTTGTTCTTTCAAGTTTTGTTTTCGTAGATTAATGCATGAAATGTTGGATTTTTGTTTATGTTTTATGTATTTATCTCGGTTTTTGTCCACTTTGGATTAGAGATGCTCAAGGTCTGGGCTTTTTTAGGCCCGGGGGACCGGGGGAGTGCCAGTATAGTATTTGGGCATAATTGAAAAAGTGTGTAATTGGGTTTTTGAGAATGAGAATATATATATATATATATATATATATCCATTACACTAAATAGGAACTAAACCAAACTTTGTTGTACTTCTGCAATAGAAATGCATGAATCAATTGTGTTGTGTTCTATGATATCGAGAAACACGATGGTCCTGTAACAAAACTCCATACAAAATTTCATTCCATGTGTCTGGAACTCCTGGTAAACACCAATGAATGCAATCGGCGTAGTTTTTCGGATCCGATTTTTGCTCTTTCGTCAAGAGTTTCCCTTTTCGTTCACCATAAACCGATGTGTGACCATCTTTCCTGTATTCTGACAATTGGGTAATGTTGAGTAATCTCACATTAACCCTCAATCGTCCTAGAACATCTTTCACTATCCCCATAATATCTAGATTCGAACCAGTTCCAAAATATGGCCGTTGTATCGGTTGTGACTCACCGAAACAATTCCCGTTGTCTCCGCTCTTCCATTCCCAACTCCTGCAATTGTCGGATTTGATCATTTTAAGCGTCAATTGTATCAAACCAAATTGACTTAGTAAATCGCACTTGAAAGTAGGGTCCATAGAGGGTGAGATGTATGCATACATGACCTCTACCCTAACAGGGTAAATCGGGTGTTTCAAGGGGCGGACCTATGAAGGCCCCAGCATGGTCCGTGCACCCACTCAACCAATTTTTGCAAGTAGATTTTTTTTTTCGGGTATGAAAGGTGCAAACGCTAAACTTTGAGGGGTGCTCCCGGATATTTGAAAATATAAAGACATCAACCAAAAAACCGAGAAAGTCTCTCGAAACCAGTCAATTTTTTTTTGAAAAAGTCCCTCGAAATCAATTAAAAAGAAAAATCCTTTAAAAAAAATATGTCGAAAAATAGCATTCAGCTAAAAACACATTGAGCGGCTTTCGGCGTCTTTGATCCACACAAAAATCATGACCTCCGACTTGTAAAAATTGTGAACAAAAGAATAAGGACTAACATAGGTTATAACAAGGGTATGGTGGTAAATTACTCACCACAAATGTGTTGGAGACATGGTCATGAAGAAGACCTTTTGAACATGAGATATGATGCTGCTTTCTATCCAGTTTGCCCAAGTTTCCATTGCTATTCTGTAGGCTGTGGTCACATTGTACTCCTCAACATCTTCAAGATTCCCATACCTGAAACGTTTCTAAATCTTTGAGTTAAAATCGCCTCTATAGAATGTCAAATATGTCTAAATATTTTAATAAACGACTTTATAAAAATAACGTTTATAGGACCAAACAATTGTGAGTTCTACATACCTGCATTACAATAATTTGGTATGACGCTTTTAGACGTTCTAACAAGTGTTTTTAGCACATGTTGAAATAAAGTTATGACACTTTTTTTAAAGGTGTCTTAAAAAGCTTGTTAGAATGTCCAAATACATTTGAACATCTCATTGTAACGTTTTTACATAGGATGTACAAGTGTTTAGTCTTATAAACTTATGTCATATAAAGCAGTTTATTAAGACATTATTTGACAATCAGTGTCAAAGATGGTGAACTAACGTGGCGTTGATCGTGGGTTTATACATCCACCACACGTAGCTTTCGTAGACCAATATATCGACTCCTTCCCATTGTTTGCTATGATTAGATATGGAATCGAGCCTGACTAGCCGTTTCATAACCGTGTGCTTCGTTGCATGATCTGAAATAGACTCTACTAGGAAAGGAGCCCAGTAGAACTCGATAGAAGCATTATATTCCTAACATCCAAACCCAGGGGGATCAGTAACTCGAGAAGACATTAATGGAAATATAGAGTCTCACTACAACAAAATCGGGTTTATAAGACGTCAAATATGTCTGAATGTCTTAGTAGACAAATTTATCGGACTTGAATTTATTTGACCAAACAAGTGTGCACCTTGTATAAAAGTGTTATTGTAAGTTACTAAGACGTTTTTAGGTGTCTTTACAAGTTTTTTTGGACACTTTTGAAATAAAACGTCTTAATAGTCATTTTATACGATATTTTTTGGAAAAATGTTCTATAAAAACAAATGTTCTATATAAAAATTGTATTTATATGACAACTCTTATAAGTGGTCTATAAAGAAAAATAATAATTAATAAGACCATTTATTTCAAAAATGCCCTAAAATTTTGTAAGGATGCCTAAATACATTCCAACATTCTATATATATAGGACAAAAGTGGGTGGTACTATAAACTTATGTCATGTTAACCACATGACATTTAGACACATTTGACGATCAATTTTGTAATAGTGGATGTAGGCCTTTATAAGGCCCGAAATTGTGTACCGAACAAAAATACAAATCTTTAAATCCTATAAAGCAATCTATTTGAATTACCTCGGCCCTGAAAATCTTTCTTGGAGGTACTTTTCGAAGAGATTTCTTGCCTTCGGGAATTACAGATTGGACCAAACAAACCATCGAGTCGAACATGCTCCTTTGTACCGAGTCCCCTACAAACATGAGCCTTTTGTCCCTCAAAATCTCCAACAATTTCAAAGCATTAAACCTACCAAATCCATAAATACACACCATTGTTATGAACATGAAAGGAGGAAAGGAAGTCTGAATGAAAATGGTAATGACTTACTAAAGAGATCATTGGCTTAATGGTATGTGGGTTGCTGGCATATTCTAGTCTTAAATAGTTAGCGTTTTCGTTTGAACCTTCCTCTCTCTCTCTCTCTCTCTCTATATATATATATATATATATATATATATATATAAATTAAAAATGTGTTTGGGGTTTGACCTTGGTAAATTGCATGCATGAGGCTGCCATCTCCAATTCTGATATGATGAATCAGGCCTCCCATTTTTCTGGCAAGTCACTTGTTTGACCAAAAGAGGGCAACTTTGTTCTGTATACAGTGGATGTGACTCATTGTCCCAAACCCATTTGCCTTCAAATATATTGCAACCATCTTTAATGGTTTCATCATCGGAAACAAGAATGGGCGGTCGAAATCCATCAGACGATGGCCGGAAAAAAGAGCGGGCATGGTGGCTGTTCTTCAAATTATCGAGCAGAATTCGTACAGAACCAATGAACAGAAGGGAAGCGAGTGCCGCCGGGAAGAGGTACTGATTCCGGCGATCCACCACCGGTAGGGGTAGAGTTGTCATTTTTTGGGTGGTGGGTGAAGTAGATGAAGATCTAATGTATATAGTGAGTGTCTCATTTGAGTTGGCTTGGGTTGCAAGCAAGAGATAACAACTCAAGGCAACAACCGGTTGGTAATTAGTAAGGCTTCAAGTCTGGTGTTTGAAGGTGTTAAATGAGGCTTTTCTTCGTGTGGGGGTGGCCTAGGTGTGTAACGAGTTGACTCAACCCGAGTCAAGTAGTAGGTTATTCGAGCTCGACTTAGAAAAGTAATACCAAACTTGATTTCGCGAATAACATTTTCGATATAAGGCTTGAGCTGGAATATTTTTTGAATTATCAAGCTCGATGCATATTTATGGGCTTGAACTTGCGATCAATTAACTCATTTATTGGCCTGAGGCCGGTTGATAAATGATAATTATTATATTATTATTATGTGATTATTGACATATATAAACATGTTTATGCTCGAAAATTTTAACTGGGTTTTCAAACGAGCGGAATTAAACATTGGTTGAAAGTTCGGCTCGTTAAAAAATGACCTTTTTATTCTATTTAATTTAATATTTATATCCACATCATATATTTTCGTATTTTGTCACGGTTCCTCCGTTTCTACATCTTTTAATTGTTCCCTCTTAAACTCAACCTAATATATTTGAAAACCGCATATATTTTAAGAATCGCAATAACCAACTATTAATAAATTATTTACGATGAAAATGTATAATTATTTTAACAAATATTCTTAAATATTTTAGGAATATCTATTATAAATAATTCATGAAATATTGTCTCTCGCAAAATTAAAAGTATTTATGATTCCTAAATGAATTTCTCACCAATTCAACCATTCATCAAGTGTCATTTTTTTAACCACGTGTATATGGGTCAACTTAGGCACATCTTGGCTAATCAATCAATCGATCAATATATATATATATATATATATATATATATATATATATATATATATATATATATATATATTAAAACAACAACCTTGAACAACATTTTCAAGAACACTATGTAATCCCAATGAAACGGACGGTTAATTTTTGCAACATTTTTAGAGTTTTGATGACAACAAGGTTCAATGGTTATTTTTATTTTTTTCATGTATTCTTCGAGAAGACTAATACGGGTATATATTCATTTTGACATTTGTTGAGATTTTAAAGTTTTTTCTTTTCATTTTTGTCTTCTATATTTTTCTAAAGTTTCTTTTTTCCAATGATGGAACCGATGATTTGTTCCTTGCAGGACTCTTACAGTTTTTATGGCACCAAGGTTCGATGATGGAATCTTAAAAGTATTACAATATATGATGTAGCCTCAACAAACTTCAACATGTCATTATCAATGTTGATTTTTATTTTTTTTTCAAGTATTCTTCGAGAACACTAATCCGGGTATGTATTCATTTTTACTTTGTTGAGATCTTAAAGTTTTTTTGTCCTCTATATTTTTTAAGTTTTTTTTTCCAATGATGGAACCAACGGTTTGTTTTTTGCAGGATTTTTAGAGTTTTGATGGCATCAACAATTTGATGATAGAATCTTGAAAGTATTACAATATTTGATGTAGTCTCACCAAACTTCAACATGTCATTTTTTAAAAATTATTTTTATTTTTTGAGGTTACTTCGAGAACTAATTTGGATGTATATTTCTTATGAATTTTGTTTGAATTTTAGAGTTTTTTTTAACTTATCTCTTCTATATTTTTCCTATGTTTTTTTTCAATGGAGCCGATGGTTTGTTTATGACAACATTTTTAGAGTTTTGATTGACAACAATAGTTTGATAACAAAATCTTGAAATATTACAATCTTTGATATAACCTCATCAAACTTAAACGTATTTTTTATACTTTGTCTACTTATATATATATATATATATATATATGGTCCCCTTCTTTTGTTAACCGTCTAATTAGTGTTAACCATGTTAACTTTTTTGGACCAATAAGAATCAAGATAGGTTGCTGGTTTGGTAGGGGTAGTTTAGGAATTTCAGAATTTTAATTATTTATGGGTTATTTACTTTCTTAATTTCATGCACAAGATATTTTTGGTAGTTATTAATGATAATCTTAATCTTCTAAAACCCATTTTCATTTTTGGTAATTATTAATTATAATCTTAATCATCTAAAACCCATTTTCAAACATAATCTTCATCTTCACGTTCCAGAGATTATTTTCACGTTTTTTTTGCATAGATGCACGATTTCAAACTACATATATGCACATCATAGAAATGCATATATGCACATATTAATACTGTATATATGCATACCTTAGAACTGCATATATACACATCATAGAATTGCATATATGCACATCAGTTGAATATATGAAGATAAAAAGTGCATATATGCACAACTATAAAATAGCGTGTATCCATACATTTGTGTAAACCTGCATATATGCACATATGCACAACCATACATTTGTGTAAACCTGCATATATGCACATAAACAAAATAGCGTGTATCCATAAGAATAATCAAACCAACATGACAAATAATCATATGCACAGTGTATATGCATATATGCACATCAGTTGCATATATGAAGATCAAAAAAGTGCATATATGCATTTAAAACTGCATATATGCACATCATAGAATTGCATATATGCCCTTCAAGAACCATCCAACGGCTCAACCTAATTACTCTCCTCCTTCATCCCTTCTTCCTCCCCCTCCAACCTCACTCTCGATTATTATCCATAATCAAATCTACTAAACAATGAACAAACAAATTCAACAAAAAACCACTTTCATTTTCACTAGAAATCACAACAAAAGGAAAACGATTTCACATGAATATTAACAAGAAGAACTAGCAGTAAGAACATTAAAAACCTACTTAAATTTCAGTGTTAATACTAGAACCCTAAAATTCCTGAAAAGCGGATCCAATTTCATCCTTGCCTTTACTCTTTTTACTTGGAAGCAGATTTTGATGAATCTTCGGCAACACTCCACCGTTCCTCATAGCCAATTGAATGTGTCTTGGACTTATCATGTTCTTCTTGTTGTCCCTTGCAGCATTTCCAGCAAGCTCCAAAACCTAAATCAATTACAGAAATCAATAAGACAGAACAATTAAAAAAATGAAATTTAATTTGAAACAGGAAGATTCCCTAAATCATTTGCAATCGTCGATCCTGGTTATATCCTTCAATCGGTAAACTTTCCGTTTAATCTGGAATCGTCGCATACATTCAAAAGCGAACCGAAACCCATGTTCAAACACATAAACAAAATTGAAACTCAGTTCAAACCCATAAAAGAAATTGAAACACTGGTTCAAACTCATAAACGAAATCGAAACACATGTTCAAAACCCAAATCGAATCCAAACTGCTTGTGAGATGCAAACAAAAGAGACGCCCTGCAACAACCTCTCGAGAGCAACCTGTTGATTTTTGCCCACTGATTTGTTTGGTTGATTTTCTTTTGAATCGAGATTGGAGAGAGAGTACGTGTTTGGTATTTTTGTTTCTAAATCAATTAGATATGAGTTATCAGGTCCTTAAATGTAGCGATTGGGTTAATTGTTTCCTTATCTGATAGTTACCCATATTTGTTAAACGACAATAATAACCCTATGCATATATGCTGCAAATGAAATCAGCCGTGTGTTTATTTTAATTATGAATTAAAAAATGCTTTTAATCTTAGCCATTGATTTTGATGATTAATGGTCCAGATTAGTTAATACAGTTAACACTAAATGACTGGTTAACAAAAGAAGGGCCCTATACCAAAAAGTTTTAGCAATTAAAACTAGAGGTATAAAAATATATATAATACTAAAACTTTCATTTTTATTAATTTAAATCTTGATATATATATTTGTTATATTAGATTAAAATCAACTTACAAAAAATAACATATTAGTTATAGTAAATGACATTTATTGATTAGATTTAAGCACATTTACTTACATTAATTTGTAACATATAAATTTGTGTTAATAAAATTTTAATATTTGTTTATATTAGTTATAGACATCATTACTCTTTTAACAATAGAGTATTCCCTAAAGTAATTTATATTGATGATCAACTAAAATATTTTTATATTATTTACAGACTAAGGGGCCGTTTACAAAACGCTTACCCGGGTAAGTGCTTACCAAGTCACATTAGCTTACCGGATGAATATGGCAAAGACTAAGAATCTTACCTGGTAAGAGCGGAAGTAAGGACCGAGAGTCGAAAGCAAGGACCTAGAGTCTTACCCGGTAGGTAAGTGCGACAGCTCTTACCACGGTTAGCACTTACCGGCTAAATTGTTGCATACAATGCCATTTTGATGGACTAAATCTTACCCGGGAAGTAAGTGATAGTGTTTATGTTACCGGTAAGAACTTACCCGGTAAGTGATTAGGTAAACGGCCCCTAAGTTTTTGTTAGGTGTACATATGTTCCATTCTTAATTAATAAGTCGGCAAACGTACCATCCTGTTTTCAAATGAAAAAAAACTTAATGAAGGTCATCGATTATACAAACAATCCAGAATTTATCCATACACCCATCGCTAATGTAACGAAAAATCATGTGAGAAAAAAGAATTAATGTGAGAATGTAAGAAAAGATTTGTACCATTAATCACTTATAATCTCAACCTCACTCATGAATCGTGTTTGATACGAGAATTGATCCATTGCATCTCGGTGCATCTCACTCGGTAACTTTCATTCTCAACGGAATCCAACCATTACAAACGTTACAGATTATGTGTATATATATATACATACATATTAAAATTACACTAATTAAATTATACTATCTTTTAGGAATCACTCGGATATGATTTGTCGATTATATTAACAACTAACCTTTATTTATTTAGACAATCCACATATCAATACCCAACTTAACCGTACTACCGTGCAACACGCGGTTTCCACACTAGTTTTAATGGGTGCAAAAGAATAACCAAAAGATTCTTAAAAACGATTCCCAAAGACCCAAATATTAACTAACCGCGCAAGGTTGGTCCCATTTTTTGATACGATTCAAGGTGGTATTAAAAAAAAGATAAACGGACCTAACGGTGGGTAAGTGACTACCAAAACGCAAACCACAGGACAATAAATCTACTTATTAGACGGCCTTCGTATTTGGGTGTAAACTACAAAGACAAAAATTATAGTTTAATCTAAAAAGGTTACATTCATCTCACACAATTTCTCTACTTTATAAATTTCATAATTAATTATATTATTAAAATAATTTGTAATTTTATCATCTCCATACACTTTTTTAAAAACTTCGTATAATAAATAATAATAATTCAATATATCGGTGGAATGAATTTCTCATGTCTCCCATTCTCCCTCTTCATATCAAATATTAGGGAATTCTCTAAACTTAAAGTTTATCTTTATTAGATAGCAATAATTATTAAAGTAAAAATAATAGTCTTTGTCTTAAAAAATATGTTGGAGATGTTATACAAATGTCTCCAAAATCGAGATTTTTGAATTCTTGGCAAAGAAAAAATTAGTATAAGAGTATGAAATTCATCAAATTTGGGGAATTTTAAAAAAAGTAATTGCTATGAGAATTAAAGTTAAATGTTTAGTAGATTAAAAAATATTATATTAAATATATATGATATTTTAATAATATAATTATATTATAACCTATAAAATAATTGGGCAAAAGGTTGATACCGACAACCCCGACCGGCCCCATACCTGACCCTGCCTACTCGGGCATCCGTATGAGGGAGCATTTTGAGACCCATTCAGCGGTTGTGGCTAACGGGGGGGTCTGGGCTCGAACCTAGGACCTGTTAGTTATTGGACAAATCTCCTCGTCTCATTACCAATTGAGCTACACACCATATGCATAACCTATAAAATAATGATTGTCAGAGTTTAATGTAATTTTTATTAAAGGTTTTGAATTTTGATTTTTTATGCTTGAATAAATTTTGAAAACTTTTTTGGGATGCTATAATACAATATGTGACTTATTATATAATATATAATATAATAAAATCTTATATAAATTTAGAAATAGTATATAATATAAAGGGAAATTAATTAAAATACCCTAAGTTTGACTAACTGTTACCAAAATGCCATAAATTTTTTCCATTTTGCAAAAATACCCTAAATACCCGCGATGGATCCCGCGATCGCGGGCTAGGGCTGACGTGGCACGTATTTTGGCCACAAATGCCCCGCGGAGCCCCTCAACTTTGGCCGCGGTGCACTTTTGGTCCCTGCCCGCGATCGCAGCCCGCGATGGGCCAATTTTACAGTTTTAGTCCCTGAAAAATTACACTTTTGGTCCCTGAAAATTTACACTTTCAGCCCCTGTACTTAGACGGATCTTGCATGCTTTTACTGTTTTTTTCCACAATTATTGTACTTTGAAGACCGATTTGTGGTTGAAATTCATTGGCATGTTTTCATCAATGTTAAATCAGTGTTTTTGGAATACCAGTTTGTGGATGAAATGAGAGATTGGTTGTCATCAATGTTGGTTGTTTCATTGATAAATAGATGTAAATTGCAATCCATAATCCACACACCGATTTCATACTTCTTTCTTGATTTCTTTCTGCAATATTTTGTGTTTGAGATACTACTGAAAAAATGAGTTCATCTGTTGCAAAAGCTAAGCTATATTTCTGTTTTGATGGTGAATGGGAGCAAGATAACAATGAGTGGAATTTTGCTTATAAATCTAAGCATGGTGTAAAAGTGTCAGTAAACTATACTTATCAGAAATTTCTTGCATACGCTATGCAAAAATGTGGAATCAACTCTTCTGATGTTTGCAAGTTAGTGTTTAAAAATGGCGATGGGTCATTTGTGGATTTATCCAACGATGGGGATATCTCTACTTTTCTGCACCTTGCAGTCGATTCAGAAAGGCTCATCACAGCTTGAACCATATGGAACAAACACATATGATACTGTTGATCTAAACACTGATTTGTAAATGATATATATACACACATACATATGCTTCTAAATGAACATTGATAACACAGCTAGTAGGCCCACGTGGATAGAGTACGGCTACCAAAATCTAGCATCATTAACAAACAAAACCCCATGTTTGTTTATCCGAATGAGGTAACCTCTGACTTGACCTTGCATGATGTATCCAATCTAACCGTGGTTCAGCGGCTTAAAAACTACTTTTCAGATAAATTAACAACAACAAAAAAATACAAACAACAACACAGTTAAAAAAATACAAAAAAAAATTCAAACAACACAGTAAAACAATACAAAACAACAACACAGTAAAAAAATACAAAAAACAAAAAAATACAAACAACAACACAGTAAAAAAAATACAAAACAACAAAGTACTAAAGCAACACCCGTACCACCACCTACTGAAAAATTGCTTTAGTTTGATCAATCCAACTTTGCTTGTCGATTATCTTCGCTTGAAGAATTGCGAAGTCTTGCGTACAATGGTGAATTTCTTCTTTTTCTCGACGAATACGAGCCTCCCTATCTTTTATATCCCCTTTCATCCTTTTGATCTCCTTTTCTTCCACTTCGATCCTTGTCAAGTGGACTTTCTTCCTGGCGATAATCTGTTTCCACTCTTCTGTCAGTTGGTCTATCTCTTTTTCCTTTGCTGCTATCGCCTTCTGGAGTCTAGGTGGCATTCCTTCAGGTGTAGACGATGGGTTAGATGACGATGCCATTTGGTTACTGATGAAAGAAAGCAAGTGAAAGAAAGCAAGAAAGAAGGATGGAATGGTGTGAATTATGAATTGCATTTCACTGTATTTGTGGCCAAAATACGTGCCACGTCAGCCCTAGCCCGCGATCGCAGGATCCATCGCGGTATTTAGGGTATTTTTGCAAAATGGAAAAAACTTAGGGCATTTTGGTAACTCAATGTTTGACTTAGGGCATTTTAATTAATTTCCCTAATATAAACCATAACATTGACCGTAGTTAATTTTTATATTTTTAAAACTAAAATAATATAAATTATTTCGAATGGAAACTAATTTAATGTGAAAATTTTAATTTAGAGATGGTGAGGGAGATTGTAAGAATATTTTCAATATATTCTTTTTTATACCAAATTTGGTAGGTTATCAAACGTTCAAAAACCAGGACAAATGTAAACCTTGAAATTCCACAAAGTTAGCTATAATTTTATTCAACTTTTATACATAAATGGAGAATTAGTAATGAGGGTTCACATACACAAATTGAACTTATCAAAACAACTTGTTAATCTAATCCTAAACATTAAGATCAGATTATACTAGTTGTTTAGACCATTCACCAAAACATCCTCGTATATGCTAACTTCTCCATTCATCACCAAAAGTTGAGTATCAGAAATCACTCGTCCCTCATCCCGCTATTACTTCCCCGAGCTCGTACCTGGTAAGAAATTTTAATTTGAAACTGTAGGTTATTATATGCCCACGACACGTGTCACACAGAAATGCTACCAATGAGTATGTAAACCTAAAGGGTCGCACACAAAGAACACGTTTGCTTCCATTAGAAAGAAACCCGTTAAAGTCATGTTTGACAGTTAAATAATTATTTTTGATAGAATAATTAAATAATATGTGTAAAATGTAGTTATGATAATTACAAGGTTCTATCTGTAAATATGAATAATTATATTTTAGGTAAATATAATTATTTAGATAATTATTCAAATTCAAATGATTTGAATTCAAATAATTACAGATAAACATAAATCCTATTTACTGTCAACATAAACAGGATGTCAAGTCATTTGTTTTCATATGACCAATTCGATTCTCCGGATCCGAATATACACATACACATACACATACACATATTTAGAATTAAGGGTTCTTTTGGGCTAGCACTCGGTGGAATTCGCGTGTTCGTGTGTGGATACCGTTAGAGGAAATCTGCGTTGATTTCATAGTGCCCCGTTCGTTCAACTACAACAGATCCAAAAAGGTACAATTCTAAACACCCTATGGTGTGTGATTATTTAGTTAAATGCTCCATTGGATCCGATTGGGTTTTAATCTTTTTGAAAAGCTTTCTATAATTTGTAACCAAAATATTTAACTTTCCTTGCGTTATCAGTTACGAATCGCATCAAAACCCAACAGAAACGATTAGGCTTACTGATAACGCCACTTTTTGGCGTTATTTTTCAGTTCTCAAACCAATGAGATTGGCTTGTATTCAAGTAAAAAGGCGCGTATTTAATGGTTTATCTAGTGAAATATGCAGGTTATCTAAGAGGCGGCAATCATCGAGAAAAGAAGCTAAAAAGAGCCCAAATCGAGTCCAAATCGAAGCCAACGAAAGCCCAAGAGCCAAGCCCAAGACCCACGACCGAACCAGGACCCGAACCGCGAACCAGACGACGACCCACGCAGCCAAAAGGATACGCGCGGCCTGCCACGCGACTTGCAAGCCGCGCAGCAAGTCGCGTAAGACTCTGTTTCGCGAATTTCAGATATAATTTTTAGTTTTAGGTCATTCGGGAGAAGGCAACTTTCACACGACGGCCAGAGCAGTTCCAGGGGCGATTTTCAGAGCCGTGTGACACCTTTTGGAGCGACGAGAGAGGATCAATCGAGGACACGTTCACGACGCAAAGTAGATTCAATCACGGGAGAAGGGAGTTCATCACTACATCTTTCACATTCACCACGATCAGATTCATTATGTATACATACACTTTCGTTTTTCTTTCTCTTGTGTTTGAATCCCCCAACATCATGAACTAATCTTTAGATGTTGGGGGTTGGAATGAATTGGATTTAAGTGTACAAACAAATGATTCGATGACATTTATCAGTTTTCCTTAATTAATGAAGTATGTGATTTCGTTTTTAATGCCTTTGTGAATTTGGCCAATTTACAATTGTGTTGTTATTAGCAATTAAGTTCGAGAGAATTGATTGTTATTTAGAACTAGAAATTGCATGCCTAAGGTAAGAAATGATAGAGATATACCTAGTAAACCTTAGTCCCATTACAATCTTGTGCTTAATGTGTTTTGAACTACATAGGTTGAGATCGAGAGATTTAACTTGTGTTTTCAAGATAAAAATCATGGTTGCTTGAGAAGGAACCATGCTTTACAAATAAACATCGTTGTAGCTTGAGAAAGAACAGTGGTGAGATCAAGATTGGGTATTCATTAACGGGAGTAACTGATATTTGTTTTGAGTTAAATGTTTGTATGCGAAAACCTAAGGATTTCCAACCCTCAACTAGTTTCTCTATCTGAATTTCCAAAGCTGTTTCCTGTCTGATTGTGTTGATTTACTTTATTTGCAATCAATTAGTTTATAAACCAACCTCTCAAATTTCGATCGTTCAGTTAATAGAGCTTGTAGTAATTGTGATACTTAGTTCCTAGTTCCCGTGGATTCGATACTCGTACTTACCGTACGTTATTACTTGATTTCGACACCGTACACTTGCGGTTAGATTTAGGAGGGGTGTAAACCCGCCTATCAAGTTTTTGGCGTCGTTGCCGGGGAACTAGTTGTAGCTAATAGCACTACCATCTATAAGCGCTATTAGATTGAGCATTTGTTTATTTTACTTTCGTTGTTTTATTTTATCACTCTCAGTTTTTGGATTGCTAAGTTTGTCTAATTTCCGTTGCAGGTACAAATTGGCTTATGCCAAGCAAAACCCGCGGAAAGGAAGTCGAGCCGATCGATCCGGAAATCGAAAGAACCTCCCGCCGTCTCCGCCAAGAATCAAAAACCAAAAAAGACATCAAGATCGATATGGGCGACGAGAGACCACCTCCACGCAATAACCCACCACCACCACCACCTCCGGAAAGACGCCCTATGCGGTCGTTCGCCGATCCGAATGTGGCGGCGGCACGCATAGGCATTCAAGCGCCCGCGACTGGGGCGAATTACTTCGAGCTGAAGCCGAGCACCATCGTGATGGTGCAACAGAACCAGTATGGAGGGACGCCGACAAAAGATCCTCATGCACATCTTCGTGCATTCGAGAGGATATGCGATACATTCAAGATTAATGGTATGAGCGAGGACGCGATTAAGCTGAGATTGTTCGGATTTTCACTCAAGGGCCGAGCCGAGACATGGACCGAGAGTATCCAGCCGGATTCAGTTACTACATGGGCACAGCTGAAGGCAGCGTTCCTTCAGAAATTCTTTCCTCCGAGTCGGACCGCCCAACTAATGGCCGAGATCACCCATTTCGCGCAATGGGATCAGGAAACCTTATATGAAGCTTGGGAGCGGTTCAAGGACATGATCAAGAAGTGTCCTCACCATGGGTTACACGGCTGGGTCATTATCCAGACCTTCTTTAGTGGCCTTCACCCACAGTTTAAAAATGACATCACTGCGGCCGTAGGTGGGGCACTCATGGATAAGTCCTATGAAGAAGCGTGCAAACTAATCGAGAATTTGGCGGAGCATAGTTTTTCCACCCCGAGATCAGCCGTGAGACGGGTAGCAAGTGTGCAAGAAAGTAATGAGCTAAATGAATTGAAAGCTCAACTGGCCTTTATCACAAATCAGCTAAATAGAGGTATTCCGGAAGCACCCGAACAAGTTCAGTATATGCAAAACCGGAACTATCACCCGAGAAACGATCCTTTCTCGAACACGTATAACGAGGGGTGGAAGAAGCATCCGAACTTGTCATGGAGTCAACCCGGTCAACAACCAGGTAATCCTTCTAACTCTTCGAATTCTTCTCATACTAATAATGTGTACCGTCCTCCAGGTTTCCAGCAAAGGAGCGAGGGACAATCCGGGGAGAAGAAACCGGGATTAGAGGACATGATGATGAAGTTCATGTTGAAAATGGACACCACGGTTGAGGGATTAGCCGGTGTAGTCAACAACCTTTCAAGCACGGTCAACATAGTCAAGGCGGCCACCGAACAGAACACCGCCGCCATCAAGTTCCTCGAAAGGAAAGTGGGGCAAATCTTGGAGGCTCTACAAAACCGACCTCTCGGAACCTTTCCCAGTCAAACCGAAAGGACTAACCGGGAAACATGCAATGCCATTTATCTGAGAAGCGGCAAGGAGCTGAATGGAGAGCCAGTACGAGAGTCGTCATCAAGGGAGACCGGCCCGAAAGAGAAAGAGGTCGAGATCATTAAAGTGACTGAACTAGAATCTGATAAAGAATGTGCAATGAAGGAGAACTCGGAGGGTGAAGAGGGCAAGAAGTGTGAAGAGGCGAAGCCGAAGCAGCTACCGGTCAAGCCGGCGGCACCGAGCGTACCATATCCGAATAGACTGAAAGAGCATGAGGATGATGTTAATTTCTCTAAGTTTATTGATGTATTTAAAAAGTTAACCATTAATATCCCTTTTGCAAATGCGTTGGCACAAATGCCCTCCTACATGAAGTTCATGAAAGAGATCCTGTCAAAGAATAGGGCACTTGATCACCAGTCCACCGTTGCACTTACTGAAGAGTGTAGCGCGATAATCCAAAACAAGCTTCCCCGGAAGCTTAAGGATCCAGGGAGTTTTTCGATCGCTATCCAAATTGGGAGCTTTAATTTTAATAAAGTGTTGTGTGACTTAGGAGCTAGTATTAATCTGACGCCTCTTTCTGTTTTCAGGAAACTCGGATTGGGTGAGGTGAGCCCAACTTATATGACGCTGAAGCTCGCAGATCGATCGATCGTGTACCCGTACGGAGTGGTGGAGGATGTGCCGATCAAGGTCGGAAAGTTCTACTTCCCTGTGGACTTTGTGGTGCTAGATATAGACGAAGATGTAGAAGTCCCACTGATACTGGGAAGATCCTTCCTAGCCACGAGCCGAGCACTGATAGATGTGGAGGAAGGAGAGGTGACCTTGAGAGTTGGTGGCGAGAAGGTGATTTTCAAGATGTTCGAGAAGGCGAGAGGTCGAAGTGAAGAAGAATCCGGAGCTGGTCATGGAAGGCCAAATGAGAGAGAATCCGCGGGAAATCGCAAGTGTGGGCGATTCAAGTCCGCGAACACCGAGCCGAGTTGAGAACCACATAGTCGTGCCACGACTTTAAATACGGCGCTGGGTGGGAGGCAACCCACCAAGGTTTGTTTCCTTTTATTAATTTTGTTTTTGAGTGTGTTTTAATTACGAAAATTAATAAAAAAAATGAAAAAAGCGAAAAACGAACAGAGACATACGCGACTTGCCACGCGGTTTGCATACCGCGCAGCAAGCCGCGGGGCACCCTGTTGGTTTTCTGAAACAGGGACATACGCGGGTTATCTCGCGACTTACATCCCGCAGCCAAAACTGTAACACCCGGAAAATCCTAGTAAGTAATAATAGTCCTAATATTTCTTTATATTTTGACTTCTTAGATTATAATTGATTTCCTAAGTAATTTCCGTGATTGTTACTTGTTATTTGATAACTCCTGATAGAAATCAGTAAGTTTATTCCTTAAGGAAATAAATGAAAAATAGATAATAAAGTTAAATATTAGATTTTATGGATTAGTTGGATGGGTAATTTGAATACGAGTCAAACGGTTCTTTCCGGAGCAAAAACGGAGTTCTAACGAAGAAGTTACGGCTAAATTAGTGGAGGTTGAGAAGACTAGCAAACAGAAGCCGGCGCCAATGGCTTGGCGCCGATGCATCGGCGCGGGTGATCGGCGCCGATTTCCTGACGTGCCAAAAGGGGGTTAAACCCACCTCTTTACCCTTAGTCATCAACCCTTTATACTTAGAACTCTCAAAAAACGAATTTCACTACTGCTCTTGCTCTCTCTCAGACGATTTCTTCATTCAACCTAAGGTAAGTTCAAATCTATTAAACTAAATCCAATCCAAGTAATTGTTATATGAATCTTAACAATCAAACTTCAATTAGGGCTTGCATCATTCATCTTCTTGTTGGAGAAATTAAGTTCAAGACTTCAAGTTTAGGGTTATTTCAATTGAAGATTTGAGGTGAGTAACTTGTAATTAATTGTTTGTATTACATTTATATACTATTCCTTATCTTGATTTTTGGTATAGCTAATGGGAAATCTTGAATAAATGCTCTTAATGGTTAAGAGGGAAATAAGAGGAGTTCAAGTAAGTTTATGTGGCTTAATTGTGTTTATTACTTTGTATGCCATAATAAATGTTGATGTTAAGAGTTTGGTTGGATTATATATCCAAAGTATGTGATATTGAGATGATGACTTAATAGATGTCTTAATGATGAATTGATGGCTTAATGGTCAAAATGGACTTATTATTGAATTGCAAACATGGATGTTTATTATTGATGTCATATAGAATATGATTTGATACATATGGTTGTATATGAACTACATGGAAGTAGTATTGATCATGTTAAATGGTTGGACCATTGTTAAGTGCTTAATATGCTTTGAATATTACTCGGATTAACATATTTGGTATTCATATAATTGGAGGAGCACCTAGTAGGCATTGGAGGATATATTCTTACATACCGTGGGGTAAGTGTAATGGATTCATACCTTCGGATACCGTGGGGTTTTTCTGTTGTGTTATGTCTTGTGACTCTACCGTGGGGTACCGATCATGGGATATCTTCGATTATGATGTAACTGGGTAGCGATATGGACCTTCTCCATGGAATCCAATTTGTGAATGTATCGAATTGTTATTCCTACATGCTATGATTATGCTCTATGTGCTATGTGTAAATCTCACTTAGGCTTTAAAAGCCTAACACTTGTTATGTGTTTTATGTATTACAGATTTTAGTGGTTCCGGACACAAGAAGGTTTAGTACGGGGTGTGAGCACGGGATTGATGTTGGAAGGTTAAAGAATTGGAAGATTGACATTAGAACTTCCCAACACCCTTTTGATCTTGGATTGCTATAGTATTGGGCAACCAAGCTAGTATTTCTTTAGTAGTTGTACATTGAGTAAATAATTGTATTAAAGGTTATGTAATGATGTTATGTACACTTTCACCTTAGCAATGTGTACCACTCTTCCGTTTTATGGAAGTTTTTGTTAACCCCTGTTTTTGGGTTGTTACAAAAACCGCGAGAGTCCCCTGTTGTGTCTCGTTCGTTGTTCGTGCAATCTTTGTTCCTTTCTTGCTTTGTGTGTTTCCTTTTCTTGTTTTTTTGTCTTTTGTCTTTTGCTTTGAGTGTTTTGGTTTTGCATGCTCTCTCCGTCTCCTCTAAGTGCTCAAATCTTTTGAGAAGAATCTCCTCCGGCCGGACAAAACAGGTATGTTATAAATCTTTCTGCTAAACGAGTGGTGTACGATGTTCTATTCTATTCTTAGTTACACGAGATGCACCAAACCTAAGTTTCACTTAGGTTTGGGGTGCCTCATCTTTTACATCTACACACTCACACTTGACCCTGTGCAAACCTCGGTTTTACCGAGGTTTGGGGTTGGCTTCTATTTGGCAAACCTAGGCCACGGCCTAGGTTTGGGGTGCCCATATTAGAAACTTTGGGATTTCTTTTTGATGTTTTGTAATGCCTTGCCCGTCCTTTTGATAACTGTAATAACTGCACAATGATTCGAGTCGCATCGCCTACGACTTTACTTGCACATTGGGGATAATGTGTGGGTAAGGTTTGGGGTTGCCCAATCGGGCCCAAGTTATGCACGTAGATTTCCTGCACCTCTGAGTGTCTAGATCATAGTAGCTAAATTTTTTGTTTTGAATGATTGAGACCAACCATTGTGGAAAGAATCTTGTGATAGTGACGTGACCGTTAGGGAAAGACCGGGAAAGGACATGACTAGGGACATTAGTGGAGACCACCCGATAGTGAGTTTTGAGCCTAAAGACGTTTTTCATTTTGAGGGATTCATACACTTAAGTCATATACACTTTTTCGAATTCCTTGTCGTGAATGTAGAATGATCTCACTACATTATTGCATTGAGTAGCAAAGACGAACATCAGGATATTAGGTAAGGGTATAGTAGACCATATCGTGTGGACCTTAAGATATGATTCCAGGAATTATGTGTTTTATTTTTAACCATTTTTAGCTATCGTTCCCTTTCACCATTTTGTGTGTATCCATAGCCCTTTTGCATCCAAACACGCACCTTATTCGTTTCTAAACCCACCAGTACACCTTTAGCCATAAACCTTAGCCAACCCTCATCCGAAAGTGTGTAAATTAGAAGTGGTAATGAACTACGAGAGATAGAGCAGAAAATAATAGAACAGGCCATTCATAAAAATAAAACGGGTCAATGTAACCCGAGAAATAGAAAAGAGGGCCAATGATGCCCCAAACAAATAAAGAGGACCAATGAAGTCCCAACTGAAAAATAAAATAAAATAAGTACAGTTTGTTAGTGTTTACAGCAGCTGAATAAGAGAGTCAAAGCGACTCCAAGAGTGACAAAGAGGGCCAAATGATAGAGGTTGAAGTAGAAAAGTTCAGAACTGCCAATGATTGACACGCCAAGGATTTTTGATCCTCTTACCCTTCGTTTCATAGCCTTAACCTTAGCCCCATTACAACCCTTGTAAAGACCTGGATGATCTTTTGGAAGATGTGATTACGGTATACGACCACCTTTATCGATAGTCCCTATCTTGTTACTTGATTCCTTCTGAGATCAATCTTTTGGACACTTGTGCATCTTTCATGTTAGTTGTCATGAAATTATTGCGTATTCTTGTACATAACCTCCATAACATGACAACATGAGCGATAACCTAGGTTCGAGTGCAAAGAGAGTAACCCGTGAAGTAGGGTCGAGGCGAAATGTTTTCCCTAGTATGTTCGGACCTAGTCTAACCTTAATGTAATCGGAACAGTCACGAGTTCAACTCCCAATGGAAGGTCATAGATCGGACGAATAAGAATGAGGCGAGAGTGAGATAGACATTCACGGGTATGGGAAATCACCGATGCATCACTTGGTACCGATTGGGAATTGTGCAGTTATCAATTCACTGTGTGCTTTTATTCTATTTTTGTCGCTAATTTGCTTAGGGACAAGCAACGCTCGGTTTGGGGTTGTTGATAACGCCACTTTTTGGCGTTATTTTTCAGTTCTCAAACCAATGAGATTGGCTTGTATTCAAGTAAAAAGGCGCGTATTTAATGGTTTATCTAGTGAAATATGCAGGTTATCTAAGAGGCGGCAATCATCGAGAAGAGAAGCTAAAAAGAGCCCAAATCGAGTCCAAAACGAAGCCAACGAAAGCCCAAGAGCCAAGCCCAAGACCCACGACCGAACCAGGACCCGAACCGCGAACCAGACGACGACCCACGCAGCCAAAAGGATACGCGCGACCTGCCACACGACTTGCAAGCCGCGCAGCAAGTCGCGTAAGGCTCTGTTTCGCGAATTTCAGATATAATTTTCAGTTTTTAGGTCATTCGGGAGAAGGCAATTTTCACACGACGGCCAGAGCAGTTCCAGGGGCGATTTTCATAGCCGTGTGACACCTTTTGGAGCGACGAGAGAGGATCAATCGAGGACACGTTCACGACGCAAAGTAGATTCAATCACGGGAGAAGGGAGTTCATCACTACATCTTTCACATTCACCACGATCACATTCATTATGTTTACATACGCTTTCGTTTTTCTTTCTCTTGTGTTTGAATCCCCCAACATCATGAACTAATCTTTAGATGTTGGGGGTTGGAATGAATTGGATTTAAGTGTACAAACAGATGATTCGATGACATTTATCAGTTTTCCTTAATTAATGAAGTATGTGATTTCGTTTTTAATGCCTTTGTGAATTTGGCCAATTTACAATTGTTTTGTTATTAGCAATTAAGTTCGAGAGAATTGATTGTTATTTAGAACTAGAAATTGCATGCCTAAGGTAAGAAATGATAGAGATATACCTAGTAAACCTTAGTCCCATTACAATCTTGTGCTTAATGTGTTTTGAACTACATAGGTTGAGATCGAGAGATTTAACTTGTGTTTTCAAGATAAAAATCATGGTTGCTTAAGAAGGAACCATGCTTTACAAATAAACATCGTTGTAGCTTGAGAAAGAACATTGGTGAGATCAAGATTGGGTATTCATTAACGGGAGTAACTGATATTTGTTTTGAGTTAAATGTTTGTATGCGAAAACCTAAGGATTTCCAACCCTCAACTAGTTTCTCTATTTGAATTTCCAAAGTTGTTTCCTGTCCGATTGTGTTGATTTACTTTATTTGCAATCAATTAGTTTATAAACCAACCTCTCAAATTTCGATCGTTCAGTTAATAGAGCTTGTAGTAATTGTGATACTTAGTTCCTAGTTCCCGTGGATTCGATACTCGTACTTACCGTACGTTATTACTTGATTTCGACACCGTACACTTGCGGTTAGATTTAGGAGGGGTGTAAACCCGCCTATCACTTACGCCTACTGAGAACATCCAATTTCAAATTAAAACTTTATACGTTTTGGAAACCAATGTAAACAAAACGTATAAACAAATCTGGTTTGCCCTCATTCTTACCGTACATATAAACATCTTGCGATAACGGGAACATACCCGATTCCATGATTATGACTAACACTCAGTAAGTCATATCATCACGTCCGAGAGCCTACTACGAATCATCACAGATTCTAGATCATTGCTCATGTCCAAGAAATTACAATTTACTTTATGCCTATTTCTTGGAGCGGAAGTAGAGATTACAATTTACTTTATGCCTATCTCTTACATTCCCATGGAAATCAGGAATTACGATTAACTCACACTTATTCGTAGATTTCTCATCACAATATGAAATGGGAATTACAATTTACTTTATGCCTATTTCTCATTTCCACGTTAACGGGAATTACAAATTACTTTATGCCTATTCCACGTTTCACATCACAATCAGAAATGGGAATTACAATTTACTTTATGCATATTCCTCATTTCTCATCACCATACGAAATGGGAATTACAATTTACTTTATGCCTATTCCTCATTTCAGGTCAACAGGAATTACAAATTACTTTATGCCTATTCCACGTTTCACTTAATGCCAGTGTCATGGATCCATTACACTTACTAGCATACGTGCATATTTACTCGAATGCACAAAACATTTCATATCATATACGCAAAACTAAGAATCCCAAATAATCTATCATACCCTTATTCTCAATTGTCCCTCTTCGGCGACTTAGAACAACTTAACCATATAACACATCCAGAAACTATATCCGAAAACATCCCTTATCCAGAATCCAAATTCGGAACTATCCGAAAAACTCGTCCGGAAAAATATTATGGACTCCAAGTCCGGAACCATCCGGTATCAAATCCGGAACTTACCGGAATCCGGTACCCATCTGGTACCACTTCCAGAATCCGATATAAAATCTGATACCACTCCGGAATCCGGTATTAAATCCGATACCAATCCGGAATCCGATATCAAATCCGATAACACTCCGGAATCCGGTATTAAATCCGGTACCAATCCGAAATCCGGTATCGAATCCGGTACCAATCCAAATCCGGTATCATCCGGATTACTCATCTTCCGGATTTCACCCACTTTACCCAGTTCCACTATTTTTCATTTAGTACTCTAAAATCCAATTTGTATCTATTCATACATATATCATCACTTTAACAAAACACATTCAGTTCAACTTATCAATCTTATTAAGAAAAAATTAAAGGATGAACTCACCTAATTAAATGTCGAACTCGATACCCAACTCCAGACAATCTTCCAGACTTTAAATCAAACACTGAGATATCCTAAAGAAAACGAATAGAACTAAGATTATTGATTCTCAAAAGATTCAACCAAAATTCCTTGAATTTGTTACCGATACAATCTCGTTGAATTCGATTTATTTTTCTTCTTGGGAGCCGACTTACAGAACAAGATAGAATTGAGATCATCTCAATTCAGCCGACCCAAACCTTTATATCCAAATTACTTTGATCCTATGACCAAACTAACCCCCAAGTTCCATAATTTCACAAATAGTTTTCCAAACTTTGGTTACTTACCTTTCTGACCCTTCAATATGACATTTAAAGAAATAACATTATCCCAAAATAATTATATAATACTTATGAAAATTTCAAGATGTTACAGGTTATATAAAGAATAAATGAATAATACACTACTTTTATGTTTATTTTAAAGAAAGATAAAGAAAACTAGGAAAAACTTCATTCAATTTTTATGTTTGATTAACATTCACATGGAAAACAATGGATAAATGCGAAAAAAAATTCATTTTACCACCTCCCAAATGAATAAATATAAGATTACGGTTTCTTGAACGAAATTATCAAAAAGAAACTACGGGAATTCGAATCTTGATATGATTAATTTCATTGATCAAATGTTGTTAAGGCGTTTGGTCTATCTATGAAACGAAATTGAACGTCACATTCCATCATTTATGAATTGGGCAATTCCATCATAATTGAGAAATAATTCAATTTCATGTTATCTCATTTTATCTTAGACCAACTGTCGTCGACCACCACCGATTTAAACCACAATAGTTGGATTTTGGTTCCAAAATTTTCAAAAATTGTACTTTGGTCATTTACCAATATTTCATTCCAAATTAAAAGCTAAATTATGTAAACCAACACAGTCAAATTCCAATTCTTTTAACATATTTTATTTAAGTGTTGTCAACCAAAAAGATGGTCAAACTTGATAACATTTCAGTCCAATTACTTTAAATTCAAACTTCTTTGACATAATTTATTCCAAAAGCATTATGCGAACCAAACGCCCTCTAAGGCCCCGTTTGATTTATAGGATTGGATAGGTTTTGGAGGGATTTGGAATTCAACTTCAATACAATCCCAATTTTGTTTGAATGATTGCTTGAATTGAAATCCCATAAACATTAGATTAAAAAATCTCATAGAGGTGTTTGGTATTTTATGAAATTTCGTAAGTTTTGTATGTAATGATGTTTAAAAATAAGTTAAAGTTTTTGTCTTGTAATAAATTATTTTTTAAGTTATTTAAAGATGGAATTCAATTCCATTCCAATACTGCAAAGCAAACACACCTAATATTCCAAATCTTTCCACGAAATTCAAATTCCTCAAACCCATTATATCTAATCAAATGCCCGCTAAAAGCATTTTCCAACGTCTATGTTAGAGTAAAGGTTTTAGGGTTTTTTTACTTGAACAACTATGCTAAGATGTAGGATAAATTAGAGAAAAGAAGTGAAAGTAGATACAAATATCTAAATTCGAAAATCATTAAAACTTAATATTGAGGTGAGATATATGTTATTTTAATTGTTTTCTTCAAATAAGTTTAAATGTGTTATAATAATTTTTTGAAGTATGTTAAAATTACCTATACTATGGACCCAGTTGAGTCCAACCACCTTTGGATCAATCTGGGCCCTTTAAACTCCAGCCAACTTTTCATCTTAGTCGTTCAAATTCATTAAGCCACTTATTAAGCCACTCATTCAGTCACTGTTACTAGCTATCAGGCTCTCCCTCTCCCCCACGTTCTGATGGAAACTAAGCGTGTGTTTGGGATTGCTTATTTAAACACTCTTCTTCACCATACCGCCCTCCCTCATCTCAGATGGTCATCGCTTTTATTTGATTCACGGTCTCTTTCAAGCCTGATAGATTCATCACCCTTCTTCTGTCAACACTATGGTAATTAGGGCTTTGATTAATTTCAGGTTACATTCCATTACAATCCAGGTAAGTAGGGCTAATTTGATTTCTTATTGATTTATCTGATTTATTGTTGGATTGAGTTGAAAAGTACAAGGTTTTGGTTCAATGGAGTGACTGGGAATGATATGATGTCATGGATAATGAAGTAGTAGAATACTGCGTTTTAGATTGTGGCTTCTCCAGGTTCCGTATTCTAGCACGAATACAAGGTGAATAAGAGGAACAAGACGGCATCTCCGACAAGCCGTCCTCTGCATCCTCCGATTCTTGCCATTGAGATTCACCATGCTCCTCTCTTGAAACAGGTCAAAAAACTGAACACCCATCTCTCTAATCTCATCCATTTTGATGTTTCCCACCTTCATATTCATCTAATTCCTGAATATTTCGACATCAATTACATGATTTTTGTGTGTGTTTTTGACAGTTTATCAGCAATTTGTGATGTTTAAAGCAAAGAGAGGAAGGTAGAAGAAGATCCAATGGACACTACACAGTGAGAGAAACGAAAACCCGAATCCATTTTCAGGTTTTTCGATCACTACTGATGTGTTTTCAAGATTTAGTTTTTTCATGTTTGAATTGAGATCTTTGTTTAGCTCTAAACCCTGTTTTAAATTATCTATGTTTTTGGGCCATCAGTGTCGCTTTTGCTTTATAATAAAAAATCATACAGGTTAACATTTCTCAAACTTAAACATGAACATGCTTCAGAAGCATGAAGCGGAAAAGAGAATAAGATGGATCCTAAAGTCATACCAAATAATATCAAACTTGAAATTTCTAAAGCTTAGAACTTGCATGAAAGATTCACGCATCACAAAGTCGATGTGTGTTTGTGTGTGTTTTTTATAAATTTGTTATTTTTTCTACATATCTGATATGGGTTTTTGTGTTTCTTGATTTGAGTTGTAGATTCTTCTAAGTTTTTATGAGGACGAGGATGGCCCCGAAAAACCACGGAGATTCGGTGTAACTGAGATACGTGCCCCAAATCATACATCTCTCTTCTCTCACAGTTTACTTCAGGTCTTTCGCATCTATCTCTTTCTATGATCAATCAACTGCGTTTCAGTGTTGATTTGGTGATTAATTGGTCTTCATTTAAATATAACTGGAGAAATTTTCTAATCTATGCGTAAGCAACTTATTGTTTTCGAAATACAAAATTGACATGTGGACTTTGTAATACTTGCACTTTCATATTGAGCTTGATTAATTCTTAATTTGCAGACATATGATAGTCTGATTTTTCCGGTAATTTTGATGCCACCAACTGTTTATCATCACCGAATGGTATAACACTTCAGTTTCGCCTGTCCGTTGAGTTGGACGGGTATAACACTAGACTTGATCGCTTTAATTACTTATTATATGTATTTAAGATCTTTTATTTGTTCATATATGAAAATATTTGTACTATTTTAGGACAATTCAAGCTCATAACAGACCGATTAAAGTCTGATACGTTTTCCAGGTATCCTGCTATTGAATAAAACCTCTTATTTCCAATCCAAGAAGAGATGCATTTGGGTTTCTTGATGGCAAATGTTGTAAGTATCATGGTTTTGTGATCTGAAGGTCAAAAGCAAGGGTTCCCTCCTCAACCCTGTGGTGGATGGGTCACCCTTTGTAAGGAATATTTGGAGAACAAATTCAATATTTAATAGTCAATACTCTTTATAAAGTTTAGAACACACTACAACTTTAAATTTGATAGTATGTACTATGTAGAAATTTGTAAAATTCTGAACCATCAACTGAGAGCATTTGAAATTGGTGCTGAAATTTCTGAGTGTCCTGGGTGATTACTCTTATATTCCAGTTTGGAGAATTGAGGCAAACTTGCTGATGAACTGAAGAGTGATGATGCCATTGTCCTTACCTATGCATGTGACCAGCCTACTACGTTTGAACGGTTGACTACTTTTTGGCTTCCTGAACTTCGATGGTTAGAGGTATGCCTACTGGTTCATCTCTGGTTCTAGAATTATATGAAACTCTTGCTTGCTTGATTACCATTTTAGACATCATTATACAGACTTATGTTACTGAGAATGACAAAATATATGCTTTCTTATTACCTATACTATGGACCCAGTGGTGTCCAACCACCATTGGGTCGATCTTGGCCTTATAAACTCAATCCATCTTTAAATCAGGGCCGTTCAAATTTAATCAGCCACCCAATCAACCATCTTAATCCTCCCTCTCCAAGTCTCTTTGCAAACCGTTCCCTCCCACCTGCCCTCCACGATTTCCCTCTTCCTCCCTCTCCACTTGAAATCATTCAGTTTCTCTCCATCCTCTCTACTACTCTCCTTCTCTCGCCCCACCCAACAACTCGTATCCATAATCATGAAGAAAATAAGCTTTTACGTTTGGATTTGAGTTCAAATTTGATACCTCTGGATTTGAGTTCGAGTTTGAGCAGAGTGATGTAGTGAGATGAAGATATGGATTGGGTAGCTTTACCCTGGTATATCTTACCTATGGTTGATCGGTAATCCAATAGATATTTACTTTTTAGGTTTAATGTTTCCTTTTTCATGGTTTTTTTTGTTTTTTCGTTATTTGGTTATCTTCGGTTTTGTAATTGAGAGTTTCAAGATTCTTGAATTCTTATTTGAATTTGAAATTAGGTCATGTTTTTTCTGTTATATGGAAAAGATGAAGTTCCTGGGGTTTGAGTTTCATATTTTTTGTTTGATGTGATTTTTAATTTTTGGAAATTTGAATTTTTTAATTTGAATTATGGGAATTTGTTGTGCTATCCCTGCTAAATATGCTAAGAAGAAGAAGAAAAAGGATGGCAACGAGAAGAGCAACAAACCAAAACTGAATTTAGTTTCAAGTGCTCATCCTACCAAACCAGAATATGGATGTGCGAACAACTTTTACGTATTTATAAACTATATTTTTAAATGAAAAAACCATTAACATTTGTCATTTTAAATGATTAAGTCCCTAAACTATTTTGTTGAATGAAAAACCGTTAAAACTTCTCACTTTGAATGAAAAAACCATTAAGCTTTCTCATCAAGCTCAATTTAGTCATGGAACCGGTTGCTTCGCCTATATTTCCATCGCTTCAATTTCAACCGATTTTGCATCCGAATCAACCCTTTTTGTCCTCACAATTCCCGTCCCCGATGTAGTTACCGTATCCGAATATGGTTTCCGATTATTGTAGATACCAAAACCAAGATTTCTTTATAGGACCAGGAGCTCGATTCGAACCTTTTAGTCATGAAATCACAAGTTTTCTGAAGATTGTTATATCCCAGATGGGAATTTTGGATTAAGATGAAGAAGAGATGGAATCTCATCAAAAAATTGTCATTATTTCAGTAAAGGGCATTGTATAACATGGCAATGAGTGACTAATCAAAGAATTGAATCTAGATTAACGTCATATTATATACCCAACTTTGTTTTTACATTTACTAGAATTTTACGTCATGTTGTATACCCGGCCACCGGACGGGTATAGTACTAGTTATGAAATAACTTAATTATCGGTAACTGAGGGGCTGTTTGGTTGGTTTTCCATTAAGTCCTGTATGAATAAAGTTGTCTGTGTGGATTAATCTGTCTGTATAGTTTGGAATTTTTTTTGTTTGGGAGAGTGTTTTTATAGATGTAAGGACCATGTTTTTTAATTGGGAGAGACTAGTTTGGACAAAACTTGGCTTTCTGCATAAAGCTCCCTCTTAAAAACTTAATAAATAAGTCACTTTCTATACCATTAAGCCACCACCAAACAGTCATGTATAACTGACTAAATAAACTATGTGTCCCATTAAGCTGCTAACAAACAAGCCCTGAATGTAATTCTTTTAGGTTCGATTAATTGTCGATACCACAAGTCCACACTATATGAGCTCGCTTTTTCTAATTATTTTCTTTTCAAAATCAGTTTTATTCCCAACAATTTCCACGATAAACGATTTTATTTTAAAATTATACATTAGGAAAATAAAATTGAAAAGCCATGGTAGTGAAGGTACACAAGGGATTGGCAATGGCAATCGTCCGGCTGCCTTTACATTTAAGAAAAACATTGGTTATTTTAGTCCCTAATAAATAATTTTGTTTCAATTTGGTCCTTCTACTTCATGACTAATAGCCGAACACTTTTTAACATTTCATGTACACTTGATCTTAACTTAAGGGGTAAAGGTATTGATGGGGTGTTTAGTTTGTTTTGATAAAGTAAAACAAGAATGGGGATGGGAATGAGAATGAGAACATGTACTTTTATTGCATTGTTGATGCTTGAATATCCAAATAAATCCATTGGAGAGCATTAAGTAGGAGCCTAGGAGGTGAAGATCGGATATCCAACACCCTACTTCTTGAATTTGTGCAAAAAGAACTCAAAACCCTAGTCACTAACGCATCAGATAGTAGAAGCATCCACGAATAATGGAGTTTCCACCATACTACAACTAAGGGAAGATTGGATTGAATCAACTCAACATATTATGCGACATAAAGGACAAACAAACACACAATTTGTAGGATCATCTTGTATCATTGAGAGGTTAGATTCGGGAAATTTTATGGTGATTAATAACAAGGTAACTGAGCCTTTATAATAATGTGAGTGCATTAAGAAAGGTAGACCGTTGGGGTAAGAAAATGGTCGATGTATGATTATTCCCTCAAGGGTGACTTCACTACCTGCATCCTCGTCTATTGAACTCGTTTCCAAGCGCGGCTCCAACCAAATTCTGTTGATCATGTTCTATTCACAATAGTAGGAATTTGTCTTGGAGCGTATTTGGATTGAATCACGATAATTTTGGAGTTGAAGGTTGAATATAGGGGAAAGAGTAGCTCGAGTTTGAAAAAACAAAGAAAGAAATGAATACTCGAACATCGAGTAAAAGTGATTTGAAACCGCTAGCGAGGAAGACAAAGAAGAAAATAAGTTTGACGAGAAAGATTGTTGTGTAGAGTATTAACATATCAATTCTCTTTGATAGCTTAAGACCTTTCTTGGTTAAAGGTTTTTTTGTTAGATACATAAGATAATTAAATATTTTCTACACAATTTTTTTATATTTATTTATCATTATAACTTTAGTTTCTTATTAGTTCGATTTCTATCACTAAGTTATTCAAATGCAAGTCGTTAAATACCCTCACATGATATTTCTTTTTTCTTCATCAAGGACCACAAGAAATTGAAACTATAATGACAAAAAAAGTAATCGATATTAAAAATATTTAATTATTTTATCATAAACAATAACAAAATAATATAATTTTACATGTACTACTTTTTTTAATAAAAAAATATAATTTTACTAAATAAAAAAGAAATCAAAATAAACCAAAAAAAATTCAAAAAGATTATAATAATTCTAAGTTAATGTAGAAATTTTGACATATCTAACTAGTGCTATACCCGTCCGGTGGCCGGGTATACAACATGACGTAAAATTCTAGTAAATGTAAAGACAAAGTTGGGTGATATCTCTCATGAGATGCACCATATCAATCCCCGTATGAAGTGCGATTCATGGGTGGGTTTGAGATTAAATTGATCAACAGTCCAGAACCCTTCTTACCTTCTCACCTTAACACTTCTTCCCACGCGATCCTTTGTCTACATTAATATACATATATACCAATTATGCACCAGCACACTCTAGAGTTGCATTTTCATTCTAAAGCCAAGAACTCAAACCCACAATGCTTTCTTGTTGTATTCCCTCTTAATCTTGATTAAATTTTAAGGTTTGTGTTTGAATGGAGTGTCGACCAAGTATGATGCTTATTTTATAATAAATATTTTTATGAGTTTGTTAAGTATTATTTTTACTCATGCAATATTAAGTCATATTGAATTTAAAATATGTAATAAACATGAGGTAACTGAGAAGGATGTTATACAAACATAAAATTAGGAGATGCTGGTGATTTGTGTAGAAGGAAGGAGGCACTGTTGACACCATAGACCCAAAAATATTTACAACTGTATCCCATTGGAAACTAAACATTGAGTCGTAAATACACTTGCTTATGCCAATTCATTCATTGCTATTCCGACAAAAATGGCAATTGATTAATTCCAAATAAATTGGCCTAACAAAAGTTTTCATTTTTTTTCCTATTATTTTTCCATTCTCCAAGAGTTGAATTCATCACAAGTCACGATGACTTTATTATTACTTCATGTAGTGTCGATACCCATAAAATCCACAAAATTATGATAGCTTATTAGTTAAAGCTCTCTAACTATCTTCCTATTGTGAAGATACTTATTGCTACACAAGTCCACATATAGTCAAAGTTACAGTTACTATGAAACCTCAAAAATGATGTAAAAGTAAAAAAAGAAGCAACACCCAATACAACCCTTGCTAGCAATAAGAATTAAGAAGCACATCTCATCAACAACTAATGTATCTCAGATCTAAGACAGCACCACTCAACATCTTCATTTTCAGCTCCATCTCTATTGTCATTCAATAACAACTGATGCAACTCAACGATTAGTGATTGGAATAGAGGATATACAACCGATACAATTCAAAGGTTACCGGGTAACGGTATCACTTACCCTATTGATTGAGCATGATAAAGACCGACAAGCTTACCTGGTAAATATGGGGAACAACTCTTATCCATTATCAGGATTAAGGCGCTTACCAAAAATCCATTTTAAGGTAACTGAGGGTGATATCTCTCACCAGTAAGCTCTTACCCGGTAAGCATTAATTGGTAAACGACTCCTAAAGGTTGATATAGCAATATATCCTCAGTCCAACACAACAGCTCGAAAATCCTAAAAAATAGAATAGCGTTATATATGACAGCAACTACAAACACATCACATTTGCAAGGATGACCAAGGCAATTCAAGACTGAGCTCTATACAATAACAAAGGTTGAATCGTCATTTTGGAATCAATTTCTGAGTCGTCGCTTTGGGAAGGAAGATGGCGAGCGATGAGATGGTGAGGGTAAAACAGAAAATTCATAAAAATCGATTCACCAAGATATGAAAAAACTTACATGAAAAAAGCCAAAGATGGTGAAACAACCGCACCATTACAGAACCCATTGTCTATCAATTTCTTATGTCCTGAAAACACAAATTACAACATTCAACGTTATTGCTTATTACTAAAAATACAAACATATATTAGAATAAGTGCTTTTATACAAAAGTTATGATTTTTTACCTTTGAGTAAACTTAATATGAGTTGGTTTTACTTGAAGACCAGAGATCTTAAATTGGTTCGACTATGACCATTGTTAAGCTTCCCAATGAGTCAATAACTAATGTTTTTCAAATAAAATATTTTGTACTTCTAATCTAAACCTGGATGTGCATCAAGTTCCCCACATAAGAAAAAATGAAACATCTACCTGTTTCCTATTATGAGTTGATTTTCACTAAGACGGCACACACTTCCATGCTAATTACCACCTGCCCAGGAATAGAGACAACACTACATATACTAAACTCAAGTTATACCTGCTTGAAATCTCTTGCAGACCAACAACCATGGAGATCGAAAAAGTCAATTTCCTCGGGACTCTCCTGTACCATTTATTTCCATACACCATAGAGATCGAAAAAGTCAATTTCCTCGTGACTCTCATGTACCATTTATTTCCATACACCATAGAGATCGAAATGGTCATTTCAAACAAAATCACTGATAGATTGATAAACCTTTACAAGACTTTACAAGAAACTATCCCTTTGTACTGATTTGTTGATCCCTAAATCATCAGCCTAGTAAGGGCACCTGCAGAAAACATAAAACATTATTGTTGTAATGAGAAGAGGAATTGAATAGTAAAGTAAAATGAAAGTCAAAAGACTTTGGTATTTGACAACTTCTATTCAAGAAAATTACCTGTTTGCCAACTGTATTCATGCCAACCACAACATTTTATCATATTAATAGAAGACATTTTAGACATTTCACAAGTAGTCTACACATTTATTAAACCATGTTCATAAAAGAGATCACTGTAATTTAGTAACAGTAACTGAATTTTTCAAATACCCCACCCCTATCTGCACCCAAAAAAACCTTAAATAGAAAAAAGAACAAATAATATAAAGAGTTAAAAACCCATTCAAAATATTCATAAAACACATGAATCTCCATGGATAAATGTCAGAAATCGGTGATCTTTAGCATATTGGAACAAAGTTGCTGATATAACTTTATAACTTTGCTGTTGTAATATTAGAACACATTAATCCAAGAAATGTGATATAATCAACATCAATAGCTTTTATTGGAAGCTATATTTCAACAAAACCTTAAAGCACCGAGTCTCAATATCAATAACCCAAACCTTCTAGTCATCAAACTTAATGGTGATAAGAGCTAACAGTGAAAAATGTAAAACATACGAATGAAATAGAAATCTACGAGGTTTAGGGAAAAGGAAATAGCTAAAAAAATTAATGATATCAAATTCGAAATAAACACCTTCTTCTTAGGTACCACCATGAGTTCCATGGATTCGTTGGCACCATAAGAATCGAACCCAATGTTATTCTTGATTGTGTCCATGCTTCTTTCAAATCCAGGCAAAATCAACGATGGTGATTGAATAAATCTGTTCCTCTAAACCCTAACAAAAATCAAATTAATGAAAAATTGAGATGAAGAAAAACCATTTCGAACAGAGACGAGGTTTTGTTGAAAACGAAGATGAAGATGACAATGAAAATTTACCTGAGATGGTGCCATGGAGAATCAATCTGGAGATAAAAAGTAAGAATTGAAGAAACCCTAACTGTCAAATACCACCGATCTGTTAGAAACTAAAAAGCAAAAATTAACACCGATCTGTTAGAAACTAACGATTAACCTAAATCATAAAACCAATCAATAGAGGTGTTGGGGGTTTCTTATTGCTGAACTCTTCAATTACAGAATCTGGTTCCGAATTCCATTTGTTTGATAAGAACACAACACACATAAACCAGATGCGATATCATATTATATGGAAAAGCAGAGATGGATGAATCGGGTTTCCTGCAGATTGATTTCATCACATACCTGGTTAATGGATAAATCGCCGATTTCATCCCAAAAATTAAAGTAGATTTGTTGACAGTTCTCCTTTCATCGATTAGGGTTCATCCTTTGTTCATCGATTAGGAACGTGGAGGTTAGGAGAGGAAGAATCAGGAACGAATATGAAATTGCAAGGAAGAGGAATTGACAATTGACATGAAAAGGAATTTATAGAGAACTGAAGAGAGATAGTTCAGGGGAAGTGGGGAGATAGAGCCGGATAGGAAGGGGCGGTTATAGTAACCGTGAGGGGGTTGAAGCTTGTCATGCCTGATAGAGGAGAGGGGTTTGTGAGCAGTTGAGAGAAATCAGGGAAGGTCGTGGATTGTGCAGAGTGAGAGGGACGATTAATATGGCTGAACGAAATGGCTTAATCGTGCAGAGTGAGGGACTGAATGAATTTGAACGACTAAGATGAAAAGTTGGCTGGAGTTTAAAGGGCCCAGATTGATCCAAAGGTGGTTGGACTCAACTGGGTCCATAATATAGGTAATTTCAATGATGATAACATATGAAAATCGTGATCTTTAAATAACAGGGACTAAAATCACAATCTTCCCAAACCACAGGGACGAAAAATCGTAGTTTACTCTTTTAAAAAGGAACAGCGGTGGCTCATGTTGTCCATCACATCGTCTTTAACTGTCTCTCTCTCTCTCTCTCTCTCTCTCTCTGAAGCAGTGAAGCAGCAAGCGGAGAACAAGAATGAGGACGGCCATGTTGAGATCGATCCATACCTCCCTTCAGAAATCTTCACCCTCTACTTTACTCCGCCGGAGTTACTCGTCTGCGTCTGCTCCCGAGCGTAAGGTGGTGGTGTTGGGCGCCGCCGGCGGTATTGGACAGCCGCTTTCACTTCTCATGAAATTAAACCCTCTCGTATCTAGCCTCTCTCTATACGATATCGCTGGTACCCCCGGTGTCGCTGCTGATGTCAGCCACATCAACACCAGATCTCAGGTTATTATCCCTCCTTTTATTCTCCGCCATTCATTTATAATTTCTGATAGCCGTATAATATTTACTGTATTTTTCACCACCGTTCGTCTTGATTTGTTCACATCGTACTTCTAGGGTTTTTGATCTATCGGCTTCTGATTGTTTTTTTTTATCTCAAACTGCTCGCAGTTTAGGTTAGTGTATCTCCTCGTTTATGCCGCAATATTTTCACCGATCTGTGGTTGCTAAAGTATTAAAGATTTTTTTTTGTTTTTATTTAATTTATAGACATTGGTAATAACGATTATTAGTTTACTTGTAAGTGTATGTGTTCTGGAACTTTAATTTTGTATTTACTTGAAACTGTAATCGGATCGTAATCAGTTCAAAGTTTACAACTGATCTTGAGGATTCCATGAATTCAAGCAGTACCTTACTGAAGTCTAATGTATGTGATAACTAAGTTTGGTTTGTTGACATAGAAATGTATTGGTGTCCTGTTTTATAGGTGGTTGGGTACATGGGTGAAGAAAACCTGGGAAAGGCATTGGAAGGAGCTGATGTTGTCATCATTCCTGCCGGTGTACCAAGGAAGCCAGGTATGACCCGTGATGATCTTTTCAACATCAATGCCGGCATTGTTAAGGGTCTGTGCACAGCTATTGCCAAGTACTGCCCTCATGTAAGTACCCACCTATCTCAATTGTGTGCATTTCATAGAATAACACAAGCAATGGATTTTATTGTGTTTCAACTTTTTAATATGTAACGATCTTGACATTTTGAGTTGGTATTATTTGATCCCACCTTATATTTATGATCATCAGGCACTGGTTAATATGATCAGCAACCCTGTCAATTCAACCGTACCCATTGCTTCTGAGGTCTTCAAGAAAGCAGGTACCTATGATGAGAAAAGGCTGTTTGGTGTTACCACACTTGATGTTGTCAGGGCAAAAACTTTCTATGCTGGAAAGGCAAAAGTTCCAGTTGCTGGTACGGTTACCTGCATCCTAATTCCTCTTAAGTTGAAGGGACACAATGTTTTTCTCAAGTGCTAAATCATTTAATTTGATATTCATATGTTTCAGGTGTCAACGTGCCTGTTGTTGGTGGCCATGCTGGTGTCACCATTCTACCCTTGTTTTCTCAGGTATTACTTGGTTATTTGTATGCATTTAGTTGCATAAAAGTATCATATCAATAATGGTTGGTGTATGTTGTTGATGATTGCTCTTCTAAATGAAGGCCACACCACAAGCAAACAATTTATCAGATGAAGAAATAGTTGCTCTAACAAAACGAACTCAAGATGGTGGAACGGAGGTTGTGGAGGCAAAGGCTGGAAAGGGTTCTGCTACACTTTCAATGGCGTAAGTTCTAACTGATATAATCATTTCTGCTGTACAGATACTGCTTGCTGTTGCAGAGATCAGTTGAGCTGTATGTTTGTATTATAATATAATATGGTAACTTGATGCAGTGTGAATTAGCAAATAATAATTGCAGTAAGCTACCATCATTTCTTGTCACAAAAAAACTAGTTGCTCCAAATCTCCAATGGTTATTGACAAAGAAATATTGAATGGTGCTAATCCTTTTACTAGTGAATTTGTTTCGTAATCTTTATTTGTCCCATAAAGAATGCTATTTGAAATCTTCACAATATAATGAATGTTGGTGCCCAAAAAACGGTGGATAAATAATTGTTCTCTTAGATCTATGGTGACATTTTCCAATAAAATGTTCTTAAATTTGCTCTAGACTCAGAAATGGACTCTGTTTTGGGATGGACATAGTAGGTAAGTTGTGTGATTTTGATAACGTTATGGATATCTGCAAAACTTGCAATGTGTTTTTACTGTTGTTATAGGGATCAGTAAGAAAACTATAGTACATCAAGAACGGAAAAAAACTGGTAGATGTGGCATTTTGCAAGTTCAGTAGTAGACTATGCTGTTAAAATCGCGATATATCGGAAATCGGTCATACTCAAAATATCGGTGCAAAATATCGGCCAATATATCGGCCAGCGATATATCGGCGATATTGACTGATATATCGGCCGATTTTGCCGATTTTTAGGTCCCAAAATCGCGATTTTTAAAGGGTGTTTTTTGGGCTTTTTAATGACTTCTTGATGGGCATTTTCTTTAATTAAGTACTGGGCTTGTAATTGTAAAGCCTCTTTTCTTCTAACAATCTAACTTAGGTTTAACTTTTCTAAGAAAGAAAACGATGGCCTATTTTCTAGTCTTTCTTCTTTCTTCTTTGTTGTTTCTTTTTTCTTCTTAGTTTCTTTCTGTTCCAGTTCCAGCAACCACAGTTCCACGAACCCTTCCAATTTTCTTTTTCTGTTCCATGAACCTGTTACTTGCAATTAGCTCGTTTCATTCATGAACACTTTTCCTATATATATATAATTCTAAAAAAATATTATATAAACCGATATTCCGATATATCACCGATATATCTGAGATATCGAATATCGGTCCTTGACCGATATCGCACTGATATCCGATTTTAACAGCATAGGTAGTAGATATGATGATAAAAATTGTCTCCCATCACATACTGACAATAATTGCTGCTTTCAGGTATCCTGTATTTATGCTTCCTGTTTCGGTTACTTTGTAAAACACATATGATTAGTTTGCTCATAAGACAAGTAGCTAAAATACAGGATACACAAAATCCAATTGCCCCAAATCCTTTTTTTCATATATAAAGCAATGGTCGGTTCTTCTGATGAGCAATCAAGTTTTGATATTTTGTCGGCCTGACCTTCATGTATTGCCATTGTCTTTCTGCTGCCTGGTTTATGCCAATGTAGCATGTGAAGGCCGCTGAGTCTTTAAAGCTGCCATCAAGCAGATGACATGTTCAATAAAATAAATTTTAACTGTGTTTGTATCATTGTATGCTATATGCATATATATATATATATAGGCGAAGGATCGTATGAAAACTTGAGGTTAACATTGAGAAGTGGACCTGAGCCGTTGATCACTTTTAATCAAATTCCCTCCCATGATTTGTGGCTTCGAAGGGAATTGATCTGGTGCATCTTATCTTGGTGCATCTCATCCTAATATGCGTCCATTTCTCATCCAATGGTTGATAACCACTTCTCACGTTAACCTCAACATCTCACCGGAACCCAACCCTATATTATATATATATATATAGGGGTATAGTATTTGCATGTTATACAGTCTTGCTTTCTCTTAGTCTCTCAGTTCAGAAAAGAGTCGACAGTGCTGGCTTGTAGAAAGTGATGATTTTCTTGTATGTTTATGCAGTTACGCTGGAGCACTATTTGCTGATGCTTGTTTGAAAGGACTTAATGGGGTCCCAGATGTTGTAGAATGCTCATTTGTGCAATCAAACATAACTGAACTACCTTTCTTTGCATCAAAGGTATTTCCACTATTACTCTTATTCCTTTCGACCCCTACTTGTATTGCTAGGTTAATTTTAAAACTTCAGACACTCCATGCACAAAATTTGACCGTGCATGGATATCATTGAGAAGCTTTTGACAAGATACTGAATCCAAGTCTCTTCGGTTTTTATCTTTTTTTTGCTTCTCCTTTATGATAAACACAATGTCAAAAAATAACCAAAATATCACACTATCATGTGCTTTTCACTTAGTTGGGTGTTTTGCCAGAACAACCGAACTAGAGAAAGATGAAAAATGCCTAATGATTGAAACAATCTTGGAGGACCCGTCCTGATTTTTTCTTCCAATAAGCCATATATGTATAAAGTTGGCTATAGTGATTAAGTTGTTTGTATAAATTAAAATAAATTGTCGTTTCATGCTGAATAGAGGTACATAAATTACGACTTTAGCCCTCAACAACACAATACCAAGGTTTATTTTAAACCAATACGAGCAAATTTAATTTATGTGGATAAGATATTTTAATAAAACAACAATAAAATATTTGGTCAAAACTAAAAAAAAAACTAGAAATAGACAATAGGGAAAAGGATTTGCATAAATGGAAGAACCAAAAAGGGGAAGAAGAGAGTATAAGATTGAGGCAAGATTAGTTGGTTCATTGATTTAAGCCATGGGTTTAGCACTAAACCATAACCAAACACATCTGCATAAAGGTCTCGTTTGGTTTGTAGGATCTGATTGGATTTGGAGTTGAATTCCATTCCAATCTCATGTTTGGTTTGTAGTATTTCTTGGATTTGAAATCCCATGGGTGTGGTTGGTATATATATTCTCTTGTTTGTAGGAAAGTATGTGGGCTCTTATAAATGCATATATTTGATCTGATAAACAGGTGAGACTGGGCAAAAATGGTGTGGAAGAAGTCCTAGGTCTTGGCTCACTTTCGGACTACGAGAAACAAGGTTTGGAAGCTCTTTTGCCCGAGCTAAAGTCATCTATCGAGAAGGGAATCAAGTTTGCCAACCAGAGTTAAAAACACACTCCCTCCCTCCCTCCCTCCGGATGTGACAGTTTTGCATCTTGATTAAAGCTTTTGTTGTACTCTTTTTCGATTGTTGTTCAGATAAAAAGGGAAGCAGATGCCTTGCCTTGCTCAAGTCTCAACCCAACAGAGTGTTAGATTCTTCTATTCTCTCGAGCATTTTCATTCTTGTCTAATGACTATTTTTAATCTAGTGATTAAATTTAAATGCTACTTTTAAGTTATAGTGCCAGTTTGGCAACATATAATAATAAGAAGCCATCATCACTTTTTAGCGTACATGTATTTGCATTTCTTACCAAAATTAAACCAAGCTAAGAGCATCTCCAATAAGCAAAAAGTGAAGTGGTATGTAGGAACTATTATTGTAGACAGTTTTTATAACAACTACATCTTCTTTAGGTTGTTAAACAAGAACCAAGGTTCTTGCTTCGATGTCGGTGTGAATTGTCAAGTGATACATTTGCTATTTTTTTTTTCTATTTTTTTATTTTAAATTAAATATTTATCTATAAATAATAGTTATGGAAGTTGAAAAAATCCACGAGATCCACAAAAAAATATTTTTATAAGAAATATCATTGTAAACTTTTATGCGAGTTTTTATTTCGATGAGATGTTAACAAAAAGCGCAAAAAGAGGTTATGATAAGAGTCTCGACCATGCTCTAAACAATATATGTCAGGGTAGGGATGAGCGTTTAGCACCGTTTTTCCGAATCGAACCGGTACCGTACCGAACCCGAACCGATACCATGTATTCGGTTCCAAACATTTCTCAAAATCGGTATTCGGTACTGGGATTTTCCCCAAAAAAACCGAAACCGAACCAAAAATTTTAAAAGTAAAGTTTTAAATTTATTTTTTAATTATGCTTATCATCTTCTAAATAAAGTTTATCTTGCATTAATTATTATTGTTTCTTGATATATATATATATATATATATATATATAGTGATTGAAGAGTTGATAAACGAACAAAATGGAAAAACGAAAATCGTAAAAGAATATCGAAGATTGTTCAACTTTTGATTTGTTTTGAACTTTTTGATTGTTTGTGATTGGTTTTGAAACGCATTTGAATCACTATGAAGGTATTTAGGTTTGCGATTGGTTTTGACACGCATTTGATACATTTTAAAATTTTCGGTCCTAAGTGGTCATAGTACCGATTTTCCCATCCCGAAACCGAAACCGAACCGGTACCGTACCGATACATACGGTTCGGTTTTCGGTACCACTTTTTAGTCCCAAAAATTTTCGGTACCAACTGGTTCGGTACCGGTCCGGTCCCAATCTCATCCCTATGTCAGGGTGTGGGGTGGAAGGTTATTGGTAGGTTCTAGAATGCCATGCAGGTAGACATGACCTCTATCACCGATATAGCATATATAGCATTAGCTAGTAGAGCAGTTGTACCAAACTAGAGAATAGAGGAGAGATTACAAAAATCTCTAAATTTAGAAAATTATTCTACTAATACTTCCTACCAATAAGACCATCCAACGGACCCCAAATGTCCTAATAAATTGATTTATACGAGTTAGAGGTTATAGAAACCCATAATTATATGAATGTATCTTAATAAAATGTATTTATCATAAAATATAGAGTAAATTACATATTTGATCCATGTGTTATAGTGGTTTTAACACTCTTAAGTCCCTAAAATAAAATAATTATGTAAATCATCCTCGTGGTTTACACTTTGTATCCTATTGAGTCCCTAAAACTATTACAAAAGATCAAATACCAAAAATACAATTGCATTAATGTTTATGTGCATATACTAACTGTGCAACCATCCCAAAAGAAACCAGTGTAAATGGTGTTGTCCCTATGGTGCTTGGCCTTTGCAGGTACGTTTGTTGTGGCCTTCTTGGTTACAGTTGACACATCTAACTGTCTTCCCCACCCTTTTCAACTTCTTTCCCTCTGTGAAGGCATTTATGGGTATCCACAAAAGTTTTTACCATCCAAGTATTCTCTTTCTTACATTTGGATATATACAATAGCCAAGGACAAAAGTGTTGACCATCACTAGAAATGGACCCCACACCATATTCCTTATTCATGTCTGGTAGTGACCTCCTACAAACAACCCTACATAATCATTCTTGATGACATGTAATTGTCTCCTAGTTTGGATTCCATGCAAGTCTATCAATCTCTTAATACCTTCTTTGTTCTCAAAAATTTTCCCAACATAGAAAGATAGTGTCTCTTCCTCAACTACAACCTTATCCCTTCTCAACTTTTTCAGTGACTTCTTCCTTTCTGCTTCCAAATCTTCATCATTTGTGTTGCTTTCATTGTCTTCCATGTCAACCGCATCCACATCTCCAGAAACATTACCTGCTTCAGTTTCACAATTCCGTTCAACCCATTCAACATCATAGTCAGTGTGTGCCTTAAATGCATCCATGTCAACATTGACTTCATCAACAACATTATGCATCTCATCCTCAAAATCACTGCCACTGTCCCCATCTCCTATGGTTGTGTCATCTCCTATGGTTATGTTATGTCCAAAAAATGGATCAAAGTCATCCAGGGTAGAAGGGTCAAAACTATACTCATCATCATGATCATCTTCCTTAGAAGGGTTAAAATCCTTAGAAGGGTCAACATCCTGATCATCTTCCTTTGAAGGGTCAACATCCTAATCATCCTTAGAATGGTCAACAACCTCATGATTCCATTCTAGTAACAAAGGTTTTGGTTTTGAGACTTTCCTAGTTTCATGTGGTATATCATCTGGGAGTTGTTCAATAACCACATTACTCACACCAGCATTAAGGTTATAGGTATTTACCCTACTAATCCATTGCTCTGTGTATATGTCAAACCTTTTGCATTTAGGCACAAACTTTAACATTTCAATGACATCCATGTCACTACCCAAAGCATGTAGACCACAATCTAAGTCCTTTCCAGGAACTAGAAAAGGATAACAAGTAAGGCTTGGAGTTTTATACCCAACTTCATGCATCATATCTTCCAACTCAAGTACAGAAAATGTGTTTGTATCCACTAACTCAATGTAATGAGTTTTACCTTTTATGTACTCCCTACCAGGGAACTTTGTGAACCTCCTTCCATGGTGTATTCTCAAAGAAACCAGTGTTGGATATGCATCTGTATACCCAAAAAAAATAAACATCACTACATCTTTTAACCATTTAAAGCATTACTTAACAACAATAACTTACCATAAACATCAACAAACTCCATGTCATCACTGTAGGATCGAACCTGTCACAGTGTGGGTGCCATCTCCAAGTAAACTGAAAAAAATGTCATTCCATAAGCATATGAGAGGAAACCAATTTTTTTTTTTACTTTTTGAGCTTTCAGAAACAACTTACCTTGTTTGATCTATGGAAGGAACAAGAAGAAGCAGAAGATGTTCGGAGAAGAAGAAAGGTGATCGGAATCAGAAGGGTTTAGGGTAATTAAATGAGGGTTTTTGGTTTTAAACGGTAAAAAGTTAAAACTATCGTGTAAATGGACAAAATGACGGATTTACCCATCATATGCTTGGCACATGGGTACCTTAACGGACAAAATATGGACGAAGTTAGTTTTAGGGACTCAATAGGATACAAAGTGTAAACCATGAGGATGATTTACATAATTATTTCATTTTAGGGACTCAGAGTGTTAAAACCACTATAGCACAAGGACTAAATGTAACACCCCGAAAATCTCACAAGACAATTATATATATGTAGGTATGTATATATATATCAGTTGGGAATCGACTTTAATTGCCTTTTATTGATCTGAAGTATGCATACGAGAACCATACGAGATTGTGGAATGTAAGTGGCAAGAAGAACCAAGAAAGTCGGGCCAGTACCTACTCGGCGACTGTGACCAGCGACTGTGACACATGTCACTATCGCCGGTCATAGTCGCGACTTATGTACCGTAAGTGGCTTGGAGAGGGCGACTATGACTCGCGACTGTGACACAGGTCACTATCACGTGTCATTGTCGCGGTGAGTGTACCGTAGGCTGGGCGCATGGCGCGATTATGCCCCGCGACTATGCCCAGGGCATAGTCGCACGTCAAGGTCGCGAGTCGGCCAGTGGGAGTATAAAAACGGGACAAATCTGATCTCAGCTCATTTTTAGGTCAAGAAGGGTTTGGGACCCGATTTTCTCTCCATTGGAAGGTAGGGTTTCATACTTTTAGCCATAATTCCATTGATCTTGGTAGGTGAACTTATCTATGGTCATTTAATGTGCATCTTAGGGTTACATCACCATAAGAACAAGAATTTCTAGCTTTCTCCAAGTCCAACTTCATCTACCTCATCAACAAATCTTGGGGTTTTCCCTTAAAAACCTACTAAGGTGAGTTTTCTTCCATCTCACAACTAAGTGCTCATTATAACTATGATCTTAACTTGTTGTCATCTTCTTGTTCACCATTTCATGATCTTCATCTTTGGATCCAAAAAGGGGTTTTGAGAAATCTTAAGGTAGAGTTGAACTAAATGGGTTGTAAAGGTGAAATAAATGGTAACTCTTGTTTTACTTATTATTGATGTCTTGGATTTGCAATTTCACCTCATAAAATGATTTTGACCATTTTAGGTCAAAATTAGGGTTTTGATAAATGTTGAGATTTTTGTGTAGATATTATGAAAGGGGTTCTAATGTTGGAAAAAAATGATTAAATATCAACTTTGAAATTTATTGCTCTTAACACCCTATATTTCTTATTCAGGAATACACTTTATATTTGGACATGTGTTCATTAAGGTTCATAGTTGTGAGCCTAGTCATGTGGTAATAATGTTATTGGCTTATTTGAGAGTATGAGCATGTTATTTGAGTGTAATGGATCCATAGGCACTAGAGTCGTAGCACGGAATAGGCATCGAGATCCATGATAAGTAAGATGTGGGCCTATATGGCCGGGCATCGTCTCATGGGCAGTAAGGTGTAATTCCATTGTGCTTGTGTGTGGATTTAGAGTGACCCAACGTATAGACCTGAAGTGGTTGAAGTTGGGGGCTCTCAAGTTATAGACTCTTCGGGGTTGCGCTTGTTTCCGTTTATTTGTTGAAATGTGAATAATACTACTAACGATCATGTGGCTATCTCGTCTTATGAAATTTGCTTTGGTTACCAAGATCTCATCCACACTTGAAGCATTAGATGTTCAATGGTCTCCACCATGGGTTTTAATTTGATTCACATCGTATATTGAATAGATTATTAATTATTACAAGTGTAGGTTCTTACCCTCCTGTTGTTAGACTAACACTTCTTCTCTTGGGTGTATGTCTAAGGTCTTCAAGCGGTGGGGCTCCTCGGATTTGAGTGAAGAGATGAGTTGATGTATAGCATTTTTTAGAGCAATTGGAGGCGTACATAATAGAATTTAATTGTGCATTTTGGTAGCAATTAGACAACACCCGATTGTAATCTAAGTTATCTTGGTTTAGATTATCAGGTTGTTGGACCGTCAATTGCTTGTTTCTAGATAATGTATACGCCATACTCTATTTCCCCATTTATTGGGTGATTTGTCGATTTGGATGTTATTTTCCGGAAATTTGAAAGTTTTAAATTTTAGCAAAATTTTAGGGTGTTACAAGTTGGTATCAGAGCGGTAGTTTAAGTGAACTAGGTATGTTGTTAAGTGCCTAGACTTAAGCTGAAGAGATTAAGTGTGAATTGGTGAGCTTGGGTAGAACTCCTAAGATAGGGTGGTCTTAGAGTCGACGGAAGTACATAAGTTGAAAATTGTGACCTTGGTAACGAGAATCCTTATGTGAAGTATGTTCATAATTTCAATTAGCTAATGCTATTATGAATGTATCATTACGTGAGTATGCTTAGATTGCTATTGTTATGATGATTGATGCATGTATTAGTACATTTCTTTATGTTTAAACTCTTATAGCCTATTTCTTATCTCATTCTCGAATGTGTGGCAGACTCCAATGGTTAATACCCGCAGTAGAGTGGATGGCCATGATGCCACATCATCCACAGCTGATCAACCAAGGGTAACAACGACAACGGTACCTCCGCTGACCAACACCGTTTTGGGAGGGGGAACTGAGCATATCCCTCGTCGAGACCTGGAAACGTCTGACCCTGTTTTGGAAGAGGCAACGACCGAGACACGAATGATGGACAGAATGATGAGAGCCGTGAACCAGGCCATGGCTCAACAGCAAGAACAGTTTCTGAAACTCATGGAAGACCGGGATACAAACAACCGTAAGCACGAGGCGGTTGCCGAGAACATTCTAGTGGCCAGATCTGGGGGCATGGGAAATGAAATTCCCACTGATGGATTGGGAACTTTGGAAACCGGGCAAGCGGGGAAGGCTTGTTCTTTCAAAACTTTTCTGAGCTGTAGACCGCCCGAGTTCAAAGGGGCAGATGACCCAGTTGTCTGCATGAACTGCATACGAGAAATGGAGCAGGCATTTCGGACTAGCGAGTGTGGAGAGAGCCAGAAGGCGAAATTTGGTTCTAAAATGTTAATAGGGGCGGCTCTTACTTGGTAGAATGTATACTCCGCATCGTTGGTGGCCGCAATATTGGCCAAACTGAGCTGGGAAACCTTCAAGGAAAAGTTGTTGGAGGAGTATTGCAATGAGAGAGCTATGGACCGGATCGGGGAGGAGTTCCGGAATCTGAAAAAGGGTAATTTGGCGGTTAAAGACTACAACCGTTTGTTCATGGATAAATTGGGATTGGTGGGACATCTGGTCCCGATGGAGAATGAGAAGATTAAGGCCCACATCAAGGGTCTCCCATCGGACATGATGACAATTGTCCGAGTGTCTAAGGCTTCTACCCTTCGTGAGGCGGTGGAAGAGGCTCAGTTAGTAGAGGATGCCTATGGTCGTGGCAAGGAAGAGGTTGCCAGAGTGCCGGAGAAGAGGAGATGGGAAGGGAAGTCCGTACCCTTCAAGAAACCGAGGACGTTTGACGACCATTACCGGGGAGCCGATTCAAAGAGGGAGGCTCGGTGGTGCTCCAAGTGTCGGAGCAAGCACTTCGGTCCATGCAATTTTGTTCCAGGAAAATGTCACATTAGAAGGGATTGCCCGAAGCTGAAAGTGGGAGGAAGCGGATGACCGAATGTGGAGCCTCCGAGGGCAACGGGAAGAGCTTTTCAGATGACAACCGAAGAGGCGAAGGCTTCGACGGACGTGGTGTCGGGTACATTTCTTCTAAACTCCGTACCTACGCGTGTGTTATTTGATTCGGGTGCAAGTTTTTCGTTTGTGTCGACCTCCTTTTGTCAAAAAATGTCTATGCTCACTAGTTGTTTAGAAGAAGCCATAGTGGTAGAAATAGCCGAGGTGGACAAGTAGTGGTTCGGGACATTTTGCGGGGTTGTACGTTGGAAATCGAAGGAAGGAAATTCTCAATAGACCTAATGCCAATGATAATCGAGGGATTCGACGTGGTGGTTGGAATGGATTGGTTAGCCGGGAATCAAGCCGAAATCTTATGTGCAACGAAGCTGATTCGCATACCTTTTTCGGATGGAAATTGTGTGGTCGTTTATGGTGAACGAAGAAAGGAGATGTAGCAATCAGCTCCATGTTGAAGGCACATAAATGTTTGGTCAAGAGGTGTACGTCCTTCTTGGCATACGTAATCGATGCTAAGTTAGAGAAGAAGAAGCTCGAGGACGTTACGTGAGTTTCCCAACGTATTTCCGGAACACTTGCCGGGATTACCACCGGATCGTCAAGTGGAATTCAAGATAGACTTGGTACCGGGAGCGGCTCCGATAGCTAGAGCTCCCTACCGTTTGCCTCCGTCCGAAATGCAAGAGATGATGGCACAACTCCAAGAGCTTTTGGAAAAGGGATTTGTGAGGCCGAGTTCATCTCCTTGGGGAGCACCGGTTTTATTCGTGAAAAAGAAGGATGGCACCATGAGAATGTGTATCGACTACCGAGAGTTGAATAAGGTAACCGTAAAGAACAAGTATCTACTTCCCAGAATCGACGACTTGTTCGACCAACTTCAAGGAGCAGGATGCTTCTCAAAGATCGATCTACGTTCGGGTTATCATCAAGTGAAGGTTAGAGAAGACGATGTTCCAAAGACGGCTTTTCGAACGCGGTATGGTCACTACGAGTTCCTAGTGATGCCTTTCGGGTTGACAAATGCACCGACGGTGTTCATGGATTTGATGAATAGTGTGTGTCGACTCTTCCTCGACAAGTAGGTGATTGTATTCATAGACGACATCTTGGTGTACTCCAAAGACGAAGTGGACCACGAAATTCATCTACGAGAGGTGTTGGAGGTCTTAAGGAAGGAAAAGTTATACACGAAGTTCTCTAAGTCCGACTTTTGGTTGAGGGAGGTTCAATTTTTGGGTCACGTAGTTACCCGAGATGGAGTGAAGGTAGACCCTTCCAAAATTGAGGCAATGATGAATTGGGAACCTCCTAAGAGTCCGGATGAGATCCGAAGCTTCCTAGGTTTGGCGGGTTACTATCGAAGGTTCATTCAAGACTTTTCCAAGATTCTTCTCCATTAACGGCGTTGACTCGGAAAAACGTGAAGTTTGTTTAGACCGAAGCGCAAGAGAAAGCATTCCGTACTCTACAAAGGAAATTGTGCGAGGCACCAATTTTATCCCTACCCGAGGGATCGAAAGATTTCGTGGTCTATAGAGACGCATCCAAGATGGGTTTGGGATGTGTACTAATGCAAAGAGGAAAGGTGATCGCCTATGCTTCAAGACAACTCAAGGTACACAAGAAGAATTACCCTACGCATGATTTAGAGTTGGCCGCAGTGGTATTTGCGTTGAAGTTGTGGCGTCACTACCTTTACGGCACTAAATGCACGTTGTACACAAATCACAAGAGTTTGAAGTACGTATTTGATCAAAAAGAGTAGAACATGAGACAACGGAGATGTTGGAATTACTTAAGGATTATGATTGTGAATTGCTTTACCACTCGGGTAAGGCAAATGTGGTCGCCGACGCCTTGAGTCGAAAGGAGTATAGTGGAAGCCTACGCGCCAATCTCTCAAGGATCGACATCGTGTCGAGCTTAGTAGAGCGGATCAAAGCAGCACAATCAGATGCCTTGTTGGAAGAAAATCTCAAGGAGGAGGTAATGGTGAAGCAAAAGCAACTCTTAACGGAAGATAGCCGTGGAGTTAAGTTGTTCAACGGGCGCGTGTGGGTGCCCAAGATCGGTGGAAATCGAGAACTACTCATGGACGAGGTTCATAAGTCCAAGTACTCCATTCATCCCGGAAGTACCAAAATGTACCGAGATTTAAAGCTACATTATTGGTGGCCAGTCATGAAGTTGGATGTGGCGCATTATGTGGAGCGGTGTACGACTTGCTCACAAGTGAAGGCTCAACATCAACTACCTTATGGCAGTTTGCGACCTTTGGAAATCCCCGAGTGGAAGTGGGAGAAAATCACCATGGATTTTGTGACCAAGTTGCCGAAGACTTTGAAAGGTCACGACACCATTTGGGTGATAGTGGACCGGTTGACGAAGAGTGCACACTTCTTAGCTATGCGGGAAACCTTGCCGATGGACAAATTGGCAAAGTTCTACATTGATGAAGTGGTTTCGAGATACGGTGTACCCGTATCCATAATCTCCGATCAGGATAGTCGGTTCACATCGAGGTTTTGGCAAGCGCTACAAGAGGAACTTGGTACGAGGGTAAATTTGAGCACGACATATCACCCACAAACGGATGGTCAAAGTGAAAGGACTATTCAAACCTTGGAGGATATGTTGAGGGCTTGTGTAATTGATTTTGGGGGAAATTGGGATACTCATCTACCGTTAGTAGAGTTCGCTTACAACAATAGTTATCACTCGAGTTTGAAAGCGGCGCCATTTGAGGCCTTGTACGGGAGAAAGTGTAGGACTCCCGCGTGTTGGCTAGAGGCGGGAGAAAAACAATTTGTCGGACCGTAAATCGTACAAGAAACGGCCGATAAAGTCAAGATCATTAGGGAATGTTTGAAGGCGGCCCAAGATCGACAAAAGAGCTACGCCAACAAGAAAAGGAGACCGGTGGAGTTCCAAGTGGGAGAAAGGGTGATGTTGAAAGTATCCCCATAGAAAGGATTGATTCGTTTCAGAAAGCGTGGGAAGTTGAGTCCCCGTTTCCTTGGACCATTCACCATTTTGGAGCGTGTGGGCTCGCAAGCTTACAAGTTGGACTTACCACCGGAAATGGACGGAATTCACCCGACATTTCATGTATGCTACCTAAGAAAGTTCCTGGCGGAAGAAGAGGGTGTGATACCGTTGTCAGAAATCCGAGTCGACAACAACCGTCGTATTGAGGAACCCGAAGCTATTTTGGATAGGACAACCCAGAAACTCAGACACAAGGAGGTGAATAGGGTCAAGGTACAATGGAAACACCACCGAGGTGCCAACGTGACTTGGGAAGCGGAGGAGGACATGAAGCGCGGGTATCCACATTTGTTTGAATAGCTTTAGATTTCGAGGACGAAATCTTTTCCAAGTTGGTGAGGATTGTAACACCCCGAAAATCTCACAAGACAATTATATATATGTAGGTATGTATATATATCAGTTGGGAATCGACTTTAATTGCCTTTTATTGATCTGAAGTATGCATACGAGAACCATACGAGATTGTGGAGTATAAGTGGCAAGAAGAACCAAGAAAGTCGGGCAAGTACCTACTCTGCGACTGTGATCGGCGACTGTGACCAGCGACTGTGACATAGGTCACTATCGCCGGTCATAGTCGCGGCTTATGTACCGTAAGTGGCTTGGAGAGGGCGACTATGACTCGCGACTGTGACACATGTCACTATCGCGTGTCATTGTCGCGGTGAGTGTACCGTAGGCTGGGCGCATGGCGCGATTATGCCCCGCCACTATGCCCAGGGAATAGTCGCACGTCAAGGTCGCGGGTCGGCCAGTGGGAGTATAAAAACGGGACAAATCTGATCTCAGCTTATTTTTAGTTCAAGAAGGGTTTGGGACCCGATTTTCTCTTCATTGGAAGGTAGGGTTTCATACTTTTAGCCATAATTCCATTGATCTTAGTAGGTGAACTTATCTATGGTCATTTAATGTGCATCTTAGGGTTACATCACCATAAGAGCAAGAATTCCTAGCTTTCTCCAAGTCCAACTTCATCTACCTCATCAACAAATCTTGGGGGTTTCCCTTAAAAACCTACTACGGTGAGTTTTCTTCCATCTCACAACTAAATGCTCATTATAACTATGATCTTAACTTGTTGTTATCTTCTTGTTCACCATTTCATGATCTTCATCGTTGGACCCAAAAAGGGGTTTTGAGAAATCTTAAGATAGAGTTGAACTAAATGGGTTGTAAAGGTGAAATAAATGGCAACTCTTGTTTTACTTATTATTGATGTCTTGGATTTGCAATTTCACCTCATAAAACGATTTTGACCATTTTAGGTCAAAATTAGGGTTTTGATAAATGTTGAGATTTTGGTGTAGATATTATGAAAGGGGGGTTCTAATGTTGGAAAAAAATGATTAAATATCAACTTTGAAATTTATGGCTCTTAACACCCTATATTTCTTATTCAGGAATACACTTTATATTTGGACATGTGTTCATTAAGGTTCATAGTTGTGAGCCTAATCATGTGGTAATAATGTTATTGGCTTATTTGAGAGTATGAGCATGTTATTTGAGTGTAATGGATCCATAGGCACTAGAGTCGTAGCATGGAATAGGCATCGGGATCCATGATAAGTAAGATGTGGGCCTATATGGTTGGGCATCGTCTCATGGGCAGTAAGGTGTAATTCCAATGTTCTTGTGTGTGGATTTAGAGTGACCCCACGTATAGACCTGGAGTGGTTGAAGTTGGGGGCTCACAAGTTATAGACTCTTCGGGGTTGCGCTTGTTTCCGTTTATTTGTTGAAATGTGAATAATACTAACGATCATGTGGCTATCTTGTCTTATGAAATTTGCTTTGGTTACCAAGATCTCATCCACACTTGAAGCATTTGATGTTCAATGGTCTCCACCATGGGTTTTAATTTGATTCACATCGTATCTTGAATAGATTATTAATTATTACAAGTGTAGGTTCTTACCCTCATGTTGTTAGACTAACACTTCTTCTCTTGGGTGTATGCCTAGGGTCTTCAAGCGGTGGGGCTCCTCGGATTTGAGTGAAGAGATGAGTTGATGTATAGCATTTTTGAGAGCACTTGGAGGCGTACATAATAGAATTTAATTGTGCATTTTGGTAGCAATTAGACAACACCCGTTTGTAATCTAAGTTATCTTGGTTTAGATTATCAGGTTGTTGGACCGTCAATTGCTTGTTTCTAGATAATGTATACGCCATACTCTATTTCCCCATTTATTGGGTGATTTGTCGATTTGGATGTTATTTTCCGGAAATTTGAAAGTTTTAAATTTTAGCAAAATTTTAGGGTGTTACACTAAATATGTAATTTACTCTAAAATATATGAAAATACATTTACGAAACAGTAAATATAAATTGATGTTGTGAATATGTTCGTGGTTAAATCATAGTCAACGTTAACTAAATATAAGTTGCCAAATCCACATAAAAAACTGGTCAGAGGTTGGCAAAATATGTTAGGGCATCCACAATGGTGAAGCTACTGTGGATGACTTGAACAAAATTAAAATATATAAAAAACTTGTTGGTCCCACCTTAAGACCATCCACACACCTGTAAGACCTTACTCCTTTCACAAGTGCCACATCAGCTTTGCAGTAACATGTAACACCCGTAGTTTTCGGATAAACTCATTAGGACCTTGGGAAAGGTTGAGTAACCCCGAATGAAAGTAAGTATGTAGAACCTCGACCGTGAAGAGTTGGGCGTTTAGGCACGTGATGTGACTATAGGCCGGATGATATCGGTAGCAAAGTCGATGTGCTTGTGGTAATTGGAGGGTTAGATTTGCGGTAACACATTTTGAGGTTGGTGTATTCGTTTTGTTGGCAACCCTGTTTTGGGTCTTGGACAATTATCGCATGAAGGACCCTTTAGACACCGTATTGATAACCTTATTTTGAAGAAATACCCGGTAAACGGAACTCGTGTGTGGAGTTCTGTTAGAGTTCAAAGCTTGGTGGTATGACTAGGTGTCAACCTTTTTGGGTTCGAGGTAAAAAAAACCGTTAGTGTATTCGGAGAGTGCAGTCCGATTTTAAAGAAATAATGATAACGGTTGTAGTAATCCTAAGATGCACAATTGGGATGAGTAGTTTTGGTGGAATAACCTTCGTGTGCGGTTAAAGAACCTGTCGGTTTGATGATTAGTGTCATGATGGATTCTTGGGGTCTATTAGAACTCGTTGGGCTTCAAACGACAGTTAATGGTAGGATCAATCGGAATTGGAGATTCTGTTGGACTCGTTAGTAAACAAACCTTGGATTGACTTAGAGTCTGAAATCGAAATCGGGATGTATGGAACATCTAAGGTTGGGAGACAACCGAAGTCGTCTGACTAGGAATTATTCCAGTTGTCGGAGTGTTCTACCGGACATAAGTACAGTGTACGTGAAGGGGCTTTGTTGATAAGCAATTGTTCGAGGATTTGCCTTTATAGACTGTGTGGAGGGAATTTAGATTCCAGTTAGGAACTGATAAATTATAGTCGGCGTTGAGTCGGTTAGCCTTGGGTTGTAAAGGATGTAGATTTCGAGGACGAAATCATCCTAAGGTTGGGAGGATTGTAACACCCGTAATTTTCGGATAAGTACAACTTCGAATCAGTGTGGAATCGATCTTTTAAGAAAAATATGAAAAATAGGATTTTGGGTTAAATCCTAGATTTTATGGTCTTGTTGGATGAGGAATTCAAATACGAGTCCAACGGTTATTTCTGGAGCGAAAACGGAGCTATAACGAAGAAGTTATGGCCAAAACAGTGTTTAAGGGGAAACCGGGTGACCAGTGCCTGGCGCGCATTGTGGCGCTAGTTCACTAGCGCGGAGACCCGCACGGAGCTCCTGATCAGCTTAAAACGCGAATTTCACCCCTCAAACTTCATTTCTTCATATCTCTCTCATTTCAACTCCGATTTTGGTCATTCAAGTTGCTATGGTTCCGATTTTGAGAGCTCTTCAAGGATCTAGAAAGTGTTTTGAAGTTCATAGGAAGATTCAAGGGTGTTTGCTGGTGGTAAGTCTCTCAAATCTCTTCCCTTTCTCTCCCAAATCGTTTTTCCTTCCTTCCTCACAAACCCTAACCGATTTTGGGGCTTTTCTTGGAGATTAATGTGTTTCTTATCCACTTTATGCTAGTGATTTCATTCATTGATGCAAGAGCAAGTTTCATCCACAACACTAGAGATGTTTGGGGTTTTCTAGGTTTTCATCAAAACCTAAGTGGTGAGTTCATCCTCCTAGCTTCTATACTTTCATATGAGTTAGAAATGTTCAATTGATGATCTTCTAGTATTTTGTTTATCCAATTTCGGTTTGGATGATTTTGGAGAAGTTAGGTTAATATTGGGGTTTTGGTCAAAATAGAGATTTTGATATAAGATGTTTGGGGAGTGGTTTTAAAGTGGTTGAATATGAACATTCATGGTTGGAATTTATGAATTTAGGTTTTTGGAGGTTTTGGCTTGAGGATGCAAACTTCTTCAAAGGAGCTTACGTTTGGAGAAACTATAGATTTAGCCTAAATCTAGCAAGGTGAGTTCAAGTTGATTTGTGAAAACTTTGTACATGCCAAAATATGTGTTTTTAAAGTAATTATGTGCTTTATGTGAAATTATCCCTTGTTGAGTTATTTGGTGGGTTTTGATTTAATCAAAGTGTTGAATTTTACATATCCTGTAAAACACCCACAATTGGGGATTTTGAGTGATTGATGAGTAAATCACGAGTAAAAGAGGTTTTGTTAATTTATTGCATAAGTAAAGAGGATTGGGTCAAAATACACCTTTAGTGTTTTATGATTATGTGATAACTACGATGCGGCGTATTTTAAAGTGTGAACGTGTGGGTTGGGGATTTGGGTAAATCCGACCATGTGAATGTGTTGAGTGTTTGCCGGTTTTAGATACTCGAGGTGGAGTCTTGGATGTGTTATATGCTTAAGTGCATTTTATTTGAATATGTGCCGGTTTGAGTGTTGGTCTTATGTGTGAAGACCGTTTGATGTTTTCGTGTTCTTAGTACCTTTGGGACTAATGAACCTCGGTGAATTATATGCATTGTTGAGTTATGAAAGAGTTGCACATACGTATACATATTGATGCATATATGATTTGACTTCATTGGGAAGGTGGCAATGAAGGGGTTATGAGACTATCATGCCTCAGAGCATGTGTTTGCATTTTGTGGGCTAGATGCATTTTCATTTGCATGTGTTGATGTTGGTAAACGATCATTAGATCTATGAGCAGAGGGCTCGGTTTGGACTCAGTTAAGTCTTGAGGGCATTCGCCCGGTTTTAATAAGCTCGACGTGGGCTTGGGGTTGAATTGCATGAATTGCATTATATTTGAGATTTACATGATTTGAATGCATTGGTTATTCTTTTGAGGTCATGTATATATATATATATATTTAAGTCGAGTAAGCGTGTGTTGGATGGTGGGTTCCCAAGGTAAAGATCCAGTAGGATTGAACTTGGTGGTTTGGACTAAAGACCTAGTTTTGGTTGATGTCTAAGACGGGCTAAAGACCTAGTTTTGGTTGATGCCGGAGGTGGAATAAAGACCTAGTTTTGGTTGATGTCTAAGACGGGCTAAAGACCTAGTTTTGGTTGATGCCGGAGGTGGACTAAAGACCTAGTTTTGGTTGATGTCTAAGACGGGCTAAAGACCTAGTTTTGGTTGATGCCGGAGGTGGACTAAAGACCTAGTTTTGGTTGATGTCTAAGACGGGCTAAAGACCTAGTTTTGGTTGATGCCGGAGGTGGACTAAAGACCTAGTTTTGGTTGATGTCTAAGATGGGCTAAAGACCTAGTATGGTTGATGCCGGAGATGGACTAAAGACCTAGTATGGTTGATGTCATCTGTTTTCCACATCCAAGAAGCTTCCTTGTATTTATTATTTGTGGTTTAATTTATGTGTTTGCCACATTCGATGAGATCGGGTCTCCCCCGTCACCGAAGGGTGTTGATTTCGGGTATTTTATGTACCCGCATTGTCGAGGTTATATTCTATGCATACAAATTGTTTTCCATGATTGATGGACGAATTTATGTTTCATCCTTATTGGATGTTTTAACTATTGGAGTTTTATTCGCATTGGCGATTATTTGAGAAATTATTATTTCATTAACTCTTGATGTGAGTTTTGGATTTAAGTCCATTGCAGAGAAACGATTTTCGCTGGAAGCTTTCCTCACAGGAATTATGTGCGTTCGGAAATTGGGTTGTCGATGTCTTTTTTACAAACCCGTTTTGAAGATCATTTATTAAGTTGAATCTTTTGGTTTATCAAATGATTTGCTCATGATGTAAACTCTTGAACTCACTAGGCGTTAGCCTAACCTTTTTATTTGTCAGCATGTGCAACAGGTTCAGGTTGGGGATAACTTTAGCTACACTGTGAAGTGATGAGTGCTAGTGGAGTGCACGAGAAGTGAGATGCTTAGTGAAGTCTTCCGCACTTTTGGGATTAGGAACTTTTATTTGGGTTAAGTAACACCCGCCTAGAGTTGTTAGCAGTTTATTTTGTGATGTTTAAACTTTGAGGTATTTTCAAGGATGATATGTAGAAGTAATTTTATCGCCTTTTAGTTAATTTATTGAAATTAAAGTTAGTTGCTCGTTCCGATTTTTGAGGGTGTTACAAGTTGGTATCAGAGCATAAGTTTGAGAGAATTAGGTGTTGGTTGTTGAATACCTAGACTCAAACTAGCGTTGTTTTAAGTAAATGAGAGCGAGATTGCACCATTAGGCACTCTAAGATAGGATGTTTGAAAGTTGTTGGAGTCACTAGAAACGAGAAGTCACGTCAAGAGTAGCAAGGATGATCATGTACGGTACGTTCAAAATTTCGCCTGACCAGTGTTATGGTGAACCTACCGGTTACATGAGAGTACTTGGACGACTCTAACGTGATGACCGTTGGGGTAGTAAAGGAGTTCTAAGCGAGTAGTCGTTAGAAGAAGTTGACGATTTTAGCATTTGCCATTTGGAGTGGCGGTAAGCATGATTGATGGTATTAAGTAGACCGTTTTGGTCGGACTTGAGGGTTGGATTGGAGCCGAATGCTTATTTAATTGACTTGATTCGAGGAGAATTGTGGGGTTAGTCGATGTGACTTCCCACTTCGCGTTAAGATGTGTGAGTATCCGGATGACAATAGTGTGATCAGAGAAATTGGAGGAATGTGACCTGGACGTTGAGTGTCGACAAAATGCCTGCACGAAATTTATTTGCTTTTAAAATAAATTGCATTGATTATTTCTTATGTTTCAATTCGTCGGATGGACGGTACTACTAAATCTTGGAAAAAGTTTGACATACGCAAGATTTTAAATCATGATTTTGGAACATGCATGAAATTATTTTACGACAGGCGGTTGTGAACCTGGTCGGGATTTATTTTATTCCTTGTAGTCGTCCACTATTACTTTCGGATATTGTGATATCCATGTTTTAATGTCGTTTATGGTTTTGGATAAGTAACCGCGACTTACGACCTTAACATTGGATCTCCTCCACATATGCTAAGGTCTGTATGGAGAGTTACATTCCCTTGTTTTAGTATGGATCTTTAATGGGAATTTGAATTTTGCGAGTTTTGACGGAGAGGTGTTATTTTATCTCGTAAAAAGGGGATTTTGAGAATTTTGATGATTTGGTCATATTGTTTTACGCGAATCGATTATTGAAAACGAAAACTATGACACCATTTATTTGGTGATGTTGTTGAGTTCCATTGAGTTTGATGGAAGTTTTGTGGAAATACGATGAAGTTTCGTTTTACGACGTGTTGCGTTGCATGGGTGACACTTGGTCGTGTGCATAACTTGAATGCTTGTGTGCGTTAATACATGGGTTGAGTGAGTATTGCACCTCATGCGAATTTTGTTGAAGAACGTGTTTTATGTCGTATTGCACCAAAAAAAGTAGTTTTGGAATTTTAATGCCGCATGGCTTCTCTTTTGAGGATTGTGGTAGCATATTTGTTGCAACTTGCTAGATGTACAAATTAATTTATACGTGGCGTGAGTAATGCATATAAGAGCATCATGATGGTACATCTCTAATGTTATTTCTCGCACATGCACTATATTGATTGATTGACATGAGTAGTTTGTGTTAATGCCAAAAATCGCACCAAAGGGACAACTTAAGGTCGATGTGGACTTAAACAACTAAAGAAAGAATCTTTCGACGAAACGTGCGACGAGGATAAAAATAAAGAAACAAGGGATTTGATGACGCAGGAAAAACCTCAAACGAGGAAAAAACCTGCGGACGACAGTGGGTGTCGTCGCTATACTATGCGCCAATCAGGGGTGATGTCCTTGGATACTAGTGTCGACTGTACGATGATTACAATACAAATGAAGGAAATGCTTCGAAATGTAAAGTACAAATGTTTAAAGTGTAAAACAGGTGTTTGTCGTGTGAATACAAGTGTAAACAACTGTTGGTCGAAAGCTGTTGGCGTGCGTCGAGAGCGATGACTTGAGCTTTTATTCGAGTGTTCTTGAGTTCGCTGTAGGGTTCTGGCTTTCAATACTTGATTTCCAGAGTTTGAGGGTTCTTAGCTATGAGCTTGAATGTTTTTCTCTGTTGTTCGGTGATGTTCGCTGATGATTGCTGATGTGTATCGGATGTTAACTGATGATCCTTGATGTGAAGACTTAGCTTGGTATTTATAGTCTTCGCGTCATTAATTAGCTCCATTAATGCCTTGATCAACGGCTACAACGGCTGGAAACGGTTGCCGGAGTGATTATCCATAATGTTCTTCGTCCGTTACGGCTGCTTGCTGTTAATGGCTTTGACTCCTGCATTAAATACTTAACAAACGTAACAGTCAAGGTTAACGTTAACTTTGGTCGAAGGTGCAGTGATTTTACGCGATGGTCGTACGGGACGGGCGATGCTATGGTCGAGAGTCATGGGGGACGTACGACTTACCTTTTACGGGAGACGACAGATGTTTTCTGGGTTCTTGTTGAGACCTTATCTTAATACAAGATATAGCTTAGGACATGCGTCTTACCTGTTTTGGTCGTGGTCGGGCGACGTGATTTTTTGCCCAAACAGTTTGCCCCCAAAATGTGAAAGAATGATGGCAAATTCGAGTTTAAATTTTGTCAATCAGACGCGTGAGAAAATAAGGCAAGGGAAAATTACCTTTAATCGTCTTGGAACTAGACTAGTCCGCTTCTAACTGAACGAGAAGTCGAAAGAGGAACGAGGTCGTGACGTCATGCTGACGTACGATGATGCTTACCAGCTGTCGAGGACAGGTGTCGAAGATCCGGGCGGGCATGCGAAAGGACGGGGATGCGCGGCGGTCATCCAGGGATTCGATTTGATGCGATTGTTTGTATAAATAAAGATCACGACGGATCTTTTCTTGCTATATTTCGAAGTGTTTATTTGGGAAGAAATTTCGCCTTGATTCCTTTCCATTCTTCGTCCGAACTTACTCGAATCGTTGCAAATCTTCGGCCTAGTAGAGATTGTTCGAGGTTTAGAGTGTTTATATAACGCATTGCTCTTCCGCTTTGGTTTTTATCGATCGTCTCCTTCGTTTGATAAACAATGTCGATTGAACCAGAGAGTTCTATCGTGAGTCAGGAGGATTTAGATGCCTTTAGGTGTCTAGCGAAGATCCCTGCGGAAGTAGAGTTAACCATTCCAGGGGATATACGTCCTGAGAATTGTCCCGAAGGATGCTTCGTGATATACGAGTATCCCTTCAAAATAGGGTTTGAGTGGCCGTATTCGGTTTTATCTAAGAATTTCATGCGATATTTTGGCCTGTCACCAGGGCAGTTGATGCCCCAACTTTGGCGGGTTTTTCTGGTTATCAAGCGATTATCTGCAAAGTGGGATCCACCTATGACCCTGAATGATTTCTGGTTGGCTTATCATGTTAAGAGAGACAAGAATTGGCGTTACAGTCCGTATTCCAAGTTTAAGGGTGACCGCACCCTGGTTTTGGGAACTGGCGTCAATGATCGTGGGTGGAAATCGAGGTATGTATTCGTGCGTACTGACTCGCTTGACCTCAATAGCAAATGGATTCGTCCTGACTGGAACATGGGAGGTATTCTTTTTCGATATATGTCACTGTTTGGTTCTTCCGCTTTCTATTTACTCATTGCTTTTTGTCGTCTTCAGAGATTCAGTACGACGCCTTGCACCCGAACGAAGGTTCTCGAGCCAAGGTCGACAGATTCCTGAGTTATAGTACTGATGATCGATCTTTCGTCACGTGGCAACCGGCGGCCGAGGACGAGGACGCGATGGGAGATTCTGAAGAAGAGGGAGAGGAGGATGAGAGGGAAGAAGCGACTGGTAAACGTACCGTAGTTTTTATTTTACTTTGTTTACTCTATCCGCCTGACGCTTCATGTATTTCCTGATCAGTGCCGACCAAGAGGAAATCGGTCTCTAGGGCGAGAGGGGAGCAGGTTATGCGTGCCCTTCGGGGTGAAAATGTTTCGACAGCTGGGTCGAGCGAAAAGAGAACCCGGAGGACAGTCCTGAGGGAATCGTCGTCTAGGGTTGATAACTCACCGGGAGTTGTTCTGCCTAAGGAGGCGAGGGCGTCATCTAGCCGTTTTGGCGTAACGGACGCGACACCAGCAAGTTCTGCGCTTCCGGCGACGGTGACGAAGCTGATGTCCAAAGTGTCGATCCCAACGTCTGCTGACAGGGGCGAGGGATCATCCGCCGAAGTTATGACGGTCAATTTTACATTGCCGGCTGACTTTATGGCGGATGGTGTCCTAGACGGGACGACGTCGTTCCCTCATATGGGGAAGTATTTGCTCCCGTCTTTCGGGGAGCATTTTCGTGGAGTTCCGGTCGGAGAGATTGGATCTCAAGTTGCCAGTCTGGCGTTCACGGTGAGTGTCAATCTTTCATGACTTGTCTCGTTCGTTTAGTCATCTAATATTTTCTTGTGTTATTTTTCAGACGTTCCAGTCGTCTTTGGCATTACACGCTGGGATGTCGAAAGTTGAAGGGTTGATGGCGTCTGCCATTTGAAAGAGAAGATGTGGCGTTGGAGAGAGAGAAGGCGGCTTTAGATAGGGAGAGGTTTGCCTTGGCGCGTGCTTACAAGCTAGCCATCCAGCTTTTCGATGCTCAGTATGAACTGCAGGAGATTCGTGCGGGAGGAGTGGCAGATGAAGGTCCTCGGGTCGGGACTTCGAGCAGGGATACGACCGATGTTCCCCCTGCCGTCTAGAATTTTCCTTTCCTTGTTTGTTTTGCCATTCGACCAATCAGGGATCGAGTATGTATATAATGGTTTACTTAATGAATATATCTTTTGCTTATGCTTTATTCGAATCACATTTGATTATAAAGTCGAACATAAAATACATATGAAATCATGCGACTAAGGCACTCATTGTAATACGATAATAAGAACGTAAAACAAATAAAAACACGCGATTAAAGCATCCATTCAGGGTATAAAAGCTAAGAAACTTAGATGTAAGTTATTTAGGCTTTGCGATTGTACGACGAGATCGTACGAGGAATTTGCGTCGTATGCCCCTGTGGAGGGATGGTCAGGGAAGAAAATCCTGATTGTTTATGTCGTGCGATTCTGCGAATTTAAAGTCATCTAGTAGACTTAATGATTACTGCCGTGCGATTCTGCGATAATCTGTCGTGCGATTCTGCGATAAAACGATGTCGGGGGTTGGTCGTTGGCTAGCCAACGACCCTCCGATGCTTAAGTCAGTAAACGTGTTGTGAGAAAAAATCGTATGAAAAAGAGTTAGAGAACGTACCATTTCAGACTCTCTCTATTTGCCCCCTGTCATTTATTACCTTATTCTTTTTGGGAGGAAAAGGTAGGTTTTAAATGACAGAATGACACGGATAAATATTGTCCTGCGTTGACTATGTTGTCGTGCGACCGGGCACCATAGTAGACTTATCTCTGTGAAAAAGATATTAATTTAGGGATAGAGGAACGAACCTGTCGAGAGCCTGATCTTGTGACTTTGGTTTATTTTCGCGGCTTCAAGGTAGACTTGTAGCACTCACGAGCGACTTTTGGCTCACTCTTAATCTCCTGGATTCCCCATGGCGTAGGGAATTTCAACATTTGATGATACGTCGAGGGAACGGCTTTCATATCATGGATCCATGGTCATCCTAAGATGATGTTATAGGCCGACGCACAATCGATGACACTGAACTTGGTCTGCTTGTTGACTCCTCCGGCGTAGACGGGCAAGATTATTTCTCTGAAGGTGCTCGTCGCTTCTCCATTGAAACCGACCAAAGTCGTCGAACGTCGGGTGATTTCCGAGCGATCGATTCCCATGGCTTTGATGGTGTTAAGAAAAATAACATTTGCTGAGCTGCCCCCGTCGATCAAGACTCGACGCGTTAGACAGTTACCGACCGTGATCTGAATGATCAACCCGTCGTGATGCTTCTGATACGAGTCGCCAAGGTCGACGTGGTCGAACACAATCTTCATGGCTTCTAGCTCCAAATCTCCTTTGGGTCTAGACGAGCGAGGAATAGGCCGATCATCGGGCGCCTGACTGTGTAACATCCCAAAATTTCAAGGAAATTTAAAATTTTTAATTAAACGCTTTATATAAAAACTCAATAAATAATCCCAACATATTAATTGCAAGGTCATAAATATTGTTCAAGTAATCAGAAACCAGCGGAAACAATGTTCAATAATTAAAACTAATATCAGTCAGCTCATCCCGCGCGCCAGTGTGTACCCGTCACGCCTTAGAGTCACTCGTACCTGAAACCACAGATTATTGGGAAAGGGTAAGCACGAAGCTTAGTGAATTCAAACACATGCGCAGGTAGGAATTATATACACATCACCCCTACCCGCACATAAGCAACAACATCACAGATACATAAAACGAGTAAACATCTACAGGTAATTATGTATCCAACCACCTCAGTACCATCGAGGCCTCGGTCCCACCGAATTGTAATGTAACCAACACCTCAGTACCATCGAGGCCTCGGTCCCACCGAATTGTAATGTAACCAACACCTCAGTACCATCGAGGCCTCGGTCCCACCGAATTGTAAGGTAACACATTTATACCAAGCATTCAAACCAATCAAATATTACACACCACAGCAACTAGTTCACACCACAAAGACAGTAGTACATGCAAACTATTATGACATGCATACAACCCCTAACTACACAGTGAGAGAACTCACCTCAAATGCGCGCCTAGCTTAATCAACACGAATCAAGCTTCACAATTACGGTCACTTCCCAGCACCTAAACGCATGTTAAAACGTGTCAATACGAGACCCGGACCCTATGACACGACACACGCTTAAACCGTCACTAAAACTAATTTCCGTTCACACAAAACAGGTCTGTTCGGGACCTGCTTCGACCCCCTTAAATCCATAAAAATCCCAATATTATTTCATGACCAGAAATTTCTCTGAGTTAGGGTTCCAAGGACATATTATACGCCTCCTAACGATTTTTCTACAATTTATTATGAATTAAATACGAACGGTTACCAAAACTGCCAGTTTCGGTCCAGCCTGCATAAACAGTCCAAAACAGCCTAGCTACTGTTTAAATCAGACTTTCGGCAAAACACGAAAAACCTTCCCGACTCGAATAGGGAACTATGGCCACCAAAATCACCTCAAAACGAGTTACGAGTAAAACGTTACGGTCCACGAAAAACAGTGGCAGATTCCAGGAAATTTTACATAAAATGACGAACCGCAGAACTTGCGACCACTTTTTCTCCCAACTAGAGGCCGAACCAGTTTTCCGCTAAAACACAGAAAACGTGCCCGGTCCCGAGCTCGAAGCGTGGGCGCCAGTTTCGGCTCAATCGGAGTTACGAAGGAAAAGTTATTGCCGTCACAAAACAGGGGCTGAACCATATTTTCGCATAAAAAAATGATTTTAGAACCGACGGTTTAAACTATTCGGCTTAAACGATTAAGTCACGGGTTACGGGCTCTAAAGAGACTAAGGTCTGGTCACGGCCACGCGCCACCCACTGCCATCTCCGGCAGTGGTGGTCGCCGGTGGCGACCGGCGGCGGTCAGCGGCGGCCGGCGGTGGTTTTTCGATTACGATCGCGCGAGACAACAACCCGACCATTCTCCCTCCCTCTCTCGACCAGTCTCACGCACACGCACCCACAACGGCAGCCACGGCCGTCCATCCACCACCGCCACAGTGGCGGCGAACGGCGGCGGCGACGGGACGAGAAGGAATGAAAACGAAACATGAGAGGTGATTACCTTACGACGACGCCACGTAACCGCACTCGATCCTCCCTCCCTCGAAACTCCGGCGAACAGCAGGAGGTGGTGACAGCGTCCTCCGGCGATCTCTCTCTCTTTCCGGCGACTGCAGGTCCCTCTCTCTAACACTCTCTCGGTTTCTTCTCTATCTCTCTCTCTCGTTCCTTTTCTCGCTGCCGCACCACACACAAAGAAGAAACAAGTAGGGTTGTGGAAACACGTTTTGGGTCTTGCTTGGCTTTCACGAAAAAGAAACGGGAATGGGAAAAAAAACAGCCATGGGCCACGACCCATGCAACCTTTCTCCCTAAGGTTCACTTTAGCCCCCCAAACTACCCCTATTTTACAAACTTCACTAAAAGACATGGTTTCTAACATTTTTGGTCCCTTTTGACACCAAAACACTAACCACAAACAATTAAAGGTAAACACTTAAATTAATTAAATAAATAAACAAAAACGTACAGGGACACGGGCTTTACAGACTGGCATGACGCTTGGCCGCTGAATACGTCAGACCACACACATCTGAACCACCGGTGATGCAATTGAAGACCTTCGCATGCTCGGGGGTCGTCGTTCGATGTCCGTTAGCTGAAATAGCGACATCGTCGATGATATCTTTGAGATTTCCTTTCGGAAAATGATATGCTAGTTCCTTCTTCAATGCGATACAGTCGTCTGTCGCATGACCATGATCGGCATGGAAGTCGCACCACTTTGATTTGTCTTTCTTAGCATCGTCCAGGTCGGACTTCTTTGGCCATCGAATGGTAGCTTGAGCGGTCTTTAGAGCTCCGACTGAGTCCTTTGCAGATCCTTTGAATCCGTAAGAGGATATCTTGGGGTACTGGGTGAACTTAGTCGCGGTCTTGGCCTCTCCTTTCGTCTTGAAACGAACATTTGAAATTTGGCGCGCTGGCTCTATTCTGGAAACAACCTTTGTCTTGAACTCTGGCTTTCTGACGCCTAACGACTTCTTGTCGTCAGTGTGCTTGCGACGAAAGGCGGCATCATCTTCGACCCTCATATATGCTAAGGTTCGAGCTCGGACGTCTTCGAAAGTCTCTGGGGGATACTTGGTCAGATCGATATATAGACCTGAACTATCGTCTAGACCACGCTTATAAGCTTCGATCGCAGTTTTGATGTCACAATTGCGGATACTGATCATTTCGGCATTGAATATATTGAAATAACTTCTAATAGACTCATTGATCTTCTGCACGACATAGTACAGATCACTAGTCTGCTTTTCCATCTTACGACTGCTGGCGAATTGCCGGGAGAATTGGTTGACCAATTCGGCGAACGACCCGATAGATTTGGGTTTGAGATTGATCAACCACTGGAGAGCTGGACCAGTGAGAGTCGCCCCGAAACTCTTGCACATGCATACTTCCTGGTACATGTGGGGAATCGAGATTGTCCACATGAGCTGCTTATACTGCGCGACATGCTCGGTTGGATCGGTCACACCCGAATACTTGGGAGTGAAGGCAGGAATGTTATACTTCTTTGGGACCTCGACGGTGGCGATCTCGTCGATGAAGGGCGACGCCTGATACCCCGAGCGAGGCTCGACGTCAACAGGCACGGCTGCCCCAGGCAACTTGGCGAGCAAGGACAGGACGCGCTCATTTTGGTCTTCTAACATCTTCAAACGCTGGGCGACGGGATCGTTAAGATCAGGATTTGCCCCTGCCGAGGGATTGGTCCCTGGACTAGTGCCATTACCATGCGACGAACCATTGGTGTCCCCATTGAACGGGACAAAATATGGCTGCGACCCATAGTGGAATTGCTGCGGTCCATTTTGAAACGATTGTGGTCCCTGCTGAAATGGCTGCTATCTCTGCTGGAAGGATTGCGATCCTTGCTGGAAAGGTTGCGAACCACTTTGGAACGGCTGAGAAAACGGCTGGGATCCATTCTGAAATGGCTGGGCGCCACCTTGCAATGGTTGGGATCCGTTGTTCAAGGGTGGTGGTCGGATGTGCTGAGGGGGAATCTGCCCAGACTGGGGATTCGGAATGAACGGACCCGACTGCTGATTCTGTATGAATGGACCTGGATGCTGATTCTGCACGGACGGGCCTGGTCCCGGACCTGGATTCTGGATGAATGGTCTAGGACCATTCTGGGGTCCAAAAGGATTCCTTAGCCGCGCGATCTCTTCAGCTGCTCTGCGATTCTGCTCTGCCATTGCATTGAGTTGATTCCTGGCAACCTCGAGCTCCTGATACATCTGAGCGATGGCTTGCTGCGGATTTCCAGGGGCTGCCATTTTCCTGCAACAGAAAATAGAAGAAACTCCAAGAAACTATTAGTAGAATGCACGTTCGTCGAGGATTTTCTCTAGATGTAGTCCCACGGATGGCGCCAAACTGTTAATGCCAAAAATCGCACCAAAGGGACAACTTAAGGTCGATGTGGACTTAAACAACTAAAGAAAGAATCTTTCGACGAAACGTGCGACGAGGATAAAAATAAAGAAACAAGGGATTTGATGACGCAGGAAAAACCTCAAACGAGGAAAAAACCTGCGGACGACAGTGGGTGTCGTCGCTATACTATGGTCGCCAATCAGGGGCGATGTCCTTGGATACTGGTGTCGATCGTACGATGATTACAATACAAATGAAGGAAATGCTTCGAAATGTAAAGTACAAATGTTTAAAGTGTAAAACAGGTGTTTGTCGTGTGAATACAAGTGTAAACAACTGTTGGTCGAAAGCTGTTGGCGTGCGTCGAGAGCGATGACTTGAGCTTTTCTTCGAGTGTTCTTGAGTTCGCTGTAGGGTTCTGGCTTTCAATACTTGATTTCCAGAGTTTGAGGGTTCTTAGCTATGAGCTTGAATGTTTTTCTCTGCTGTTCGATGATGTTCGCTGATGATTGCTGATGTGTATCGGATGTTAACTGATGATCCTTGATGTGAAGACTTAGCTTGGTATTTATAGTCTTCGCGTCATTAATTAGCTCCATTAATGCCTTGATCAACGGCTACAACGGCTGGAAACGGTTGCCGGAGTGATTATCCATAATGTTCTTCGTCCGTTACGGCTGCTTGCTGTTAATGGCTTTGACTCCTGCATTAAATACTTAACAAACGTAACAGTCAAGGTTAACGTTAGCTTTGGTCGAAGGTGCAGTGATTTTACGCGATGGTCGTACGGGACGGGCGATGCTATGGTCGAGCGTCATGGGGGACGTACGACTTACCTTTTACGGGAGACGACGGATGTTTTCTGGGTTCTTGTTGAGACCTTATCTTAATACAAGATATAGCTTAGGACATGCGTCTTACCTGTTTTGGTCGTGGTCGGGCGACGTGATTTTTTGCCCAAACAGTTTGTAGCCACTATTTTGAGGCATTAAGGTGCATCGCTTGTGTGGTTTGAAGTTTAAAGTTGACTTGAATTATTTTGTGCGTGTCAATCAAATTATGTGCACGTATGGTTTTCTGAAGTTTTGAGAAAAACAAATTGAGGTGTGTGAGCCTGGTCAAAGGATTTTATCTATTTGTCCTTTTGCGATTGAATGAGAAGTTTTGAAATTTGAGTTAATGAATTTCCACTTCGAAAATTTGCAATGACTATCCGGTGTGTGTTATACCATTTCAGAGTGACTGCTAAGAAAGTGCTGCAGATCGGCATGCAAAATTTTAATTTGAGATTTCCTTTCGATGTTTAAACCGATATTTCCAAATGATGAAATTATCCTGTTATTTGATTTAAAACTGGGAGATGACCCAGACCATGCCGTGTTTTAGCCAAAGTGTGTAGATGATTTGCCTCGTTTCTCTGTGAATAAAACTGACACATGCGAAGTTGTTAATGAATTACAGTTCATGTCGTTTTATGGTTAAAAAGAGAAATTTAGGAATCGATGTCGTGTAAATCATTCTTTTCAAGTTTGTACACAGAGGCCGTCGAGTGCTATTTTAATATGGGAAATTACTTTGCGTGTCTAACACAAGTAAAGTCCGCGATGGGACCCAAGCGGTTCATTTTAAAAGTTGTTGAATACGTTTTATGTTTCGGTAGTAAACTAAATTGTGATGAAAAGGTTTTCAAATGATTTTCATATATGGGACGAGCGTGTCCATCTTTGCGCAACTACCAAATTGATAGTAGTAGTTTTTATGTGTATGATTATTTTGGTATGAAAATTTTTGTGACGAAAATTTCTGTGAAAGGTTTTGTTAATCGACATATTTGTTAAATAATTCACTTGAAAACCTTGAACTCATTAGGACCTTGGGAAAGGTTGAGTAACCCCGAATGAAAGTAAGTATGTAGAACCTCGACCGTGAAGAGTTGGGCGTTTAGGCACGTGATGTGACTATAGGCCGGATGATATCGGTAGCAAAGTCGATGTGCTTGTGGTAATTGGAGGGTTAGATTTGCGGTAACGCATTTTGAGGTTGGTGTATTCGTTTTGTTGGCAACCCTGTTTTGGGTCTTGGACAATTATCGCATGAAGGACCCTTTAGACACCGTATTGATAACCTTATTTTGAAGAAATACCCGGTAAACGGAACTCGTGTGTGGAGTTCTGTTAGAGTTCAAAGCTTGGTGGTATGACTAGGTGTCAACCTTTTTGGGTTCGAGGTAAAAAAAAAACCGTTAGTGTATTCGGATAGTGCAGTCCGATTTTAAAGAAATAATGATAACGGTTGTAGTAATCCTAAGATGCACAATTGGGATGAGTAGTTTTGGTGGAATAACCTTCGTGTGCGGTTAAAGAACCTGTCGGTTTGATGATTAGTGTCATGATGGATTCTTGGGGTCTATTAGAACTCGTTGGGCTTCAAACGACAGTTAATGGTAGGAGCAATCGGAATTGGAGATTCTGTTGGACTCGTTAGTAAACAAACCTTGGATTGACTTAGAGTCTGAAATCGAAATCGGGATGTATGGAACATCTAAGGTTGGGAGACAACCGAAGTCGTCTGACTAGGAATTATTCCAGTTGTCGGAGTGTTCTACCGGACATAAGTACAGTGTACGTGAAGGGGCTTTGTTGATAAGCAATTGTTCGAGGATTTGCCTTTATAGACTGTATGGAGGGAATTTAGATTCCAGTTAGGAAATGATAAATTATAGTCGGCGTTGAGTCGGTTAGCCTTGGGTTGTAAAGGATGTAGATTTCGAAGACGAAATCATCCTAAGGTTGGGAGGATTGTAACACCCGTAATTTTCGGATAAGTACAACTTCGAATCAGTGTGGAATCGATCTTTTAAGAAAAATATGAAAAATAGGATTTTGGGTTAAATCCTAGATTTTATGGTCTTGTTGGATGAGGAATTCAAATACAAGTCCAACGGTTATTTCCGGAGCGAAAACGGAGCTATAACGAAGAAGTTATGGCCAAAACAATGTTTAAGGGGAAACCGGGTGACCAGTGCCTGGCGCGCATTGTGGCGCTAGTTCACTAGCGCGGAGACCCGCACGGAGCTCCTGATCAGCTTAAAACGCGAATTTCACCCCTCAAACTTCATTTCTTCATATCCCTCTCATTTCAACTCCGATTTTGGTCATTCAAGTTGCTATGGTTCCGATTTTGAGAGCTCTTCAAGGATCTAGAAAGTGTTTTGAAGTTCATAGGAAGATTCAAGGGTGTTTGCTGGTGGTAAGTCTCTCAAATCTCTTCCCTTTCTCTCCCAAATCGTTTTTCCTTCCTTCCTCACAAACCCTAACCGATTTTGGGGCTTTTCTTGGAGATTAATGTGTTTCTTATCCACTTTATGCTAGTGATTTCATTCATTGATGCAAGAGCAAGTTTCATCCACAACACTAGAGATGTTTGGGGTTTTCTAGGTTTTCATCAAAACCTAAGTGGTGAGTTCATCCTCCTAGCTTCTATACTTTCATATGAGTTAGAAATGTTCAATTGATGATCTTCTAGTATTTTGTTTATCCAATTTCGGTTTGGATGATTTTGGAGAAGTTAGGTTAATATTGGTGTTTTGGTCAAAATAGAGATTTTGATATAAGATGTTTGGGGAGTGGTTTTAAAGTGGTTGAATATGAACATTCATGGTTGGAATTTATGAATTTAGGTTTTTGGAGGTTTTGGCTTGAGGATGCAAACTTCTTCAAAGGAGCTTACGTTTGGAGAAACTATAGATTTAGCCTAAATCTAGCAAGGTGAGTTCAAGTTGATTTGTGAAAACTTTGTACATGCCAAAATATGTGTTTTTAAAGTAATTGTGTGCTTTATGTGAAATTATCCCTTGTTGAGTTATTTGGTGGGTTTTGATTTAATCAAAGTGTTGAATTTTACATATCCTGTAAAACACCCACAATTGGGGATTTTGAGTGATTGATGGGTAAATCACGAGTAAAAGAGGTTTTGTTAATTTATTGCATAAGTAAAGAGGATTGGGTCAAATACACCTTTAGTGTTTTGTGATTATGTGATAACTACGATGTGGCGTATTTTAAAGTGTGAACGTGTGGGTTGGGGATTTGGGTAAATCCGACCATGTGAATGTGTTGAGTGTTTGCCGGTTTTAGAGACTCGAGGTGGAGTCTTGGATGTGTTATATGCTTAAGTTCATTTTATTTGAATATGTGCCGGTTTGAGTGTTGGTCTTATGTGTGAAGACCGTTTGATGTTTTCGTGTTCTTAGTACCTTTGGGACTAATGAACCTCGGTGAATTATATGCATTATTGAGTTATGAAAGAGTTGCACATACGTATACATATTGATGCATATATGATTTGACTTCATTGGGAAGGTGGCAATGAAGGGGTTATGAGACTATCATGCCTCAGAGCATGTGTTTGCATTTTGTGGGCTAGATGCATTTTCATTTGCATGTGTTGATGTTGGTAAACGATCATTAGATCTATGAGCAGAGGGCTCGGTTTGGACTCAGTTGAGTCTTGAGGGCATTCGCCCGGTTTTAATAAGCTCGACGTGGGCTTGGGGTTGAATTGCATGAATTGCATTATATTTGAGATTTACATGATTTGAATGCATTGGTTATTCTTTTGAGGTCATGTATATATATATATATATATATATATATATATATATATATATATATATATATTTAAGTCGAGTAAGCGTGTGTTGGATGGTGGGTTCCCAAGGTAATGATCCAGTAGGATTGAACTTGGTGGTTTGGACTAAAGACCTAGTTTTGGTTGATGCCGGAGGTGGACTAAAGACCTAGTTTTGGTTGATGTCTAAGACGGGCTAAAGACCTAGTTTTGGTTGATGCCGGAGGTGGACTAAAGACCTAGTTTTGGTTGATGTCGAAGATGGGCTAAAGACCTAGTTTTGGTTGATGTCTAAGACGGGCTAAAGACCTAGTTTTGGTTGATGCCAGAGGTGGACTAAAGACCTAGTTTTGGTTGATGTCTAAGATGGGCTAAAGACCTAGTATGGTTGATGCCAGAGATGGACTAAAGACCTAGTATGGTTGATGTCATCTGTTTTCCACATCCAAGAAGCTTGCTTGTATTTATTATTTGTGGTTTAATTTATGTGTTTGCCACATTCGATGAGATCGGGTCTCCCCCGTCACCGAAGGGTGTTGATTTCGGGTATTTTATGTACCCGCATTGTCGAGGTTATATTATATGCATACAAATTGTTTTCCATGATTGATGGACGAATTTATGTTTCATCCTTATTGGATGTTTTAACTATTGGAGTTTTATTCGCATTGGCGATTATTTGAGAAATTATTATTTCATTAACTCTTGATGTGAGTTTTGGATTTAAGTCCATTGCAGAGAAACGATTTTCGCTGGAAGCTTTCCTCACATGAATTATGTGCGTTCGAAAATTGGGTTGTCGATGTCTTTTATACAAACCCGTTTTGAAGATCATTTATTAAGTTGAATCTTTTGGTTTATCAAATGATTTGCTCATGATGTAAACTCTTGAACTCACTAGGCGTTAGCCTAACCTTTTTATTTGTCGGCATGTGCAACAGGTTCAGGTTGGGGATAACTTTAGCTACACTGTGAAGTGATGAGTGCTAGTGGAGTGCACGGGAAGTGAGATGCTTAGTGAAGTCTTCCGCACTTTTGGGATTAGCAACTTTTATTTGGGTTAAGTAACACCCGCCTAGAGTTGTTAGCAGTTTATTTTGTGATGTTTAAACTTTGAGGTATTTTCAAGGATGATATGTAGAAGTAATTTTATCGCCTTTTAGTTAATTTATTGAAATTAAAGTTAGTTGCTCGTTCCGATTTTTGAGGGTGTTACAAGTTGGTATCAGAGCATAAGTTTGAGAGAATTAGGTGTTGGTTGTTGAATACCTAGACTCAAACTAGCGTTGTTTTAAGTAAATGAGAGCGAGATTGCACCATTAGGCACTCTAAGATAGGATGTTTGAAAGTTGTTGGAGTCACTAGAAAATAGTCTCATGTTTGGTATGCCATGAGACAAAAATCAGATGAGACAACATGAGACAAAAATAAGTTTTCATGGGACAAAACTTAAGATTTTTTGTTCCACCAAAATAGGTGGAACAACATGGGACTAAACATAAGATTACTAAAATACTCATTTTTTCCAACATCAGATAGCTAACCTAGATTAAAATCATCTCCTCCAGTCCCGTCCCGTCCCGTCCAGTCTACGTACCAAACGCTAATGTACTTTCTATCTCTTTTGCTTCTCACATTCTATTTTTCAAAGACTTGAGCAACATCAACCATTTGATCAGTAAAGTCTTTTTCAAGTGATTTCTTCAATGGTCAAGCTTTTTTCAACCATTCTTCAAGTCATCTTCAAACAACCATTGGAGATGCTTTTAGGTTAGAGGAAAAAATAAAGTTGACAATGAGAGCTTGGAAAAACTATTTTCACCGGTTTCTTTTTAAAATCATAAGAAGTCTAACAAAAATACCGGTCACTTATTATAAAATTCGATCACCCATGTATTGGTTTGTTTTTGACGATTTCCATCCTTGTCTTGACTAATTTGGATGGTAGGCAGATGGACATGGCTCTTCTTCTAACAAGTTGATATTATAATATCGTATTAATAATATTATTATATTGACTCCATGAATATATATATATATATATATATATATATATATATATATATATAGTATGGATAAGTAAAGTGCAACTTGGTGGGCCCCACATTTATTATTTATTTACTTAACACGAGTCGTCTTCCCCAAAATCAATTTTTATCTCTACGCGCTTCCCACACGTTCTCAACACCATGGGTCAAGTTCAGTATAAACCACCAACGAAAACACACGCAAAACCCTTACCGGCGATATGGCGCACCACCTTCTTATCCTCATCACCGTTTTCACTTCTATCACCGTCGCTGCCGCCGGCCGTCTCATCACCACCACCAATTCATCCACCAATCTCGTGTATGACGACGGTTACGGAGGTGTACTCCGTCTTAATCCGCTCCTCTCATTGTCAACATCGACGAACGAATCAGAATTCTGCGAGCAGACCTATGGATTCATGCCTTGCACCACCTCTGTAGTTGGAAATCTCTTCCTCATACTCGTCTACGGGTACCTCATGTTCCTCGCCGCTACTTATCTGTCCTCCGGAAGTGAGCTGCTGTTGGAGATTTTAGGTCCAGGCATCGTCGGCGGTCTATTCCTTCCTATTCTCGGTGCTCTTCCAGACGCTTTGCTCATTCTCGGTACAAAAAGCTAACCTTATCATATCTTCTCGAATTCTTCACTGTTTTGTTTCCTCAATTAAAGCGGAGGTGTTTAATTTGTATTAGTTCTACAGATTAGCACTCAAATTAGCTTAATTCACTTACACAATTAAATTATATCATTATGTTTAGATTGCGTAAGATCAAAGGCACAGAAGAAATTTAGATATTGAATTTAAATGTCATCACGGTTACATGGGAAAGGGAAATTGACTGAATAGCCATTTCCTTCTGATTTTACTAAAATATAACTATCTTCGATTTGCTAAAAAAAGGTTTTTAAACATGATCCAATGGCCAAATCTGTAAAATAGTTTAAACATATTCCCAACAAGAATTATAGATTTGATCCATGTACTTACCAAACATGTTCAAAAACTTTTGTTTTTATTTTTATTTTTTGATTTCTTCGCAAATTGGAGATGCCGCTTGCCTCGTTAGAGCATCCACACGCGTCTTGCAAGACTTACACAAAATTGCTAATATTGCAAGGTATTTCAACTATTATTATATATTAAACAAACATTTATTAATTTAATTAGTTATTCTTAATATTAGTTATTATTAATATGTTTATTAAATTTAATTCATTTATTAGTTTATTTGAACATTTTTTTTAATATTTTTATAAAAATTTCTTACCCACCCTTTATTTTAAGAAAACAAAAGTAAAATTTTAGTTATCTATATTTTATAATTAATTTATTACTTATATTATAATTATCTATATTATTTATATTATAATTATTTATATTATAATTTAGAGTAAATTACACGATTGGTCCCTGTGGTTTACATAAAATTGTACTGTTGGTCCCTAAAATGAAATAATTACGTGTTTGGTCCCTGTAGTTTACATTTTCTCACGCCTTTGGTCCATGTGTCCTAACACAGTTAAAATATTTTGTTAAGTAAAGTTTGCTTTAAGGGCCTTTTGGTCATTTTAAATATTTCCTATTTTTGATAAAAAAAAATTAATTTGTATATTATATTAATAATATTATTCATATATATATACTTTCTATTTTATATTAAAAAATAAAATGTATTATATTTTATTTATACATATATTATACATTATTACAAACATACATCATACATAAATAAACCATCCCCACGACCGTCCTCCACATCTCGTCACCATCATTCACCATTCTTTTCCAGCCACCATCACCGGCCTCCACATCTCGTCACTATCACCCTCCTCCACCGTCCCCCACCACCGAGATCATGGAACCCACGACTGTCGTTGTTACTCCGCTTCCGTACCGATTTTCTAGGTTTTGAAGAGTGATGATTATCGACACACACCGGTACCCAAAATCTTCGCCGGTGAACCACGTCGCCTCCATCCCAAATGAAAACCAATAGTAAAAACCAAATGATTATAGAGTAAATTACACGATTGGTCCCTGTGGTTTACATAAAATTGTACTGTTGGTCCCTAAAATGAAATAATTACGTGTTTGGTCCCTGTAGTTTACATTTTCTCATGCCTTTGGTCCCTGTGTCCTAACACTGTTAAGTAAAGTTTGCTGGCCTTTTGGTCATTTTATATATTTCCTATTTTTGATAAAAAAAAAATTAATTTGTATATTATATTAATAATATTATTCATCAAATAAGGAAGCCTTGCCTTCTTAAATTTACAATAGATTTTCTTTTTTGTTTGAACCCTGTGTGTACATATATATATATATATATGAATAATATTATTAATATAATATACAAATTAATTTTTTTTTTGTGGTATTAGGAGCTTCAAAAATTATTTGTTACACTAAATAGGAAGTTAGGAACTACGACAAACTCCTTTGCATTTGGCGATTATTAAATTATGATGTGATAAGTTGCTCAATATTGATAGTTATGACTTATGATTCAGCATTTTATCATAAACAACTTAGAAAATCTAAAGTTAAATATCAATGAATACTATTCATGAGGATCATGTGTATGGTACAGTTATATCCTCCTAGATGCATACATATAAGTCACATGTGACTGTAATTATACTCATGTAGCAGGGTTATATCCTCCTACATTTAACTGTACGTCATCTCCGTGATGACATTTATCCCTGATACATGTAAAGGGTTGGGTTCTGGTGAGAAGGGATCTCCACCCTTGGATGCACATTAGGATGAGGTACACCGAGATGAGATGCATCGGATCAATCCCCGTATCAAAAGTGATTCATGGGTGGGTTCGAGATTAAAAGTGATTAAGGGTCCATAACGCTTCTTCTCATATCAAGATCACTAAGCATATTATGTATTACTTGCAAGATATTTTTGGGACATCGTCGAGAGGGGGTAATGTCCCCCCGACATTTAACATTGGCATTGCTTATGTATGAACTACATTCAACCCCATGTCTTTGTCATGTTTTTTAACCATGGGTGTCCAGGCCAGCTTGCACACACCTCGACTAATTCCATGGGGCCCTGAAGATAATAGTCTGGAAATCTCCAACGGCCGTGAGGAGACTCAAACTGGCGACCTATGGGGAGGGCGCCAGTTGAGCTGGGTTTTATTTTTGTCATGTTATCTTCCATGATGCTAGACATATTCTTCATGGTCGATTGTAATATCTCGTATGATCTAATTCTTGTAGTATCTGGACTATCTGGAAGCCCTGAAACCGCTCAAGACCAAGTTTCTGTTGGCATGGGTTTATTGGCTGGTTCAACAGTCATGCTTCTAACTGTTATATGGGGAACCTGTATCATCGTGGGCAAATGCGATTTACACAACTCAATTGCTCTAGATAACCAAGATACCAAAGGATTCAACTTATCAGGTATGTCCCACCTCCTGTCAGACATAAACTATACACAAACTTCTTTGTTCCTTGTCTTTGCCAATTAAAACCTTCATGCAGGCTCTGGTGTCAGTACTGATATTTGGACAAGCTATTCTGCAATGATAATGGCTGCATCCGTGCTTCCTTTTCTAGTTGTCCAATTCCCACAGATCCTTCATTCAACTTCTGGAAGACACTTGTCGGTGTTAATTGGTCTTATAATCTCCATATCTCTTCTAATTGCATACTGCATTTATCAGGTATATATAATACTCCACATTTCTTTAGGTGTCAAGACTAGAGGTTCTTATATTGTTCTCTTTGGTTGGTGATATCAATGATGTTGATAGATAGAATCACTATATAGGAAGGGGTTCTGATTGATAAATAGAAGAATCTACTTCAGCCTGTACGCCCTTGGGTAGGTAGATTCATTACATTACTCTTTGCCGTGTTTAATGTTGGTTTAAACCATTGTATGAACCCTAGTTGTTAAATCTTTGATATATTTCTTGATAATGAAGCCTATCACAACAAAAGTAGACATGTAAAAGCTAATGCAAAACCAGGGACACTTTTTTTCTTATAACCGTTGGTTTTAGGGCCAGCTTGCACGCACTCGACTAATCTCATGGGACCCTGAAGATAACAACCTCCCAGGGGCTTGAGGAGACTCGAACTGGCGAGTGGCGGCCTATGGGGAAGATCCCCACGGCCTAGCCTTTATTTGCCAGTTAAGTTAGCTTATGGTTTCCAAACATGACACGTGTCACCGTCACGGAAACAAAATAGCAAACCAACTGGAGTTTTAGAAAAAAACGATGACAAAATCATTAATGAATATATGACGTTTAGTTGAGGTGACTAAGGTTTATGGTATGAAGGGATGGTCTCAAATCTTGTTGGCATTCTTCTTCGTATTTCCTGGTACCATTTCAAGTACATTCCTTCCCTTTTTTTCTAGACCGGATTATGTGCAAGCTCGTTTCTAATCCCCTTGTTTTATCTATTTTGGACATTTATATTTCTGCTACATTATACTTGCATATAGAACTAAAAGCAACTGCCATATTAAATAGGGTTTTGAACATAGATGAATGACTTTTGGCTTTTTGCTCAAGGAAATTTAGTTGTTCTAATTGTGACTATTCTGGCTATTTAGATTTGGATATCAACTCTTTTCCATGCTTAATTGACTTAGGCCTTGTTTTTTTTTAAAAGCTCTTATCAACCTCTTATGTCTGATTCGGTAAGAGATAGGGCCGTTCAGACTGTTAGTTTTTTTCCAAATTTTCAGAGCCGCTAATTCTCTTATCTGGTAAGAGGTAAACCAACCTCTTATTTGCCTCTTATTGTTCTCAATAGATTAACCTTAATATATCCTTTCTTTCAATCGGTCCACTTGGACTTAAATAAAATTGAATTTACTATAATAGGTGACTTTCTAATTTAAATATATATAATTTAAATATATTATTATGTCTCATTTAATTAACCTTAGTTGTTTAAATGAATGCTAATTTTACAATTTAGATGTAAATTTCGTAAGAGTAAACTCTAATTTTGGTCCCGTGGTTTACTGAAATCTTTGAAAGTGGGATCTAAACTTTGATAACTCTAGAAGTCGTCCTCGTGGTTCTCATTTTGCTCTGAAAGTGGTCCCCGTCACTAACTCCGTTAATTTTCTCTGTTAGTGGCATGGACATTTTTGTCACTAACAGGTTTTTTGATCGATTCTTCAACTTTTGATAGACTTCAACAGGTTTTTGTTTAATGGGCTTGGTTAAGAAAAGGGGAAATCTAAATGGACAAAAATGCCCCTGCCATTAATAGAAAAAAAACTAACAGAGTTAGTGACAGGGGACTACTTTCAGAGTAAAATGAGAACCATGGGGACGATTTCCAGAGTTATCAAAGTTTAGGTCCCACTTTCAAATATTTCAGTAAATCATGGGGACCAAAATTAGAGTTTACTCATTTCATAATGATGATGAATAAATATGTGAAATTGTATAAGTTTATTTATAAATGCAACACTATAATATTTTAATGGGTAAAATACACACTTTAAACAAATTTAAAAAACAAACAGACTTATTGATTCAGACTTCAGCACTACCTCTTATCGACCAGAGACTTCAGCACCTCTTATAAAACAATGGCCACCTTACTTTGAGAATCCTTTGCAGGTGTGTCAGCCTAAAATACAGAAGAGACGCCTTGCTTTTGCGAAGCATAAGCATGTTAGGTCTAGAATTCTTAGGCACATGAAAATGAATGCGTTTGGAGGACTCTTGGACGATCAAGGCCGACCTAATCATGAAGTTCTGTACAAGTCAGTTCTATTACCACTATTTTTTTAAATATATAATATTTATATACAGCCACTTAAACCCTTGACGTGCAAGATGGTTGAGATCTACCGGTAACCCGGATACCGTTGGTTACTAGTATTTTTTCATGTGGTATATTATTTCCATGTAAATAACCGTTTACAGGAATCTGTGGCAGGCTCTTTAACTCGGTTGACGTAAATGGAGATCAACACCTTTCACATTCCGAACTACAAGCACTACTTGTAGGAATGCAATTAAATGAAATCAACTTAAATGAAAATGATGCTGTTCTTAAGCTCATGAGAGAGTTTGATACATCCGGAGACGATGAAATAGACTTTGAAGAGTTTGTAACTGGAATTTCGAAATGGCTTGAGGAAGCCAGAAGTGCCAAAACAGATTCTGCTATTGCTGGTCCTGATACGACCAAGTATATTCATGACTATTATGAGGTATGTTTCTATTTCCGTTACTCATGATGATTGCTTTCAATGATATTTCCAGTTTTTTATTGACGGATTTGGAAAAAGGCCTGAATAAATATTGTTAGATTTGGACCATTTCTCTTCAATATATGTTGGAACCTCTCTTCTCTCCTCAAGGGATCTTTTGAATAAGTATCACATAATCTCATATGGTATCAAAGCCAAGATTTACCACTCTAGGGAATATATCTTGGAACCTCCCTTCTCTCTTCATATGGCTCTTTTGGAGAGTAATCTAATGGGGTTCCGAAACTGAAACAAGTGTCCTTACCAAGAATCCGTTACATATATTTGTGGTGTTTCTATAAGTTAAAGCATTTTGTAACCAAGAATATGATGCATTTGCAGGAAACAAAGAGAGAACACTACCTTTTGGGAGATGAAGGTGGTGGTGATGGTGATGATGATGATGAAGGGCATAATGTGGACGAATCCAATTGGACCACAATAAAGGCCGGGCTATTTTTGTTACTGGGCACAATTGTTGCTGCTATATTTGCTGATCCTCTGGTAGATGCTGTTGGTGGTTTCTCTTCTGCTACAAGTATCCCGCCTTTCTTCATCTCGTTCATCGTGTTGCCATTAGCAACCAACTCCAGTGAATCCGTGTCAGCGATCATCTTTGCTTCCCGCAAAAAGCAAAGATCCGCATCTCTAACTTTTTCAGAGGTCCGTCTCTTCCTTTGATTTTCTTGTTTATTGTGTTGGGACTTTGGATCATCACTCTTTTCACAAATAGTAAATAGCACAAAACCAAGATTTGAAAACACATTATTCAAGCGGTTCAACAATTTGCACATAGTTATTGTTAGTCGACGAAGGATCGTGTGAGAAGAAGAGTTAATGTGAGAAGCGTCCTGGACCCTTGATAAATTTTAATCTCAAACCTATTTCATGGGTGGATTTGAAATTAAAAGTAATCAAATATCCATATTCCTTCTAACCTTCTCACCTTAACTCTTCTTCTCACACGATCGTTCGTCTTCTCCCCAATATATGTTGAAACCTCTTTTCTCTTCTTTTGGAAAGTAATCTAATGGGGTTTCACATAGTCTCACTGTGTTGATGTACTATGTATAACTAACTATAAGACCCAGAAAATAAAAATGGTGTATAGTGACGTAACGAAATGAATCTTAATGGGTTGTTACTTGTGTCTATGTTTTAGTTATATGGGGCGGCAACGATGAATAATCTACTTTGCCTATCGGTGTTCTTAGCACTCGTTTACATGCGAGGATTGACATGGGATTTTACATCGGAAGTGCTTGTTATTGTGATTGTTTGCATTGTGATGGGTATTTTTGGTAGTTTGCGAACCACATTCCCTGTTTGGACATCTTTCATCGCTTTCACGCTCTACCCATTCTCCCTGATTCTCGTATACGTTCTTGACTATATCCTCGGTTGGTCGTAGATTCAACCGTATATAGCTGTAGTTGGGATATGGACTCATATGTCTCATAATTATTACTTTGATGGGCAAATAAGTACTTTTAGCTAAAAGATTACTCCATCATAATACTAGCACACACAAGATCCACCATGTGGGCTGCAACACATAGAATCAGCTCTCTGCTAACACATCTGTTTGGTAGATTATTCTACTAGTAGAAGATCTGTACTAGTTTATGTACAAATAGCTCTCATATATCCCTCTGCTGATTTCATTATGAAATATAATCTTATTTTCTGCTCTCTGAAACTTATTTTTTTAGCTTTAAATAAATAGCTCTCAAATAGGTTCTTCAATTTTTTTATTTTTTTTAAGATGGAAGAAGTAAGAGAGATTGTAAATTCTCAAGAAGTTCCTAAAAATGATTACATAAAAAGAGAAATGCATTTTAATAGTAGGATACTTATAAATTAAATTTGTATTTGGATAATACCAAGAAATAAACCCTTTTTATTTGCATCTCTTTCTGTTAAAAGGAGCAATAGAACAAGTGGTTGTTTGTAGATGAAAGCATAGAATATATATATATATATATATATATATATATATGTTCAATTGATGAAAGCATAGAATGTATATATATATATATATATATATGTTCAATTGCTTTGTGATGAAATGACATGATACTTCCATGTTGTTTGTCTTGTTGTCTACTCCTCTACAGAAGCTACGAGAAACTATTTAATTGTGGGCTAATTTTTTGTGGAAATTGCTTTCATCCAATTCCATAGTATTTGTTACGAATTGACAACAACTTGTTTTGTGATGAAATGACATGCGGGAAATTGCCTCAAATAGCCATTTCATATCCCTTGCGTTTCTAAATAACCACTTTACTAACTCTATTCCATAAATACCCAAAACTTACGCAGAGAAAACTCTTCGCGTAACTTTATTTTTCCTCCCAAAAAATAAAAAATAAATGTTTTTTAAAAAGTTTACGCAGAAAAAACTCTATGCGTAAGTTTTTCCATCCCACGTGTTTGCGTAAAGTCCACATGTGCACTATATGTACTCCATGTTGGAAAAAAAAAGTTTACGCAGAGAGAAATTTCTGCGTAAGTTTTAATTATTTTTTTAAATTTTTTTCCTGATTTTTAGTAAGAAGGGAATCGGATTATTTAATGTAAACTTTGTATTAATTTCTCATTCTCTATTAATTTCCCATTGAGGCCAGACTGGTAAATACATAGATGCTGGAATGCGACACATCCCATATAACTGACGCACGCTATACTCTTCCCTGACCTCCTTCGCTGGTTTTGAGGACGACGGGGGCTCCATATATGGTGACTTTTTGGCAGGGCCCGGGAACTTAATCCGCGTCGATTTTTTTTGTACCCGTTCAATGGGTGTCTTATATGATTTTTTTGTATGCTTTCGGTAAATTGAGATATCGGTTTCGTCGGAAGATGAGACGGTGGATCCTGAAACTGAAAATGGTGTAATCTGAATACAATTTTTCTAAAGAAAAAAAGTAAATTTATTTAAATTTAAGTAAATTAAGAAACCTGATCCACCGGGAAGGGAGACGCTGCATGATAGGCCGATGGATCCTAAAAATGAAAATGATGTAATTTGAATACAAAGTTTAAATTAAAGAAGTTGATTCCCTTCTTACTAAAAATCAGAAAAAACAAAGTAATTTGAACTCTCCGTGTAAACTTTTTTTTCCAACGTAGAGTACACGTGGTGCACATTTGGACTTTACGCAGACATGTGAGATGGAAAAACTTATGCATAGAGTTTTCTCTGCGTCAACTTTTTTAAAAATCATTTTTTATTATTATTTGGGAGGAAAAATAAAGTTACGTAGAGAGTTCTATCTGCGTAAGTTTTGGGTATTTGTGTAATAGGATTAGTAAAATGGTTATTCGGAGATGCATGAGATATGGAATGATTATTTGAGTCAATTTCCCAATGAAGCTCTTTAATTGTTGGTTAATTTTTTGTGGAGCTTGCTTTTATTTGTTGATATCCTGGCCATTCATATTTCATTGGGCAGGCAACAAAAAGAGGGCTCACCAAACATGGCACTAGTGGGGTATTATTTTGAATATCACATGAGATGTTTGGAGGATAGTTTGTGAAAGACGAAACTTTTTAGGTTACCGCTAATGCATGTTTTATCTGATAATTTCTTGTGTGCTTAATTAGTTAGTAATCAACGAAAATGTATATGAATCAACTACTATTATGAGACTTTATTCATGTTGTATTTATTCTTGATAAAATTATAGCATTAGAATTATCTAATTTGACATTTTTTTCATATATAAAAAAAGCAAGCATTGGTCTATTTATCCAAAAATATGTCTATTCTTGTCTAGATTCGTGTTTATGGCTTATTACTATTATTATTATTATTAATATTAAAATAAAAAGAATTATGCCCTCTTTTGGATTTGGGGCGTGCAAACATACATAATTCACTCAAATTTAAGATTTTATTATTCGCTCAACTCCAACCAAAGGAGATGCCTTTTTTATTTATAATTAGAAAAAGATTGAGTATTTTATCAGGTACCAAGAACTGAAAATCTTAGAGAGAATACTATTAGAATATCTCCAACCGATTCTTCAAAATGAAAGAAAATATTTTGGCATGTTTTTGCTCCAAAATAATTTTAGGTAGCCTTTTTTAGTTAGAATGATATATAGCTAACTAAATTTAAAAACTTTAATGTTTATTTATTAAAAAAAATCAATAATTCAATCATTGAAAATAAAAACAATAATTTAATAATATTTCATCAACAAAGCCCCTCCCCCGGGCAGGGCAGGGCAGGCGGGAGGACACAGAAACAAACCTATAAATACACCATCAACCTTTACGCATACCTACATGGCTAAAAACAATTCACTCCTTGCCCTCATCACCATCATCTCTCTCTTCGTTGTCGTCACCGCCGATTCCCCATCGCCATCCGACGGCGTTAATGATGCTACTTTCAAACGTTTTCTCACATTGACATCGTCACCGGAGAAATGTGAACAGACGTACGGATTCCTGCCTTGCACCACCAGCGCCACCGGAAACCTGTTCCTAGTTATGGTGTACGGTTACCTGATGTACCTGGCGGCCACTCAGCTGTCGGCGGGCAGTGAGCTGTTGTTGCAGATTCTAGGGCCAGGTCTAGTCGGCGGCCTCTGCCTTCCTGTTCTGGGTGCACTTCCCGATGCTATGCTTATTTTAGGTAAACGTTCCTTCATTCGATTGCACACAAAAATTAATGCCACCCCGGTCCTAAAAAGTCTGGCTTTTTAAACACTTAATTAGATCTAGAAATCCTGTCGGATTATCTTTGCTTTTCAAATTTTGTTTTTTTAGAAACCTGAAATTAAAGCCAAAAACTAAGAAAATGACATAAGAAAGTCTTGCAGAAATTTTACCAAGGAAACTTGTTTCAAATTTATATTTTCAAATTTTTTAACGACCCTATAATTTTTACACTTCGACAAACGAACGGTGACACAGCCTGAGCCTATAAATGCCTGGGTCGTTCTTGGAGTTGGAAGTGCCAGCCCGGAAAAAGCCGGGGCTTTTTAGCTCATTGTAAAAGGCTCTGGAATGCCCAGGCCAGAAAAAGCACGGGCTTTGTGCACTTGTACTTAATACTTTTTTTGGAAAGGTGTCCTAGGCCATGCTTAGACTAAACCTCAGTGGCCATAAGTTGTATACGTCTGGATTCGAACCCTTGGCAGATGAAATATTCCGCCACATCCCCTGGGGCCTTAACCAGTACGCCACAACCCTTGTGGTTTTATACTTAATACTTTCATGTTAGGCTCTGTTATTTATATAGTTTTTTGGGTAGAAATATAAGTAAGTTTAGAAACTTGATAAAATTTAGGTTTCGCAATGATTGGTCTCGACCTTGTCGAGGATTTGAGCCTTCATTCGGGATTCGGGCCATATTCGTGGATGCATACCAAGAACATCTTTGATAGCTACTCCAAAATGGAGTTTTTATTGGGGTGTCAAATTCGTACCAAACTTAGCCAACCATGGATACCAATTTAATTAGATTGGTACTATAAACCTTCACATATACCTTTAGCAATGAAGCTTCACGATCACTTATTTACACTAGTATGGACTAACACTACACATTCTTTAACAATCAACATTCACATTTTTGTGGTGGGTGATGGTGATAAGGAGGGACCGGTTCTAAAACAAATAGCAAACTTTGAGGGTTTATATGTAATAAATGAAGAAAATGTATGAAATTCCTGATCCTCACCAAACTATACAGACCACATCCATGATTCACTCTAATGTTATTTCATGGTGGTGGTGGGGATAATAGACCAAACCAATTCCGAAACAAATTGCAGAGTTTGATTATTTTTTTTGCTTCTTTTTAAAGAAATTGTGACCGTGTTTGCAGTATCCGGACTATCGGGAAGCACGGAAACTGCTCAAGATCAAGTTTCAGTCGGAATGGGGCTGCTGGCCGGTTCCACCGTCATGCTTCTAACAAGTATTTGGGGAACTTGTATTGTCGTTGGCAAGTGTGATTTACAGAACTCGGTTGCTCAAGATAACAAAGACACCAAAGGCTTCCACTTAATAGGTGCTCCCTCTTACTCCCTTAATTTCCAACATAAATAACAAAAACACACTCCTCAATATATATTTGTTGTTTTCGTTATATATATATATATATATATATATATATATATATTTTGGGTCAGGTTCAAACGAGATATTTTGTGAAAAGGCGAAAAGTTTCAATATCAAATATTAGTACGTGCGCATGATAGACAAGCTTAATCATATACACATGTTGCATTGACAACACATAGACGCTTAAGCATATATGATTAAACACACCCAAAGAAGTAATCATTTATGATATTAAGATTCTCACCTTCTTGCAAAATGTTTAACTTCTCACATGATTCTCTCTCTCTCTCTCTATATATATATATATATATATATATATATGTTTAACTTCTTGTAATGTGGTGCAGGGTCTGGTGTGAGTACAGATATTTGGACAAGCTATTCTGCAATGATAATGGCTGTATCTGTGCTTCCATTTATAGTTGTTCAGTTCCCACAGATTTTACATTCAACTTCTGGAAGACACACAGCTGTTTTGTTAGCCCTCATTCTCTCCATTTCTCTTCTAATTGCATACTGCCTCTATCAGGTAACAATTCATGTCACACATACATGATTTCTTTTTTCTTTTTATGTATGTATATATAGAAGGTCAGGTTCAGGGGAAAACCGCAAAAAAATGAAAAACTGAGAAACATCTTGGCAACCGTTCATTTGCACAGTATGTGCATACAAGTAATATATAACATGCACATGTGCATAAAACGAAAAACAGCTTCAGTTACTTGTACCGTCGGCTTGAACCCTCTACCTGTAACTAAGATGTCATTGGGTCAATGACCCTTTGGTGCCACAAACCCTTAATGCTGAAAGATGTCTCTGATTTTCTTCATATACTCACCGCTCTCTTTCAAGCTGCCATTTTATCCCTGTTGTGGAATTGTGAGAATATGTAAGGGATAGAAAACCAATTAATGTAGCTTAGCATACATACCTGGCAAGATACTTTAGCCAAGGTATAGACCGGGAGTACTTACTCATAGGTTGCTTGACTTCAATTCGTGCCTATCACATCACAGCTTATACCTTTAAAGGCTCAAGCCCGGTCTTCCCCTCCAGCATCTGCTCTCTAGTTAAGTAAGGTGAAAACATACATCGATTGAATTAGTAGAAAACTGCCTTAGTTAAAAGGTAAGATGGCCTGGAACCACTTTAATCTTCAAAAGTGCCCATGAAGATAGAAAAGAAAATGGAGTCGATGATGTGGAACTCTAAAGAGGGATAATTAAACGTAATTCAAGATTTTAGAATGGAGAGACTAAAGACATTAATTCTGCAATATATTTTGCAGGTTTATCAACCAACATTACAGAAACGACACCTTGACTTCGCAAAGCATAAGCACGTACGGTCTAGGATTCTAAAGTTCTTGAAGATGCGTGCACTTGGAAGACTCGTAGATATCAACGGCGAACCCAACAGAGAAGTTCTAGTCAAGTTAGTGTTGTTTTTCTCAATCTCATCACCACCTTTCTTGTTTTCAACTTCTTTTTTTCAAATGTTTTTTGGTAAGCTCTTCACGATCACTACAACAAAATCTAGAGTTTATAGGACGCCAACAGTGTATAAGTGTCATAATAGACTACTTTATAAGATTTAAGTTCACAGTACCAAACAATAAAGTGTCCTGTCTTGAAGTGTTGTAATAAAAATTTTAAGTTGTTTTTGGGCTTCTTTAACGACATTTTTAATATAAAGCATCATATTAACTATTTTATACGACACTTTTGTAATTTGTACTATAAACAAGGACACTTTTTAGGTTACTTGTTTTTATGAAATGTTCAGTAAAGTTGCTGAATGTCCTAAAAAACTTGTAAAGATGCCCAAAAACATCTTGCAACACTTTTAGATAAGACACTTTATGGTTTGGTCCTATAAGTTGAAGTCCTTTAAAACAGTCTATTATGAAACTTATACTGTAAACCCAATTTTGTTGTAATGAATCTTTTTACACACTATGCACAACTCGGGGGTTTTATGGAAACAGGTGCTCTATCCATTATGTTCCAAATCCCAATTTTGGGCTTGTTTGGTTTGGTTAATGGTGGATATTTTGTTGACGGGTTTGTGTGACAGGCTGTTTAACTCGATTGATGCTAATCAAGACGGAAGCCTCTCGGTTCCTGAACTAAGGGCATTGGTTGTAGGAATGCAGTTATATGAGATAAATATGAATGAAGAGGATGCTGTAACAAAGGTTATGAAAGATTTTGATACGTCTGAAAATAATTCAGTTGAGTTTGATGAATTTGTAAATGGGATTGGAAGATGGCTTCAGGAGGCCAGGGGTTTCAAAAAGACTACCTCTGTTGCTGGTCCTGACTCATTCAAGTATGTTCATGACTATTATGAGGTATGTATTATATATTGTGCCCTAAATAATAGCCTCAAAATGTAATATAATAACAGTATCTCCAACAGACTCTCTATAATATCAATGAACTAGATAACCAAAAGTTAAAATCTTTAAAAAGAATTACATTTAACTCTAACAGATTTTCTATTTTAGAGATTTCACCGTTCATTAATATTCTATAAATTTATTATTCAGTACACTCTTTAAAAAGAATTTGTATAAAATAATAATGATTCAATCTCATTGGTGGGAATGAATAATAAAGTTAATTTCAATCTCCATACATTGATTAAGTTTTAGAAAATTCTAAGAATTTGGAGTTTTCTTTAGTTTTCTCTATTTTAGAGAACAACATTGAGAAGCTGTTGGAGCAAAATAGAGGATAAAAGCTACATTTTATCTATTTTAGAGAATCTGTTGGAGATGCTCTAACCTTTCCGTACAGCCGTTGGTACAAAATATAGCAAACCAAACGTACCCATTATATCATTCTCGAAAGTGAAGTCTTAGACACTAGAATAGGACATGAATGTGACAAAAATGCATTTTTTGTCCCACCAAAATAGGTGGAACAAAAATAAAGAAGATAGGAATACATGGTTATTTAGCTCAACGACCTTCTCAAGAAGTTCGTTTTACAAAATGACCCTCTACTGTCATTTAAGGAAATGGCCTTAAATAAGTTTTTAATTAAATTTGTGTGGTCTATTAAAGAAAAAATGGGTTTATACTCATGAGAAGGTCATGGATTTAATTAAAATCTCATTTAGGGTGTGTTTGGTATGTAGACAGGATAGGACAAGACAGGACATGACAGAACAATTGGTCAATTGGTAAAACAGAACTACACAGAACAGAACAGATAACATGACCATTTACCCGTAATAAATATCTGTATGTATCTTATATATTTTGATTAATTATGCAATTTATTAAATCATAATGAAATAACAATTTTTGAGGACATTAAAGTGATTTTTTTTTTACTATTAATATTTAATAACTTACATAAATTAATCAAAACATAGAAACCATATAAAAATAATATTTTGAGGACATCTTAGTGAAAATTTAAAGAACATAAAATATTTAATAATTTACATAGATTAATTAAAACATTGAAACCATTTAAAAATAATATTTTTTAGGACATTAAAGTAAATTTTTAAAAAACATAAAATACAATGAATAAAATTTAAAGAATGAATAAAATATAAAAGGAAGACATATTTGATGTTTTAGAAGAAAATTAGATTTTATTTCAATGTTATATTGGTAAAACAGAATTTTGTTTCACCTTGTTCCAACTTCCATGGGGACGATGGGGGTGGAACAGGCTTGTTCCACTATATTCCTGTCAGTTCCACATAAAAGTTTTGCCAAACATGGAACAGTGATCCCTATTCTGTTATGTTTTGTCCTTATCCCAATATATGTTTTTTACAGGAGACGAAGAAAGAACATGCCCTTTTGGGAGACCAAACACACGAGGAAGAAGAAGAAGAAGAGGGGGTAGATGATCCGCGTACGACCACCATTAAGGCCGTGCTATTGTTGTTACTGGGCACTGCGATTGCGGCTGCATTTGCCGATCCTCTGGTAGACGCTGTCGATAATTTTTCCGCTGCAACAAGCATCCCGTCTTTCTTTATTTCATTCATCGTGTTGCCATTAGCAACAAACTCTAGTGAGGCAGTGTCCGCCATCATCTTCGCTACACGCAAAAAACAGAGATCTGCCTCTCTAACATTTTCTGAGGTTTGTACATGAATTATACAAAGGGATACTCACAAAAACGACCAAACATTTTCCATATTAGCACAAAATAACCCTTTATTTCGCTAATTTGTGCTAAGTTGGTCATTTTGTGATGGACCAACTTCATTTTTAATTATTTTTGTGATTACCCAACCGGTTATGCAAATCTCTAATCTTTGTTAATTGTTTGTTTCTATGCCTCCGCAGTTATATGGAGCAGTAACGATGAACAACGTACTCTGCCTATCGGTGTTCTTAGCACTGGTATATGTGCGAGGATTGACATGGGATTTCTCATCAGAAGTGTTGGTGATTCTTATCGTTTGCATCGTGATGGGTGTTTTCGGCAGTTGCCGAACCACGTTTCCTCTATGGACGTCGTTCGTAGCTTTCTCGCTCTACCCATTCTCCCTCATCCTGGTATATGTTCTTGATTATGGATACGGTTGGTCATAAAGGTCATCTCCTTAAAACCAAACCGAATCAGATCAAACCAAACGAAACTAGTATTTTCTTATGTTGTTCAAGTTCGAAATAAACACAATGATGTGTCACACAAGACATGTATATCAACACACACACATATATATATATATATATATATATATACAAATTTACAATTTCTCATTTGGACCAATCTCTCTCTCTCTCTCATTTGGACCAATCTATCTGTCTGATTGTCCAGAGAGTTTGTAATTGTTACAAATTCTACAAACCGATCTCAACAATACATGTAGATAATCAACAATGTAGATTGAATCGGTTTCTGGAATCTGGATTACTTTCTTTGACCGTCTCTAAATTTTAAAATAAACAAAATCAAAAGTTGAGATTAGATCCTTTATTCCTAGGAAATATCATGAATATAAAGATAAATCGATTCTTTTATTGGTTCTTCCCAAAAGAATATGTGAATTCTATTTGACAGATGGGATGGGACCATCAAATAATTTTTCATATAAAGAAGTTTGGTATTTTTGTATGGTGGGGTCAGTCACAATTCTGTTTGTTGATTTCTATAACTGGATAATCACACCATGCTGAAGTTAATTGCTAATTTAGTACAAATAGTTTGCCCATTTTTTGTTGTACAACAAATCAAATGCCAAGATATCCTGCTGTCATCATACAATAATAATACCCTCTTTTTATGTTTGTTGGTGGGTCACTCACTAGTTTCATCATCAATCTAAGAATCACTATGTCAAGATAAGATCCCACTCTCCACATAATAATATTAATACATAAAGACAAAGAATCATATGGAACCAAAAATATGTGCTACGAACCCACATGCACAAGTTTGTTATGGTGAGGCCCCCTCACCTCAGTCAGATCAGTAGACCAACACAAATTGGGTAAGCAGGTACCCGAGTAAACGTGTTGTCTAACTGGCTCTTTCCCAAACTCCTACTGGCTGTCACTTGAGTCACCCGTTGAACATAACAAAAACCGAGACTCTTATCCGGTAAGTAAATGAGAAGAATTTTAGCGGGTAACATACGCTTACCAACCATACATTTTGATGGCCGAAATGTTATCCGATAAGGTGAGAGTAATGACTCTTTCAGGTAAATGTTTAGTAAACGACCCGGGTTCAGTCCCTAGGTAAACATTTCGATACCAACCGAGTCAACTATGCTGACTAAATCAGCAGTAGGTACACTGTTCCAGATTCAATCAGATCATTCCACTTAATTAAGTCGGGATTGATCTATATAACCATCATACAAAAACTGATGAACAGGGAAATTAAAAGGTAAATCGAAAAGAAAATCTAAGGTAAACAGTGAGAATCCAACACAGTTTGATTATAGTTCATGAATCATAATCTCTGTCTCTTGCTAAGCCATAGCTACAATCTGCTTTTTCCATTAACAACTTGAACTTGCCCCAAAGTTAATTAAACAACATTCAAAATAGAGGGGGCAGGGGCAGGGGCGGGGGTTTGATATAGTTTTTATTTCTCATTCATGGTCGCTTGTCGAAGAAAAAAGAGCTACCTTGCCAACTGAAATAAGTAAGACATCAAGATATTGAGATAGCCTTCTATAGCTTTAAATTAAGATCAACGGTTTCCCCTGCTTCACCGTTGCTGTTTCCTGCCTGTCCCATTGGCGTTTTTGCAGCTGGGAAGAAACTAAGAAATGGCTGCGGGTTTCTTACAGAAAAATGGGTTGAATCTGTTGATTGACCCTATAAAAAAGTCAAACAAAATGATGAGGGCGATTAAATCCGTCAAAAGATTAAATATAAAGAAACGGAAATATTCAAATATCAAACAAATCTCACTTTATGAGGCGATAGCGATTCAAACTGTGGCTGTTCTCCTATACAAGGCAAAGGATGCAGCTTTTCTTTTGAACTCGAATGTGGCTGAGGAGGGGCTAACTTGAGAAAATCTCTGGTGAGACCTTGGTTTTCATCGATGAATTTCTTTGTTACTGTATCATTTATGGCTCCCGAGCTTAAAGGGGTTTCTCTGTAATGGGGTTGGAAACACAAACCATTAAAACAACAATCTTTATAGCTCTTAATTTGTGGCCCAAAACCGTTGCAAATATCTAATAAGAAATGAATCAAACTTAAGGTTTTCTTCACCTGAAAGTTGGATGTGCAGGTTCTATGCTAAGAGTGCCTCCATTGCTACAAGAAGCTGATTCATCTGATCTCGGGATGCAAGAGATATAAGCAGAAGGAAATTTGCAGTGAAAAGATGGAATTGGAACATGTTCCAATGAAAAGGGGTACGGCCTCTTCATGCCAACCATCTGTCGTAAAACCAAGATAAAAATGTACATTAATTTTCAAACCCAAAATCATGTTTGTTTCGTTAGTTTACACTTTCTTCCTCCCCCCTTGTGGATCTCATCTTGGTTTTTCTGCTTATACAAAATGAATAGGACCAATGATTCACATATTCACAAGAAATGAAAATGATGAATAAACGAAAGAAGTGGAAACTAAATTCAATAGTTGAATTTGCATACTAAACTAAATACACAAGCAGGACACACATACATACATACATACATATATATATATATAGTTGAAAAGGGTCAAAGAAAAGAGCAACATCACCTTCTCTTCCTCTTGCCACAATGGTTGATAGTTGTTGCCACAATAGCTTTGGTTTGAAGGGGGCTCTATCTGATAATTCATAACAGATGATGAAGACGATGATGAAGTTCCTGTCGAAACATTCACCTGCAAAAAATTTACAGACTTCATTTTAGAACCCCATCTAATTTTAATGATTAATCAACACTTATAAAAACATACACAAAGAGAGAGAGAAAATAAATAAAGAACCAGAAAGGTTTACCATTGATGAAGAACAAGGTTGCTGAAGATGTTGTGATCTTTGCAGCATTAGATTAGGAGTAGGAGGCCAAATGGGTGGGTTGGATTCGTAAGGCAAACCACCAAGATTTGTTGTCAATGCTGCACTGTATCTAGAGTGGTCCAACACATGGTTTTGATTTTGATTCTGTTTATCCCCTTCAAAACTGTAATCACCATCACTCCATAACCTACACCAATTACTACCACCGCCCATGGGAACTTTTTGAATGGTGTTTATAGCATCGGTTTTGGAAATCAAAGGATGGTGGTGATTGGGTGGTAATGGTGGTGGCAGAGGGATGGAAGAGGACCTGAAATTGGGAACTTTTTGAATGGTGGTCAAATTGGAAGAAGAATTGGTGGGAGAAATGATGGAATTAACAGCTGCTGCTGCATCTTTCTTGTGTTGTTCCTCCGATATAATCTTCTCAAGCTGAGCAACCCCCATTCCCCTCTGAGGCACTTTCTTATGCTTCAACTTCTTCGAAGATCTATGACTACTACCACCGCCACCACCACCGCTACTGCTATTACTACACCTAGAGGTATGTTCGTCTTGAGCCATTGATCACTGCCATCTAAAAGATCACATTGAATTCTTTTTAAAGAGAAGTCAAAATAGGTAATTCACATATACAAGGAGAAATCATGAATTCCCCTCAATCCAAATAAATCAAACCCTAGAATCGAAAAAGAAACCGAAATGTGCATCTAATTGTATAGATCACACAAGATCTTATACGGGAATTAAAAGCAGATATTATATTATATGGTATTTAATAATACAGGATCATAACAAAATCATGGTGGAGTTAAGAGAGTATCCAGAGAGATGAAAAAAAAGGAAGCCGGATCCAAATTAGGTTTAAATTAATTGCATTTGCAAAATCTAAAGTAACTATTTGAACGCAATTACTTTCTCAATTCGCAATCTAATTTGTCGCCCAAATCCTCGCTCCACTCCAGCTTTCATTGCTAGACCAACTCTTCCATTTCTCGCTCACTCCACCATTTTTAAGATCTACAGTCTCTCTCACACTCCACCATCAATTTCGTATGTTTAAGATCCAAAAAACCCTAAAATTTTCCTTTTTTTTATTTTTCATTCGGGTTACCCACTTGGTCCAACGGGTTAATTTGTTACTATTTAATAATTAGTATTATAAATAATTAAACGGGATTTGGAAAATCTTTAATAGATTCGTTAAAAAAATTCTATATATACGGTAAAAAGCGAATTTTAAAAAAGTAATAATATTTAATTTCAACACTTTTTTTTTATTTTAAAGATCATGTAATTAATTATATTATAATAAAATATTATTTTTTGTTTCCAGGCATTTAAATTTAAATACTTTTATTAATGAGAATAATAAATTATAATTATTTACTCCTCTCCAATTTTGAAAATAATCACCTTTTATTCCATTTTGAACAAAGTTTTGGTAAAATTTGTTAGAGTAAAAAAAAATCCATCCACAAAACCTTGAATCCTCTTTATTTCATGTAATTTATTGAAAATGTCTTTACAGAGCATATATGAATATAGTTTATGGATAATGGTTTTTACTTTTTTTTTTTTGTTTTAATTGACAAAGATATCAAAATATATGTTTTCAAATTGTGAAGACGTTACCATGATTTTAGGTATTAAAGAGTACATTGTACGCTTTAAATTTATTTGGAAAATCTTAAGATTTTATTACTTGTCAAACAATATATTTGAATTTAGATATAAAGATTGTAATGATATACAAATTATTATATATTTTTCCATTTCTATTATATATCATTAATTCTATATTTGAAATTAGACATAAAAAGCACTTTCTTTGTCTAAAAGTATGTAGATAATAATAAGAGTAAATTACATTATCAAGTTTGGTCCATCTTTCAAACTAATTACAATTTTGGTCATTGTGGTTGCCATTTTATTTCATTTTTGGTCCCTCTGACCAACTTTAATTAAAAAACTTAGTTAAATTAAGGGTATTTTGGTCCATTCATCTTTTCTTTGTCTTTTTCATTTTTTGTTTTATTAGATATATAATAAATTACACTTATAGTCCATATGGTTTGTCTTTTTCTTCTTTTCTTTTCTTTCCTGTCTTTTTTTCATTTTTCACTTTATATTCTTATTTATATTAATTAATGATAATTGTAACTAACAATACATTAAAAGTACGTATTATATTTTATAAATTACATCATTAGAAAAATCTTATCGATATGTTTTAAATATTTTTTATACTTTTATGCAATATATTTGATATATATATATATATATATATATATATATATCTACAAATCCGTCTATACTAATCCAAAAAAAAAATCTATTGTAAGTGGTATTTAAGAAATTGATCATTTTTTGTTATTTATGTAGGAAAAACCGAAATTTATCAATGCCTATTAATTTAAAAAATGTATCGATGTATCGTTCTGAGACAATTTAATTAATTAAATGTGGATGAAATAGAAAAACTCTATAATATAATTATTACTTTTTTCAAATTATAAACTTAAATTTATTATAACGAAAAATAAATAACCATTTCTGATCAAACAAAGCAATAAGGGCTCATCCACATTTAGTTAACTAAAATCAAAACGAGAAATAAATAACCATTTTGTTATAATAAATTTAAGTTTATAATTTGAAAAAAGTAATAATTATATTATAGAAATTTTTTATTTCATCTACATTTAATTAACTAAATTTCCTCAGAATGATACACTGATACATTTTTTTAATTAATAGACAGATAAATTTTGGTTTTTTCTTACATAAATAACAAAAAATGATAAGTTTCTTAAATACCACTTCAAATAGAAAAGTTTTTTTGGGGGATTAGTATAGACGGATTTGAAGATATATATCAAATATATTGCATAAAAGTATGTTCATATATAAATTATTGAAATAGTTTTAAAAAATTTATTTGAGGATTCATAGGTGAAGCGATGTTATGGATTATTCATGTGCATTTTTTAAGGATTCACATATAAACCTTCATTCTTTTTACATTCACACGTTACTTAGCTTTCTTATTTGAACCTCATACTAGTCAATTACAATAAATAAATAAATAAACTTTATATTCACGTAACAAATTATATAGCAACATTAGAATCCCATAAACAAATTATAGCTTCAAAACTAAAAACTACTAAAGAAGGGGCTCGTATACTTGGTGTTCACTGCCGATTGTCTGGGCCGTTTACCAAACACTTACCGGATATATCTTGGTACATCAATTTTTTTGATACTGGATATATTGTTTTCTCTACACATAATTCATTTTTCATCTTTACTTATTTGGTACGATTTATTGATACTCTTTAAATCTTGTATATCACATTGAACTACTTTTGGGGATTATTATAGACGGATTTGAAGATATATATCAAATATATTGCATAAAAGTATAACAAAATATTTAATACAAAACTTATTTTAAACGTATCGATAAGATTTTTTTAATGGTGTAATATACAAAATATAATACATACTTTTAATGTATTGTTAGTTACAATTATCATTAATTAATATAAATAAGAATATAAAGTGAAAATGAAAAAAAAAAGGTAGGAAAGAAAAGAAAAGAAGAAAAAGACAAACCATAGGGACTATAGGTGTAATTTACAATATAATCTAATAAAACAAAAAATGAAAAAGACAAAGAAAAGATGAATGGACCAAAATACCCTTAATGTAACTAAGCTTTTTAATTAAAGTTAGTCAGAGGGACCAAAAATGAAATAAAATGGCAACCACAATGACTAAAATTGCAATTAGTTTGAAAGATGGATCAAACTTGATAATAGGTGTCAACCACAAGGACCAAAAATGTAATTTACTCTAATAATAAATAAATGAAAAGTAAATCAAATTTTAAAACTTACCAAAAGTAAAAAATGATTTTTTTCGAAAACAACCAAAACAAGAATAAAATTAATGTTTTTCATAAATAATCTGAAAATAGAAAAATATTTTTTTTAAAAGAATAAATTACATGAAAATAGAAGTAATTTATTTCTATTACTATGTCTGGAAAATTACTTTTAAAATTGTACTATCTACTCAATACAAATAAGTAAATACTTGTAAATAAAATATATTTTAAAAAGTTATTAAATTTTTATTGTTTCTATTTCTTCTGTTTCTAAAAAAAGTTATTAAATTTTATCATTTAAGATGTCATGTATTAAAAAAATGACAGTAAGTATTTTAAAATAAAATAGAAAAATGACAGCAAACAACAATGAAATCGATGAACCACTACCTAATAACTTCGAAAACGACGGCGCTGCTATGAACAACAATCAAGAACATCCTTTGGTTGAAGCAGAAATTCAACTTCCAGATGAAGGAATATTGATCATCTCTTGCTAAAGATTTTTTTTAATTCTTGAAAAGTATTTGTTGTTAGAGTATTATTGTCAATATGTATTGTTCAGGGTCTTTTCTGTAGTTATGTGTAACTTCTCTTTTGTATAAATAGTCTCTTAGGGTTCCTTTTCTAGGTTAGACACTTTACTTGTAAACACTCTCTCAATATATGAAAACGGCCGATTCAGCCATCTCGTGTGTCTCTCTATCAATCGACTCTACAATTCTAACATGGTATCAGAGCTCTTTGGGTATGGACATTTTGGGCAGTCAGAAGCATAGTGACGTGGCTGTGTAATCCCACACCAACGACATTTTCGAATTGGACAGTTGAGGAGAAGATGGGAAGTAGAGTGACAAAAGGTACATTCGCTGTTGTTCCCCTTGCATGCAGATCTGGGCTGATCATGGTTACCCCATTTGCCTTTTGATTTCCCTGAGCTGGGAGTGTAGAGCACAGTATCTGAGGGTAGTGGAAATCGCTGCTGAAGGCGAGTTTCTTCGCTTATCAGTTCAGTGATGGCTTGTTCAAGAGTAGGAAGAGGATGTCGATGTAGAAGTGAGGCTCGAACGTTCTCAAAGCGATCAGTGAGACCCATGAGAATAGTAATCAGGTGCAATTGGTTGAAGTAATCAGTAAATTTCTGAGCAGTTTCATCAAAAACTTGAGGCGCGCCCAGGCTCAGATGATCTCTAAGAGCTTGCATCTCAGAGATGTAGGAGTTGATAGATTGATCAGGCAGTTTCCTTTTGTTCTGGAAGGTGGTCCACATCTGATATTGATGAGATAAACCTGTAGAAGTGTACCTGTTTGCAAGGAAATCCCAGAGTCCTTTTGCCGTGGTATAGCCGAGGAACTGTTGATGATCACGCACGTTTTACGTGGATTTATCTCATGAAAAATCGCTCTGAATTACCCAAACTTTATATCACTTTTGCTCGCATGATCCTAACCCAATTTTCAAAACCCATAAAGATTCTTCGAGCCGATAATGCCATGGAATACAAAGAATCGTCTCTGTTTTTATTTCTTCAATCTTAGGGCACTCTTTCTTAGTACTCGTGTCCCGGCACCTCTCCACAAAATGGTCGTGCCGAACGCAAACACCGTCACATCCTTGACACTGTCTGTACCCTCTTAATATCAGCCAAGTGTCCAGAACGTTTTTGGGGTGAAGCAGCCTTCACGGCTGTCTACACCATCAACAGACACCCGACCCCAATTCTCAATCAAAAGTCTCCGTATGAAGTCCTCTATGGAGCTACACCTCCCTATGAACTACTCAAAGTATGGGGTTGTGCTTGCTTTGTTCAGCTACAACCTCATGAACACACCAAACTTGAACCTCGCTCTCGTCTGTGCTGCTTCCTTGGCTATGGAATTGAACATAAAGGATATCGCTGTTGGGACCCAATCTCTAAGAGACTTCGTATCTCCCGTCATGTCACCTTCTGGGAACATCTTCCCTTCTCTACGGTGTCAAAATTTCAGGACCCCATCACTCCTTCTACTTCCTTCTTCACTGACACATCTATCTCTTTAGATTCTCTCCAATTAGACCCTATACTTTCCTCACCATCTGATCCACCAACTTCCGCATCACCTGAGCCTTCCCCTATCTCGTCTGAGCCTTCACCTGACCCTTCCGCATCAACTGAGCCTTCGTCTGCCCCTTCTATGCCAGCTGACCATGATCAATCATCTGCACCAACTCCCCGGACTACTTCCGAGCCTTCTGCCGAGTCTATGGATCCTAGCTCCTCCCAACCACCAGATGAGGTTAAGACGCTCCGATCGGGTAAGACAAGTTCCTACTCACCTTCGTGATTATCATTGTTATGCTACTTTACTATCCACCCATGAACCCACTTCCTTCAAGGAAGCCGACTCTAACCCTGTTTGGAAGCAAGCTATGACAGAGGAACTTCAGGCACTTGACAAAGCCAATACATGGGAGTTTGTTCCTCTCCCACCGGGAAAATCACCCATCGGTTGCAAATGGGTCTTCAAAATCAAAACCAAGTCTGATGGATCCATTGATCGATACAAAGCACGCCTTGTGGCAAAAGGCTTCAATCAAGAATATGGCATTGACTACGAGGAAACGTTTGCTCCTGTGGCTCGTGTCACATCTGTTCGTAGTCTTCTCGCCATTGCTGCCACCAAGAAATGGCCACTCTATCAGATGGATGTCAAGAATGCCTTTCTAAATGGCGATCTCGAAGAGGAAGTCTACATGAGACTCCCTCCAGGTGTGACCTCCCGTCAGGGACATGTATGTCGACTTCGAAAAGCCCTCTATGGCCTCAAACAAGCTCCTCGTGCTTGGTTTGAAAAGTTTAGCAACACTGTCATCTCACTCGGTTTTTCTCCAAGTAACTATGATTCTGGCCTGTTTACTCGGACTACTGCTGCAAGTACTATCTTACTTCTGTTGTATGTTGATGACATGATCATCACCGGCAGTGACACTACAGGTATCAATCATCTCAAACAATCTCTCAGCTCATGTTTTGAGATGAAAGATCTTGGCAAACTACACTACTTTCTTGGACTTGAAGTTCTATCAGACTCCTCCGGCATCTATCTCTGTCAAGCCAAGTACCTATGCCGCTGTTCTTCGTATACTTCGGTATATCAAAGGGACGATGTTTCATGGGCTTCATTTCTCATCAACTTCATCCTTACAGCTTCGTGCCTTCTCAGATGCTGACTGGGATGGTGACATAACCGACCGCCGTTCCACCACAGGTTATTGTTTCTTCCTTGGTGACTCTCTCATCTCCTGGCGTAGCAAGAAACAACCGCTGACAGCTCAGTCCAGTACTGAAGCAGAATATAGAGCCTTAGCTGATACTACTCAGGAACTTGTATGGCTTCGCTGGCTACTCTCTGATATGGGTGCTCATCAATTTTCTCCAACACCATTATGGTGTGACAACACCAGTGCTATTCAGATTGCTCACAATGATGTCTTTCATGAGCGTACAAAGCACATCGAGATTGATTGTCATTTCACTCGTCAACACGTTCTTCGCAAGACGGTTAAACTTTTTCCTATCTCCACCATTGATCAGACTGCAGATATCTTCACCAAAGCCCACCTTCCAGTCCGCTTTAGGACTCTTGTTTCCAAACTCAATTTGTCTCATTCTTCCCCTACTTGAGTTTGAGGGGGGATGTTAGAGTATTATTGTCAATATGTATTGTTCAGGGTCTTTTCTGTAATTATGTGTAACTTCTCTTTTGTATAAATAGTCTCTTAGGGTTCCTTTTCTAGGTTAGACACTTTACTTGTAAACACTCTCTCAATATATGAAAACGGCCGATTCAGCCATCTCGTGTGTCTCTCTATCAATCGACTCTACAATTCTAACATTTGCTATTAACCTCTTGAATCTTGATATTGTGGGTTTCTGTTATTGGTCCTACTGATTTGGCAAATACAAAGTTCATTGTAAACAATTGTCTATTATTAGGTATTGCATAAAAAAGAAGGATTTTTTTAGGAATTTGTCTGAACACACATGGGGGTCTGTTTCATAACTTCATCATTGTTGTGCAAAAAGCTTCATGTTAAACTTATTATGATGTGGATAAACATTCAGTTGGTGAAAACAAATTCATCCTAATGGATGAAGTACAAAAACTTAAAATAATAACATTTACTATGAATAATGTGTACATGTGTGTGTATTTGAATGCAATACAATATTCATTAGTCTTTTTGACGAGTATGAATTCATCCAGTTGGATAATAAGGAGTACCGAGTGATGATTCATGAATCATGAATGAATATTCATATGGTGTATAGTCCGACAGTGAAACATGAGGTGCAAATATTTCAAGTGAATATAGATTCATTATAATAAATTGTTAAACACATAACATGAATCTGGATTCAGAAGGTTTTTATAAATTATAATGACTATTTTATAAAAATTTTAAAATATAGAAACTAAAAGTATTATTTTTAACAAACATAAGGACCAAATTTATAGTTTTTTTTGAGATGTTTACTAATACTATGAAAAATAACGTCACCCAAAACAAAATCTTGACATATACAATACATATGGATTTTGCTTTCCAAGAGGGAGGGACCCACCGTGGCTTGAAAAAGGAGAAAATAGCATAGCAAAGCAAAACAAAAGTGAAGAGGGGAAAAGCCATTAAATATTAATATTTGAAATCAAACTATATTTATTACTAGACTCATTTTAAAATTCAATATCTTCATTTTATTTTTATTAATAAATTTGTTTAAATAAAGAGTAGCTACTTCGAGATGCATCTCGATTTTAAAACGGAGAGCTCGAATCCTGAATTTTGCTTCGTTGTATCATTTATCTCTTTTTATTTTATTTGCAGGACTCGTTTGGATTGAAGGATTTTTAGGAATTTAGAATTGGATTCCATTCACATTCCGTGTTTGGTTTAGAGGAAATTTCATAATAGAAATCCCACGCACAATGAACTTGGAATTCAATGGAAAAATAAAGTGTTACTAATGGTAGCTAGCTGTGATTTTGTGTTGTTTTCGTTTGTTTGGGTTTTGGTTTCGGGTGTTGTCCCGTGGGTGTTTGGTTTTCCTTTTGGTTGGTTTGGCTTGCCATCTTGAGGGGGTAGTTTTTCCTTCCTCCTTTTTTTTTTTGTCTTTTTCTATAATATTGCCGGAGTTTTCCTTGGAAAAAAAAACGCATCTTGACAGACCAAGAACTACGAGATCACCCCTTTTAAATCTCATGGGTAGTTGATGTTTCAAAATATTTCATAAAACAGTAGAAATATAAAATACACCATCAATTTAAGAAAATGGAAAGATAAGGAAACTAAATTGAAGTTGTAGTGGATAATTATAACCAAAACTACAAGTGTAACATAAATGACAAGTGACGAGAAAAGAGACCGAAGTAGATGAAAAATAAATATCCATAATCTTTTGTTTAAATAGAAAAAAGTTGTTGTAAATAGGTAGGAGTAGAATGAAGAAATTACCAAGGAAGGGTCCGATAAAATCATTGTGAAGCAAAAACAATATCAATATAAGAGGACATGAATAAACCAGCATGCCAACAATTCTAATTAATTAACAAATGAACATAATTCTTTACATATTATATCTTTTCCAAAAGACTTAATTACACCCGTGCTTTACCCAAATTTTGGATTTGATCCCTAAACTACACTATCTACGCTAGTGGTCCCTAACTTTTTGATTTACTTTCACTCATGGTTCTTCTATGTTAAATATTGGAGGACCATTAGTGAAAGTAAATTAAACATAAAAGAACCATGAGTAAAAGTAAATTAAAAAGTTAGGGATCCCCACCGTAGATAGGGACCAAATCCAAAGTTTGGGTGAACCACCGATGTAATTCACTATTTCCAAAATATACACATGAAATTTGTACATGAATGCATCAAAATCATGTGTATATATATATATATATATATGTGTGTGCGCGCGCGCTACTGAACTACATGATCACTAAGGTAAAAAACAGGGAATTTAATTAAGATACCCTAAGTTTGACTTTGACTTACCAAAATACATTTTTTCAGTTTTGCAAAAATACCTTTTTTTCCGCGATGGCCGATGGGAGCCTGCGATCGCGGGCAGGAACCAATTTTGAAAATTTTTTATTTCATATTTACACTTTCAGTCCCTGCTCACGATCGCAGGCTCCATCGCGGAAAAAAAGGTATTTTTGCAAAACTGAAAAAAAAGGTATTTTGATAAGTCAAAGTCAAACTTATTAAATTCCAAAAAAATATATATATAAGTAGTTTCTAACACAAAGTAGCAATAGAATAATAGAAGAACACAAATATCACAAAAATAAAGGTACGAAAAAAGGTCTGTCAAAATGAGAAAAGTGTCATTATCGTCTTTATCAATAGATAAATAATGTTAGGATATATGCAAGTCATGTGGTGGAAATTTTTTAAAGAGTAAACTACAAATTTCGTCCCTAGTGTTTATCAAAACCTTTGAAAGTGGTCCATAAACTTCAAAAACTGCAAGTATAATCATTGGTCTTTAAGAAACGCTTTGAAAGTGGTCCCTCGTTGTTAACTCCGTTAAAAAACTCAGCTAAATGAGGGGTATTTTCGTCTTTTTTTTATTTACAAGGACAAATTTCATAATTTTGTTTGAATCAGAGGGACCAAATTGAAATTTAGTCTAATTTAAATCTGAGGGTCCAAATTGTAATATACTCTAAGTGAAACCCACATCTGATCGCCATCTCCGGCGACCAAGTCTCTTCCTCCCTTTCGTATCCCCCCTTTCCTTCGTCTCCATTTTCGACGACCTGATCTCCTTTCCCTCGCTCCATCTCCCTTAAATCATCATGAACCTTCCCATCGAAGGTGTTATTCTTCTGCAAAGTAGAACCAAAAATTGGGGGAGAAACACAATAATTCAGGAGCAGGGAACTCGATGGTGTGTTTGGATGCAGGCTTGATGATTTTTACAATCAAACAATCCCATCCTCTCCTCCAACAAATCAGATGGTGGCCGAGGGAGAGCTTTGTGGAGAGAGAAGAGGATGAGAGGGAGACGTCGAGGGAGAGAGAGTGAGTGAGGGCGAGGCGGTGGTTGTTAGTGGTGGTGTGAAAGGGGGTGACGGCGAGGGAGTGGCGAGGAAGAAGGGGGTGGGGATGCTAAAAGACAAACTGGTTTATAAAATAAATTTTTTTATTCATACAGAAAAAAACAAAAAGTGTAAAAAGACGAAAATACCCTTCACTTAACTGAGTTTTTTAATGGAGTTAGTGAGTAGAGACCACTTTCAAAGCGATTTTTAAAGACCAAAGACTATACTTGCAGTTTTTGAAGTTTAGGACCACTTTCAAAGGTTTTGGTAAACACCAGGGACGAAATTTGTAGTTTACTCTTTTTTAAATAAGCACATATTGGATATCATCAATCAACCATGTCATAATAGATTACAAGTCGTGTGGTGGAACTTCTGTAAATCCGCACAAAATGAATAACTTACAAGATCTATAAGGGTTCTCTTGACAATGCCATAGAGATACCTCATTTGTAGTCGTTGCCCCTTTGTCAAATATATTGTAGGACCACTCATCATCCTACAAGTGATAACATCTTTGTATCAATTATACTTGGCATAAAAGAGCGATTTCAAGTTTCAATTAAAATCATACAATAACAGTGATAAATATATAAAATAAGTAATTCACGGTGTGGCTTGGTGTATGTATTTAAGTCTCATAAATTTTTTATAACTTCTACCAATCGTACTTGTTTACAGATCGCGTCTTATAAAGTCCTATGTTGAGGTCATCAGAAGAAGAAATCGTCATTGTCAAATCATTGAGATCATCGTCAAACCATTTCCACAGGTGACCTCCCCATCACATGTCATGTCCATGGTCTCTTTTATCTCTGTTTTTGCAATATCCCCTCAAAGCATTCAATATCGAGGGATTTAAAAAAGGTGGAGGAGCATGGTTGAACGCTGCTTAAAGGATAATTAGGGGCGTAGCCAAAACTCTAATTTAGGGGGGGGGGGGGTTGAAGATCTTAAATCTAACTTGTGCATTGAAGTTATTCAAACGATAGACTAATGTGAGATGCAATTAATGTCGGTTCTCAATTCTCATAAGTCTCATGAGGTTTTCAAAGGAAATTGAGTTGTAATGAGTGTCGATAAAAAATATAAAACTGTTAGACTTTTGATTGTGAAATATTAGACATAGATGAATATTTTATGTTATAACGCTAATTAAAGAAAAAATATATTTTTATCATTAAATGAGTCGGTGTACTAATTTATGAAAATATCATAAATGATGTCAATATAAATATCTATATTATATTTTAATGGGCGTAAAATATAAATTTTATAGTTCGGTAACAAAAATTAATATTATAAAATATATAATTTGTAAAAGTAATAATACAAAAACCTTAATTTATACGTTTTTAAAATTTATACAATGATATTGATATGAATTTAATTTAGAGTAAATTACACTTTTGGTCCCTGTGGTTGGCATCTACTATCAAGTGTAGTCTCTATTTCAAACTAATTACATTTTTGGTCATTGTGGTTGTCATTCATTTTTAATTTTGGTCCCTATGACTAAAATATGTTAAAAAGATCTGTTAACTAAAGGGTATTTTCGTCTTTTTATCATTTCCCTATTTTTGAAATTTAAAAAATAAATAAAATACTAATTTTTTCAATTAGATTATCTTCGCTTATAGAAGCACCCCAACCCCAATCCAGCAAGCCACATCCCCGTAAAGAAGCACCCCAACCCCAATCCAGCAAGCCCCAGTCCCGTAAAGAACCACCCCTCCGGTCATCTTCTCCGACAAATCCATCATTCCAACAAAAATCTTAAAATGCAGATTTTGGTTTCAATTTTTGAAGTGTTCATTCAAGTTGTCATCAGCTTTTCACCCTTTCTCAAAACTCAGATTTGAGTATTGGTTTAGATTTGCAATGAGGATGAATCTGAACCCAAATCAACAAGCAAATGAAATGGCATCAGAATGAACTTAAACTAGTGTTGAATCAAAGCCGATATGATAATAAACTCGTAAACAAATCAAAGAAACCCAAACGAACCAATATAAATAACCCCCAAAATGAAACCGAAAACCAAAAAAACCCAGATTAAAACCAAAAGCCAAATGAAAATGAACTCTTCTAAACCAATCTATAAAATCCCAAAACAAAAACGGAAACCAAAGAAAATCGAAATCGAAACCAAACTGAAACCAAAACCCAAACGAAAATGAGCCTGTCGGTTCTCATTGCAAATCGAAACCAACCCTCGTTCTTCATCGTTGCAGCAGGGAGAGGGGTCTCGTTGGACATCATTGCAGCAGGGAGAGGGGTCTCGTTGCAGAAGGGGGATGGGTCTCGTTGCAGCAGGGAGAGGTGTCTGTTGGTCATCGTTGGGTCGTTGCAGTAAGGGGAGGGGTCTGTTGGTCATCGAACGAAGCATATGAGGGCTCTGCGATGGAGGTGTTCTTGAACCAGATCTGAGATGGTGGGGGAGTTCTGCCGGAGTAGAAATCAAAGAGGAAGAGGTGGCGCTGAGAACGGGAAGGGGTGTGAGAGTTCTGCTCGAGTTTTCGTCGGAGAGGAGCAGGGGCGCCGGAAACTGATGATGAGGGGTGCGGGGTTGTTGAAGGGATGAAGACGATATGGTCATATATTTATATATCTGTGTATATATTAAAACTATTATATTATACAAAATAATTATAATAATTTACAATATAATATGATAATTTAGTATTTTATTTAATTTTAAATTGAAAAAATAATAAAATGATAAAAAGACGAAAATACCCTTTAGTTAACATACCTTTTTAACATAATTTAGTCATTAGGGATCAAAATTGAAAAAAATGACAACCACAATGACCAAAATTGAAATAGAATGGCAACCACAATGATCAAAATTGTAATTGGTTTGAAATAGGGACTATACTTGCTAGTAGGTGATAACCACAGGACCAAAAGTGTAATTTACTCTTTAATTTATTATGGTTTTTGACGTAATAATATTTTTTTATAATAGAAAAACAATAAAAAAGGTTTTTTATGCTAATATAAAAGGTACCTAATATAAGTTATACTTAATAAATATTTAAAGTATCAAAAGAAGTCAATTAAAGAAATAAAGATTGAAAAGTATAATAAACACATAAATATTTAAAATAAGAAATAAAACACTAGGAGGAGGAAAACTAATAGAATTTATATTTAATAAATATTTATATATCAAAAGAATTCAATTGAAAATTTAAAGGTTGAAAACCATGACAAACAAATAAATGTTTAAAATAAAAAAGAAATAAAACAATAGGAATGGGGAGGGATGGAACGTAGGTCACCTTAGAAATAAGGGCATAGCCCAAACCATCTGAGCTAGATCAGATATGTGTTTATTTTTTTGTAACTTACTATATAAGGGAAGCAGATAGGGAGGGGCACAGCACCATCTAGTCCCCCTACTGTCTACGCCTCAAAGGATGATCATAGAGATTTTGAGGAGCGTAACCTTCTATTTGCAATAGTTGGTTGTACTTTAAACAAAAAAAGGCTACTCCTCATAATTTTCGAAAAATTACCGTCAACGATATCTACAGTAATATTTTATAAATTTCACTTTTTCATCGAATATCAAAACACCTTTTTAAAAAACGATGTATTCATCAATTCAATCTATATAAAATCATAAAAATATAACAACTTCTATATTATCAACTTAATGGATTTAGGTTTATGCTACTAATTAATCATTAATTAAATGTTTATAAACACATTCAACATCAAGGTCCCGTAGCTCAGTTGGTTAGAGCGTTGGTCTTATGAGCCGAAGGTCGCGGGTTCGAGCCCCGCCGGGACCAATTTCGTATTTAATTTTTTTCCCCAATTTCAGTTGTTATTTTCCATGAAAAAATTTCGTTGAGGTTTCGTTTTCAGGTTTGAACTTGAAGATTTACAGATCGAACGCTTTCATCCAAAATCTAGGTTTTGTGTCGGTTTCTGAGAATGCCTCCACACCTAAAACCACCCTTGTTTCCCTTTCGAAAATGGTTGAAATATCTTCGATTTTTTTTAATCTCTCAAATTCCTGGTTGATTTTTCAGATCTGCAGTTGCAGGTACGCAAAAACCCTCTTAGTAGAATCGTAGATCTTGTTTTTTTTGTCGGAATTTTCGTCTTACGATTTAGGGTTTCTCTTATTGACTAATTGATCGATTTTGTGGGTTATTCCTTGTTTAATTTACTCTGCATTATGTTGATTACTTCTGTTTTGTTATTTAGGGCTTAATGTTTGTTGCTTTATCTGGTGGGTGTGATTTCTTGTTTGGTTCTTGATTACTGTGCTTGTTGTTATCAGATTCACGTTTATTATTCATGATAAAAATAGGACATGTGTCGCACACTCTTTCGTCCTGGTTCTCAACGAACCTGCCTCATAAGCATTAATTGCTTAAATTAGTGCACAGGTTCTTGATTATTACCGTTCTTTTTGCTGATGATGGTGTTAACTATGATGGATTGTTTTTTTGATACGTGAAACTAAGGGTGTTCGCGGTCCGATTTGGGCGATTTAACCCCTCAAACCACAAACCAAACCACTAGTGGCGGTTTGGTAAATTTTCAAACCGAGCGGTTTAACATCAAGTGCCCAGACCGGTCAAACCGGACCGCGGTTTAGGCGGTTTGGTCCGACCGGTTTAGGCGGTTTGGGCCCTTTATGGCCTTTAAAACTTAAACTAAAAAAACATATAAAGGTTGGAATTTTAATGCTTCTTTGTCTCGAGTCCACAAAAAAGTAAACAAAGTCAACACAAAAATAAACATAGTCCACTTATATTTATTCCTATTGTTACGGAGAATAAAAAGAATAGAAATAATAATATGATAAGTAATTACAATATATACAAAATGTTAGTAGTAGAGATTAAAATCTTTCAAACTCCCAATTTCAATCAAATCACGAATTTTCATATGCTTAAACGAAGAAATTAAAAATCACATAAACCCTTTATTTTTGGTTTCTATAAAACTTAGTTAACCAGACGTCTACACTCTACACGTCCTTTCCACGAACACCTCCAACATGTAAGTACTAATCTAAATGTTTAGTTTAAATCTAAACAATCAAATTACGTGATATGTTAATACTAGTAAATTAAGATAGTTGATATAAAATTTTCTTTAAGAAAATGTCTAAAACTTTAAATGATATATAAAAAAATAAAAAAATATATATATGGCGGTCGGTTTGGTCCAAACCGCCCAAAAAACCGCCAAACCGTGGACCGGACCGGACCGCCCGGTTTGACAAATTTTCAAACCAAACTGGACCGCCAAACCGCTCAAACCGCCAAAAACGGTCCGGTTTGACTTGGTTTGACCGGTTTGAGTGGTCCAACGGTTTTTTTGAACACCCCTACGTGAAACCCTATCATATTATTTTTCAAAATAGTTATTGTATTGAAAAAATGGTACACTTTTAGCCGATATGGTACTCGAAGACGCCACCTCTAATAGAGGTTAGACGGACACGGACTGTCAGAAGTGGCAAGACGGGTACAGATCCCCCCAAAAGTGTCGAGTCCTTAGAGTGATAAACTTTGGCATACCATGTGAAAATACGTGGAATCCGATAAGATTATCTCCTCAAACAGTCCAGTTCAATTTTCGCACTTAGGGTCTGTTTGGTTGGTTATCCATTAAGTTCTGTAAGGATAAAACTGAGTGAATTAATCTATCTTTATAGATTGATGGATTAGATGGAAGGAGCGTGTTTTTTTAATTGCCTGGGGATGGTTTGGAAAAAACTTGGTTTTCTGCATAAGGCTCCCCCCCTAGAAGCTTACCGGATAAGCTACTTTCTGTATCATTAAGACATTACCAAACAATCATGTATAACCGGCAGTTAGCTACTTTCTGTATGATTAAGACATTACCAAACAATCATGTATAACCGACCGAATAAGTCGTGAGTCCTATTAAGCTCATTAAGCAGCAGACGGTTATCCTACAACGCTGCAACTTCATGTACAACTCTACAAGTATTTTCTATGGAGTTACTAATCAAGAACAATCTTTTATGCTAGGGTTTTGCTCAATTTTATCAACTACAAATGGGTTTGTGGGCTTGGTGTAAGAGGATGATTTGCGGTATGAGAAAGAAGGAAAACAAACCAAAAAAATTGGAGGTAGCATAACGCCTTGGCTGTTTTTGGACTTTTTAGACCCCACTTCCAGATGCCATATATTGTGTTCGTGTGGTTTGGTTCTAGAATCCAAATTGTGTTTTGTTATTTGAAAGGATAAATCTTGATGGCTTCCTTTTGCATATTATCGGAATGGCAGGCAAAGAAATCGTTAAATTGTGTTCAAGGGACATCGAAATTTCAGGCATTGATCGAGGGTGATGCTCTTTCTAAGCAAGCTTTACGTGCTCTTGACCAAATACAGTTTTGGAGCAAAATGCAATCCGAGATCAGAACTCGTCGTCTCTGCATGGTAACAGAAAGCCGGATAAAACAGAAGAAGCTTCAAAATCACTTGAAACTTGAGTCCAAACTCCATGAACTAGAGGTAATTTGTAAACAAAGGGTCATTAGGCCACCGATACCCGAGTTAAGAGTGTGCTTGAATATTTGACAAATATTCAGGGACGCAACTCGTTAAACATGCAACCACAAGGATACGATCCGCTAAATTTTCAAAAAAAGGGACAAAGACCGTTTAAAACACCAAACCACATGGCATGTGATTATACATTAATAATCGTCTTTGTCCCTTTTTTGAAAACTTAGCGGATCATATCCTTGTGGTTGCATTTTTAAAAGGAGTTGGGTCCTTGGTGCAGACACAGGACCAAGTTGTTGATTTATTTAAGGACTGAATTCATTAAAAAAACTGCAGCCACAGCCACAGCCCACAGGTACTAGGGATGGAAACGGGGCGGGTGTTAGGCGGGTAATGCATCCCCCGTTTAAGCCCCCCGTCCCCGACCCCGACCCGACTAATCCCCGACGGGTACGGGGAACCCATTGGGTACCCGTTTACGAAAAAAATAATTAAATTATTTTTAAAGAAAATGAAATTAGCAAGTTTTTAAATTTTAAAACAAATATATAAACCTCAAGTTTCAAACACATATAATGATATAATCAACCATGTGTAATCATAGTTCATCACAAATTTTAAAGTATAAAATTATTAAACAACAAATAAGAAACTAATTAAAATATATATAAAAATATATATCGGGTATTATTAGGGGCGGGTAATACCACCCCGACCCTGACCCCGAACCCGCTTCGGGTATGAAAAACAATACCCGTCCCCACCCTGTTACCCGATTAGCCGGGGAATCCCCGCCCCATTCGGGTAAAATTTCCATCACTAACAGGTACCCAACTCATTAGAAAAAGGTAACCACAAGAATGTAACTTGTTAAAAACGCAACGACATGGACATGTTCTACTGAATTTTTAAAAAGGGACGAGCACCGTTAATAGCACCTAACCGTAGGACGAAACATCTAATTTACTCGTATATTTCAAAAAGAACTGAAGAACATTGGCATTTTGCAAAATGGCAGGATTGGTCCCTTATGTTTCCCTAAATGTGGTAATGATGCACTAAGTTCGGATCATGTTAGGAACCCATCATTTTCGTCGTCTTGATGATCATCGTGTCGACAGGTTGAATGGTGCGGTGGACCTGGCACGATGGATGAGATCGTGTCCAAGATACATCAGAGGGAGGAAGCAAGCAACAAGCGTGAACGGGCAATGGCATATGCCTTCTCTCACCAAGTACGTTTTATTCGTAGGTCATTGATGCTATATTTGGCAAACTAGATGATAAGCTAGCTAGTGACTAATAAACCAGTTGTTAGTTGATAAAATAGCTCATATTTGGTAAAGACTAGCTCATAATGTAAAATTATCTAAAAAGACGATTTAGAAAAAGTAAATTGAAAAAGTGAAGAAAAAAACTCTTGGATTTTATCGACGTACTACTTGAAGCTAGCTTTTCAAAAAGTTTAGCTTATGTCTAATCACACGGAGCTTTTTCAATAAGTTAAAAAAATAAGCTAGCTTGTCGTTGCCATGGCTAATAGTTTTAACTTGTTCTTGAAAATCGACACAAATGGTGATAACGATGAGTTTTGGTGTGAAGTGGAGGGCCAACTCCAATCAATGTTTCGGTCAAGCGTATTATGATCTAAGCAAAGAAAGCTGGGGTTGGAGCTGGATGGAGCGATGGGTTGCAGTTTGCCCGTGGGAGACTCGGGTCGTGGCTCGACCCAAAGGAACAAAGATATTCATTGCAAAGACCGGAAGCCGAAAAGGTACAAGTAAAGAAATCAATCAAGGGTCATTTGGATAAATGACCTTGACACAAGTTTTTCTTAAATTCATGACATTTTGACAGATCTGTTCTAAAAATGTCACTTTCATACATATAAATGTCAAGATACCTATAAAAATCATTGTTTTAGACCATCTGTAATGAACCCTCAATTTTACTCCCTGTATCTATTTTTCTCTCTAAAACCTCTCCAATGAACCTTCCATTTTACTCTCTATAATAGAGAAATGAACAGTAACTCTCTAAATATAGAGAGTTACTATCCATACTCTCTATTTTTTTTAAATTTTTTAGATAATTACAAAATGGTCCTTCAATTGTTTAAGATTATTGTATTTTTATTTTATTTGTTGTCTAATACCAATTTTAATAAACTAGAATTATATTTATCTTTAAGTTTTAAACTCAATTTGAATTTATCCAACTAATTTTAAAAACTAATAAAGTTTAACAATTTACAACATAACATATTTAATTAAAACACGTCATTAACACATATTTTAGCATAAAAACATTACAGACGTTAAAGATAAAAGTACATAACGACGACCGTAATAAAAGCATTCGTAAGCGGAAAACGGTTTTTGAATAACATTGATACTAATTTAATAGTCGGGTAAAACGGGATGCCTTAGTCGATCATTTATTGGAAAGATTTGCTAATTCCGATTAAATGCTTATGTATTTTAATTTTAGATGTGTGTTGAAAATGTAACATTTTTATTTAATAAAATCTGGTTTTTGATAATTTAATGCAGAATTAAATATGAATTATAACGTCGTTAAAATAACATGATAAAGTTAATTAATATAAGGTTATTGTGAAAACAAAAAATATAATGATACAATTTATAAAGTTAATAAATATAAATGTATTATTGAAAATATATGTAATCAAAATAAAAGAGAATATACTTGGAATATTCTCTTTTATAGTAAAAAATAGAGTAATATATTGGAGAAAACATAACGCATTATGTATTTTTTACTCCATAATAGAGAGTAAAATAGAGAAATACATTGGAGATGCCCTTAGAAAAACATTTATGTGATTATATATATAATCTGTTTTTTCTTGGTTCTCCGGTTCTTTTATTTTTCATGGTTCTTTCTGGATCTTTTTCCTATATATATATATATATATATACATGGAGAGAGAGGATTGGATTCCAGTGATAATGAAAGTTAAACTGAGAAAGGGCTAAGAAGGAATCTCTACACTTTGATGCAATATAGGATGAGATGTACCGGATTAATTCTCCTATCAATAGCGATTGTTGGGATGGGATGAGATTGAAAGTGATTAAGGGTCCAACAATTCTTACCTTCTCACCTTAACTCTTTTTTTTTTTTAAATAATTCATGTATCTCTCTCTCTCTCTCTCTATATATATATATATATATATTGGTTGTTGGATGTTTACATGACATCCTTTTCACCTGAACATGGTGTGGTGTGATTATTATAGTATTTTTAATACATCAAGTTGATTAAAATAATAGTTAGAAGTGTTTGCTTGGATTTCTCTTTCTGATTATGACCTACTTTTTTTTGTAATTGCATTAATTTAATGATTTTTGTAGTAAAATGCCATGATTAGGGTTTTGTCTTTACTTAATTAAACAAGATTAATCACAGTACTAAAAGGGTCATTTGTTCTTGTGGGACTTTTGTCTTTTTAATTAAACAAGATTAATCAAAGTACTAAAAGGTCATTTGGTCTTGTGGGACAAAAATCCCTCTGGACCCAACAGTATATATTAGAAAAATATAGACCCCATCACATTCACACTCATATTGGGGTGGGGTGGGGTGGAGATTTATATAAAACATTTAATTTAATTTTTAATTATAAGTTTTAACAAAGAGACAATCATTGCAAATATGCAATCAATACATTTTCATGGGGACAAGATTCAGCCTCAGCCATAGAGCCAATTTCCTCAAGATCCAAAATCTTTATTGGAGAATCAAGATTCAACTCATTTGTTTTCATCCAAATCCTATTTCTTGATGATAAAAGTTAAAACTTTTGGATATATTGTTCGATTTTATTTAGTTTTCTTTCTATTTATTGGGATTCTTTGAGCTTCTTTAGTTTCATTTATGGGGGTAAGTGCTTACCGGAAAATTCAACACTATCACTTACTTCTCGGGTAAGATTTTAGTCCACCAAAATGGCATCGTATGCAACAATTTAGCCGGTAAGTGTTAACCGTGGTAAGAGTCGTCGCACTCATTTACCGGGTAATACTCTCGGTCCTTGCTTTCGACTCTCGGTCCTACTTCCGCTCTTACCGGGTAAGATTCTTGGTCCTTGTCATATTCATCCGGTAAGCTAATGTGACTTGGTAAGTACTTACCCGGGTAAGCGTTTTGTAAATGGCTCCTTAGTTTCTTTCTATTTACTCGATAACTTTGATTTCGTTTAGTGTCTTTCTATTTATTGGGCTTGTTTGCTTTGGTTCGGTTTCTTTCTATTTACCGAGATTTACTAGGCTTGTTTAGTTTTTTTTAATTTATTGAGGCCTTGTTTGTTTGTTTTTCATATTAAACTTTTAATCACCACTTATGTTTAATATTTCAGACGTTTTTGCTTTTTATTTATTTTCAGCGTTACTTATCTTTTAATATGGTCTGAACAAAAAAATGGTAATCCTATCTCTTAATTTTTCGTCCAGCACCATTCTTTTGATTTTAACATCAGTTTTGGTTCAGATGCTCCCCGAATTTACAAAAACGCAAAACATGAAGGTTGTAGGTATGTGTGTTGGCTTTCTATAACATCTTGAATCGCTTAAATCGGGGCTTCTGTGTGTGTGATATGATTAAAACTCCTCAGTCTCGCAAATCTGCCAACATCTTTCTTTTGTTTCTTTTTGTTGTTTCTTCAATCATCGATGCTCACTTCAATTGACGTATTTAAGTCGTACTTTCGAGGGATTAGACAATTATACATATTTAGACGTTTGTCAGTTTACGAAAACAATCTTATTAATTTAGATTTCTGACTACAGCACCACCTCTTAAAAATCAGAGTGAAATAAGACTTCAGACTTCAGCACCATCTCTTAAACATCAGAAGTGAAATCAAACTTCAACGCCTCTTTAAAAACAAATATCACCTGAGACGTTTGGTTTCATTTAGTTTCTTTCTATTTATTAGGATTTACCGGTCTTGTTTGGTTTCATTCAATTTCCTTTTATCTACTACGGAGTTCGTTTGGTTTCATCTAGTTTCTTTCTATTTACTAGGCTCGTTTTGTTTGGTTTAGTTTCTTTTTATTTACGGGGATACATTGGACTTGTTTATTTCGTTTAGTTTCTTTCTATTCATTGTGTTCGTTTGATTTGGTTGGATTTGTAGTTGAAAGGAAAAACTAGACAAGTAATAGCCTTTTGTTCTATTGAGTTGTCTTCATCAACCTTGAAGCAATTGTCACCATCTCCATAGAAGACACTTTTTATGAGTTTTTAAAAAAATGAATTAATTTTTAATTGACAGAGAGATTTGCAGGATAGGGGACCATAAGCCAGAAAAGAAGTACCAAAATATGTTATTTATTGAGCAAGGGACTTCCCTCCATAATCATGGTTCATTTGGGGGGTGGTTGGTTGGTTGTACCATTAAGTACAACTCTCAATGCACATTCATCTATCTACCTTTGCCCTCACAATTAAATCACACCCCTTAAAAGCTGCTTCTTCTTGAAATACAGACTGGCTTTCAAGAAACAAAATCTAAGACACAAAAGACACTTGAAAGAGAGAATCAGATTCTAACCTTTTTTCTACCAACATGGGTTTTTTTTTTCTTTTTTGTTTTTTCTTTTTGACAAAAAGCACAATCAAATTGTAACACTAGAGATTTACATTGGACTATTTTTACTGAATATATGTTTGAACCTCTTTTTATCTCCTTAAAAAGGCTCTTTCGAATAGTAATCTAACGAGATTTCACATATTCCACCATGGTACCATAACCAAGCTCTAACACTTTAGAGACTAGAAATTGCAGCAATCTGTAATGGTCTAACCCTCTACATTGACAATTTGTGCCTGTTTAGCCCCTATTGAGTAGAAATGGTTAGACCTGGACCATTTCTACTCGACATATGTTGGGAACCTCTTGTATCTCCTTAAGTGCTCTTTTGAAAAGTAATCTAATGGAGTTCCATATATTTTCCTACATGGTATCTGAGGAATCTGTATCTCCTTAAGTGCCCTAGGGTGACAATTTGTCCCCGTTAAAAATCTAACATCGGCTAACGTTGAACACTGCTACTCGATATATGTTGGAACCTCATTTCTATTCTTAAGATCTCATAATCTAACAGGTATCCTCACAAAAATCAATTGAGATGGACCTTTTCAATTTTCCCACAGGAAATAAACAGAGCTTTGAGGATTGAAATTAATGACAAATGGAACTTTCAAGATTGAAAAAAGATATCACAAGCTTGAAGCTTAATTATACCCAAAAATCGTTGGAAAAGGACGTATGAGCCGATGTGGCTCCAAGAAATCCAAGCATCGAACCAACGATGGAGATGTTAACGATAAGACTCGGTCCATCCTTTCTTCATCATGTTCCATTAGGGCACACTAATGAAAAAAGCATATGAGGCAAGATTGCAAGAATAGGGTAAAAAGAGAGACAAAAACAAGAGACCTCTCTCTTTCAAAAACCCCACATGATCATCAAATCAAATTGACAATTTTTTCTAAACAAAGGGAAACATCCCATTTGCTCCTCTCATGGCCTTCAATCTGAAAAGCATCAAATTAACTACAAAGAATGTGTCGATTTCGGGACTTGGTTTTTATTTCATCATCAAAGATTCGATTTTTACCAAAGTTGGGTGAAGAACAGGAACTTAAATCAAAACAAATTACTTGCCCTGTTTTAGCAGAGTATTTGATTATAAAAGCAAAAGCGACACAGATGGCCCAAAAACACAGATAATTTAAAACAGGGTTTAGAGCTAAACAAAGAGCTCAATTCAAACATGAAAAAAACTAAATCTTGAAAACACATCAGTAGTGATCGAAAAACCTGAAATTGGATTCGGGTTTTCGCTTCTCTCACTGTGTAGTTGCCATTGGATCTTCTTCTACCTTCCTCTCTTTGCTTTAAAGATCACAAATTGCTGATAAACTATCAAGAACACAGCAATTTTCCTGTAATTAATGTCGAAATATTCGGGAATTAGATGAATATGAAGGTGGGAAACATGAAAATGGATGAAATTTGAGAGATGGTTGTTGGGTTTTTTGACCTGTTTGAAGAGAGGATCTCATGAAGGTGAATCTCAATGGCGAGAATCGGAGGATGCATCGGACGGCTTGTCGGAGATGCCGTCGTGTTCCTCTTCGTCACCTTGGATTCGTGCCGGAATACGGAACCCTGAGAAGCCACCGAGGCCGGAGGCGAATCCGGACATGGAAGACGGGTGGTGGAACGCCAGGGTTGGTTGTTGATCGATGGCAACGCCGCCGCTGAACGACGGCGGCGGTGTGTCGATCCAAGCACGAAACGAAGGTGGGTTACTGGACTGAAGGGGTCCCCTCTGAGAATTGTTGTGAAACAATTGATTGTTGTTGTTGTTGCTTGTTTGGCTGAACAACGGTTGCAGAAATGGCGTCGACGGTTGCGAATTGAACACAAATCCGGCGGAAACAGCATCTCCGCCACCACCCCACGCCACCATTCTTTGAAACCCACCAGGCGGGTTGTCGGGCCAACCCGACCCATCAAAGTATATATTATTATTATTATTACCTTGCTGGTGGTGGTGGTGGTGGAGATGGTCTTGGATTGGATCTTGAAATGATTGAAGAGAAAGCCTAAGATCTTGACTCCGACTAGTGGTTCTAGAAAGCAAATCCGGCGGTGGAAAGCTCTGATGAAATTGCATACCTGAAGAAGTGTTATTATTGGATGAAGTGGCACCCATCGGAAAAAACGACTTGATTGTATCAGCTATGGAGTCTGAATCAAGAGACGGAGGCAAAAAGCTCGAGTTTTGTGAATTACCCATTTGATTATCAACCATATTATCATCTGGGTGCTGCTCGAAATGACTTAATTCATGATGGTTTGCGTTTTCTTGATCTGGGTTTTGCTCAAAATCTGCTGCTGAATTCTGTGTGGTGGCGGTGGGTTTCCAGGCGGGAAGCTCGGCGAGTTCATCAATGGCGGTCTTGGCTTTTTTAATAAGCCAATCAACGGCTTTGCTTGGTCGGTCGTAGCCGAGCCGGTCCTGTACGTCGTAGAATTGGATAGCGGTGTGAGCCGAGAGCCGTACACGGCGGTCTCTGGGTCCTTTGGCCGTACATACTTTACTATGTCGATCTTTCCGGCCAGTCGACCGTACAATGTGGCCGCCCTGAACTTCCACAATCTCGCCACCGCCTCTGCCACCACCGTAGCTCCTCAATCCCAATCTCGACGACCCACTTGCTTGTTGCTGCTGCTGCTGCTGCTGGAGTTGCTGTTGATACTGATAACTTTCTCCCATATTTTCCGGTGCATATTCTTGTACGTCGTCGTTTCGTTGGTCCACAGAAGGTCGTTTCTTCTGTGGAGGGTGGCCACCTAATCCTCCGTCGATGAGGGTACGGAGGTGGTCGGAAGCTGGGATTTCTGGATTTTGCTGAAGCTGATGATGGAATCCATGAAAACCTATCTGAATCCCTTGTTTCTTATGAATTTTTTCTTCTTCTTGTTGTTCTTGTTCTTGTTCTTGTGTTGAATTAAAGAGTTGTTGATAAAGATGAAGATGATGATGATTATTCCTGTGAGGATCCAGAATCAGGCCCTTTGGATTATAACCAACCTCCTCTGGCTCTCCTTCCAGCTTTCAACAAAACAAACAAACAAACAAACAAACAAAAACCCTAAAGAAATTCAAATTCAATGATTCTGTTGTGCCACCACTCATTCAACCCATAATCAAGTTCCATAATCTTTAACAAAGAAAAGCCCTAAAAAATAGAAGCCTAACCCATCTCCTCCCTCTTGAAAATGTTTGAGAAAGTGGTTTCTTTGTTTGTTTAATGGTGGGAGTGAAAGAATGAAAGAGGGGGGGAGGGAGAAGACAGAAGCAAATTTCAAGAAAGAAAGAAAGGAAAGAGGGAGGAAGAAGGTAGAATGGGGTTTATGTAGGTGGGGTGGGGTGGGGTGGCAAAGAGGAATATTTACTTTTGTGGGGTCTACAGAGAGAGAGAGAGTGAGAGTGGGGGTGGCAGTGTTTCGAGGCTTTTTAGTAACATCTCCGACACCTTCTTTATAATTTTGTCAGGCATCCATAGTAGTCAAATGAAATTAAAGACTTGAAAGTAATAAAAAAAATATAAAGGGTAAGCTAAATGCATCCATTGATTTGCTAAATGCACCAAAAAAATTGAGTTGACACCCTTTTATTCCGTGCCCAATCATTTTTAATTTAAATATATATATAATATAACATTTTTGATTTAAATATATATATAATATAATAATATATATATTATTTGATATATATTATTTATTTGTTTTATATGTATATATATATTGTTATTCTTTTTATTTAAATATATATATATATATTATTATTATTTTGTTATATATATATATATATTATTTTGTTATATATATATATTAGAAATATTATGTATATATATATTGTTATTCTTTTTATTTAAATATATATATATATATATATTATTATTTTGTTATATATATATATTAGAAATTACGTTCTTATCTATATTTATCTAATACACTCCTTTAAAAATAATTTTATTTACGTTTATTCTTGAATATTTAAGAAATACAAATCTTAATACATCGTGTACAAGTTTAAAAGTTTTAAAACCTCCAACGTTCAACATGATAATTAAAAATAAAATTATTTTTTATTTTTAAATTACATTTTATACCATTATAATTAGTTATTTAATTTATTTTATCTCTTCTTCTTTCATTTTTATGTTACATCCTTATCATATCAACATACATAAACTAAAATAATTAGAAAAATAAAAAATAAACATTGAGATTTTACATATAAATAAAGCATAACATAATGTTTATTACATTTTTACTTATTCTAAAATAACATTATCTGTAGTACAATTAACACGTAAAAGACGAGTGTACTTCTGTATTCGATCTGTATACAGGGTAGCCCATGCAGCAGCACACGAATAACTAAAATAATTCGAAATGAGCCAAATATTGATTTTTTTTATTTATATATTTTAAATATAAAAAATATTTTTTATGTAGTGTAAATGATATATATTAAAATATATAAATCAAAAAAATTCAATATTTGGCTCATTACAACCGTATCGAATAGAATGAGGATCCTCGAATAACTATTTCAAAGCAGTGTTGTAGCCAGGATTTGTCAAACTAGCAGAAGGATACCCGTTCCCTACTATTTGTACCACATTTTTATTGATATTAGAGTAAAGAGTAAATTACAGTTTTGGTCCCTAAGGTATGTCAAAAATTACGAAACTGATCTTTTAACTTCAAAAATTATCTTTTTAGTACATGTGGTATGCATTTCGTTACGAAATTGGTACGATTGGTATGGAAATTGATTGGTTTGTCTCGGTATAAAATTGACACCCCTGTATATAAACAAAAAGAATAATAATATATATATTTCTATATTTCTAATATATATATATATATATTATAAAACAAATAAATAATATATATATATTATATAAAACAAATAAATAATATATATATATTATATAAAACAAATAAATAAATAATATATATATATTATATAAAACAAATAAATAATATATATATATTATATAAAACAAATAAATAATATATATATATTATATAAAACAAATAAATAATATATATATATTATATAAAACAAATAAATAATATATATATTATATAAAACAAATAAATAATATATATTTTTATATTATATATTTAAATTAAATAATGATTGGTTCGGAATTAAATGCAATCAACACCCCTACTTTTTGGGTGCATTTAGTAATTTTGGGTGTAATTAGCACCCCCCAATATAAAAGCTATAATGGTCCCGTCATGATGTACTCTCTCTTTCTCTTGCCTCTCACAAACAATTTTTCAAACACTTGAGAAAGACTAAGTCTTTGATTAGTAAACTCATCTTCAAGTCATCACTCCAATTGTCAACTCTTCTTCAAGTCATTTTCAAATGACCATTGGAGATGCTCTCAGGGATCTACAATGATAAAAGGCATAAAGCTTTATCAAAGACTTGGAAAAAATATAAAAAGTATGTTGGTCCCACTAATATATACTTTGTCTCTCTTTTTGCTTCTCACATTAATTTTTTCAAAGACTTGAGGAAAATCAAGCATTTGATGAGTAAATTCATTTTCAAACATTCCTCTCCAATAGTCAAGTCATGTTCAAGTCCTCATCAAGTCTTCTTCAAATATCATTGGAGATGCTCTAAAATAGAGAATGAAAACTAAAAATCTCTAAAAAGAATTTAGAGTAAATTACATTTTTGGTCCTTGTGGTTGCCACTCATTATCAAGTTTGGTCCCTCTTAGAGCATCTCCAATGGCATTTGTAAAAGGCTTGAACATGACTTGATGATGACTTTACCATTGGAGCAACAACTTGAAAATGAGTTTACTTCTCAAAGGCTTGAAGTTTCTCAAGTCTTTGAAGTAATGGATGTGAGAGGCAAAGAGAGAGAAAGAAACTAAAAGGTGGGACCAATATTTTTTTAGTATATTTTTATTTTGATCAAGTCTTCAAGATGGGTTAACCATTGTGGATGCCCTTACAAACTAATTACAATTTTGGTCATTGTGGTTGCCATTGTATTTCACTTTTGGTCCTTGTGACCAACTTTATTTAAAAAACTTAGTTAAATTAAGGGTGTTTTGGTTCATTCGCCATTTCTTGTCTTTTTCATTTTTTGTTTTATTAGATTATATAGTAAATTACACTTATAGTCCCTATGGCTTGTCATTCTTTTCTTTTCTACTTTTTTTTCATTTTCCAGTTTATACTTTTATTACATTAATTAATTAATGAAAAATTTAACTAACAATACATTAAAAATACGTATTTCATTTTAAAAATGGCAATTACTATGATCAAAAGTCGAAATTTATCTATGTCTATTAATAAAAAAGTATATCGTTTTAAGATAGTTCATTTAATTACATGTTTTTTAAGTGTGTATCAATAATTTTTTTATTATATACTTATTAATAAAATTCAAAATATACACTTAAACTTATTGTATTGAAAATAGATCAAAATATAAACTTAAGTTTATATAGAGAATCATATTCAGTTCTATTCCATACTATGCACCAAATACCCCGAAAATTGAAACATTTCCAATTTAAATCCTTACATAAAATATAAATATCTCAAAAATATTATGTCAAACCAAATAGCCCTTATTGCTTTGTTTAATCTGAAATGCATGCTTAAGAACCATACTTCACCTTGTAAATTATTTTTCTCATCTACTAAGGCGACCCGTACCGGCCTCGAGTAGGGGTGATGCCTAAAAATAAATAAAGTAAAGAAATGTGTAGGTTTTGGTTGGTTATTTATTTTTCCTTATAATAATCTTAAGTTTATAATTTGATAAAGGTAATAACTATAGGGAAATTAATTAAAATACCCTAAGTCAAATCAAGTGTTACCAAAATACCACAAATCTCTCTCACTTTGCAAAAATACCCCTTTTTCTGCGATGGGAGCCCGCGATCGCGGGCCAGGGACCATTTCTGACACTTTTTTAAACTTGCAGGGACCATTTTTGAAAAATGGAATCCCGCGATCGCGGGCTCATCCCGCGATGGGATACTTTTTGTGACTTTTCAATTTCAAGGGACCATTTTTGAAAAATTCTAGGGACCATTTTTGAAAATATGACCCGCGTAGACACTGTAGCACCCCGCGTAGTCCACTGTAGCACCGCGTTCGTCCAATTTGATGAATTTGATTTGGAATGTTACACTTTCAACCCCTATACTTATTTACTAAATTTACTTTATACCTTTTACTTTCATTATTTTAATTTTACATTTAACACATATAATCGTTTATTAACTAAAATACGTTAAAAAAATACGTTTTAATTTTAACAAATTACACCATTATAATCGTCTCTTCGATACGTTCGAAATGAGCCCAATCTTGAATTTTTTTGGATTTATATATTTTAATATATATCATATACAGTTATACACTACATAAAAAAATATTTTTTATATTTAAAATTCATACCCTTATAGTTAATTATTTAATTTATGGTACATCTCTTATTTTTTTTCAATTTTGTTTTACACTCCTATCGCATTAACATAATAATCATATATTAACTAATTCATCAATTTTGTGGTATTGTGGTATTTAATGAATTAGTTAATATATGATTATTATGTTAATGCGATAGGAGTGTAAAACAAAATTGAAAAAAAATAAGAGATGTACCATAAATTAAATAATTAACTATAAGGGTGTGAATTTTAAATATAATTTTTTTGATGTAGTGTATAACTGTATATGATATATATTAAAATATATAAATCCAAAAAAATTCAAGATTTGGCTCATTTCGAACGTATCGAAGAGACGATTATAATGGTGTAATTTGTTAAAATTAAAACGTATTTTTTTAACGTATTTTAGTTAATAAACGATTATATGTGTTAAATGTAAAATTAAAATAATGAAAGTAAAAGGTATAAAGTAAATTTAGTAAATAAGTATAGGGGTTGAAAGTGTAACATTCCAAATCAAATTCATCAAATTGGAAGAACGCGGGTGCTACAATGGACTACGCGGGGGTGAACAGTGTCTACGCGGGTCAAATTTTCAAAAATGGTCCCTGGAATTTTTAAAAAATGGTCCCTTACAATTGAAAAGTCACAAAAACAATCCCATCGCGGGATGAGCACGCGATCGCGGGATTCCATTTTTCAAAAATGGTCCCTGCAAGTTTAAAAAAGTGTCAGAAATGGTCCCTGGCCCGCGATCTCGGGCTCCCATCGCGGAAAAAGGGGTATTTTTGCAAAGTGGGAGAGATTTGTGGTATTTTGGTAACACTTGGTCAAACTTGGGGTATTTTAATTAATTTCCCATAACTATATTATAGAGTTTTTTTTTTTAATTTCGTCCACACTTAAATAAATAGGATATCTCAAAACGATACATTTTTTAATGAATAGACAGATAAATTTCGATTTTTTCTTACATTAATAACAGAAAACGGTAATTTTTTTAAATACAACTTAAAATAGAAAAGAATTTTTTAGGGATTACCGTAGATGGATTTGCAGATATATATCAAATAAATTGCATAAAAGCATAAAAAAATATTCAATACATAACTTATTTTAAAAGTATCGACAAGATTTTTCTAATGGTGTAATTTACAAAATGAAATACATATTTTTAATGTATTGTGATGTGTTTTAAAATTATACCGCAAACCCTCAAATTTGGAACGAGCAACTAACTTTAATTTTGATAAAATAACCAAAAGTAGATAAATCATCTCTACAATTCATTCATTAAAATACCTCGGAATTTAAAACATTATAATTCCCCCAATAAAATAACTTAAACGGGTGTTACTTAACACAACACAAGTTGCTAATTCCAAATACGTGAGGAAGACTTCACTAATTCAAGTCACCTCTCGTGCACTATACTAGCACTCGCCACTCCACAATGTAGCTAGAGCTACCCCAACCTGAGCCTGTTGCACATGCCGGCAAATAAAAAGGGTTAGGCTAACGCCTATTGAGTTCAAGCATTTTATCATGACTATATAAAATCATAAATCGGGAGATAGTAGTTTTAGTCATGATCTGAATAAATCTTTAAACGAGATTTTGCGACAAAGATTATCATGAACAAATCATTTGATAAATCGACAGATTCAACTTAAATAAATGATTTTCTAAAAGGGGTTGTATAAAAGACATCGACAACCCATTTTCCAAACGCATACAGTTTCTGAGAGGAAAGCTTCCAATGAAAATCGTTTCTCTGCAAAGGACACAAATCCAAAACTCACATCAAGAGTTAATTAATAATAATTTCTCAAATAATCGCCACTGCGAATAAAACTCCAGCAGTTAAAACATCCAATAAGAATGTACATAAATCCGTCCATCAATCATGGAAAACAATCCATATGCATGTAATATAACCTCAACAATGCAAATAGATAAAATACCCGAAATCAACACCCTTCGGTGACGGGGGAGACCCGATCTCATCGAATGTGGCAAACACATAAATTAAACCACGATTAAATAAATGCAAGTAAGCTTCTTGGATGTGGAAAACAGATGACATCAACCATACTAGGTCTTTAGTCAATCATCGACATCAATCATACTAGATCTTTAGCCCATCTTAGACATCAACCATACTAGGTCTTTAGTCCATTTTAAACATCAACCATACTAGGTCTTTAGTCCATCTTAAACATCAACCATACTAGGTCTTTAGTCCATCTTAGACATCAACCATACTAGGTCTTTAGTCCATTTTCGGCATCAACATACTAGGTCTTTAGCCCTTCTAGACATCAACCATACTAGGTCTTTAGTCCAAGCCATCAAGTTCAATCCTACTGGATCTTTACCTTGGGAAAACCCACCATCCGAAACAAGCTTACCCGACTTAAATATAAATACATGACCCCAAAAGAAATAACTAATGCATTCAAATCATGTAAACCTCAAATATGATGCAACTCATGCAATGCAAACCCCAAGCCCACGTCGAGCTTATTAAAACCGGGCGAATGCCATCAAGACTCAATCGAGTCCAAAACCGAGCCCTCTGTTCAAAGATCTAATGATCATTTATCAACAACAAATCATGCAAATGAAATGCAATTAAGCATATAACACATCCTAGACTCCACCCCGAGCATGTAAATATCAACAACGTGCAATAATATGCAACACGGTGCAATAAAAACAACCCGTAAATAAGACTTCACATCGAGCCATTTAAACCGGACAAATGTCCCAAGACTATCTCAAAGTCAAAACCGAGCAAAGTGCTCCAAGCTTGATAGACCCATAATGTCGATCATCATCGCATAAAACGCGTTTAAACATTGTTTAAGCAAACACGTATCCCAAAATCATCATTAACCCCAAAACTCAACACGGGTTAAACAAAAGGGGTTTTCCCAAAGGACTCACACCCTTAATATTCTCAAAATGACCCATAACACTAAAAGTGCATTTTCCCAAATGGTTTGTTAAAATCATTTACACTAACATGATTAAACCATCAAATAAACCTCATTTTGAGCAATTAATCTTTTAAAGACAATTTTGGCTTCTAACCATCCAAATATTCAAAAGCCCCAAATATGGATGTTTTACACATTTATGAAGATAAACACTTCAAAGAGTTAAACCATTCAAATAACTCAACCACATATATTTTCAAGTAAAACACACAAATATTTGAAAAATACTTATTTTGGCATGTACAAAGTTTTCGCAAGGTAACTTGAACTCACCTTGCTAGATTTAAGCTAAATCTAGAGTTTCTCCAACGTAAGTTCTTTTGATGAAGTTTGCATCCTCAAGCCAAAACTTCCAAAACCTCAATCACAACAAGAATCCACCAACAAAACACCTATAGATCACGAACGAAACACCACAAGCTCCAATTCTTCAAAATGGTCAAAAAGCTTGGATGAAACCCTAGAAAGATTTGGGTGAAGAAGATGAAGTGAAATGATTCTTGCTTTAGCTTCCAAAACCATGATAGATGAAGAAGAGACACTTGAAAACTTGATTCTTGGGGTCTAAAAGGCTCAAAATCGACATTGGGGGTGAAGGGTTTCAGTTCTTGGGAGAGAAAAACGAAATGGGTGAAGTTAGAATGAGAAAAGTGCTGAAAATCGCGTTTTTAAGGGTCCTGGTACCCCCGGGCGATAGTGACATGCGATAGTGACAGAGTCACAATCGCTGGCACAATCGCACGGGTTGTACCGAGAGTTTTTGGCATCCGGCGATTGTGACATGCGATTGTGACAGTGTCACAATCGCTGGGCACTATAGCACAGGGTGTACCGAAACTTGTTTTGGCCATAACTTTTTCGTTTTAGCTCCGTTTTCGCTCCGGAAAGAACCGTTGGACTTGTATTTGAATTCCTCATCCAACAAGACCATAAAATCTAGGATTTTATCCAAAATCCTATTTTTCATATTTTTCTTAAAAGATCGTTTTCCACACTGATTCGAAATTGTACTTATCCGAAAATTACGGGTGTTACAGGTGACGGTCTAAACATTAACTACTTAATAATCATGGCTAGTTATACGAATCAGATAATTGGTTTGGTTTTTTATCTAGATGAACTTAAAGTAAAAGAGATTAAGAGAAGGAGACACAAAAAGAAGCAATTAGAACTAAAATTAAATAAGAGAAAAGACGACTAAAACTAAGAACATTGGGTAATATCAACCTCGGCTTTCGGTAATGGTGGGAATTCATTTTTCTAAAATACTCCAACCCTCTCTCGAGGTGAGAAAGCTTTTCTAACCAAGATATGTATTTACTTTCGCAACACATATACATTGGGGAGAAACATTAAGACTTAAAATAAATATATTTCCCAATCAACGTCCATAACTATTTACATATTAGAACCGTTGTCATTGATCAATTTGACTCGAGTAAAAGATCAAACTTTCGTTTTCATCAAAAACCCATCGAATTAACTAAATGATTTGTTGAAACCCAATTAAATCAATTCGACTTTCGTAAAATCAAAATGGACTAAAACTCAACATCCGTTTTAAGAATAATTGATCAATACCAAAACTCCAATCCTAAGGCGATTATTACCCAATTAAACGAACTATTTAAACGAGACCAAGGACAAGTTACTTAATTAGACTCTAACAAAATTAAAACCAAAATTAAACCTAGACTAACAAAGAATCTACATTAGACTCAATCTAACAACAATTAAACACTAACAAATGAAAGATGGACAATAAGCTACTAAACAAACGTGTGCAGAAAATTGATTAACCTAAAACTAAGTGCAGAAATTTAACAAAGTGCAGAATTTTAAACTAAGAGTAGAAAATTAGGGTAGAAAGAGAAGGAATAGAGATGCAAGAGAGTAGAGAAAATACAATAAACACAAGAGAGATGAAGCGAAACTAAACCTAATACTTCAATTAAGAACAAAGATGAATTGATGAACAAAACATTGTTTTCAACCAAATAAAACTAAAATTCAACAACCAAGTAAGTTAAGAAGATACTAGTATGAAAACCGGTAGCAAATCGGTTCCAATGGCCTAAGCTTCTTGCAATTTCATCTTCTTCCCTCTATTTCTTCAAGAACTCGTTGCAATAGAAACTACCCAAGAAAACTGAAAATGGCGTGTGATTTTTTTCTAATTCCAAAAGAAAAACGCCTAATATACTTAAAACAAAGGCCTAAGAGAGTTTAAAGACAAAGACCCAAAAGCCCAAAGATAAAAGGCCCAGAAAATTAAAGTCCAAATGAGTTTCACGGCCGAGGAGATTCTTTCGCGCCCATGAAACTAAGGCAACAACTTCAGTCTTAAATTCAGGTGCTTTCTTCGCTTCCAATAATCTTATTTCCTTCGCTCTCCGCTTCCTTGCCCACATACACTTCATCTTTTATTTCTTTCCTTTTTCACGAGCACGCCTCCACCCATCTCGCCTTTCAAACTACGCACAATTTGCACAAAATAAATACCAAAAGCATAAAAACTATTCCCAAAAGAATTTCCAACCGTGATTAAAGAAAATAAGGAGAAGTGAATAATAATGCATGAAAAGGCTAAACTAAACACTAAAATAGAACGAAAAATGCAACTATTATATACAAAGTTAGGTGCATAAAATGCACTTAACATATTGTTAGTTACAATTATCATTAATTAATATAATAAGAGTACAAAGTGAAAAATGAGAAAAAGTTAGGAAAGAAAATACCCATTAAGCTCAAAAAATAATTAAATCAAAAAATATTCAATATTAGGCTCATTTCGAATGTATCGAAGAGACGATTACAATGGTGTAACTTGTTAAAATTAAAACGTATTTTTTTAACGTATTTTAGTTAATAAACAATTATATGTGTTAATATGATGAAGATGTAAAATTAAAATTAGAAAAGTAAAAGGTATAAAGTAAAGTAAGTAAATAATTATAGGGGTTGAAAGTGTAAATTTCAAATCAAAAGTCACCAAATTGAATGCACCGCGGGACACTCTCCTCGATGGCGGATTTTTTTTCAAAATTGGTCCCTGGTCCACGATCGCGAACCCATCGCGGAAAAATTTTCTTTGTCAAACAAGATTTACCTCTTAGCGATTCAGATATTGTCTCTTAATGAAACTATTAAGAGGTAAACAAATAGCCCTCAAACTTTATTGTCTTAAACCAACCTACAAGATTTCCTTTTTATATAATTATTTAGTTTTTTTTTCTTTATCAAAATATCTATTTATAAATTAGTTATCAATCAGTAGTTTATTTATAAGTTTGTCAAGTATAACATTAATTAAAATATTTAAAATTTGTATTAAAAGAAAAGAAGAAAACTTGTTGGATTGATTTTTTTGGGAAGGATACAAAAGTCCTCAACAAAAACATGCATTTGGGAGATGCAGTGCAGCTAAGGAAATGTATAAAAGCAAAAGGCCAAAAGGTAGACCGAAATCAAAACTAAACAGGTTTGAATCATCGACCCACAACTCCTATTAGGCCATCCGCAGCGCCCAGCGGGCTCGAGCTCGGGCTCGTGCGGGCAGCGGTGGGGGGGGACTCGGGCTCGCCAGCGGGCTTTCAAACCCGAGGAACCCGAAACTCCAACGGCTATTTGGCTTTTTTTTTAAATCTTGAAAATAAATAACTCCCAACGGCTACTTTTATAAAAAAAATTAATTTTTTTTTTCAATTTAATCACACTATATATATTAACCCTCAACCTCTTATTTTTTCACACCAACAATCTCTCAAACTCTCTCAAATTTCATCATGAATCCAAACAAAACACCTACATCCCGTCGTAACCGACCACATACACCGCAACCGCAAGAAGACCCGGAGCTTGGTTTCCAAGCGTTTACACAACCAGGTTATCGTCCGCAATTTTCGCAACAAATTCCGCCACAAATTTCGCAACAATATCCGCCACAATGGTCGCAACAAAATCCGCCACAATATTTTTACAACTCATTAGGCCATCCGCAACAAATTTCTTACCAACTTACACGTCCCGGTTTGATTGAACAAGGTTTTACTCCGGCCAACTTCAATCCTCCTTCACCCTTCATCAATCTCGCCGACGACATTGTTCCGGAAACCCAACATTCTAGCCCGCACACACCACAATCCATCTACACTCAACCATCAAACCCTCAACCATCGAGAAAAGGAAAAAACAAACAATATGAAAATAGAGCCCCCAAACAGATGTGGACTAACGAGGAGGAACTAAAAATTTACGGGAGACGTTTTGAGGGTTACTTTAACGAGAAAAGAGCAAATTAAAATTTTTCATAATTGGTAGTGTTTTGTATTTTGTAATTTTTAATTTTTTAATGAATGATATGAATTTTTATTTTTATTATTTATCTTATTTTTATTTATTAAAAAATATATAAATATTTTTATTTTGTTAAATAATTAAATGTATAAATAAAAGAATTAAAAAAATGAGATGGCAAGAGGGCTTTTAGTTATGCGCTGCGGGTCTTTAGGGCTTTAGGGCTTAGCTGATGTGGCGTTGAGGGCTTTTAGTTATGCGCTGAGGATGACCTTATATATATGGATTCCTTCGCATCTTCTCAAAACCAGTGTCGTCCCTGGGGAGGGCGGGCCGGGTGCACGTTTTGGATCAAAAAAAATAGGGGCCCAATTTTTTAGTATACTATATAGTAGTAGTTAAAAAAAACTAGTATATAATAGGAACAAAAAAAATATGCATTATCTAAATGGCTCAAATATGTATTGATTAATTACATTGGACAAGAAAAATTGTAAAGAGTTAATTGGTCTTTCATTTTATAATGTTGATTATTGTTTCTCTAAGTTTTTTTTTATCTAGTACTAATATATAAAACTATGTTGTCTAAAAATCTTGATATATACCCCATTATTCATCTTCCACATACTCTTTTGATTATTCCATCCATATGAATTCTATTTTTTTTCTTAGAATATATATAATACATTTCTTGTTATCTACTAATAAAACCCATACCTTTCAGAAAAAAGAATTACTAACTATATAAGACGATCCCACTTATATCTATATTTAGGATTTCAAAACTATTGTTTTTCATACGACTCCTCGTTACCTAATTAATATTGAGTCCATGAATCTTAAGTACTCTTCTATCTCTAAAACAAGAATAATATCTCAACGTATAGCCAACATGGACTTTTGATTATAAGATTGATTGTTCTTAAAAAGTTTTGTATTAACCCTAAAAGATTAAAATGGTGATAGAAAATATTAACAAGAGGTGACATGAAAACTCAACCCAAATGATGTCAACATAGTGACCTCAAATGATGTCAATCTATATATTAAAGGTATATATAAGATGCATTTGACGGTGAAACAAAATTGACGATATTATGTATATATGATATGATAGATAATATTAATTTTGAAATAACTATTGACTGAATTTTCACTAGGAATATTCGGAAAAAGTGTTTTATATGAATAATTAGTATTTCTTGAATTCAAAGTTATCTATGGTGATATAAACAATATACATTGAAAATAATTTTGTAGTTATCAAGGGACCCTTTTTACATCTCACCTAAGGCGTAGAAAATTTCAGGAACGGACCTGTGTTATTATTGATGATTTTGCATTAAAAAATGCTCGAAGAAGTTTTTTTGTATGAATTTGATGCTATTATTGTTGATATTGCATTAAAAATGCTCGAAGAAGTTGTTTTGTATGACTTTGATGTTATTATTGATGATTTTGCATCTAAAAATAATCGAAGAAGTTGTTTTGTATGAATTATTAGTATTTATTGATGAAAGTTTGTTTTTAATAATAAAAAACATTTATTTAGGATTTCTTTTGGTACATATTGAGGGCCCAAAATTTATTAAATTGCCCAGGGCCCAAAAAATATCAGAAACGGACCAAAACATGAATTTGCATCTTATAAAAGAAATGTAGTTGATGATGACTTTTTTCTAAACACTATGTTGTTAGGATGATCCAAAACAAGTAGTTCATGACTCAAATACTTGTTTGTCAAATATTCTTTAATTTGTTAGATTAATCCTTTAAAATTTTATTCTACTTAATGAAAATCACTGTCACTGATTGGTCTGGAAAAGAAAAAATTGTCACATTTGAGGTTTCGTTTTAAATTTCAAGTAAATAAGATTTTGTATGTTACTATATATTTAATTAAAAATTCAAAATATCATCACATACTTGTGTCATAAGAGAGGGAGAGATTAATTTTGTAGACGATAAACGTTTGCTGCCTTTTAAAGGTCATAGTTATGGTCAATGAATGGATGCTTGTTATTTAATTACAAATGGTTATCGTCATATAATTTCTAACAAATTATTTTTTTCACTCTGGATTTTCAGGCAACTTATATATACTAATTAATCTATTATACAATCGTGAATAATCTGGAGTCATCATAATTCATAAGTAAACATCCATAACCACAAAGGTTTTCTAAAGACTTAAATTAAACTCAATGATTTTGAAACAATTTTATTAAAAATTTCTATATTTTTAGTAGGGGGTTACTATTCATACCCCCTGTGGGTTTTATTTTTCGGTTTGTGAGGCTGACATTGGCAGGGAGGGTGCAAAAACATGCAGGGGGTGGGCTGACATTGGGGGAGGATGGGTGCAAAAACTTGCAGGGGAGTGTGTTTATATGTTTATATCAAAAGATAAATTACCTAAATGGGATATTTTAATTTGATTTTTATTTTTAAAAAAATACTTTTAAACCATGTATTTAAGTGTCTATATTTTTAAAAATATTATTAAATATTTATTTTAAGAAATGTATTATAACATGACAAACATCAGGTACTAAAAACCCTCATGATACAAAGTGTTCTAGTCTATCTCTACCCTAACTCAATAATTTTAAAAGGGAAATTCTAAGTCCACCCTCTGCCACATTTTGTATACCCCTCCCTCACACATTTTTTTTTATTTTTTTATTTAAATGTTACATTTTACACCCTTGTACTTAATTAATTAATTTAGTTTATACCTTTTAGTTTTTTATTTTTCATTTTACACTTTCATTATATTAACACATATAATCATATACTAACTAAAATACGTTCAAAAAATAATTTTTAATTTTAACAAATTACACCATTATATTTGTCTCGTCGATACCTTCGAAACGAGCCTAACATTGAATATTTACGAATTAATTTACGAATTAATTTCTTATTATTAAATATCACGAACATTTACGAATTAATTTTCTTTTATATCCCTTACATTATTCATTTTGAAGAATGACGTATCGAGATTTTTTTTTAATTTGTACATTTTACGCTCTTATATATATTTATCTATTATATATCTTTAAAATTATTCCATTTACGGTTACACTTTATAACATTATAATTAGTTATTTAATTTACTTTATATCTCTTCTCTTTTCATTTTACATCTTTATCATATCAACATACATAAACTAAAGTACATTTACTTTAATGGTCAGTTTCGGGTTAATGTCGGTCGGATTCAGGTTATTAATTTTTCGGGTTTCGGACGGGTAAGGGTCCAAAGATGAAATGAAACAAAATAAACAAATTTTTTAAAATTTATGTTTATCGAACGAATATTGTTTCAATTTTTTGACCAATTAACCATATTGACCTTCAAATCAATAACATATCGAAGAGACGATTATAATGATGTAATTTGTTAAAATTAAAACGTATTTTTACATCTTTATTATATTAACACATATAATCGTATATTAACTAAAATACGTTAAAAAAAGATTTTTTAATTTTAACAAGTTATACCATTATAATCGTCTCGTCGATGCCTTCGAAATGAGCCCAATATTGAATATTTTTCATACCTTCACAATGAATTTTTGTGAAGGTTTAGTGTTATTTTGTGGTCTCACGGTCTCACGAAAACATGTTGGTCTCACGTGAACTCAACCCTTTGTAAAAATAATAGTATTAATTTATTAAATTTAATTATATTATTTCGAAATGAGTCCAATATTAACTAAAATACGTTAAAAAATACTGTTTATTTACTTTATATCCCTTCTCCTTTAATTTTCGGGTTGGAATGATCAGTTCCGGGTTAATGTTGGGTCGGAATAACTTTCAACTCCTTAAATCGTGGACTCTTATTAATTAATCCTTACCTCTAACCACTTTCAAATCCTCAAATCACGAACTCCTAAAAAAAGGTCATTCTTTATTTTTTTATTTAATTATATTATTATACGTCATACGTTTACGTTATTTTTTATATTGTTATTCGTCGATACCTTCTTATTTTGTACACATATACATATCACTCACATTATGTCCTCACAGCATCTACAACAGTTTTGCAAAAATTAAATTAAATGCCACAAGTTCATTTTTCACTTACACAAATACCTCATCCCTCTCCTGATTTGCAAAAATGCCCCAAGATCCCGCGATCTAACCCGTGATCGCGGAGCCGTGCATTTGGTTCTCAATTATAATTAGTTATTTAATTTATTTTATATCCCTTCTCCTTTAATTTTCGGGTCGGAATGATCAGTTTCGGGTTAATGTCGCTCAGATTCGGGTATTATTATAATACGAAGAGTATTTATAAATTCAATCGATTTTGAGGATGAATTCAATCAAACGAGAGACTAATGAAACCGAAAATAAGTTTAAAATTTTAAAAACATTTTGACCGACTATAATCGATACCAATTAACCAAACCAACCCGGCCAACCCAACCCAACCCGAGGCAAAAAACTCAAATCGAGCCAATCCGATGTATAATCGATACTATTTTTCACCAACCCGCATAAATTGGGTTGATAACGGGTTAACCCCAAGCCAAACCGACCCAACCCGATGTATAATCGATACTATTTTTCACCAACCCGCATATATTGGGTTGATAACGGGTTAACCCCAAGCCAAACCGACCCAACCCGCCAAACCGTGATGTCGCATTTATAAACAAAAAGACTTTTTAATTTAAACAAATCACGTCATTATAATCGTCTCGTCGATACCTTCGAAATGAGCCTAATAAAATAATATAACAATTTTATTTTCATGCTAAAAAATTGTAACAACCCAGAATTTGAACATACAAGCTAGAAGCTACCTCTTTAGTTCATAACGCCAAAACGACTCAACATGGTCCCACTATCAAGATTTACAATACAGGGTTCGCGGAAATAACCCTAAATACAGCTGAGAAAATCTAACTAAACATTTCATAGGAGATTCTTCTAATTCCTTCTAGCGCAAGCTCCGATCCACGTCTTGCCAAAACTCTAAACGTGCCCTCGACTACTGCTTACCTGAAAAAGGTTTTAGTTTTGAAAAGCGAGGGTTAGACCATGAGGTCTAGTGAGTTCCCTCCACACCAAGTCACACCAAAATATTTCAGTTTATAAAATCAGTTATGAAAGCATTGTATAAATCATAACTAGCACACAAAGTTGATATGCACACATTGACACATGCTACTGGCACGCGCTAAGGTCACACACACCGTGACAGCGCAATCGGGCACACACCGCCCATGTCACACACACCGTGACAGCGTAATCGGGCACACACCGCCCATGTCACACACACCGTGACAGCGTAATCGGGCACACACCGCCCATGTCACACAAAAGCCAGAGCATGGTCACACACATTTAAATCACACATATAAGCCACACGGATAAATCACACTTTTACACCTTGCCTTGAAATAAAAGCATTTGGTAAGCACACTGTTCGTAATAGTTTTCAAACACACTATTTCATCATTTGAAATACATACAGTTGAAATCTCACAGCTTGATAAATACCATTAAACACACTTATTCTTCTTTCTTTGTAATAAATAACAGTTGAAAGGCACACAGTAAAATAATAACCTTCACACACGCTTATTCTTCACGTTGAGAATATATAGCTGAAAAGCGAACCGTTAGATAATAACCACACCACACACTTACTTGTCCTTTTTGCAATAAAAGTAATTGTAAAGCACACCGTTAAATATTAACCACGCCACGCACTCTGTCCCCAGTTTGTAATAAAAGCATTTGGAAAACCCACACTTAATACGATAATTGTTAATCACACACTTGTACAAAATTTAGGTTCAGAAAGTCTCACCTGTCGTCCCGCTTAATCCACTTACTTAGTCCGATTCTCCCTTCAACTGCACCTATAAGAGTACACACTACCACGATAAGCCACTTGACGGAATTACACACTCAAACAGCCTGCACTACGGTATCTCTCAAACTTTCCGGACACTCTCTCCGGACAACCAAGACTATCCGGTCAAACACAATTTATCCGGAAGACCCACACTACCCGGACAACCACGCTATCCGGACGACCACACTACCCGGACAACCATGCTATCCGGACAACCACGCTACCCGGACAACCACGCTATCCGGACAACTACACTACCCGGACAACCACGCTATCCGGACACCACCAATCGTCTCGTCCGGACACTGTCTTACTTTGAAGGTTTCCAGACGCGACGGAAAAACCCAAAAACGCAGAAATGATTAAGCCTCTTATTCTAATTCCCTCAACAACTTCAGATTAGGAATATGGTTCGATAGTTACGTATTTTCCCACAATACAACACCCCTTAATCAGATTTAATGGGGAACACAATAAACCCACTATTTCCAAGTTTCTTCTCTAATTACTAACAACACACACAAACTTGGAGAAAACTAGGATTGATTTACCTGGGTGATTCTGAAGCTTTTCCTCAACCCTTAGCTGAAATCGATTTCTTCCTCTTCAATTTGCCATAATCCTCCTCTTGCTCTTTCTCTTAGCCACACACACAACACACACACTGAACAAAGCTACCAAAATGAGAAAATAGGGTTTCCTTTCCTCTTTATATACTTCCCCAAAATAACACAAAACTTTCAATATTTCACACTTGGACTACATAACTTTCTTAAACTTTGAGTTTCATCCAAGATTTCTCAAATGTTGACAAAATTTGGATCTCGGTTATTACAATATCCACCCCTCAAAAGAATTCCGTCCTCGGAATTCCATTTTCAAGCAAACGAGGATATCGAGTCCTCACGTCTGATTCCAACTCCCAAGTTGCCTCTTGCCCCTTATGGAATCGCCACCGAACTCCCACTATAGATACTTCTTTATTCTAAACATCGCACCGACTCCTACAAGGAATTCGATAGACTCCTCCTACTGCTCACGTAAACCAGTGGCGGTCTCGAGCCACGCTTAACCTCTCGCAAAATGTTCGACCTATCGGTGGTCAACCGTGTGACCTCCGATCCCACACAAAATCATTCACACATCGGCCAACCGTACCAGATATTGACCGCTTTGTTCACAAACCTGGACTTACAGTTTTAAAACGCGTCCAACTAAGGGTTTCACACACACTTTCACCTTCTTAAGAATGTATTCTACTGAAGTTATCGTCACCACGACATGCAACCCTTACTAAAATAACTACGCTCAATTCGTCCACTGATCACAAATCAACTTTGAATATCACCTTAACCCGCAGTTAAGATTCTCTTCAACAGCTTACACACTTTTCAATGGATTACACACCAATCTATCATTACTCCCTCAATACAAAATATGCACAAGGCAGATATCACCTTCTCACATTAATTAAACTGACCACAATCCATAGATACCAATCAACTCACACGCTTTTACCACAACGTCACTCCTATATTTCTACCAAATCTCATCCAATGGTCCCTCACCCCGAGCAATACATTCGGCTACTTTATTCCACTTACTTCTCGAACGTAAAACATGTTTCCAAAGAACGACTCACTAGAAGGTGCACACTCTTGACCAATCACATAGGCTAGCTTCCCTCAACACTGAAATCAATCACATACACACAAATCCTCTTTCTCTCACTCCCACTAGAAGTTCATGCACCCATCGGCGACGTTCTGAAAAAAAAACATTGCTCCCCACTTTCCATAACACATGCCACGCTTTCTCCTTCCCATTTTCTCGCTCCATCCAACCTACCGTCCCAATTACAATCAGCTAGAATGGAACGTTCCCCATCCAACATTGACCACTCTAAACAAGAAATTTCAACGGGTGCTATACCTAACCAACACTTCCACCACGCTTCAGACGAGAATTTCCACTAAGTCAAACCGAAACAACACTCAATGCTTGAGACGGCCACACACTCCTCACTTCTCAACCGACATTAATTCACTCCTTTACATTTCCTTTACACCTCCGAATTGGCTCAACATCCTCAAAGACTTCGTATCTACTACGAACATCATAAACTAGGCAACCCGAGAACATACAATTTCCTCCTTAGCTAGTCACCACTTGCCACTCCATTCTTTTACCCGTGGATAACGTTACCACATGCCACATAATCATCCCTACGTCCCCACACATAATTTTATCACATCTGAACAACTTATAAGCTCATTCCGAACAACGACTTCCACTTATGCTCATTCCATATTGACACTAATCCACCGCTTGACCTCACAACACTCATGACCACCAGGCCTCGCCTGCTCACTAAGTATAAGTTCCCACTATCTTGTCCACACAACCCCCATACACTAGATTGCTCCAACCTTACAGTTACCACTTGACCACTACTTTGCAAAATATACCATTTCACTTCGACCCCAAATAGGTTAACCAACACTAGCGATGCCAATCCATACACCTATCATTTCCCAACCACACCTGTCACTCTCCCAATACTAGAGAGCAAGCAAGCACATCTCTACCATTCTATACCTGGGTTGAAACTCTCAAGATCTTAATCCACCGACATCGGGAACTCCTAGAGTGAAGACTCATCAAGGCTAGGGACTCACCTCCAATCACTTATTTTCTGTAAGAGTCCTCAAGATTGTACTTCACACGGACACTCACTCTGAGCATTCCAAAAATGCTTCTTCTAGGTAGCAACAACAATCACACCAATAATAATTTCACATTACACACTAAGCCGTTGTCATCATGACAAGGTTAGAACTCCACACATACCATTACTCTCCACACACTATCCACTACACGCCGCACACTACTGTTACTCTCCACACACTAACACCTCCATCGACTATCAGAACAAAAGTGAGCAAGCACACCCATGCACCTGTAAATTCAAAATGACATTGGCCAGATGTGATTTGAATTTACCTTACATGAAAGTCCTCACCACCATCATCCTAGATCCTCGATGATTACGGCCCTCACTAAAGGCTTCCTATATCTCAGCTGTGTCCTTCTACTCCACAGTTTAAGTTTAGGCCCATCCGGTCACCTAAATCCCTTAAACTAGGGCTCTGATACCATTTGTAACAACCCAGAATTTGAACATACAAGCTAGAAGCTACCTCTTTAGTTCATAACGCCAAAACGGCTCAACATGGTCCCACTATCAAGATTTACAATACAGGGTTCGCGGAAATAACCCTAAATACAGCTGAGAAAATCTAACTAAACATTTCATAGGAGATTCTTCTAATTCCTTCTAGCGCAAGCTCCGATCAACGTCTTGCCAAAACTCTAAACGTGCCCTCGACTACTGCTTACCTGAAAAAGGTTTTAGTTTTGAAAAGCGAGGGTTAGACCATGAGGTCTAGTGAGTTCCCTCCACACCAAGTCACACCAAAATATTTCAGTTTATAAAATCAGTTATGAAAGCATTGTATAAATCATAACTAGCACACAAAGTTGATATGCACACATTGACACATGCTACTGGCACGCGCTAAGGTCACACACACCGTGACAGCGCAATCGGGCACACACCGCCCATGTCACACACACCGTGACAGCGTAATCGGGCACACACCGCCCATGTCACACACACCGTGACAGCGTAATCGGGCACACACCGCCCATGTCACACACACCGTGACAGCGTAATCGGGCACACACCGCCCATGTCACACAAAATCCAGAGCATGGTCACACACATTTAAATCACACATATAAGCCACACGGATAAATCACACTTTTACACCTTGCCTTGAAATAAAAGCATTTGGTAAGCACACTGTTCGTAATAGTTTTCAAACACACTATTTCATCATTTGAAATACATACAGTTGAAATCTCACAGCTTGATAAATACCATTAAACACACTTATTCTTCTTTCTTTGTAATAAATAACAGTTGAAAGGCACACAGTAAAATAATAACCTTCACACACGCTTATTCTTCACGTTGAGAATATATAGCTGAAAAGCGAACCGTTAGATAATAACCACACCACACACTTACTTGTCCTTTTTGCAATAAAAGTAATTGTAAAGCACACCGTTAAATATTAACCACGCCACGCACTCTGTCCCCAGTTTGTAATAAAAGCATTTGGAAAACCCACACTTAATACGATAATTGTTAATCACACACTTGTACAAAATTTAGGTTCAGAAAGTCTCACCTGTCGTCCCGCTTAATCCACTTACTTAGTCCGATTCTCCCTTCAACTGCACCTATAAGAGTACACACAACCATGCTATCCGGACAACCACGCTACCCGGACAACCACGCTATCCGGACAACTACACTACCCGGACAACCACGCTATCCGGACACCACCAATCGTCTCGTCCGGACACTGTCTTACTTTGAAGGTTTCCAGACGCGACGGAAAAACCCAAAAACGCAGAAATGATTAAGCCTCTTATTCTAATTCCCTCAACAACTTCAGATTAGGAATATGGTTCGATAGTTACGTATTTTCCCACAATACAACACCCCTTAATCAGATTTAATGGGGAACACAATAAACCCACTATTTCCAAGTTTCTTCTCTAATTACTAACAACACACACAAACTTGGAGAAAACTAGGATTGATTTACCTGGGTGATTCTGAAGCTTTTCCTCAACCCTTAGCTGAAATCGATTTCTTCCTCTTCAATTTGCCATAATCCTCCTCTTGCTCTTTCTCTTAGCCACACACACAACACACACACTGAACAAAGCTACCAAAATGAGAAAATAGGGTTTCCTTTCCTCTTTATATACTTCCCCAAAATAACACAAAACTTTCAATATTTCACACTTGGACTACATAACTTTCTTAAACTTTGAGTTTCATCCAAGATTTCTCAAATGTTGACAAAATTTGGATCTCGGTTATTACAAAAATATTAAGATTTCGTTATAAATATTTATGTAATATATATGATGTATAATAAAATAATTAAATCAAAAAATATTCAATCTTGGGCTCATTTCGAACGTATCGAATAGACGATTATAATGGTGTAATTTGTTAAAATTAAAACATATTTTTTAACGTATTTTAGCTAATATACGATTTTATGTGTTAATATAATAAATGTATAAAATGAAAATTATAAAAATAAAAGGTATAAAGTAAATTTATTTAATTAGTATAGGGGATAAAATGTAAATATTAAAATTGAATTATGTTTGTGAGAGGGATGGATGGGGACAAAATTGGCAAGGGTATCGTGCAGAGGGTAGGAATAGTATCACCCTTTTAACAAACCTAACTCTCTCTCTCTCTCCCTCTCTCTCTCTAACATTGATACTTGAATCCAATGTTGATCCAAATCTTATCTATTACTTGGCTCATATCTTGTTTAACCCAATGCATATGTTACATAGTGATAAAAGGTACACATGGTGGTGGGGAGTTTAAGTGGGGGAGTTGTAACAACTCGTTCCACATGGATAGAAATTGAGATTTTTTAGCTATTTATAAGCCTCAAGTTTGGGCTACTAATAAATTCCACCATTATTTTAAGTTGGACTTGAAGTTATTGGATCAACCTATTGCTTTAGAATTTTGGGTGTTACACTTAGCAAAATATTTATAGTATAATTAAAAGGATCAAACGTCTGACCCACCATTATTTTTCCTCTCCAACCCATCCTCGCCACTCCCACCCCCCAAAAAAAAAACCGACATCTCGCTCTTTCTAATTCTTTAAGCACACCACTCGGAGCACGAAACAAGGAAAAGAAGTATAATGGAAGGCTATCCAATACCGATTTTACCAAAGCTAGCCGTCCTCCAAAGGATATAAACCGTGTTTTCCACGATTCTAATCTCTTTCGAACTTTTTCAATAGCCACGTTCCAACTCTCCAATCTCCCCATCTTTGCACCAACCGGAAGGCCCAAATATATAAACGGTAAAGTCCCATCACTACACCCGACACCTTTCGCCCAAGCCTTCACTTCCTCCGCCACGACCCCTATTCCATATATTTTGCTTTTACGTAGATTTATTTTCAAGCCGGAAAGTTCGTAGAAGCAATTGAGGATTTTTATAAGGTTTTTAAGGTTTCCAACCGACCACTTACCAAACATTATGATGTCATCCGCGTATTGTAGGTGGGATAATGAGATGTTTTTTGTTCCCACCTTGATACCTTCAAACTGTCCCGAACTTTCTGCTTGCTCCAATAATATATGAAGTCCTTCCGCCGCAATTAGAAAGAGGAAAGGAGCTAGTGGATCGCCTTGTCGTAGCCCTTTACCCATCCTAAATTCTTTTGTTGGGCTCCCGTTTACTAAAATCGATATTGTTGACGACTTGAGGCATGTCTTTATCCAGCGAAGCCACCTATCCCCAAAGCCCATCTTACTCATGCAATCCGCAAGAAAGTCCCATTCCAAGCTATCGTAAGCTTTTTCGAAGTCAACTTTGAAAATTAGAGATTTTTCCTTCTTCTTTTTGAGGCAATCGATGACACGGGGTTTTGACACCTCGTGGATCTTACCGCAAGTGTACGGGTCGAAGTCAAGTAATAGTACTTGGAAAGTACGAGTATCGAATCACGGGGAACTAGGAACTAAGTATCACAATTACTATAGGCTCTATTAACTGGACTGTCGAATTTGGAAGATTGGTTTTATAACTAATTAATTGCGGAAATTAACATCAAACAAACACAAGACAACTAGTAAGCAGCTTTGGAATTCAGATGGAGAAAACAGTTGAGGGTTGGATATCCTTAGGTTGTCACAGATAAACATCAGACTACAACACATACCAGTTAATTCCGTTAATGAATACTCAACCTTAATCTAACCATTGCTCTCTCTCAAGTAACAACAATTATATTTGTAAAACGTGGTGCTTTCTCAAGCTACCCTGAAGTTTATTTCGAAAACAAACACAAGATTAATCTCTCGATCTCACCTTATGTAGTTCAAAACACATTAAGCGTAGGTTATTATGAGACTAAAGTTTACTCGGTATATCTCTATCCTTTCTTACTTTAGACATGTGATTCCTAATTCTAGATCTCAATTAATTCTCTCGAACATAATTGATGACAATAAAACAATTGCAAGTTAGCTACGCTCACAAAGGCATTAAGAACAAAATCACACGCATTCATTATATCGGAAAACTGATAAAGATCATTCGTCATCCATCTATGTGTTCAATCCTAATTCAATCCAACCCCCAACATCTTAAAGTTAGTTCATGATGTTGGGGGATTCAAACACAAAAGGAAAAGAAACGAAAGTGTAAATAAACATGGTAAACGTGATCGTGGTGACGGTGTAAGATGAATTGATAAACTCCCTTTTCCCGTGATGAAATCTCCTTCGCGTTTTGAACGTTCCTTCGATTGGTTCTCGATCTTGGCTCCAAACGGTGTCACTTGGCTCTGGAAATCGCCCCCGAACTGCTCCCAATCGTCTGCCGTATGTTCGATCTCGAAAAAGTGACCTAAATCCCGACTTATAAAACTGATTTTCGACAAACAGAGGGATACGCGACCTTCCACGCGACTTGCAAGTCGCGTGGGAAGTCGCGCGGGTTTCAGATGCGTTTCTGGGTTGTTTCTGGTTCGCGGGTCGGGTCCTGGTTCGGTCGCGGGTCTTGGGCTTGGCTTTTGGGCTTCCGTTAGGCTTCGTTTTGACTCGTTTTGGGCTCTTTTTAGCTTCTATTTCCGAGAAGTGCCGCCTTTTATATACCCTGCGTAAATGACTAGATAAACCGTAAAAAGCACGCCTTTTTACTTGAATACAAGCCAATCTCGTTGGTTTGAGAACTGAAAATAACGCCAAAAAGTGGCGTTATCAACAACCCCAAACCGAGCGTTGCTTGTCCCCAAGCAAATTAGCGATAAAACAGAATCAAAGGATATATCTCAGAAAGAATAGTAACTGCACAATTCCAATCGGTACCAAGTGATGCGTCGGTGATTTCCCATATCCGTGAATATCTTTCTCACTCTCGCCTTATTCTTTATTTTGTTTGACCTATGACCTTCCATTGGGAGTTGAACTCGTGACTGTTCCGATTACGTTCGGGTTAGACTAGGTCCAAACATACTAGGGAAAACATTTCGCCTCGACCCTACCTTACGGGATACTCTCTTTGCACTCGAACCTAGGTTATCGCTCGTGTTGTCATGTTTTGGAGGTTATGTACAAGAATACGCAAAAATTGCATGACAACTCTATTGAAAGACGCACAAATGTCCAAAAATGGATCTCAGAAAGGAATCAAGTAGCAAGACAGGGAATATCGGTAAAGGTAGGCATAGACCGTAATCATATTTTCCAAAAGATCATCCAGGTCTTTACACGGGTTTTAATGGGGCTAAGGTTAAGGCTATGAAACGACGGGTAAAATGGTTCAACGATCCTAGGCATGTCAATCATTGGCAGTTCCGAATTCTATAGTTTTTCGCTCTATTATTTGGCCCTTTTCTTCACTATTGGAATCGCTTTGACTCTCTTATTTTCTGCTATAGCTGATATCTAAATAACTGTATTATAATTTATTTATTTATTATTTTTTTTTGGGACTTCATTGGTCCTCTTGTCTACTTCTCGGGTTACTTTGACCCGTTTTATTCTCATTGCTGGCCGAAATTCTTCTTTTATGCTCTCACTCTATTGGTTCATTACTGCTTCTGATTGACACACTTTCGGATTGGGTTGGCTAAGGTTTATGGCTAACGGGTAATTGATGGGTTTAGAAAGAAATAGGATGAGTGTTTGGCTGCAAGATGGCTATGGATACACAAAGGGGTGAAAGGGGACGATAGCTAAAAATGGTTTAAAATAAAACACATAATGCCTGGAATCATATCTTAAGGTCCACACGATATAGTCTATTGTACCCTTACCTAATATCCCGATGTTCGTCTTTGCTACTCAATGCAATAATGTAGCGAGATCATTCTACATTCACGACAAGGAATTCGAAAAGTGTATAAGAATTATGTGTATAAATCCCTCGAAATGAAAGACGTCTTTTAGGCTCAAAACTCACAATCGGGTGGTCTCCACTAATGTCCCTAGTCATTTCTTTTCCCGGTCCTTCCCTAACGGTCACGTCACTATCATAAAGTTCTTCCCACAATGGTTGGTCTCAATCATTCAAAAATAAAAAAAATTAGCTATTGTGATCTGGACACTCAGAAATGTAGGAAATCTACGTGCATAAGCTTGGGCCCGATTGGGCAACCCCAAACCTTACCCACACATTGTCCCCAATGTGCAAGCAAAGTCGTAGGTGATGCGACTCTATCATTGTGCAGTTATTTACAGGTATAAAAAGGACGGGTAAAACATTAACATAGCATAGCAAAAAGAAAAACCCAAAATTTCTAGACTGGCACCCCAAACCTAGGCCGTGGCCTAGGTTTGCCAAATAAAAGCCAACCCCAAACCTCGGTGAAACCGAGGTTTGCACAGGGTCAAAAGTGAGTGTGTAGGTGTGAAAGATGAGGCACCCCAAACCTAAGTGAAACTTAGGTTTGTTGCATCTCGTGTAATTAAAATAGAACAACACATCAAACACCACCCTTTTAGCAGAAAGATTTATAACATACCTGTTTTGCCCGGCCAGAGGATTCTTGACTGGTTGAGCATCGATCAGAGAAGATAGGGAGACATGCAAGACAAGGGAAAGACACAAAACAAAAACAGGAAACACACAAAGCAAGAAAGGGAACACAAACTGCACGAAAAACGAAAAACGGGGCAAATGGGACTCACGTGGTTTAGCCCGCGACTTGCAAGTCGCGTGGAAAACCGCGTAACCCTCTGTTTCAGAAAACTAACAGAGGGCCCCGCGACTTTCTGCGCGGTATGCAAACCGCGTGTAAAGCCGCGTATGTCCCTGTTTCAAAATATTTTTGGTTTTTTTTCGATTTTTCGATTTTTATGGGTTTTCTGAAATAGAACACATTTAAACTAAAAAAAAACTAAACTGAAAACAAACCTTGGTGGGTTGCCTCCCACCCAGCGCCTTATTTAAAGTCGTGGCACGACTGTGCGGTTTTCAGCTCGGCTCAGTATCCGCGGGATTGTACCGTCCACACTTACGGTTCTTCGCGGACTTCTCTACTCCTTCTTCTCTTTCACCACTTTCTCTTTCCAGCAACTTGAATCTCACGTTCTCTCCGCCAACTCGGAACGTGATCTCACCCTCTTCCATATCAATCAGAGCCCGGCTCGTGGCCAAGAAGGATCGTCCCAAGATCATCGGGACCTCTTCGTCCTCATCTATGTCTATTACCACGAAATCGACGGGAAAGTAAAACTTACCAACTTTAATCAGCACATTTTCAATCACCCCGTACGGGTATCAGATTGATCTATCCGCGAGCTTCAGAGTCATGTATGTCGGGCTTACCTCACCCAGACCAAGTTTCCTGAAAATAGAAAGAGGCATCAGATTAATACTAGCCCCTAAATCACATAATACCTTATTAAAATTAAAACTGCCAATTTGAATAGGAATCGAGAAACTCCCTGGATCTTTGAGCTTTTGGGGCAGTTTATTTTGGAAAATGGCGCTGCACTCTTCAGTGAGTGCAACGGTGGCCTGGTGATCAAGTGCCCTCTTTTTGGAGAGGATCTCTTTCATGAACTTTGCGTAAGAGGGCATTTGTGTAAGCGCATCTGCAAACGGGATATTAATGGTTAGCTTTTTAAAGACATCAAGAAATTTAGAAAAATGAACCTGGTCCTTATTTGCTTTCAGCCTGCTTGGGTAGGGTACTCTCGGGATTTCTGGCTTGACCAGTGGTGTTTCTTCTTTCTTCTTCTCTTCACTCTTCTCGCTCTCTTCAACCACGACCTCTTTTTCTTCATTCGAACTCTCTCTATCGGGCTCGGTCTCTTCAGATGACGGTTCTCTATTCAGTCCCTTTCCACTTCTTAGATAAATGGCGTTACAGTTCTCTTGGTTCCTCTTTTCAGCCATACTCGGGAGTGCTCCGGGAGGTTTCCCGGGGGCTCGGTTTTGTAGGGTCTCGGAAATCTGCCCCACTTGCCTCTCGAGGATCTTGATGGCGGCGGTGTTTTGCTCGGTAGCCGCCTTGACAGTATTGATTGTGTTCGCTAATCCCTCGACTGTGCTGTCCATTTTCGACATGAACTTCATCATCATGTCCTCGAGTCCCGACTTCTTCTCCCCGGATGGTCCTTCATTCCTTTGGTGGAAACCTGGAGGACGGTAAACATTGTTAGTATTAGGGAAGTGAGAAGAGTTAGAAAAGTTACCTGGCTGTTGCTGGTCGGGTTGACTCCATGAAAGATTGGGGTGCTTTTTCCACCCCTCATTGTAAGTGTTGGAGAACGGATCGTTTCGCGGCTGATGGTTTCGGTTTTGCATAAATTGAACCTGTTCAGGTTCTCCCAGATTGCTTCCCTTCATACGGTCTGTGATAAAAGCTAGTTGAGCTTTTAGTTCCTTAAGCTCATCCGACTCCCGAACACTCGCGACTCTTCTAACATCAGCCTTTGGAGTGGAAAAACTATGCTCGGCAAGATTTTCAATCCGCTCGCATGCCTCTTCATAAGATTTATCCATTAGTGCTCCACCCGCGGCAGCAGTGATATCATTTTTAAACTGCGGGTGAAGGCCACTAAAGAAGGTCTGAATGATGACCCAATCTTGTAACCCATGGTGAGGACATTTCTTGATCATGTTCTTGAAGCGCTCCCAAGCCTCATATAACGTTTCTTGATCCCATTGTGCGAAATGGGTGATCTCGGCCATTAGTTGGGCGGTCCGACTCGGGGGAAAGAACTTTTGAAGGAACGCAGCCTTCAATTGTGCCCATGTGGTGACCGAATCTGGTTGGATGCTCTCGGTCCATGCTTCGGCTCGGCCTTTGAGGGAGAATCCAAATAATCGCAGCTTGATGGCATCTTCATTCATGCCATTGATCTTGAAAGTGTTGCAAACCCGCTCAAATGCACGAAGGTGTGCATGAGGGTCTTCTGTCGGCGTCCCTCCATACTGGTTTTGCTGCACCATCACGATGGTGCTCGGCTTCAGCTCGAAGTAGTTTGCCCCAGTAGTGGGCGCTTGAATGCCTATTCGGGCCGCCGCCACATTCGGATCGGCGAACGACCGCATAGGACGTCTCGCAGGAGGTGGTGGTGGGTTGTTGCGAGGTGGTCTCTCGTCGTCGGACATCTCGAATTTCAGATTCCGCTTAGCTTTCGCTTCTTTTCGTAGATGACGGGTGGTTCTTTCGATCTCTGGGTCGATAGGCTCGAGTTCTTTCCCTCGGGTTTTCCTTGGCATAAACCAAGTAGTACCTGAAATAGCAATTACACGAACTTAGCAATCCAGAAATTCAAAGTGATGAAATAAAATACGAAATAAATAAAATAAAATAAAAATGTCCAATCTAATAGCGCGTATAGATAGCAGTGCTATTAGTTGCAACTAGTTCCCCGGCAACGGCGCCAAAAACTTGACACGGGGTTTTGACACCTCGTGGATCTTACCGCAAGTGTACGGGTCGAAGTCAAGTAATAGTACTTGGAAAATACGAGTATCGAATCACGGGGAACTAGGAACTAAGTATCACAATTACTATAGGCTCTATTAACTGGACTGTCGAATTTGGAAGATTGGTTTTATAACTAATTAATTGCGGAAATTAACATCAAACAAACACAAGACAACTAGTAAGCAGCTTTGGAATTCAGATGGAGAAAACAGTTGAGGGTTGGATATCCTTAGGTTGTCACATATAAACATCAGACTACAACACATACCAGTTAATTCCGTTAATGAATACTCAACCTTAATCTAACCATTGCTCTCTCTCAAGTAACAACAATTATATTTGTAAAACGTGGTGCTTTCTCAAGCTACCCTGAAGTTTATTTCGAAAACAAACACAAGATTAATCTCTCGATCTCACCTTATGTAGTTCAAAACACATTAAGCGTAGGTTATTATGAGACTAAAGTTTACTCGGTATATCTCTATCCTTTCTTACTTTAGACATGTGATTCCTAATTCTAGATCTCAATTAATTCTCTCGAACATAATTGATGACAATAAAACAATTGCAAGTTAGCTACGCTCACAAAGGCATTAAAAACAAAATCACACGCATTCATTATATCGGAAAACTGATAAAGATCATTCGTCATCCATCTATGTGTTCAATCCTAATTCAATCCAACCCCCAACATCTTAAAGTTAGTTCATGATGTTGGGGGATTCAAACACAAAAGGAAAAGAAACGAAAGTGTAAATAAACATGGTAAACGTGATCGTGGTGACGGTGTAAGATGAATTGATGAACTCCCTTTTCTCGTGATGAAATATCCTTCGCGTTTTGAACGTTCCTTCGATTGGTTCTCGATCTTGGCTCCAAACGGTGTCACTTGGCTCTGGAAATCGCCCCCGAACTGCTCCCAATCGTCTGCCGTATGTTCGATCTCGAAAAAGTGACCTAAATCCCGACTTATAAAACTGATTTTCGACAAACAGAGGGATACGCGACCTTCCACGCGACTTGCAAGTCGCGTGGGAAGTCGCGCGGGTTTCAGATGCGTTTCTGGGTTGTTTCTGGTTCGCGGGTCGGGTCCTGGTTCGGTCGCGGGTCTTGGGCTTGGCTTTTGGGCTTCCGTTAGGCTTCGTTTTGACTCGTTTTGGGCTCTTTTTAGCTTCTATTTCCGAGGAGTGCCGCCTTTTATATACCCTGCGTAAATGACTAGATAAACCGTAAAAAACACGCCTTTTTACTTGAATACAAGCCAATCTCGTTGGTTTGAGAACTGAAAATAACGCCAAAAAGTGGCGTTATCAATCGACCACCTCGTTTGCAACAAGAACGCTATCCAAAATGGATCTACCTTTGTGAACGCACTTTGCAAATCACTAATAATGTTGCCAATTACCGATTTTAATCTTTCCGCCATTACTTTCGCAATCGTTTTATAGAAAATCCCAATTAAACTTATCGACCTAAACTCCCCAAGGTCTACCGGGTTAGGGACTTTGGGAATTAAAGTGAGAAATGAAGGGTTGCACCCTTCACTGATTTCACCCCTCTCCCCAAAACACCGAACCCCTTTTATAAGATCTTCCTTTATAATATCCCAAAACCTCTTCACGAATCCAAACGTAAACCCGTCCGGCCCCGGCGATTTGTTGTTACCACAACTCTTGATAGCTTCCCAATTTTCTTTTTCTTCAAACGGGCGTTCCAAAAACTCCGCCTCCTCTTTAGATAACTTACGAAATAATTCTCCCCTCAACCCCGGACCTCCCACTTTTCCCCTCGAGAACTTGTCTTTGAAGAAATCAAATACGTGTTGTTTTATTTCCTTTGCATCATCCGTCCATCCCGAATTCGTGTTAAGGCCCCGGATCGCATTCCTCCTTTCCTTGAACTTTATCGCGGCATGGAAGATTTTTGAGTTTTCGTCTCCGTCTACTACCCATTTAAGTTTCGCTTTTTGTTTCAACATCCCCACCTTTTGTTCTGCTAGTTCAAGCCATCTTTTTCTTTTTTTCACCCACTCCTCTCTCTCTCCAAACTTCCAGCCTTGATTTTCCACTTCTTTTTCCTTTTCAGCCACTGCCACTTTTATTTCTTTTAATTCTTTCTCTAAATTCCCAAATTTGGCTTTGTTCCACTTTTTTAGTGCTTCTTTGACTATTTTCAATTTATTCCTAAACACACAATCCAGGCGAGATGACCGGACCGCCGTATTCCAAGCGGTCTTTACTACCTCTTTTATCCCCTCCTCGTTAAGCCACGAATCAAAAAACTTAAACGGTTTAGGTCCGAAGTCACTTTTATCTTCATAGAGCATGATCGGGAAATGGTCCGACCATCTCCTTTCCAAAGTTTTGACCCCCAAGTTTTTAAAAGATATCCCAAATTCGTTTGAGACGAGAAAACGATCAAGTTTGCTGAATTTCAATCCGTCGTCGCTAACTCGAGTGAATTTCCTCCCATCCAATGGTATTTCTACCAAATTATTCCTGCTGATAAATTCGTTAAAAGCTTCCGCACCCCTATCATTTGTGCACGAATTGAGCCTTTCATAGGACCCCCTTACTTCGTTAAAATCGCCAAAAAGACACCATTTAGTATCTCCTCGAGAAGTAATGGATTCCAATCTGTCCCAGCACTCCAACCGCCCTTTTACTTCTCTCAAGCCATATATATTTATTAATCCAACCGTCCCCTTTACGCCTTCCCATTTGCCCATCAAAATCAAGAACTCCGGGTCTTGAAATTTAGACACACAGTTAAAAACCTTTTTGTTCCAGCAGGTGATTAATCCTCCCGAGTTACCCATAGCTTTAACCATGGCAAAGCCACCATCATCTCCGCCCCAAATGTTACCCACTTCTATTGTATTCCATTTTTTAATTTTTGTTTCTTGAATTCCAATTACATCCGGTGATTCTAATCTACACAAATCTCTGATCCATGACTTCTTACTACCCGATCCCAAACCTCTAACATTGACAGAGATGATCTTCATTAAACAACAGTTGGAAAATGTAACACCCTCAAATTTGGAACGAGCAACTAAATAAAATTTCAATAAATTACCCAACAAGATAAAATCATTTCTACAATTCACTCCTTAATATACCTCAGAATTTAAACATTATAATTCCCAAATAGAATAACTTAAACGGGTGTTACTTAACACAACACAAGTTGCTAATTCCAAGTACGTGTGGGAGACTTCACTACTCAAGTTACCTCTCGTGCACTCTACTATCACTCGCCACTTCACAATGTAGCTAGAGCTACCCAACCTGAGCCTGTTGCACATGCCGACAAATAAAAAGGGTTAGGCTTACGCCTAGTGAGTTCAAGCATTTTATCATGACTATATAAAAACATAAATCAGGGATTAGTGGTTTTAGTCATGATTCAACAAATCTTTAATGAAAGTTTGCGACAAAGGTTATCCTTTCCAAAGAGTTCTCAAAATAGACATAAATGACTCATTTTCCAACGCACCCAAATCCATGGGAATCTTCCCCAAAAGTGTAAAGCGTTTTCCAAAAATGAGTTACGAACCCCAACCCACTCAAATACGTGAATAAATCTAGTTTTAGGCAAAACCTTCAAATACGGTTGACAATACATACTCAACCCGTAAAACATAGAAACCATCCATTTAAATATAATCTTTCGTTGGAAACATAATACGAAGCAAAACTCACGCAACGTAAAATGTATTAAAATCCAAATACCATAGAATAAAACTCCAGCAGTTAAAACGTCCAATAAGAATGTAACATAAATCCGTCCATCAATCATGGAAAACAATCCATATGCATGTAATATAACCTCAACAATGTGAATAGATAAATTACCCAAAATCAACACCCTTCGGTGACGGGGGAGACCCGATCTCATCAGATGTGGCAAACACATAAATTAAACCACGATTAAATAAATGTAAGTAAGCTTCTTGGATGTGGAAAACGGATGACATCAACCATACTAGGTCTTTAGTAAATCATTGGCGCCAATCATACTAGATCTTTAGCCCATCTTAGACATCAACCATACTAGGTCTTTAGTCCGTCTTCGGCATCAACCATACTAGGTCTTTAGCCCCTCTTAGACATCAACCATACTAGGTCTTTAGCCCCTCTTAGACATCAACCATACTAGGTCTTTAGTCCAAGCCCTCAAGTTCAACCATACTAGGTCTTTACCTTGGAAAACCCACCATCCAAAACAAGCATACTTAACTTAAAAATTCATACATGACCTCAAAAGAATAACTAATGCATTCAAACTCATGTAAATCTCAAACATAATGCAACTCATGCAATGCAAACCCCAAGCCCACGTCGAGCTTAATAAAACCGGGCGAATGCCATCAAGACTCAATCGAGTCCAAAACCGAGCCCTCTGCTCAAAGATCTAATGATCATTTATCAACATCAAATCATGCAAATGAAATGCAATTAAGCATATAACACATCCTAGACTCCACCCCGAGCATGTAAATATCAACAACGTGCAATAATATGCAACACGGTGCAATAAAAGCAACCCGTAAATAAGACTCCACATCGAGCCATTTAAACCGGACAATTGTCCCAAGACTATCTCAAAGTCAAAACCGAGCAAAGTGCTCCAAGCTTGCTAGACCCATAATGTCGGTCATCATCGCATAAAACGCGTTTAAACATTGTTTAAGCAAACACGTATCCCAAAATCATCATTAACCCCAAAACTCAACACGGGTTAAACAAAAGGGTTTTCCCAAAGGACTCACACCCTTAATATTCTCAAAATGACTCGTAACACTAAAGTGCATTTTCCCAAATGGTTTAATTAAAATCATTTACACTAACATGATTAAACCATCAAATAAACCTCATTTTGAGCAATTAATCTTTTAAAGACAAAACATGGTTTCTAACCATCCAAATAACCAAAAGCCCCAAATATGGGTGTTTTACACATTTATGAAGATAGACACTTCAAAAGAGTTAAACCATTCAAATAACTCAACCACATATATTTTCAAGTAAAACACATAAATATTTGGAAAATACTATTTTGGCATGTACAAAGTTTTCACAAAGTAACTTGAACTCACCTTGCTAGATTTAAGCTAAATCTAGAGTTTCTCCAACGTAAGCTCCTTTGATGAAGTTTGCATCCTCAAGCCAAAATCTTCCGAAAACCTAAACCCATAAGTTTCCAACCATAAATATCTATCCCCAAACACTTAGATTCATTTCCCCCAACATAATACACCCAAAATCACCAATAGCTTGAAAACCTAATTTCCAAAATAAAGAGAAGGGAAGATTACCTCAACCATCAAGTGATTCCACCAACCAAACACTTCTAATGGTACCAAAATGAGCCTCACACTTCATTTATTCAAGAGGAATGAAAGGTTTAGAAGAGGGTTAGGTAAAACCTTAGAAAGTGTAGAAATCTTACCAAAACGAAAGTGAGAAGAAGAGTTCTAACCTCCATCCATAATTCCTTGTTAAGAATCGAAGGAGAAGCTTTGTTTTACAAGATTTACGGCTTCAAGAGCTCCAAAACGATTTAGAGGGTTAGGGTTTGGTTTGGGAGAGTTTAGAGAGAAATGGGTGAAGTAGAGAATGAAAGGGGAATGAAGTCGTAGGTTTAAAACACCCTGGAACCCGCTCGCGATTGTGACACGGCGAGAGTGACTATGTCACAATCGTCGGGGCACTCTCGCCCGCTACCCAAAATGCCCACGGTACAAACTCGGCGAAAGTGACATGGCGAGAGTGACCATGTCACTATCGCGAGTGTCATTCTCGCGGCCTCTCCCCCACCTCTCGGTACAATATCGGCGATAGTGACACGGCGAGAGTGACCATGTCGCTATCGCGAGTGTCATTCTCGCTGGCTTTGTACCGATCCCAATCTTGCCCGATTTCTCATGCGATCCAATTGGCATTACGCGACCTACCTTCCAATGCAAAACCTTGTCCTCTAATAATTCCGGATAAGTTCATTCACAACTTGAATTAGGATTTTCGGGGTGTTACAGAAAATGACACTCACCTGGTTCTGATCCCGTTGCCTTTCGGACGTCACTTTCTTTTGAAGCGTGATTGTTCCATATTATTCTGATCGCCTCTCCAAACTCCCTTACTCCATCTTCTGCGTCCTTGCTCTTCAATTCATTCGACACCGACACCGTGTTGGATGATGTCGGTTTGGGTTTTTTCTTCGCACCATTTTTAGATATCACTTCACCATGAGATGATTTCTGCCCCTTTTTTTGAATCGCCTTCTTGCCTCCCGATCTCGCTAGCTTTTTCATAAGATGAAAGCTAACTTTTCCTTGAGCAAAATTAATACTTTCTACCTTTCTTCCTCTTTCTCCAGCGCTCCTATTGTTATTAGCTCCAATCGAAAAATTTGACATTTCTTTTTCCTTCCTATTTCTCTCCTCGAACTGCAGATCAGCGTCCTCTTGGCTATTGAACTTGGTTGAGCTGGGCCTGCATCTCCAATATTTGGGCTAGTATGTGACCCTATGTTTTTTTGGCCCACATGCTGACCTAGATTACTTTGGGCCCCCACCTGCGCATCTCTAGGCCCAACGTCTGATTCACTTTGAATTGGTACCCCAGCGCCATCAGCCTCTTCGATAATCCCTTTGACTTTTTTATTATCTTCTTCCAAAATCTCGGTCTCCCCAACAGAATTATTAGAATTTCTTGGAACTGACACTTTCTCATTAATGCCTGCCCCTTCGTTTTCCACGACCTTCTGGTTCTCCGGCGCCACTTCCTCCGGCCTATCTTCTCCGGATAGATTTTTTCCCGGCAAAGATTTCGATGATTCCCCCTTTTGCTCTCCCATTCGTTCTCCCCCACAGAAACTATCGCAATCGTCCCACTCGTTCTCCAAGTTAGCTTCTTCTTCCGACCATACCGATGGTGCCTGAGAACTATCTTCTTGATCTTCATCCGATGAAGGTTCATCATCTTCTCCCCATTCAATGTCTGAAAATTCCATTAGACTGCTATCCTCCTCTTCTATTTTTATTGTTGATCCAAACCCTCAGTGATTTGATAATGACCCTCTCTTATATACTTAGTGAAAATTGTAAGTAAACAATATGTATCAGAGTTTCACTATCGCTGATAAGTACTAAGACATTACAGTACCGTTGATAGGAACTCTCGCTCTTTAGATTAAACATTCAGCGAACACTGTTCATCATAATGCTCTGAGCCTGTTCAGTCCTTATGGTGATCGCTGATAAGTTAGTTGTTTACTTATGATCCCTGAAGACAAGTTTCACGTCAACATAGGTTCTACGCTGAAGTCGAAGATCAAACTCAAGAACCAGCGACAAGTCTCCTAATGAACTGATGCGGATCAGCGAAGACTCAGATTTGTCCACTCAACGTGAAGTATCAACTACAAGACTTCAGCTATCGCTGAACTTTATCATTCGCTGATAAACAATATTAAAGCTCTGGTTCAACGAAAGCTGATCATGAAGTCCTCCGTACAAAGTACTTTTGTCTTAACCACCCTTGCACGACTCCGTACGATATGTCAGAAAAGAACCTCCTTATTGTCTGAAATCGTACAACCACTCTGATACTACACTGTTCAAACATGCGGCTACTAAGGTTGTCTACAAAGGTCAATGACATACAACCAATGAGCTGCTACCACGTGTAAAGTATAAACTGCCATGCATTAAATGCATGCAATATATAAGAAGGACTCCAACTTCATTTTTGAAGCACTCGAAAACTCTGGACGAGTCACTTGCTAACTTTGGTCAAGTCATCTTTCTTATCTTGAGATAGGTTATTATTAGTAATTTCCTTCTCTTTCTTAGTGCAATAAAACTTAGTGTTCCAACTTGTTTAGATTTAGGTTTATCCTTAATCTTGTTCCGCAACAAGCTGTAAATTGTTAATGATTTATCAATAAACAATTTAGAAAAGTAAAATCTGTGTGTTTGTATTCAACCCCCCCTTCTACAAACTTGTATAGCCCTTCGGGACCAACAAGTGGTATCAGAGCAGATTTGTTTAATCTCATAAACAAGATCTGAACTATACTAAGATTTATCTTCCTTGCTATTTCTTAAAATGGCTACCGACACAAACACAAAAACAAACTATATTGACAACGGTTCTCTTGCAAAACCCCCTAGATTCTCCAGAGATAATTTTAATCTATGGAAAAATAGGATGATTCTCTTCTTAGAAGGTGTAGACCCTACTATGCCTTATTATCTTGAAAACGGCCCATATATTCCTGTAAGAATTGATGCTGCAGTTCCAGCCGCTGAGAATAGACCTGCTATTCCAGAAAGGCTGATTCCTAAGGAAATTCATATGTGGACTGATGAAGATAAGAAGAAAGTGGCTATCGACACCAAAGCCAGATCCATACTCTCCATGGCTCTTCCTGACGAAGTCTACCATTCCGTCATGAACCTGAAAACCTCAAAAGCTATGTGGGAAACAATCTGTGTTCAGTATGAAGGTACTTCTGAAGTCCAGTTCTCTCGAAAGATCAACCTGGTAAGACAGTACGAAAGCTTCATTTGTGGTAAGAATGAAACTCTCTCTGAAGTACACCAACGTTTTAACTGTTTAACAATAGATCTAAAAACTGTTGGTAAGGAATATTCTAACTTTGAAGTGCTGACAAAGTTCTTAGAATGTTTACCTGAAAGCTGGGACAGTTATTCTATGTGTCTCAAGCTGTCAAAGGATCTAAAATCAATGACCCTTTCTACCTTATATGGGACGATGCTGAATCATGAGCAATCGAGTCATCTTAAGAAGAATCTTGTAAAAGATTCCAAAAGCACCCCTGTTGCTTTAATCTCAGAGGAACCTTCCACTCAGCGACCCTCGGTCACTATCACTGAGTTGGAGAGTAACTCTGAAAGGTCATCAGATTCTGACTCTTCAGATCTTGATGAATCTTTGGCTCTCCTCACTAAAAAGTTCAGGAGATTCGCCAAAAAGAAAATGTTCAAAAAGAATAAACCTCTTTCCATTACTGACAAGCCAAGATCATCAGCTCATGTTGATAAGGCTACTGCTACTTGTTTTAACTGTGAAAAGATAGGACATTTCGCTAACGAGTACAGGTCAAAGAAAGTTTCGAGAAACTCAGCATTTCCCAAGAAATCCTCTAACCTCAGGTCTAGAGATGACAAATACGCCAAGCTGAAAGAAAGGTATGCGAAGCTGAAAAGCTTTAAGAAGAAAGGCAAAGGCCTGATGGCTGACTATGATTGAGCTAACTCTGATGAGGAAGAAACATCTGACTCTGAAGATGATGAAGCCAATCTCTGTCTTATGGCCAAAATTGAAGATGTGGAAGAAAGTTCAGACATTCCCTCCACTTCAACCTCTGCTACTCAGGTATCACCTTCCTTCTTTACCAATATTGCAAATATTGATGAAGCTGATAGTCTTCGAAAGATCGATCTCTTGACTAGAAGTTTATATGAAGCCATGAATGGCAAAACTGTAGTTGAAAATCAAAACCTTGATCTCACTGAACAACTTAAAAACTGTCACCTTCAAATAGAAAATCTTTCTAAAATTGAAGAAGATTTTAAAAATCAAGTGCACTTAAATCAGCTAGTCAAAATCGAACGAGAAGAAGCTATCGCTGCATTAAGAGCTGAAAAAGCTACTGTTGATGGATGGTATAATTCCTCAACAAAGATCACTGAGATAATTAAGTCTCAGATTCCCCTGAGTGATAAACGTGGTCTTGGTTACAAAGATGATACACTAGAATCAACCACTGGTCGTTCCATGCTCTTATTTGGAACTTTCGTATCCTCAGTCGCTGATACTTCATCCTCTCAGTGTTCCTCTTCTAAACCGCCTATCCCTGAGGAAATTTCTACCTCTTCAAAAGGTAAAGAGAAAATGGTTTATCCAAAACCTACCTCTGTCTTTAAAGATAAAGGTAAAGGAATTGCTTTTAACCAAAATCCTCAGAAAGGGTACCTCTGTACCAAAGCTGAATGCTTCTACAGCTTTAGTGATTCATCCCTCTGGATAAAGGAATCAGATCTCTGGATCTACTCATCGTGGATCTATTCAGCGATCTACTCCTAGATTCAGGGTGGATGTCTTTGGTAAGAAATCCGAAGAACTGAATGTTCCTCCCATTTCTAAAACCAATAGCTTATTTGGTGTTGGTCCTTCTAATTCAAAATCTAAAGCTCATCATGCAAATGGTCCTAGAACTACTTTTGGTTATAGGAAATGTTATCATTGTGGACTTACAAATCATATTGCTAGTAAGTGCCCCACAGCCACCAAAGCTGAAAAGATAGCTAAGGTGAAGATCATTGCCCCCAAGGCAAAGAAGACCACTGAGGTTAAGAAATTAACCAAAGTGAAGACTGACAAAGCTGAATCTTCAAATGTTGCGAAGACTACTGAACCTTCCATTCCAACTACTTCCACTGACAAACGTGTACACATGGTTAAGTGGGTACCCAAGAAAAACTAATATTCCTTTGTAATGCAGGTTAAGAAGGGTATCTGGTATCTCGATAGCGGATGCTCTAGACACATGACTGGAAAGAAAAGCATGCTCGCTGAATACAAAGAAGAGAAGGGTCCCTCTGTGACTTTCGGTGGAAATGGAAAAGGACATACCCGAGGGTTTGGTGTACTCTCAAATGGTACAGCAACCTTCAGAAGAGTCGCATATGTTGAAGGGCTGAAGCATAATCTTCTAAGCATCAATCAGCTTTGCGACATGGATAACAAGGTAACCTTTACCAAGGAATCCTGCTTTGTCGCTGACAAAAAGGAGAAGATAGCTCTCAGCGGTTATCGTTTGGAAAATGTTTATGTAATAAACATGGACTCAACAACCACTGAGAACTCCTGTTTCTTCTCAAAAGCCTCATCTGATGTCAACTGGCTATGGCATAAGAGGCTCTCTCATCTAAACTTCAAGACACTGAATACTATTTCTTCAAAAGAGTTAGTCACTGGTCTACCTCAACACTCATACGCCAAAGAGTCCTTATGTTCAGCGTGTGAGAAAGGCAAGCAGACCAAAGCAAGCTTTAAGTCAAAGCAAGTTTCCTCAGTGTCATCTCCTCTACAACTTCTCCATATGGATTTGTTTGGCCCTGTTAACAAACAATCCATCGCTGGAAAGAAATATACGCTAGTCATAGTTGATGAATTCTCTCGCTATACATGGGTTATGTTTCTCCGTTCTAAGAGTGACACTCCTGAAGAACTCATCACCTTTGTTCGGAAGATGGAAACCCTGAACAACTTGACTGTTCGCTCAATAAGGAGTGATCATGGGACTGAATTCAAAAACAGTTCTATTGATTCTTTCTTTGAGAGCAAGGGTATTTCTCACAACTTTTCTTCAGTGAGAACACCGCAACAAAACGGAGTCGCTGAAAGAAGAAATAGAACAATTATTGAAGCTGCACGTTCAATGCTCAGCGATTCTCACCTGCCTACTCAGTTTTGGGCAGAAGCTGTCAACACTGCTTGTTTTATGCAAAACAGGTCGCTGATAGTCAAAAGATTCAATAAGACAACCTATGAACTTTTTCATGGGAGAAAGCCTTCAGTTAGCTTTCTTCACATATTTGGATGTCAGTGTTTCATACTGAATAACAGAGATGCCTTTGGAAAGTTTGATCCTAAGGCTGATGATGGAATCTTTCTTGGATATTCTTCAATCTCCAAATCCTTCAGAGTCTTCAATCGAAGAAGACAAACTGTAGAAGAAACTATTCACGTCACGTTTGACGAATCCCGTTCAGCGAACTCTAAACCGTCCGCTGATACTGAAGAACTGAATCAATGGATGTTTTCTCATCTTGGTGATTCAGAAGATATTCCCACTCCTCATACTCATACAGTTGAAGATGATAGTCCTACTATCATCCTAAAAATGCAGAATAGTGAAGCTGAAACATCATGGGTCTCAGCAGTTCCTTTAAACACTATACCTGCTTCTGAACCAAATGTCTCAGACATTCCATCTACTTCTCAGCAATCAGTGAATATAATGACATCTGCACCTACTCCTCTCTTGGTTGATATTCCAGAAGTTGCTGAAGCTTCATCTTCAGCTCCGCCAGTTCAATTTGAGTCAGCGACTTATGCTCCTGCTCAGCGATGGACTGTAAATCACCCAATTGATCAAATTCTTGGTGATCCGACGAAGTGCAGGTAATATTTGTTTATTTGTTAACTTTATTTCTCTGATTGAACCAAAGAAAATAGACGATGCCCTCAAAGATCCAAACTGGGGTCAGCGCCATGCAAGAAGAGCTGACTGAATTCGAAAGAAACAAAGTTTGGAAACTTGTTCGAAGACCAACTGACAAGACAGTGATAGACACTAAATGGGTCTATCGAAACAAGTTGGACGGACATGGAACTGTAACCCACAACAAGGCTCGACTTGTTGCTCAGGGATACAGACAAGAGGAAGGCATAGATTACGACGAAACATTTGCTCCAGTAGCAAGACTAGAATCTATTCGTCTATTCTTAGCATACGTTGTACACAAAGACTTCAAAGTATATCAGATGGATGTTAAGTCAGCGTTTCTAAATGGAAAGCTGAATGAAGAAGTCTATGTGGAACAACCTCCAGGATTCTCAGATCCTAAGCGTCCAGGTTATGTTTATAAACTGGATAAGGCACTTTATGGCTTAAAGCAAGCTCCTCGTGCATGGTATGACACTCTCTCTACTTATCTCCATATTGAAAAATTTGAGCGAGGTAAAATCGACAAAACTCTATTTTTTAGAATAGTGAAAGGTCATATCATTCTTGTTCAGATATATGTCGATGACATTATATTTGGTTCTACTAACCCTGATCTTTGTACTCGTTTCGCTGATAGAATGAAAGAAGAGTATAAAATGAGCATGATGGGTGAGCTAACATACTTCCTTGGTCTTCAGATAAAGAAAAATGAAAAAGGAACTTTTATTAATCAGGGAAAGTATGTTAAAGATATGCTGAAGAAATTCGACTTAACTCAGAGTTCGGCTATGAAAACCCCTATGGCACCACCGCTGACACTAAACAAGGATTCAAATGGAATACCTGTTAATGTCACGCTGTACCGTGGGATGATCGGCTCTCTCTTGTATCTTACAGCTAGCCGACCCGATATTATGTACGCAACCTGTTTGTGTGCACGATATCAAGCTGAACCTAAGGAATCTCATATGATCGCTGTAAAGCGAATTTTTTGATACCTTAAGGGTACTGCGAACCTAGGTCTTTGGTATCCCAAAGACTCAGGGTTTGATCTAATCGCCTATTCAGATAGTGATTTTGCAGGTTGCAAATTGGATAGGAAAAGCACCACAGGAGGATGTCAGCTCCTGGGTGGAAAGCTGGTGAGTTGGACAAGTAAAAAGCAAAACTCAGTGTCCACCTCCACAGCTGAAGCTGAATATGTAGCCGCTGGAAGCTGTTGTTCTCAGGTCTTGTGGATGAGAAATCAACTACTAGACTATGACCTTCAGCTCTCGAAAATTCCAATCTATTGCGACAGCACAAGTGCCATCGCTATAGCCAACAATCCAGTGCTACACTCAAAGACAAAACACATCGAAATCAGGTATCATTTTATCAGAGATCATGTGATGAATGGTGATATAGAAATTCACTTTATCCCAACTGATTATCAGTTAGCTGATCTGTTCACCAAACCTCTTGATGAGACAAGATTCAACTTTCTCATCAGCGAGCTTGGAATGCTGAACTTTGAAGAGTAAAATCTTCAGCGGTTCACATTTGATCAGCGATAGGATAAAATCAACTTGTATAACTCATTCTATCATTTTCTATCTGAATAAACTTGATTCGCTGATATCAAGGTATGTTTTCTCTCGCTGACAATCGCATGTAAATGCAAGATTTCAAGACAAATTGCATCGCTGAATATCTCTTCCTTAATCAGCGATACTTTGAAATTTCTAAAACCAACACTGATATTTCTATTCAGTGCTTCATGTTTTCAAAAGTGTCCCTGAGCTTTCAAAAACTCAGAGACATCCTAAAATATGAACGGACATCCGTGACGTCATCGCAACGGATAAGCCCTGGCATGTTCTTTTTCTGACACACGATTGCACGTTTCGTTTACCTTCCATTATGGGTGAGCAAAACCCGACCGACCCGACCACCCGAAAAGCGTCACCCGACCACCCGAACCCGATTATTTTTGCGGATATTTCGGCTCGGGGTGGGTACCCATAGACCAAACCCGATCCGTCCGAAATATCCGAACTTCCTTGATGTTGTTCGAAATAACCGTCGGACCGCTCAAACCGGTCGAACCAAGTCAAGTCGGACCGTTTTTGGCGGTTTAAGCGGTCTGGCGGTCCGACCTGGTTTGAAAAATTGCCAAACCGGGCGGTCCGGTCCGATCTGCGGTTTGGAAAAAAATTTGGGTTGTTTGGACCAACCCGACCGCCACATATATATATATATATATATATATATATATATATATATTATTTTTATTTTTTTATATAACTAATTAACTATTTACTATTAAGAATTTTAAAGCCCAAGCCCCAAATATGTTCAAGCCCACGTTTGCCTTCACTTTTACGAGACAGATTTCACTTTCAAGTTTCAAGTTTCAGCCCTAGTTTCACAATTCACACCTTCACCATTCGCCACCACCAGTCCGCCACCATCGCCATTCGCCACCACCAGTCTACTTTCGGCTGCATAGCGCCACGACCGCCACCACCACGAGTCCACGAATTCACAGCGCCACCACCACGAGTCCACGACTTCACCCTCAGTCCCGCACACGCACACAGGCGCTGTCACGCACGACTTCACTGCTCACGACTTCGAGGTAATCGTTTTTAATCTGAATATGTTCTTATAAAGTCTGGATTATGGTCTGAACTCTGAATCTGTTTTTAATCTGAATATGTTCTTATAAATTTAGTTTAACTTTTATGTGTTTATTTCTAAGTTAGAACTTAGAACCAATGTGTTTAATTAAATTGATGTGGACTTGTGGTGGCTTTGCTAATTAGAAATTTAGAATCTGTTGTTTAATCTGTTGTATTGATGTTGATTTTTGGGGATTAAAAACTGATTCTAACTTGATAATGGTTTTGGTACACTGCATTTTGTCTTTTTTAAATCACATTTAGTATATAGTATTATTATGGTAAAAAATCATATTTGATTGTATGTATTTATAATATATGTACGTAATGTATGTATGTATATATGTAATGTGTTTATTTCTAAATTAGAACCAATGTGTTTAATTAAACTGATGCGTTTATTACTTTATCAATGTGTTTAATTTAACTAGTTGTTTAATATTGTTCAATTTAATTAGATGGAAATACCCTCTCAAAGTATCGACTCAACCTCAACCGGTGCTTCTAAACCTTCTTTGCCACCTAAATCCACCGAGAAAAAGAAAAGCCGACAATGTTCAGAAGTATGGGACCATTTTACAAGAAATGAGACTAACCCAAATGACCCAAGGGCTATGTGTAATTACCTTATGTTGTTTATCTAATAATCTAATTTATTTTGTAGATAAATCCACCGAAGCACCATCTGAAGTTGGGAGTGTTGAATAGACATCTGAAGTTAAGCTGTTAAGGTAATTATATAATGTTGGTTGTTGGTGATAAATGTTGAAAATGTCATTTTTTCTTTATAATTTATAATTTTATATAATTGTCAATTTTTTTTCCAGATTGTTGGTGATAAAAGATGGAGATTTGGATGGAAAGGAAAGAGAAGAAGTGAAGACAACAAACCGTGGCCTTTGCTAATTTATTCGTGGACTATGTTTTGTTTTTCAAGGACTTGTGGACTATGTTTTGTTTTTTAAGAACTTGTGGAATGTGGACTATGTTTTGTTTTTTAAGGACTTGTAGACTATGTTTTGTTTCCTAATTGTATGTGTTTTTTTAAGTTTAACTTTTAAAGACCATAAAAGGCCCAAACCGCCTAAACCGGTCGGACCAAACCGCCTAAACCGCGGTCCGGTTGACCGGTTTGGACACTTGATGTCAAACCGCTCGGTTTGAAAATTTACCAAACCGCCACTAGTGGTTTGGTTTGTGGTTTGAGGGGTTAAACCGCCCAAACCGGACCGCGAACACCCCTACCTGCTGTGTATGTGTGTGTGTATATATATATATATATATATATATATATATATATATATATATATATATATATATATATATATATATATATATATATATATATATATATATATATATATTGCTGCGAGAGATAGAGAAAGAGATATACCTGCTGTGTATGTTGTGTATGTGTGTGTGTGTGTGTGTATATATATATATATATATATATTGATGCGAGAGATAGAGATATATACCTGCTGTGTATCAGTGTATGTGTGTGTGTATATATATATATTGCTGCGAGAGATAGAGATATCCGAAAACCTGATCTGAAAACCCGAACCCGATCCCACCCGAACCCGAATCCCCGAACTATAGTTTGGACGGGTTTCGGGTGGCCTGACTCCACCCCGAAATCCGATCGGGTTTTGGGTTTTTGGTCCGAACCCGACCGACCCGACCCGTTGCTCACCCCTACCTTCCAATCAAATGCAAACACGTGTCCGTGTCATGATGAAAATCTTTTCCCGCTCAAGATTTTCTCTCTCTAATCTCACTATATAAACACTTTTTGGGTTTATATTTTTCCTTTACGCGAACAACTTCTTCCTCAAGAAAACTACTGTTGCATTTTTTTTATCTCAAGTTTTTCAAGAACTGTTCATCTTCTTCTTCAACGAACCAGGTTAATATTTCTTTTATTTACCTGTTTCTTAAACTTGTTAATGATCTTCTCATTGTTTTTACAAGATCAAACAAAAGAACCTTTTCAAAAATGAAATCATTTCTTTCATGGTTTTATGAACACAACCTTTCATGGTTGTTCTTCAAGTTTAATTGCAAATATCTTAAACTTGTTTTTCATACGTTTTTCCAGAATCCTAATCCTCAAAGGAAACTGGAAAACAAGACTTTTTATTGGGTTCGTATTTCTTTTTCAAAAAAAACAAGAAAACCCTAATCTTCATTAAGACATTTTTGTCTGAATGAAATGGACAAAATTTGAACCATCTTATTGGAAAATCTTTCCACATTAAGATTATTCTTATTTGTTATATCTTTGGTTGAACTGATAATACAGAAATGGCATCTTCTGATATTCCTACCGCTGAGAACACTGTTGCTGCTGAGGAACTGGAAATCATCAAGGCTCCTCAGGTCAAGTTCACGCTTGAGGAACTCGATTGGACAAAAATAAACAATCTCTATGCGCTTTTCGAGTTTCCTCCTCGAAAGCAAGTCACACATCTGAATGATGCTGTGAATTTCCTTAAAACCTGTTGCCTCTCTACAGCCCTGATCATAACACCCCCTGCACATCAGCTACTACTATCTCAGTTCTGGTACTCTTCCAGACACACTCAGCTCACATCGACCAAAGACCCCACAAAGAAAATCGATTGCATCCTCTGTGACACTGATTTTGGCACCATAAAAATCACCCCTGCCATTATACGAAAAGCACTGAGCCTTCCCATCGCCACAAAAGAAAAACCCTTTGTTTCTCTCCCTGGCCACAAGAAACATGCTGATAGGGAAGCCATCACTGCATTCTTTGATGCAATGCGTTATGTATGGGAAACTGGAAGGGACAAGAAGCCTGAGAAGAAGCTGACCCTCATCAAGAAATCAAAAATGCCCAGCGAGATGAACTTCATCTTCGCACACTTGATAAGCTGCATGACTGCAAATACCGGCTCCTCTGATCAAGCCGCTCAACCTCAGCAAGCAATGGGCTATGCATTGCTGAAGGGTCTTCATGTTGACTGGGCCTCGATAATCTACGATGATCTAGTGCTCAAAGTAGACTCTGTCGCTGACCGACCATCATGGGTTCCATATCCTAGATTCATCAGCGTCGTCTTTCAAACCGGCCTGAAGGACAACTACCCAAAAGTAGGAGACCTGAAACTCTCTCAGGTTGGCCCGAAGGTACTCGACTTCAAGCCAGTGGAAAACGAGGTACGTCTCTCTACTCTCTTAACTATTCTGAATCCTCCTTCTTCTACTTCTGCAGCTCATTCAGTGGAAAAACCCACCGCTGATACCCCAGCTGCAACCTCCACTCCTTCTAGAAAAAGGAAACACTCATCTACCCAACTTAGTTCCAAAAGAACTAAGAAAACCAAGGAGCAACCCCAGCAATCTCATGCTGAAGACTCCTCAGCTCATCTTGAAGAGCTGATGGAAAGTTCAGTGGTACGCTCTGCCACAGCTGAACAAGCCACCCCTTCCATCCCAGCTTCAGCGTCTCTAAACGCTGAAGTTATAAACTTGGAATCGACCCAACCTCCTTCAGTCTCTCATAGGACTGAAGAAGTGATTCTCAGTGGATCCAACACTGAATCAGGTCCACAACCAACTTTCTCAACCTTCGCTTCTCTTTCTACTCCATTAGACTCTAATCCAGTCTTCACCACGATCACTGGTGCACCCGTCATTTTTCCAGAAGCTAAAGCTGATACTTTTCAAGGAATGATGGATGCAGGACCTGCAGGAATGTCTATGCGTACACACACTCTAGCTGACGACATGGACCTTTTCTCAAGACACCGAGGTTTTGACGAATTCACCAACCCTCCTGCAGGTATACACCAACCCATATACACTGTAACTAAATCCCAAACTTCTGAGCTTTCCTTTGTTCATAAGTACTTATCTGTTACAGGTCCTAATTTGGGAGACATCAACGCCTCTCTGAAGAACCTAGATACAAAGCTGACAGGTCTCACCACTACTCCCTCAGACAACTCTTCAACTGTAACAAACGCTGGAGAGAATCTCAACAAGCTGACAAAAGTGGTTGAACAGAAAGCCTCCAAAGATGATTTGGAGAAGGTTGATGGTACTCTTGGTGATTTTGCCAAAGTTCTTGCTGACATCTACACAAACTACACCTCTCTCAAAACAACAGTTCAAACCATGTCCAGCGAGGTCATAACGCTGAAGACATCGGTTGGAAATCTTCAGGGAGATATGTCTGTTGTAAAGACTGACGTAAGTTCAGTGAAGACGATGGTACAGCAGATCCTGAATAACATGACCGCCCCTGCCCCAGCACCTTCGCATTTTACTCCGGCGGATCATGCTGAACTTTTCAAGATCACTCCTGCTATTACTGGCCTAGAAGACAGAGTAGCAGCGATTGAAACCTATATTGGGGTCCCTGGCCAAGAAGACAGGGAACCAACACCATCTGTTGAGTCATCACATTCCTCCTCCACTCATCATGAGGAAGGGGGGAGAAGAACTCTGAAGATCTTCCCCATGATGAATCTATCGAGGGGGAGAAGACTGAAGACCTTTCCCTTACTGAAGAGGGGAAGAAGACAAATGAAGAAACAACTGCTGGACCTCAGGGAGATGAAAACCCTGAGGGAACTGAGAAGCTTACCTCTGTATCTGAGGGGGGAGCAACTCGAAGAAGCTGCTGAAGAATCTGAATCTGAAGCTGAAGCTGAAGATGAAGAAGCCGTCGACCTCTCTGATGATGAACCATCATCCAGTGATAAGGGTGATGATGACGATGATGATGATGATGATGATGACGACTCCTTTATCGTCAAGCCTGCTCAGAAGACTAGAGCTCTTAAAGGGATCTTGATAAACGAACCTTCAGGGGAGCGGGCCAAGACAAAGCCTGCAGCGTCTGAAGCTGACAAAGGAAAAAACAAAGGCCTCGCTGAAGAAGACAATCTGACGATCTTGCTTCCAAAGCCAGTTTGTCAGGTACACTACATCTTACTTCCTTACACTGCATCCCTCCTCTATCTATACACATTATCAGATCTACTCTCCACAAAAAGCCTATACACTTAAACCCATTTCTTTTTCTCTGTTCTACCCAAGTTCTTATTCGTACGATCGCTGTGTTTCAGCTAGTCCTCTCCCCTGTTTGAGGATAACGCTGAAGTTTCTACAGCTGCGACTTCACCAATAATAATCCCAGCTCCCAACGCTGAAGAAATAATCCCAGTCTTGGATTTGATCTCTGTGACTGATGAACCTGAAGAACGGCTGCTCTCTCACAAAAACAGACCTTCCTTGGCTCCTCAAAAGCTGAGTGAAGAGGATCAAGAAAAGAGAGATGCAATGATCAAGAGATTCGAAGATCAGCGAATCATTCTGAAGCGTGATCAACTTCCTTCTATTCCTCCAAAGTTCAGACTTTCACAAAAGGAATACAAGGATCACCTCAGAGCTGAAAGGTTAATCGCTGAAAGAAGGGAAGCTGAAGAAAAAGACAGAGAACTCGCCATCCAGCTTACTCAACAATCAGTGAAAGACCCCAAGCTGAAAAGAACTCCAGTCGAAGTTCAACGTCAGCTATGGGAAGACGCCAAGAAGATCGTTGAAGAAAAGAGAACTGTGTCTCAATCTACTTTAATCTGGTGCAAAGAAAAGGTACACTTCAGATATCGACCTGCCAAAATCAACAAGGTACATATCACTGGAAAATCAACCCTCAAAGTTTCAATCGCTGAAATCGAGATATTCAGAGAGAACGGACAGTACGAAAAATTCTATGCTGAAGCCATCACGAAGTACGGTCTCTCTGAATGGTTGGAGATCAGATTAGCCATCCAGAAGTCTCAATCTAAGTACAAGGATCATTTCGAAAAGCTGATAAATCAACAGATCGACTTAGTATCTTCTTGTGTTGATATTCCTCCTCCCCTTCCTCTCGCAAATCAGAAAAGAAGGGCCTCTGCAAAGAAAAAGTCTAAACCTTCAGACTCAAGTCCTCTTATACGGAACGAAACAGGTATTGGTTTTTCTAGTGCTGAATTTCTTGGTCCAGAACCTGACCTTTCCGCACTTGACACATCTCTTCCTCCTGGTGAGACTTTTATCCCTGGGAAAGTCATAAGCAAACCCTATGGGATATTCTTTATTGACTATGGTGGACGACAACGTTTTCAACGTATCTCTGAGCTTCCCATCACTCCCATCGAACAGCTGAAAGATCTCATCTACTGGTGTGATTTCAAACGCGACATTCAGGCACGGCATCTTAAACCCTTGATTTTTGAAGTAGCTCTGAACAAAAAGAATCAAGGAGTAACGGTTCCTGACTAGATGATTCCCACATCAAAGACCCTTGATGAACTTCTCATTAAGGAAGAACCTCTATAAGCTGATAGGATCGCCTCATTCTTCTATTTTATCAGTTATTCTTTTGTACTTGTAATTTATTTCGCTTGTACTTATAATCTTTCCACTTCCCTTTGTAATCTGATACGAAGTTTAAAGAAAGATTTCAGCGAAAGTACCTTACTCCATCAGTACAGAAAAGATCTCAGAAAACAGTAAAAGGGACAAATATTTTATGAGTTCTTTTTATCCTTATGTTTTCATTAAATAGCAATTTTCTCTGTTGCTATGTCATAATCAAATAGGGGGAGATTGTTGATCCAAACCCTCAGTGATTTGATAATGACCCTCTCTTATATACTTAGTGAAAATTGTAAGTAAACAATATGTATCAGAGTTTCACTATCGCTGATAAGTACTAAGACCTTACAGTACCGCTGATAGGAACTCTCGCTCTTTAGATTAAACATTCAGCGAACACTGTTCATCATAATGCTCTGAGCATGTTCAGTCCTTATGGTGATCGCTGATAAGTTAGTTATTTACTTATGATCCCTGAAGACAAGTTTCACGTCAACATAGGTTCTACGCTGAATTCGAAGATCAAGCTCAAGAACCAGCGACAAGTCTTCTAATGAACTGATGCGGATCAGCGAAGACTCAGATTTGTCCACTCAACGTGAAGTATCAACTACAAGACTTCAGCTATCGCTGAACTTTATCATTCGCTGATAAACAATGTTAAAGCTCTGATTCAACGAAAGTTGATCATGAAGTCCTCCGTACAAAGTACTTTTGTCTTAACCACCCTTGCACGACTCCGTACGATATGTAAGAAAAGAACCTATTTATTGTCTGAAATCGTACAACCACTCTGATACTACACTGTTCAAACATGCGGCTACTAAGGTTGTCTACAAAGGTCAATGACATACAACCAATGAGCTGCTGCCACGTGTAAAGTATAAACTGCCATGCATTAAATGCATGCAGTATATAAGAAGGACTCCAGCTTCATTTTTGAAGCACTCGAAAACTCTGGACGAGTCACTTGCTAACTCTGGTCAAGTCATCTTTCTTATCTTGAGATAGGTTATTATTAGTAATTTCCTTCTCTTTCTTAGTGCAAGAAAACTTAGTGTTCCAACTTGTTTAGATTTAGGTTTATCCTTAATCTTGTTCCGCAACAAGCTGTAAATTGTTAATGATTTATCAATAAACAATTTAGAAAAGTAAAATTTGTGTGTTTGTATTCAACCCCCCCCTTCTACAAACTTGTATAGCCCTTCGGAACCAACATTTATCCTGAAGAAGAGACCCCCCACTTTTATTGATTTTAAGCTGTTAATCGCAGATTCTATGGCGGTACTTATTAAGACCTTTCCACATGCCAAATTGTTCGATTCCATAAGATCGCAGTTCACGTGTTTTAAGACTTTACCCCATTTGCTGGCGATTAACTTGAATGTACCGTTTTCCCATCCTTGTAGCGGAACCCCCGATATTTTAAACCACGTCAACCTTTCCGATCGCCTGTATCCTTCTGACCACCTACGGAGGTCACTAATCCAAAAATGCAACCCATGTTTTTTGTTTATGATTACGTTATCTCTAAGACCACTGTTCTCAAAATTCAATAATATATGACGTCCACCCAGGTATTTGACTTCCTTGACCCCTATTGGTTGTTCTTTACAAAGTTTGTAAACCAGACCCAGATTGTCTAAGGATCTGACATCTCCCACAGCGCAGTTCTGAAGGAAGTTTTTTGCATCTTTGCTCGGGACCAAGTCTTCGATGATCACTTCTTTCTTTACCCCTACCGATGTTCCATCACTTTCGTTTTTTATCGGACCTGTTTTCACTACTTCTGCATACGACCTCCTACCGGATATCTCCTTGTCTATCGTTCTCGTTCTTTCGATTTTCCTGTTATCACCCTTCTGCTCCTGATGATTTTTTACCCCCTCTACATGATTATCTCTTCTTTTTTCTTTTGCAAGAAATGCCCTAATCCTGTATGATTCCACCCAGATATTATTTAAAGATTTCTCCAACTCACTCTGCTCTTGTCTCTTTTGATACCTCACAAAACCAAATCTTTTACCACTATATAGTCGTTTTCGCGCCACATACAGATCTGTCATATCACCGTATCTTTTGAAAATTTTCCACAAAGCTCCTACCTCCATTGTTTCAGGAAAATTGAAGAACATGAATGATACTTCCTTTGGACTTCTGGTTTCCTTTGGATCACAGTCTGAGATCCTCCCATTACTCTTCTGGTTCCAAGAACGTGCTCCCTCTCTCCACTCCCTCTCACAGGCCCTAACCCGCTCTCTCTCTCGCTCTCGCTCTCTCTCTCTCTCTCTCTCATTTTTTACTGTAATTATGAAAAAGGTACATTACTATTGATTATATATATATATTATTTCCATAAAAAAGGTAAAAAAAATTCTCATATCCCCATCGCCTCCCATTCTTGACCTAGACCAAGACCCTCTTTCTTCTCCAGTCGCCGTCGCATCCTTCTTCTCCGGTTGCCTTCGCAACATCATTTTTCATCTTCCTAACACCCTCCCTCTTCTCTGTTGTGTATGGCGGCGGCTGTTGTTCACGAATTGCAGCGGCGGTTACAGCGGCTTGACGGCAGCAAGACGACAACGGGGGATGAGGGCTGTAATTCTCGACGGTCGCAAGCGGCTAGTGATGGCGAAGATGGTAGAACGAGAGAGAAGAAAGAAGGGAGAAGACGACGGATGGGCGATTCAAACGAGAGAGAGAGAGAGAGAGAGATTGGCGATTGGTAGCGATGGTGGTTGTCGACGGCTGCCGGAGTCGTCACCGGCAGATGGTGATGGTCGACGGGAAGAGGAAAGAGGTTAGATTGTGATGGGCTAGAGTTGCAGACGATGAAGGAGTTTCTGAGTTGCAAAAGGGTTTTTGGTTTAAGGGTGTTTTTGTCATTTTCAATATATTGGGTGGAATGGATTTCAATTCCATCACATTTGGTAAGGAATGGTGAATTCCTTATTTGGGGGGAATTCATGGAATTCAATTCCATTCCATGAAGAACCAAACATCAGAATGAAATTTGGTCAATGGAATTGACCATTCTAATTCCGCCCAATTCTGTCGGAATCCGCCGAACCAAACGCACCCTAACTTTTTACTTCTCCGTATGGGTGTAAATTTGGTTATTTGTAAGAGTTCATTGAGTTCACCAAACTCTATCATTATGGTTGTAGTGGGAGGCGGATCCAGATTTTTTTACACTAATATTTTTCATAAAATTATTGTTCTTGGCTAGTTCCTTGTTTACACTATGTTCGAGTCTTTTTATAGTTTTTTTTTCATAAACGTAATAAATATCAAGTTAACAGCTAAAAACTAAAAAAGTGACACACACATGATTCAAAAATGCACCTGGGATAGGAGGATAGTCTCGCAAACCAACTTTATCAAAAAATTGTGTTGATATCGTAATTACAAAATATAAATGATTGTAAACAACAAAATGATACATTGTTCACAAGGTTCTAAATAGCGTGAGGTGTGGCGGCGAGGCCAAGCTTTAAGCCTTATGAGTCACGACGAGTCCACAATGTTTATCGAGACGTGACTTATGGCGGCAAATCTGTATATCATATTATATATAAAAACATATGTTTTGTAGTATTACTCGATGATTCAATGATAATAAACAAGTTGAATTAGGTTATATGTTAAAAGCTATGACATAAGACATTAAAAACGTAAAGAAAAATCAAATATCGTGTCACAAAAGACCGCACATTGGGTCATGGCATGCCATAAACATAACATGCCGTGAGGCACAAGCCTAGTCAAACCGCGCCATGACGATTGTTACGGCGAACCTTTTAGAACAGTGATTGTTAATAACTTTAGATTTTTTATATTGTGACAGATGAACTAGCGTGGGTCCACCCTTGGATATGATATTTTAATGATATATATAATTTTCTTTTATGCAAACATTAATTCATTTAGAATCATCAAGAAGACAAGAACAAACACATTACAAAAAATAAGTTGTTCTTTAAACAATAATCACGTTTTACATTCTACTCGTGATCTCTTTTAGAATCAAAAGTTCGTTTACCTAACCCGCTCCATCACAAACATTTTATGGACTGTTCTCTTAGGGTGCATTTGGTATGTAGATTGGGTGGGACGGGACAGGACAAAAATAAATAGTCCTATGTTTGGCATGCCATTGAACAAAAATGAGGTTGGACAAAATGGGACAAAAACTTAATTTCATGGGACTATTCTTGAGGTTTTTTGTTCCAACAAAAAAGGTGGAACAACATGGGATAAGACATAATATGACCGTGTTACCCTCGTAACCCAACCCTTTTTCTCTAAACCATGGATGCATTGGTCAGCACAATGACCCCCTTCCTATCTCCGGCCATCGTTTCCGGCTCCGGTCATCACCTCCAGCTCCGGCCAATACCTATCTCTAACCATCTTTTTTCTAACTAACCTCCTCATTTCAACCCAAACTTACAATCTCCAAAAAAATCTAAATAAAATGAATGCATTTCATTAAGTATTGAGATGGGTTCTCTTTTGAACAAGAAAAAACGAGAAAGGGGAGGAAGGTGTAGGGAGTGGTGCTGGTGACCTTGGTGGCGATTTTGAACAAGAAAACACAACAAGAAGCACATGAACAAAGGTGAAGATGTTGGTGCTGGGTAAAGCATCTTGATCAAGCGATGGATGAATGGTGATGGAGATTTGGAAGGACACAAAGACTTTGAAGAAAAGGATGAAGGGTGTTGGTGATGTTGGCGGCGAGGGGTTAAGTTAATACACATAGATGGTGTTCTAGGTTAGCTTATTAAAAATATATAAATAACATATTTTTTATTTATTTTTGGTAATAACGAAAGGAAGGATGATAAATAAAAAATATAAATAAATATCATAAGAATATATATTTTTAATTTTGTATGACAATTATATAATAAAAAAACGTTAATAACATTTAGGGGTAATTTGGTCATTTTAACATTTTAGTCCAATCTAGTTTGGTTGTACCAAACATGGGACAGACTATTAATTTAATTTTGTCCAGTCCTGTCTCGTCTCGTCCCGTCCAATCCTGTTCCATCCGGTCTGCATACCAAATGCTACATTAGGGTGCGTTTGGTACGCAGACAGGACATGACATGTCAGAACTGGACAGGACAGCTATCATGCGTTTGGTAAGACATGGACAGAAGTGGACAAAACATAACATGACCGGTTAAATGATAAATTTACCCCTAGTAAGATATTTAGTATTTTTACACCAAATAATCAATCTAAATGAATCTGATACAAAATCATAACAAAATCAATAACCATAACAAGATCAGACCCAAATTCAGATACAAAATTGAGACCCAAAATTAGAGAAGATGATATCGTTCAGGAGAAGTCGATTTCAAGCAAGGTCGATCCAACAGACATCGAGAAGGCCAGAAAAGTGTTGAAAGTAAGAACCTGTTGATTATTTCTAACACGGGTTTATGTTTCGTGGATTAATTTTAATCTTTTTTGTTATTTAGGATCATGAACAAGCCCTTGTGGATGCTATCGCGAAGCTTGAAGGTGCCTCAGATGGTGAAAGTGGTAATAACTGACTTATAACACATAGTAAAAATTTATAAACACACTCATCAACAATTGCTATTGTATAATTCAATCGATATCAAAGATTTCTGGTTCCGATATGTAAATAATTAGCCACTGTTGGCTATACATCAATTGCTATAAGTTCGATTTTGACCCATGTTTCATCTTTATCTTTATCGACTTTCTTTCTTATTTATGCCATTTGGGTCTTTTTCTTGTACAATTATAACCAGAATCTTGAGGAAAAAATGAAGAAAAAAGGAGCAGAAAAATGAGGGGAAAAACGAAGAAGAAGAAGAAGAAGAAGAAGAAATACATGCAAAAAAATGAAGAAGAAGAAGAAATCGGTAACAGTAGCGAAGAAGAAGAAGATGTACATACCTGCTATGCGATGGAGACTTGAGATGGAGGGAGGTGCACGACGATGGGAAGAAGAAAGTCAGATTAGGTTAAAAAAAGGGGTATTTTTGTCCAAAAAGATTTGTTCTATATTGTTCTAGGAGGGGGAGTGGTGGACACCCGTGTCCCACTCTTGTTCCATTTAGTTCCAGCTGGTCCCATATGTTGTTGGGAACTGAAGATATGCTAAGTATGGTTAGTACTGCTAAGTCTTCATTACTACTGCCAGTTCTTCGTTACTACTGCTGGGCAAAGTTACTGCTGCTAGATGAAGTTAATGCTGCTAGTTGAAGTTAGTGCTGCTAGTCCAAATTACTACTGCTAGACATGGTTAGTACTGCTGAGCTGAGTTACTACTGCTTGAAGACTGTGAAGATTAATACTGCTGAAGGTTGTTAATGTTGCTGAGCCAAATCATCATTAATACTGCTGAGTTGATAAATTTGATATGCGATACTTTTGGAGACAAAGAAGGAATTGATCAAGATATGCTTAACGAAGATTCAGAAGATCAATTTACTTTTTATGGTTATCTTGTAATTACTTTTGTATAAATAGTATTGATAGATAGCTATTAAATAAGATGAGAAAAACAGAAGATAGTTAGCATACAGAATTCGATATTCAAGAGTGAATTAACCTCAAGGTCATAGATCCTATTTCTAGAGAAGTAGAAATCGTCTTGTTGAGCCTGTTCAACAAGATTGAGGTTTGGTGTAAAACTTGTGAGTAATAACTGTTTGATCTATATACAGTTTATTGAATTTCTATTGATTGTTCTTTAATTGATTTAGAGTTCTATTCCGCAAGATTCTCTAAATTCTGTTTCTAAGAAGTTTAATTCTTGTTAAGAATCGATCCTGACAAGTGGTATCAGAGCATTGGTATCTTAGAAATTATGGACAACTCAATGGATTCTCACAGTACTCTTGTTTCAAAGGTTCCCATGCTCAAACCCAATGAATTTGACATGTGGAAACTAAGAATCAAGCAGTACATTCTTCTTACTGATTATGCAATATGGGACATTATAGAAAATGGCCCATGTAATGAAGGAAAGATTGGAGCAGATGGAAAGAGACCTCCTCCCAAGACAGATGCTGAAAAGAAAGTAAGACAAACAGAGATGAAGGCCTTAAGCACTCTGCTTTTGGCTATTCCTAATGAGTACCAACATCAATTCCAACACTGCACAGATGCACAGATGTTGTGGAATGCTCTGGAGAAAAGATTTACTGGAACAAAGAGCACAAAGAGAAATCAAAAGGCTATTCTCAGGCAACAATATGAAAACTTTATGTCTGCAAAGAATGAGTCTATGACTCAAACTTTTGACAGATTTAACAAGTTAATTGGAGAATTAGCAACTGTGGGTGTACACATGGATGCTGATGATGTCAACAGAAAGTTCCTTAGATCATTGGGAGAAGAATGGACCATGTACACTGTCTCATTCAGACAGAATGACCAATTGGAGGACAAAGAGCTAGATGACCTCTACAATGATCTAAGAGTATTTGAGGCTGAAGTTGAAGCCAAGAAAAGGCCATCAGGATTTGTTTATAATGCTGCTTTATTATCTTCATCCTCTGATACTGCTGCTAATCCTGATTCTGTTAATACTGCAGGTTCTGTTAATTCTGCTAGTGGAACCAATCAAGAGAAGACCACAGATTCTGTACTAGAAGCATTCTTTTCTAGTCATGTCCACTCTTCTCTAATCAATGATGATTTAGAGCAGATCAATGCTGATGATCTGGAAGAGATGGACATCAAGTGGCAGATGGCTATGCTATCAATGAGGGTGAAGAAATTCATCAAAAGGACTGGGAGAAACAACTTTTCCCAAAGAAGAGAAGATGGTGCAGGCTTTGACAAGTCAAAGGTTGAATGCTATAAGTGTCACAAGATGGGACACTTTGCCAGAGAATGCAGAAGTGGAGGATCACAGACTCCAAATGGAAACCAAAACAGAAGCTCCTCTCAAGCCCTTGTTTCTCAACAAGGAATGGGATTTGATTGGAGTGATCAAGCTGAAGAAGCCTGTCAGAATCAAGCTCTTATGGCAGAAGTGTCTGATATCCCCACTGAGGTACAATCTAAACTCTGTTCTCAAGCTTGCATTGATGCTGTTAAAAGATATAGGGATCACAATCAGGGTATGTGTGATGACCTTAAGAGGCTAGAGAAAGATGTGAAAGATTATGTTAGGATTGTAGAAAGGTTTGAGGAACAGATTAGAGCTTTTCAAGCTAATGAACTTCAACACCACTATGATACTAACTATTGGAAGTGGGAGAAGAATGAGTATGAGATTAAGCTGAAAGTATCTGGGGAGGAGAATGAAAAGTTAAAAGAAGAGCTTAAAAAGGTTAAACTTGATGTTGAAAAGTTTACCTGTGCTTCTAAAACCATGGACACCATCATTAAAGCACAAATCCATGACAAGATGAAAGTAGGGATAGGGTACAATGCCACACCTCCACCCTACAATAACAACTACATACCTCCTAAGTCTGATCTGTTAGAGACCAAGGATAGAAAGGAACCTGAATTAAAGATTGATATAGATCCTTGTGAAAAAGAAATAGTTGTTGAGGATGAGACTGACAAAGTAGACTCTGATGAGGAATATGAGAGTCCATGTGTCAAGAACACAGAGATCAAAAGGACTGAAGAGAAAAAGGAAGTTCATTACACACAGCCCAAAGTTGTGAACTCAAATACTTGTAAACAGTGTTCCTGCAGGAAATTCAAAGAGAACAAGCCCCAAAAACATGATAATCAGAGGGGAAATCAAAGGAACTGGAATAACCAGTGGGCTATGAGACAAGGAGTTGACCTGAACAGAATCAACAGGCCAAAACCTTGTTTCATCTGTGGTAAGCTAAATCACTTAGCCAAACACTGTTATTTCAATCCTATTAACCAAAGGTTTAATGCTCAAAGATCTTTTCAAAAACCTAGTGGTTACAGAAGGAATGGTGGATATAAAAAATCTGCAAAGAAAAATGTGGCAAAGAAACAAGACCACATAAAGAAAACAACTGAAAAGGAATGTGATAATATGTGGGTTCCAAAAAGCACTAAAAACAATACTGCTGCTAGCAGTGTTAGTACTGCTAACACTGCTAGTACTGCTTCAAAAGTTAGTGCTGCTAGCAGTATTAATACTGCTAGTAATCATTCCAAAGTTAGTACTGCTAGCAATATTAATACTGCTAGTAATCATTCCAAAGTTAGTACTGCTAGCAATATTAATACTGCTAGTATTCAGTCCAATGTTAGTGCTGCTAATACTTTTAGTGCTTCTTCTTCAGATAGTACTGCTGCTAGCAGTATTAACTCTGTTAATACTGCTTCTAGCAGTGTTAACTCGGTTAATACTGCTACCTCTGTTAGTACTTCTGAGGTTAATACTGCTAGCACTGTTAGTACTGCTAGCACTGTTAGTACTGCTGCAAGTGCTGCTACACCAATAATTTTGACAAAGTATTCCAGCACAGCAGTACCAAAAGTTAAAAATCTCATCAAAACCAAGTGTAAGTATTTTGATGAGCAAGGGAGACCCAAGACCACTTCGGCTTGGGTTCCAAATAAAACTAACTGATTTATCTTGATGTGCAGGGCAACCAACAGCTCAAGGGGAAGAGCATTTGGCATGTTGATAGTGGTTGCTCCAGGCACATGACAGGTAACATGTCCTGCCTCAAAAATTTCAAAAAGGTTGATGGAGGACATGTTGCATTTGGGGATAATCCTGCTGGTGGAAAGATAAGTGGTAAGGGTGATGTTTCAAAGGGTAAGATGACCTTTGAAGATGTATACTATGTTGAACAATTGAGATACAACCTGTTAAGTGTATCACAGGTTTGTGACAAGAAGCATAGTATATTGTTTACAGACTCTGAATGTATTATCCTTGCTCCTGGATACAAAGTGGTTGATGAAAACATGATACTTCTGAGAACTCCAAGGAAGGATAATGTTTATTGTTTAGATTTGGAAAGTGTTTCATCTGATTCATCTCTAAATTGTTTAGTTTCAAAAGCTTCTTTAGATGAATCATCACTATGGCACAGAAGGATGTGTCACATGAACTTTAAAACAATAAATAAACTTGTTAAGAATAACCTTGTAAGGGGTTTGCCATCCAAAGTATATTCATGTGATGATCATTGTGTTGCTTGTCTCAAAGGCAAACAACACAAAACTTCTCATAAGTCCAAAGAGATAAACACTATATCAAATCCTCTTCAACTGTTACATATGGATCTGTTTGGTCCTACCAATGTGATGAGTATTGGCAAGAAATCATACTGCTTAGTTATTGTTGATGATTATTCTAGATTTACTTGGGTATATTTTCTGAGAACTAAAGATGAGACAAGTGGACTGATCAAATCTTTCATTCTCAAAATTGAAAACCAATCAAATCAAAGAGTGAAAGTCATTAGATCAGATAATGGAACTGAGTTTAAAAATTCTGATCTAAACACCTTTTGTGAAGAAAAAGGAATTGAGAGACAATACAGTGCTCCTAGGACTCCACAACAAAATGGTGTTGCTGAGAGAAGGAATAGGACACTGATTGAGGCTGCTAGATCTCTGTTAGCTGACTCAAAGTTACCAATTACTTTTTGGGCAGAAGCAGTTAATACTGCCTGCTATGTTCAAAACAGAGTTTTAGTTGTAAAGCCTAAAAACAAGACACCTTATGAGCTTTTCCATAAAAGGAAACCATATATTGGATTTTTCAAGCCATTTGGATGTCCTTGTACTATTCTCAATACCAAATCTCACTTAGGCAAGTTTGATAGCAAAGCAGATGATGGTTTTCTTGTTGGGTATTCATCTCAAAGTAAGGCCTACAGAGTCTTTAATACCTCTTCTAGAATAATTGAAGAAAGTGACAATGTCAAATGCAATGAGAACACACCAAATCCTATTGGTTCAGGTCCTAATTGGCTATTTGACATTGATTCACTCACTAATTCTTTGGGTTTCAGTGGTGATGTATATGCAGGACAAAGGGATACACCATCATCAGAACACAGAATTCAATCTGTGATATTTCCAATCCCTTCCATTGATCCTGTGGAATTCTGTGAACACCATGAGGAGACTGAACCTATTCAGAATGAAGAAGAGAGGAGAGCAGAGGAAATTCAGTCTTCAGGTTCAAATTCCAGAGAATCTGAGGTGACTGAAGAAGCAGAAACAAATCCAGAATTAAATGAGTCTAATCTGGATGAGGACTTACAAGAGGAAGCTGGTCATCAAACAAGAACTCAGAAAAATCATCCTCCTGAGTTGGTAATTGGAGATATTGCATCTCCCATGATGACTAGAAAGCAAAGCAGACTCCAAGAGTTGCAAGAGCAGCAAAATACAGTTAACACTGTTCTTACTTGCTTTCTGTCCCAGATTGAGCCCAAAAAGGCTTATGATGCCATGAAAGACCCAAGCTGGATAGAGGCAATGCAAGAGGAGCTGCTACAGTTCAAATTACAGGATGTTTGGGACTTGGTAGACCTTCCAAAAGGTCATAGAGCAATTGGCACCAAGTGGATTTTCAGGAACAAGAAGGATGACAGAGGGATTGTAATCAGAAACAAAGCTAGACTGGTTGCACAAGGGTACACTCAGGAAGAAGGAATAGATTATGAGGAAGTCTTTGCTCCTGTGGCAAGGATTGAAGCAATCAGGTTATTTCTAGCCTATGCCTCATACATGAAGTTCAAAGTGTACCAAATGGATGTCAAAAGTGCATTTCTGTATGGAAGCATTGAGGAAGAAGTATATGTCTGTCAACCCCCTGGATTTGAGAATCCATTGCACCCTGACAGAGTATACAAGCTGAAGAAGGCTCTCTATGGTTTGCATCAGGCCCCAAGAGCATGGTATGACACTTTGTCTACCTATCTCTTGAAAAATGACTTTGAAAGAGGAGTCATTGACAAGACCCTGTTCATCAAGAGGAGAAAGAGAGGTACTTTACTTGTTCAGATCTATGTGGATGATATCATCTTTGGATCCACCAATGATCAAATGTGTAAAGAGTTTGAAGAATTGATGCACAAAAGCTTCAAAATGAGCTCCATGGGAGAACTTACATTCTTTCTTGGGCTTCAGGTAAAACAAAGGAAAGATGGAATTTTTATTAGCCAATCCAAGTATGTGAAAGACATCCTGGACAAGTTTGGTTTATCAGACTCAAAGTCAGCAAGCACTCCAATGGAAACACATAAACAGATCACTGCAGATCTTGAGGGGGAGGATGTGGATGTCCATCATTACAGATCAATGATTGGATCTCTCATGTATCTCACAGCCTCTAGACCTGACATTATGTTTTCAGTCTGTGTTTGTGCCAGATTTCAGGTTTCTCCTAAGCAATCACACCTTCATGCTGTCAAGAGAATATTCAGATACTTAAAAGGGCAACCTAGATTAGGTCTCTGGTATCCTCATGAATCCTCTTTTGACTTGCTTGCATATTCAGATAGTGATTTGGGAGGAGCCAACATGGATAGGAAGTCTACTTCAGGTGGATGTCAGTTTTTGGGTACAAGACTAGTATCTTGGCAGTGTAAGAAACAAACCACAGTGTCCTTATCTACCACAGAAGCTGAGTACATAGCTGCTGCAAGCTGCTGCTCTCAGGTTCTATGGATTCAGAATCAGATGTTGGACTATGGGGTAACTTTTCTTCACACACCAATCTTCATTGATAACAACAGTGCTATTAGCATTGTTAATAATCCAGTCAAACACTCAAAAACAAAGCATATAGAGATAAGGTATCACTTTATAAGAGATTGCAATGAAAAGAAATTAATTCAGGTTGCTAAAGTTCATACAAATGACCAGTTTGCTGATCTATTCACAAAAGCTTTTGATGTGGGTAGATTCACCTTTTTGGTAACAAGTGTGGGCATGATCAACCTAGAATAAATTCTTGACTTTCTGTTTTTATACCTATATTTCTTCCTGTATTTGGTGCTACTAACTTTCTTTCTCAGGATCCTCTGTTTTCCTCAGATTACCAAGTGAAGAAAAGTGTAAGTGTGGTTACTACTGCCAGTACAGAAGTTACTACTGTCTGTGTTCTAGTAGTTACTACTGCTTGTGCAGTTACTACTGCTCAGTGGTTAATACTGCTCAGTGGTTAATACTGCTAGTACAGTTAATACTGCTAGTGTAGTTAATACTGCTTGGTCGTTAATACTGCTCAGTAGTTAATACTGCTCAGTAGTTAATACTGCTAGTGCATTTAATACTGCTAGTGGAGTTAATACTGCTCGGTAGTTAATACTGCTTGGTAGTTAATACTGCTAGGTAGTTAATACTGCTTGGCAGTTAATACTGCTCGGTAATTAATACTGCTCGGTAGTTAATACTGCTAGGTAGTTAATACTGCTTGGCAGTTAATACTGCTTGGCAGTTAATACTGCTCGGTAGTTAATACTGCTCGGTAGTTAATACTGCTCGGTAGTTAATACTGCTAGGTAGTTAATACTGCTTGGCAGTTAATACTGCTTGGCAGTTAATACTGCTCGGTAGTTACTACTGCGAGGTAGTTAATACTGCTTCTGATAATCTAGGGCATATAAATACCCCTGTTTGCCCGCCCATGTTCATAACGACTCTTCGCATTTACTTCTTCTCTCTCGTTCTAACCTAGACTCTCCAGAATCTCTGTGCTTTTCTTTCAAGAATCCTTAGGCATCATGGAGTTTGTGGATGAGCACAATGAAATAGCCATGCTTCAGAAGCCGAAACAAGCTGCTGGATTCCACGATATTGTCGATTTTCTAAAATCCTCGCACATCTCCTATGCACTCACAGTGAGCCCAACAATCTATATCGAACACCAGAAACAATTTGGGGAGAATGCCACTGTTAGTGTTGAAGAAGGGCAGAAAACCATTCGAACAAGGGTTTGTGATAAACCCTTGAAAGTCACTGAAGAGGTTATTCGCATCTCCCTTCAGTTGAATGATGCTTCAGGTATAACTTCTATTCCTAATGAAGAACTCTTTTCTACTTTACAAAGAATGGGGTATGAAGGTCCCATTGGTGTTTTTAAATTCTACAAGTCAAAATTTTTCAACCAATGGAGATTTCTTGTTCATACCCTGATGCACTGTATTTCCAAGAAAACTACTGGATGGAGTGAGTTCAGCAGTCCCATTGCATATGCCTTGGTCTGCTTATCCACTGCCAGAAAGTACAATTTCTCAGCAATGATCTTTACTGATCTTGTATCAAACTTGGAATCCAAAAAGACCTTTTTCATGTATCCAAGGTTTGTGCAAGAAGTTCTTAACAAGGAGTTGATGGACTTACCTCAGTTCACTGAGGTATATGTACCCAAATCCCCTAAAGGGAAGGTTTTTTCAAATATGAAAAGACTTCCTAGGGACTCGGAAGGAGTTGACACACCATTGTTCTCTACAATGATGGTTGTGTCCCACCCCTCTGAAGGTATGGCATCAGGATCAAGGCCTTCATTAGATCAACCCACTGATGCCCAATCCCAACCTTCCATCTCAAAAGACATCCCACAGTCCATTCTTGAACAGCCCACTCCCACAATCACCAAAAGATTTCAAAGAAGAAAGGTGCACAAGGCTCCTTCCCTTGTTGTACCTACTCAAAGCCCTACGCCTTTAAGCCCTCAATTGGAGCATTCTCCAATTGAGAATATCAACAGGGAAACCACAGGGGTGTCTCCCAACCTCAAGAAGGTGGTCTCTAAGGAGAAGGATGACCATATGGGTGCTAAGGCTGCCACTACTTCTGCTAGCACAGAGAAGGACAGTGGTAACATAAATAAGACCTTCCCCATGGCAACTCTAAATGAGAAATCATTAGGAGGACCCAGGTGCCAAGAAACCAAGGGGGCAGGTAGTGCTTCTGCTAGGCAGAAGGCTTCTGCTGAAACTTCCAAGGATCCTTTAAAGAAGGTTAATACTTCTAAACAAGGTGAGGATAGATATAACTATGAGGAATTGATGGAAACCTTAGGGAATATCAACTTGGATGTCATGGCACAAAAGAAAGAGATTGAGCAACTTAAGACTGTGGTCACCTACCAACAGTCTCAAATTGAGAAGCTCAAAAAGATGGTCACCAAGTTGCTGAACAAAAGGAAAAAGGCAAGGTTTGTGCTAAGAAGGAGAACCTCAACTGATGATGCTCCCAAAAAGGGGGAGTCAGAGTCAGAAGCAGAACTGAAACTGAAGGGTCCACAAATTGAGGGGGAGACTGCTCACATAGAGACTGAGATGGAAATGGACTATGCACAGTTTAAGGGGGAGTCCAGTGAGACAGAAAAGGGGGAAGAGTGTGTCAAAGAAACCAAAGCAGCAGAAACCACAGCAGCAGAAACCAAAGCAGCAGAAACCACAGCAGCAGAAACCACAGCAGCAGAAACTGTTAATGCTGCTGAGCTTGAACAAGCAGCAGAAACAGTTAATGCTGCTGAAGGCCAAACTATCAAAGCAGCAGAAACTGAGAAGGAAGCAGTAACTACAACTCGAGCTGAAATAGATGAAGAAATTTACTGGATTATAAAGAACAGTATTGAAGCAGCATCACTACATGTACTAAGAGAAGCAGTAACAGCCATAGCAGCAGAAATGGTTATTGCTGCTGAAAAACTTAAAGCAGCTGAACCAACTCCTGAGGCTGTCAAAACTCTTAAAAGAACCAAGATGATGTCCAAGAAAAGACCAAGAACCCAGCCCATAACTACAAAGAAGAAAAATGAAAAGAAACCAAGAGTGGAGTCATCTGCAGAAAAGGCCCAGGAGGAAACAGTGAAATCTGATGGAAAAGTTGCTGAAGAAGAAGTGGCAACTCCATCAGGGAAATCAGGCAATGTGCAATCACAAACGGATGCCCAATGTGACTTGTACATTACTAGTGTTGAATCTAACCCAATTCCACTTCAGGCTGAACCAATATCATCTAAGGCTCCTGAAATCATCTTTTGGGACACTTTGAAAGATGGTAGAAAGGAGTTCATTAGGATAAAAAGAGCTGATGGAAAATTTGAAGTATTTTCTACTTGGGGAAAGATTGTCAGAACTTGCTCAAGATCAGACTTAGAAGAGATGTTCAAAGTTGGGATGAAGATATATGGAAACATGCTGACTGAGCCAGGGATGTCAATCTCTAAAATGGTACTTGAATTCTTGTGCCAAATGTTCAAACCTGAAGCAGTTCAGCATAGGTTAAACACACAGTTTCAAGTCATTACCAACTGGATGCTCTATGAAAACTGTGGAGTGTATGTCATCTCCCTTGACTCTGCAACTCATGAATACTATCTTGTAGATGAAATATACAATCACAGCATGAAGAGGCTGCAAGGAATGCTACACACTAAGCTGACCTGCAACAAGGATTCAGCAATGGGTAGATTCTTGGTAAAGAGGATTCTCAATCAGAGTCTAGGCCTAAGTCCTAATCTGTGTGTACATGATGACTAAGTTTTGGAAGCATCATCTGAAGAACTTGACTTCTTTTCCTAAAAGTCAAGTTAGGGGGAGATTGTTGGGAACTGAAGATATGCTAAGTATGGTTAGTACTGCTAAGTCTTCATTACTACTGCCAGTTCTTCGTTACTACTGCTGGGCAAAGTTACTGCTGCTAGATGAAGTTAATGCTGCTAGTTGAAGTTAGTGCTGCTAGTCCAAATTACTACTGCTAGACATGGTTAGTACTGCTGAGCTGAGTTACTACTGCTTGAAGACTGTGAAGATTAATACTGCTGAAGGTTGTTAATGTTGCTGAGCCAAATCATCATTAATACTGCTGAGTTGATAAATTTGATATGCGATACTTTTGGAGACAAAGAAGGAATTGATCAAGATATGCTTAACGAAGATTCAGAAGATCAATTTACTTTTTATGGTTATCTTGTAATTACTTTTGTATAAATAGTATTGATAGATAGCTATTAAATAAGATGAGAAAAACAGAAGATAGTTAGCATACAGAATTCGATATTCAAGAGTGAATTAACCTCAAGGTCATAGATCCTATTTCTAGAGAAGTAGAAATCGTCTTGTTGAGCCTGTTCAACAAGATTGAGGTTTGGTGTAAAACTTGTGAGTAATAACTGTTTGATCTATATACAGTTTATTGAATTTCTATTGATTGTTCTTTAATTGATTTAGAGTTCTATTCCGCAAGATTCTCTAAATTCTGTTTCTAAGAAGTTTAATTCTTGTTAAGAATCGATCCTGACATATGTGAACTCACTAAACGTGGTACAAGCCTGTTATGTCCAATCCTGTCCCATCATGTCCAGCGTACCAAACGCACCCTTAACAATAATTCAATATTTTTGTTCGTTTACGATGGGATGGTAAAACATGATAAGTATATTTATAGGATGATAGTTGAATATAAATACATAAACCTTTTTAATTTTAATTATTTATTAACGTATATAAAAATAATTACACTAGCAAAATACATTTTTATAATATCGGATATTTTTTTGAGGTTTCTAAAAAATTGTGAGACAGGGATAGAGAGAGACACACAATAGAGGAGAAATGGACAAAGGAGTACTATGAATGAGTTGTAAATTTGTAACGATGAGAGCAATATATTTTTGTTATAAAAAAATGGACATTTTTTTTCAATAATTAACATTAAAGAACACATTTTTTGATATACAATAAGGGAAGATAAGAAAGCATCTTAAAAATGGAGTTTAGCAATTTTTATGCACAAACTAGTGTATGCTAAGGGTCTGTTTGGTTCAAGGTTTTTAAAGGAATTTGATGGAATTGAAATCTCAAATTCCTTTGACCAAATTCAATTCCATTGTTTGGTTCAAGGTTTTTAAAGGAATGGAATTGATTTTTTTCATAATGTCAAAATTACCCTTGCACATACGGTTTCTTCTCCATCGCACATACCTTCTCCATCGCCTTCGCAACTGGACCTCTCCATCGCCATCGCAACTAGACCTCTCACTTCTCATACGGTTTCAAATCGCAACTGGACCTCTCCATCGCCATCTGGTAAGTTAGCTTCTTCTCCATCGCAAAGGACCGATTGTACCAGTTTTTATTGGAGAAGACGAAGGATTTGAACTTGGAGACTGGATTCAATTTCGATTTTGATTTGTGTCGAGTTTTTTTGTGATCGATTGGAGCCCTAATCGAAGAAGGTTTTTGGATTTGATCGAATGGTGCTCTAAGCATGGAAGAATGAACGGAACAGGTTGATTTATATGGCCGATCTGGATGTTTGGTGGCTGAATCGATTTTGGATTTTGATCGATGGGGTAATCTGGTATGATTTTGGATTTTGATCGATGGGGTAATCTGGTATGGTTTTGAAAAAAACAATTAAAATTATCAAAAGGGTATTTTGGTCATTTACCAAAATTTCATTCCAATTCAAAAGCTACATTCTGTGAACCAAACAGACAGATTCCAATTCCTTTAACAGATTCCATTCCAATTCTGTCAACCAAACAGCTGGTCAAACCTGACAATATTCCATTCCAATTCCTTCAAAGTCAAATTCTTTTGACAGATTCCATTCCATCCAAAAACATTCTGCGAACCAAACGCCCCCTAAGAACTCAAATTTTTACAGTATTAATTAATTGTTTATTATTGACAAATGTTGGTTAAAGCTAGAGCATCATTTTGGTGTGCGGCTAATTAGAGCATCTCCAACAACTTTTCTATTTTAAAGAAAATGAAGAATACGGGGACTTTGAGCTAAAATTTTGCTCTAACAGATTCCCTAAAACTATATTCTCAAAATGTAGAAAGTAGGAGAGAGAATGAATTTTCTCCAAATGTGGAGATAACCCAAAAAATGATTACCAGATGAGAGCACCAACATAATTTTTTGAAAATAAATATTTAGAGAGAAAAATAATATTTTAATAGATGAATAAAATATTTTAATATTATAATCAATTTTTGTTTCTCCAAAATAAGAAATCTGTTGAAGATAGAATATAACTTTTTTTTATAGATTTTAACTTTTGTATCTTAATTTTGGAAAAATATTGGGGAAGCTGTTGGAGATGTTCTTAGGCCCTCTAGATTATCTATAAAGATCTTACCTAATATTTGGTTGAATGTATTAAGTATTAACTAATAAGAATAAAATTTTATTTTTAGTTAAATCTATATATATTTAAAAGTAAAACCTAGAGTTGCTTAGGTGGTATAATGAGAAGACTTCATTCTCATTTATCTTTTTTTTTTCTCATAGTTTTGAATTTTTTTTAATAAAAAACTTCTCACTACATAATTAGCTTTAACTTTTGACTTACATAACTTTCAAGAGATATTCATTATATAGTCTTTCATCTTTCCATGTACTAATTACATAAAAGGGCAAATTGCATGAAAAGGTAATATACTTTGGTCCATATCCTATTTTGGGTAACGTACTTTCAAAACATTCATTTTGGTATTTAAGATGGGATATTTTAAACATTTAAGTACCTGGGTAACCTGTTTAACCATTAACCAACCATTAACCGGTTACCATGCTGATGTGGCAAATGATGTGGGGGCTTTTTCAAAAAGGAGGCTCCATAAATCTTATATATCATTTTCATCATCTTCATCAGCCCATAAGCTCATTCTACCAACAACGATTAGAGGTTTTAGGTCCTCTTTTATAAGATTGTGTTGCAACAATGACAATAAGATACCAAAATGAATGTTCTGAAAGTACGTTACCCAAAATAGGAATTGGACCAAAGTACATTACCTTTTCATGCAATTTGCCCTACATAAAAACCTACAATAAATGATGTGACACATTTGCTATAAAATGATTCTTTCTAGAGGTAAGTTAAACACTTTTTTTTACCTTCTCAATCTCTTAATCTATGTCTCTCTATTTCCTTACCAATTACCTCCACTGACAAAGAGAATTATACATACACAATTGTTCAATCGGGTAAATCGGCACAACTCTCAAATTGTTCATTACGGCATTATACACGTGTTTATCAATATAATATATAAGAAGGAATTGGAGCATTGATCTAGTGAGACTTCAGAGTTATGTGAGAATTTTGATTTGTATTTTGTTTTTGTTGTCTTTATAGGTTGCGGGACTAAATATATGTTGGAGTTCCAGGAGAAGTTGCCCGGTTCAAATACACTAAATGTGGATTCTCATCTTTATCTTTTATGTTTCTTATAGTTTATCAATTTGTATATTTATAAGAAAAAACACCAACAATAAGGTGACGTTTTCTAAGAATCTCAATCCCAATTTTCTTTGTTGTCAAATTTTAACTTTTTTATTGATGTAACTATTATCAAAATCTTAAATTGATTAGACTATTCATTTTTATTGGTTACACCCAATAATTTTTTTATTTAACATGACTCATATTTTTATTTACATAATATATACATTTATATATATATATATATAGAGAGACCCACTATTTTGTAAACTTTTATTTCGTGTAAACTTTGGATTTCATAGGTTTTCTTGATGAAATTGTTTCATGAAATTATTTATTTTGATTAAATTGTTTCATATCATTCATTTCTTGATGAAATTGTTTCATATATTTGTGTTTTTTTATGTAGTTTCATATTATTTTTTCATTCCTATGAAACTATTTCATATATTTTCTCAGTTTGATGAAACTTTTTCGTTTTTACATAAAAACACAAATATATGAAACAATTTCATCAAGAAATGAATGATATGAAACACTTTAATCAAAATAAACAATTTCATGAAAGAATTTCATCAAGAGAACTTATGAAATCCAAAGTTTACACACATTTAGAGGTTTACAATTTATTATCCCTCTATATATATATATATAACCAAAATAATTATAAACTCATTTACATAAATGAAATACGATCACAATAGGAATATTTTTATTTATATACATGAGACTTGAATATAATAATATGTATATTTTTATATACTTTTTTGAATTTTTGTTATTGATGTAATTATTTTACCAAACATTAGAAATGATGTTGATTTTAGTAAATCGATAATTTTGTACCATTTAAATGTATATGTTGATGGAACGATATTTCGTTAATTTATTATAGTTGTCAATAAACTATTGAAAATATTGGCGAGTCAAACATGTATTATATTTAATTTTAGTGGATATAATATTTTCAATTTACCATTACAAACTTTCTATAAATTCTTTTTTGTGCAATTCACACTTGCAAGTTACAAATAAAATTTTAGGTAGACTACAAATTTGGTTCCATAGCTTAAATAAAATAAATTTTTTTCTTTGTAGTTTTAAAATTTCAAAATGTTCATCGGGATTTATAAAAACCTTTTAAATTTGGTTTTTCTTTCTAACAATTATTAAATAATTTTATTACCAAACATTAAATTAACTATTCATCTTCGCGAGTTACACTCAATTTTTTTATTTCTTATATGTCACATGACTTTAGATTTTTATTTACATAATATTAATAAATATATGTAATTATTATGTTTAAAAACTCATTTATATAAATGAAATTATGATTAACATGTAGAATCTTAATTACAAGACATTAGCATATAATAATATGTGTATTGTTTATGTATCTACATAAGAATAAATTGATTATAATTAATATAACTAATATAATTAAATAAAATGAAGATGGGGTTTATAATACTTTAAGATGATTATCGATTATATAATTTACATAACACTTTTTACATATATTGATTAAAAAAATAATATATTTACTAAATCCCTGCACGCACAAGTTTCAATCATTTTTTTTTAATACAACATATATATATATATATATATATATATATATATATATTGATTTGTATTGTTTTTAGTACAACATAATATTGTCATCGCGCAACGTGCGATGCCGAACACTAGTTGTGAGAAAAGAAAAATGATTCTCATCCTCGTTTTTTGTTATTTTTATTTTGACTTCTCAGTCTAAATCAAACATGACTTTTTTGTACAAACTAAAATAATTATAGGGTTTTCTTGAGTAGACATTTCTTCAAACTTATTTATTATAGATTTATTTCCTATAAAACTTTTTTTTTTCATTTTTTTGTATTCAACTATAAGTTTATTTGCACAATATATCAAAATTTAATCTTGTTTCTTAGGCTTTTTCTTGGGAATTCCCATCCAGTAAATTTAGAGAATTCTCCAAGGTTGGAGTTTTCTCTATTTTTAAAAACAATATAGAGAACAAAAATCTTCTCGTTCAATATAGAGAAGCTATATAGAGCAATACTCGTTCAGCTGCTTATTTTTTAGTTATGTTGAAATCTTCTCCTGGCTGTTTGTTTCTGCCCATGATAAGGGCTGTTCCGTTTGCGTCTGTTTGTTTTTAGGTGCTGTTGTCGTTGGTTTTGGTGGTTCCTGTAACGTGGACTTGATTTCATGGGTAATAAATATGGTTTTTCTGCTGTTCAAAAAAAATAGAGAGAACAAAAATGTAATTTTTTCTATTTTAAAGAAGTTGTTAGAGATACTCTTATAAAAACTGTCCATAATACTAGTTCCTATAAAATATTTTACTTTTTGCTTATGCTCTAAGATTCCTGATAATCTCTTCTCTTTTTCTCCAAAAATCAAATTATAGATTTAAATAAAAAATAGAAAGAAAATAAAAGAGGGAAGTAGACCATGCATGATGTTGTTGTTATTGATGGGAAGTCTTTTTCTCAACATAAATGCACAAGCACTGAAGCACGCATGCCTTTAAAGCAACTTTTTTTAGACCACCACACCCTTTTTCATTTCATCAAAATGTTTTTCAATTTTGTTTAATTAATTAAAAGAGTAAATTACGTTTTTCGTCCTTATGGTTTGTTAAAAATTTCAGTTTTCGTCCCTAGTCTTTATTTATTACGCTGAAAGTCATTATGGTTTGGGTTTTATTTCCTTTTTCGTCCCTGCACTGACCTGTCCCTAACGGCTGTTAGTATAATCCGTTAAGGTTCTTTTTTTATTTCATTAGTTTTTTCTGTGTCTAAACTTCCTTAATACACAACCACCCACCTTTTTATCTCTCCTCTTTTAGAAAAATATACAGACACATCACACATTATATATATATATATATAGAGAGAGAGATAGGATCATACGAGAATGATAACGATTTAAAAGAATAAAGGAATAGCTCTCAACCATTCGTTTTTAAAAATAATTCCAAAATTACTAATTTCCAAAAATTAGATTAAAAGGGCAAATATGTCAAACTATTTTACTGATTATCTTTGGAATATTTTAAATCTCATTATTTCTCATTCACATCTCTCTCTCTCTCTCTCTCTCCTGGACGTCTCTATCCCTCCCTCCCCTTATTTTTCTTTATCTAGGGTTTATTGAAAAAAGTTGTTTTGGGTTCTTTGTCGTCGCTGCACCTGCTCATCATCACCGCCGCTGCACCTGCTCGTCTGCCGGCGACGAGCACAACCACCATCGGCGACCTTCTTCTCACCTCTGCCGTTGCACCTGCTCATCGTTGCCGCCGCTGCACCTGCTCGTCTGTCGGCGACGAGCACAACCACCATCGGCGACCTTCTTCTCACCGCCGCCACTGCACCTGCTCATCGTCGCCGCCGCTACACCTGCTCGTCTGTCGGCGACGAGCACAACCACCATCGGCGACCTTCTTCTCACCTCCGCCGCTGCACCTGCTCGCTGCCCTCCCTCTTCTAGATTTCCCGTCGCACGACCGCCCTTCGCCGTCGTCTCCGTCAACCGCAGTCGCCATCTCGATTTCTCTCCATCTCTCAATCTAAACCAAGCGCAAACCGTCGGCCGCTACTTCTTCTCGACGATCGAACGCCACCACCACCAGACGCCGGCGCTATCTTCATCCCGTTCTTCTGTTCACCTGCGGCGCCACCACCGGTGCCGATATCTCTCTCTCTCTCTCTCTCGATTTTATGATATTATGTGATTTTAGGTTTTTCTATTGTTAATCACAAGTGATTTTATGTTTCTCTATCGTTAATCACAAGTGATTTAGGCTTGGATTATGTGATATTATGTGATTTTAGGTTTCTCTATTGTTAATAACAAGTCATTTTAGGTTTATCTATTGTTAATCACAAGTGATATTATGTGATTGTTGTTTCTCTATTGATTATCACAAATGATCTTCTATAACAGATTTTGTGTTTTTATATTGTTAATCATGAGTGATATTACACTTAAACAATTTATCCAATTTTCTTTATAGTAAATCATTTGTGATTTTGGATTGCATATTCACGATTTGCTTGAACAACCGAACAAAACGAGATGAACACTCAAATACATGAACTTTATTTGATATATATGATTTTGATTTCGGTGAGATATTGTAACTCCTTATTTTTTGGAAGTCAACACTATCCTAAATTAATTCATATCATAAAATGACCTTAATACCCTTTTAGTCCGATTTTTGAAAATTATTATTTTTGGAATTGTTTTTAAAAATGAATGGTTGAGAGTTATTCATTTATTCTTTTAAACACCATCCATTCTCGTTTGAACCCACCTCTCTCTCTCTCTCTCTCTCTCTATATATATATATATATATATATATATATATATATATATATATATGGAGAGAGAGAACGAACGAGAGAGAGAGGGAGTGAGAAGAGAGAGGCCGGGGGAGAGCATCTTCGGCGTAAATCGGGAAACCCTTTCATAGTTTAAGTTGTTGCTGTAACACACACAAAATTAAAAGCTCAACAGAGATTAAAACTGAATTTTAAAACTAAAACTCACATCAAAACTAAACCCATAGCTTCTGACCTTCTGTTATTGCTTCCAGCCTTCCACAACACGAGAAATAGACCCAATGTTTACCTTCTTTTTTTCTTCATTGGAACCTTATACAATATTTTGAGTTTGACTCCATGCATCAATGGTATATGAGTGTGAACATGCTTGGTCGGAGTAGTAGTATGTGTATGTATGTGTTTGGTCGGAGCAGTATGTGTGAGTGCGTGCGTGAGTGCTTCAATGAAGATGATCGATGGTTTAATGGAGCTCGAGAGACATATACGTAGGTAGGGTTGGGATGCGTTTGGTGACAGCGAAGGGAGGGCCGGGGTGGGTCGTCTGGAGAAGCAAAGAAGATGGAGGGTGGCGGAGAGGATGAAGAGGATGACGAATGGGTAAGATTTTTGGTCCCTAGCTACATCTGGGTTACCGGAACATAAACGACAATGGGGGATGAGGTTCGCACGGGAAGGGAGGGCGGTCGATGGTGTCCAGTGTAGGAGTATGATGGCGTTGGCCGTTGGCTGTTGATGGAGGTCGCCGGATGTAGATAGGTAGTAGTAACCGGTGGCCGGTGCTTGCTCACGATCGAAAAGAGTGTGTGGGATTTCATGGAGATGAGTAGGGGAGATGAGATGTACCAGGAGACAAAGGACGAAGTGGGAGGGGCGTTGGTCGGTGATGAAGATCATCGGTGATGGAAGGGAACACCGGTCATGAAGTTGGTCACCGTGTACTATAGTAATATGTATAATAATATAGAATAATGAGAAGATATTTTTTTAATTTCTAAAAGAAATTTAAGAGGAATAGTATAAAAGTCAAAATGATTTTAAGTTAAACGGTCAATTTTAACTGTTGATTAGCCATAAGGACGAAAAATGAAATAAATTACAAAGCACATGGACTATTAGCGTACTAAATGAAGACCAGGGACGAAAAGGGAAATTTTTAACAAACCACAAGGACAAAAAACGTAATTTACTCTAATTAAAATAGTCTTCTTCCTTTTGATGTTCGGATTTATCAGTGGATGACTGTAGCGTTGTAGTAATGAAACTTATCTATATCAAATTTAACGCAAAATCTTGTTTATATTTGTAATTATGCAAAGTAAAATAAAACCGATGTATTAATATTTTAAAACACAAATTAAATAAAAGATAAAACGTATTTTTATTTCTTTTCTTATTTAATTTGACTAAAACACTTTCAAAAATCACATTGTGAGCTTATAAGTTGATACTCTATTATCTTTTCAAAAAAAAAAATTGATACTCTATTAAGAACTTAAAGTTAATGTGACATACTCAAAATCTTACGTCTTGTTTTAAGAAAAGAAATTTTGACGTCTACAACAATTATACCAAATAATTTTTTTTAATGCATAATACATTTCTTTTTGTTCACTTTATTATAATACTGGTTACAATAAAATAAGAAAATTGAAAAACAAGTTCTTGAAATAAATTATATTTATTTTTATGTAATTAATATTTTAAAAACACATTCTATAAAATAAACATCTATAATTAAACTATTGATAAATTAAATAAAAATTTTATTCATTAGAACTCTAAATCTGTATTTAAAATTAGTTTTTTTCTAAATAAAAATCGAATGAAAATATATTTTCCTTTTATACAAGTATTGTGAAGTAAGTTATAGGATTCTTTTACAAAACATAGAGAATACTATATATATATATATATATATATATATATATATATATATATATATATATATATATATAATGCATGTGCACATGCTTGATGTTAAAGTGCATGCCCAAAGTTCCCCCCCAAGTGACTTCATCAATTGACAATTGTGAATCAAGTTATTTACCATCATATATTTACAAAATTTATGAATCAATACAAATAAAATCTAAATGATATTCTTATGGATAAAGTAGACGTTAATCTAAAGTGATAACAGGGTAGCAATTCCACCCTTATCCATTGTCGGCCCGATCTGCACGCCTGCTGTCTGCTCGCTGCACCGGCCACAGGTTGCATTCTCGACTCTCGACATAAGCCATCGTCCAACAGACCAGGTTTGCAGTTTGCTACTTCGATTTTCTTGACTAATCACTTGTTTTGTTTACACTACAAAACAGATTGGCTTTTCCGACGGCCAAATCCGTCGGAAATCCGTCGGAAAACGCCATTTTCGACGGATTAGGCCGTCAAATAATGCCTGGCCACAAAACGAGATTTCCGACGGATGAGGATTTTCCGACGGATATATCCGTCGGAAATCCGTCGATCCAATTTTCCTAATTTTTAAACTCCACACGCTTAATCAGATTTTCTTAATCTAAAAAATTAACTTTCCGACGGATTTTTAATATAATTTGATAATTAAAATATATACGAAAAAAATCAAAAAAACATTTCCGACGGAATATTCCGTCGGAAATTATTATTATTTTTTATTTTTTTAATAATTATAAAAATAATTTATTTTTTTATTGGGAAAAATCGAAAAACATTTCCGACGGAATATTCCGTCGGAAATTATTATTATTATTATTTTTTTAATAATTATAAAAATAATTAAAATTAATTAAAATTAAAATTTTAAATTCCTGTAAATGCTTAAAAACTGCTAAAAACTGAATGCAAATACCATAGATTAATTAAAGCCCTCCAACGAGTTCTTGTGCATAACAAATACAAATTCTCCTAATTGTTCGATAAACAGAATTTAAATACGTTAATTCAAGTAACAAGAGTTTAACAACCAAATATCAACACTATGGCGGGGGAGGCGGAAACTGAGATGGAGTAAACTGACTTTGGCTTAACCTTTTCACCAAATCCATCACGTCTCTTCTATTTGGCGCATCTCCTCCATCTCCTTCATGCGTACCTCTTGTTGTCGGCACATCTCTTCCAAGTCCTTCTCGCGGGCATATTCTAATTGTTGCAGTCGGGCCTCTAATGCTTGAATCTAAAAACAAAAAAATATTAAAATGAATTATATACGATTAGATAAACATTATACAAAAAGAAAAGGAAGTACACACCCGCGTACCAGAAGGTGATGCACCACTCGCATATCCACCTGAGGGTACCCCCGTCAAGACCAAATTCGGATCACTGGTGTTCCCAAAACCGTATATTCGACCTTTCTTGCTTCCCCCGGACGCCTCAGACGCCTGTTTCCACAATGCTTCATCTATTATGGGATGGGAAGTGGCATCCTCGCCGTATTTTTGGTTGACATCGCTTTTATACGTACCCTATGGTATAAAACACAAGTCAATTTCGACAGCATAACATTTGTAAATGGGACGTTTCCAAATAAAACAATCCTAACGTTTGCCCAACAAATGGCAACCCAGACTAAAACGGAGATATATATACCAACATTTAAACTAAAACAATTATAATTTTGCCCAACAAATGGCAACCAAAACTAGACGTGTATATATATATATATATTAACATTTTAAGTTAAACAATCGTAATGTTTCCCGAACAAACTATATAAAGATTTGTAATTAAAGGCAAACAATTATAAAGTTATAGGTATTCTACACTTACCGCAATCCGACCATCCCTCGGAGTCACGTAATCCCCTGATTGTGTACCCGCGCAATGCGGCGGGGTGTAAATCTTGAATAAATGCAAGCGACAATACCGATTACAACAGATAAACACTCGTCCAAAGAACTTTAAACAATATTAAACATAACATAAAAGATATTAGAAGTAGGTATCTATCGTGCAAAAAGAAAGCAACAAGATCACAGTTACATAAACACAGTTGTTAAACATACACCTGAATCAAATAATTACCATTGAACAACTCTTCGGCAGTGTTGTTGGTTTGAATATGAGAATGGGTATTGTCGGTGGCTACACACCTTTAAGCTGAGCAAACATTAATCCAACTGAACATAATTAATAAATCAGTCGCATCTTCATCAGTCCGAAATGTTCTCAGCTCCGCTTTCGCCTATCAATACTCCAAACTTTTCTTCCAACACCATCATAATCTCAACCTATTAAATCATATCCAATGAGTTTTATATATATATATATTAATTACTAATAGGCTTGACTTATAATTCATTTCAAGATGATCAAGACTGAAGCAAAACTTACGGTCTCAAGAGAATTAGCACCAAGATCGTCGAATTTGGTTGAGGGGCGATTGTGCTTTCATCAATTGACAATTGTAGCAAGAAGCATACCATTGATATTTCAAATATAAAATGTCCATGAACTCCATTTGATAAATCACAAATGTTAAAATCCATAGTTAGGTGGAAATAAGGAATTACATGAAAGTTTTCCCACAAGTATTAATAAACAATGGTAGATAACAATTATAGTTCCAATTATAAAGAACTTACAATTATAGCTCCAAAAGGATTTAGTTGCTAATATAATTAGCAATCAATACAACTATTAGGCGCCAATGGTGACAACATAAAAAAAGTGATCTTAAGCATAGGCTTTCACAATCTCGTTGGTAAACAACCAACAATATATACAAACAACATTTGGAGAGTACCTTAAGTGCAAAGGAGAAACATAAGGAGAATACCTTAAATGCAAGATTCAATCCCAAAGCAAACTCAAACTCTAGATCTCTTCTCAACTAATCCATTATCCACTGCAAAGCGAAATGATAAGTTGGAAAATTGTTCAGTAAAACATGCAAGCATGAGATCCATTTTGGTCAAAAGTGTTCCATTACACTCCTTAATTGCATAAACTACTTGTGTATGCATTACCTACAAATGATCGAAATGTAAAAATTTCAAAGAAAAAATCACTTTTAATACATTTGAGGCCAAAGTTGCAAAACATGATACTTGAACATGTATCCCATAAGCTCGAACAGATGATTCAATTTTAATACATTTGAGGGCAAAGTTGCACCACCTACTTACCTGAAATATAAGAAATAAAATAACCCAGGTTAGACAGAAACATTGATACTTCCAAGGTTACCTTGCTCCGTCATTGGCAAAACTGGTACTTCAGGTTGAAACTTTTTCTTGGCGATAGAACCTGTAGCTAAACAGAGCAAAGATGTTATTCTAATATCCAATCATAGAAAATGCAAAGAGAATTCAAATTACTGATTCCAATTAGGATTAAGGTGTCATTCAACCTAAAGCAAAAATATTATGACCATTTTTTATTTCCTTTGGGACTTCAACAAACACCTGGTAAGCAGAGTAAATAATCAAAACTGATAACTTGAAAACGTAATTGTTTCAGGTTCAGATGAACAATCGTGTGTACTGTGTAGGGAGTAGCAAATCGAACCTGTTGGTGCAAGTGTGCCACATCTCTATATATTTATTTTGATGATTCCAAACACACCGTATTATTGTTTTTCTAACAATCTTATCCAAGTGTGCAGTTAATTGGACAACATGAAGATTTTATCTGAAGAGTCCAAGCCTGGTGTTTATGTCGTCATTATTTATATATATCTCATAATGATAAACACCCTAAAACAATATACCACTTGGATATTTCAAAAACCTAACCCAACTATTTCTTAAATTAATAAAATCCCTGATTTATCTATTTAGAAAAGATTTTGTTCTTTAAAATTCAATCTTTCAAAATTTAGCCAAAAGGAATGTGCTGATTTTTTTTTGGAAGTAAGGAAAAAGCATTCAGACCCCTTTTTAAGCTATGGTCACTCAACAGGGTTCTGATCCATCTGACGCCGGTATACCGCATGGTGCTCGGCGGTATACCGCGGCTCTGCTGGTACGAGTTGCAGGCTTTGCAGGTTGACTCTCCTTTTTGTCAGGATCACTTTTTCTGGGCGGTATACCGCGCCCATATAGGCGGTATACCGCGGTGAGCTTTTGACCGTTGCCACGTCCAGCTTAAATACATGCAGCTTCTCAGCATTTATGTTAAGACGAGTAGACATTGAATACCCAGCTCTTGAAAGAATACTCAGCTCCTCATCTCATTTAATAACTTATTCAAGTTATAATTTTTTGAGTGATCAACCTCTCACAAATCCAAGTGTTATACTTATACAAGAGTGATTAACATTGTGAGATATATTCTCTTGTAAGTATTTGAATAGTGTGAGTGATTCACGTTCTCAAGCAAAAGCAAGAGATTTTATTATCATTGTATCAAGGTTTGTGTTCTACCATAAAGAACACTTATAGTGAATCAGTGTGTCGAGAAGTGTCTCGGCAAGTGGACTAGCCAGCCAGTTGGTGGTGAACCACTTTAAATCTCGGTGTCGGTATCAACATTCTCTACCCTTATCTCTTTATATTCCCGTTGTGCACTTAATTTTATTTATATATTTGTTGTGCATGCAATATTTGTTGTTGATTTTGATAAGAGAATTTTTATTTGTGAAATATTTTTAAATACAACCTTTACCCCCCCTAAGGTTGTCCCAACAGAACCCTCTTCACCACCTCCGCCGCCGCCGAAAACCCTCTTCACCACCGTCGACGCCGATGACAGAATTGCTATCGATTTCATTGTTTCAGGTTCAGATGAACAATCGTGTGTACTGTGTAAGGAGTAGCAAATCGAACGTGGGTGAGAGTTGAGACTGAGTGGGAGCTGCGTTTGCTTGCTGCGATGAATCGACTTTGGGTAATCTCCGGTTGTCGATGAAGAAGAAAGAAGAGGCTGTGTAAGGAGTAGCAAATCGGACAGTCGGTCGTCGGAGCTCGACCTGCAGGCTGCAGCAGAGATGAATCGATTTGGGCAATCTCCGGTTGTCGATGAAGAAGAAAGAAGAGACTGAGAGTTTAGGCCTTAGGGTTTCTTGAGAGTTTAGGCTGAGTGTGAGAAGTGAGAGAAGAGGGAAGCGTGATTTAGGTGTTTTAATTTTAAGTATTTTGAAAATTTTCAGGTTTATTACAAAAAAATTCAGGTTTAATAAATTTGATTTTTTTTCTTCACATGATTATTGTTAATATTTTTATTATTAATTTAATCATTATTATTTTTGGAATTTTAATTTTATTCTTAGCATTATTTACTATATTATTATTAAATAATACTGATAATATTATTATTACCGGTTAAAACGAAAAAATTGAATTAAACCCGTTAAAGTCGAACAAAACCGAATAAAAACCATCTTCAACTGCTATAATCGAATAAAACTTATTTAAACCCTAATTTAATCGAACAACCCAATAGATCCACTAAACGAAATTGAACCGATCAAAACTCAATTGAACATATAAGCCCAATAGAACTTATCATAGTCCAGTAGAACTCATTAAGCCTAGTAGAACCCATTATGATCGTTGGTGACTTATTAAGGCACAATAACACTAGTCATGACTTATTATGTGTGGGTACACGTATCGAGTGCATAAATGCATGTGTGGTGTATTAGGGTCAATTAAACAACTAAGAACCACTAGCCTCCGATATGAACCACTAAACAAACCATTATAAGCCACTATGCTATTTTATGGCTTATTAAGGCCCAATGATACAAACGGTGACTTATTACATGCTTTGATACACGTATCAACTACATATATGTATGTGTTGTGTATTAGGGTCAATTAAACAACTAACCATCACTATACCCCGATATGAACCACTAAACCACCATTATAGTCAGATATGACATTTTATGATTTATTAAATCCTAATAACACAAGTAGTGACTTATTACGTGCTTGTGTACATTTTCGGGTTGCATAGATGCATGAGTTGTGTATTAGGGTCTATTAGACAACTAACCACCATTAGACCACTATATGAACCACTAGACCACCATTATATCCAATTATGACATTTTATGACTTATTAAGACACAATAACACAAGTGGTTACAATTGCATGCTTGTGTACACATATCGACTACATACATCATGCATGTGTTGTCTATTAGGGTAAACTAGACAACTAATATAAAGACCCAACCAAAAATTATCATGCAAAACATCAATTTCATAACATCCCAAAATCACGGTCTCAAAATGTCATTACAAATATTCAAATAGGTTTGCGGAAACAACCTACACAACTGAGAAAAACTAATAACTAGAGTGTCACTAGGCTTCTTGACTCTTCTTGCTAAGCTCAGTCTATTTGCCCGAGCTCCTGGAAACCTGCTTACCTGAAAAGGTTTTAATTTGAAAATGCGAGGGTTAAACCATGAGGTCTAGTGAGTCCCTCCTAACAGTTATCAAAGCATTTAAAAAAAAACAGTTTATCTTTTCAGCTTTAAACATTCATACTCAACACGTCAAAATCATATACGGACTAAAGTCCGCCTCCTCGTAATCTGACACCCTGAAGCCACCCGAAGGTGACAACGAGTCAGCCTCATGCTGCCTTGCGGAGCCTCGCTCCTGGCATATAGGGACCTCCCTTCCCGCACGAGAGCTGGCGGAACTACTCTCCCGTCTTTGCCAGTTTACGTCTCCTTGATGTATGCATACATTCTACATAAAACTTTAAACAACTTCCATGCAATTAAAGCATAATAATAAAGCATGGCAATTCTCAACATTCATAACACATTTTGAAAACACTTTAAAAGCCACACATTTTAGTTTAGAAAACTCACCTGAGGCTCTTACTTCTCGTTCCTAAACAGTTCCAAACTTCCAAATCGACTTCCCTGAATAAACGGGCATAAAACAACAACTCAGCAAAAGTATCCGGACAACTCAGGTTTTCCGGACAACCCTACTTTTCCGGACGCTAAAGAGTCCAGACACCCACACTAACCGGACGACAACCTAGTCCGGACAACACCCTTATCCGGGTAACTACTATTCTCCGGACGATACCCCTTTCCGGGTACCGAACTTACCAGACAAAATACTTTACCGGACATAACTCCTACCCGGACAACTTCCTATCCGGACAACTTCCTATCCGGACAAACCACACGTCCGGAGACCTCCTAGTCATGAATGAATCCGGACGCCCGAGAAGGTGTCCGGACGTCGACCTGGTCCGTTTTTTGGCTGAAATCCATAGGCTAAACTCGATTCTCTCGAACTAAAGATTAACAATAGCAACAACAACTATAAACTTAGCAATTAACGGGTTCTTAGCAACAATATCACAATAAGAGGCTCGATTTCTCCCTCCCACCTTCAAACTCTACTTTTTAACCAAAACTCAAAAAGGATAAACATTCTATAACCCAACCACAGATTCGAGATTAAAGGAGGTTTACCTGGTTGATTGAATGATGAAGGACCTCTTCTTCCCTCTCCAAATCCGAAATCCTTTCCTCCTTTCTTGCTTTGTCTCCTTTTCTTCCTTCCTCCTTTGTTTTCTATTTTTTCCTTCTCTTTCTTTCTTTTGATCTTCCAGCCGTCAACAACAACCAAAATCAGTAATAGCATGACTCACCTAGGGTTTTGTGCCCTTTAAGTACCTCCTCTCTTCTTTACCAAATAGCCCTTCAACTTTCTTTAATATTAACTTTTAACCCAAAACGTAACTTCCTTCCATTTTGGTCCGGGTCGTTACAACACTTCCCCCTCAAAAGAATTTCGTCCCCGGAATTCCGTTTACAAAAAGGTGAGGGTATCAGGTCTGCATAACTGATCCGACTTCCACGATGCCTCTCGTCTCTTAAGATACCTCCACTGAAACTTCACTCAGCGTACTTCTTTGTGTCTCGACTTTCGTACTTTACTACTCAACTTCAATCGGTCCTCCTACGTAAGTCAAACTCTCATCAATACTGATGTCCCCTCTAAGAATCCACCACATCGACTTCTGACAAACACTACTTTAGATTCGAGACATGAAATGTCGGATGGACACCCATTCACTTCTCTAGTCAGTCTTACACGTATACCGCTCCTCTAACTCGTTCACTAATGGCGAAAGTCAACTTCTTATCGCCTGTATTTCTCGCAAGATCGCTATCATCTCACTTCCCACATCGGCTCTTCCACGAAAGAGACGTGTAACACACTAAAGATTTCTTCTCCAAATCTCACCGAGTACCTCAAGATCGCGCACCATTTATTCAACTTTCATAACTTCGACGGCTCCACAGACTTAGTCCATCTTACCTATCTCTCAAACTTCAAGGCTCAAAAGCCTTATGTTCCTCAATCCAACCAGCTCAATCCTGCTCAGTCCCCCAAACCGTTCTGATGGGGAACATAACCGCACCCCATACTCAGAAAACCGCCCTCGGCGAGTCACCACTTTGCTAAAACGTGTCATCTTGCATTATTTACTTGCAACCTCTCCGAATACTATACTCGCTTAAACACCACTAGAAGAATCCAAGGCCACCCGCTCCTCCATTTGCTCGCTTCCGCCTCCACGTCAGAACTCACGGTTATTCAACACGTCTACTTACGGTCTCTCATACCCCCTTTACTCCCTTAAAAGAAGGAACTTGGCGGAAATTCCCCGCCACTACAACGAGACTCTAAGACCAGGAATCATCACTCTCCTGACCACTTGGCGCAAGGCCACCCTTGCACCTCTTGACGAACTCACACCTAAGAGTTCTCTCCTCGAGTTACCTGTAATTCTAGTCCACTTCTTCCAACCGATATGCGCCTAAGCAGACCGTATTCCCTTCCCGAATCACATCGGCTACCGCTCGACAAGTAACTCGCACGTTCTCACCACATCATCATTTCACATTTAATCGTGGCCGAAAATGGGAAACTCTAAAATTCTTTATTGTAGTGCTCACCTGTTCGAATTGAACTTATCCCGAAGGCTCATCAACTTCTTACTGACTGCCACAAACGTCCAGTCTCATAACATAACTTCGGTTATCCTCGCTCAACTTGGAAGAGTAACCTAGGTCGCACTCTAGTGTTCTCAATAGCTTACACTGAACGATCAGTTCGTTTGACCGCTTCTCACAATATCGCCAACTCGACTCGAAACATTCGACTATCTTATCCGCTTCTTTCCTGCACCAGACGTACAAAATCCCATTCCTCAAAACTCTTTCTAGAAGTTCACACACTTACCGACAAGCTATTCACGCTACTCCACCTCTTGGTGTTACTGACCAGCTTACTACTTCTAACCTTCTCTTCTATCCCAACGTACTATCTTCACCTCCCCACAATAACGTGAAACATCACCTCTCAAATATTTCCTGCCTCTTTCTTCCAACCTTTTCACTTGCTGAAACGTTTACTCGTTTCTAAACATACCCAAACGGTGGCATCAAAGTTCTAACTTAAGGAATTCAAACAAGTCATCTCGAAATGACATCTGTGTTCGAAGTCATTGCACATCTTTGGATCTCTCACTAATACATCCTCTAATCATTCCTCCATACCTAAGAAACAACTCACATTCTTCAAAGATTTCGCATCTACTACCCCACATCTTTGACTAACCCATCCATCGCCTTCTCTAAAATTTCCAAAGGTTTCAACCACATACCTACTTATCGACTCACACAATCAAAAACACTTGGTTTCTTATTTGGGTAATCACTCACTCCCGCTCCGACATTTCCTTCCGAACATAATCATATCACAACGTCACTTACACCTACGTGCTCCAACAATTTGGTTAACAAATCGTATATCTCGTACGAAACCCCCAAAAGGCTTCTATCTGAAGCTTTCTTTCTTTCTAACATCACATCACTATGATACTAGCTGGTACATTTAACTTGGAAATTAATGCCATTACCTATCTGTACATTCCTCACTCATCACATCATACTGCAGACCAAATCTCTCATGGCCATTCTTACACCATTTATACTTGCCTTCACATCTTCACGCAAACACAACCGAGTCTATCTCGCTACTTAGTCCTCTCCCGGCTTGTCGAACTATAACTCACGAGTTCTCAATTAACTCAAACACAAACATTCTAGCTAGCTCTTCACGATCCGAGCCCTTACATAAGCTGGGCACAGTCCCTTACTGGACAATAAAATCTACATACTAACTTCGCTCGGGTTCATACCTCGTCATTCTACGATCTCTCCATACTTCATAAATAAAACGCTTAATCAAAATCATAACTTCTCATCCTCTTAGCACCCCTACAAGGTGTTCTATCAACTTTCACCCTTCTGGTTCAGGTCGTCGGCCTCGGCCATCATACACAACTGTCGACTTTTACATCGATTGACAACCTGAAACTACTTTCTTAACTTAGTCTTTAACAAGGGTTCCTCACGGAACCCAACTCTTCTAACATATCATAAACATCTTCATGATCTGTCTCCCTCTTTTCGAAACCTACTCATGTAACATCAACATTACAAGATCACCTCGAAACTCATACTTCTATGCCATAGGCATTTCGTTCTTCCTTACTACACTACCCATAACGAGTTGCAAAACCAACACCTTGAAGGCTTCAAATCCTTCCTCCGGACACAACCGTCCCTTGACAACCGTACTTCTAGTTTCCGAACAAGGGTGCAAACCCTCATACAACCGACACTGTAATCCACTTCCGACTCTACCGCTAATCACCTTTCCTCTTGAACACAAATATTAAGGCTACAACATTCTTTCTTGACACATTATTTATTTCCTGCATAGGCCGCCGACCTTTCCACGCCAAACGGGTTTTCATACTCATTTATGTAACTTCAACATGTCAATACTTATTTTGGTTATAAAAGTTTTGCATTCAATCGTTTCCTTGGCTTTTTGCAAATATTTAACTCATCATGAAAAGAGTGAAATACTTTACAAATTATAAAACTCGAAGCTTCATTGTGCCATGTGAATGAAATCATCTTTTTCTTTAAACATACGCGTGCACATCCTGACTCATTTTCGATCAAAAATTTATCTTTACACGTTTAACTTAAATCGTGAAAATTTCATGTTACCTAAAAGGACACCATGCATGAGACTCTACTTGCATTTGAAGGCTACTCACTCTAACAAGGTCAACTGCTTTACTCGCTGAGTTTATCCTTGACATTCTACCTACGACCAACGGTCGCCCTCTCGGTCATGCAATAACTTGCTGAACACGCTTTCCACATCTCACTTACTCAACCATTCCATACTATTCTCGTCTTGAACAATTTTCTCACATTCTACCACTACACGCTTTTAATTCTCTACTGATATCTCCCTTCAACGTTCCTGCTACTGAAAAGCTCGACTAAAGAGTCAATGCCCCAATCTTGCACTTGCTATTGAACTTACGCTTTCAAGATCTCGACATTGTCCTTTGTCATCATCCCAACTGATCTCCCCCACAATTTCTAGAATCAGGACTCTCCTGAACCAGGAGTCTTACTCACAAGTAATCGCTCATTCTCTTCGAACCCACGAAGATCTAACTCTAGACGACTCAATACATTCCAAACAACTTCCATCTCTACGATGTGTACATACATCGCATCATAACTGATCTTCTACGATATCTTCCCAACAATGAGTCTCAATCTACTTCTTAGTGATCTTACCGGCATCCTAAAGTCTTGGCACACGACATAAACACTAGCTTTTGACTACCACTTCGGAATAATAAGGCAGGTTAAGCACATACATGTACCTGTAAGTTCACAATTACACTGGCCATGTGGAATTTCAAACTTACCTTACATGACAGTCCTCAGTACCCTATTAGTCTTATCTCTATACTAGTGTCCTCCTAACGCGTTTCATGTATCTACATTAGTGCCCTCCTAACGCATTTCCTGATTCTCAGTTGTGATTTCTACTCCCAAGTTTAAGTTTAGGCCCGTCCGGTCACCTAAATCCCTTAAACTACGGCTCTGATACCAACTATAAAGACCCAACCAAAAATTATCATGCAAAACATCAATTTCATAACATCCCAAAATCACGGTCTCAAAATGTCATTACAAATATTCAAATAGGTTTGCGGAAACAACCTACACAAATGAGAAAAACTAATAACTAGAGTGTCACTAGGCTTCTTGACTCTTCTTGCTAAGCTCAGCCTATTTGCCCGAGCTCCTGGAAACCTGCTTACCTGAAAAGGTTTTAATTTGAAAATGCGAGGGTTAGACCATGAGGTCTAGTGAGTCCCTCCTAACAGTTATCAAAGCATTTAAAAAAAACAGTTTATCTTTTCAGCTTTAAACATTCATACTCAACACGTCAAAATCATATACGGACTAAAGTCCGCCTCCTCATAATCTGACACCCTGAAGCCACCCGAAGGTGACAACGAGTCAGCCTCATGCTGCCTTGCGGAGCCTCGCTCCTGGCATATAGGGACCTCCCTTCCCGCACGAGAGCTGGCGGAACTACTTTCCCGTCTTTGCCAGTTTACGTCTCCTTGATGTATGCATACATTCTACATAAAACTTTAAACAACTTCCATGCAATTAAAGCATAATAATAAAGCATGGCAATTCTCAACATTCATAACACATTTTGAAAACACTTTAAAAGCCACACATTTTAGTTTAGAAAACTCACCTGAGGCTCTTACTTCTCGTTCCTAAACAGTTCCAAACTTCCAAATCGACTTCCCTGAATAAACGGGCATAAAACAACAACTCAGCAAAAGTATCCGGACAACTCAGGTTTTTCGGACAACCCTACTTTTCCGGACGCTAAAGAGTCCGGACACCCACACTAACCGGACGACAACCTAGTCCGGACAACACCCTTATCCGGGTAACTACTATTCTCCGGACGATACCCCTTTCCGGGTACCGAACTTACCGGACACAATACTTTACCGGACATAACTCCTACCCGGACAACTTCCTATCCGGACAAACCACACGTCCTCCTAGTCATGAATGAATCCGGACGCCCGAGAAGGTGTCCGGACGTCGACCTGGTCCGTTTTTGGGCTGAAATCCATAGGCTAAACTCGATTCTCTCGAACTAAAGATTAACAATAGCAACAACAACTATAAACTTAGCAATTAACGGGTTCTTAGCAACAATATCACAATAAGAGGCTCGATTTCTCCCTCCCACCTTCAAACTCTATTTTTTAACCAAAACTCAAAAAGGATAAATATTCTATAACCCAGCCACAGATTCGAGATTAAAGGAGGTTTACCTGGTTGATTGAATGATGAAGGACCTCTTCTTCCCTCTCCAAATCCGAAATCCTTTCCTCCTTTCTTGCTTTGTCTCCTTTTCTTCCTTCCTCCTTTGTTTTCTATTTTTTCCTTCTCTTTCTTTCTTTTGATCTTCCAGCCGTCAACAACAACCAAAATCAGTAATAGCATGACTCACCTAGGGTTTTGTGCCCTTTAAGTACCTCCTCTCTTCTTTACCAAATAGCCCTTCAACTTTCTTTAATATTAACTTTTAACCCAAACGTAACTTCCTTCCATTTTGGTCTGGGTCGTTACAACTAACCACCATTATACCCCCACGTGAACCACTAAACCACTGTTATAGACCAATATAATATTTTACGACTCATTAAGGCCCAATATAATACCATATGTGATTTATTACGTGTATGTGTGTAAATATGTATTACAAATATTCATGTAGAGTGTAGTTGGTTCGATAAGACAATTAAGACACACTATAGTCTAATACCAACCACTAAGCCACAGTAAACTCTACAAAGACCAATTTGACATGAATAAGTATTTATGGACATGAATTGTGGAAAAAAACACAAAAACGTAATTTTTTTTAAAAATCCGTCACAAATTCGCCACAAATCCGTCACAAAGTTCATAAAAAAAATTAAAAAATATATATTTCAAAAAAAAATCCGACGGATTTCCGACGGAAATTTAAAAATATTTTTTTTTAAATTTCCGTCGGAAATCTCTTGAAATATATATTTATAATTTTTTTTAAAAGTCAATGTTTTTTTAAAAATCTTATTATTTTCCGACGGAATTTAAAAAAAATAATATTTTTAAATTTCCGTCGGAAATTTCTTGAAATATATATTTTTTTATTTTTTTTATGAACTTTGTGACGGATTTGTGACGGATTTTTTTAAAAAATTACGTTTTTGTGTTTTTTTTCCACAATTCATGTCCATAAATACTTATTCATGTCAAATTGGTCTTTGTAGGGTTTAGTGTGGCTTAGTGGTTGGTATTAGACTATAGTGTGTCTTAATTGTCTTATCGAACCAACTACACTCCACATGCATATTTACACACATACACGTAATAAATCACATGTGGTATTATATTGGGCCTTAATGAGTCGTAAAATATTATATTGGTCTATAACAGTGGTTTAGTGGTTAATGTGGGGGTATAATGGTGGTTAGTTGTCTAGTTTACCCTAATAGACAACACATGCATGATGTATGTAGTCGATATGTGTACACAAGCATGCAATTGTAACCACTTGTGTTATTGTGTCTTAATAAGTCATAAAATGTCATAATTGGATATAATGGTGGTCTAGTGGTTCATATAGTGGTCTAATGGTGGTTAGTTGTCTAATAGACCCTAATACACAACTCATGCATCTATGCAACCCGAAAGTGTACACAAGCACGTAATAAGTCACTACTTGTGTTATTAGGCTTTAATAAATTATAAAATGTCATATCTGACTATAATGGTGGTTTAGTGGTTCATATCGGGGTATGTGGAGTGTAGTTGGTTCGATAAGACAATTAAGACACACTATAGTCTAATACCAACCACTAAGCCACGATAAACCATACAAAGACCAATTTGACATGAATAAGTATATATGGACATGAATTGTGGAAAAAAAACACAAAAACGTGATTTTTAAAAAAAAAATCCGTCACAAATCCGTCACAAAGTTCATGAAAAAAAATTAAAAAATATATATATTTCAAGAACTTTCCGACGGATTTCCGACGGAATTTTAAAAATAATAATTTTTTTAAATTTCCGTCGGAAATCCGTCGGAAAATAATACGATCTTTAAAAAACATTGGTTTTTAAAAAATTAAAAAAATACGATTTTTAAAAAATTAAAAAATAAAATCTTATAAATTTCCGACGGATTTCCGACGGAATTTTAAAAAATTAAATTTTTTAAATTTCCGTCGAAAATTTATAAGATTTTTAAAAAACATTAATTTCTAGAAAATTAAAAAAATATATATTTCAAGAAATTTCCGACGGAATTTTAAATTTTCGTCGGAAATCCATCGGAAAATAATAAGATTTTTTAAAAAACGTTGATTTTTAAAAAATTTAAAAATAAAATCTTATAGATTTCCGACAGATTTCCGACGGAAATATAAAAAAATTAATTTTTTTAAAATTCCGTCGGAAATCAACAAGATTTTATTTTTTAATGGCTATTTAGTTTAATTATATAATTGTAATTTATTATTTAATTGCTAATTACGTTAATTAAGTAACTTAATTGTAATTTAACAAATATTTGTGACGGATTGGAATTCCGTCACAAACATTTTCGAGAATATATAATTTTCTTTTTTTTAAAACAAGAGTGACGGATTTCCGACGGCTTAACATTTTTGTTGACTTTTATTGACTTTTCTTGGTTCCGACGGATTTCCGTTGGATTAGGTCATTTGTTTAGTAGTGTTAGTTTTCTTTTTGTTGGTTTGAGTAAAGAGTAATTGATTCCATCTTGGCATCTTGCTGTAAAACAGAAACAGAGAAGAGAATATCCAACTTGCTGCAAAAACAGAATTCGATTTCTTCTGCAGAAAACAGGTTTGATTTTTTGATCATTGATGACTTGATGTTTAGCTATTCCAATTTTGTTGACTGTTGTTGCATACAATCTAAAGAATGGGTTATTGTTGACTGTTGTTTCATACAATTTGAATGGGTTATTGTTGAATGTAGTTTCATACAATCTAAAGAATGGGCTGTTTAGGGACCCGTCAACCAAAAAAAGTGTCTCAAAAAGTCAACCAGAAAACCAAAATTAACTCTCGAAATCGACCAAAAAAACTTAGAAATCTCTTAAAATATAGGCGAAAAAAAGCCCTCGAAACGTTGAATTTAGGTTAAAAATATATCGGACATATTTCACGGGCATTTAAGCTACCTTAAAGGGACCCCAGCAAAAAAAGAAATTCCTTTTTTGTAATCACCAAGATAGATGGTACTTTGACTAACAAAATTCGCCAATTAGATACTTTGTGATTTTTGGGATAAACAGATTCACGTATCATAAAAAGTCAAGAAATTCTAGGTATTTTGCTAAAAACCCTTAGCTTGGCTAAATGCATGTGGGGCCCATTTTATTACGAAGTCACAAAATCGCCGATTGACAATTTAATTGCCGAAAGTAGCATTTGTTTTAATAGATACATAAATAAATAAATAAATAATAGATAGCAGTGTACTTCATCTCGAAAGGCAAACATACGAACCAATCATTACAAGTCAACCTCCTATATATAGTTAACTTGTGTGTCTATTACAAAAACACATGTTAATTATACCCTAGCTATAATTAGTGTTTATAATGACACACTTTTTGAAATGTATCCCATAATCTTTTTGACGTCAATAAAAATAAAATGGAGTTTACTTTTAAAAGGTACATGTTTATTTATCTAACTTCATAACAAAACAATCATACTGAAAACGTGAAATGAATTTGAACTGATTTGTGCAAATTTAGGAGAGATTTGGCTAGAAAACCAATTTCTTAATGTCATTTCTCTATTTGAGTCAGTTTCCCTAATAAAATATAAATTACCATGGGTTAACCAACCTGATTTGTCTTTTAACGTTTTGACGAAAACATAATTATATAAAATCAAAAGTTACATAAAAATAACTCAAAGTATGTAATAATATTTTTAAATTAAAATAAGACATAAAATGCATATAGCTTATGTTATATTCAGTAATTAAATATTCCACAATTTAAAAAATAATAAGATAAATAAGTAATTAAATATTCCACAATATACGCAGTTGTTTTCATTGATATACATTTTTATAATTTAATTAATTAAATCAAATATTGATTATTGTAAAATACATTAAAAAGGTAAATGCAAGAGTATTATTTTTCAAAATTGAAATGTTTTATTTTTATAAGAAACAATTAGAAAATTCCTTTTTAAAGAATGTTTGGCAAAATCTCCAATAAATTCCCCAAAATGGATAGTCAAAATCTAAAAAAAATACATTCATCTTCAACAGATTTCTCATTTTGAAGAAAAAAACATTGATTGTAATATTAAAATATTCAATTGATCTATTAAAATACTATTTCTCTCTCTAAATTTTTTTTTCCCGAGATTCCTATTGATCATCTCATCTAGTAATCATTTTCGGGGTTATCTCCATATTTAGAGAAAAACTCATTATCTCTCGTACTTTCTCCATTTTAGGGATAGTTTTGGGGAAACTGTTACATACATACACTTGTAAAAGTCAACGTTATTATTTATTAATAATTAGAGTGAATTACACCGGTGGTCCCTGTGGTTTACCCAAATTTTGGATTTGATCCCTAAAGTACACTATATACGGTGGTGGTCCCTAACTTTTTAATTTACTTTCACTCATGGTCCTTCTATGTTTAATTTACTTTCATTCATGGTCCTACTATGTTTAATTTACTGTCACTCATGGTCTTCCTATATTTAACATAAAAGGATCATGAGTGAAAGTAAATTAAGAAGTTAGGGACCACCACTGTAGATAGTGTACATTAGTGTAACGACCCGGATTCCAAACATACAAATAACACATATATTTCACCACAAAATAATACATCAAAATTTCATTTACGGTCCCTTATCTAAACCAAATAGGTCTTTCAGTACAAACTTTTTCTTTTATAATAAAGTACAAAATATTATAACAGATACAAAACACATCTTGAATCTTCATAATCATGCATCTTCCAAAAAGCTAAACATGATATATCCTATCACTGTCCCTTATTTGCTCATTGACCTGGAATACATATTTTAAAACAAAAATGAGGGTTAGACCTTGAGGTCTAGTGAGAAAAATCCCCGTTAGTTAAAAACCATCTTTACAAACATTCAATACACATAATGCACATAAGAAAATACCAAATATGACTCATGCACCATGTATCTATCCATCTCTTTCTCTTGGCCATATTAATTGGTAGCAAGCCAATTAATTAATTTACACAGTTGTACTAAATACAGCCAACACCATTGTCCCTCTGTACAACCAACTTTCACCGGTCCTAAGCCCGGCCAACTAGCACCCATGCAATGTAATACTCATATAAACACCATATGCACAATATTACATTCATTCACATATATGTATTCCATTTGAAAACATTTTAAATAAAAACTCACTCGTTTCGCTTATTTCCAAGATCCTTCCTGGCTATTACCAAGCACTTCAATTTCTTCAGTGCAATTTCATAGAATCTGTACCACACAAATACAAATATTTCTTTTAAAGACTAAAATCTCTAAAATCCTGAAATCATCGACTCAAGTCGCAATCAACCACTGAAATACCCCATGTCGCAATACACTACACCATGTCGCAAACAACTACTGCGACACAGTACCAAGTTGCAATCAACTACTGCGACAACTCCCCCATGTCGCAACCAATTGTTGCGACACAACACCAAGTCGCAACTCACTGCTGCGACATCACGAGCAAGTCGCAACTCAAGGTTGCGACATTCATGAAGATCGCAACATTCAACCATGTCGCAACCCACTGTTGCGACATACATGAATGTCTCAGTCAACTAAGTTCATACTTAACCCAGAAATCTAATCTTTTAAGCTATGCATGTTACTGAAATGATGCAGATATGTTTAAGACTATTAACGTAACCTAACCATATGCTCAGATTTTCCAAAACATCCTTAAATCATCAAAACCCACTTCTAAAACTCATGTAAAACTTAATACACATAAAAGTAAGGATTATATAGATTAATACCTTTGATTTCTTGAAGTGAATCCTAAACCCAGCTGAAATATTCAGTCTCCTTCTTTTTCTTTAGCCTTTCCTTCTTCAATTACACACTCTTTTCTCTCTTTTCTCTCTAACCGAAACACACACACACACACTCACAATTAGGATAATAGCTAATGTTAACCACATGGAGGACACATCCTCCTAGTGAGGTGATAGTGGCGGTGGTGGTATGGAGTTTGGTAAAAAGACCAAACAAACCCCAAACTTATCCTATTTGGCAAAACATACCCCTAAACCTCCATTATAAAATTAAAACTTACCTCTTAACTTCTAACTCCATAATATTAAATTAAAATAACACCTTTAAATAAACCAATAACATACCTGGTTATTACAACATCTCCCCCTTAAAAGAATTCCGTCCCGGAATTCAGTTAAGTGAACAGATGAGGGTATTTGGCTCTCATTTTTGACTCTGATTCCCACGTAGCATCCTGGCCCCTATGATGTCGCCACTGAACTTTCACTTGTCTTATCTCTTTATTCCATAGAACTTTGACTTTTCGGTCAACAATAGCTTCAGGTTCCTCCACATAATTCAGCTTTTCATCAACTTGTATATCTGGTAGAGACACTGCCTGACCTGGTGTAACCAAACACTTTCGAAAATTTGACACATGAAAGGCGTTGTGAATTCTGCTTAACTCTGGTGGTAAATCTAATCGGTAAGCTACTTCCCCAATTCTTTCAGTAATTGCAAACGGTCCAATATATCTTGGACTAAGTTTACATTGCTTTCCAAATCGAATGACTCCTTTCCAAGGTGAGACTTTTAACATCACAAAATCTCCAACTTGGAACTCTAACAATTTCCGACGTCGGTCGGCGTAGCTTTTCTGTTTGTCTTGAGCCACTTTCAATCTTTCCCGAATCTGAGTAACTTTATCCGCTGTTAACTGTACTATATATGGTCCTGCTAACTGTTTCTCTCCCACTTCATTCCAACACAGAGGCGTTCGACATTTTCTACCATACAAAATTTCAAACGGTGCCGCTTGAATGCTGGAATGATAACTGTTGTTGTAGGAAAATTCGATCAACAGCAAATGCTTATCCCACGATCCCCCAAAATCAACAATGTTTGCTCGGAGCATATCTTCTAAAGTCTGAATCGTTCGTTTACTCTGACCGTCAGTTTGAGGATGATATGTTGTACTTAACTTTATCTGAGTCCCCATTTCCTTTTGGAAACTTCTCCAAAATCTTGAAGTAAAACGACTATCACGATCAGAAATAATCGAGATTGGAACTCCATGTCGAGTTACTATTTCGTTTATGTATAACTTAGCTAATCGTTCCAATGAATTAGTTTCCTTTATTGGTAGAAAGTGTGCAGACTTCGTTAACTTGTCGACTATCATCCAAATAGAATCAAATCCCTTCGGAGTCCTTGGTAGATTTGTGATGAAATCTGTAGTAATCTGTTCCCATTTCCACATCGGTATTTCCAGACGTTGTAACTGACCAAACGGCTTTTGATGTTCAATCTTCACCTTCTTACAAGTAGTACAATCTTCCACATACTGCGCAATGCTTCTTTTGATTCCCGGCCACCAATAAAAATGTTTCAGATCTTTATACATCTTATTCGTACCTGGATGTATAGAGAATCGAGACTGATGAGCTTCTTGAAGTACCCGGTCACGTAAACCACCCAAACGAGGCACCCAAATTCTGTTTCCCAAACACAACAACCCACGATCATCCTTTACTAGCAATGTTGATAACCCCACTAACCGTTCTGATTTCAACTGTTCTTCCTGATAGGCTTCTATTTGACACTTCAGTAAATCGTCAAAAATGTTAGGTAAAAGCTCCGCTCGAAGTGCAATGGCTTTTATCATTCCACTCTATAACACCCTAAAAACAGGGATAATTTAAACCTTTAAAACTCAACAAGTTATGATCATAAAACTTCAAACTTATATAACAAGAGGATCATCAGTAAGGTTTCTATATACAACAAACGTCTAATTCAAATAACCTATTAATCTAATCATACATCATAATCAGATCAACTAGGTTATCTAATCATCTATCCCAAAATATCCAAAAGAACAACTAGATCCTCTGTCATCTCCAAGTTTGATTCCTTCAAAAGTTCTCGTCTCTCATCCCCGCTTACCTCCCGGAGTTTGTACCTGGTAAGAAGATTCAACTTGAAACATTAGGCTTTCGCCTAGTGAGAATATTCAAATAAAAATAAAATTTAACAATCAAAATCTCAACAGATAAATCAAACCTGTTCTCACCCATCTTACCGTACACGTGCTTAATCTCAACAACGGAAACCTACCCCAAACTCAAAACTATGACTAACCTTCAGTAAGTCATATTATCACAAACCAGAGCCAACTACGAATCAATCCCAGATTCTAGATCTATGCTCTAACATAATAAATCGCAATTACACATGCTTATTTATTAGAAAGGAAGTAGGGATTACAATTACTCATGTCAATCTCTATTCTTCCTTAGAAATCAGGAATTACGATTACTCACATCAATCCCATGATTTCTCAATAATGCAAAATAGGAATTACGATTACTCACATCAATTCCATATTTAACATACACTCAGGAATTATGATTACTCACATCAATTCCTTAATTCATATAAATGGGAATTACGATTACTCACATCAATTCCACATTTAACATACACTCAGGAATTATGATTACTCACATCATTTCCTTAATTCATATAAATGGGAATTACGATTACTCACATCAATTCCACATTTAACATACACTCAGGAATTATGATTACTCACATCAATTCCTTAATTCATATAAATGGGAATTACGATTACTCACATCAATTCCACATTTAACATATATACTGGAATTACGATTACTCACGTCAATTCCACATTTAACATACACACATTGGAATTACGATTACTCACGTCAATTCCATGTGTTCATATAAACTAGTGCCTATGGATCCATTATACTCTATCATAAGTATATACAATACTATATACTATATCCCGTAACATATTCTATATACATCTATAAAAATATTAATCTCGACACCTCGACTTCTCAACTATCCCCTCTTTGCTATTTAGTACGGGGATCAATATCTCAAATGTAAACTACATGATCGGACTCACAAATAAGTCCCTTACAATTTTTTCATAACATGGCTTTCATATCAAAATCTAAGTTATAATCATATAACAAATAGCATATAAATATCAGATTGCATTGCACATAAAAGCCTCAAACTGCTACTGAAAGTCCACAAAAATCGCACGCCACTGTAGCGAAAAGCTACAATTTTCGCAAGCCAAAGCTGCGAATTTCTCAATTCTCGCAAGCCAAAGCTGCGAATTTCTTAATTCTCGCAACCCACTGTTGCGAGTTTCTCCAAAATTCGCAAGCCATGCTTGCGAATTTTATCTCTTTCGCAGTACTGTTCATCGTCTTCTTCATTTATCCAGTTCACAAATACTCCTAAATAAGCCTACTATTTATCAATTAAGTCATACTAAAGCATTCAGACACATATTTAACCATCTATTTCAACTTCAATGGCTTAATTTTAAAGAGAGTTGAATAACTCACCTGGATGTTTTCTGAACACTGTGCTATTCACCAACTCCACTTTCTCAGCTTAAACCATTTCTGAACAGATGAAATGCAAGCTTAATTTCTATCCATAAGAAGAATTCAGTGGTATAAAACAGAATTTCTTACCACAATTTCAATAATCTTCTTTCTCTTCTTCCTCCCTTTCGTTCTTTCTCTCGATCTCTTTCTCTGCTTACCGAAATCCTCCCATAAACACACAATTAGTCATTAAATGACTAATTGTGTGACACCTCATCCTTTTAAAATCAGATGAGTCATAACTCATTTCCCAAATACCCTTCTACTTTAAAGAAATGACATAATGAACCCTCAAGTTAATATCTCCAATTAACTTTACTTTAACCAAATTACAAACTTAACCCTTATAGTTAATATTCTTCACAAATTAATACAACGAAAATTCGAGATGTTACACACTCCTTTCTTGACGACTCAGTGCATCAGCTACCACGTTCGCCTTTCCCGGATGATAAAGAATTTCACAGTCATAATCATTCACCAGTTCTAGCCATCTTCTTTGCCTCATATTTAGTTCCTTCTGATCTAAAAGATGTTGGAGACTCTTATGATCAGTATAAATTTGACATTTGGAACCATAAAGATAATGTCTCCAAATCTTCAACGCGAATACAATTGCTGCAAGCTCCATGTCATGCGTAGGATACTGTCTTTCATGATCTTTCAACTGACGAGAAGCATAAGCTATAACTTTTCCACGCTGCATTAATACACACCCCAATCCCAGTTTGGAAGCATCACTGTAAACAACAAAGTCTTCGGAACCTTCAGGTAATGACAAAATCGGCGCGCTGCAAAGTTTCTCTTTCAATATTCGGAATGCTTCATCCTGTTCTGCTTTCCATTCAAACTTTAGATTCTTCCGAGTCAGCTTAGTCAAAGGCGTCGCGATACGAGAGAAGTCTTTCATAAACTTTCGATAGTAACCGGCTAGACCTAGAAAACTACGTACTTCGGTTGGCGTTCTCGGCGGTTCCCACTTTTCGATCGCTTCCACTTTCATCGGATCAACTTGAATGCCTTTCTCAGAAACTACATTCCCTAGAAACTGGACTTCCCGTAACCAGAATTCACATTTTGAAAATTTAGCATACAACTTTTCTTTCTTCAGCAATTCCAGAATCAAACGAAGATGTTGTGCGTGATCCTCTTTGGATCGGGAATATATAAGGATATCGTCAATAAATACAATTATAAATTTATCGAGATACGGCTTACATACCCGATTCATTAGATCCATAAAGGCAGCTGGAGCATTCGTCAAACCAAACGGCATCACTAAGAATTCATAATGACCATACCTTGTGCGAAAAGCAGTTTTCAGAACGTCTTCTTCTTTGACCTTCAACTGGTGATAACCGGACCTTAGATCAATCTTGGAGAAATAACAAGCTCCAACTAACTGATCGAAGAGGTCATCAATTCTGGGTAGCGAATACTTGTTCTTGATCGTATGCTTATTCAATTCCCGGTAGTCGATACACATTCTCATCGAACCATCCTTCTTTTTCACAAACAAAACTGGTGCTCCCCACGGCGAAGAACTCGGTCTAATGAAGCCTTTATCTGAAAGATCCTGCAATTGAGTCATCATCTCTTTCATCTCTGAAGGTGCCAAACGATACGGTGCACGGGCAACAGGAGCAGCTCCAGGAATCAGATCTATACCAAACTCTACCTGTCTAACGGGCGGAAGGCTATTCAAGTCTTCGGGGAAAACTTCTGGAAATTCACTAACAATTGGAATATCTTCCAACCTACTCTTCTCTAGCTTAGTATCTATCACATAAGCTAAATAACTCGGGCAACCTTTATTAACACACTTACTGGCTTTTATCATAGATATAAGGCAAGACTGATGATTTCTACGATCACCGTAAATCACTACCGGCCCCTTCTCAGGTAACACAACATTTATTAACTTCTTATCACAAACTATGTTAGCTTGATTCTCAGCTAACCAATCCATCCCCACTACTACATCGAACTCAATCACGACTATAGGAAATAACTGAATCGGTACTCCGCACCCTTCTATATTTATCACACAGCTATCAAATACTTCTTTAACCGACACTTGATTATCATTTGCAGTATCTACCATTAAAGCATGATCTAACACTTTAGGCTTTAAATGCATATAAGCAGCAAATGAAGGAGACACAAACGATCGATTTGCACCGGAATCAAATAACACCTTAGCACATGTATAATTTATTAGGAATGTACCTGTAACCACGTTCGGAGTTTCCTCCGCTTCTTTTGCTGTCATCTGAAATGAACGACCTCTTGTTCTTGCTGGTTCTAGTCTCGGTACTACTGGTCTGACACCCGTTGCTCTTGCTGACATACCACCCGATTGTATTCTCCCCAGTGGACAATCAGACTGAAGATGATCAGGAGAATTGCACGAATAACAAAATCTAAACACTCGACAGTCTTTAGCAATGTGACCGATCTTCCCACACTTATAACAGTTTCTAGGATCCACTTGACAACTTCCTTGATGAAAACGGTGACACTTTGGGCAAGATCTTTCAACTGGTTGAAAAGGTGGACGACTATCAAATCGCTGAAACCTGGACTTCTTCGGATCGTGTGGTGGTCCTTCCTATTTTCTCTTTCCCATACTTTTATCACCAGTATCCCTCCTATTATCTCGCTCCACATCTTCCGCGGCATCAACTGCAGCTGAGAAAGTATCGGTTCCTTTTGCAGTTACTAGCCTTCTGACATCTGAATTCAACCCGAAGATGAACCTTTCCGTTTTCATTGCCTCTATGGCAACGTAGTACTCCGCAAAACAAGATTTTTCTAGAAAACGGGCAGTGTAGTCCCGAACAGATAAATTTCCTTGCTGCAAGTTCATAAATTCTCCCTCTAGTTGTTTAACCGCCGCATGAGGACAGAACTGCTTCCTGAAAGCTATAACAAATTCTTCCCACGAGAAGGTAGAATATATGTCAGAACCTCCCGAGGAAATATGAGCTTCCCACCAGTATAAAGCGTCGCCTTTCAACATTGCTGTTCCATAAAGTACCTTATCCTATTCCGCGCACTTACTAGTCTTGAAAATAGCTTCTATTTCCTTCAGCCATCGCATAGCTTTCACTGGATCCCGGTCTCCTGAATAGGTCGGAGGCTTACAACAGAGAAACATTTTATAATCACACTTTTTCATTACTGGTACAACAGTAGGAGTAATAGGCATCTCTTCTTCATGTGTAGGATCTGGTCTTTCTGTTTCAGTATTATGCGTCTGGTTAAACATAGCCTGGATATTTGCCTGTAATCTTCCCATTTCGGCCGCTAAATCGTCTCTCGTAACAAACTCCGTACCGCGCCCCTGAATTCTGCCCCCAATTCTGCCTCTGCCTCTTTCTCCCCCTTTTCCCCTTCCTCCGGCTGTTGGATTGGTTCTATTCGGATTTCCTCCCCCTTCCCGATTCGTTTGTCTTGTACCACTTGCCATTCTGTTGATTCAGACAAGGTTAATATACACATAAGCACATACCCCATATAACAAGGTATTCCAGTCCAAACATGTACCTGTAAGATCACAATTACACTGGCCAGGTGTAATATGAAATTACCTTACATGATGTTCCTTCTACCTTTTTATATTTAACATCCCAAGGTTCTACAATAACAGGGACATCCTACTTCACATGCAGTTTAAGTCTAGGTACAGATACTAATACCTAAATCCCTTAAACTAGGGCTCTGATACCATCTGTAACGACCCGGATTCCCAACATACAAATAACACATATATTTCACCACAAAATAATACATCAAAATTTCATTTACGGTCCCTTATCTTAACCAAATAGGTCTTTCAGTACAAACTTTTTCTTTTATAATAAAGTACAAAATATTATAACAGATACAAAACACATCTTGAATCTTCATAATCATGCATCTTCCAAAAAGCTAAACATGATATATCCTATCACTGTCCCTTATTTGCTCATTGACCTGGAATACATATTTTAAAACAAAAATGAGGGTTAGACCTTGAGGTCTAGTGAGAAAAATCCCCGTTAGTTAAAAACCATCTTTACAAACATTCAATACACATAATGCACATAAGAAAATACCAAATATGACTCATGCACCATGTATCTATCCATCTCTTTCTCTTGGCCATATTAATTGGTAGCAAGCCAATTAATTAATTTACACCGCTGTACTAAATACAACCAACACCATTGTCCCTCTGTACAACCAACTTTCACCGGTCCTAAGCCCGGCCAACTAGCACCCATGCAATGTAATACTCATATAAACACCATATGCACAATATTACATTTATTCACATATATGTATTCCATTTGAAAACATTTTAAATAAAAACTCACTCGTTTCGCTTATTTCCAAGATCCTTCCTGGCTATTACCAAGCACTTCAATTTCTTCAGTGCAATTTCATAGAATCTGTACCACACAAATACAAATATTTCTTTTAAAGACTAAAATCTCTAAAATCCTGAAATTCTCGACTCAAGTCGCAATCAACCACTGAAATACCCCATGTCGCAATACACTACACCATGTCGCAAACAACTACTGCGACACAGTACCAAGTCGCAATCAACTACTGCGACAACTCCCCCATGTCGCAACCAACTGTTGCGACAACCCCCATGTCGCAACCAACTGTTGCGACATAGCACCAAGTCGCAACTCACTGCTGCGACATCAAGAGCAAGTCGCAACTCAAGGTTGCGACATTCATGAAGATCGCAACATTCAACCATGTCGCAACCCACTGTTGCGACATACATGAATGTCTCAGTCAACTAAGTTCATACTTAACCCAAAAATCTAATCTTTTAAGCTATGCATGTTACTGAAATTATGCAGATATGTTTAAGACTATTAACGTAACCTAACCATATGCTCAGATTTTCCAAAACATCCTTAAATCATCAAAACCCACTTCTAAAACTCATGTAAAACTTAATACACATAAAAGTAAGGATTATATAGATTAATACCTTTGATTTCTTGAAGTGAATCCTAAACCCAGCTGAAATATTCAGTCTCCTTCTTTTTCTTTAGCTTTTCCTTCTTCAATTACACACTCTTTTCTATCTTTTCTCTCTAACCGAAACACACACACACACACACTCACAATTAGGATAATAGCTAATGTTAACCACATGGAGGACACCTCCTCCTAGTGAGGTGATAGTGGCGGTGGTGGTATGAAGTTTGGTAAAAAGACCAAACAAACCCCAAACTTATCCTATTTGGCAAAACATACCCCTAAACTTCCATTATAAAATTAAAACTTACCCCTTAACTTCTAACTCCATAATATTAAATTAAAATAACACCTTTAAATAAACCAATAACATACCTGGTTATTACAATTAGGGACCAAATTCAAATTTTGGGTAAACCATAAGGACTACCGGTGTAATTCACTCTAATAATTATGTTAAGTGATATTTACATTACTTGGTGTTTATGACATATCGCAACTTGGTGTGCATGGCCAAAAATATAGGCCAATAACTTTTACAACCCTCAAGATTTCGTGTGATGTAAGTAATTATCAGTGGCGAATACAGAGTTTTTTTCTACTAGGGTCCCTTTAAGGCAACTTAAATGCCCATAAAATTGGTCGATATATTTTTAGCCTAAATCCAACGTTTTGAGAAATTTTTAGGGGCTGTTTGTTTTTTGATTTTCAGCACTTATTACCACTTAACACTTAATCGGTCAGACGTTTTGTGAATAAGTGTGTTTGTTTTTCTTTTCAATTCAGTCCCACTTATCACTTAAAATGGTCTGTAAAAAAAAGTGGTAGACTAAACACTTATTTACACTTATTTCTCTGATTAACCCTTCACACCTCCAGTCCTCTCGCCTATTTTATCTGTAGATATCTCAAACCTAAATCTGCAAAAGCAAGTCGATCGATCTCCAAATCTTCTTGATTTTGGAGATAATTAGTGTTGATGGTGATGAAGAAATCGATTTTATCTAAAGGACGTACGGAAGAACCCAAAATCGATAACGATAAAGAAAAATTAGTCTTCAATCAAAATGTGGTTGGTTGCAAATTCATCAAAATCGATAACGATGAAGAAAAATTGTGGATCAAAGTCCCGAAGAACCCAAATTTGTTCACTATGAAAATACCAAAACGAAAAAATGGGAAAGATTTGAAGAAGAAGAAGAAGAAGAACGGTGGGATATCGGAGATGATGTCATCAATCAACTTATTGGGAGATGGGTTTATTAATGAGTTGATAATGGAGTTTCAAAAACAGATTATGGATGCATTCGTGAGATGGGTTTTATCAAATCGAGTGGAAAGCCAGTGGTTTGGATTTATGTGATTCCAGAGAAATAGGGTTTTTTGTGTAGTTGCTGTTTTTTGCTCTTCAATGTTGTTTGATGTTTTGGAGATAATTTGGATTGTTGAAAGTGGGTTTTATTGAGATTTTGGAGATAATTTGAACCATTGGAGATAATTCAGACGTTTGTCAACTTACAAAAACAAACGGTCTTTTTTTCAGATTTCAGACTTCAGCAGCACCTCTTAAAAATCAAAAGCGAAATCAGATTTCAGACTTCAGCACCTCTTAAAAAACAAACGCCACCTTAAAGTTTTTTGGTAGTTTTGAAGAGATTTTTAAGTATTTTTGTCGATTTTGAGGGACTTTTTTGTTTTTTTTAGTCGATTTCGAGAGTAGTTTTGGTTTTTGGTTGATTTCAAAACACTTTTTTAGTTGATAGGGTCCCGGACGAGAAATTACTGGGGGACATGAAGATAGAAACTTGAAAAATCCATCTTTTTAACTTAAATATTTCAATTTTCTTTTTTAGTGGGTCCCATCCGCCCACCATCTATGCAATACATCTGCCCATGAACTTAAATATGTGTGTATCTCATACGAACACGGAGTCTTCCATTGGAAAATAATAAGTGAAATTGAGTAAACTTTAATGTTTTATGTGAGATATTTGTAATTCTGTCGAACTATTCTTAAAAGAGTCATTAAACAAATAAGAGAAGTTTCAACATGTATTGAGGAAAAAATGTTACAGGATATTTGATGTGGGACTCCAACACACCTTATCTAACGGAGACTAAACGGATATAGATGCCTTAGGGTTGAGTCCATTTCCGATGAGATATTTTGGTCTGATACCATGTCAGATGTGTGGAAAATTATTAAACTATTACACAAAAAAGTCACTTTCGTATAGAAGTGTAATAACTCATGTCCACAAAATCTAAGTTCTTTGGAAGTTTGGGGCTAAAATGCAAATTGTGTAAGTTTCAAGACTTTGTAGCAAAAACCGATAAATAAAAAGGAGTAAAAACCCTTAAACCCTCTCCATTGAGGCTTGTATATGACTGGAGCAATTAGGTGAGGAGGTTTGGAGAACCAAACCCCTAATTGGGAGTGTGGAAGAAGGATAACATCAAGAGGAATAGTAGCTTCATATTCAAGGTATGGTTTCTTCTTCTCTCTCTCTCTTCCCCAATATGTGGTTAGATTTATTGGTGGTTTAGAGTTTTGTTAAACCATGAGATTTTGAGTTTTAATCAATGGAAAAAGGAAACAAAAGTGTTTGTGATTGATTTCATCATGAGTTTTGATTAAATCATTGAGAAACGTCATCTTTTTGCTTGGTAATCCCTATTCTTGATAAGGATTGAGCTTTTGTGTTTGAAATCATGGATCAATAGGTTGATTTTGTTGGTATAAATGTGTTTTGGATTCATAAAGGTTTGGTATCAAAACTAACGATTTTGGAGGCTTAAAAATCAGTTTGGAGCATTTTGGATGCATTAGGCTTAGGGTTTTGGAACAGGGACTTGCGCAGCTTCCCACGTGGCTTGAGGTCGCGGGAAAGGTCGCCCAAGTCACTGCTTGGGCACCTTCTTCGGTTTTCTTCGTTTTTTCGTTCGGGTCTAGGATCGAGACGTGGATTGAGGGTTTGCCTTAGGGATTTAGTAGAGATGTTTTTGGATGTAATTAGATGGTTTAACACCACTTTTATGACGTCCATTTCAGGTGCTCGGGTGGTTCAAAAGTGAGTTTCGGTGTGTGTGTCGAATAGCCAAAATTCAGGTGAGTTCTATTAACTCTTTTTGATGCAAATAGAATGTTTTCTTTAAGTTTCATTAATTGAATTTGGTATTGAGCATGATGATATGATTATACGTTTTGAAAAGCCTTGAAAATATCTGGTGTGGAGATGTTTATTAATGCATGCTCGTTGTTTACATACTCTTTATGAATTGAAGTCGGGTTGCACAATAGGATTATGGTACCTTGGAATTGTGAATATTCCTTGGGAGAATATATTTTTACCGTATGCCCTGAATATATTTCTTGCGCACACGTGAATGACATCTAATGGGGGCCATGGGGATCTATCGGGGGCCAGATTGAGGATATCACGGTGAGGTGATGGATGACCATGAACATTGTGCAAATACCCAAGTGTGGAGTCGTTTTATCGAATTATTTGTGGAAGGCCTTATGGCAACTCACTTGTTTATGTCTTTAAATACTTTAAACTGTTTTGAGAGGAAATTCACTAGGCCTTATGGTCTAAGCTTTCCAAATCTTAAAAACCATTTTCAGGCAAGAGCTTAAGTTTAGTGGCAGAGAACTATAGACTGTCACTCTTTTCCTTTTGTTAGATAGATATCTTGGTTGTGGTAGTATATAATCCGCTGCACCGTTTTGAGAATGTTGGTTGATTTTGAGATTGTTGAGACCCTTTTGGGCTTTATGTTATGAAATTTGAATTATGGTATTTTGGGTCGTTACAAGAAGGGATATTCCAACACATATGAGAAATAAAGTAGATATACTTACATAAATATCTATAAGAAGAACCCAAAATATATAAAAACACTTGTTTTTATCGAAACTGCTGTCTATTTGAATTTACCTCCGTATATTTAGATTAGCATATTTAAATGCGTATTGTATTATATATGCATGTATTTTACCATGGATGTACATGGTGTGTATTAAAGGTCGTTCATGGGCGGTACGACCCTTTAGACCAGGCCTGCTCGACCCGTCAGGAAAACGGGCTTACTCGACCCGTCAGAAAAACGGGCTTGGACAACCATTTTAAAAATATGGGCAGGCTCAGGCAGGACTATTCAGATTTTGTTGTTGAAGAATCCAAACTTCGAAGGGTGATAATCCTTGGAGATGAAAAGTTCAAACTCCATATTTTGTGAAAATTACCTTTTTCTTACAATGTGTACGTTAGTATATGTTGCGTTTTTAGTTGCAAAAAGATTATGCATTATGGATAATTTTACATAACTTACCATTTTATATATGTATTTTTAGGTGTAAATTTTTTAGGCCTGATAGCCCGTTGGCAAGCCCGACCTGCTTATAGGACGAGTATGGGTAAGTTATCCCCGCAAAAGACGGGCTTGAGTTTGCTATATTAGGCCTATTGGACAAGAAAAATATTTTAGGCCCGACCCATGACCCGTCCAAGCCCGTAAATGGTCACCTCTAGCGTGTATACAATATACTGTATACAGGGTCGTGCCAGGGAGAGGGCGGGCTGGGCGCACGCCCAGGACCCACAAAAAGTAGGGTCCCAAATTTTTTTAGTATATATAATATATAGTATATGATATATAATAGTAGTTCAAAAAAAATAGTCAATTAAAAAGCACAATTTTTTTTAGTATCTAATATGACCCAAAAAAAAATTAACATTATATTAAGGGCTCACAAAAAGTAGGGGCCCAAATTTTGTTTAGTATATACTATATAATATATAGTAATAGTTCCGAAAAATTAATTAATAAAAGTGACACAATTTTTTTAGTATCTAATAGGACCCCAAAAGAATTTAACAACATTATTAAGACCATCCGTACCCGTTTGCAAAAAATCCAAAAGCCCACAGCGCCACATCAACTTTTCTATAAACCCACTCCAAACCCAAAAGTGAAGTACCCGTTTGCAAAAAGCCCAAAAGCCCTAAATGCCACCTCATTTTTTTAATTCTTTTATTTATACATTTAATTATTTAACAAAATAAAAATATTTATATATTTTTTAATAAATAAAAATAAGATAAATAATAAAAATTAAAATTCATATCATTCATTAAAAAATTAAAAAATTAAAAATTACAAAATACAAAATCTAAAAAATTAAAAATTAAAAAATACAAAATTACCCAAAATTATGATATTTTCTAATTCTCTCTTTCTTCACCAAAGTTGTCTTCAAAACGTCTCCCGTAAGGTGATCATGCGGGGTTATGAAAAACTCGAAGTCTTTCTCAAATCGATTTTCTCGTTCTCTTTCTCGTTCGAGATCCAACTTCTCTCGTTCGAGTTGCAACTTTTCTCGTTTTATGGAATTTTCGAGTTCGAGTTTTTTCATTTTATACTCCATCGTATCATCCGCATGAACGTTGAACGCGTTTAAGGTTGTCAACCATTTTGAAACATTTTCGTCCGATATCGACCCGGCCGTACTACTCGTTGACGTTTTTTTCGCCTTATTTCTTCCGATGGGTCGTTGAAGTTGCTCGACCTCGACCTCGACCTCGTTGACATCTTCATCGTCATCATCGGAAGGTTTCGTACGTTTCGAACCCCGCGATGAATTTGTCGTCATGGTTGGAACGGTTGCCCATTTTGGACATTTTTTGAGGACTTCCCAAGCGGCTTCGTTCGTGAAAGGAAGCCCATTATCGTTTCGGTACCGTTCGTATGCCGTTCGCAAAATGTCGGCATCACTCATTCCACTTGATCTATTATTGACCAAGCTGTTGTAGATGCCGGCAAATAGCGATATTTTTCTATTGAGGTCTTTGAATTTGGTGTAGAGTTGATCCTTTGTTCTATAATTTCCTTGATCCATGGAAGTAAAGAACACTTGGGCGATACAGTTCCAAAAACCATCTACATTTATGTAAATAATAATATTAATAACATTAATAATAATAATAATAATAATAATAATAATAATATTAACAATAATAATAATAATAATAACAATAAAAATATTACCACGCGTTTGTGCGTTGCCGATAACGGGGTCCTCCGAAACGTCAACCCACGCCGACACTAACGCGAGTTCCTCTGGTTTAGTCCACTTTTGTTTGGCGGATCTATTTTCATATTTTTTGGCCTTTCCTTTTCTCGTTGTGTTCGGGTTTGATTCTTCCGGGATAGATTGTTGTGTGGACATGGATTGTGGTGTGTGCGGGTTAGAAGGTTGGGTTTCCGGATAGATGTCGCCGGCGTCGAGATCAATCGGCGGTGAAGGAAGTGGGGAAAATTGTGCCGGAGTAAAACCTTGTTCAATCAAACCGGGACGTGTAAGGTGGTAAGGAATTGGTTGCGGATGGCCTAATGAGTTGTAAAATTGTTGCGGATATTGTGGCGGATATTGTTGCGGATATTGTGGCGGATATTGTTGCAAAAATTGTGGCGGAATTTGTTGCGAAAATTGCGGACGATAACCTTCTTGTGCAAACGCTTGAAAACCAAGCTCCGGGTCTTCTTGCGGTTGCGGTGTATCCGGTCGGTTACGATGGGATGTAGGTGTTTGTTTGGATTCATGATGAAATTTGAGAGAGTTTGAGAGAATTTGAGAGAGTTTGAGAGGTGTGAAAAATATAAGGGTTGAGGGTTAATATATATAGTGTGATTAAATTGAAAAAAAAATAAAAAAAAATTAAATATACAAAATAGCCGTTAATGACCGTTGGCAATTTAAATTTTTCAAAAAAAAAAATAAAAAAAAAATAAAAGGGGAAAGCTCGAGCGGGTTTGGGAACCCGAATGGGGAAGCCCGCACCCAAGCCCGCCCCCCCCCGTACCGGTTGGCTCAAAAGCCCGCATGGAGCCCGCATGGAACCCGACCACCGCTACGGGTGGCCTAAGGACTCACAAAAAGTGGGGGCCCAAGTTTTTTTAATATATACTATATAGTATATAGTAGTTATTCAAAAATTAGTAAATAAAGAAAACACAAATTTTTTTGTGTATCTAATAGGACCTAAAAAGAAATTTAACATTATATTACGAACTCAAATCTTTATATTAGAATATAGTAGGTTTCTTGTTATTAACTAATAAAGTTCATTCACTTTGAAAAAATTACCAACCATATGAGACTATCCACCGTATATCTATATTTTGGATTTCAAAACTAACCTTGTTTTTTCATACATTATGGACTTCCTAATTACCTAATATTGAATACATAATTTAAGTATTCTCTTATCTCGACAACAAGGATAAGATCTCAAGCTATAACCAACATGAACTTTTGATTCGAAGATTGATAGTTCGTAAAAAGTATGTATTAACCCTAAAAGTTTAAAATGATGATGAAAACATTAATATGAGGTGATATGGAAACGGGAAACCCAACCGATTTATATTAATTTGCATAGAATGTTACTCCGAATAGTCAACATTGTGACATAAAATGATGTCGGCGTGGAACGAATTTATAATGCTAGATAAAAATGATATGATAGATAATATTAAGTTAGAAATAATTATTGATTGATTTTGCGTCTAAGAATTCTTGGAAAAACAGTTTAATATGAGTTACTAATATTTCTTGAATTCAATGTTATTTCTGATGATAAAAGACAACATATAGAAAAAAGTCGTATTTATCAAGGGCCCAATTTTTACATCTTGCCAAGGGCCTACAATGTGTCAGGAACGGCCCTGACTGTGTCTGTGTCTGTGTCTGTGTCTGTATACACACAGGAAGGTAAAACAATGACATACCTTTAACTGTCGTGTTAGTTATATAAGTGCAGACTTGTTGACAAAGACAAATTTAAAAATTCTTAGGACTTGATTGATATGAATTTGCAAATCAAAGGATTGTAATGCAAAAAAAGTCTGTGCACTAACCTTACAAGTTGACGACAAATTGACTAATTGTATTGGAAATAAGCTAACTCTCGGTTGGGCCCTTTTTCTCGTTAAGTTGACGTCTGTTCTGTTAGTTGCAGTTTGCGGCAGTTATGGTTCCCGCCAAAACTGTTTTGTGAACCGTCGTGATTCTTCCCAAAACAGTGGCACTGCTTCGTTGTTTATATATTTCTGTAGTTGTTATTTTCTTTGTTGTTGAACAGTATTCTTATATTCTGTAATACGCTGTTCACTGTTGATATAATAAAGAAGTATGTTTATGTAAATATTTGAGTAAGAGTTTTACTTCAAATGGTATCAGAGCAAAAACGATCATGGCTTCAAGTTCACAAATCATTCAACAACCACATCTACCAAGGTTTAATGGAAGAAACTACTTTCATTGGAGCATACAGATGAAAGTAATGTTTGAGTCTCAAGATCTATGTGGAATAATTGAGAGTGGAGTAGTCGAACCAGAAAATCCTACTGCACTAACAGCACAACAGACCATCGATCTTAATGAATCTAAGAAAAAAGACAAGAAGGCACTGTTCCTTATCTATCAAGCAGTAGATGAGAACATATTTGAGAGGATCTCTGCATGTGAAACTGCAAAAGATGCATGGGAGATGCTGTTTAAAGCATATAGAGGAGAAGAAAAAGTCAAAACTGTTAGATTGCAAACCTTGAGATGTGAATTCGATAGTTTAAAAATGAAGGATACAGAATCTGTGGAGGATTTCTACACACGGGTTATCGTACTTCTCAACCAGATGCGGTTAAATGGTGAAAGTATAAGTGACAGGAGAGTTGTGGAGAAAATTCTAAGGAGCCTTACAAGGAAGTTTGAATACGTAGTGGTGGCAATAGAGGAGTCCAAAGATCTTTCAACCCTTACACTTGAAACTCTGTTAGGGACTCTACAGTCTCACGAACTCAGGATGAGGCAATTTGACACAAACACTCTGGAGCATGCTTTCTAGACACACACATCATGGGAGACAAGTCCAAGTGAGAGACAGAAAAACAAGGATTCAAGCAGGGAAGAAAGTTCGACTTCTTTCAAAGGAAAAGGCAGAGGTAAACCTTTTAATCAAATAAAATGTTTTTACTGTGATAAAATAGGACATACCATTAAATTTTGTAGGAAAAGAATTGCAGAAGAAAGCAAAACCTCTAGTTTCTTACATAAGGAAGATGGACATAATGAGGATTCCATGTTCATGATGTTGAGTATTCAAGAAAATTCCCTCAACGAGATTTGGTATCTCGATAGTGGTTGTAGTAACCACATGACTAGAAACAGGAATTTATTCATAAACTTAGAGGAGTCTGACAAAAAGGATGTAAGAACAGGTGATGATAAAAAATTAAGTGTCTGTGGGAGTGGTGAAGTTGCTGTCAAAATCAAGAATAAAGAAAAGAAAATACCAAATGTATTTTATGTCCCTGGACTTAAACACAACTTGTTAAGCGTTGGACAATTAGTTTTAAAAGGCTATAAGATTGTCTTTAAAGAAAAAATTTGTGAGGTCTATGATCCTAAGGGTATCTTGATTGGGAAAGTCACTATGACAGAAAACAAGATGTTTCCAATCAAATTTACAAATGAGGAATTTTTCTCTTTAACTATGAATATTAAGGATTATTCTCTTCTTTGGCATAACAGATTTGGGCACATGAGCCTAAACACTTTGGCTCATATGCACAAAATAGAATTAGTCAAAGGTCTTCCTGCAATCACCACTGTGAACCATATATGTGAAGGATGTGCATTGGGTAAACATGCTAGAGCAGCATTTCCACATGACAGTGCCTGGAGAGCATCTAAACAACTAGAGCTTATCCACTCAGACATATGTGGACCAATGCGAACACCCTCATTTGGTGAAAGCAGATATTTTTTGACTTTCATTGATGACTACAGTAGGAGGATTTGGATATACTTTATCAAAGAAAAATCTGAAGCATTCAATTGCTTTGTAATCTTCAAAGCAATGGTTGAAAATCAAAGTGAATGCAAGATTAAAACTGTTGGACAACCTAGGGGGGGTAAGGTTGTATTTAAATAATTTACTTTCAAAAATTCTTTTATAAAAATATCTTAATAATGTAAATACAACAGAGTATATGAAAACACAACAGATACGTATAAATACAGGATAGTATAAATACAGTAAATAAAGCAGAGTATATATACAATAATTATATAAACAGATATAATTAAATTCACAGCGGAAATATAAAGAGATAAGGGATAGAGATACTTGACACGGAGATTTAGTGATTTACCACAACTTGGTAAATCACTAGCCGAGACACTTCCCGACACGATCCAATAAACGTATTCTTTACGGTAGAATACAAACCAAATACAAAGGAAAGCAATAGGCTCTCAAGCTCTAGCTTATTGAGATATACAGGATCACACACCCGTTATTCAAACACTTACAAGAGGAGTATAACTCACAATGGAAATCACTCTTGTATAATATTTATCACTTGGATATTTTATAAAAACGTTTTATAAAATAAATATGTAGTGATAATATGTAGTATGGAATATTAGTTGGGAGAGATCAGATGGATAGATGGCAGTGTGTTGTTGATCTGTTATATTATTCTTCTCCACCATCGCATGCATTATATAGCAACTCTTCCAACGGAAACAATGCATCCGCGGTATACTGCCAAAAGCACGCGGTATACCGTGCAGTAATAAAAGTACTTTTGCAGAAGAGAAAGTCAACCCTGCAAAACAAACGTAAACTTGTACCCGCGGTATACCGGCTAAACATCGCGGTATACCGCCCAACTGTACCCGCGGTATACCTGCTAAACACCGCGGTATACCGCCCAGACAAAAGTACGACCAATCAATCAGAGATCTACAGTAAGCCGCCACGGTATACCTGCTGAACCTCGCGGTATACCTGCGTCAGAAAAGGACAGTTTCTCAAAAACCTTATTTAATTAAAATCATTTATGGTTTTTAGAAATATCCAAGTGGTATATTATTTTAGGGTGTTTATCATTATAAATTATAAACACTAATGACAACGTAAATCTTCCGTCTTGAACTCTTCAGATAAAATCTTCGTGTTCTTCAAGAACTGTACACTTGGATTGGATTGTTAGATAAACAATAATACGGTGTGTTTGTAATCATCAAAATAAATATATATAGATATATAGAGATGTGGTACACTTGCACCAACAATCTCCCCCTTTTTGATGATGACAAACACAACCGCTAAGCATGAGCATATGCGGTTTCTCTCCCCCGTTTGTCGAAACAAAAAGGGTCAAGAAGGACGGTATGCTTCCCCTCGAGAGATGCTCCCCCTCAAAATATGCATATATTTGAGAGAGCATAATCTCATGGTTAAAAGATAAAAAGCTCCCCCTCAAATTAATAACAAATTATAAAATTTGAGGGACAATAAAATATGCATAAAAAAAAGCATATAATAGACATAAAACAAAATAACCAAAAAGAAACACTTGCACCAAAAAAAAGGATCATAAGGCTTCGATTTTTCGGTTAATTTTATGTGAGCAAAAAAAATTACCACGTATTATGACCTCGTCAGGGAACACGTATTATATCCTCGTCAGGAAACACGTATTATATCCTCGTCAGGAAACACGTATTATATCCTCGCCAGGAAACACGTATTATATCCTCGTCAGGAAACACCTACAAAAGGCAAAGAAAATTTTTCGTGGTACCCTTTTCTTATGGGTCCTTTTAACAGTTAGTATAAAACATAAACTGCAAAAAAAAAAAATATGTTGTCGACATAAAATAAAACATGACAACATACAATCCACAAAATTTGTTTAAAACCACAAACGCATCCCACCGGGATTGTCAACATTAAACATTCCTTTCGGAATCCATTTTCTAACCATTCTAATTTTGCGATTGTATTTATCTTACACATAAAATGAAGCATTTATATTCGCATTAGGTCTAGAAAAATTACTATTATACATGCGAGCATACGGTTTCCTTCCATAATTCACATTTTTCATTTTTGACATATATGGGGGTTTTTGCACATAAGGTTTTCTCGTTTCAACTTTAGGTGGTTCAAAACACTTTTTAATTTGAATACACGAGCACGTATCAATACATGTATCAGAACCAATGCCTTTTCGACAATTAATGCGATTCGACATATTTAGCATTTTAAGCATTTTATCATTGCTATTTTGAAAAGCTTTAGCTAATAGATTATCTTTTTCATATAAATCGCAGTTAGCTTTTAAATAAATATTTTCATTTTCAAGCAAATCACATTTTATACATGCAACACTTTCATATGTATTTTTATTTAAACATGCAATTTTATCATTTAAAATAACACAAGATTTACAATCATTTTTCTCAATTGGTTTTTCTTTTAAGCATGCAATTTCATTTTTTAAAATATCACAAGATTTGCAAACATCTTTTTTACTTAATTTATTTTCTAACTTAGTGATAACATCTAAATCATAAGTAGATTTTTGTTTACCGTCATCTATTTCCTTTTTATATGCAGATACGGTTTCTTTTAATTTAGTGATTTCATCTTTATATTTATTTGCAAGAGCGGCCATGTCATTGAATGATTCATATAATAATTCAAGGTTATTTTCATTATCACTATCATAATAATTATTACTATCATAATTATTGTCATGAAAACATGATGTAGATACCTCATCATCACGGTCGGCCATGAGACAAATATTCTTGTCTTCATCTTTGTTTGCGCTCCACGCGGCTCCGACGAATGTTTTTGGTGTGTTGATTTGTTTAGCACGTTTTGGACACACATTTGCATAGTGATTTTTATCACCACACACATAGCAAAAGCCTTTCTTTTTATTGGCTTTTTCATCGTCACTAGATTCGTCATATTTGTTATGGACGTTGCGACTTTGATTTTTACCACCACGATGGTAGTCTCCATTTCCTTGAAACCTATCAATATTGGCAAACTTTTTGTTAGATAAAAGTTTAGAGAGTTTTCTTACCATCTCGATTAAATCGTCAAGACTTTCGGATTCGTCATTTGAGGAACTTGCTTCTTCCTCCTCTTCTTCTTCCTCATCTTTAGGGGCAACGACTTTGAGAGCTATGGATTTCTTTTTAACTTGCTCCCGATCTTTGTTTCTTTTAAGTGCAATTTCATGCACTTTAAGATTACCGATCAAGTCATCTATCTTCATTATGGAAAGGTCACGGGAGTCTTCTAAAGATGTTATCTTTTGCATCCACTCCGAAGGAAGGGCTCGTAGGATTTTCCTTATATAGTCCTCGTTAGGATAAGTGCGATCCAAACCTTTCAACGTAGTCACAATAAGGTTAAATCTTTTAAACATTGAGTCAATCGACTCATCTTGTTTCATTTCGAACAGTTCATAATCGTGAACTAAAATATTCACTTTACTAGATTTAACTTCCGTGTTTCCACGATGAGTATTATTTAAACTTTCCCATATTTGATTTGCAGTTTTATATGTATATACTCTTTCAATTTCATCAGTTGTTAAAGCAGCATATAATATATTCTTAGCTTCAAAGTTTAAACAAAAATGAGTTTCATCAGAAGTAGTCCATTCATCTATAGGTTTATCAATAAAAACATCATCTTTCACAATGGTGGGTTTAAAATTCCCTTTTTCTATAATATCCCAAATCTTTTGATTTTTGCCACGCACGTGACATTCAAATAGCTCGGCCCAAATGCCAAACTTTTCAGTATCTATCAAAGGGGGTTTTGAAAACACAAAATTAGTTTGTTGAGCCATTTAAAAGAATAAAAGAAATTTAAGCAGAAAAATTTGAAAGCCCTGCTCTGATACCAATTGTTGGACAACCTAGGGGGGGGGGTAAGGTTGTATTTAAATAATTTACTTTCAAAAATTCTTTTATAAAAATATCTTAATAATGTAAATACAACAGAGTATATGAAAACACAACAGATACGTATAAATACAGGATAGTATAAATACAGTAAATAAAGCAGAGTATATATACAATAATTATATAAACAGATATAATTAAATTCACAGCGGAAATATAAAGAGATAAGGGATAGAGATACTTGACACGGAGATTTAGTGATTTACCACAACTTGGTAAATCACTAGCCGAGACACTTCCCGACACGATCCAATAAACGTATTCTTTACGGTAGAATACAAACCAAATACAAAGGAAAGCAATAGGCTCTCAAGCTCTAGCTTATTGAGATATACAGGATCACACACCCGTTATTCAAACACTTACAAGAGGAGTATAACTCACAATGGAAATCACTCTTGTATAATATTTATCACTTGGATATTTTATAAAAACGTTTTATAAAATAAATATGTAGTGATAATATGTAGTATGGAATATTAGTTGGGAGAGATCAGATGGATAGATGGCAGTGTGTTGTTGATCTGTTATATTATTCTTCTCCACCATCGCATGCATTATATAGCAACTCTTCCAACGGAAACAATGCATCCGTGGTATACCGCCAAAAGCACGCGGTATACCGTGCAGTAATAAAAGTACTTTTGCAGAAGAGAAAGTCAACCCTGCAAAACAAACGTAAACTTGTACCCGCGGTATACCGGCTAAACATCGCGGTATACCGCCCAACTGTACCCGCGGTATACCTGCTAAACACCGCGGTATACCGCCCAGACAAAAGTACGACCAATCAATCAGAGATCTACAGTAAGCCGCCGCGGTATACCTGCTGAACCTCGCGGTATACCTGCGTCAGAAAAGGACAGTTTCTCAAAAACCTTATTTAATTAAAATCATTTATGGTTTTTAGAAATATCCAAGTGGTATATTATTTTAGGGTGTTTATCATTATAAATTATAAACACTAATGACAACGTAAATCTTCCGTCTTGAACTCTTCAGATAAAATCTTCGTGTTCTTCAAGAACTGTACACTTGGATTGGATTGTTAGATAAACAATAATACGGTGTGTTTGTAATCATCAAAATAAATATATATAGATATATAGAGATGTGGTACACTTGCACCAACAAAAACCTTGAGGACTGATAGAGGAGGAGAATATATAGGATATGAGTTTGAAGAATTTCTTAAGAAACATGGCATACATCATCAATTAACTGCCGGCTACACACCCCAACAGAATGGGGTGGCCGAAAGAAAAAACAGGACCTTAGTGGAGATGGCTAGATGTATGATTAAGTCGAAAAAACTACCTGACATTTTTTGGGCAGAAGCCGTGGCTTGTGCTGCTTACTTACTAAACAGATCTTTTACAAAGAGTCTGTCAAATAAGTCACCACAAGAGGTATGGAATGGTTTCAAGCCAAGTGTTAATCATTTAAGAACATTTGGCTGTGTGGCTTATGCCCACATACCAAGGCAAAAAAGGAGTAAACTTGATGAAAAATCTGAGAGAGCTATCTTTGTGGGGTACAGTTACAACACTAAGGCATATAAGTTATACAATCCTGTGACAAAGAAGGTAATCACCAGTAGAGATGTTCTTTTTGATGAAGATAAAACCTGGGAAGGATTGTCTAGTGATTCCAATGAAGGTTGCATTTTGATTGATTGCAATCATGATCAACAAAATGATTACACTCAGCAAACTGAGCAGAACCTTCAAGATGGAGAAAGGTCTCAAAATACTTCTGTAAGTACACCTCTAAGGAGATCTGCTTCAAATGTTGAGGAAATCATTCACAACTCTTTGAACAACAGTCCTGAAAATTCATCATCTTCGGAAGGAAATAGAAGAACAAGAAGCCTAAGTGATATTTATAACAGTACACAGCCCATAACCATTTTCAATCATGCTGATTTTGCATTATTTGTTGATGCAGATCCTTTAGATTATGAAGAAGCCTGCCAAGAGAAGAAATGGAGAGATGCAATGGATGTTGAAATGCAATCAATATTGAAGAATGATACATGGGACTTGGTGGAATTGCCCAAAGGACAGAAAGCTATTGGCGTGAGATGGATCTACAAAACCAAACTGAATGAGAAGGGAGAGGTGGACAAGCACAAAGCAAGGCTTGTGGTCAAAGGCTATAAACAGAAATATGGGGTAAACTACCAAGAGGTATTTGCTCCAGTCATTCGACTTGAAACAATTCGTTTGATCTTAGCTATTGCTGCACAATTCAACTGGGTTGTACATCAGATGGATGTAAAGTCAGCCTTCTTAAATGGTCACTTAGACGAAATAGTCTATATAGACCAACCTAAAGGATACAAAAGGAAAGGTGAGGAACACAAGGTGTGTCACCTCAAGAAAGCCTTGTATGGCTTGAAACAGGCCCCTAGGGCCTGGTATGGTAGAATTGAGAAGCATTTTCTTGAACATGGTTTTAGAAAGTGCAACTACGAACATACCTTGTTTATCAAAAGAAATGAAGGCTCAATTCTCTTAGTATGCATCTATGTAGACGATCTAATCTTCACAGGAAATTCAACTATTTTAGTTGAAGAATTTAAGGATTCAATGAAACAAAACTTTGAGATGACAGATCTCGGCCTTCTGCATTACTTTCTGGGTATAGAAGCTTATCAAGACACTAATCATATTTCTATCTCTCAAAAGAAGTATGCAAGAGATCTGTTACAAAAATTCAATATGTTGGATTGCATCTCTGCTGACACCCCAATGGAATTCGGCTTAAAACTTTCAAAATTTGAAGACAGTAGAGAGGTAGATGCTACTCTCTATCGCAGCTTGATTGGGTCTCTCATGTACCTCACTACTACGAGACCGGATATCATGTTTTCTGTCAGTATTGTGAGCAGATTCATGGAAAGTCCAAGAAAGGAACACATGGATGCTGCTAGACGCATTTTAAGATACATAAAAGGTACTCTAGACCATGGAATAACTTATGATGCTTCACAAGCCTTTGAACTTACTGGGTATAGTGATAGTGACTATGGAGGGAATATTGTAGACAGTCGTAGTACTTCTGGGTATGTGTTCAGTATGGGAACTGGTGCAATTTCATGGCAGTCTAAGAAACAGAAGGTTGTAGCACTTTCTTCTACAGAGGCTGAGTATATGGCCTTGTCCTCAACAGGCTGTCAAGCTTTATGGTTGCGAGGAATCTTAGAAGAATTGGGTATTCCACAAACGTCCTCTACTCAGATCTTATGTGATAACAAGTCTGCTATCTGCTTAACAAGGAATCCTGTCTATCATGGAAAGAGCAAGCACATAAGGATAAAATTTCATTTCATTCGAGAACTAATTCATGATAAAGAAGTCGATGTTGTGTTTTGTAGGTCTTTGAATCAAGTAGCTGATATCATGACTAAGTCCCTACAACGTGGAAATTTCTCAAAGTTCAAAAGTTGTTTGGGTGTTTCGGCTGTTTAGCTTACGGGGGAGTATTGGAAATAAGCTAACTCTCGGTTGGGCCCTTTTTCTCGTTAAGTTGACGTCTGTTCTGTTAGTTGCAGTTTGCGGCAGTTATGGTTCCCGCCAAAACTGTTTTGTGAACCGTCGTGATTCTTCCCAAAACAGTGGCACTGCTTCGTGGTTTATATATTTCTGTAGTTGTTATTTTCTTTGTTGTTGAACAGTATTCTTATATTCTGTAATACGTTGTTCACTGTTGATATAATAAAGAAGTATGTTTATGTAAATATTTGAGTAAGAGTTTTACTTCAAATTGAGGGACTGAATTTGTTATTTACCAATAAATAGTAATAAAAAGAGTAATAAATAAAACTCTGAGGGAAACATATGTAACTTTGAGAAGACGATAAACTCACATAGGCGGTGTTCATCGGCCCACAGGAGGCATAATGGGAAGCAAAACTTCCCAATGCGAAATTTGCCGCCAAAATGGGACTCTTCCGGTAAGATTCGACGAAGAATTTGATATGGAAATCAGACGTATCGAGGATCTCGTTGGAAGAATGGGGCCGCAGGTTCACGAATCAAGATCAATCAACCAATTTATGGAGGTAGTTAACCCCTTGCTTGATTTCAATCTATTGATTTGTCTATTTGACTATTTGATTTCAATCTGTTGATCGTTTGTTTGTCATTTGTTTTAATTTGGCTGCTACTTTGTTTATCAAGCTGATAATAGGGGAACTTTGCACGTTAGTGCTATTTGAAACCTAAAGGGTGCAATTGTGGGGTTAACCTGTCATGTTAGTCGATCTATATTCTATATATCAGTAAGTGCCAAGTTATGTTGGTCAATGGAGAGGCTTTTAGTTGCTTATTGGACTCTGCCAGTAGTGGGAAATGTTAGATAGTATAGAGGCCTTATGGGCTGGGCCTTGCCATTTGGTTTAGTTTAGGCCTTTTGTATAGTTTTGCTTGGTATATAGTTTAGGGTTATTAGCTTCCTAGGGTTATTAGTTTTCATTCATTAGTTGTTCTTGTGCATCATTCTTTCTATGAAAACCTAGAACCATTTCTTGTATTTCTCTCTTTGATCTCTTAAAGTTATCATGGTATCAGAGCAAGGTTAATCTCGTTTCTTCTCTCAAGTACTGTTAATCTCTCTTTGATCTCTCAAAATATTTTTTGGCGTTCTTTTCTGGTTCGATCTTCTTCTGGGTCGGTTTTCTTCTGGTTCGAGAATCATTGTCTTCTGCTCAAAAATCGTCTCTGCTATAGGTATCTTTAATCTCTGTGTTTATTTCGATTGTTTGCTTACTTTTCTCGCTTGCAATGACTGGAAACGATTCTCTCCAAGCCATTAGTGTTCGTTTAGATGGGAAAAATTACTCCTATTGGAGTTATGTCTTGAAAAACTTTCTGAAGGGAAAGAAATTGTGGGGTTATATTTCTGGTACCAGTGTGAAACCAACAACCAACAGGAGCAAAAGAAATTGAATCTTGGGAAGTTGAGAATTCAAAAATTATCACTTGGATAAATAATTCTGTTGAACCTTCAATTGGTGTTCAGTTGGCCAAATATGAAACAGGCAAGGAAGTTTGGGAACGTCTTGAGAGACTGTATACACAGTCTAATTTTGCAAAACAATATCAGTTAGAAGCTGATATCCGAGCACTCGAACAGAGAGATATGAGTATTCAAGATTTCTACTCAACAATGACAGATTTATGGGATCAGTTAGCTCTTACTGAACCTGCTGCTTTACGTGCATTTGAACCCTACATTGCCCGTAGGGAAGAACAGAGATTGGTGCAGTTTCTTATGGCTCTAAGAAGCGACTTTGAGGGACTTCGTAGTAACATATTGCATCGCACCCCACTTCCCTCAGTTGATTCAGTTGTAAGTGAGTTGTTAGCTGATGAAACTCGTCTGAAAACACAAACTGGAAAGGGTATTCTTCCTATACCAAGTCCTTCTGTCATGGCTGTTCCTCCTTATAGGTATCCTGCTCAAAATCAGAATAAGAGTCGTCCAAGAGTCGGATTTGATGAATGCAGCTTCTGTAAGAAAAAGGGACATTGGAAGTCTCAATGTCCAGAGCTTATGGGTCGAAATTCTTCTATGCAGTCCGGTCATCCGCGACAACCACATCGCTTCTCTCCTCAAGTTAGCACTGATGCCGCCGTTCCTCCATCTCGGTCAACTACTAATCCTACTCTTGCTTCCATAACTGAACAACTCCAGAAGCTTCTTGATATTAAGTCTCATGCCATGTCCGTCTCTTCTCCCATAGGTCAGTCCATTGATAACGAATCAGGTATTAATCCAACTTCATGGATTTTAGATTCTGGTGCTTCTTTTCATATGTCTCCTAATGCTAAATTATTTGCTTCTGTAAAACCTATGCCATCCTTGCCTGTCACTACTGCTGATGGTACTCCTATGCCATTAGCAGGCATTGGTCCTATTATGGGTCCAAAATTCTCTCTTCCTAATGTTTATCATATTCCAAAACTCTCATTGAATCTTGTGTCTGTTGGTCAATTATTTGATTCTGGTTACAAAGTATTCTTTTCTCTTGACTCTTGTTGTGTGCAGGATCCACGTACTCAGAAGCTGATTGGGACCGGCCGTAGGCGTGGGGGCTTATATGTGTTGGATGAGTTGCGGTTACCAGTAGCAGTTGCTCATACCGCAGATCTATCTTCTTTTCGTTTGTCGTCTAAGTCGTCTACTTTCTATTTGTGGCATTCACGCCTTGGACATGTTTCTGCTTCTCGTTTAAAATACTTGGCCTCTTCTGGAATTTTGGGAAATTTGCAAACTCATGATATTTCTACTTGTAGTGGTTGTAAACTTGCAAAATTTTCAGCTTTGCCTTTTAAATTAAGCAAATCTCTGTCAGTTGCACCTTTTGATTTGATTCATTCTGATGTATGGGGACCATCTCCTTTTCCTACAAAAGGAGGGTCTCGATATTATGTTTCTTTCATTGATGATTGTACTCGTTTTTGTTGGGTTTTTCTCATGAAACATCGTTCAGAATTCTTTGATGTTTATTGTCGTTTTCGTGCATATGTTAAAACCCAGCATGATTCTGTGATTAAATGTTTTCGGTGTGATTTGGGAGGAGAATATACTTCCAATAAATTCTGTGAATTGCTTGCTTTAGATGGAACTAGTTACCAGACATCCTGTACAGATACTCCCGAGCAGAATGGTGTTGCTGAAAGAAAACATAGACATATACTTGAAACTGCTCGCTCGCTCTTGTTGTCTTCTTCGGTTCCTAACCAATTCTGGGGTGAAGCCGTTCTTACTGCTGTCAATCTGATCAACAAAATTCCATCCTCAATCACCTCAGGTATCTCTCCCTTTCAGAAACTTTATGGTCGTTGCCCTGATTATTCCTCTCTACGTGTCTTTGGTTGCACTTGCTTTGTACTTCGTCCACATGTAGAACGTGACAAATTATCTTCTAAATCTGCTGTCTGTGTCTTTCTTGGTTATGGTGAAGGACAAAAAGGTTATCGTTGCTTTGACCCTACCTCTCAAAAATTATATGTTTCTAGGCATGTTGTGTTTCTTGAGCATATTCCTTTCTATTCCATTCCTAAAACTGAACACAACTTGACAAAGTCAGATGTCATTAATCTTGATCCGTTCGTTGAGCAAGTAAACTCTACTCAGACTTCAGATACTCTCCCAACGGACGAACATGCTACTGGTACTTCAATGCCTGACATTGCTGCCCCCCTCCTACTGTCACTCAAGATGCACCTGAGAATGTGGATCCACCTCGACAATCTCAACGTACTCGTAAGTCTACTCGTCTACCAGAATTTGCTTACTCTACCTACTCTCCCTCTTTTACTTCCTTCTTAGCTTCTATACACTCTCATACTGAACCCTCATCTTATAAAGAAGCAGTTACTAACCCTCTTTGGCAGCATGCCATGAGTGAGGAACTTGAGGCTTTGCAAAAGACCCATACTTGGGATTTGGTTCCTCTTCCGGAAGGTAAACGTGCCATTGGTTCCCGATGGGTATATAAAATCAAGACAAAATCTGATGGATCTGTTGAACGTTACAAAGCCAGGCTTGTAGCTAAGGGCTTTACTCAGGAATATGGTTTGGACTTTGAGGAGACTTTTGCCCCGGTTGCCAAAATGACTACAATTCGCACTCTTATTGCCGTTGCTGCTGTTCGCAAATGGAATATTTCACAAATGGATGTTCGAAATGCCTTTTTGAATGGTGACTTGAATGAGGAAGTATACATGGCTCCTCCTCCTGGTGTTCTTCATAAAACGGGTGAAGTTTGCAAGCTTAGAAAAGCTCTATATGGGCTTAAACAGGCCCCACGAGCTTGGTTTGAAAAGTTCTCTGATGTTATTCTGTCTCTTGGATTCTCTGCTAGTGAACATGATTCTGCTCTCTTTGTCAAACATACTTCTGCAGGTCGTATATTGCTTTCGTTATATGTTGATGACATGATTATCACTGGTGATGATCTTCAAGGAATTCATACCTTAAAGTCAGAGTTAGCTGCACAGTTTGAGATGAAAGATTTGGGACCTCTTAGATATTTCTTGGGTATTGAGGTTGCTTCTTCTCCCAGAGGTTATCTGCTTTCTCAATCTAAATATACTGCTGAAATTATTGATCGAGCTCGCCTCACTGACACTCGTGTTGTGGACTCTCCCTCTGAATTGAATGTCGAGTATTCACCAACTGATGGTTCTCCCCTCAAAGACCCTACCTTGTATCGTAATATAGTTGGCAGCCTGGTTTATCTCACGATTACTCGACCAGATATTGCATATGCGGTTCACATTGTCAGCCAGTTTGTTGCAGCTCCGACTTGTACTCATTGGACAGCTGTTGTGCGTATTCTACGTTATCTTCGAGGTACCATGTTCAGAAGTCTCTTGCTATCTTCCACATCTTCTCTGGAACTGCGGGCATACTCTGATGCTTCTTATGCACGCAATCCTACAGACAGACGATCGGTTACAGGTTTTTGTGTCTTCTTGGGAGACTCGCTTATCTCGTGGAAAAGTAAGAAACAGTCTGTGGTTTCTCTTTCTTCCACTGAAGCTGAATATCGGGCTATGGCATCTACTTCCAAGGAGATCATTTGGTTACGTTGGTTACTTGCTGATATGGGTGTTTTTCTTCACCATCCCACTCCTATGTATTGTGACAATCGTAGTGCCATTCAGATTGCTCACAACTCGGTTTTTCATGAACGCACCAAGCATATAGAGGTTGATTGCCACTTCACACGCCAACATCTCAAACGTGGCTCTCTTTCCTTACCGTTTGTAAGCTCAACTCTACAACTTGCAGACTTCTTTACGAAGTCTCACCCGATCTCTCGCTTCCGCTTCCTTGTTAGCAAACTCTCGATGCTTCTTGCTCCCGCATCATGAGTTTGAGGGGGGATGTTAGATAGTATAGAGGCCTTATGGGCTGGGCCTTGCCATTTGGTTTAGTTTAGGCCTTTTGTATAGTTTTGCTTGGTATATAGTTTAGGGTTATTAGCTTCCTAGGGTTATTAGTTTTCATTCATTAGTTGTTCTTGTGCAGCATTCTTTCTATGAAAACCTAGAACCATTTCTTGTATTTCTCTCTTTGATCTCTCAAAGTTATCAGGAAAAACTACAATTATCTGGTTTGCTAATTGCTAATTTTTATGCTTTGCAAAGCTGCTGTCATTTTGAAGGATGTTCTGAAGTCAACGTTACATGTTTTAAGCCTTTTATCATGCCTAACAAATGATCGGCCAGGGTGATCAGATAAACAAATCACTAGATAGAAATTAAGCCAGGGTTTCACTTTTCAGACCCAAATCCATAACTACCTTCATAAATTTGTAGATCACGAGTGCTCTTGATTCATGAATATGTACATGTAACATGTGCATCATGCTGGATATCAGTGTTTGTTACTTTGAAAGGTTAGTATACAGGTATTTCCATATAGATATGTTTGTTTTAGCAAATGATTTGCTTTCATACTCTAATGTTATAACAGTGTTTATCCTTTGTTCTCCCTTAAGGCCTATATCTCTAGTGTTTCTAAGGGGCTGTTTACTAAACACTTACCGGGTCACCTATCTTATCGGATGAGCAAGGCAAGGACCGAGAAGGCGAGAATCTTACCCGGTAAGAGGAATGGCAACAGCTGAGGTTCTTACCAAGTAAGCGAGGGAGAAGATCTTACCTGGTAAGAGACGCTTACAAACATTCCATTTTGATGGCAGAGAATGCTACCTGACAAGGTAAGGGAGGATGACGACCCTTGTCGGTGAGCGCTTACCCGGTAAGCATTTGGTAAATGACCCCTAAGTGTGCTTGTCTAATTATTCATCAATTGTGGTGGAAGTTGGGTGTTGAGAGAAGCAGTTGAAATCTTACCCTGCAAGTTATTGTAATGATACTATTCAGTTAGTTCTTTCTTTCTTTTTATATGTATGTGTGCTTCCTTGCTTGCTTTGGGTGCTTGTTGAATTTGTTAATTTACATCATTCTAATAGAGAGAATTATGGTGAACATTTCTTTAGCTTATATAGCACATATCCGAGTGATCATGAATGTCTTGCAAAGAAATCTTAGAAGACAGTTCAGATGTTTTGAAGCTAGAGGCACATTATCACCTACCAAGTCGACTTTCAAATTCCACGATTCAGATTCAATTTAGAACTGTGGATACTCTAACTATCTTAAAAACACCCACCAATCACCTTAACTATTGTTTTCAAAGATACAAGTCTTACGGTTTTATTGCATTCAAAGTCAAATTGAATATCCAGTTCCAAAATAATGTATGCAAAATTTGGGAGATGAGGGTAGGGTGGTACCAGGGGAAAGTGTATAAGGGAAAGTGGTGTTTTAACCTCATATTTGGGCATTCCATTAGGCTGTTTAGCTTGTATTCATTGGTTCAACTTTCTTTCTTGCAAACCATGATACGAAAAACTTTGAGGTAGATTTGTGTCTTTCTGTGGTAGCGTAGCTTGTTTTTGGTTGAAAGATCTTTTTATACATTGAGCAAGCACTTGATGATCTACACTCTCCAACTTCAAAGCAGTAGGTTAGTTTGGCTTGCCTTTGGATTATTATAATCATTCGGTACACATCCTTGTAACTTCTACTTGTTGAATATACTACTTCATGTGTGGTTTGTTGGGAGGATGTACATGTCGGTAAGGCCTTGGAACCTTGTTATATGCTTGTTTTGCTACATTATTGCTTTATTTGCTTTGTATTATTATTGTGACATGTTATATATCATTTGGGATCTGTTTGCTTCTGCATTTCGGTTGTTGGGTCGTTTACACACACATATCGTATTTGGGACTTGTGTGTGTTGGCTTGGAAAAAGTTCCGACGGGTTGTCTTCTTTTCTCTTTAAAAAGTCTTGCCTCATCTCTTACAGTAGTCCCACAATCCCGATAATGTCTACTGGCTTTTTCTCAAACCCATACTGAGGACTCTCATAGTCTCATTGCAAGGACAATTATAAGAAATAGATTCTCACATTTGTGTGTTTATATATGTGTATGAAAATTGTGTAAAAATGTTTATAAATTAAGTTATTTAAAATATTTACTTGATTTGTGTCATTTATAACTATTGTATGATATATAAAATCATTAAACATTTAGGGGGCAACTTGTCCAACCCAGGTCTGTCTGGTTCTGGTCGACAAACAACTTGTCCAATCAGCCTGTTCTCTTGTCCAGTCTTCCTGTCATGTCATGTCATGTCATGTCCTGTATACATACCGTATTCTACCTAAGTGCATATATTATCGATTAAGAAAGTCCTCTATAATTTTATGCAGGGTAAACATAAATAAAAGGATAAGGACTAAGCTAGGTGAAAATATAAACTACTCTGAAGATTCCTCAAGTTATAGGACTAATATAGAACCTGATCTCCAGAGTGAATGTGAAGTTTAAACTGGCTCAACCAATGGAGGTTCACAGGAAGTGCCTTCTCCTGAACATAGTGACTATCTACCTCAATATTTTCGGTGCATCCATAGATAATTTGGCTCTTGGAGATTTGCATGGCAACTTTATTATCCCAGTAATCTTCACCAGACTAGATGGGGAATCCTTTAACTCATGTGCTTCAAATGATGAATCCAAGTGAATTCACAAGTAGTGCAATAGGGTCAATAATTTGACACCAACAAAAAAACAATTTATCTTAAACACGCCCTCCGTTTAGCTGATTCTTGTTCTCACGTTTGTTGAACTATTGTGATGCTACGAGAGCTCCATACGACGCATGGTAGACAATTCTTGTTTTTTGGAACACGTGGGAAACCACATCTGAAGGAATGAAATTAGTGCACACGATAGTTAAGGCCATACGGGTTCGTCTGTTGCTTAGGTACCCTTCCTGGCTCGGGATATGTTTGAGTGCTCATTAAATAAGAATGGGTAGAGATAACATCTATGCTTTGAAGTTAAGACAAAAATAAGAATACTAAAAATATTTTGGCACTTAATAAACTATGAAGGGCCGGTTTCATGATAATTGATATTTGTTTTAAATACCCACTAAGGAATAGGTTGTGGCTAAATGTTTGCACGATTAGCCTTTTCCTGTTCATGGACCCTTTTCAACAAGCTAGTGTCAAACTACTAGTTGATTCCATCTTTTGTTTAAGAAACAGAAGACTAAAAGTCAGCCCCATTGGACATATATATTATAACCAACAAGTGGTCAAACTCAGTGCAGGGTACTGTTTTACTTAAAGATCATGCTTAGAGCTTTTAATTCAAGTGCATATTCTTCTATTTGTAATCATTTAACTCCAATCTAAGTAGTGATGGGTGTTTCTTCTTTTTGGTGATATTATAGTTCTTCAAGTGTACGTCCTTATTGCTATATAAACATGGTATATTTGCTTCATAGAGGGAAGTTCCGTTAGGAAGCCGGGAACCGCCCATAGCGCGCCACGTGTCTCTGGTCAGGATGAATATTCATGATAAATAACACATTCATGATGAATATGCTAGTGTCATCATGAATCACACATTCATGATGAGTATGAACGTGTTATTTGTCATGGACCACGCATTCATGATGAATAACATGTCTATATCTCTGATGAATATGCCACGCCTCGCGTTGTGGGCTATTCCCGGGTTTCTAATCAATTTTGTGTTTCTAACAGAACCTGCCCCTTCTTCATATATCAGCCAAAAATCTAAAAGCTTTGATCACACTTCAACTTTGTTAGGTAGGTTTAATATGATTGTAGTTGTATCAATTCAGTTTCATAGTGGATCTCTCTCTCTCTCTCTATCTCTCTCTCTCTCTCTCTATATATATATATATATATATATTGTGGCCATAAAATATGATCTGATCAAGCACTTTTAGACTATAGCGAACCAATATTGCTTATCTAGCAGTAGCACTATCAAACCTTAAACAAATCCACTGCTAAAAGCAGCCAGTCTTTCATCTACTTTTTTCATGCATATACATCCATATACAAGTACATAAATAAATATTGGGACGGGGAGAAAAGAAATGCCCCTTGGATAAAGTCAAAATGTACATGCTTTGTGTTAATTTATTCTTATGGGATCTAAATGTACATGTTTAATATCCCTAAAGATTCATGGTCAAATTAGCTGGTCACCAGGCCAATATGATAATATTCTGGTAATGCTTACCCTTTTTTCCTATATAATTTTTATATTGTTTCTTTATATAGTATGGTTTTGTTTCCTATGTGTTCTGCTTTTCTATCATTTTTTTATGTTCTAAAGTATAATCATACGGTTTCTTTTTTGTTCAATGATCAACCCTTTCATGTTGTTGATATGAGGTGGGATTTTTATCTGTAGATATATTCATGCATTTTTTTTGCTTCTTTTGGTTTCAGTTTCCTTGATTCCTCCATTGGATGATTACCTGATAACTACTACAACAAAATTAGGTTTATACTCTAATTAGGACTGTTTTATAAGACCAAACAATAAAGCGTTCTATCTAAAGGTGTTTTAATTAGTTTATAGGACGACTTTTTGCCGTCGTAACAAGTTTTTTAGGACATTTCAAAAACGTCGAATTAGTTGTTTTAAAGGACACTATTTGAAAAAGTGTCTTATAAGACTAGTGTCCTGTAAAAAGATATAAAATACTTAATACACCACTTTACATCACAAGTGTCCTAAAATACTTGTTAAGACGTCCTATAAACTTATTACAACACTTTTAGATAAGACATTTTATAGTTTGATCTTGTAAACTTAAATCCTATAAAGCAGTTTATTCGGACACCTAACATTTGTTGGCGTCCTATAAACCCGATTTTGTTGTAGTGGTAACAGGGACCAAGAAAGACGCCGGCTATCAAGTTTGGCTATCTGAAACCAGATTCCATCATCGTAGTGGTGGTTATATAATAAGTTACCCAAAGCCAATCAAGATTCTGTTTATGGGTATGCAAACATTTACCGTAGAAAAGGCTTCCGTTGACTGCAAGAACGAGATGCCGAGCTGAAACAGTAGATTACATCTATCGCCAATTAGAGATCAACGGATAAAAGAGGTAGGAAATTTCTAGTACACCTGATAAAGTCGATGTACCTTAGTTACTGCTAGACAGCTTCACAAATGAGCTATTCAATTGCATAAGGCCAAACCTTAGTGACCTGGAGCCAACTTCTGTAGTGATATGAAGCTATGAACTCGTAGGAATACCGAACCAAAGGTTTTAAATGGAACCCAGCTTGTGGACTATATGCAGTGTGATTAATTTATCACTTTTCTTGATGATGGTTGGTTGGTATATATTTGTATTCCTAAGAACTAAAAAAGGCGGCGAAAAAACCATCATTCATACGTATAGCTAGTCTATTAGGATCAAGAAAGATTGTCTTTGTAATGATCCATATAGGCCATTTTAATATGCACACTTTCTAAAAGTCAATTAGTAATACAAGGAGGAGGTTTATCTTGAAATAGTGCAAACACTTACCTAAGAAATTGCTATACTCAACTAAATCTATGTAGTATATTCAGCCTCATCAAAGTGGCTACACTTTGAATTTATATAAAAAAAAGAACAGAACTGTGGCAATGGATGTCTATATAAGTAGAAGCATCCTAGTAAGTCATATCTCTACCATCAGCACTCATTTTTCAGACTCTTCTAGCTCTACTAACAAAAATAAATGGCAACTGCCGCTAGGTTTTTGTTCTTTCTATCTCTTATTCTGCTTTCTGTGACAATCTCAGAAGCCCGTTTTCTTAAGAGTTTGTTAGCAAAAGAGAGAAATGGAGGGAGATTGATTGATAAGGCAAGAGAAATACTAGAGGTAAGTACTAAAAAACACAACATGGTGGAACTGAGTAGCCGTTATAAAGTGAACCGGAGGAGCCCTGGTGGTCCTGACCCTAAACACCATTAGCATGTGGCTAGCCGGCAAAGGGTAGAGGAGGAAAAACAAGATAACAATATGGTCTTAGTGATCGGGACAATGCCTGAACTGGCCAAGTCAGGGTTTAAAATATTTTCTTATTTTTGGCTGCGAATCGAGATGTAGCTTATCTTTGTTGAATTTTGAGCATTATAAGACACTTACTCTCTTTTATTTGGATTTTTGGTCCTTTTAGAGCTTTGTTGAATGATATAGGCACCGAAAAACTTGGGTCGCTCTCAAGTATTTGTAGTATATAACCAAATAACCAACAAACTGATCTTTAGCACCTTTTTTTCTTTCTTTTCTAGTGGTGGTCCATGAAACCATGACTAGACGAAAGATTGTGTGAGAAAAAGAGTTTAAAGTGAGAAGCGTAAGAAGGGATCTGGGCCCTTGATCACTTTTAATCTCAACCCCACCCACTACCACTAACTTTGATGGCTTTTGGTAGATGCATTTGATGCAATGCATGAATGGATTTGTAGTGTTCTTTGTCATGATTCTATCCACCAAGTGTAATCATTGGTGGTGGGATCTCAGGAGATCCTTCAAGGGATTCTTACATGCTCAGACTCCAAGCTTTATTAGGATCCTTAATTCTTACATTTTTATTCATTTATTCTTTATTAGTATTTTCAGTCAAAAATTGATTAGAAACCCCGGAATCGTCCACAACGCGCCACGTGTCCCTCTTCGGGATGGATATTCGTCAAGAATAACACATTCATAATGAATATGAAGGTGTTATTCATCATGAATAACACATTAATGATGAATATGGAGGTGTTATTCATCATGAATCACACATTCATGATGATGTGAATAACACGTCCATATTCATCATGAATATGCCAGGTCTCGCGCTGTGGGTAAGTTAGAATCAATTTTAGTTTTCAATTGGTGAAACCTATATTAGATAAAGGGTAAGTTAGAATCCGTCCCTACTAGTATTTCTTCCTTGACCAGAGTTGGGACTCTTTACAACTCTGATAATTAACATCCTTCCACCGCCCCTCCATTAAACACCATTAGTTTTTGGTTGTTGAGTCATATGCACATTTTAATTTGCAAAAAACCTCTCCTCTCCTCTATTTATTATTTATTGTTAATAAATATTTTCAAGATTATCATCACATCCATCTTCTACCATCACCCATCCACCCACCCACTACCACTAACTAACCCCAACAGAAAACAAACACAATCCTACTTTTTTTTTTGTAACTTTGTTTGATGGATGCTGCTATCATAAATAAATTGTGAAAAAAATTAAATGACAGGGTTTTGGCCATTTTTTGGTGCTTGACTTGTTTGCAGGATAGGTTGTGATTAAGAAAAAAAGCAAGTCTTTCAGATTGAAACTGTACAGTTGGGTTCATTCCCTTCAATCTCTCAGATATGGAATTGTAAGATACCATATAATAGTTAATTTGTTCATATATTTTCTCCTCTGTATCTCATTTGTGTTCAAAATTGTAAGAGATTCTTCTTCAAGTCAAGTTTAAGGATTGGTAAGAGAAATAGAAATGCAGATTAACGTATTGATTCCTCGTGGAGAGAAGAGAAGTTCCAACATATATATATATATATATATGTAGGAGAAATAGTCCAAGTCTAGCTAACGTGGGACTCTAGCACACCCTCACCCTCTCCAGTTAGGCTAGAAGGCACAGATTGTCCCAAAGTGTCGAGTCCCTAGAGTGGTAGATATTGGCTCTGATACTAGGTGACCATGGACAAACCCAATGTGGAGCATACGCCGTCGTAGTGTAAAAAGTTAATAGCAATTTGTTGTATGCCATTGTGTATATTTTGAAACTACAATGAGGACACAAGTTTCCCTTATTAGAGTTGGTTTCAAGGCCTTTCTTCCACCTCACACCCGAGTTCGATTCTTGTTAGTGTCGTTTCCTAAGTTTTTAGCTTTTAATTCAGATTTTTTATTTTTTTTTGCAATAAAAGACTCGAACCCATGACCTAACATATGAAAAGCAATATACTAACCAACCTTGTGAAAAATATCCCTATAGTTTTTTTTTCTTCGTATAGTCAAATGGTGCCACCGTTTGAAAACATTTCTAGGTCCGGCCATGCATTAGATTACTCTCCAAAAAAACCCGTGAGGGGAGGAGAGATTCCAACATATAACGAGTAGAAATGGTCCAAGTTTAGCTGAGGTGAAACTCTAACAAGATATGATCGTCATAGCTAAAGGGAAAATGTCAAAAAACAAACAACTTTAAGCTCGCTGTGTATGCAGATCGGCATTAGGCAGAAAGACGACAAAACAAATTAATAAGCGGATTAGTTGAAAATGACAAACAAATATGAAATGATGTCGAGTAAAGTATATTTTGTCTTATATGTATGATTTCTTAACTTGTTGCTAAAAAGAAACCCAAGAAGAAAACAGAAAGGATGACTAGATGATCAATTATAACTTGTTGCTGTGTTGACATTTGTTAAACCATGGACTAGTATTAGAAAAATACACCATCTTTCGGGATCATATATTATTATACCAATAAACCAATACGATTTCACTCCAATCTGGAAATCGTCACAGTTATCTGCTTAGATTACTTCCTTTCTGTGATTCCTCATCATCATCGATGATCTTGCTATCCACTGACCCCTTTTGTCTTTTCTTTCTTGATCATCTCTATATAAGGATTTGATTTCAAGTGTTTTAATATGTCAATGGCTAAATCAACCAATCTAAGTGTTGTCTTGCTGTTTATAATAGCAGGAAGTTTGTTGATTCGTGGTTCTGGTTCGAAAGAGGCATTACATGGGTTTTATGACATGCAAGTTAGAGATGATACGCGTAGTATTCTGAACAAACACGGGTTTGATGAAGCGATTTTGAAGTATTACTGGCGGCGGGCGATGCTAGAAGACCGGCCGACGAGGCTGGGGCCTGGAGGACCAGATGGTCATCATCATTAAGTTCTACATTGTCTCCATGATGGTTGTGGGTGCAATTAATGGGGGCGCTCTACATTGTCTCATTTTTCTCTCCAGTTTTCTTTCTTTGTTTGGATGCAGATGAGATGGGGATTGGATACTGGAAACAGTTTCTTTCTTTATTACATGTGTTTGAAGAATTGACTAGAATTTTTAATATTTCTTTGTACTCAATTTTAATGCAAGAATATTCCCCTCTTCAAAACTAGAGCTATATATATATTATTTTAGTACAAGTAAATATTCTCTTTTTTAGAATAAGATGTGTTCAAAAGGATTGTTCTTATTTGTATGTTTTTTTTTATGTCTTTACTGTTTACTATTTTCTAATCTTGTTTTCTCTTTTCAAAATCTCTATGTAATTTACCTTTTGATCTCAAATTCCTCCTTATTTTTCAAATTGTTCTATTTCCTTTTTGACAAACTGTTTCTCCAAAAACTGTTTGCAACTTCTATTTTGCAAGTGAAACGGTTTACTATTTTGGGTAGTGTTTCTCACACGATCCTTCACCTATATGTGTTTCTCCAACGGGTCTCCTATCGGGTATTATCACATGTGATAAAGGGTGTTCTCGTATTTTCGCAAAATGGAAGTGTTCTCGTTTGAACCTCCATCTATATATATACATGTATATATTCGGTTCCTTTGAGATCAATTGGTTTAGATCGATTTGGTTTTTAGTCACATTATGGTTTTATTTTTTTGTGTTTTATCCGGTTCCGATTCAGTCCTAACCCGATGCATCTTGTGGCTTTTGATGCCCATGGAACTGTAAAACCGAGCCAAAACCATATCAAACCGAGTCCGAACAAGTATAATTGGTTGAGTACTTGGTTCTAACTAATAACAAGTGAACTATATGTATTTTCGCATTAAAATTTATTAAAAACAATAACGAAGATCAACGATAACGGATAGAGGAGGTATGCTATGAACGATGTCCAAATTGGGTACTTGAATCTAAAGCTGGCTGCTGTACCCATGATGCCACAAACTATCAACACCACCAACACTTCCGCGGAGAAATCCCACGTCAAGCCTCGAAAATATATGACCGCCAAGAGAACGGAAAATCCAAGAACGTTATTCATGAACACTCCGTCGTATAACTGCATATAGCATAGATACAAAACATTTATCAAAGAGTTTCAACGAACATGCATTGGCAATATCGCCACCATCATCAGAAACCCAAATCAAACCAACACACTCAGCATGTCCCACTCGGAAGTAAGGCCTGGGAGGTGGCACTGAAACAAAATCGAGTTTATAGGACAACAAAAATGTCCGAGTGTCCTAACGTACAACTTTATAGGACCAACCATTTGTACATCTGATAGGATTTATATAAACCCTAAACCGGATCTTTAAGCTCAAGAATGATTAGTTCTAGATCATGGAATAAACATATACAAATCACAACATGAACAGCGGAATTAAACGACAGATTTGTATAGCTAACAAGGTTCATTAATTTAAACATACTGATTACATACTCACGCCCCAATTTTTTGACCTAAGTTATCAACAAACGAATACTTCTTCTCAAGTATTAGGATTAAGAACCTTGGGGCTCATGCACACACATCTACACGTTTTTGTTTAAACGTGGGTTTCAAGAACATCTAATTCTATATCTCTAGGTTTCTTTATATACTATAAACCTAGATAAACTAGAAACTAGATAAATACCAATCCTAGATAAACTAGGAATCCTAGATAAACTTGTCAGGATCGATTCTTAACAAGAATTAAACTTCTTAGAAACAGAATTTAGAGAATCTTGCGGAATAGAACTCTAAATCAATAAAGAACAATCAATAGAAATTCAATAAACTGTATATAGATCAAACAGTTATTACTCACAAGTTTTACACCAAACCTCAATCTTGTTGAACAGGCTCAACAAGACGATTTCTACTTCTCTAGAAATAGGATCTAAGAACCTTGGGGCTCATGCACACACATCTACACGTTTTTGTTTAAACGTGGGTTTCAAGAACATCTAATTCTATATCTCTAGGTTTCTTTATATACTATAAACCTAGATAAACTAGAAACTAGATAAATACCAATCCTAGATAAACTAGGAATCCTAGATAAACTAGAATTTACAAGGATAACTATAAAATAAACATATTACAATTCGAACCCTTGTAAGTTGAAGTTTTGACACATCAAATCTATATGAAATATTCCTAACAATCTTCCCCTATTTGATGATGACAAAACTTAGCATCAGAATCTTCAAGTAGCTCTTCCCCTTTTTGACATAATCAAATCCAAAACTTATCAAACTTGAATCTTCCCCTTGAATGATCAACACTTCTTCTTCCCCTGAATTTATGCTAACCATCCTTGTGTCTTCGAGGTTATATCAATTACGTTGTAAAGAAAATCAACCATTATCTATTTGAAGTTGAAGTAAAAAACCAAACCTTGAGTCTTATATCCCGTAGAAACCAAGTGAACAACAACGTCATTCTCATGAATGAGGGGATCCCTGTCCTTCGACCAATCTTCTTCTCTAAGATTTCGTCAAATTGAAGTCACATTCTTCGAACAATTACGTTAATAATCTTCATAATATCACGGGTTATCTTTAACAGGTGAATGATACCTTTAAAGATATGATAAGAACACAAACTCTAACTTTCACTTCTTCTTCAAACAAACTCTAATTAATCTTCCTTTTTGTAATCAACTGATGACGATCAAAGAGTAGTCATTTAAGCATTCTTCCTCTATCGTTCATCAAACCTTCATACCTTGTGTGTGTGAATTTTCTTGAAACAAACAAAAATCATCCTCCTTTTGTCGAGCATGATCCTAACATGGTGTGTGACATGTATTCTCCATTGCATCGCGGCTTTGATTTCATGGCTTTGAGGAATTCTGAGTGAAGAACAATTTTTATCAAGAAAAAAAAACTGCTGGATTTCGAGAATTTCTGGGAGCGTTCTGGACGTCGTACGGCCAATCCAACCAGACATAATGTTAAACAATGTGTCCCGAAGCTGCTGTCCAAATATCGCGACGATCCGACGGTTCAATCTCCGGGAATAGGCGAAACGGCCGGCTGTGATTTTCCAGAAAATTTCTGCGAAAAATCTGATTTTTCTTTCTTTCGTTCGTCTTCTTTCGTCTCTTCAAATCTTCCATTAAACCTTGTTTTTCTTCCAGATCAGAGAGCACCATGTGCTCTGATACCACCTGATAGGATTTATATAAACCCTAAACCGGATCTTTAAGCTCAAGAATGATTAGTTCTAGATCATGGAATAAACATATACAAATCACAACATGAACAGCGGAATTAAACGACAGATTTGTATAGCTAACAAGGTTCATTAATTTAAACATACTGATTACATACTCACGCCCCAATTTTTTGACCTAAGTTATCAACAAACGAATACTTCTTCTCAAGTATTAGGATTAAGAACCTTGGGGCTCATGCACACACATCTACACGTTTTTGTTTAAACGTGGGTTTCAAGAACATCTAATTCTATATCTCTAGGTTTCTTTATATACTATAAACCTAGATAAACTAGAAACTAGATAAATACCAATCCTAGATAAACTAGGAATCCTAGATAAACTAGAATTTACAAGGATAACTATAAAATAAACATATTACAATTCGAACCCTTGTAAGTTGAAGTTTTGACACATCAAATCTATATGAAATATTCCTAACAACATCATATCTAAAAGTGTTGTAATAAGTTTATACGACACTTTTCAAATAAAGAGACCTATTAGTCATTTTTATATAGGGAAAAGGGTCTTATATAACATGTGTCCTAGAAAAAGATGAGAAATGTCTTATAAAAGGGTTAATAGGACACTTTGTTTCAAAAGTGTTATAAAAAGTTTGTTAAGATGTCAAAAAGCGTCTCATAAACTTGTTACAACCCTTTTAGATATATCATATATACAAGTGTTTGTCCTGTAAAATTAAGTTCTATAAAGTAGTCTATTAAAACACTTTCAAATATACTCGGTATATCCCACTCAGAAGTAGGGTATCTGAGGTGTGACGAACACAAACATGTCCTCTGCCCTAAAGAGTAGAGGGGTTGTTTGCCACCATCATCCAACAATATGAATATAAGAGAAGATCGAATTGGCAAAGAATAAACCTCGGAGAATGTCAAGGAAGTAGTTCGTTTGTTCCTTTGATTTACGGTTCGGATGGCTGCAATTGCTGCTCGAGCATTCGTGGCCACGGGAACGAGGATAAAAGATACGAAGAACGATGGTACGTTTGCGGCACCGGAGACATTTTGAACACTGTGTATCAGAGGTTCAGCCAAAAGTGCTAACATGGCTATACCAAGCATCAGCAGCATTATACCCTTTGTCCAAGCCCACCTTGATCGATCTACACCATCATCTGTCCATAGTTCCCATGGATTCTGTGTGCATTTTGAATTTTTAGGACTTACGTTTATAGGACCAAACAAATATGTGTTTTATGTAAGAGCATTGCGATAGATTTAAAGGACACTTTAAAAAGATTTTTAGGATACTTCTGAAACAGAACGTCGTAACTGAAAATTTTGACATTATTTGAAAAAGTGTATTATAAACACAAGCGTCCTATAAGAAGATGTGTTCATAAGAAGTGCCTTACAAAAAACTAATAGGACACTTTATTTTAAAGGTGTCCTAGAAAACTATTAACACGCCTAAAAGTGTCTTATTGCAACGCCCTTACATAGGACGCATATTTGTTTAGTTCGATAAACTTAATTAGTCTTGCATAAAGTATTCGATTAGGACACTTATAAACCCGATTTTATTGTGGTGGGGCAAAAGAAATAAACCGTCTTATTAGGCTTTCATAGGACACTTAATAAGACGATTTATTTCGTGTGTCCTATTAGATTGTCCAACTCTATTGGTAAAACTTGTTAGGTCACCTAACTTCGTCACGAGGGTCTTAAAACAGTCATTTTATTGTAGTGAACGTATTTTAATATAATGTAGCAATAGTGTCGAAGAAACAAAGCTTCGATATGACTTAACTTACTTGGGATGCATCGGGCGACATGGGAACAATTTCCTCATTAGATGTGTTGAGCCAATTCTTGAATCCATTTATGAACTCCTGTTCATCGATTTGCTGGTCTCCACTTGTGTCGAGATCTTGCATTAGTTGAGCCGTTGCTTCATCTACATTCTCCGGTGTCCTCTCGGAGTAGACTTCCATGACCAATCTCTTCAATTCAGATTGTGATATAAAGTTATCACGATCAAGATCAATTCTTTCAAACAACCTGAAATTGCCCAACAAAATCAGCTAGATAACCGAATGTCTCCTTATTTAACTAGTTCATCGATCTAATAAACCAATCCAAACCGAAAAAACCCCTGTATATATAACCCGACACCACAACAAAATCGGGTTTATAGGACACCAAAAATCCTGATAGACTACTTTATAGGCCTTAAGCTTATAGGACCAAGCACTTATGTAGCATATCTAATCTAAAAGTGTTGTAATAACTTTATAGGACGTTTTTGGTCGTTCTTAATAAGCTTTTCAGGACACTTTTGCAACAAAAAGTCCTATTAATCCTTTTATAGGACACTATTTAAGAAATGAGCCTTATGAAACAAGTGTCCTATAAGAAATGTGTTTATGGGACACTTTGTTTCAAACACAACACCTTTAGATAGGACACACTAGTGTTTGGTCATATAAACTTTTATGAAGTAGTCTATTAAGACATTTAAACACTATTGGCTTCCTATGAACCTGATTTTGTTGTAGTGCAAAAAAGTAGGGTCTGTAGGGGGTAGGATATACGCAAATTTTACCTCTGTCTCAAAAAGACATGGAGGCTGTTTCATCCATCTAAATTGATACTAAAAGCCAACACCTTTTTTCTCACCCTTTTATTGCTGAAATATTTGGTGTTCCATCTTCATTGTAGAACTTTTCTAATGGAAAGCTTTGGACATGTCTAATAATTTCAGATACCATAATCTTCATCATCTCTTGTTCTTTCTTTTTGGTCTGAACCCATGGATGGATAATCTGAAAATAGATAAGGGCCTGTTTGTTAGTAGCTTAATGAGCTTGATGAAACTCAGCTTATTCAGTCAGCTATAAATGACTATTTGGTGGTAGTTTATGATATAGAAAGTGGCTTATTCAGTAAGCTTCCGAGGGGAGCTTTATGCAGAAAGTCGTTTTTTTTCTTCCAAACCTGTTCCTCCCAATTAAAAACCACCCTCATTCCATCTATGAGAAGACCCTCCCAAACAAAAACATTCCAATCTACAGACAGATTAATCCAAAAAGACAACTTTGTCCATACATGACTTTATGAAAAACCAACCAAACAGCCCCTTACTTGGTAAATTTCAGAATCTATTCAACAATAATAATAATAATAAACCAAACGAACGTAGTATATCCTTGTGCAAAAAATTGACCAAAAAAGAAAGAAAACTTATAAAAATGCGAAATTTCTAGTTAAAATACCTGATACAAGTCCTTCCGTGAGCTAATCGAGCGAAATGGCTGTTTTTTTGCTGCATTCGTCTTTGTTTCGTCAAGCCATTTTGTGAATCCATCGATAAATTCATCCAGAGTTATTTTACTATCAGCGTCGCTATCGAATTCTTTCATTATTTCTTCCACTCTTTTCTCCTTGTTCCAAGTTAATTGCCTGAACTTGACATCCTTGAGAACTGCTTTTAGTTCAGAAAAAGATACGTAGCTATCGCCATCTTGATCGATCATCGTAAATAGACTGCAATCAAATATTCCTTTTTATCCAACGGTCGGAAACGAAAATAAATTAGAAATGGAGAGCAAAGATATATATGAAAAGTAACAAGAACGGACCGTTTTATAGCAGGTAGGTTTGGCGAACCATCATCTGTGAGTATTTTTTCCGCGGTGTGCTCTTGCAAATGTTTTAGTATGTCGACAACTATATGCTCGTGTTTCACGTACGATAATCTTCGTTTTTGGATCGAAGGCTCGAACACCTACATGGGAATTAAAAGTTCAAGCAAACATGAAAACAAATTCAAACAAATATGCTAGTATATATGTCCTACTCGGAGGTGGGGTCCGGGAGGGTGGGATGTATTATATATATAGACCTCTACCTCAAAGAGTTTAGCAGCTAATTCCGAGAAGACCCTTGGGACATGAAAAGTGTGCGAAAAGACACTTTTTTCAAATAGTGTCCTATAAAAGGGCTAATAGAACATTTTGTTTCAAAATTGTCCTAAAAAGCTTTTTAAGACTACAACATATTTAGATAGATACCTGGTAAATGAAGTATGTGATTAAGAACATAACCGTAACACACAGAGCGATCAGGATGATATATCCCTCAAACAAATACGCAAGACCAAATATTTCTGGGATTAGGAGGAATATGAATGGAATAACCGAAAGAACCATAATTTTGGCCGCAAAACTTGTCTCGTGATCTGTAGTTACACCGGAACCTGTGAACAAGCAAACACATGCCATTGTGGTAAAGAATACGAAATTAAAATCACAAGGGAAGTGAGGAAGATCGGAGCTGACCGGTGAAAAATGAAAACAGTTTTTGGTATCGGTTTTGGGTAGGAATCACTGAAGGGGTTGAACCAGATTCCGAAGGAAATTTTTGACTGGCGATGATGACACAAGTTCCCCATAGTAAAGTGAGAAGGAGTGTTGCTGATCCGGCTAGCAACCCGACTCCGGTTAGGACATACTCTTGAGCTACATCTTTAGTGTTCGAAAGTCCCGATACTGTAAATAGAGAAAAAGAACATTACAAGGACGAGAAGAAAAGACTGCTAGAAGGGAATTCTATGCGAAAACACCTAATATAACTTATAACACATTGTAAGTGTTGTTTCACATGTGAAACGTTCATGACTGTTTTTTCCACGTACAAAACAGTCATGGACGTTTTACATATGAAAGAACATTGTGTATACGATGCATTTTCGCAAGTGTTGTTTCATATGTGAAACAACACATGAAAACTGATTTATAAGTTTGTACGATTTATTGGTTTTGTTAATGATTATGTGTGTGTGTGTGTAAAATGGAGGATCAAGGAATTTTGGTGACTAGGGTCGGACTCCTATTAAACATAATATAAAATATAGTAGAAGTTAAATAAAAAAGTATAAAAATGAGAAACAAGTTACATTCTACAATTATTCTCTAGAATTTCATTTTTTGAAAGCGATTTATCACATCTTCATTCCTAATAACGCTGGTGAAATTTATGAAAGGCAAACTTTTTTTGAAGGGTTGATTGGGGGCAAATGACCCCACCCTCTACAGTGTGGGTCCACCCCTTTATATAACCTCCCCTCTTTCTACAAAGGTTCTTTAAAAAAAATATCCTAACAACGAAGATACACAGTTTCAACTGATATAAGGATCAAGAATTAAAGGGGACATACCGAGAAGTATGAATGATTCGGGAAGGAAACCAAGGACCTGGAAAGCACTTGCACCGAAGATGCCGGGACCAAGAATCTGGAAAATCCGTTTACCTCCAGAAGCAACGTATGATTCTCCGTGATATAACAAGTACTCGTAAACCAGAATAAGGAAAAGATGGCCTAAAAGATTCTCCGAACACGGCAAAAATCCGTACATTTGCTCACAACGTTCTTCACGAAGATCAATTCCTTTGAAATGCAAGAATGACGATCCCTTTCCCTTCTCTTGAGTTGGATCATCGGTGCCATCTGAAATCAAATCAGAACGTAAAAACCGACCTGTAACCTTCACAGTTAATGCAATAAGAAGAAACAAAGCAAAGTATGCGTATGTTTTCATGAACTTAACCATCTTTAATGATCATTGGTGAGGTTACCTCGATTAGATTATATAGAAAAAGCGATTAGTGGAAGAAAGATCCTCGAAAAGCTTAAGAAATTGAGGAAGACTTGTAGTTTGGAACATTTCGGGGTCAACTCGATATTGTTTACTAATTCAATAACTTTTCTTAGCCTCCAAACAGGTGGCAGAGAATTGAACAAGAAGATTCAAGTCACGAAAACGACATTTTTGGTTCCTACTTATTCAATTTGATTTAATTATTGCATGATAGTTGTTGAATATTCAATGTATACCAATTTAATTTCTGATGAAGTGGATAAAATCGAACCAAATCGTTAAACATGTTGATTCTATGAATACCCGTGGATAATCCTTTCTAAGGTTCGGTAATTCGACGAATACCGAATGTTAAGCTTCAAATTGGAATTCACATCCAAATTACACAGATAGAAGGTAAATAAGAAGGCTAAAACAAAAAGCCCAAACGAAATTGTCAGATTTATATAAAAATTGCAGTAGAATAGTTCATGGTCGTAGGGTCTAGGGTGAGATGCACACATATCTGCCATTCACCCCCCCAAAGGATAAAGCAGTTGTTTCCGTGAAACATTAAAAATTAAACTACTTCCAAGTATTACTAATAGAGGAGCTTAATTCATGAAGAATGTAATTATAAATATTTAAGAAGTTGATAATGATGGAAGACATTACTCGTAGATATTTAATACAATAAATTAGTCAAAATGAAGGATAGGTAGATAAAATATTGATGATTACCAGTAGATCCAGTTCTTTTCTTTTAAATTAGAAGTCAAATGCTACAGCTGTCAGTTGTGGAGACAAAATATAACTTCTTATTGCAAGTTGCATACATTGATCCCCATTGTATGACAAAATCTCATAAACCCCAATTGCTAGTTTTATAATTCAGAATCCATGGCCCAACATTAATCCCAATTCCCAAATTGGGCCCGTACCAGGACCTATTGGGACTGCTTATGGGCTTATGGCCCGAAGGTGGTCGAGCCTGGGATCGGTTATACATAGATTTTTTAATTATTTCTTCTGAAGTTCTTTTTTTAAGTGTTTCAATACTAGATTTCAAAAATCGTAATTATAAAAACATGTATAACATTTTTTGTGAAAAAGATCTAAAGTGTATTTCAATAAGGGTATTGTTAAAAAACAATACTCACAAGATTTTTTATATGTTCAAAATTGATTTTTGAAAAAGAAAAAGGGGCCAATTTGGGCCTGGCCCAGGGTCCAGGTTCTAGGGACTGGGCTCTGTACATGGAGAACGGGTTGCGTGTTTTTGGTCCGGACTCCGGACTGTCAAACTAAACCAACGAACCAAACTGTCTTTGGTCTTTTTAGCTTATCTAACCGATCACGTCAATAAACTTGTAACAACTTATATAACTAGTATATATTATATAATATCGTTCACAAAAGTGAGGTCATGCTTACGAGTATGATTGCAGTTTCCATATCAGTCCACCATTGATCCACATCGATTATAGTTGCCTGCACCCCCACTCTCCGCCCACCACCCTTCACCGTGGCCTCCATCTCCGGCCAATCTACTCTTATTTGAGGTCACTGAGTAGTGCTTAACCAAATCCATCTGAAAGAAACAACTTGAAATGATTTACGAATTAATACTGTTAGAGTATTAATGTCAATATGTGTAGTTCAGGGTCCTTTCTCGGCTGATTCTGCCACCATCTCAAGTGTGTCTTTCTCAATCTATCAACCTACTCACATATTCTAACATGGTATCAGAGCTCTAGGTAAGCATCCTCAACCATCTTTCAGATCTGCATTCTCAAGTTTATTTCCCTTATTTTGCTGCTGTCGATTTTGCTCAGAAAATCCATTCTCTGTTGGTTTTTTGACAAAATTCCAAGTTTTAAAGTTGCTCAGAATATCATCACGAACCTACGTACCAATTTTCAGCCAAAACCGATATGTTTTGCAAAACCCGACTCAAGAACACCATACGTTCATCCAAGTCGCAACGCACACACTCATCCAAGTCGCAACTGACCATTGCGACTTGGTACTGTTCATGACCATTGCGACTTGACACTGTTCACAACCACATATCTCAACTGACCATTGCGACTTGGTACTATTCACAACCCCATATCTCAACTGACCATTGCGACTTGGTACTGTTCATGACCATTGCGACTTGACACTGTTCACAACCACATATCTCAACTGACCATTGCGACTTGGTACTATTCACAACCCCATATCTCAACTGACCATTGCGACTTGGTACTATTCACAACCCCATATCTCAACTGACCATTGCGACTTGGTACTGTTCACAACCCCAGTTACTTGCGACAAGTATTGTTCACACTCCAGTTAGTTACGACATACCCTCTTATCGCAGTCTTCTCATATCGCAACCTGCCTGCACCACTTAAATGGCTCTCAGTACCGAGTCTCAGTACAGTGACTGCTCATATTGTCACTCTACTTCTCATCTTCTTCTCAACTGCCCAAATCGACAATGTCGCTGGTGCGGGATCACACAGCCACAACACTATGGGTCTGACTGTCTAAACCATCCAAGGAACTCAAGTAATCAACAACACTCCAGTCATCAAAAGCAACAACGCACTGCAGATCAATCTCGCAAGACTCCTCTACGCCAATCTCAGTCATATGTTGGATCAATCTCTCCAGACTCCTCTACTCCAGCAACTCAGACACCGCAAGAGCTTGTGGAACTTCTACGCCAAAACCAAGACCAAATAAAGCGACTCATGACAGGTTCTATGGGTATGCATAACACCAACTCATCACCTATGCATAACACCAACTCATCACCTGATCCTCTGGCACTCCTGCTACAAAACCAAGACCTAATAGAGCGCCTCCTGACAGGTTCTATAGGAATGAATTCTCAGTGCAATATCTCAACACCAGGCAATCCTTGGCTATTCGACTCTGGTTGCTGTAACCACATGACACCTAAGGCTGACGGGTTTATCTCTGAGCAAACCTCCAGCATGTACTCATCAGTCCGCACTGCGGATGACACTCGGTTACCCGTATCTTTCAGTGGAACTGTATCTACCACCAACCTTCAATTACCTGATGTGCTACATATTCCAAACTTATCTCTGAGTCTGATTTCTATCACTCAACTTATGGAATCCGGCCTAATTGTTTTGTTTCATCCTACTGGTTGTGTTGTGCAGGATCCAAAGACCAAGCAGATCCTTGGAGTAGGCCGTAAAGTTGGTCGGATGGTTGAAGTGGCCTACCTCCGTCTCCCCTTACAATCCTCAAATCATGTTGCCTCTGTTTCCAGTACCCCTTCCTTTGAATTGTGGCATAAACGACTTGGACATTTATCTCTAGCTAGGATAAAACTGTTAGCTAGTTCAGGACTGTTAGGCAACACCTCTTCTGAAAACATTTCTTGCTTATCCTGTCAACTTGGCAAACACCATGCCTTACCTTTTCAACTAAATGAACTTAATTCTGCTTCCCCTTTTGACCTTATTCACTCTGATGTTTGGGGGCCAGCCCCACATCCATCCATGGGGGGTTATAGATATTTCGTTATCTTTATCGATGATCACACACGCTTTACATGGATATATCTCATGAAACAACGCTCCGAACTACCTCAAATCTACATCACCTACGCTCGTATGATCCAAACCCAGTTTTCCAAACCTATAAAGATTCTTCGAGCAGATAATGCTATGGAATACAAAGAATCTTCTCTCCTCTCTTTTCTTAGATCTCAGGGTACTTTTTCTCAGTACTCCTGTCCAGACACCTCTCCGCAAAATGGACGTGCAGAACGTAAACATCGCCACATCCTCGATACTGTTCGTACTCTATTAATCTCAGCCAAGTGTCCAGAACGTTTTTGGGGCGAAACTGCCTTCACGGCTGTCTACACCATCAACCGTCACCCGACTCCCATCCTCAATCAAAAGTCTCCCTATGAAATGCTCCATGGGGTCTCCCCTGCATATGAACTCCTAAAAGTATGGGGTTGTGCCTGCTTTGTTCAGTTGCAACCTCATGAACACACCAAACTTGAACCTCGTTCTCGATTATGCTGCTTTATTGGCTACGGTATTGAACACAAAGGTTATCGTTGTTGGGATCCAGTCTCTAAAAGACTACGTATATCCCGTCATGTCACGTTCTGGGAACATCTTCCCTTCTCAACAGTGTCCAAATCTCAAGACATACCCAATCCTTCCACTTCCTTCTTCACTGATAACTCTATCTCTTTGGACTCACTACAATTTGATTCCATACTGACCTCACCATCTGTCCCACCTCCTTCTAACTCACCTCCATCTGAGCTTTATTCTGTGCCATCTGTTCCACCTTCTTCCGTCTCTTCTCAACCGGAACCTTCATCTGTTCCATCTGAACCGTCACCGGCCCCATCTGTGCCATCTGATCACGATCAATCATCTGCACCAATTCCAAGTACTACTTCTGAGCCATCTGCTGAGTCTATGGATCCTAGTTCCTCTCAACCACCAGGGCCGGCCATGGCCATGTGCAGCCCGTGCCACCGCACAGGGCATCAAAGCCCAAGGGGGCATCAAGTTGACATCTATTACTACTTTTGAGTTTGATAATTTGCAATTTGGACAACTGGGCTTTAACTATAAAAAAGACCTGATGGATACTGAATGCGCATCATGAAACGATGAACACCCAACATTTCAACAACTCATGCCGATTTATATTTAGCATATTAACCAACAAACAAACTTTCTCAATGAACGAAAATGATCACAAAAACTTCATTCATATATATAGCATCTTAACGAACAAACATTAATGAGCACATTTTCTTTATGAATGAACACGAATACAAAAAATTCCGTTTGTTTACCATCGTTCGATTAAGTTAAACGAACGAACAATAAAACAAAGTAGCCATAGAGGCATTTTTTAGCATTATCGCACAAGGCATCAAAAACTCTATGACCGGCCCTGTCAACCACAAGATGAAGCACGTCGCTCCGCTCGGGTAAGACAAGTTCCTTCTCACCTTCGTGATTATCATTGTTATGCCACTTTACTGTCCACCCATGAACCAACTTCCTTCAAGGAAGCTGATTCTAACCCTGTTTGGAAGCAAGCTATGACAAAGGGACTTCAGGCACTTGACAAAGCCAATACATGGGAGTTTGTTCCTCTGCCACCAGGAAAGTCACCCATTGGTTGCAAATGGGTCTTCAAAATCAAAACCAAGTCTGATGGATCCATTGATCGATACAAAGCACGCCTTGTGGCAAAAGGCTTCAATCAAGAATATGGCATTGACTACGAAGAAACGTTTGCTCCTGTGGCTCGTGTCACATCAGTTCGTAGTCTTCTCGCCATAGCTGCCACCAAGAAATGGCCACTCTATCAGATGGATGTCAAAAATGCCTTTCTGAATGGCGATCTCGAAGAGGAAGTCTACATGAGACTCCCTCCAGGTGTGACCTCCCGTCAGGGACATGTATGTCGACTTCGAAAAGCCCTCTATGGCCTCAAACAAGCTCCTCGTGCTTGGTTTGAAAAGTTTAGTAACACCGTCATCTCCTTGGGATTTTCTCCAAGTAACTATGATTCTGGCCTGTTTACTCGGACTACTGCTGCAGGTACTATCTTACTCCTGTTGTATGTTGATGACATGATCATCACTGGCAGTGACACTACAGGTATCAATCATCTCAAACAATCTCTCAGCTCATGTTTTGAGATGAAAGATCTTGGCAAACTACACTACTTTCTTGGACTTGAAGTTCTATCAGACTCTTCGGGCATCTATCTCTGTCAAGCCAAGTACATTTCAGATCTGCTGTCCAAAGCTGGGATCACGGACAACAAAGTTGCATCTACACCCATTGAGCAAAATCTGCACCTTGCTCCGAATGCCGGAACCCCGCTGAAAGACCCTACACGGTACCGTCAACTAGTTGGATCTCTGGTCTACCTGACTGTCACTAGACCAGATCTTGCCTATGCAGTTCATATAGTTAGCCAATTCATGGCTGGCCCATGTTCAGACCACTATGCCGCTGTTCTTCGTATACTTCGGTACCTCAAAGGGACAATGTTCCATGGGCTTCATTTCTCATCCACCTCATCCTTACAGCTTCGTGCCTTCTCAGATGCTGACTGGGATGGTGACATAACCGATCGTCGTTCCACTACCGGCTATTGTTTCTTTCTTGGGGACTCTCTTATCTCCTGGCGCAGCAAGAAACAATCGCTGGCAGCTCGCTCCAGCACTGAAGCGGAATATCGAGCTGACACCACTCAAGAACTCGTATGGCTACGCTGGCTACTATCTGATATGGGTGCTCATCAATTTTTCCCAACACCATTGTGGTGTGACAACACTAGTGCTATTCAGATTGCTCACAATGATGTCTTTCATGAGCGTACAAAGCACATTGAGATTGACTGTCATTTCACGCGTCAACATGTTCTTCGCAAGACGGTTAAACTTTTTCCAATCTCAACCATTGATCAGACTGCCGATATCTTCACCAAAGCTCATCTTCCAGGGCGTTTTCGGGCTCTTGTTTCCAAACTCAATTTGGCTCATTCTTCCCCTACTTGAGTTTGAGGGGGGATGTTAGAGTATTAATGTCAATATGTGTAGTTCAGGGTCCTTTCTGTAATTATGTGTAACTTACCTTGTATAAATAGTCTCTTAGGGTTTCATTATTAGGTTAGACACTCCATTTGTATTACTCTCTCAATATATGAAAACGGCTAATTCTGCCACAATCTCAAGTGTGTCTCTCTCAATCTATCAACCTACTCACATATTCTAACAAATACCAATAGACGGTAGATGCTTGGAAACAAAATGTGCATTAGCCTGTATATTGGTATCAATCGTTTGTTTTCAAGTTAGGGTGGTTTAGGATTTTCTTCAAGAAAAAAATTTATAAATAGTAATTCAAGATTTCAACGTCAAAAAAATCAATCAAACTTGAGTGTAGCTTCAAGACTCTCTAAGCAAGCATGTCCACTCAGCTATTGCAGGTAAATTATTCACTTCCATTGTTACATATCGTCATAAATAAAACTAATCATGCTTTTCTATGTAAAAAGTTAGCAAATTCGAAATAAGAAGTTGCAATTTTGGATCTTTAGAATCGTACCCATATGCCAACATGGCAGGAAATAATGCAGTTGTTTCTTGTTCTGTTCGTTCCCAATCCACGTACAGATGAATGCAGTGGCTGCCATTTTACAGTCATGGGGTATTATTATTCGTCAAGTTATGTCAACCTCGCATCTAGCTTCCTCATCAGCATCAATCATATCTCATCTCTCTCTCAGGCATTTCAACAAACAGGTTGCGAGTTAACCCTTATCGTCTTACCACTCTCTCTCATCTGCTTCTTCATGTTTCGTAAACAAAGAGCTTGAGGTACTTAATAATAATAATAATAAAAATATTACCACCGGTTTGTGCTTTACTGACAACGGGGTCCTCCGAAACGTCAACCCACGCCGACACTAACGCCACTTCCTCCTCTTTACTCCACACCTGTCGGGTGGCTTTATTTTCAAATTTTTTCTTTTTTCCTTTTTGCGTTGGTTGTCGTTCCGGGATTGATTGTTGTGTCGAGATCGATTGTGGTGTTTGCGGTTCTTGGGTTTCAGGAACAAACTCCTCTTCGAGATCGATTGCGGCGTTGAAAGCCGCGGGTTGAGGAAGTTGGTGATTGGCGGGAGTAAAACTTTGTTGGAGCAAACCATGATATGTAAATTGATGAGGAATATACGGGTGTTGCTGAAATTGTTGGAAACCAACGTTCGGGGCCGGTTGCGGAATATAACCTTGTTGAGCAAATGCTTGGAAGCCAAGGTCCGGGTCTTGTTGCGGTGTATCCGAACTCCTCGATCGGTTACGACAGGATGTAGGTGTGGTGTTTGAATTCATGATGGAAAGTATTGAATTTGAAAGAAATGGAAATAAGTATTGAATTTGAGAGAAATGAAAGAAAGTATTGAATTTGGTGTGAAAAATGAAGGTGGTAGAGATTAATATATATAGTGTGTATAATTTGAAAAAAAAAATTAAAATAAAAAAGAGCCGTTTACCAACGGTAATATTTAAAAATCAAAAAAATCAAAAAAAAATTAAAAATTCAACGGGTTGGAACGGGTTCCCGAACCCAACCCTACCCGATACCCGCTACCCGCCCCCTACCCGATACCCCCGTACCGCCCTACCCGCCTACCCGATGAACCCGATGCTCGAACCCGGCCGTGGTACCCGATGGCAGTACGCACGGCCTAAGCTATTTGATTACTGAAACTAGTTTGGTCACCAAAGACTAGGACGTGATGCAACAAGGCATGACATTCATCATTTAATTTTAACACAAAATAGTAATCGCCACTTTTGGAATTGTACCTTTGAATTTTGTTGGGTAATATTAGCCGTTCTTGATGAGGTAATAGCATCTCCAATGGATCACACTATATTTTACACCAAATTTCAAAAATAGTGTAAAAAATAATGTTAATAATAAATCTTCTCCAATAGATAACACTATGTGATGTAACTAAAAAGTAGTGTAAATGAATAGTGTTACACCAAATATAGTGTAATACCATTCATTACACTAAACTTAGGGGCTATTTACCAAAATTTTCATTAAGTCATGTATGGATAAATTTATCCGTCTGGATAAATTAGTGTTGTTGTTTACTTTTTTATCTTAATCAACGGTCTGAATAACAAAAATGATTTATGTTACAAATGTATTTTTAATACAAATTATATCATTTTTTTATTACAAATGTATTTTTAATATATTTTAGTTTATATACGATTATTTATGTTAATATGATAAAGGTATAAAATGAAAAATGATAAAGTAAGGGATTAAAAGTAATATAATAACTAATTACAGGGACCAAAAATGTAAATATATAATATGGCAGGCTGAAATAGGTGTCTTGATTGCTTCAAAGTATAATGTGATATTACACGTTATAAATATGCCAGGCTGTGGGACATAGTTGCCGCTTAGGTCCACTCCGCCAGCGTGGTATCAACATGTTGCTTTTACAATTGAGTACGTTAATGGTAACCATTATGTGAAATTAGATATGGCAGAAGGATACCCGCCCCCTACCCGATACCCCCGTACCGCCCTACCCGATGAACCCGATGCTCGAACCCGGTCGTGGTACCCGATGGCAGTACGCACGGCCTAAGCTATTTGATTACTGAAACTAGTTTGGTCACCAAAGACTAGGACGTGATGCAACAAGGCATGACATTCATCATTTAATTTTAACACAAAATAGTAATCGCCACTTTTGGAATTGTACCTTTGAATTTTGTTGGGTAATATTAGCCGTTCTTGATGAGGTAATAGCATCTCCAATGGATCACACTATATTTTACACCAAATTTCAAAAATAGTGTAAAAAATAATGTTAATAATAAATCTTCTCCAATGGATAACACTATGTGATGTAACTAAAAAGTAGTGTAAATGAATAGTGTTACACAAAATATAGTGTAATACCATTCATTACACTAAACTTAGGGGCTATTTACCAAAATTTTCATTAAGTCATGTATGGATAAATTTATCCGTCTGGATAAATTAGTGTTGTTGTTTACTTTTTTATCTTAATCAACGGTCTGAATAACAAAAATGATTTATGTTACAAATGTATTTTTAATACAAATTATATCATTTTTTTATTACAAATGTATTTTTAATATATTTTAGTTTATATACGATTATTTATGTTAATATGATAAAGGTATAAAATGAAAAATGATAAAGTAAGGGATTAAAAGTAATATAATAACTAATTACAGGGACCAAAAATGTAAATATATAATATGGCAGGCTGAAATAGGTGTCTTGATTGCTTCAAAGTATAATGTGATATTACACGTTATAAATATGCCAGGCTGTGGGACATAGTTGCCGCTTAGGTCCACTCCGCCAGCGTGGTATCAACATGTTGCTTTTACAATTGAGTACGTTAATGGTAACCATTATGTGAAATTAGATATGGCAGAAGGATACCCGTTCCCTACTATTGTACCACATTTTTTTCACTATAGGTATCTGTGTGCTGCAGGATGGGCTACCTCGTATTCAGATCGAATACAGAAGTACCAGCGACTTTTACGTGTTAATTGTACTACGGATAATGTTATTTTAGAATAATCGAATGTAATATAGATTATTTTATGTTATATTTATATGTTAAATCGCAATGTTTATGTTTTATTTTTATAATTATATAATTATAAAAAATTAGTAATATTTATATTTATAAATATTTATTTATTTTTAAATAAAATAAAAAAGTAAGAGAAAAAAACATTTTTAAACTAGGGAAATTAATTAAAATACCCTAAGTCAAACCAAGTGTTACCAAAATACCCAAAATCTCTCTCACTTTGCAAAAATACCCCTTTTTCCGCGATGGGAGCCCGCGATCGCGGGCCAGGGACCATTTCTGACACTTTTTTAAACTTGCAGGGACCATTTTTGAAAAATGGAATCCCGCGATCGCGGGCTCATCCCGCGATCGCGGGCTCATCCCGCGATGGGGTACTTTTTGTGACTTTTCAATTGCAAGGGACCATTTTTGAAAAATTCCAGGGACCATTTATGAAAATTTGAACCGCGATCGCGATGGAATCCACTGTTCACCCCCGTTTCGTCAAATTTTATTAATTTAAAATGAAATGTTACACTTTCAACCCCTATACTTATTTACTAAATTTACTTTATACCTTTTAGTTTCATTATTTTAATTTTACATTTAACACATATAATCGTTTATTAACTAAAATACGTTAAAAAATACGTTTTAATTTTAACAAATTACACCATTATAATCGTCTCTTCGATACGTTCGCAATGAGCCAAATCTTGATTTTTTTTGATTTATATATTTTAATATATATCATATACGCTACATCAAAATATTTTTAATATTTACAATTTATACCTTTATAGTTAATTATTTAATTTACGGTACTTTTAGGTAGCGTTTGGTACGCATACTAGATGGGACGGGACGGAACTGGACGGGACTGAACTGGATGAGACGGGACGGGACTGAACTGAAGGAGATAATTTTAATCTAAGTTACGTTGGAAATACATCGATCATTTTGTGCATACTCTGTAACTGCAAATACTTCAGCTCCAAACACACATGAATCATCATTCGCCAAATACCCATTTTCACCTTCTCCTATTGCCATTCACGATATCTATAAACACATTCAAATAATAATAATTTAAAACGATTTAATGAATTAGTTAATATATGATTATATTTTTAATGCGATAGGAGTGTAAAACAAAATTGAAAAAAAAATAAGAGATGTACCATAAATTAAATAATTAACTATAAGGGTATGAATTTTAAATATAAAAAATATTTTTTTATGTAGTGTATAACTGTATATGATATATATTAAAATATATAAATCCAAAAAAATTCAAGATTGGGCTCATTTCGAACGTATCGAAGAGACGATTATAATGGTGTAATTTGTAAAATTTAAAACGTATTTTTTTAACGTATTTTAGTTAATAAACGATTATATGTGTTAAATGTAAAATAAAAATGATGAAACTAAAAGGTATAAAGTAAATTTAGTAAATAAGTATAGGGGTTGAAAGTGTAACATTTCATTTTAAATTAATAAAATTTGACGAAACGGGGTGAACAGCGATCGCGGTTCAAATTTTCATAAATGGTCCCTGGAATTTTTCAAAAAGGGTCCCTTGCAATTGAAAAGTCACAAAAAGTACCCCATCGCGGGATGAGCCCGCGATCGCGGGATTCCATTTTTCAAAAATGGTCCCTGCAAGTTTAAAAAAGTGTCAGAAATGGTCCCTGGCCCGCGATCGCGGGCTCCCATCGCGGAAAAAATGGGTATTTTTGCAAAGTGTGAGAGATTTTGGGTATTTTGGTAACACTTGGTCAAACTTAGGGTATTTTACTTAATTTCCCTTTAAACTATATAATACAAATATATAATACAAATAAATAAAAAAAATAAAAGACAACAAAAAGACAAAAAACAAAAAAAAACAAAATCATGACTTCCAATAATTGGGGGTGCAATTAGCCAACTTTGGGATGCAATTAGCCTCCCCTATATTTAAAGGGTTATCTTAAATACACTTTTTTTTTCTTAAATACACCCCACCCCATCATCATCCCATCCTACCCCCATTAACTTTAATCATTTTTTAATCATTCTTTTTATATTAGGTCAACATTTTCTTTTAATCATTATTATTTAATTATTACTTATTTATTAATTATAATATTAACATTTTAATATTGTATTTTGTTTTAATATAACTATATTTTATTTTTTAAGTATTTTATTTTTAATAATAGATATTTAATTGTATATTATTTTTAATAATAAATAGTTAATTATATATTATTTTTAAACCTATAAAGATAAATTAATTTAAAATAAAAATCATCGATATAACTTCATTCATAAATCAACAAAAAGGTACAAAAAACCTAAAATTATTACAACCCAATCAAGTGAAATAAAATCCGTAGTACAACCACTAGATAACAGTTGCTCGTACTTGTTTATTCGAGACATGTACGGAGTAGCCCATGCGGTTGCACAATCATATTTGAAACGAAACCATTGTGGCATGATACGAGGCATCGGGTACCCTTCGGCCAATGATATTTTAACATAATGATTACCATTAACGTGCCTGTTAGTCAACCTAGGGGGGTAAGGTTGTATTCAAAATCTTTTACTTTCAAAAATTCTTTTATAAATAAATACAGTACAGAAACAGTATAAATAAATCAGAGTATACAAATAATAAATATACAACAATTATATAAACAGATATAATTAAAATGCACAGCGGAATAAATAAAGAGATAAAGGTTAGAGATACTTGACACGGAGATTTACTGATTTACCACCAACTGTGATAAACCAGCAGCCGAGACACTTCTCGACACGATCCAATAAATGTATTCTTTACGGTAGAACACAAACCAAATACAAAGGAATTTGTAATAGTTTCTCAAGCCTCTGCTATGAGATAAACAGGATCACACACCCGTTATTCAAATACTTACAAGAGGAGTATAACTCACAATGGGTAATCACTCTTGTATAATATCTCACACTTGGATATTTTATAAAAAATGTTTTATAAAATATATATATATAAAATAAGTGAGAGTGAGAGAGCTGAGAGTTTGAATTGTTGTTGTTGCTGTTTGTTTGTGTTTTGGTCTTACTTCTTCATCACCAGCATGCTTCTTTATATATCAGCATCTCCAACGGAAACATGCAATCCGCGGTATACCGCCAAATGCACGCGGTATACCGTGCAGACAAAAGTACACTGACACTCAACGGCTCTCATGCAAAGTTGACTTCTGGAATACGTACCCGCGGTATACCGGCTAGGACTCGCGGTATACCGCCGTCAGAAAAAGTACTTCCAACCAATCAGAAACAAACACCACGCCTGCCGCGGTATACCGGCTGAACACCCGCGGTATACCGGCCGTACCACCGCGGAATACCGGCTCTACCTTCGCGGTATACCTGCGTCAGAAAGTGGTTGCAGAAACAGTACGCATGGCAGATACTTCTAGAACCAAAATTTCTTATTTATTTAAAAGGTTTTTAGAAATATCCAAGTGGTATATTATTTTAGGGTGTTTATCATTATTAGTTATAAACAATGATGACGACGTAAACACTTCCGTCTTGAACCCTTCAGATTAAATCTTCGTGTTCTTCAACAACTGCACACTTGGATTAAATTGTTAGATAAACAATAATGCGGTGTGTTTGTAATCATCAAAATAAATATAAATAAATATATAGAGATGTGGTACACTTGCACCAACAATCTCCCCCTTTTTGATGATGACAAACACAACCGCTAAGCAAGAGCATGTGCGGTTTCTCTCCCCCGTTTGTCGAAACAAAAAGGGTCAAGAAAGACGGTATGCTTCCCCTCGAGAGATGCTCCCCCTCAAAATATGCATATAATTGAGGTAGCATAAACTCATGGGTAAAGATAAAAAGCTCCCCCTCAAATTAATAACGATATCAATTTGATTTTATAAAATTTGAGGGATAAAATAAAATGCAAAAAGCAATAGAGACATAAGATATACAAACCAATACGAAACACTTGCACCAAAACGGATCTTAAGGCTTCAATTTTCGGTTAATTTTATGTGATTAAAAAAAATCACCACGTATTATGACCTCGTCAGGTAACCACGTATTATAACCTCGGCAGGTAACCACGTATTATAACCTCGGCAGGTAACCACGTATTATAACCTCGGCAGGTAACCACGTATTATAACCTCGGCAGGTAACCACGTATTATAACCTCGGCAGGTAACCACGTATTATAACCTCGGCAGGTAACCACGTATTATAACCTCGGCAGGTAACACGTATTATATCCTCGCCAGGAAACCACGTATTATAACCTCGGCAGGTAACCACGTATTATAACCTCGGCAGGTAACCACGTATTATAACCTCGGCAGGTAACCACGTATTATAACCTCGGCAGGTAACACGTATTATATCCTCGCCAGGAAACCACGTATTATAACCTCGCCAGGAAACACGTATTATATCCTCGTCAGGAAACACCTACAAAAGGCAAAGAAAATTTTTGTGGTACCCTTTTCTTATGGGTCCTTTTAACAGTTAGTATAAAACATAAACTGCAAATAAAAAATTAAAATATGTTGTCGACATAAAATAAAACATGACAACATACAAAGCCATATAAATGGTTTAAAACCATAAACGCATTCCACCATAGGTGATGTTCAAGTTCTCCCAAATATCACGAGCAGTTTCAAAGAGATAAACACGCTCAATATCATCGTTAGTAAGAACCGAAAAGAGAAGATTTTTGGCTTGATAATTTAAACAACAATTATCCTTATCTTCGTCGGACCATTCCGAGCTAGGTTTTTCAACAACTTTGTTGTTTTGAAATTTTGTGGGTTTGAAATCTCCTTTAATAATAATATCCCAAATATTTTGATTTATCCCACGAACATAACGTTCAAAAGAATTTGCCCAAAGATCAAAATTTTCGAAATCAATAAGAAGAGATTTAGAAAACCAAGTATTTTGTTGAGCCATTAAATAAAAGATATAACTTTAAAAATTTAAACAGATAATTTTTGAAAGCCCTGCTCTGATACCAAATGTTAGTCAACCTAGGGGGGGTAAGGTTGTATTCAAAATCTTTTACTTTCAAAAATTCTTTTATAAATAAATACAGTACAGAAACAGTATAAATAAATCAGAGTATACAAATAATAAATATACAACAATTATATAAACAGATATAATTAAAATGCACAACGGAATAAATAAAGAGATAAAGGTTAGAGATACTTGACACGGAGATTTACTGATTTACCACCAACTGTGATAAACCAGCAGCCGAGACACTTCTCGACACGATCCAATAAATGTATTCTTTACGGTAGAACACAAACCAAATACAAAGGAATTTGTAATAGTTTCTCAAGCCTCTGCTATGAGATAAACAGGATCACACACCCGTTATTCAAATACTTACAAGAGGAGTATAACTCACAATGGGTAATCACTCTTGTATAATATCTCACACTTGGATATTTTATAAAAAATGTTTTATAAAATATATATATATAAAATAAGTGAGAGTGAGAGAGCTGAGAGTTTGAATTGTTGTTGTTGCTGTTTGTTTGTGTTTTGGTCTTACTTCTTCATCACCAGCATGCTTCTTTATATATCAGCATCTCCAACGGAAACATGCAATCCGCGGTATACCGCCAAATGCACGCGGTATACCGTGCAGACAAAAGTACACTGACACTCAACGGCTCTCATGCAAAGTTGACTTCTGGAATACGTACCCGCGGTATACCGGCTAGGACTCGCGGTATACCGCCGTCAGAAAAAGTACTTCCAACCAATCAGAAACAAACACCACGCCTGCCGCGGTATACCGGCTGAACACCCGCGGTATACCGGCCGTACCACCGCGGAATACCGGCTCTACCTTCGCGGTATACCTGCGTCAGAAAGTGGTTGCAGAAACAGTACGCATGGCAGATACTTCTAGAACCAAAATTTCTTATTTATTTAAAAGGTTTTTAGAAATATCCAAGTGGTATATTATTTTAGGGTGTTTATCATTATTAGTTATAAACAATGATGACGACGTAAACACTTCCGTCTTGAACCCTTCAGATTAAATCTTCGTGTTCTTCAACAACTGCACACTTGGATTAAATTGTTAGATAAACAATAATGCGGTGTGTTTGTAATCATCAAAATAAATATAAATAAATATATAGAGATGTGGTACACTTGCACCAACAGTGCCCAATTGCGATAGCGACATGTTCATACCATGGTGGCGGACTAGATCGAAGTGGTAAGAATGTCATGCTACCTGCAGTTGTTAAAGAGTGCAGTATCACGTTATACCTTGAAGCAATCAACACACCCGTTTCAGGCATATCGATCCAGTGCTCATAGGGTGCACATTTGTCCTTCTCAAAAAAGTTCAAAGAGTTGTAAGTTTGACACCATACATCAAAGCCAAACATCTCAACATATTCTGTCTTGAACATATCCAACTCCTCCAATAAATTATATCGAATAGACGGCCATTCATCTTCGTGAAGGTTGAGACACACAGCTATCGCTCGAAAACCACAATTTCCATCAGATGCTACATCTTGCACATGCGTGATGTAAGGATGAAACATATCTGGAAACTGGTTCATGTAAGGATGTAAATAGTAACTACGTCTTGTTGGTTCCGATGAGTAGCAACTATGTCTTACCGGTTCATTATACTCGTCAACTTTTGGTGCAGATGAACAACTACGTCTACGACGTTCTTGAGGTAGTGGAGGTAACTCAACACGTGTTTTTCTGAAAGATTGTGTTTTCAAGGAAGGACGCCCACGAGTAGCGGTGTGAGTAGCAGGTTCACGTACCGAAGTTGTTGACGGTGCAATTATCTCCATGAACTTTCTTAGTAAACTAAGTTTACCAGATCTCGACTGCTTTTTGAATTGTGCATTCAACATTTCAAGCTCAACTTCACAACCAATATCATCATCTTTCATAGATATGCATGGCGATAAATCAAGTTTCCTCCAAAATGGATCGAGTGAATCAAGTGGGATCGGTTGACGTTTAATCAAGTACATGGCTTGTTCATGCGCACATGGTAACCCATGACTTGTACGCAATTGACATCCACAATTTTCAGGCAGTAATCCAACAACTTTTGCCCGCTCATATTCTTTAAAGAGTATATCAAGTGCATGGCTTGAAACGAAACCACGCAATTCCTCGAAGTGTGGCATGTTGAAGCGATGTCGAATCACGATCTTGCTCTGTTCAATACTTGCTTTGATAGACGTGACTTGAGACTGAACGACTTGATGAATATGCTTTATTGTCTTCTCCAAATCTGATTTTGATGAGTCCAAGTATCGTTTTAACTTGGCATGTTGACTCTCAACTCTGTTAGTTGTGTGATTTCCAAAATTAAGAAATTTGTTGGTCCAACAATATACAAACATTTCCTTGTACGATGTCAACCACACTTTATTTAGATAAGCAAAAAAACCTGAAATATTGAATAAACCTATTTCAATTTCATTACGTACTTTATAAACATATTAATATTTTCAAATATAAATCTATGTATATAAAAATACCTGGATAATCGAGTAAAGTTCCTTCAAGTTGTGCCAAATTGAGTCTATATGCGTCTTCCGTTTGAGATGCAACTAATGTAGTCCATGCCTTGTTGAAAGAATTCCAAGTACTTTTTGATCGTATGGATCTTTTACCCTTCTTTAAAATATTATGATAGATGTGCCATGTACAGAGTAACTTTTTAGCATCCGGGAATACAACATTGCATGCTTTCATTAAAGCTAAATCTCTATCCGTCACGATAACACGTGGTAGAATACACTCGCCCATTAACGATTTGAAACAACTTAGAGCCCATGTATAGTTCAACTCGTCTTCTTTATGCATAAGTACAAATGCTATGCAAAATGTCATATTTGTTGGAGTTACACCAACAATTTCAAGAAGAGGCAATGCATATCTGTTTGTGTAGTAGTAGTAGTAATAATAATAATAATATAAAAATTAATAATATTGACGATGATAATAAAAAAATATATAAAATTAATTTAAATATAATCTACTAGTAAAATAGATGCATTACGTAGCTGTTCGTTTGATATGTTGCATCTATCAACACCACGTGTGGAAATGTATGCCACATCTCCAATGATTTTGGATGAGCAAAAAATAGATCTTCCAACTCGTTAGTTGAATGATTTATACGTCTTTCATAAATATAACTTTCCTCATGTAAAAATGACATAAGAACTTGCATCTGTGTTCTACCCGCTTTCTCCAGCATCCGAATTTTACTGCGTGCATTGTATACCGTTGAGATAGTAGACATGTTATTTGGGTCTTGCTTGAGTATTGATAAGATATCTCGTGGCTTCACGTTTTTTCTTGATAAATCTTCCACCAATCGAGCTTCATTATCGGACAATCGTCGTGCATATGGATGACCTTTCATATGTAACGCAGGTTCATGATTATGCATTTCACATATCACTCTTAATGTCCAAGAATCTTCCATTTTCGAACGTTTCCCTTCTAGTTCGAATGGACAGTTCATTTTTTTGGTGCCCGTATGTTTGGAGGAGATTTTTTTACTTTTATATGTACCGCCACGGTCACATTGAAATACAATTATAGAAGTCTTTGATCTTTTAGTAACAATAACGCAACCAAGTGAATTTCCCACATGATGAACCCAATCTATTAAATCTTGACGAGAACTAAACACCTAAAACGAAGAAAAACGACAAAGATATTGAATATATAAAAATGCAACTTATAAGATAATGACTATTTAGCTCATACCATGTCGGTTGAAAACTTTGATTCTTCATTTTCATCACTTGAATCATCATTCCATTGCAAGTGTTCTTTCCAACTTGTCATTCCAAAGATTGAAAAATGTAGAAACAAGAGAGAAAGAGATAAAAATATTTTATGATTGTTGTATGATAGTATATTAGAGAAAATAGTTAATTTATATAGATGAATAATGTTGGTAAATAATAAATATTTGTAAAAATTAAATAATAAATAAATAAAAGTTTTTTTTGGGCAACCGTGCAAAGACATAGAAAACGGGGAAAAAGTAAGTAGGTGGCGGCCTGGTGGGGATGGTTGGAAGTTAGAAAAAATAATTTTTTTATGTTTGATTTGACCTTTGTGAGTTTCCATAAGTTTGACTTGACATATTAATTCATTTTTGTGTCTTTTTATGCGATTTACACCCTTACAGGGGTGTAAATAACAGCACCCTATTTAAATCAAAAAATGATTGGTGCGAAAATAAATGCATTCAACACCCCCTTTTTAGGGTGCCATTAGCACTCCCCAATATTAAATCAAAAAATAATTGTTGAGAAAAACAATACATTAAACACCTAAAAAATGATTGGTGCAGGGTGGTATCAACATGTTGCTTTTACAATTGGATACGTTAATGGTAACCATTATGTGAAATTAGATATGGCAGAAGGATACTCGTTCCCTACTATTGTACCACATGTTTTCCACTATAGGTATCCGTGTGCTGCAGGATGGACTACCCCGTATTCAGATCGAATACAGAAGTACCAGCGACTTTTACGTGTTAATTGTACTACGAATAATGTTATTTTAGAATAATCGAATGTAATATAGATTATTTTATATTCTATTTATATGTTAAATCACAATGTTTATGTTTTATTTTTATAATTATATAATTATAAAAAATTAGTAATATTTATATTTTTAAATATTTATTTATTTTTAAATAAAATCAAAAAGTAAAAGAAAAAAACATTTTTAAACTATATAATACAAATAAATAAAAATATATAATACAAATAAATAAATAAAATAAAATAAAGACAACAAAAAGACAAAAAAAAAACAAAATCATGACTTCCAATAATTAGGGTGCAATTAGTCAACTTTGGGGTGCAATTAGCCTCCACTTAGACCATCCGCATCGGTGGTGTGGGTTGGCGCTGGTTCGCGCCGGTCGATGCTGGAACACCATCGCACCCACGCGGGTTGCAGTTGGTCCGAGCCAGCAATGGTTTGCAAACCAGTGGCTGGTTCACATTAATTTTTTTTTCTTTTCTTTTTTGAAATCTAGACGTTGCAAAGTTTTTAAATTTTTAAATTTTTATTTTTATTTTTTCTATCCTATAAATACTTATCTTAACCCACTTATTTTTTCACACAAACAAATTTTCTCTCAATCTCTCCCATCTTTCCCACTTCATTCTACTCTCTCAATATTATTTCTTTCTTCAAAAAATTCATAATGGATAAAGAAACACAAGGGTTCACAACACCACGACGAGGTTCCAAATCGCGAGGCACGAGCTAGCAACCGTCCCCGACGGAAAATATTTTCAATCTTTCAACACCACCATCCGCCTACCATGGAAGCATACAACAATACCCTATGTATTCACCCAACACCATCCCGGTTGGGTTCCAACAATTTAATTCGGGTGGATTCCAACAATTTAATCAAGGCGCCTTTCAACCATTTATGCAAGGTGGCTTTCAACAATATAATCAAGGTGGGCAATTACAACAACTACTACAACAAGAAACATATTCGGAGGACGTTGAGGTCGAAGATACGGTTCCCGAAACCCCACCCGATTTGGTTCCCGAAACACAACTCGATGCGGGAACCACGACACAAGGGAAAAAGAAATTTGCAAATAGAACGAAAGCGGTTTCGTGGACTTCCGAAGAAGAGGTTTTGTTGGCAAATGCATGGCTTTACGTCTCCGAAGATAGCATCGTTGGAAATGCACAAAAATCGGGTATATATATTTATTAATGTATTTATCTTTATTATATATACGTATTCATATAAATTTATTAATGTATTTATCTTTATTATATATACGTATTCATATATATATTTATTTTTGTAGGACATTTTTGGGGAAAAGTACTCGATTATTTCAACTCAAGTCGCCAATATCATCGCAATAAAGACCAAGTAAACTCCAAATGGCTTGACATGAACAAAAAAATGATGAAGTTTAACGGGATCTACAATAATCTAAGGGCCCAATATAAATCCGGATGGGGTGACGCGGAGTTCATGGAGAGGGCACACACGATGTATCGGGCAGATAATAAACAAAAGCCTTTCTCCCACGAGGCGGCTTGGAGAATTGTGAAAGACCACCCTAAGTGGAAGATCGTACATTTCATGGACGATAACCCGAGGCCCTCAAAACGGAGCAAGTCCACGTCGGATTCAAACCCAAACACGACGTCTTCTGACGCACGTGTTCGGTTCAACCTTAACGAAGAAAGCCATGAGGAGGACGATGTCCTCGTATAAGAACCGACACGACCAACGGGGAGAGATAAAGGTAAACGTGCCGCGTCATCCTCCACAAAGACGGCGAAAAAGGCCGAGGTGTTGAAGGATCTTATGGAGTATGTCGAGAAGTTCAACGTTGCAAATAACAAAATACTAACCGTGGAGGAGGAAAAGTTGAAAACCGCGAGGGACAAAGCCGAGGCGGCAAAGACAAAAGCGGAAGCTTTGAAACAAAGAGAAATGCGGAAAGATCTCAAGTTTTACATCAAACCACATGATCATCTCACGGGTAGCGAGTTAAATGCGGTTTTAGCCCACAAAGAGTTGCTTCGACAACTATATGGTTGGTGAAATTTGTATTTTTTTATGTTTTTAATTTGGTTATGTAAGGTTAAAATTGTAGTTTCAATTTATGAAATATTTTATTAATTGTTTTATCTTATATTAAATTATAAATTATTTATAAAATTTAAGTTATTTAAATTAATATACTTGTAACAAAAATAAAAATAAAAATAAATAAAAGATGGGATGATGGTGTGGGATGGATGTGGGGGTTTGTGGGTTAGAATGAGTTAGAAGGGAAAAATGATGTGGCGCTGATGTGGCAGTGAAAAAGTGTGGGTTAGTGAGGGATGGATGCTGATAGCCTTAGCACTGCCCTTGTTGAGACCGGTTGGAATTGTACCTTTGAATTGATTTATCTTCCTATTGCTTATTGTCTTGTCAATATTGGGTTGGGTTTAAATATAATTATATACCAAATTTAATAATATTCTATTTATCTGAACATAAAATATCATATTCACTAATAAAAAATTATATTTTTATAAAACATTTGGTAATGAATAGTTTAAAGTTAGCAATTAAATAAAAGAGTACAATCGTCACTTTTATTCGGTCAATACTTAGGGGCTGTTTGTTTTTCAAAATTAAGCACTTAAATCCCTCTTTTCACTTTTTCGGTCAGAGGTATATCAATAAAGACCGTTTATTTTTTTTATTAAATCAGACCCACTTTTCACTTATTTTGGTCTGACCGAAAAAGTGAGAACCTGGTCACTTATTTCTCTATGCCGCCTCCATCTCAAAATCGTATCTCTCATGTGCGACTAAAATCGACTCCAGGTCGTCTAATCTCCATCTTCAATCGATCGATCTCCAGCTTCATCTCCAATCGATCGATCTTCTTCTCCATCTCCATCTAGGTATGTCGATTTATGTTCACTATTTGGTTCATTTGCGATTTTTGCTTATTTTGGTTCAATTTTCATGCTTCTTTTGCTTTGATATGTTGCTCCTTTTGGTTTGATGGTATGTGGTTCAATTTGCTGCATTTTTTGGTTCTTTTTTTGCCGTGAATCAGCTGATTATGGTTCATCAAACAACCCTGATTTTGCCGTGTTTTTTGATATGTTGCTCCTGTTGGCACTTAAAAATCATTATCCTTAAAAATCATATCATTAGGATATGAGATTTGTGTATGAAATTGGTGTATACATGGCATTTCAATGAATATTTTTGGGATTTGATTGGTGAATTTGACAATTCAGACGAAATGAGAGTGAAGGACATTCAGAATTGGTGGGCTTCGCCATATAACGTTGTATCTCACTTTCATGGTAAGTTTGATGGTTATTCCATGATATTATTCTTATCTATTACTAATCTTGATGTGTTTCTGATATACAGACACTAGTAAATGAAATAAGTGGCATCTTTGTGTGTGTGTGTTTGCATCTTTCCTGTTTAGTGTCTTTGTGACGATTGTGAACCTGATATTGAAATGTTGCATGTAGGGAATTGATTGTGAAAGAGTAGAGAGGATGGAAGCTCGACTAAAAGAAGATATTCTTCGAGAATCTGAACGTTACGAGGTGACATTATGGTTATTCACGAAACTGAAGATGGAGAGATATTTGATGCTTGGGAGCATGTAAGTGCTGATGTGGTCCAGACCCCACTAGAGGTTTTCAGATCCTTAGAGGCCACTGGTTTCCCCATCAAGGAGGGTGGCATTGAACCGTGGTGCTGAATACTTGGAACGTTATTTTCGGCCAATTGCTTTTGCAGCATATATTCGAAGTGAAGCTTTTGATGGGTTCTGTGGATAATGATAATATAAGATTACCTTTAAAAGTTGGTTGCATCACAGACCCGAAGTCCAAGATATGAAATGGTCTATAAGATTTGAGACATGGACGATTTTTCGCCATCTAAAGTTGCATCTCACTTTGGAACAAGTGGTGCTGCTGTTGCTGCAGCCATGGGCATCACAAATCCATTAGGTTTCTTCTTTCAAATCTCAATATCTTCGTATTGCAATTTTTGTAAATCTATCTCTATATACAGAATTTGATTGCTACATTTTCTGTTTGGATGCAATATTGAGTTTTGATATGATAAATTAGTGTTTGTTAGCATGAACTCCATGTTCTTTTCAAAGCTAAAGACTTGTTCCCAAGATAAGATTTATGGGAAATATGGTAAATCATGGACTAAATCAGGTTAGAAGCATATGTAAAGGTCCTTGGTTGGAAGGTTGGTTTGACATAGAAAGCAAACACAAACTTTGGTGGATTATTAAATAAACATGTATCTTACTGGGGTTCAATTCTTGCTTTGTTGAGCCACAACTCCTTTTGCCCATGAAAGGGGCTGTTTGTTTTTGCTTTTAATACAGTTTATACTATCTTTGCTTTTATCAACCATTTTGTTCATATATCTAAGATGTTGTTGGATAAAGAAAGTTATCAACTTTTGTTATTGATTTTAATAGTATAATTTAATTAATATGAATTTATGTTACTATAAATTTAACAATATCATGTTTTGAAGAATAAAATAGACAATTATATATATTCAGACGTTTTCAGCTTACCGAAAACAAACAATTTTTTTCTTTCAGATTTCAGACTTCAACTTACAAAAACAAACAGTCTTTTTCTTTTAGATTTCAGACTTCAGCACCACTACTTAAAAATCAGAAGTGAAATCAGACTTCAGACTTCAGCAACACTTAAAAAACAAACGCCGCCTTAATGAAACAACGGCCTTTTGATGATACTTGTTTGAGTCAACTCTCTTTTTCTAACCAGACCTCTTTATTTCAGTCAGTTAACTATAATTAGAGGTAGCCAAAATTCGGTCATGGATCAAGTCAGATCCAAGTTGGTCCCTGTCTCAAATAGTGATCTCGTAATCAGTCCCAGTATAACCTGTCCCCGTCCCGACCCAAATATGAAGGCCTGGTTAAGGTGTATGAGACCAGTTATGAGAACTGGTTCCGGTCTTGGGTCCGGCCCAAATCGGTTCCACTTATTTTTCTATTTTTTTTTTAAAATTGATTTATAACATATATTTTTTTTAAGAATTGAGTCAATCAAATACACTATCAAATACATTTTATTATAATTAGATCAATCAAATACATTAAAAAACACATTTTTATTGTAGAATATTTAATTGAGTCAACCAAAAACGCTAAAAATACGTTTTTATTATTATAATACACTTAATAAAATATACTTAAAAACAAATTTAAAAATATACTTAAAGTAAACTTATAAATAAAATTTAAATAAAAAATCAGGCCAATCGTGGGTCAGGCCAGGCCTTGTTTTCAATGGAAAATCGTAAGTGGTCCTTAGGCCAGGGATAGTACGTGTAAGCAAATGGAAATGACGGCGTAATTGCAAAACTCAGAATGAATTATATATAATGCCTCGTATTAGGTAAAAACAATCTCATGACCAGAAACCAAATTGTGTTTAATACGTGAAACCAAACAAGATTCAGGGGCTGTTCGTTTGTGGCTTAATGGGCTGTATGGTAGATATGGCTGATTCACACAGCCATATCTGAGTGTTCGGAACCGGGTTTTTCGGTCAGCCCATGGCTGAACAAGTCAAGTAGAAAAATAGAGTCCTTTGCATTCAGCCTTTTATTCACCTTTTTATTCCTTTTTTACCCTTCACCCTCTATTATCTTCATCCCCATTTAACCTCCCCAACAAGAATCATATATGTGATTTCAAGAATCAGACCTCCCACCAAGCATCAGACCTGTTTCTGCTTTTCCCCTGTCTCCGGCCATTGTCTCCTCCACGTCGCCGGCCATGGCTTCCCCCAGTCGAATCGTATCGTACATATCTCTTTTTCTCCTCGATCTCTTTTCAAAGACATATTACATATATTCTGGGTGGGAAAACATCTCCTCCCCGTTCCCGGCAATGGCTTCCTAAATAAGCAACAATAAGGAAAGGGGGAGGCGACAATGGCTTCCTTAATATTACATATATTCTGGTGTGCGAGAGAGAATAAGAGAAGGGTTGAGGCGGCAGGAATATGAATTTGGGGAAGGGGAAAGAGTTTCTAAAAAATCCTTAGGGGCTGTTTGGTTCAAGGTTTTTAAAGGAATTTGATGGAATTGGAATCTCAAATTCCTTTGACCAGATTCAATTCCATTGTTTGATTCAAGGTTTTTAAAGGAATGAAATCTTTAAAATTCCATTCAATTCCATTGTCAAGCCATTTTTCATTCCTTCAATTAACCGTGGTATTCTAAAGAATGGAATTTGAACATTTTATTAATTCAAAATTACCCTTGCCCTAATTGATATACCTGCAGCCGACCCCCAAATCGTTTTCTTCCCTAATCGTGTTCCATGGATTCTTGCATCGACTGAAAACTCTTCAACAAACATCAAATACTTTTCTTCTCCATCGCACACATCTTTTGGTCGACACTCGTCTCCATTGCACGCCTCTGTTGTTCGACACTCATCTCCATCGCAAGAACATGTAATGCTTTCGATTTATCTCTTCTCTGGTTCGATTTATCAACTGGTCATGTTGGTTCGATTTATCATCTTGGTTATGCTTTTCGATTTTATCATCTTGTTCATGCTTTTGGTTTCTTCGTCTTGGTTATGCTTTTTGGTTTCTTCATCTTGTAAAGGTCATGCTAATTTGTCACTGTTTAGAACAGATTGTTTATAAATGGAGATATCTTTGGAACATATATAAATAGATTAGAACATATTAGAGCATATTGTATATATGTATATTTCTTCATCTTAGTTGCATATATATATGTATATATCTTTGGAATTAAAAGAGATTAGAACACATTGTGAGAGTCTGACATTTTGATCAACCAAGAAAATCAAGAATAGAAAACCAGTTGGAATTATTGTTTATAAACAGTTGAAATTATGTATACATCTTAGTTGCATATGTGTATTTAATGACTTTTGTTTTAAAAAATTTAAAATTATCAAAAGGGTATTTTGGTCATTTACCAAAATTTCATTTCAATTCCAAAGCTACATTCTGTGAACCAAACAGATAGATTCCAATTCCTTTAACAGATTCCATTCCAATCCTGTCAACCAAACAGCTGGTCAAATCTGACAACATTCCATTCCAATTCCTTCAAAGTCAAATTCCTTTGACAGATTCCATTCCATCAAAAAACATTCTGCGAACCAAACGCCCCCTTAGTATAAACAAATAATAAATTTACCCTAAAAACTTTTTTGTTGTTGAATTGTTTGTTAAATTTGTAAAATATGCAACTGATTTTGATTTATCTTTATTGTGATTTGGAAATTATATTATTATGTTATTTTTAACGTTTAAATTGATATTTTATAATAATTACAAGTTATTTATTTAATATTTTTTAAATAATTATTTATATATAAAAATTAAAGACCGAGGGTAAAATAATCATTTATGACACTCAGACTATTTATTCAGCACAACAACCGAATACCAACTTATCTTTTAACAGCCAAACAACCATATCCAATCAGACAGTCATATGAATTCAAGTCTTAATAGAAAATGAACCGAACAACACCTCAGTGACTTATACCATACCTTAGACCAAATTTGTCATATAACTAGTTATATCTAAGGACTAACATCGGATAACACAATCTTCATTAGGACCAAAACTGTAAAGCAATTGCCAATGTAAGATTAAATTGAAATTAAACTAAAGATGAAAGATTAAATTGTAAATATACCATAAATTCTCTCTCATTTTCCCCCTCCGTCTATTTGAAATGAAACCCTAATTTTTTTTTTTACCTTAAAACCTCAAAGTTTCTTCTTTAAATCTTAAAAGCTGTTGAAGAATTGATGTCAAAATGGAATTAAGGGGTCAGTCAGGGTAATCCAAAGGTTTAGTAAACCACAAGGACGATTTATATAATTTATTAGTCGATACCTCTCAAGAATCGGATCCTAAATTGACGGTGAGGATGCGTAATTTTACAAGTTACCTAATCCTAATCATCTCTTTGATTGCTTTGTGTTTGTGGTGGCCATGGCCATGTTTTCTTGTGCAAGCAACAACACCAACACCAACACCAGCCACCAGAAGCTTGAGTGTGCCACTCACAAAGATTGGTGCCATTCTTGCCCAAACGTCTCGGTCTGGAAAAGAGGCCAAAGTCTCGATCGAAATAGCAATTCAAGAGTTCAACATCAAAACCAATCGCTCTTCGGTCTTATATCTTCAAGACTCTCTAAACAAGCCTCTTCGTGCCGCCATTGCAGGTAAATTCTTCACTTCCATTGTTACGGATCAAATCCTAATTTTTTTTCAAAGTGGTAGCACACTATAACTAACAAATATAAGATATAAGGATATTTTTCACATTGGTTAAAAGTGCTGAAGATTTGAATTTTGAAACAGATAACTTAGGTGCTCCCTTCTAACATATTTGCCAAACACTAAAAACTTCTTATCAACATATTACTTTTTGGTACTGCCATAAGCTAATCCGAAACACCCCAAAGCATCACAAACCAACTCTACCAAAGGCTTCTTGTGTTCTCATTGAAATTTTAAAATATATAATTATATATGATGACACACAACAAATTTACACTCATGACGGTGGAAACAAAATGTGGCCCGTGCCACCATTGGCACCACCTGGCTCCGTCCTTGTCCCTGTCTAGCCCCTTTTTGACACTTTGGGACAATCTGTGCCTGCTTGGAGCGGGTGTGTTAAAAGTCCTAAATCAGTTAGACTTGGGCCATTTTCACTGTATATGTTGGAACCTCATTCTTTCCTTGAAGGGCTCTTTTGGTAATCTAGTGCGGTTCCACGTATGGTTGCAGTTTCCATTAATGTTCCAGATCGTCACAAAATAAGACTAATCATGCTTTTCTACGTAAAATGTCAGCAAATTTGCATTAAAAGTTGCGATTTTGTTCTTTAGAATGACATCGTATGCTGGCTAACATGCGAGGAGATATAATGTTGAAATATTGCAGCGAAAGAGCTTTTCGACGAACATGGTGTGAACGTGATTTTGGGAGGTCATACATGGGAAGAAGCATCTGCCATAGCCGAGGTTATCAGCGAAGAAGCCGATCATGATCATAGCCCACTATTTCTTTCACTAGCTTATACGACTCCGTTGCAAGCAACAAATAAATGGCCGTTTCTCGTTCAAGTTGTTCTTTCCCAATCAACACCCATGAATGCAGTGGCTGCCATGTTACAGTCATGGGGTATTCGTCATGTTACGCTCATATACGAAACCTCGAACCTAGCTTCCTCATCATCATCAGTCATCTCTCATCTCTCTCAGGCATTTCAACAAACAGGTTGCGAGTTAACCCTTATCTTACCACTCTCATCTGGTTCTTCATGTTTCGTAAACAAAGAGCTTGAGCTACTCAAGAGACAAAAACGTCAAGTCTTTATAATTCACACATCTCTTGAACTCGGGATTTGTCTCTTTCAGACGGCCAAAAAGATGGATATGACGGGAGACGGGTATCTATGGATAGCGACTAACGAAATCACTGATCTTTTTCATTCCATTAATCCCACCATGATTTCTTCACTGAAAGGCATGGTTGGAGTCAAAAGCTACTTACCGGAAAACACACGGGCTTTTCTAGATTTCAGAAGAAGATTCCGTCAGAAGTTCCGTTCCGATTACCCAGAAGAAGAGGAGGACGAACCCGGAATCTTTGCGGTGCAAGGATATAGTGCCATGAAATTGTTGGAAAGAGACTCACCGGAAAACCTCCATAATTGGAGACCGCGTGAGGCAACTTCAATGGAGATCGTTAGCGTGATAGGAAAGGGATATCACAGTGTGTACTGGACCCAAGGATTAGGATTTTGCGAGACTGACATCGATGAAGAAACTACTTACACCCATTCTATTAACGATGTGCTACCATCTCTGTGGCTGAGAAAACGATGGTATGTTCATGAACAACAACACTGGGATCTCGTCGAAAGAATGAAGAATTGGTTTTGGGTCGGCGTTCGTGCATGTCTATCTCTGTTGAAACAATTCGGTGAAGTGGAAGATGGTTCGGTGAGTGGATTCGTAGGCACTGTGTTTGGTTTAATAACGAGATGCATGAATCCACAATTCAAGTATTGTTTTCGTTGCCTCAAGAGCTTAATGGGCATGACTTGTTTTCGTTGCCTCAAGAGCTTAATGGGCATGACGCATTGGTTTTACGGATGTGAAGGAAGTGGCTCGAAAAAAAGTGAAAAACGTTCCGAGTTCTGACCATTCTTCAAGGCCGTTTTAACCTTGTTTCTTAACTAGTGGATTTCTCTCGGTAGTATCGAACCGTGGATTTATTCTGTTTTGGGTTACCACGTAAATCTCGGTGTTAGATCATCTATCCATATCTCGTAACTTTGTGTAGTTGGATGTATTTTTGGTATATGAATCCACATATTTACGTGATGTGAGAATCTTTGTTTTATGTAATGGAGATACTCTAAGCATTCCATTAGTTATGTATCAACGTTCCAACAAAAATACTTGTATGCATCAAAAACCAAACCCCAAGTTCGGCAGGGTAAATGAAGAACACCGAAGGTTGGGTTCGGGTGAGAAGTTGAGGTTAATGTGAGAAGGGGTTATCAACTGTTGGTTGAGAAATGGATGCACATTAGGATGAGATGTACAGAAACAATTCCTTTCTAAGCCGCAATTGATGGAGGACATTTGATTAGAAGTGATCAATGGTTCAGATCCACTTCTCACGTCATCCTCAACTTCTTACACGATCTTTCACCTATATATATATATATATATGTATGTATATATAAAAGATGATTTATGATGATCAAAGTGTGCATGTTGGCCTTTCACATGTCATTACTGAAAATGACAAAACTGGAGGTAGAAAGCTTGTAAAGTCTGAAGTTGCAAGTTGCAAGAGATATATGGATAAACCAACCATTGGCATATAATATACACCATATGTTGGTCATGGCTCTCTACCTAGAATGCCATACTTTTAGTCCTCATATTTATTAAAATAAATTCGTTACTACATTTATATATATATATATATACGAGTATTATATATATTATTGTTCGTAAGAGTGAGGTCATGCTTACGATTATGAATGTGGTTTCCATATATATGTCCACCATCGATCCGGCCCACATCGATGAAAGCTGCCAGGAATTTCTCACGATATTTAGCCTTTTTTAATCTCCCACGATGTATAGAAAATTCAAAGGGGTTTCACGTATGCTAACGGTAAGAAACTAATTAAGTGCCCGTTTACCAAACTCTTACCCGCAAGAGCGCCACCTCATCACTTACCTTATCGTCTAAGGGGGCGTTTGGTTCATAGAACGAAATTTAATGGATCATTGGAATGCATCCAAGGAATTTTGACCAATGATTGGTAGGAATTCAATTCTAGAATGATTAATTCCTTAATTTGTGGAATTCCATCATTTTCATTATGTGAACCAAACAAAGGAATTGGAATTTGGTAAAAGAAATTTGTCACCAATTCTATCAAATGACTTTGAATTCCACGAACCAAACAACCCCTAAGATTCTAGTTCATCAAAATGGGTCGTTGGTAAACATCTTTTATCCGGTAAGTGCTTACCGGGCAAGAGTCATCTCTCGAACTTACTGTGCCTCTTACCGGGTAAGAATTTAGGTTCTTATCATGCTCACCCGGAAGGTAAACGCTTACCGGGGTCCGTAAGATACCATTCTTTCAAATGCAGCTCGAAGCCGACCAAAAAATTTCAAATTGTATGATCTAGTCAAAGTAGTGCATGTTGACCTTCAAATGTCAATACTGAAAATGACAGAACTACACATTAATCAAAGTAGTGCAAGCTTGTAAGGTATCAGAAATTGCAAGATATATTAATCAGACAAGTGGATGATGAATTAATCAGACATTCCCATTTAAACCCTTGCATTTTAATCCTCATATTTATTAGAATAAATTCATTACTACGTTTATATATACCAGTATAGTAGAAGGTTCAAATAAGAGACTAAATATCGTAGTAGAGATTCATATGTGAATTATAAAAAAAAATGTATTTGAAGATGCATATATACATTATGAATAATCTGTAAGTCGGTTCACATATAGATCTTCAATATACATATTTTTTTTAAAAAAACTTCAATGATTCACATATGAACCTTTCCTTCTTCACTTCTTACATTCTTACGATATTTATAAGGCATCTTATTTGAACCAATATCGTTTGTAAAAGTGATGTTTACGAGTATGATTGATACAGTTTCCATACGGGTCCACCAATGATCCACACCAATGAAAGCTGCATAAAACTTCCTGCAATTTACTGCTACTCGGTGGACTTTTCGTTGCGAAAATAATACTATAAATCAAAGTGGAAGTATTTTTTGAGGTACATACATAGGAATACATGAAAAGAACAAAGGAGAGTTAATATCACTGAGATGCATAATTTTAAGAGTTACCTGATCCTTTCTTTAGTTGTTCTCTGGTTGCCATGTTTTCTTCTGAAAGCAACCGTAACCGCCACCGGAAGCTTGACGGTGCCACCAGAATTAGTCAGAAACGAAACGGGGATCGCTAGAATTGGTGCCATTCTTGGCCAAACGTCTCGGCGTGGCAAAGAGGCCAAAGTTTCGATTGAAATAGCAATTCAAGATTTCTACATCAAAACCAATCGGTCTTCGATGTTATATTTTCAAGACTCTCTAAACAAGCCTGTTCGCACGGCTATTGCAGGTAAACTGTTCACTTGCGTTATTACAGATCATCGAAAATAAGGCTAATAATGTTTTTCTATGCGAGTAAAAGTTGGCAAATTCATATCGAAAAGTGTTAATCCTTCACAAATCACAACAACGTAATGGGCTTTTCAGGATATCTATCTTTCGGCGACTTAATTACCATAAAATTGGGTTCATAGGGCCCCAAAAATTCCCAAGTGTCCTAATAGAAATGTTTTATAGGACTTAAGTTTATAGGACCAAATAATATCACTACAAAACAAAAGACTTTCATTAATGCAAAATTTTGTCGGTAATCCTCCGCTAAAAGTCGGATCCATCGATGAAAGTCTGTCGGACAAGATATGATGGGTAAAGGCATCACCGACGGTTCTATGTATAATTGTTACAATGAATTTATAAGGCGTTTTTTGGGCGTATTTAACAAGTTTTTTCAAGACATTTTGGAAGTGTCTTATTAGCATTATTTAAAAAAATATCTTATAAAAACAAGCGTTAAACAAATAAAAAGATGTGTTCATAGAAGACTTTTCAAACGTGTCATATACAAAAGCTAACATGACATTTGGTCTAAAAAATGTCTGAAAATATTTGTTAGAACACAAAAAACCGTCATATAAACTTATTGTATCACTTTTACATAGAACACACAATTGTTTGGTTCTATAACAGTTTATTAGAACACTTGACATTTTTGACTACTTAATACACCTGATTTACAACACAAAAAACTTTGAGCCTATACTGCTATACAATGACTACAAAAAGATGGACGATCATAAGGATGAAAATAGAAATTTCTAACAAACAACAGGGACTAAAAACGTAATTTACTCTAAAATAACTTTGTCTGAGATTTGAACCCATGAACTCCTTGGATAGGACAATGACCCTTTGGTTAGGACGTTCAGTTGTTGGTGCTAAAACATAAAAGTCTAGAATCTCAAATGACAACCGTGCGTCCTAAAAGGCTCGTTTTTGTTGTATTGTTTGATTCTTTAGAATCATACAGTATGCTAACATATATGCCCGGAGATAATGTGGAAATGCAGCCAAAGAACTTATCGATGAACATGGTGTGAATGTGATTTTGGGAGGTCATACATGGGAACAAGCATCTGCCATAGCCGAGGTTATCAGCGACGAAGCGGATCATGACCATATGCATATCCCCGTATTTCTTTCGCTAGCCAATATGACTCCACTGCATGCAACAGATCAATGGCCGTTTCTCGTTCAAGCTGTTCCTTCCCAATCCACACAGATGAATGCCGTTGCTGCCGTTTTACAGACATGGGGTATTCGTCAAGTTACTCTCATATACGAAACCTCGCATCTAGCTTCCTCATCAACCTCAATCATCTCTCATCTCTCTCAGGCATTTCTACAAACAGGTTGCGAGTTAACACTTATCTTACCATTCTCACCTGGTTCTTCATGTTTCGTAAACAAAGAGCTTGAGGTGCTCAAGACACAAAGACGTCAAGTCTTTATAATTCACACGTCTCTTGAACTCGGGATTTGCCTCTTTCAGACGGCCAAAAAGATGGATATGACGGGAGATGGGTATCTATGGATAGCAACTAACGAAATCACGGATCTTTTTCATTCCATTAATACCACCATGATTTCTTCACTGAAAGGCATGGTTGGAGTCAAAACCTACTTCCCGGAAAACACACCGGATTCTCAAGATTTCAGAAAAAGATTCCGTCAAAAGTTCCGTACCGATTACCCAGAAGAAGAGCAGGACGAACCTGGAATCTTTGCCGTGCAAGGATATAATGCCGTGAAACTGTTAGAAAAAGACTCACCTGAAAACCTCCATCACCGGAAACCAATTCCGGCCACCACGGTGGAGATTGTTAGCGTGAATGGAAAGGGATATGATAGTGTGTACTGGACCAAAGGATTAGGGTTTTCAGAGACCATTGATGGAGCAACAACTTACACCCATTTTATGGATGATGTGGGACAAGCTTTATGGCCGGTGCAACCATGGTATGCTCATAGACGGCACCGGAATCTGGCCGAAAGCTCAAAGAATCCGATGAGGGTCGGCATTCCTGCTAAATCTTTGTTTAGCCAATTCGTGAAAGTGGAGGTTGATTTGGAGAGAAATAGTAGTTTGATCAGTGGATTCTCAATCTCTGTGTTTGATGAAATGATGAAAAACATGAGTTTGTCATATGAGTATGTACCCTTCATTGGTTGACAGGATCGATTCTTAACAAGAATTAAACTTCTTAGAAACAGAATTTAGAGAATCTTGCGGAATAGAACTCTAAATCAATTAAAGAACAATCAATAGAAATTCAATAAACTGTATATATATCAAACAGTTATTACTCACAAGTTTTACACCAAAACCTCAATCTTGTTGAACAGGCTCAACAAGACGATTTCTACTTCTCTAGAAATAGGATCTCTGATCTTGAGGTTAATTCACTCTTGAATATCGAATTCTGTATATTATCTATCTTTTTTTTTTTCGTATCTTCTAATAGCTATCTATCAATACTATTTATACAAAAGTAATTACAAGATAACCATAAAAAGTAAATTGATCTTCTGAATCTTCGTTAAACATATCTTGATCAATTCCTTCTTTGTCTCCAAAAGTATCGCATACCAAACTTATCAACTCAGCAGTATTAATGATGATTTGGCTCAGCAGCATTAACAACCTTCAGCAGTATTAATCTTCACAGTCTTCAAGCAGTGGTAACTCAGCTCAGCAGTACTAACCATGTCTAGCAGTAGTAATTTGGTCTAGCAGCACTAACTTCATCTAGCAGCATTAACTTCATCTAGCAGCATTAACTTCATCTAGCAGCAGTAACCTTGCCCAGCAGTAGTAACGAAGAACTGGCAGTAGTAATGAAGACTTAGCAGTACTAACTATACTTGGCATATCTTCAGTTCCCAACAATCTCCCCCTAACTTGACTTTTAGGAAAAGAAGTCAAGTTCTTCAGATGATGCTTCCAAAACTTAGTCATCATGTACACACAGATTAGGACTTAGGCCTAGACTCTGATTGAGAATCCTCTTTACCAAGAATCTACCCATTGCTGAATCCTTGTTGCAGGTCAGCTTAGCGTGTAACATTCCTTGCAGCCTCTTCATGCTGTGATTGTATATTTCATCTACAAGATAGTATTCTTGAGTTGCAGAGTCAAGGGAGATGACATATACTCCACAGTTTTCATAGAGCATCCAGTTGGTAATGACTTGAAACTGTGTGTTTAACCTATGCTGAACTGCTTCAGGTTTGAACATTTGGCACAAGAATTCAAGTACCATTTTAGAAATTGACATCCCTGGCTCAGTCAGCATGTTTCCATATATCTTCATCCCAACTTTGAACATCTCTTCTAAGTCTGATCTTGAGCAAGTTCTGACAATTTTTCCCCAAGTAGAAAATACTTCAAATTTTCCATCAGCTCTTTTTATCCTAATGAACTCCTTTCTACCATCTTTCAAAGTGTCCCAAAAGATGATTTCAGGAGCCTTAGATGATATTGGTTCAGCCTGAAGTGGAATTGGGTTAGAGTCAACACTAGTAATGTACAAGTCACATTGTGCATCCGTTTGTGATTGCACATTGCCTGATTGCCCTGATGGAGTTGCCACTTCTTCTTCAGCAACTTTTCCATCAGATTTCACTGTTTCCTCCTGGGCCTCTTCTGCAGATGACTCCACCCTTGGCTTCTTTTCAATTTTCTTCTTTGAAGTTATGGGCTGGGTTCTTGGTCTTTTCTTGGACATCATCTTGGTTCTTTTAAGAGTTTTGACAGCCTCAGGAGTTGGTTCAGCTGCTTTAAGTTTTTCAGCAGCAATAACCATTTCTGCTGCTATGGCTGTTACTGCTTCTCTTAGTACATGTAGTGATGCTGCTTCAATACAGTTCTTTACAATCCAGTAAATTTCTTCATCTATTTCAGCTTGAGATGTAGTTACTGCTTCCTGCTCAGTTTCTGCTGCTTTGACTGTTTGGCCTTCAGCAGCATTAACTGTTTCTGCTGCTTGTTCAAACTCAGCAGCATTAACAGTTTCTGCTGCTGTGGTTTCTGCTGCTGTGGTTTCTGCTGCTGTGGTTTCTGCTGCTTTGGTTTCTTTAACACACTCTTCCCCCTTTTCTGTCTCACTGGACTCCCCCTTAAACTGTGCATAGTCCATTTCCATCTCAGTCTCTATGTGAGCAGTCTCCCCCTCAATTTGTGGACCCTTCAGTTTCAGTTCTGCTTCTGACTCTGACTCCCCCTTTTTGGGAGCATCATCAGTTGAGGTTCTCCTTCTTAGCACAAACCTTGCCTTTTTCTTTTTGTTCAGCAACTTGGTGACCATCTTTTTGAGCTTCTCAATTTGAGACCGTTGGTAGGTGACCACAGTCTTAAGTTGCTCAATCTCTTTCTTTTGTGCCATGACATCCAAGTTGATATTCCCTAAGGTTTCCATCAATTCCTCATAGTTATATCTATCCTCACCTTGTTTAGAAGTATTTACCTTCTTTAAAGGATCCTTGGAAGTTTCAGCAGAAGCCTTCTGCCTAGCAGAAGCACTACCTGCCCCCTTGGTTTCTTGGCACCTGGGTCCTCCTAATGATTTCTCATTTAGAGTTGCCATGGGGAAGGTCTTATTTATGTTACCACTGTCCTTCTCTGTGCTAGCAGAAGTAGTGGCAGCCTTAGCACCCATATGGTCATTCTTCTCCTTAGAGACCACCTTCTTGAGGTTGGGAGACACCCCTGTGGTTTCCCTGTTGATATTCTCAATTGGAGAATGCTCCAATTGAGGGCTTAAAGGCGTAGGGCTTTGAGTAGGTACAACAAGGGAAGGAGCCTTGTGCACCTTTCTTCTTTGAAACCTTTTGGTGATTGTGGGAGTGGGCTGTTCAAGAATGGACTGTGGGATGTCTTTTGAGATGGAAGGTTGGGATTGGTCATCAGTGGGTTGATCTAATGAGGGCCTTGATCCTGATGCCATACCTTCAGAGGGGTGGGACACAACCATCATTGTAGAGAACAATGGTGTGTCAACTCCTTCCGAGTCCCTAGGAAGTCTTTTCATATTTGAAAAAACCTTCCCTTTAGGGGATTTGGGTACATATACCTCAGTGAACTGAGGTAAGTCCATCAACTCCTTGTTAAGAACTTCTTGCACAAACCTTGGATACATGAAAAAGGTCTTTTTGGATTCCAAGTTTGATACAAGATCATTAAAGAACATTGCTGAGAAATTGTACTTTCTGGCAGTGGATAAGCAGACCAAGGCATATGCAATGGGACTGCTGAACTCACTCCATCCAGTAGTTTTCTTGGAAATACAGTGCATCAGGGTATGAACAAGAAATCTCCATTGGTTGAAAATTTTTGACTTGTAGAATTTAAAAACACCAATGGGACCTTCATACCCCATTCTTTGTAAAGTAGAAAAGAGTTCTTCATTAGGAATAGAAGTTATACCTGAAGCATCATTCAACTGAAGGGAGATGCGAATAACCTCTTCAGTGACTTTCAAGGGTTTATCACAAACCCTTGTTCGAATGGTTTTCTGCCCTTCTTCAACACTAACAGTGGCATTCTCCCAAAATTGTTTCTGATGTTCGATATAGATTGTTGGGCTCACCGTGAGTGCATAGGAGATGTGCGAGGATTTTAGAAAATCGACAATGTCGTGGAATCCCGCAGCTTGTTTCGGCTTCTGAAGCATGGCTATTTCATTGTGCTCATCCACAAACTCCATGATGCCTAAGGATTCTTGAAAGAAAAGCACAGAGATTCTGGGGAGTCTAGGTTAGAACGAGAGAGAAGAAGTAAATGCGAAGAGTCGTTATGAACATGGGCGGGCAAACAGGGGTATTTATATGCCCTAGATTATCAGAAGCAGTATTAACTACCTCGCAGTATTAACTACCGAGCAGTATTAACTGCCAAGCAGTATTAACTGCCAAGCAGTATTAACTACCTAGCAGTATTAACTACCGAGCAGTATTAACTACCGAGCAGTATTAACTGCCAAGCAGTATTAACTACCTAGCAGTATTAACTACCAAGCAGTATTAACTACCGAGCAGTATTAACTCCACTAGCAGTATTAACTACTGAGCAGTATTAACTGAGCACTAGCAGTATTAACTACTGAGCAGTATTAACTGAACACTAGCAGTATTAACTACTGAGCAGTATTAACTGAGCACTAGCAGTATTAACTACTGAGCAGTATTAACTGAACAAGCAGTATTAACTACCTAGCAGTATTAACGACCAAGCAGTATTAACTACACTAGCAGTAATAACTGCACTAGCAGTATTAACTACTGAGCAGTATTAACTACTGAGCAGTATTAACTACTAGAACACAGGCAGTAGAAACTCTGCACTGTGCATCACTTGTCAAATCCTCAAATGTCATCTTACACATCACTTTTACCACTTCTCTTACCTTCTGCAGAATTATTTTCAAGAGTAACATGTCCTCCATCAATTCATTTGGAATATTGAAGGCAGGCCATGTTACCTGTCATGTGCCTAGAGCAACCACTGTCAACATGCCAAATGCTTCTCCCCTTAAGCTGTTTGGCTGCCCTGCACATCTGATAAATCAATTAGTTTTTGTTAGGGACCCAAGCCATAGTGGTCTTGGGTCTCCCTTGATCATCAAAATACTTACATTCTGTTTTGATGAGCTTGTCAAAGTGAGGAACATCAGTGCTTGAGTACTTTGTTTTGATGATAGGTCTAGAAGCAGTACTAACTGATGTAGAAGTGCTAACTTTGGCAGCACTAACATTGCTTCCAGAAGTACTAGCCTTTTCAACAGTATTAACTAACTTAGCAGTACTAACACTAGAAGCAGTATTAATTGTTGAAGAAGTACTAACTGTGTTAGCAGTACTAACACTGCTAGTAACATTATTGCTTCCTGCAGTACTAACATTGTTAGTAGTACTAACTGAGTTGGCAGTATTATCATTGGTACCTTTAGGCATCCATACTCTAACACTTTCTGTTTCTGCCTTTTTCATGTGGCTTATGGTTTTAACTTGTTTCTTTGCCACAACTTTCCTCACAGACTTTTTATATCCCCCACTCTTTCTGTAACCAGCAGGTTTTTGAAAATATCTTTGAGCATTAAACCTTTGGTTAACTGGATTGAAATAACAGTGTTTGGCTAAGTGATTTAGCTTACCACAGATGAAGCAAGGTTTTGGCCTGTTGATTCTGTTCAGGTCAACTCCTTGTCTCATAGCCCACTGGTTATTCCAGTTCCTTTGATTTCCCCTCTGATTATCATGTTTTTGGGGCTTGAGCTCTTGAGATTTCTTACAAGAACAATGTTTACAGGTATTGGGAGCCACAACTGTGGTCTGTTTGTAATGGACTCCCTTTTTCTCTTCATTCCTTTTGATCTCAGTGTTCTTGACACATGGACTCTCACATTCCTCATCAGAGTCTACTTTGTCAGTCTCATCCTCAGCAACTATTTCTTTTTCACAGGGATCTATATTAATCTTTAATTCAGGTTCCTTTCTATCCTTGGTCTCTAACAAATCAGATTTAGGAGGTATGTAGTTGTTATTGTAGGGTGGAGGTGTGGTATTGTACCCTATCCCTACTTTCATCTTGTCATGGATTTGTGCTTTAATGATGGTGTCCATGGTTTTAGAAGCACAGGTAAACTTTTCAACATCAAGTTTAACCTTTTTAAGCTCTTCTTTTAACTTTTCATTCTCCTCCCCAGACACTTTCAGCTTAATCTCATACTCATTCTTCTCCCACTTCCAATAGTTAGTATCATAGTGGTGTTGAAGTTCATTAGCTTGAAAAGCTCTAATCTGCTCCTCAAACCTTTCTACAATCCTAACATAATCTTTCACATCTTTCTCTAGCCTCTTAAGGTCATCACACATACCCTGATTGTGATCCCTATATCTTTTAACAGCATCAATGCAAGCTTGAGAACAGAGTTTAGATTGTACCTCAGTGGGGATATCAGACACTTCTGCCATAAGAGCTTGATTCTGACAGGCTTCTTCAGCTTGATCACTCCAATCAAATCCCATTCCTTGTTGAGAAACAAGGGCTTGAGAGGAGCTTCTGTTTTGGTTTCCATTTGGAGTCTGTGATCCTCCACTTCTGCATTCTCTGGCAAAGTGTCCCATCTTGTGACACTTATAGCATTCAACCTTTGACTTGTCAAAGCCTGCACCATCTTCTCTTCTTTGGGAAAAGTTGTTTCTCCCAGTCCTTTTGATGAATTTCTTCACCCTCATTGATAGCATAGCCATCTGCCACTTGATGTCCATCTCTTCCAGATCATCAGCATTGATCTGCTCTAAATCATCATTGATTAGAGAAGAGTGGACATGACTAGAAAAGAATGCTTCTAGTACAGAATCTGTGGTCTTCTCTTGATTGGTTCCACTAGCAGAATTAACAGAACCTGCAGTATTAACAGAATCAGGATTAGCAGCAGTATCAGAGGATGAAGATAATAAAGCAGCATTATAAACAAATCCTGATGGCCTTTTCTTGGCTTCAACTTCAGCCTCAAATACTCTCAGATCATTGTAGAGGTCATCTAGCTCTTTGTCCTCCAATTGGTCATTCTGTCTGAATGAGACAGTGTACATGGTCCATTCTTCTCCCAATGATCTAAGGAACTTTCTGTTGACATCATCAGCATCCATGTGTACACCCACAGTTGCTAATTCTCCAATTAACTTGTTAAATCTGTCAAAAGTTTGAGTCATAGACTCATTCTTTGCAGACATAAAGTTTTCATATTGTTGCCTGAGAATAGCCTTTTGATTTCTCTTTGTGCTCTTTGTTCCAGTAAATCTTTTCTCCAGAGCATTCCACAACATCTGTGCATCTGTGCAGTGTTGGAATTGATGTTGGTACTCATTAGGAATAGCCAAAAGCAGAGTGCTTAAGGCCTTCATCTCTGTTTGTCTTACTTTCTTTTCAGCATCTGTCTTGGGAGGAGGTCTCTTTCCATCTGCTCCAATCTTTCCTTCATTACATGGGCCATTTTCTATAATGTCCCATATTGCATAACCAGTAAGAAGAATGTACTGCTTGATTCTTAGTTTCCACATGTCAAATTCATTGGGTTTGAGCATGGGAACCTTTGAAACAAGAGTACTGTGAGAATCCATTGAGTTGTCCATAATTTCTAAGATACCAATGCTCTGATACCACTTGACAGGATCGATTCTTAACAAGAATTAAACTTCTTAGAAACAGAATTTAGAGAATCTTGCGGAATAGAACTCTAAATCAATTAAAGAACAATCAATAGAAATTCAATAAACTGTATATATATCAAACAGTTATTACTCACAAGTTTTACACCAAAACCTCAATCTTGTTGAACAGGCTCAACAAGACGATTTCTACTTCTCTAGAAATAGGATCTCTGATCTTGAGGTTAATTCACTCTTGAATATCGAATTCTGTATATTATCTATCTTCTTTTTTTTTCGTATCTTCTAATAGCTATCTATCAATACTATTTATACAAAAGTAATTACAAGATAACCATAAAAAGTAAATTGATCTTCTGAATCTTCGTTAAACATATCTTGATCAATTCCTTCTTTGTCTCCAAAAGTATCGCATACCAAACTTATCAACTCAGCAGTATTAATGATGATTTGGCTCAGCAGCATTAACAACCTTCAGCAGTATTAATCTTCACAGTCTTCAAGCAGTGGTAACTCAGCTCAGCAGTACTAACCATGTCTAGCAGTAGTAATTTGGTCTAGCAGCACTAACTTCATCTAGCAGCATTAACTTCATCTAGCAGCATTAACTTCATCTAGCAGCAGTAACCTTGCCCAGCAGTAGTAACGAAGAACTGGCAGTAGTAATGAAGACTTAGCAGTACTAACTATACTTGGCATATCTTCAGTTCCCAACATTGGTACATATACTAATTTGACTAGAGGAATAGGTTTAAAGGTCAGAGCTTCTCACAATCACAATCATAATCATAATCATATATATATATATATATATATATATATATATATATATATATATATATATATATATATATTCATGACAACTAAATCTAGATCACATTGTATATTAATATCATCTGGGACTCATTTCTTTTGTTGATTTGGAACAGATGTTTGATGCAGTAGCTGGAGATGTAACGATAAGAACAGATGAGCTTGCAGACTTCACACACCCGTACACCGAATCGGGTTTGGAGATGATCGTACCCGTTAGATCCCGAATTTCGAACCAGGCATGGTTATTCTTGAAGCCTTTCACTGCAGAAATGTGGTGGTTAATTGCAGCAATCACCATTTACAATGGTTTCATCATCTGGTTGATCGAGAGGAAATATTCTGAAGATCTTCGAGGCTCCGTTATAACCCAAATCGGAATCATCTTTTGGCTTGCATTTACGACACTCTTCACTTTGCGCGGTAACATACAAATATCCCCACTCGTGCTAACTAACTGCAACTGTATCTTTATTTTTATGGAAATATATACGATCTTTGGTGAGGCTTGAACTCTTGAAGGAGTAGGTTTGTTGTTTAAAGTAGTAATCGTTTTTGCTCCAGGTGATAAGCTGCATAGCAATTTGTCGAGGATGGCAATGGTCATATGGCTTTTCGTGGCGCTAATAGTCACACAAAGCTACACGGCTAGCTTGGCGAGCATGCTCACGGCTCAAAGGCTCGAGCCAGCGATAAGCAGCGTTGAGATGCTCAAAAACATGAACGCAACGGTGGGATACTGCAACGGGTCGTTTATAAACCACTACTTGAAGGATGTTCTACTTTTTGAGGAGGTGAAGGTGAAGAGCTATAACTCAACTCATCGATACGCCGAGGCCTTGAACAGTGGTGAAATTGCGGCTATCTTTCTTGAAGTTCCCGTAGCTAAAGTTTTTCTAGCTCAATACTGCAAGAGTTTCATCAAAACTGGAGAGACCTTCAAAGTTGGTGGTTTCGGATTCGTAAGATCTCTTTTAATCCAAATAGCTCGTAATCACCATACACTTTGACTTTCATGTCGGTGATTTTAATGAAATCATCGGTTCAATTTTCTTTAATTGAATTCACAAGAGAATATGGGGTTGTTAGTTAAGCTATAACCCTAGTAGATCCTAAAAGTCTTGTTAAGTACTCTATTAGGACGTCTAATTAAAAGTCAGATTGTATGTCTATGAACATACTATATATAACATGATCTAGTGTTGTTCTTGAAGGCATTTCTTAAGGGGTTTCCGGGGATTTCAGATGCAAACAAGGCACTAATACACTTAACCGAAAGTGGGAAGCTTAAAGAACTCGAGGACAAATTTCTTATCTCCGAGAAGTGTGTGGACGAAGACTTTTCTCCCAATGAAGAATCGAGGCTTAGCCCTCGTAGCTTTTCGGTACTATTCGAGTTAACTGGAGGGGCGTCAACGATTGCTCTTGCCATCTACATCACCATCATCATCAGAGACTTTAGAAATTCCACCCAGGAACATACAAGTTTCATTAAGCTCATTTCCACATTTATCAAAGACTGGCACCATCGTATGAGAAGATCATCGAGCATAGTTGTCAACATAGAGATTCCTGGACGCACGTGAAATGTCGTTCGACAGACTCAAGATGACACGAATGATTTATAAGAGGTAGACAAAATTCCCGAACTATATACTATTAGGTTTGGATCCATTTGCAGATATATATATATATATATATATATATATATATACAACAAATTTGACATTCAGAGAAGATTTTGTTTTGTACTCCATTCCATGGCCCGAAAAGCTTCTCTAAAAGTTTTAGGGAATGGAACGTAAGGGTAGCTGAATGTTTTTGGGAGGGGTTTTAAAGGGCATGTTTATGTTCAGTTTTAGACACTTCTTTTTTGGGCTTCAGATACGCTTTCATAGGTTCTCTATAAGGTTTGGTTCCTTTTTTTTCAAAAACTTCTCTAGAGGTATGTAGTGACGCTTTTCAAGCTTTGGCGACAGTTTATAACCGTCACTAAAATGATGTTTTTTATTTATCCCCCGTATTTATTGTAAATGATATTTATATTTCCCGGTTGTGTGGTATGTTATGAGATGTTCTTGTGGGATTGTTATGTTTGAATGCCTTGTATTTATACAGGAAACGTATATTTATGTTTATGTTATGTTACATTAATTTTTTTTTGAAAGGCAATGTTACATTAATTAAGTAGCTAGATTTCATTTTACTATTCTGTTAACAAGTAATTATCTTAACAGAATAGATTTCATTTTACTATTCTGTTAAGATAATTACTTGTTAATACTTCGGTTGTCAGATGCTGATTTTATACGGGTTATCGTCAACAAAAGTTTTGGTTATAATTGAAAACTGGTTGTTCGATAATCTTTTATTAAGCAATTCGATTTATGAATTATGAACACGAGTTTGACTTTATTATTATTAGATGATTAGTCTGTCATACTATAAGGGGTCGTACGTTTACCAAATGCTTACCCGGGTAAGCGCTTTGAAAAGGTCGTTGGTTGTTGCTACTCTTAAGGTTCAAGTTTTTGAATAAGTCTAATAAGTCCCGATTTTCAAGAATTAGTTGTTTTTCCTTCCGGTTCATTTTTGCTCTTCGTGAGCTACTTTTTAGCATTTCTGTTGGTCTTTGTAAACTCTATTTAAAAGAGTCTTTGTTGAGCTAAATAAACCAAGCAAAAGTTTTTGAGCTCTCACTATCTGTTTATTTTTCATAGTTCTCTGTTCTTTACAAGTGGTATCAGAGCCACAACACATGCCTGATTAAAGTGAGTGTTGAAACACGAGAGAAACTAAGGAAGAAGAGATGGCGAATGAAAGAGACAACGTGCTCCCGATTCCCATGTTTGATGGGGATTTTGAGCATTGGGCAATGCTGATGGAGAATCTGCTCCGATCGAAGGAGTGGTGGCATCTGATTGCTGAAGGCTATCAGGAACCAGCAAGAGGGTCAGTTCTGAATGGAGCACAGAGAGCAGAACTTGCGGCGTTGAAGCTGAAAGACTTGAAGGTAAAAAACTAATTGTTTGCATCAATTGAAAAGTCTATTCTCAAGACAATTCTTAAGAAGGACACGGCAAAGGAGTTGTGGGACTCAATGAAGGCAAAGTATCAGGGAAATGACAGAGTGAAGAATTCCGAGATGAATAGGCTACGACGGGACTTTGAGGTTCTAGAGACGAAGTCTGAAGAGAATGTAAGTGAGTACTTCTCTAGAGTAATGGTCGTTGCAAACGATTTGCGAAACTTGGGAGAAGACATGCAGGACTCAAAAGTGGTGCAAAGATCTTGCATACTCTCTCAGAAAAATATACTTACGTGGTGTGTGCCATTGAGGAATCGAAAGATGTCAACACTCTTTCGATTGATGCACTACACAGCTCATTGTTGTATCATGAGCAAAAGATGAAAAGAAGCAGTAATGGAGAAGAGCAAGTGCTAAAAGTGACCGAGACAAGTTTAAGAGGAAGAGGACGGGGCTCCCTAAGGGGCGGCTTTAGAGGCAGAGGAGATGGACGAGGACGTGGGAGAGGATGTCAAAGCTTCAGCAAAGCAACAGTAGAGTGTTACAGATGTCACAACTTAGGGCATTTTCAATACGAGTGCCCTAAGTGGAACACCGAAGCAAATCACGTCCAATTTGATGAAGGACAGGAAGAACTTTTGCTAATGGCACATGTGGACCAACATTGCACAAAGAAAAGTAATGCATGATACGTAGATTTCGGCTGCTCGAATCACATGTGTGGTGATAAAGGTATGTTCACTAATCTAATAACTGGGTTTAAGCATTCGGTTAAATGCGGGAACAATACCAGAATGAATGTAGCTGGAAAAGGAAATGTAAAATTGGTGTTTAATGGTCGAAGCTTTGTATTGAGGGATGTATATTATGTCCTTGAACTTACCAACAACCTGCTAAGTGTTGGACAACTACCGGAGAAGGGAATTCAGGTACGCATGCATAATAATGTGTGCAAAATATATCATCCAGAGAAGGGTTTGGTTGCTTGTGCAAACATGAGTGCAACCAGAATGTTTGTTTTACTAAATGAAGGGGTGACTAACTCAACTCAACAGGTTGAAACATGTCTTCACACTAAAGTTTCAGAGATTACAAACCTTTGGCATCAAAGGTATGGACACCTGAGTTACAAGGGGTTACGAACATTAGCAACAAAGAAGATGGTGAATGGTGATGAGGTTATTTCTTTGAATACACCTACAGACGTGCTAGTAGAACCAATAAGCAAGTATACTTATATAGAACTATGTCGCCTCTCAAGTAATAAAGTGGTAGAGATACCGATTATCGTCCCACAGAGATTGGAGTTAAAATTGCTATAAAAGTATGATGGAAGAAGTGATTTCAGAAGATGATTTGGAAGAAAATATCTTTGATTGGTTGGTTGATGATTATCACATATTATAATTAACAAGATTAAAAGAGAAGCAAGGGTGTAAGACTTGTGATGTTATGATAAACCAAATTCCAGTAGACTAATGCTACAACAATGCTACAGCATGATGCTGCAGTGATGCTGCAGCAAAGCAGTGACAAAAACTAGCTTTATTATCTACTTTGAGACACGTTCCTCTCGGACTCTCACCATCCCATGATTTCAGTAGCAGTCAGCAATCTCATCTCTGAGCAGAACCAAAGGTAAGGGAATGATGGAATGGAGTTCTCAAAGTATACGGAAAAACAAATTCTCTTTGTTAAAAGTTACTCTCTCGATATAACCCCCGTACCTCCCAAGTTTGTGTACTCCTAAGTAGCTTATCTCTAAGTCTACTCCATTTTAACCCTTTGAGAAAATGACAATTTATCAAGAATGAATCATTTTAGAAAACAAAAGTAACAACTCTCGCCGCAAGTAACTCTCTCGATATTACCCCTTATGTCATCCAAATTGACGTGCTATTCGATGGCCTATCTCTAGGTCCATGACACTTTAACACTATCAAAGTGATCAATCTGTCAAGGGATTGTATTATCTTGAAGAAACTTGGGTTGGAATAATAAAACGTCATTTTTGCCACAAAAATGCCTACTTTCTTTTGGTCATCACAACATCATTTGCCTCACACCCAAGCTAATATGCTTAGCTACTCATGACAATAAATAAAGTAAAATAAATGCAAGAGACTTGGAAAGTAAACATGATAACTTGAAATATAAATGACTTGAAAATTAAAGTGCTATAATTAACTAAACAAGAATATAAAAGACGAGTATGTAAATGACAAGAAAGTAAAGTGAAATGTAAGTACGAGAATTTAAGGTACTGAAATGAAATGCATAAAAAATAAAGACGTAAGAGAAAGATTAATCTAGATGTGCAAAGCAAATTAAAGAAAGCAATTAAAGAGATGTGAACAGTAGCATGCTATTTCAATGCTGCAGAAATTCATGTACCAAGATGAAGAACAAGAACACTAACTAGAACAATAATAAGAACTTGAATTTATAAAGTAGAAAGTAGAAAGAGTTTGGAACTGAGATAGATCAGTTCCAGAGAAGTGTGTCTTCAAAAGCTTACATTAACCCTCTATATATAGCACAAAAGAGAGGGGGTGAAAGAGTAAATTCAAACCAAACTAGATGATTAAGTAACTAGAAAGTACAATGGTTAACTAGAAGGTATAGCAACCAACAAAAGGGTACAAGGGCCATTCCCTTCACTATTACAAAATATCTTAGCTGAGATCTTTATCCAATGTTTAACAAAAGATCAGATTCACAACAAAATTCGGTTTTGCTTAATTAAACATTTCAGTATTTAATTAAAGATCCATCAGCTCTATCAGCTCCATGCTGTTCCAGTGCTACAGCATGACCTGTACTACAAAAGGATTTCCAAAAATACCCATATTAGCCATCTATCTTTGTAAAGACAGGTAAATCATAACATTTAGCTCCAAACTTAATAAAGGGAAGATAACAAAGAAAATGACTCAAATAGGGATATAAAGGAGGAAAATCCTATCTAATAAGAAGAGAAAAGTAGTGCTTAAGTACTAAAAAATGAGCACTTATCACCACCCCAAACTAAGAACTTTGCTTGTCCCCAAGCAATAAAAAAAACTAAAGAAAAGACTCAAGTTTGAAAGATTTGCAAAAGGATGGCATTAAGTGCACGTCATGAAATTGATCATGTCAAAGTTGCATAGCATAGCCGTTTATAAATCCAAAGTGACCACAATCTCATCTTATTTGCTACCATGAACCATAATCTAGCATCATCTTCTTTTTGTTATGGTCAACACATTCCACATCACAAACCACTAAAGGCTCAAAGTGTATAGGTTTCTCTCTTTGGCATATTTTTCTCCTCACTTTGCCTATTCTCACCCCGTGTATCAAATTTGAAATTTTTTCAATTTTTGGGCTTTTTCTATTGATTACACACACCTGCCCCTATGGGACATTTTTGGTGTTTTAACCACTTTGGTTTGGCATTTTTCTGTTTTTGTAGAGCTTTGCTCTTGTTGTTTTGCTTTTGCCATTTTTAGGCACCCCCACCCCAAACTAAGAATGATACAATGTCCTCATTGTTTTGGAGGAAAGGATGCTTTGCATTTAGTTTCAAGTGGCTAAAAAATGTGAGAAAAGAATGAAGCCTAGATCATTTTTGTGATATGTGCAGAATGTGGACCAAATTGTGTTCCCAAGCAATGATGAGTCTAGTTCTAGCATGTATCACTCCTAGAAATGAGATTGGACTTATAGAATTATTTAGGATATGCACATAACTTAACACAATCAAAACATGATCGTAATGCAAGTAAAATGAACCTAAAAATGTAAAGACAAATCCCAGACACAACAAAATAACTGTAAACTGACTAAGGAGCTAAAGGCAATGATTTTGAACCTGTCCTACTCAGATAGAGTAGGCTACTGGACATCTGTGGAAATTGCAGCAGAGGTGGATGCTGCAGTACTGGACTTGGCAGCAACTTCTGCCATCAATCTTGCATTCTCCTCCCTCAGCTTGGCGAGCTTTTCTTTCTTTGATTTCAACAGCTCCCTTAACCTTGTGATTTTTGCCTCTGCCTTTCCTTCTTTGCCATCATCCTTCTTCCTGGTGCCAACCAACTCAGCCCTTAGCTCATCAAGACCATCCAAAAATTCATTCCTTTGCTTTACAACAGTATCTAAGAGGGCACTGTTTTATGCCAATATGTCCTGCATCATTGAGAACATATCAGTGGCTCCCACACCTTTCTCCTTCCTGTCTATCAACCTCTGCACAGCCTTAATATCAATCTCCCATTTCTCTCGTTGTTCCTTCACTATCAGATCATCAGTGTATTGTGGGACTCCCATTTTCACCAGCATCCTCGTAAGCATTCCAGGAAAATACAGCTTTCCTTTAGTCCTGGTTGAACAGTCCCGTATGCTTTTCAAGATGATCCTTCCAAGGTTTATGCTCTTACCTGTTGTTAGACAAAATAGCAAAAACATTCTATCTATAGAGATAGAACTGTCGCGAGTAGTTGGAGAAATAGAATGCCTCAAAAAGTTGATCCACACATTTGCATTTGCAGTTAGAAGAGAGGCTTTGAAAGTTCTCAGCATGATATTGACATGACTCTCCCACATTGCCCTTGGCTTACCCAAGGCAGCAGCCACTTCAGCTAAATCATTTTGGGTGGCATTGTGGAGCATCTTATAGTATTCTGTCTTTTTGGGAGGTGAAAGATCAAGAAAGGCATTGATTTTCTTTCCTGTTAACTTGATGGTGTGACCCCTGATTTGGATGCTTGGTGATGAGGTTACATAAACTTCAGTGTAAAATTCCCTCATTAAAGTCAGGTTGTAAGACCCATAAACAGTAGCCAATTTCTCTAAGCCTTAGATGTCTATTACCTCTTTGATAAAATGGAATTCTCTTATTCTTTGTTTGTCAAAACCCTTATCTGGCAGCCCCACTCTATTTTGGAATTTAGGCCAGACCTTAGCAGCTGCTTTAGAGCTGAAACCTTTGTGTGATCTCTCAGGTCTGTCCACAAACACATCCTTAACCTTCTCCTTCTGTTTAGTCATAGACTGCTCATGCTGTACAGATGCTGCAGCAGAGCAGTGTGACTCAGGTGCTACACTAGAAGTCTCTCCCTCAAATGTCACTTTTTTGGCTTTTTTCTTAGGTGGTTCCCTGTTTTGGACTTGGTTTTAGTGGCATGAGTTTTTCCTAGTTTCTTTCTCTTCCTCATAAAGGTTATCACAGGGAGGTCCTCATCACTATCCACAGGGGGGTCCTCATTAAGATTGTACCCAAGATCGTGTGTTTCTTTCTGTCTTAACTCATCCTCCTCTCTTATGGTCTGGTCGAATTCTATATTAAGGTCAATATTGTGGGTTCCTGTGTTTCTTGACTTCTCTGCTCTTCTAATGGCTTGGGCGAATGCATTATTGAGAGCAACATAGGGATCGTCCTTATTAGTGAACCAATCTCCCCATTCAGTGGTTTTGTTTGTGTTGGCTCCAACAATAATCTCCTCAATACCCCTCTCCCTTTCATCTAGGTCTGAATTTTCAAAATAAGAGGGAGCATTTTCATCAATGTTATTGAGAAACTCTTCAACAGAGGATTGTGCAAGAAAAAAACTTTTATCGATTTTTATGTAAGAGATGGGTTTTGAAGGGTATTTTTCAGGTAAAACCATGATTTGCTTCTCCAAAGTAGATTTTAGAGAAGAGGAGGTTACCTGAGTAGCTGAGGGTTGCTCCATGGTATCTTCGATCGTAGCACATTCTGAATAGAGCACCATCGCAAGAGGATTCTGGTCAGCGACGGTCTCCACAGGGGTCTTCGAGCTTTCCCATTTTTCTCCCATCTTCTGATCAGCTATCGATTTCTGGACATTGGAGGATGCTTTGGATGATTTTCGCACCAAAGGAGGGATGAAATCGTCCTCCAACTCGATGAATTCAGGGTTTTGGTTTGCAACAGGGGGTCGAATCACCGCACGGTTGCGTTGGCTTCTGCGGACGTTAGGCCGATTCGCACCCTCTTGAGGGTCTCGAGGTAGGGCTCACTTGACTCTTGCCATCGATTCTTCAGAAAATCGATAGAGTAATGAGGGTGACTTGAGTGGTGGTTCACGGTGGTGTAGAGAGAGTGGTTTGAGTTGTGAAGGAAATGTCGTGGGTTTTAAAAGAGGGTTTATGGAAAAAGATGGAAATATCTCTGACAAATAGCGTGTCCTTATCTGAATCTAGGAAAATGGGATCAATAGTAAAAAGGGTATGGCTTTTGTTGTAGAGGTTGTCCAAGGAATGTACACAAAGGTACACAAATGCACTATTCATAAAGATTTTTGGGAGATTTTATGATTACTTTTCATACAGTAGATAACATGTCTACTAATTCTTCCAAAGTGACCATCCTGGACTCCTGTTGATGTACTTTTCCTTAAATCCTAGTCCCCAAATTCCATTTCCATTCCAACGAGTATTTGCCATTGTTGGAGAGACAAAGTTAGGGTCTTCTGATGTGTGCAGCATTGGCCCAGCATGCCCTAATCTGTCTTGCTTTTCAAATCAGCTGCAAACTAACAAACAGATTAAACATAACTAATACTACTAATATTATAAAATGCTTAAAATAGTATTTACAGTGATTTTGGGACTTTGAGATAGTCCCCATCTATGATTGAAGCTTTTAGCAGAAAGAAATCACCTCCACAGGGTAATGCTGTGGAGATGCTGCAGCGTCATGGTACAACTTCACTCTCTGTCCGTTAACTTTGAACACACTATTGTCCTCCGGATTGACTAAGTCTACAGCCCCATATGGATATACCTTGTGAATGACAAAGGGTCCCGACCATCTAGACTTAAGTTTACCTGGAAACAATCTCAACCTAGAATTGAACAAAAGACATTTTTGACCAGCTTTCAAATCTCTGTGCCTGATTCTATTGTCATGCCATTTTTTAGTTTTCTCTTTATAGAGCTTGGCATTCTCATAGGACATGTTCCTATGTTCCTCTAGTTCACAGAGTTGTAACTTTCTTTTGTTACCAGATTCTTCTAAGTTCATGTTCAACTCCTTTATAGCCCAGTATGCTTTGTGTTCTAACTCTAAAGGGAGGTGACAAGCCTTTCCAAAGACTAACTTATATGGGGACATACCTAAAGGTGTTTTGAAAGCAGTCTTGTATGCCCATAAAGCATCATCTAATTTGAAAGCCCAGTCTTTTCTATTTGGTTTGACAACCTTTTCTAAAATCCCTTTAATTTATCTGTTTGAGAGTTCAGCTAAACCATTTGTTTGTGGGTGATAGGCAGTGGCAACTTTGTGTTTCACATTGTATTTTTCAAGAACTTTACTCAACAAATTATTTATAAAATGGGTACCCTCATCACTGATTAGTGCACGGGGGGTACCAAACCTTGTAAATATTTGTTTTTGTAAAAACTTAACAACAATTTTTGCATCATTTGAAACACATGCCATTGCCTCAACCCATTTTGACACATAATCAACAGCAACTAGAATATACTGGCAGTTGTTTGATGGTGGGAATGGACCCATAAAATCAATTCCCCAGACATCAAACAACACAACTTCCAAGATCCCATTCAAAGGCATTTCATTTCTTTGAGAAATGGAACCACTTCTCTGACATTCATTACACCTTTGTGCAAAATTGTGGGCATCTTTGAAGAGAGTAGGCCAATAGAAACCAGATTGAAAAACTTTAGCTGCTGTTCTTTGGCCTCCAAAATGTCCTCCATAAGCTGATTGGTGGCAATGCTGCAGGATTGCTACCACTTCTGTTTCAGGAATGCATCTTCTCAGTATTTGATCTGTACCAAGTTTAAACAGAAAAGGATCATCCCATATGTAGAATTTACAATCATGGAGAAATTTCTTAAGCATATGGTGAGTATAATCAGAAGGTTTGATGCCACAAGCTAAGTAATTGGCTATGTCAGCAAACCATGGCAGTTGTGACTGCACCATAAGAATCTTTTCATCAGGGAAGGTCTCTATGATGTTTCCTCCTTACCTGCTTTCAACTAACTTTTCTAACCTAGACAGGTGATCAGCCACTTGGTTTTCCACACCTTTTCTATCAACAATTTCCAGGTCAAACTCTTGCAATAACAAAACCCATCTTATTAGCCTTGGTTTTGCATCTTTCTTTGAAATGAGATATTTAATGGCAGCATGGTCAGTGTGAACAATGACTTTAGCTCCCATTAAATATGATCTAAACTTTTCAAATGCAAAAACCACTGCTAATAACTCTTTTTCAGTTGTTGTGTAATTGAGTTGAGCTTCATTTAGGGTTTTGCTTGCATAGTGAATGGAATGAAAAATCTTGTCCTTTCTTTGACCCAAAACTGCTCCTACAGCCCAATCACTTGCATCACACATGATTTCAAAAGGTTTGTCCCATTCAGGAGCAACAACCACTGGAGCAGTTACCAAAGCTTTCTTCAATGTGAGGAATGCATTTCTACAATCCTCATTGAAATCAAATTTTTGGTCAAGCTGTAATAATAGACATAAAGGTTTTGAAATCTTTGAAAAGTCTTTTATAAAACGTCTATAAAAACCAACATGACCAAGAAAGCTTCTGATTCCTTTAACAGTGGTTGGTTCAGGTAGTTTTTCAATAACTTCAAGTTTAGCTTTATCTACCTCAACTCCTCTTTTTGAAACTAAATGACCAAGGACAATTCCTTCTGTAACCATGAAATGACATTTTTCCCAGTTAAGCACCAAGTCAGTTTCTTCACACCTTTTAAGACTTTGCTTTAGATTTTCCAAACAATGATCAAAAGATGAACCATAAACAGAAAAATCATCCATAAATATTTCAATGGAGTTTTCAAGCATGTCAGAAAATATGGACATCATGCATCTTTGGAAAGTAGCAGGTGCATTGCAAAGTCCAAAGGGCATTCTCCTAAAGGCAAAAGTGCCAAAAGGACAAGTGAAAGTCGTCTTCTCTTGGTCTTCCGGTGCTATGGCTATCTGATTGTAACCTGAGTATCCATCCAAGAAGCAGTAGAACTCTTTTCCAGCCAACCTGTCTAACATTTGATCAACAAAAGGTAACGGAAAATGATCTTTTTGAGTAGCATTGTTTAGTCTACGGTAGTCCATGCAAATTCTCCATCCGGAGACTATTCTAGTTGGGATGAGTTCATTCTTGTCATTGGTAATGACAGTGATCCCTCCCTTCTTAGGTACGCATTGGACTGGACTAACCCAAGAACTACTGGCTATTGGGAAAATAATTCCTGCATCTAACCATTTCAAAATTTCCTTCTTCACTACCTCCTTCATGACAGGGTTCAGCCTTCTTTGAGGTTCTATGGACCTGAAGTTCTTTTCTTCTAGGATAATCTTATGTTGACAAATGGAAAGACTAATCCCCCTAATGTCAGCAATGGTCCACCCTATGGCTTTGGTGTGCAATTTCAACATATCTACTAACTTCTTTTCCTGATGCAATTCTAGGGTAGCTGATATAATGACAGGCAATTTGTCTTCTTCTCCTAGAAAGACATACTTCAGATGGGTTGGGAGTTGTTTCAACTCCAGGTCAGGTGGTGAGACTATGGAAGGTATGGCTGATTTCTGCTCACTATTTTCCAGCAGCTCAAATGTTGCAGCAACCAGAGGGACAGTTTCTTTCTCTATGGAAATTTCATCATCATCATCATCATATTCCTTAATTTCTTCCTCATCCTCCTCTTCTATCCCACAAGTCTGCTTGACTCCTTCCTCATGACATAATGACTCAATGGTACCTAAGCTTGAGCAATATTCCGTATCATCAGGGTACTTTAAAGAATTGAAAACATTAAATGTGACTTTTTGGTCCTGAAGTCTCATGGTTAATTCTCCTTTCTGGACGTCTATCAAAGTTCTACCAGTGGCTAAGAAAGGTCTTCCTAAAAGAATAGGAATATCTTTGTCGGCCTCAAAGTCTAAAATGATAAAATCAGCCAGAAAAATGAATTTATCAACCTGGACTAACACATCTTCAATCTTACCCTTTGGATAGGCAATGGTTTTATCGGCTAAGATAAGTGTGACTGTGGTCGGTCTGGCTTCTCCTATGCCTAAGCTTTTGAAAATTGACAAAGGCATGAGATTGACACTGTCACCTAAATCACATAAGGCTTGTCCAACTTCTTTCCCACCTATGGAACAAGGAATGGTAAAACTCCCTGGATCTTTTTGCTTAGGGGGTATTTTGTTGGAAAACAGAGCACTACAACCTTCAGTGAGGGCGACAGTCTCATACTCAGTCAGTTTCTTATTCTTACTCAAAATGTCTTTAAGGAACTTGGCATAATTGGGCATCTGCTCAATTGCTTCAACAAGAGGTATGTTAATGTGCAATTGTTTGAAAACATCTAAAAACTTTTTAAATTGCAAATCTTCCTTCTCATTCCTCATCCTTTGGGGATAAGGAATGTAAGGGGGAATTGGTTTAATGACAGCTTTGTTTGAAAGTTTTGAGCCAGATGGTTCCAATATGCTTTTGGTCATTGTTTCAGTCAATGGTGGGTTTGAACTTGTGATCTTAGGGTCTTGGTCTTCTTTTTGTGTTGGAATAACCTGAATCTCTGGTGTAGGAGTGGCCTTAGATAATTTTTCAAAATCTGTTTTGGTCAAAGGGCCAAATTCCTTTTCCACAGCTTCAGGTAATTCTTTCCCGCTCCTAAGAGTTACAGCTTTCACATGTTCCTTTCCTGAGGCTTTTGGTATTTCAGTGTTACTAGGCAAAGTACCCGTGGCCCGGTTGATACGGTTAAGTGCCAATTGACTGATTTGAGTTTCTAGGTTCCTCAAAAGTGTGCTGTGTTGATTAAAAAGAGACTGGTTTTGTTGTTGTTGAACTTGTGATTGTGCCATGTAATTCTTGATCAGTGTCTCCAAAGGGACATTTGAATCATCTTGTGGAGGTGAGTGATTTTGGTTTTGAAAAGGTGGTTGAGTATTTTGAAAACCTTGATTTCGGTTATTCTGATGATGATTGTTCTGAAAATTTCCCTTGAAATTGTTTTGGGAACTGCTTGCTTGATTTTGAAAATTGGAGTTCCCTTGTGGCCTTTGTGCAGGTGGATTTAAACATGGACTAGTCCAAGAGAAGTTTGGGTGCTGCTTCCAACTGGCATTGTATGTATTGGATTGAGGAGTAGGTCTGTTTTGAACATAGTTTACGGATTCAGAATTATTAGGACAGTGTTCATACGAATGTTCCTCACCACAACATACACATTGCACAGAAAGGACAGGTGCATGAGGTTTACTGACAGTTGGCTGTGTTCCTTGACCGGAAGTGATGTTTTTAAGCATATTAGTCATGGAAGCAAGCTGAGCCGTCAATGCAGTGTATGCATCTACCTCATGCAACCCAGCAGACTTCTTTTGAGTTGAAATTTGAGCCCTTGGATCAGCCCATTGTCCATTATTTGCAGAAATCTTTTCAAGTATTTCATACCCGGTGTTGTAGGTGTTAAAGGTAAAGGCCCCTCCCGAAGTCGCATCGAGCATTTGTTTTGCATTGGAATCAAGTCCATTGTAAAACGTCTCAAGTTGAATACAGTAGGGAATGCCATGGTGGGGGCATTTCCTTAACAATTCTTTAAACCTTTCCCAAGCATCGGGAATTGCTTCATCGTCCATTTGTTTAAACATGCAAATTTCGTTTCTGGACTTAGCATTCCGGGTAGGTGGAAAATATTTTCGCAAAAACTTTTCAGCCATATCACTCCAAGATGGTACATAACCTGATGTTAATGAATTGAACCATACTCTAGCCTTATCCCTTAGAGAAAATGGAAACAACGTAAGCCTTAAGGCTTCTGGTGAAACTCCAGGGATTAGAAAAACATCGGTGATCTCCATAAAAGATTTTAAATGGGAATGAGGATCCGCCGATGGTAATCCGGCAAATTGACCATTGGCTTGCAACATATGAAACATGATGGGTTTTGGTTCAAAATGTAAAGTTTCTAATTGTGGCCTAACAATCCCTGAGTTTAATTGCTCAAAATTAGGGATTGCATAGTCCATAATTCTTCCATCTTTCGAATTTGCAAGATCAATGATATTAAGTGGTTCAATATTACCAATAGATCCATTATCATCTCCTTCCTCATTGTTATGATTATGAAGTGGTGGATTTTGTTGAAAAGGCGGATTATGTTGAAATGGGTGAAATGGTGGATTACCAAAAAGTGGTGGATTAAACATTGGCGGCCTGATTGGATTTTCTAAAGGTGGTCTCACGGGATTTTCCAACGGTGGCCGAACGGGATTTTCCAAAAGTGGTGGTCTATTCTCGAAACCTGGTGGGGGACCATCCTCCATATTGAGAGAGTGTGATGTTCTTTGAAGTCTTCTTCTTTGATGAAAAGTTCTCTCAATATCCGGATCTAATTCAAAAAATTCCCCACGTTGTATTCTTGGCATACACCACTTAAAAAAAATCTTTAAAATTCCCAACGGTGTTAGAAAAATCAAATCTTTTAAAATGCTTTTACAGACTTTTAGCTTACCAATCCCCGACAACGGCGCCAAAAACTTGATGAGGTTATTTCTTTGAATACACCTACAGACGTGCTAGTAGAACCAATAAGCAAGTATACTTATATAGAACTATGTCGCCTCTCAAGTAATAAAGTGGTAGAGATACCGATTATCGTCCCACAGAGATTGGAGTTAAAATTGCTATAAAAGTATGATGGAAGAAGTGATTTCAGAAGATGATTTGGAAGAAAATATCTTTGATTGGTTGGTTAATGATTATCACAGATTCTAATTAACAAGATTAAAAGAGAAGCAAGGGTGTAAGACTTGTGATGTTATGATAAACCAAATTCCAGTAGACTAATGCTACAACAATGCTACAGCATGATGCTGCAGTGATGCTGCAGCAAAGCAGTGACAAAAACTAGCTTTATTATCTACTTTGAGACACGTTCCTCTCGGACTCTCACCATCCCATGATTCCAGTAGCAGTCAGCAATCTCATCTCTGAGCAGAACCAAAGGTAAGGGAATGATGGAATGGAGTTCTCAAAGTATACGGAAAAACAAATTCTCTTTGTTAAAAGTTACTCTCTTGATATAACCCCCGTACCTCCCAAGTTTGTGTACTCCTAAGTAGCTTATCTCTAAGTCTACTCCATTTTAACCCTTTGAGAAAATGACAATTTATCAAGAATGAATCATTTTAGAAAACAAAAGTAACAACTCTCGCCGCAAGTAACTCTCTCGATATTACCCCTTATGTCATCCAAATTGACGTGCTATTCGATGGCCTATCTCTAGGTCCATGACACTTTAACACTATCAAAGTGATCAATCTATCAAGGGATTGTATTATCTTGAAGAAACTTGGGTTGGAATAATAAAACGTCATTTTTGCCACAAAAATGCCTACTTTCTTTTGGTCATCACAACATCATTTGCCTCACACCCAAGCTAATATGCTTAGCTACTCATGACAATAAATAAAGTAAAATAAATGCAAGAGACATGGAAAGTAAACATGATAACTTGAAATATAAATGACTTGAAAATTAAAGTGCTATAATTTACTAAACAAGAATATAAAAGACGAGTATGTAAATGACAAGAAAGTAAAGCGAAATGTAAGTACGAGAATTTAAGGTACTGAAATGAAATGCATAAAAAATAAAGACGTAAGAGAAAGATTAATCTAGATGTGCAAAGCAAATTAAAGAAAGTAATTAAAGAGATGTGAACAGTAGCATGCTATTTCAATGCTGCAGAAATTCATGTACCAAGATGAAGAACAAGAACACTAACAAGAACAATAATAAGAACTTGAATTTATAAAGTAGAAAGTAGAAAGAGTTTGGAACTGAGATAGATCAGTTCCAGAGAAGTGTGTCTTCAAAAGCTTACATTAACCCTCTATATATAGCACAAAAGAGAGGGGGTGAAAGAGTAAATTCAAACCAAACTAGATGATTAAGTAACTAGAAAGTACAATGGTTAACTAGAAGGTATAGCAACCAACAAAAGGGTACAAGGGCCATTCCCTTCACTATTACAAAATATCTTAGCTGAGATCTTTATCCAAGGTTTAACAAAAGATCAGATTTACAACAAAATTCGGTTTTGCTTAATTAAACACTTCAGTCTTTAATTAAAGATCCATCAGCTCTATCAGCTCCATGCTGTTCCAGTGCTACAGCATGACCTGTACTACAAAAGGATTTCCAAAAATACCCATATTAGCCATCTATCTTTGTAAAGACAAGTAAATCATAACATTTAGCTCCAAACTTAATAAAGGGAAGATAATAAAGAAAATGACTCAAATAGGGATATAAAGGAGGAAAATCCTATTTAATAAGAAGAGAAAAGTAGTGCTTAAGTACTAAAAAATGAGCACTTATCAAATGGGCTGCCACAACTTAAAGTTCCGGAGATTTCCTGCACAGATTGTCTCACAGGCAAGCAACATTGTTAATGCCAAAAATCGCACCAAAGGGACAACTTAAGGTCGATGTGGACTTTATCAACTAAAGAAAGGAATATCTCGACAAAAGCGTGCGACAGGGATAAAAATAGAGACGAGACAGAGAATTTGATGACGCAGGAAAAACCTCAACGAGGAAAAAACCTGCGGACGACTGTGGAAGTCGTCGCTGCACTATGGTCGCCAATCAGGGGCAAAGTCCTTGGTGTCACTGGTGTCGATCGTACAGAGATTACAACACAAATGAAGGGAAATACTTCGAAATGTAAAGTACAGGTGTTTGAAATGTAAAAACAGTGTGCATCGTGTGTGAAAACAATGTGTAAACTGTTGGTCGAGAGCGAATGTCGTGCGTCGAGAGCGATTCTTCAAATGAGAGTTCTTTTCTTGTAATGTTCTTCTGAGCTCGGATGATTATCTTCTGTTGTTCGATGTTCGGATTTCGGTGTTGTTCCCCTAGAACTGAGGTTTAACTTGATCTTTTATAGCCTTCGGGTGCTTTGATTAGCTCATTGATTGCTTCGATAACAGCCATAACGGTCGCCAGTTGTAACTCTTCATAATTGCTCTTCGTCGGTTATGACCGTTGCCCATTAATGACTTTGACTCCTGCATTAATCATTGAACAAATGTAACAGTCGTATATCGAGTTAGTCAAGGTCGTACGGTCTTGTGCGACGGTCGTGCGGAACGGGCGACGTCGAGGTCGAGTGTCGTGAGGAGCTCGCGACTTACCTTTTGAGGGGGGCGACGGAGGTTTTTTGGGTCTTTGTCGGGACCTTATCTTAATGCAAGATATAGCTCATAACATGTGTCTTACCTTTCTTGGTCATGGTCGAGACCTGTGAAATTTTACCCAAACAGTTTGCCCCTAAAATTTGAAAGTAGGAAGGCAAGTTCGAATTTTAAATTTTGCTAGTCGGGCGCGTATGACAAGTGTTGAAAATTACCTTAGTTGCTTTAGAATCGGGTTAGTCCAATTCAAACTGAACGAGAAGTCGAAGAGAAAACGAGGTCGTGAAGTCATACTGACGCACGATTTTGCTTACCAGCTGTCTTTGACAGGTGTCGACGATCCATGTGGGTATATGGAAAGTCGAGGGCACGCGGTGATCATCAAAGGGCTCGACCTGACATGATCGACTTCATAAATAGAGAGGGCGACGGATTTTCCCTTTTTACGTCTTCAAAGAGCTTATTTCGAGGAGAGATTTTCGTGATTCACTTGCTATTTTCTTTTGAATCCCTTCCTAATTTGAGAGATTTTGGTGATATAGCATTGCTCTTATAATGTTGACCGAACCATTGGGCTCTATCATGAATCAGGAAGATTTAGATGCCTTTAGGTGTTTAGCGAAAATCCCTGCGGGTATAGAGCTGATATGCTCTGGGAACACACGTCCTGAGAGTTGTCCTGAAGGACACTTTGTACTATATGAGTACCCTTTCAAAATAGGGTTTGAATGGCCATTTTCAGCTTTATCTAAGTCTTTTATGCATGATTTCAGCTTGTCACCAGGACAACTAATGCCCCAACTCTGGCGAGTTTTCCTAGTTGTTGAGAGAGTATCCGCAAAGTGGGAATCACCTATGATCATGAATGATTTCTTGTTGGCTTACCACGTCAAAAGGGATAAGAACTGGCGTTATAGTCCTTATTCCAAGTATAAGGGTGATCGTACTCTGGTTTTGAGAACCGGGGTCAACGATCGTGGGTGGAAATCTAGGTACGTGTTTGTTCGTACTGATTCACTCGATTCTGACAGCAGCTGGATTCGTCCGGATTGGAATAAGACGGGTATGTTCGTTGTTCTGAATATCTGTCATTGTGTAGTTTTTATGATCTCCACTTAACCTTCTTCTTTTGTCGCCTTCAGAGATCCAGTTCGATGTCGTGAAGCCTAACGAGGATTCCCAAGCCAAGATCGACAGATTCTTGAGTCTAGGTATCGATGATCGATCTTTCTTCATAGGATAACCGACGGTCGCGGACGAGGACGTGGTGAACACTGGAAACTCTGAAGAAAAAGAGGATAAACAGGAAGAGATGGCTGGTAAGTGTACTAGGGTTTTGGTTTTTCACCGTATATTTTGTCTGTCTAATGTTTCATGTGTCTCCTTACTAGTGCCGTCTAAGAGGAAATCGGTATCCAAGAAGAGAGGGATGCAGATTATGCTTGCCCTTCGAGGCGAAAGGGAGAATGTCTCGACAGCTGGGTCGAGGATTCCAAAGAAAACCAGGAAGACAGTCCTGAGGGAACCGTCTTCGAGGGCTGGTGACTCATCGAGAGTTGTTACTCCTAAAGAGGCGAAGGCGCCATCCATCCTTCGCGGTGCGATAGACGCGACACCGGAAAGTTCGGCGCCTCTGGCGACAGTGACGAAACCGGTGTCTAAGGTGTCGACCCCATCGTCTGCCGACAAGGGCGAGGGGTCATCGACCGAAGTTACGGCGGTTAACTTTACGTTACCGTCCAACTTTACGGCGGATAGTGTCCTAGGCGGGACGACGTTGTTTCCTCATTTGGGGAAATACTTGCTCCCATCTTTCAAGGAGCGTTTTCACAGAGCTCCGATCAGGGAAGCGGGATCTCAGGTTGTTTGGCGTTCTCGGTAAGTCTTTCTTTCAAGACTTGGTTCATTTGTCGCTGTCGTCGTTGGATATTTAACGAACTTCCTATTTTTTTACAGACATTTCAGTCTTCTTTGGCGCTATACACTGAGATGTCGAGAGTCGAAGATCTGGTGGCGTCCGCTCTTGAAAGAGAGAATGCGGCGCTAGAAAGGGAGAGGGTGGCTTTGGACAGGGAGAAGTCGGCTTTGGCGCGTGCCGACGAGTTGGCCATTCAGCTTTATGATGCTTTGCACGAGCTAAAGGCTGTTAGTCGCGCGGAAGAGGCGGGCGATTCTCCTAAGCCTTAGGAAACTTTTAATCTTTCCTTGCTTTTGTTGACTATTAGTGGTCGAAACACTTTCTTTTTTATTGTAAATCGACAGTTTATCAATAAAACTTAGACTTTTGCTTGTACTTGCGTCTTATATATTTGGCAAACAAATATCGCATCGACTGTCAAATTCATAAAGTATAAAATATACAAAGAATCGTGCGACTTAGGCATCATTGCAACACAATAACTGGAACGTAAGCCATAAGACTTTTTAAATTGTGTATATAAACATAAGCACATGCGATTAAAGCATACATTCAGAGTATGAAATTTTTCTAAGTTAAGAAACTTAGATCACGAGATCGCTAGACTTTGCGATCATACGACTAAGTTGGGCGATGAATTCGAATCGTGTGTCCCTGTAAAAGGATGTGTTAGGACAACCTTAGGGGGGGGGGGAAGGTTGTATTTAAAAAATATTTCACAAATAAAATTCTCTTATCAAAATCAACAACAAATATTGCATGCACAACAAATATATAAATAAAATTAAGTGCACAACGGGAATACAAAGAGATAAGGGTAGAGAATGTTGATACCGACACCGAGATTTAAAGTGGTTCACCACCAACTGGCTGGCTAGTCCACTTGCCGAGACACTTCTCGACACACTGATTCACTATAAGTGTTCTTTATGGTAGAACACAAACCTTGATACAATGATAATAAAATCTCTTGCTTTTGCTCGAGAATGTGAATCACTCACACTATTCAAATACTTACAAGAGAATATATCTCACAATATTAATCACTCTTGTATAAGTATAACACTTGGATTTTTGAGGGTTTGATCACTCAAAAAATATATTGAATAGGTGATGAATGTAGCTGAGAGTTTCTCCAAGAGATGGGTATCCAAAAAAAATGCTGTGCATGGAGTTGAGAAGCTGCATGTATATATGCTTGGAGCAGCAACGGTCGAGAGGTGCCGCGGTATACCGCCTAAATGGGCGCGGTATACCGCCCAGAAAAAGGTGCTGACAAAAAAGTCAACCTGCAAAAAGCAACCTGCAACACTTGTAGCAGAGCCGCGGTATACCGCCATACACCACGCGGTATACCGCCTGCAAAAAGGTGTCTGCGTCAGGAGCGACCATAGCTTAAAAAGGCAACTGAATTCTTTTTGTTTTATTCCAAAAAAGTCAACATTCTTGAATTAATTTAAATCAAAGATTTAAAAAATAGTTGGGTTAGGTTTTTAAAGTATCCAAGTGGTATATTATTTTAGGGTGTTTATTATTATGAGATATATGATGACGTAAACACCAGTCTTGGACTCTTCAGATAAAATCTTCATGTTGTCCAATTAACTGCACACTTGGATAAAATTGTTAGAAAAACAATAATACGGTGTGTTTGTAATCATCAAAATAAGTATATAAAATATATAGAGATGTGGTACACTTGCACCAACAATCTCCCCCTTTTTGATGATGACAAACACAACCGCTAAACACGAGAGCATACTCGGTTTCTCTCCCCCTTTTGTCGAAGCAAAAAGGGTTAAGAAAGACGCTATGCTCCCCCTCGAGAGATGCTCCCCCTCAAAATATGCATATAATTAAGAGTAGCATTATCTCATGGGTTATACTCAAGCATGCCTAAACCAAGTCTTAATTTAAAGAACGATTTTTTGTTTAGGGCTTTAGTAAAAATATCGGCCAAATTGTCTTCGGAATCAACTTTTTCAAGCACGATGTGGCCTTTTTGAACATTATCTCGTAGAAAATGATGTCGCAACTCAATATGTTTGGTACGAGAATGTAAAACGGGATTTTTACTTAGGTTTATGGCACTTGAGTTATCACACATAATTGGAATTTTGGATTGACGTACCTCAAAGTCGGTAAGTGTGTGCTTCATCCATAGAACTTGAGCACACGCTCTCGCGGCGGCCACATATTCCGCTTCGGTAGTGGATAAGGCTACGGAATGTTGTTACTTGGAAAACCAAGACACAAGCGAGAGACCTATAAAGGCACATACTCCACTAGTGCTTTTTCGATCAACCATCGAGCCACCAAGATCGGAATCGGTGAAGCATGTTACTTCTAGCTCGGGTTGTTTTGGATACCATAGTCCAAGATTCGTAGTCCCTCTAAGATATCTAAAAATACGCTTGACGGCTTCATAGTGAGATTGTTTAGGCGAAGATTGAAAGCGAGCACATAAACACACACTATACATGATATCAGGTCTACTAGCAGTTAAATACAATAAGCTACCAATCATGCCACGATAAATCTTTTCATTAAAATCGGTTCCCTCTTCGTCACTAGATAATTTTAGATTGGTGGTCATCGGAGTTTCAACAGGTTTGACATTTTCAAAATTAAACTTTTTCAACATGTCTTTACAGTATTTTGATTGACTTATAAAAGTGCCATTTTCACTTTGTTTTATTTGCAATCCTAAGAAGAATTTTAATTCTCCCATCATGCTCATTTCAAATTCATTAGTCATTTTTGTAGCAAATTCATTACAAAGATTTTCATTTGTAGAACCAAAGATAATATCATCAACATACACTTGCACAACCACAATATCATTTTGAGCATACTTGACAAACAAAGTATTATCTATTTTACCCATAATATAACCACTTGTAATTAAAAAAGATTTTAATCTATCATACCACGCACGCGGAGCTTGCTTTAAACCATAAAGCGCCTTTTTTAATTTATAAACATGCGTCGGATTTTCAAAATTTTCAAAGCCGGGAGGTTGGGAAACATATACCTCCTCAATTATAAAACCATTTAGGAAAGCACTTTTGACATCCATTTGATATAATTTAAAATTTTTAGCATTCGCAAAAGCGAGAAGCATTCGAATAGACTCTAACCTTGCAACTGGTGCAAAGGTTTCATCATAATCGATACCTTCTTGTTGATTGTACCCCTTGGCAACTAAACGTGCCTTGTTTCGGGTGACTTCACCGTTTTCGTCTACCTTGTTACGAAAGACCCATCGTGTGCCAATAATGGTTTGACCGCTAGGGCAAGGAACTAAGTCCCACACATCATTCCTAGTAAACTGGTTTAACTCTTCTTGCATGGCCATTATCCAATCCTCATCACCTAAAGCTTCTTCTATGTTTTTAGGTTCTATGGCTGAGATAAAGGCGTGAAAGGCACAAAGGGTATGGATTTGTGATCTAGTCGTTCTTTGGTTTAGGTCACCTATGATTTGATCTACGGGATGGCCTCTAGATGTTCTAAGGTTAGGATCATCTACTCCTTGTGGAACATAACATGGAGGGGCATCACTAGATTCTACATTGTTTGTAAGAGATTGGGTTCCTAAGTCCAAGGTTCTAAGATGTTGGGCTAGTGCATCTCCTTCACAACCATTATCATTTACTAAGGGTGCACTAGGTTTAGGAGGACTTTCATCAAAGCTTACATTTAGGGATTCTTCTACAACCATGGTCTCTTTATTAAGGACTCTATAGGCTTTGCTATTCCAAGAATAACCAAGGAATACTCCCTCATAGGCTTTTGGGTCAAATTTGGTCAAATAAGATTTGGTGTCTAAAATAAAACATTTACAACCAAATACCTTAAGATGGGCTAAGGAAGGCTTTCTACCACGTAGGATCTCATAAGGGGTCTTATTTAGGATACTCCTAATTAGCACACGATTGAGGACATAGGTCGCGGTAGCTACGGCATCACACCAAAACTTTTGGGGAACTTGATGTTCATTAAGCATAGTCCTACTCATTTCTTGTAGGGTTCTATTTTTCCTCTCCACAACCCCATTAGATTGAGGAGTGCGAGGAGCAGAAAAATTGTGCGTTATACCATATTTGTCGCAAAACGCACCAAATTGAGTTTCATTATCGAATTCGCGTCCATGGTCCGTACGAATCGAAACAATCGTGCAACCTTGTTGGTTTTGAATTCGTTTTCCCAAAATCTTAAATTTTTCAAAAGCTTCATTTTTATGTTTTAAAAATAAAGTCCACGTATATCGGGAAAAATCATCTACAATTACTAGAGTGTAATAATTTCCTCCAAAACTTTGAATGGCCATAGGGCCAAAAAGATCCATGTGTAAAAGTTCTAAAACTCTTTTAGTTGAAATCACATTTTTTGATTTATGAGAAACATGAGTTTGTTTGCCGACACGACATGCATCACAAAAATGATTATCAAATTTTAATTTTGGAAGGTTACTCACAAGCTCCTTATTTTTCAAATTTTGAATTAATCTAAGGTTAGCGTGACCTAAACGTCTATGCCACAAGGTCGAATTATCATATACGGAAGATAAACAAACATTTTCATTTACATCAGTTTTACAAACATAAAGATTTCCTTTTATAACCCCATTCAAAAGAACTTTACCATTTTTCAGAATTTTGCAAGAGTCTTCTTCAAAAACAACAATTATACCATTTTTGCACAGTTGACGAACACTTAGCAAGTTAAATTTCAAATTATCAACATGCGTAACATCTAAAAATGTAACATTGTTGCAAGAAATTGTACCTTTCCCAATTACCTTTCCTTTGGAGTTTCCTCCAAAAATTACTAGTCCACCATCACATGACTCATATGATGAAAAAAGATTATGGTTTCCGGTCATGTGACGTGTGCATCCACTATCAAGAATCCAATCCATATCAAGATTTATCTACAACATTTAAAGTACAACTTTTATGGTCCCCACATCTTATGGGTCCTTTGAAAGTTAGCATAGAAAACCACATATAATAATAAATATATTTTCACAAAAAATATACAGACAAGAAAATTATTTACTCAACCCTTTTCGGTAGCTCTACTTGGAAGCGACCAGGAAAGACGGTGAGGGTGGTAAGCGCGAAGGCACTTTAAAAACCGACCTCATTAGAATTCGAAGAATTCGCCTTTATCTTTCCTAGACACCGTATCCAAATAGGTGAGCCTATTCGGAGTTGATTCATAATTTTCAAACACAGAATATATATATATATATATGTATATAATATATATACACAAAAAATTTAAAACCATAAACGCATGCCACCGGGATTATCAACACTAAAGGAGCCTTTAGGAATCCACTTTGGTACCATTTTAATTTTACGATCATATTTATCAAAGACGTAAAAAGGAGCATGCATATTCACACTATTTTTTGGTCTAGAAAATTTACTATTATACATGCATGCATAAGATTTCCTAGACTTATAATTCACATTATTTATGTTGGACATATATGAGGATTTTTGCACATACGGTTTTCTCATTTCAACATTTTTAGGTGGTTCAAAAAATCTTTTGATAGGCATACATAAGCACTTATCTTTACACATATCGGAACCAACGCCTTTTCTACAATTAGTGCTATTTGACATATTTAACATTTTAAGCACTTTCTCATTGCTACTTTGAAAGGCATGTGCTAACAAATTATCTTTTTCATGTTTATCACATTTTTCTTTTAAACATGCATTTTCTTTTTTAAGCACATCACAATTAGCACATAAATCATTTTCAACTATTCTTTTCTCAAGGCATGCAATTTCTTTATTTAAAATGTCACAAGAATTGCAAACATATTTTTCACTTAATTTATTTTCTAAATTTATGATTTTTTCATTATCGCATGCAATTTTTTGTTTGCTATCATGAATTTCCTTTTTACTTAATAATAATTCTTCCTTTAGTTTTGCGTTCTCATCTTTATAATTATTTGTAAGCATAACCATTTTTTGAAAGGCATCATTTAACATATCAAGATCATCATCATCATTACATTCATCATCGCTAGAGTAATTTGAGTAACACGAGTTTACCTCATCATCGCCTTCCGCCATGAGACAAGTGGCTTCATACTCATTTTCATCTTCACTTGCGCTCCACGCGCCTCCAACGAAGGCTTTCTCCTTCTTGATTTTAGGTTTATTTCTTTTTGGACACTCGTTGGCATAGTGATCCTTGTCTCCACATGAGTAGCAAAAGCCCTTCTTTTTCTTGGCTTCTTCATCATCGCTTGATTCGCCATTTTTATTTATTTTGTCGTTCCGTTTATGGAACTTTCGGCTTCGGTTTTCTCCACCACGGCGATAATCTCCTTTTCTTTGAAACCTATCATTTCTTGAAAACTTTTTGTTAGCTAAAAATTTAGAAAAATTTCTTACCAACATGGCTACATCGTCAAGATGTTCAGGTTGATCCTTTGAGGAGCTAGCTTTCTCCTTCTTTTTCTTCTTCTCCTTCTCGTCACTTGAAGTTGAAGCTTTAAGCGCCAAAGATTTCTTTTTATCATGCTCCCGATCTTTGTTCCTTTTTAGTGCAATTTCATGCACTTTGAGATTTCCAATGAGATCATCTAATTTCATCATTGAGAGGTCACGGGAGTCTTCCAACGATGTGATTTTCGGCATCCACTCCGGAGGAAGCGCTCGAAGAATTTTTCGCACGTAATCTTCGTTTGGATAAGTTCTACCAAGACCTTTCAAGCTCACCATGATAAGGTTAAAACGTTTAAACATTGAGTCGATTGACTCATCTTTTAACATTTCAAACATTTCATAATCATGTACAAGAATATTTATTTTTGAGCTTTTGACTTGAGAATTTCCTCTATGAGTGTTATTTAGATTTTCCCAAATATCGTGAGCAGTTTCACAAGAATAAACACGTTCAATCTCATCTTTAGTAAGTGCCGAAAAAAGAATATTTTTAGCTTCAAAATTTAAGCAAACCCAAGCATCCTCAGCGGCGGACCATTCCGCTACTGGTTTTTCACTAATTACTCCATCTTTGGTTTTGGTGGGTTTATAATCTCCATTTTTAATAATGTCCCAAATTTTTCGACTTTTGCCACGAACGTAGCATTCAAAAAGATTTGCCCAAAGACCAAAATTTTCGGTGTCAATTTGCGGAATTTTTGTAGAAATAATTCCCTCAGAGGTTGCCATTTAAAATATAGGAACAAGTTTTAAAAATACAACGATTTTAAAAAAAACTTGCAACCTGCTCTGATACCAATTGTTAGGACAACCTTAGGGGGGGGAAGGTTGTATTTAAAAAATATTTCACAAATAAAATTCTCTTATCAAAATCAACAACAAATATTGCATGCACAACAAATATATAAATAAAATTAAGTGCACAACGGGAATACAAAGAGATAAGGGTAGAGAATGTTGATACCGACACCGAGATTTAAAGTGGTTCACCACCAACTGGCTGGCTAGTCCACTTGCCGAGACACTTCTCGACACACTGATTCACTATAAGTGTTCTTTATGGTAGAACACAAACCTTGATACAATGATAATAAAATCTCTTGCTTTTGCTCGAGAATGTGAATCACTCACACTATTCAAATACTTACAAGAGAATATATCTCACAATATTAATCACTCTTGTATAAGTATAACACTTGGATTTTTGAGGGTTTGATCACTCAAAAAATATATTGAATAGGTGATGAATGTAGCTGAGAGTTTCTCCAAGAGATGGGTATCCAAAAAAAATGCTGTGCATGGAGTTGAGAAGCTGCATGTATATATGCTTGGAGCAGCAACGGTCGAGAGGTGCCGCGGTATACCGCCTAAATGGGCGCGGTATACCGCCCAGAAAAAGGTGCTGACAAAAAAGTCAACCTGCAAAAAGCAACCTGCAACACTTGTAGCAGAGCCGCGGTATACCGCCATACACCACGCGGTATACCGCCTGCAAAAAGGTGTCTGCGTCAGGAGCGACCATAGCTTAAAAAGGCAACTGAATTCTTTTTGTTTTATTCCAAAAAAGTCAACATTCTTGAATTAATTTAAATCAAAGATTTAAAAAATAGTTGGGTTAGGTTTTTAAAGTATCCAAGTGGTATATTATTTTAGGGTGTTTATTATTATGAGATATATGATGACGTAAACACCAGTCTTGGACTCTTCAGATAAAATCTTCATGTTGTCCAATTAACTGCACACTTGGATAAAATTGTTAGAAAAACAATAATACGGTGTGTTTGTAATCATCAAAATAAGTATATAAAATATATAGAGATGTGGTACACTTGCACCAACAGGATGATCAAGTCATAGACCTGATCGTTTATGTCATGCGACCTTGCGAAATCGTGCTGGTGTCATGCGACAGTCTCAGTGACTTATGTCGTGCGATTCTGCGATAGAACATTGTCAGAGGTTGGTTGTTGGCTAACCAACGACCCTCCGTTGCTTAAGTCAGTAACCGTCGTTGTTAAAAAATCGTACGAAAAAATAGAAAAGGGTTTAGAAGACGTACCTTTTCTGACGCGTCGTGCCCCGACTACGTGGGACGTCTTGATTATTGCTACCATCTTACCCCCTTGTGGCGATTTTAAGACGATACACTAAATGTCGTCGTGAATCGCCACAATAGAAGGTCTATTTTCGCGGCTTCAGAGTGGTTTTATAGAAATCACGAGCGACTTTTGGCTCACTCTTGATCTCCTGGGTTCCCCACGGCGTAGGGAACTTCAGAGTATGGTGATATGTCGAAGGAACGACTTTCATCTCATGGATCCATGGTCGACCTAAGATGATGTTATAGGCTGACGCACGGTCGATAACAATGAACTTGGTCTGCTTGTTGATTCCTCCAGCATAGACTGGCAAGATGATATCTCCATAGGTGCTCGTCGCTTCTCCATTGAAACCGACCAAAGTTGTCGAACGTCGGGTGATTTCCGAACGATCGATTCCCATGGCCTTGATGGTGTTAATGAAAATGACGTTCGCCGGGTTAAACAATTACCAATCGTGAGTTGAATGATCAACCCGTCATGATGCTTCTGATACGAGTCGCCGAGGTCATCTTGGTCGAATATGATCTTCATAGCTTCCAACTCCAGATCTCCTTTGGGCTTCGACGAACGCGGGATAGGTCGGTCGTCGGGTGCTTGACTGGCGTGACGCTTGGCCGCGGAGTACGTCAGACCACATACGTCGGAACCACCAGTGATGCAATTGACGACCTTCGCATGCTCGGGGGTTGATGGTCGATGGTCGCTAGTTGGGGTAACGACCTTATTGATGATATCTTTGAGATTTCCTTTCGGGACATGATACGCTAGCTCCTTTTTGAGAGCGATGCAATCATCCGTCGTATGACCATGGTCGACATGAAAGTCACACCACTTAGATTTATCTTTTTTCTTAGCGTCGTCCTGGTCGGACTTCTTAGGCCATCGAATGGTCGCTTGGGCGGTCTTCAGAACTTCAACCAAATCTTTGGCTGACCCTTTGAACCCGTAAGAGGATATCTTGGGGTACTGAGGAAATTTGGTCGTTGTTTTAGCTTCTACTTTCGTCTTGAATCGGACGTTCGAGATATGACGTGCGGACTCTGTTTTGGAAATAGCTTTCGTCTTGAACTCTGGCTTCCTTACACCTAGCGACCTCTTGTCGTCGGTATGCTTGCGACGAAAGGCAGCATCGTCCTCTACTCTCATGTACGCTAGGGTTCGAGCTCGGACGTCTTCAAAAATCTCTGGAGGATACTTGGTCAGGTCAGTGTACAAACTTGAGCTGTCGTCCAGACCACGCTTATAAGCTTCGATTGCAGTCTTGACGTCACAATTGCGAATGCTGATCATCTCCGCATTGAATCGATTGAAATAACTGCGGATAGACTCACTGGTCTTCTGCACGATGTAATACAGGTCACTGGTCTGCTTCTCCATCTTGCGACTGCTGGCGAATTGCTGGGAGAATTGGTTGACCAATTCAGCGAACGACCTGTAACATCTCGATTTTTATAAAAGATGATGTTTGGGTTTATTAAATAATTCAAGTATAATTATTTGATAAGATATGGTTGGTTATGTGATAGATTAATTTTAGAGTTTATCCCCATTTGAGTTACGTTAGTTGTTTTATGGAGTTATAAGTTATGGGGTAAACTTTAATTTTAATTTATAAGTTGAGGTATTAAAATTGTCATTTGTTGTTAGTTGAGGGGCTAAATTGGTTAAGATGATTAAAGAAATCATCCCACCACCGCCTCATGTCTAAAATGGGATAAGAAAATATCTTATCTTCATTTTTGGTGAGTGTCTTAATGTGTGTGTTGTGTGTACGGTGGAAAAGAGAGAGAGAGAGAGAGAGAGAGAGAGAGAGTGAAGAGAGAACCTTTCAAGGAAAAAAGAAAAGAAGAAGTGAAGCACAATTATTAGCTGGAAGAATTAACAGCAAATTGAGGAATTAAAAGGTAAACCATCCTACATAATTCTTTATATTATGTATATAGAGTTTTAGATGGGTTAAAATTGGGTTTTGATATTTTTGGAAGATTTTGAGAAATCTGGACTGATATTTATGTTCTATTAGTAGTCTTTAACATAACTGCAAATTTACAGAAACATGCATAGTTTAAAACTGTAATTTCTGGGTTTTGTACGGTTTTAGGGGGTTGAGATAGTTTTGAATGTCTCCTTAATGAGTTGCGAGAGTTATGAATATTTGCAGCATTCATAAGTATCGCAACTTTGGGTTGCGATAAGGGTGTTTGTATCGCAACAGTTGGTTGCGACAAGAGGTGTGTCGCAATAGTTGATTGCGATAAAATAGGTTATCGCAATAGTGAGTTGCGATAGAGTACTGTGTCGCAACAGTGGGTTGCGACAAGTACTGTGTATTGCGACAAATGGTTATCGCAGCTAGTTAGTTGCGATAAGAGACGAGAATTTTAGGATTTTTAGTCTTTAAAGGTCCTAAACAGTAGATTAATACCGGTACATTATGTATTTGAGTATTTCAGTTAATTATGAAGTTGGAGACAGAAGTTCTTACAACTCTGAGAAGTAAATCAATACTGATATTTCTACTATCAGGTGAGTTCATTCTTACCTTACCTTTTTATAATGTTTTCAAATTACGGTAAGGTGTATTTATAATGAACTGTTTGGATGGATTTTGAAAGAAGGATTTTATAAAGTAAAATCGAATATTCTAAATTGTGGGGTTTTCATTTAGTTCATAAATGATATGAAAGATTTATAAAAGAGATTTGCTCATACGGTTACTATGAGGAATCTAGGTAATATAAATATATTCGCCTATACGATTGCTATAAGGAATTTATGAGGTATAAATATAATTCGCTCATACTGATTGTTATGAGGAATTTATATTGAGTAAATACCTGTATGAGTAAAATTAGGCGATATGGATCCATAGGCACTAGTGGTTATGTACACGTGGAATAGATGAGGGCTATTCATTATTCTGATGTGTGTGAGAAATCGTGGAATAAACGTAATTCCCGATTTGTAAGAAAGAAACGGGGATTGACATAAGTGCTTGTAATCCTTACTTCCTTTCCAAGAAATGGGCATGTGTATATTGCAATTTCTTGGATATGAGCAATTATCTAGAACTCGTTGGGATTCGTAGTGTGGCTCTGGACCATGATAAATGACTGACTTAGGGTCAGGTCGTAGTCATGGAATTGGGACATGAGAAATGACTGACTTAGGGTCAGGTCATAGTCATGTAATCGGGTTTAACCCGTTATCAAAGGATGGTTACGCACGTGATAAGAAAAAGGGTAAACCAGGTTTGTTATGCCTTGTTTACAATGTTTTATAAATATTATTTTGAAACCGAATGTTCTCACTAGGCATTAGCCTAATCGTTTCAAATAATGTTTTTCTTATCAGGTACTAGCTCGGGGAAGTAAAGGGAAGTGGGACGAGCGCTTTTGGATTAGTGGAGAAGTTAAACTTATGCTGAGGTTTTGATAGGTTGCTTAGATAATCTAGTTAATCTAATTATAGTGACATGATTAGATTAATAGATTATTTGAAGAATTTTTATATTGTAAATATGACCTCTTGGTTAATTCTCCACTTATGTATAAAGTTTATGTTAAATCTTGTTATAATTTAAGGTTTAAATTAGCCCTGGGATTTAGGGTATTACACGACCCGATGGACTTGGGTTTAAGATTGATCAACCATTGGAGAGCAGGACCGGTGAGAGTCGCACCGAAGCTTTTGCACCTACAAACTTCCTGATACATGTGTGGGATTGAAATCGTCCACATGAGCTGCTTATACTGGGCGACGTGCTCTGTTGGATCGGTCACTCCTGAATACTTGGGCGTGAAGGCGGGGACGTTATACTTCTTCGGGACCTCGATAGTCGCGATCTCATCGATAAAGGGCGACGCCTGAAATCCTGATCGAGGTTCGACATCAACGGGCACGGCTGCCCCAGGTAGCTTGGCAAGCAAAGATAGGACGCGCTCGTTCTGATCTTCTAGCATTTTCAATCGCTGGGCGACGGGGTCATTGGGGTCAAAATTTACCTCGGTTTGCGGATTGACTCCTGAACTGGTGCCATTGCCATGCGACGAGCCATTGGCGTCTCCGTTGAAAGGAACAAAATATGGCTGCGACCCATTATGAAACGGCTGCGATCCATTCTGGAACGGCTGCGACCCATTCTGGAACGGCTGCGACCCATTCTGAAACGACTGTGATCCATTCTGCATGGGTGGTGACCTTATGTGCTGAGGAGGAACCGTCTCGAACTGGGGGTTGGGTTGAACGGCCCCGGCAGCTGGTTCTGCATGAACGGACCTGGATGCTGGTTCTGAGCGAACGGAGCTGATCCTGGACATGGATTATGCGCGAATGGTCGAGGACCATTCTGACCGAACGATCCTTGGCCTGGATTCTGAACGAATGGCCTAGGACCACTCTGAGGTCCAAAAGGATTCCTTAACCGTGCGATCTCCTCAGCTGCTCTGCGACTTTGCTCTGCCATGGCGTTGATTTGATTTCGAGCGACTTCGAGCTCCTGGTACATCTGGGCAATGACATGCTGCTGATTTCCAGGGGCGGCCATTTTCCTAAAACAGAGAACAAAGAAAATTCCAAGAAACCGTTAGTAAGACGCACGTTTGTCGAAGATTTTCTCTAGATGGGGTCCCACGGATGGCGCCAAACTGTTAATGCCAAAAATCGCACCAAAGGGACAACTTAAGGTTGATGTGGACTTTATCAACTAAAGAAAGGAATCTCTCGACAAAAGCGTGCGACAGGGATAAAAATAGAGACGAGACAGAGAATTTGATGACGCAGGAAAAACCTCAACGAGGAAAAAACCTGCAGACGACTGTGGAAGTCGTCGCTGCACTATGGTCGCCAATCAGGGGCGATGTCCTTGGTGTCACTGGTGTCGATCGTACAGAGATTACAATACAAATGAAGAGAAAGACTTCGAAATGTAAAGTACAAGTGTTTGAAATGTAAAAACAGTGTGCGTCGTGTATGAAAACAATGTGTAAACTGTTGGTCGAGAGCGAATGTCGTGCGTCGAGTGCGATTCTTCAAATGAGAGTTCTTTTCTTGTAATGTTCTTCTGAGCTCGGATGATTATCTTCTGTTGTTCGATGTTCGGATTTCGGTGTTGTTCCCCTAGAACTGAGGTTTAACTTGATCTTTTATAGCCTTCGGGTGCTTTGATTAGCTCATTGATTGCTTCGATAACAGCCATAACGGTCGCCAGTTGTAACTCTTCATAATTGCTCTTCGTCGGTTATGACCGTTGCCCATTAATGACTTTGACTCTTGCATTAATCATTGAACAAACGTAACAGTCGTATATCGAGTTAGTCAAGGTCGTACGGTCTTGAGCGACGGTCGTGCGGAACGGGCGACGTCAAGGTCGAGTGTCGTGAGGAGCTCGCGACTTACCTTTTGAGGGGGACGATGGAGTTTTTTTGGGTCTTTGTCGGGACCTTATCTTAATGCAAGATATGCTCATAACATGTGTCTTACCTTTCTTGGTCGTGGTCGAGACCTGTGATATTTTACCCAAACAAACATCGCAGTGCAGTTCCAAAAAGCATGATTAGAGAGCAAAGAAAGTATTGGAGCTCATTCATGCCGACATCTGTGGTCCCATCAAACCTGCATCCAATAGTGGAAAAAGGTACGTTCTTTGTTTCATTGATGACTATAACTGCAAGAGTTGGGCATACTTGTTGATTGCAAAATCAGAAGCCTTCGATTGCTTCAAGAAGTTCAAACAAACGGTAGAAAAAGAGACGGGAGAGTCGATCAAATGTATGAGGACAAACCGAGGAGGAGAATTCACATCCCTAGACTTCAAGAGTTTCTGCAAGAAACATGGCATCAAACGCCAACTTACCAATGCCCATACCCCTCACCAAAACGGAGTTGCGGAGAGAAAAAACAGAACCGTGATGAACATGGTTAGATATATGATGGTTGCAATGAAGATGCCAAATACATTCTAGACTGAAGCTGTCATGTGGACTTTCCATCTACTTAATCGATGCCCTACACTTGCTGTAATGAACAAGACTCCACAAGAAGCATGGTCCGGAGTAAAGCCTTCTGTTGCTTACTTTAGAGTGTGGGGATGTGTGGCTCACGTTCACATTCCAGATGCCAAACGGGGTAAGTTAGACGATAAAAGTTTTCCGTGTGTATTATTGGGGATTAGTGAGGAGTCTAAGGGATATAGATTATTTGATCCCAAAACAAAGAAAATAGTAGTAAGTAAGGATGTTGTATTTGAAGAACAACGTTCTTGGGAGTGGGGGTCGAATTATGATGAACAAATAAAGACGAATTTAATATGGGAAGATGATGAATATAGCGAAAACGAGGAAGGGAATGGAGGTGAAGAGAACGATGACGGGATGGATAACGATATGGAGGTTGACAACGAAAGAGAAAATAGTGAGGGTGTTGGTGAGGGCAGCTCTCAAGTACCCGAAACTCAACGGAGAGAAAAGAGGCAGCCAACATGGATGCAAGATTTTGTTACTGGAGAAGAGATTAGTGATGAAGAAGCAGAGCTTTACATGATACAAGACACTACCAACGATGATCCCATTTCATTTGAGGAGGCCGTGAAACACGAAAAATGGAGAAAGGCAATGGATAGTGAAATAAGTTCGATTGAAAAGAATCAGACTTGGGAACTCATGGAATTGCCTGCCGGTGCAAAAACAATCGGTGTTAAGTGGGTCTACAAAACAAAGTTGAATGAACTTGGTGAAGTTGACAAATACAAAGCCCGGTTGGTAGCTAAAGGGTACTCACAACAACAAGGAATTGATTTCACAGAAGTGTTTGCTTCTGTTGCTCTCATGGATACGGTGAGAATGATAATCGCTACTGCAGCTTTCAGAGGGTGGAACATCTTTCAAATGGATGTTAAATCTGCATTTCTCCATGGGGAACTAAATGAAGAAGTATACATTGAGCAACCAATGGGGTATGTGAAGAAAGGGAAAGAGTACAAAGTGTACAAGTTGAAAAAGGCACTGTACGGGTTAAGACAGGCACCAAGGGCCTGGTTCAGTCGCATAGAATCACATTTTCTTAAGGAAGATTTTCATAAATGTCCAAATGAACAAACTTTGTTCGTTAAAAGGGGCGTTGGATGTAAAATATTGATTGTTAGCATTTATGTTAACGATTTTGATTTACACAGGGAATGACAAGGGAATGATGGTGGCATTTAAAAACTCCATGATGCAAACTTTCGACATGACGGACATGGGAAATATGAGATTCTTTCTTGGTGTGGAAGTGTTGCAAAAGCCCGGAGAGATCTTCATTTGTCAAAAAAAGTATGTCGGTGATATATTAAAGAGGTTTGCAATGTCAGAAAGCAAACCTGTGAACAGTCCTGTTGTCCCGGGTTTTAAAATCGACAAAGATGTTGGTGGCGTAGCAGTGGATGATACTTACTTCAAACAAATAGTTGGAAGCCTAATGTACCTCACCGCCACAAGACCCGACATCATGTACAGTGTGAGTTTAATTAGCAGATATATGTCAAAGCCTACTGAGCTACATTTACATGCTGCTAAACGAATACTGAGGTACTTAAGAGGAACTACTGGATACGGGATTCTCTATAAACAGGGAGGGGATGCTGAGTTGCAAGCTTTCACAGACTCGGACTATGCAGGAGATGAAGATGACTCCAAAAGTACTTCCGGATATGTTTTCATATTGAGTTCTGGAGCTGTGTCATGGATGTCCAAGAAGCAACCTATTGTCACCCTTTCCACTACTGAAGCGGAGTTCGTAGCTGCTGCTGCAAGTGCCTGTCAAGCTCTGTGGGTAAGGCGAGTACTGAAGAATTTGAGTCACCATCAAAAGGGCGGTATCATTATCAAGTGTGATAATACTTCTACGATTGAACTGTCTAAAATTCCAGTACTACATGGAAGGAGCAAGCATATCAGAGTTCGTTTTCACTTCTTGAGAGATCTCGCAAAAGAGGAGAAAGTAAAGTTAGTGCACTGTGGAACTCAGGAGCAGATTGCAGACTTGATGACTAAAGCCTTGAAGCTGGAAGCATTTCAGAATCTGAGAAAGAAGATGGGAATGGTTGATTTCAGTGAAGTAAACTAACTGCATTCTGCAGTGAGTTTAAGGGAGGGTATGAAGAGGTCGTTGGTTGTTGCTACTCTTAAGGTTCAAGTTTTTGAATAAGTCTAATAATTCCTGATTTTCAGGAATTAGTTGTTTTTCCTTCCCGTTCATTTTTGCTCTTCGTGAGCTACTTTTTAGCATTTCTGTTGGTCTTTGTAAACTCTATTTAAAAGAGTCTTTGTTGAGCTAAATAAACCAAGCAAAAGATTTTGAGCTCTCACTCTCTGTTTATTTTTCATAGTTCTCTGTTCTTTACACGCTTACCAAGTCACATTACCTACTGGATTAATATGGCAAGGACCAAAATCTTGCCTGTAACGACCCAGAAGCTAAAATAAAGCATAACATTCATAATAATAAAAATATCCCAATATATATCTCAAAATTTCCATTACAAGAGTCATCAAAACTAGGTTGGCGGAAACAACCTATTCACAACTGAGAATATCAAAAAGTAAATGAACTCTATCTCTAGAAGCATCCGTACTCTAAGCCTGCTCTTTTCCCTTACCGGAGCTTCCTACAACCTGCTTACCTGCAGAGGTTTAGTTTGGAAAATGCGAGGGTTAGACCATGAGGTCTAGTGAGCTCCATCAATAGTTTGATAACATGCATATAAAACAGTTTGTAACTTTCAATCATAACATCTTTAATACAAAACTTTCAGATAACTCAACTCATGTAAATGGCACACTGAAGTCACTCGGAAGTGACAACGTGTCAGTCTCACACTGCCTTACTGGGTCACTCCTCCCATGGCATAAACGGGACACCCCCCTGTATGAGCACTGACGGGCGACACCCCCCGACTTAGCCGATTTACATCTAATCACAATGTATGCATACATCTCAAATAAATTTTCATACAATCAAAATCATGCGATAAAACATGGCATTTCTTCTCATTTACTTACTTTCAGAAAACACGTATTTTAAGTTAGAAAAACTCACCTGGTGTTCTTAACAACTCTTCTTCTTTTACTTCCGACTTTCAATCGGGTTACCTGAGTAATGGAATGAAAGAGATAAGCTGACTAGATACTACTTAACCGGACACTCTACTTTCCGGATGAAACTAACCGGACACTCTACTTTTCGGATGCCAACTTCCCGGTTGACACTGCTATCTGGACGACCAAACTTAACGGGCACTACCCGGATACTACCCGGACGACCAAGCTATCCGGACGCCACACTGTCCGGATATGACTTACCGGTCACCCACCATCCGGACTCCCTTCCCGGACAACTATGCTATCCGACCTGACAACCCCCTATCCGGATAGTCATCTCATCCGGGTTCCTTACCGGACACTTTGTCCGGGTACCTGCAGAAACTTTCCGGACGGCGAGACTGTGATAATAATGGAAATCGAAACTTGCTAACAATTCTTAATCAAAACGGTTTTTGAGATAAGAACAACATCCTAAACATTCTTACTTCTTTTCCTTACAAACCTTCTGCTATTCAACACAAAATGATTTCCCATTTCTTCCTTAAAGCATCATTCTCAACTTTTAAGCAAAACTCTAAACACCCCAAATAAAACTACTCCAGCAACAAATCCAAAGACTAGAATTGAAATAAGAGGTTACCTGATGAGATTTAATGCAGATTAATCTCCAAACTTCCACTCCTTCTTCCCAAATTTGTAGATTGATGATACTTTCCTCTCCAAATTGCAACTTGAAGCAATCCTTCTTTCTCTACTCTTTCTCTAAGCCGCCAACACTCACAAATGATTAGCTCCTAGGGTTTTGAGCCCAATTTGGAAGTTTTTATACTTTCTTAACAAATTACAATTCAACCCTTGAACTTACAACTTTACAAAATTCCCCACAAATTAAACTTAATCTTTTCAATTAAGGTCTTGGTTATTACATTACCCAGTAAGAGCGAATGCAAGGATCGAGAGTCTTACCCGTTTTGTGTGGGTGACGACTCTTACCACGGTTAGCGTTTACCGGATGAATTGTGGCATACGAAACCGATTTGATGGACTAAAATCTTACCCGGTAAGTAAGTGATATTGTTAATTTTATTGGTAAGCGCTAATTACCTGGGTAAGCATTTGGTAAATGGCCCTTAAGTATACCATGGAAATAGATAAAGATAAGAATTGGTGGAAATATATATCAAATCTTAATAACTCTAGTTGAGTTGCACTGCACATCATGGAAATATTCAACCGCCTTAGTTAAAAGGTTTTCTTCAGCTTAATTGGATTAATAGGGTTTAAATTTTTTTTGGACAGATAAATCATCACCTCAATGAATCTGTTTAAGACCGCTCTCTCTTCATCATTTATATAGCTAGTTCATAATTTATAATGGAATTAGTACTCAGATTATTGCATGCTTCTTTTGATTGACACGTATGCTACAACACTTTTACGCTTGCAGTTATTTTAAAGCACATTAGTCGCCTTTTATAAGGTTTAATTACAGGTATATACAACAGTTGTAGCCACTGAGTTTATTAGGACTGATTTCTTGCAGTCAAAATTTGCCAAGATTAATCTAGACATAACCTGAGACCAGGCCCGTTCCTGACATTTTTTAGGCCCTGGGCGAGATGTAAAAATGGGCCATCGATAACTACAATTTTTTTTAATATATTGGTTAATATCATCAAAAGTAACATTGAATTTAAGAAATACTAATTTATATAAAACCGTTTTCCCGATATTTCTAGCTCAAGATCAATCAATAATTATTTATAAACTAACATTATCTACCATATCATTTTTACATAACATCGTCAATCCGTCCACCATCAAAGGCACCTTATGATATGCCTTTAATATATAGATTGAAATCATTTGAGGTCACTATGTTGACCATTCGGAGTAACACTTTAAATAAATTCAGTTGAGTTTCTACATGTTACCTGGCGTTAATAGTTTTCATCACCGTTTTAAACTTTTAGTGTTGAAACAAATTTTTTCAGAACCATCAATCTTATAATCAAAAATCCATGTTGATGTTATAGTTTGAGAATTTATTCTCGATTTAGAGATAAGAAAGTTCCTAAGATTCATGCACTCAATATTAGGTAATAAGGAGTCAATAATGTATGAAAAAAAATAGTTTTGAAATCCTGAATATAGATATATATAAGCTGGGTAGTCTCATATAATTGGTAATTGTTTTCAATAGGTATGAGTTTTTTTTAGTTAATAACAAGAAATCTACTATGTTCCAACACAAAAATAAAATTTATGCGGATGGGAAATGGAATAATCAAAATAGTATGTGGAAGATGAGTAATAGACTAAAAAGATTGTAAAGAGAGAATTCTAGAGAGAGAAAGAGAGTTATAAAAGAAGTTTTTATTTCTTTCCAGGGATGTATATAGCAATGTTTCTAGGCAAAAATAGTTTTTAGATATTAGTACTAGATAAAAAAACTTAAAGAAATAATGAACAAATGAAAGACCAATTAATTTTTTACAAAATATATTGTCTAATGTAATTAATTAAGACATGTTTGGGCCTTAATATATTGTTAAGCTCTTTTTGGGTCCTATTTAATACTAAATTTTTTGTCTTTTTTAATTACATTTTTTTTTAATTACTGCTATATAATACATGCTTACAAATTTTGTGCCCCTATTTCCTTTGGACCAGGGATGGCCTGCCTGAGACACCCTTAAAAAATGGTAATACTAATACCCTCAAAGAGATGCAAGCCTTTTAAAGTCACCTTTGCAACATTTTCTTTTATGATCAATTCCAAATGTAGAATACCATTTGAGATTTGACTCACTATACGTATTTATGAGGATGATATTGGTCCACAAGATTTCTTAATCTTATTATTTAAAATGTTTAAGCCAATTAATTTATAAACAAACACTTGTTATCATATGGGTGTGCAGATTAAGTCCAAACGGATTAAACTAAAGCAATTTGACTGGTTTGAAAATTATAAACCTGGTTTTAAACAAGAAACCTGTCATTTTGATACACTAATAGTACAAGGGTCGGTTCAAATAAGAAGGTTAAATATCCTAAGGAAATATTCATATGTGAATAATTGAAAAAGTCCGAAAAACATATAGTTAAAGATGCATATATATGTGAACCGACATGAAACCAAACTTACAGATATGACCAATATTTTACGATATAAGACAATCAAACCAAACCGTATGCATACTTGGCTAAGGATAGGCCATATGAATATATAGATCGAGGAGTTAAGATGAGGAATCTTGACCTTTCAAATGTCATTAATTACTGAAAATGATACAAATGGACGTATTAAGCTTGTAAAGTCAGAACTTGCAAGTTAATCAGACATTCGCATTTCAAAATATTGAACATGCATGCTTCTCTAGAATGCCATACTTTTAAAAGTCTGTCACATTTATTAAAATAAATTCGTTATCACGTTAATTTATGTACGTATAATATCGTTAGTATAATTAAGTGAGATCATCATTACGAGTATGACTGCAGTTTCCATATCGATGAAAGCTGCATGGAATTTCCTGCACTCAACCAATAGACTTTTCTTCGAAAAGATAATTATAAATCGAAATGTTAGCTATATATGAATCCATGAAAAGAACAAATTAAGGAGAATTAATATCACTGAGATGCATAATTATAAAAGTTACCTGATCCTTTCTTTGGTTGTTTTCTGGTTGCCATCTTCTCTTCTGAAAGCAACGGTAGCCGCCACCAGAAGCTTGACAGTGCCACCAGAATTAGTTAGAAACGAAACGGGAATTGCTAGAATTGGGGTCATTCTTGGCCAGGCTTCTAGACCTGGTAAAGAGGCCAAAGTGTCGATTGAAATAGCGATTCAAGATTTTAATATCAAAGCCAACCGGTCATGGCTGCTATATCTTCAAAACTCTCTAAACAAGCCTTCTCGCGCAGCTTTTGCAGGTAAATTATTCACTTTTTATTGTTACAAAATAAGACTGAGTAGCAAATTCGTACTAAAAAACTATGATTTGGATCTTTAGAACCATACCCATATGCTAATTAACATGGTAGTTAATGTGGAAATGCAGCCAAAGAACTTATCGATGAACATGGTGTGAACGTGATTTTGGGAGGTCATACATGGGAAGAAGCATCTGCCATAGCCGAGGTTATCAGCGAAGAAGCCGATCATGATCATAGCCCACTATTTCTTTCGCTAGCTTATACGACTCCGTTGCAAGCAACGGATCAATGGCCGTTTCTCGTTCAAGCTGTTCTTTCCCAATCCACACCCATGAATGCAGTGGCTGCCATGTTACAGTCATGGGGTATTCGTCAAGTTACCCTCGTATACGAAACCTCGAACCTAGCTTCCTCATCATCATCAGTCATCTCTCATCTCTCTCAGGCATTTCAACAAACAGGTTGCGAGTTAACACTTATCTTACCACTCTCATCTGGTTCTTCATGTTTCGTAAACAAAGAGCTTGAGGTACTCAAGAGACAAAAACGTCAAGTCTTTATAATTCATACATCTCTTGAACTCGGGATTTGCCTCTTTCAGACGGCCAAAAAGATGGAAATGACGGGAGACGGGTATCTATGGATGGCAACTAACGAAATCACCGATCTTTTTCATTCCGTTAATTCTACCATGATTTCTTCACTGAAAGGCATGGTTGGAGTCAAAAGCTACTTCCCGGAAAACACACCGGATTTTCAAGATTTCAGAAAAAGATTCCGTCAAAGGTTCCGTTCCGATTACCCAGAAGAAGAGCAGGACGAACCTGGAATCTTTGGCGTGCAAGGATATAATGCCGTGAAACTGTTAGAAAAAGACTCACCTGAAAACCTCCATCACCGGAGACCATACATAGTGGAGATTGTTAGCGTGAATGGAAAGGGATATGATAGTGTGTACTGGACCAAAGGATTAGGGTTTTCAGAGACCATTGATGGAGCAACAAATTATACGGATGATGTGGGACAAGCTCTATGGCCGGTGCAACCATGGTATGCTCATAGTAGACGGCACCGGAATCTGGCCGAAAGCTCAAAGAATCCGATGAGGGTCGGCGTTCCCAATGGATCTCTATTCGAGCAATTCGTGAAAGTGGAATTCGATCACGACAAGAATGAGCATAATTTCAGTGGATTCGTAATCGCTGTGTTTGATGAAATGATGAGAAAAATGAATCAACCATTCAAGTATGAACTCTTCAATGGTTCATATGATGGTTTGATTAACGCAATACCTCAAAAGGTCAGGCATTTTTCACAACCATATATTCATGCAAACAAATCTTCTCCACAACTAGATGTTATTGTTAATTATCATCTGGCATTAATACTTTTTCTTGATTTTGACCAGACATTTGATGCAGTAGCCGGTGACGTAACCATCTTGTCGGAAAGACACAAGTCCGTGGACTTCACCCAACCGTTCACCGAGTCGGGTTTGCAGATGATTGTACCCGTAAGATCCCGAATCTCAAACCAGGCATGGTTATTCTTGAAGCCTTTCACTGCAGAAATGTGGTGGTTAATTGCAGCAATCACCGTTTACAATGGCTTCATCATCTGGTTGATTGAGAGGAAACATTCCGAATATCTTCGAGGCTCCGTCATAACCCAAATCGGAGGGGGTGTTTGGGAGTGCTTATATTTTTAACTTATGCTTATTTGCTTATGTGGTGTGGAAAAGCAGTTTTTAAAAAGTGTTTGTTAAGAATTGATGGTAAAAAGGTAATTTGGATAGATAAGGAAATAAGGAGAAGTAAATAAGTAGGTATGGAATGACTTATCAAAAACAACTTATTTGTGGTGAGAAGAAGCAAATAAGCACTTTTGATTTTTTCTATCCAAACACTCCAAATAGCTTATTCGCGGTGGGGAGAAGCTATAAGCAAATAAGTCAAAAATATAAGCACTCCCAAACACCCCCGGAATCGTATTTTGGCTTGCATTTACGACACTTTCACTTTGCGTGGTAACATACAAATATCCCCAATCGTTAATTGTATCTTTTCTACCAAAAAGGGTTCATTAATCCAATGGTACATGGGTTAGGGTTACCGGTAGATATGATGCCAACCTCATTGTGCGTTTGGTATGGACAAGGCATTCAAGGGTGCGTTATTTTGTTATTAAAAAAAATTATTATATTATAATTTAATAAATTACATAAACCAATAAAAAAACATAAAAGATTTAAACAACTCATTAGGGGTAAATTGGTCATTTTACCTGTTCTGTCCTATCCAGTTTTGTCTTACCAAACGTTGAACAGTTGTTTTGCCATGCTCCGTCCTGGATACCAAACGTACGCTAAGGGTTCAACCCTCACCAAATGTGAGGAGTGTGTGTGAGTTTTGCCGTATATAAAATATTAATATATTTTCAAGTTGTATCTTTTTCTTGTTTTACACTAATCGTTTTAGCTCACAGGCGATAGGCTGCATAGCAATTTATCGAGGATGGCAATGGTCATGTGGCTCTTCGTGGCGCTAATCATCACTCAGAGCTACACGGCTAGCTTGGCAAGCATGCTCACGGCTCAGAGGCTCGAACCAACAATAACCAATGTCGAGACGCTCAGAAACATGAACGCAACGGTGGGATACTGCAATGGAGAGTTTATAAAACACTACCTAAGCGATGTTCTAGATTTTAAGAACTTCAGCATCAAGAGCTATAACTCAACCCATCAATACGCCGAGGCCCTGAACAGTGGTAAAATCGCAGCTATTTTTCTTGACGTTCCTTCAACTAAAGTTTTTCTAGCTCAGTATTGCAAAAGCTTCATCAGAACCGGAGAGACCTTCAAAGTTGGAGGTTTCGGATTCGTAAGTTTTCTTGGTCCGAATCTCCCTCATGATCCCCATCATTCAGTTTGCCTTTCACTGCAACAAAACGAGCTTTTCAAAAGTGTTCTATAAATAGATAATAACACGATTTATTTTTTGTGTCCTACTAAATTATCCAAATTCGTTGATACAATTGGACAATCTAATAGGACACAAAACAAAGTTGGACTATCTAACGGGACCCAAGACATAAATGTAACATCCCAGACCAACCGTACCAAATATTGTCGACTTTGCCCACACACATGGGCTCCCAAGGGGGGTGGATTGTAAGATCCCACATTGATTGGGGAGGGGAACAAATGTTGTCTTATAAGAAAAACTTGATACCTCCTCTATCAGACGCGTTTTAAAACTGTAAGTCCAGGTGTGTGGGCAAAGTGGACAATATCTGGTATGGTTGGCCAGGGATGTTACATATAAATCGTCTTATTAGCCTTTTTATATATCATTTTTCAAAAAGCTAATAAGACGATTTATTTATGTCCTATTAGATTGTCCAACTTCGTCGATAAAACTTATTAGGTCGCCTAACAAATCATTCTAATTAACACCATTGTATAAGACAAATATAAGTTGGTCCTAATTTCTAAAACTCAAAAGTCTCGGTAAGTACTCTATTTGGATACCCAAAGCCGGTTAAAAAGACTCATTCTATTGTAATGAAAAGTCAAAACTTTATGCCAACAAACATACTAACATGATCTAGCATTGTTCTAACAGGCATTTCATAAGGGGTTTGGTAGGCTTTCAGATGCAAACGAGGCACTAATGGAAGTAGCAGAAAGTAGGAAACTAAAAGAACTCGAAGACACCTTTCTGAACTCCGAGAAGTGTGTGGATGAAGAATCTTCTCCAGACAAAGACACGAGTCTTAGCCCTCACAGCTTTTGGGTACTATTCAAGTTAACCGGAGGGACATCAACGGTTGCTCTAGCCATCTACATCATTATCGGCATCAGAGAATTTAAAAAATCTACACAGGAACACACAAGTTTCATCACAATCATATCAGCATTTATCAAAGATTGGCAACATCGAATGAGAAGATCATCGAGCATAGTTGTCAGTGTAGAGAGTGGTAGACACACGCGAAACGCCGATTAATGGACTCAAGATGACACGGATGGTTTATAAGACGTAAATGAAAACTCCTACCCAATCTAGAATAATACCTATTTATAAGGATAATTAATATTACTTAAGATGTTTAAGGCAATTAATTATTTATAACCAAACACTTTTTATCATACGTAGTTGTATGGTTGTGCTATATTAAGGGTCCATTTACAAAACTTTTATCTGGTAAGTGCTTACAGTCAAACCAACCGAACCAAACGCTTTTTTGTCTGTTTGGCTTACAGTAATATGACTGGTTTGGTTTGTAAAATTGTCAAACCAAACTTACAAATATTAAAAATGCTTTTGGAATTATGATCAATGATTTAGTATTAAAAATCGGCAGGTTTTGTACAGGATCTCTGACGGCCTTCTTTTCCGACGGATCTACTATACCGACGGATTACCGACCATTAGCGACGGATTTTAGTTGGTTATAAAAAAATTAAAATTAAATTTGAAATGAATACCGACGGATTATCAGTCGGTAATTATTATTTTTAAATTAATTAAAAATCTGAACTAAAAAAACTAATATTAATCCGTCGGTAATTCTTTTTAATAATTTAAAAATTATAATTTCCTGTACAAAACCTGCCCATTTTTAATACTAAATCATTGATCATAATTCCAAAAGCATTGATCTTAATTCCAAAAGCATTCCCGGAGTTTGAACCGTCGGATCGTCGTGATTTTTGGACAGTACCTTCACGACATCTTTATCTACATTCTGAACGGTGGAGATCGGCGTTTAAGGGTTGATAACCACTTCTCATGCTTACCTCAACTTTTCACCTGGACCCAACCCTTATTTAAGATGTTTAAGACAAATAATTTATAACCAAACACTTTTATTATAACTAGTTCTATGAGTGTGCGATATAGTGTGCGATATTAAGGGGCTGTTTACCAAACTTTTACCGGGTAAGCATTTACCAGGCGTCACGTACCTTACCGTCAAACCGACCAAACCAAAAGTTTTTGTCTATTTGGCTGATCCGGCCAATCGCTGTAATATTAACCGGTTTTGTTTGCAAAACTGTCAAACCAAACTTACAAATATGACCAATATATATAGGGTTGGGTTCCAGTGAGAATGAAAATTATGGCGAGAAGGGTAAGAAGAGATCTCCACCCTTGATGGATTACAAATGTCACTAAAACGATGTGTGTGTTTCTCGTACTTAGGTATTATAAAATGATGTTTGTATTTCCCGGTTGTTTGGTACGTTATGAGATGTTCCCGTGGGAAATTTATGAATGGAAATTTGACTTTATTATTGGGCACATATATATATATATTGTTTCTTTATTTTTGTCATTGTTACAAGGTATTTAAGTATTTATTACCACTCAAGCACATCTACACAATTATCTACAATCAAATTACAATCCTTTTGCAGCAAAATTGGCATTTTGTAAAAGCATACGGACAATTTAAGGGTCGTTTATCCAAATACTTACCCGGTAGATGCTTACTAGTAAGAGCCAACACTCTCACTTACCTTACCGCGTAAGTTTCTAATACATCAAAACTACATCGTATACAATAATTTACCCTGTAAGCACGCACTACCCAGGTAAGAGTCGTCACCCTCACTTACTTGCTAAGACTCTCGGTCGATGCCTATCACTCTTACCGGGTAAAATTAAGGTAAGAATTTGATAAAAAGCCCCTTGGTGAAATCCTGGTACTTGTTGACTTTTGAAAAATGTCATAGAAAATGACCAAATACACATATATAAGATGCCTTTTAAAGTAACCTTTGCAACATTTTCTTTTAAGATCAATTCCCAATCTAGAATACCTATTTATGAGGATGATATTGGTCCACAAGATTTCTTTATCTTATTATTTAAGATGTTTAAGCCAATTCATTTATAACCAAACACTTCTTATCATAACTAGTTGTATGGGTGTGCACCATGAAGATGACCGTTTACCAAACTCTTACCGGCTAGGCGTTTACCTTACAGTCAAACCGAGAACCAAACCGAATTTTGTCTTTTTGGCTGATCCAGCCGATCGCAGTGATTCGACTGGTTTGGTTTGCAAAATTGTCAAACCAAACTTCAGATATGACCAATATTTTACGATATAAGCCAATCAAACAGAACCTTACAAGTACCTGGTTTAGTTGTAGAAAGGAAGGTAGATTCTTTAGGATGAGGCGTATGTTGACCTCTCAAATGTCTTCAATCAATGAAAATGACACAAGGGGATTAAGCTTGTAAAGTCGGAATTTGCAAGTTATATGAGTCAATCAGACATTCTCATTTCAACTATCAACCATAATTTTAGTCTTCATGTTTATTGAAATAAATTCGTTATAACGTTATACACGTATAATATCGTTCATAAAAGTGAGATCATGCTTACGAGTGTGGCTGCAGTTTCCATATCCATCCACATTGACGAAAGCTGTATGGAATTTCCTGCACATTCATTTTCAACCAAACCGTGTGCAATCTAATGAACTTTGCTTCGAAAAGATAATTAGAAATCAAAATGGTATCTTTTGAGGTATATATATATATATATAGGAATCCATGAAAAGAATAAAGGGGAATCTCATTGAGATGCATAATTTTAAAAGTTACCTGATCCTTTCTTTAGTTGCTTTCTTGTTGTCATGTTTTCTTCTAACCAACGGAAGCTTGGCTGTGCCACCAGAAGCCAGAAACGAAAGGGGGATCGCCAGAATTGGTGTCATTCTTGGCCAAACATCTAGACCTGGTAAAGAGGCCAAAGTGTCGATTGAAATAGCAATTCAAGATTTCAACATCAAAACCAATCAGTCATGGGTGTTATATCTTCAAAACTCTCTAAACAAACCTTCTCGCGCAGCTATTGCAGGTAAATCATTCACTTCCATTGTTATAGTCATAACAAATAAGACTAGTTATGCTTTTTTATGTAAAAAGTTAGCAAATTCGTATTAAGAAGTTATGATTTGGATCTTTAGAAGCATATATATATATATATATGCTGACATGCCAGAAGATTATGTGGAAATATTGCAGCGAAAGAACTTATTGATGAAGGCGAAGTGAAAGCGGTTATTGGAGGTCATACATGGGAAGAAGCATCTGCCATATCTTAGTGATGCTGAGGATGAATGTGAGGAAACATCAGTTGAAAAATTATCTGATGAAATGGCCATGTTGGATGGGCATTCAAAATCCAAATCTCACTCCTCTTCTGGAAAATCTAAGTCTGGTAGAAAATCATCCTCTTCTCTATCCAAACACTCTTCTTTGGACAAATCTAATGAGGAATGTTTTAACAGTGGTAAAAAGGGTCATTTTGCTTCTGAGTGTAGAAGCAAACACCTTGAAAGACCCAGAACTGCTTCCTCAGGCTGATTCTCCTCAAAGTCGGGAAGATCCAAATATGATTCCCAAAAGTTCAACCAACCTCTCTCTTCTGTAAATTTTGACCGGGCTGAAAGATACAAAGAGAAATACAAGAGAGAAAAGGAAAGAAATGAAAGACTTGTCAGAAGAGGAAAGGGCTTGCCTGCTAAAACTCATGATTTGGCAGATGAACCCACACCTGAAAGCGAGAATGGCACCTCAAATGTCTGTTTCATGGCCAAGATAAATGACATGGATGATCCAGAAGGCCACATCTCCTCAACTGCTCTTGTATCAGCTAAGTGCTTCTCCTCCTCATCACAGGTACATCCATTTCTTTCTCTTTCTGATGCTGAAAAGATTGAAGCATTTGATTCTTTATCTATTGATCTTTTTGATGCTAAAACTGCTAAGAAAAAGGCAAATGCTCAAATAAAATCTCTTTCCTCTCAACTGCTATTATGTCACTCACAACTGGAAAACTTTGACAAAGTTAAGGCTGAGCTTGAAGATTTAAAATCCATCAACTTTATTCTTGCCAAGGAGTAAAACAAAATATTTAAACGTTTTCAAAAGGAGCAAGAAATCATGAGAAAATGGACCAGTTCTTCCAAAAATCTGGAAAATATTTTTCAAGATCAGATTTCTTGTAATGACAAAACTGGTTTAAGCTTTGGAAAAATGGAAATTGATCAATCTTCAAAATCTCATGCTCCCACCTCATGTGATTCACCTATCTTTTGTGAAACCTCCAATTCTAATTCTATTGGGTCTGTGTCCATGAATTCTACCGATTCTTCTGAAGCTTTAAAATTTGGAATGTTTTTAAAGGCAAAAGATCACATTTCCTTTCCAAAGGAAAAGGCTCAAGATTCCAATGATTCTTCCACACCTATCCATGACTTTAAAAAAATATTGACTTTAGATGATGCATCCTCCTCTTCCAACTCAAACAAAATTTTTTCTATCTCTGAAAAAGTCAAGTCTTTAGATGCTGATTCTTTCTTAAAAATAAATTCCTCAAATCTTTCCAAAAACAATTTTGTGACCTCTTCCACCGATTTTATTCCCAGATCGGTGAACCTCAAAATGTCCACTTCAAAAGAGAAGATTCTTTTCCTCCCAAATTCTGAAAAATGAATCTTAGGTCCTACACCCCAAATCTTTAACTCCTCATCAAAGTCTTTGAAGATAACCAAAATGAACAAAAGTAAGGAAAAATGTCAAGTTTCTAAAAAGATTTTTCCTCATAGAAAATGCTATATTTGTGGTGATATTTCTCATTTTGCCAAAGACTGTCCGAAAGAAAGAATTGATCTAAGTGACACCAATTCTTTTTCTTCTAACCCAAAAGGACCTACCACCAAATGGGTACCAAGAAAATAAATTCTTTGTGATTGCAGTTTTTGAGCAAAACAAATGGATCTATGTGGACCGGTATAAAAGTGACAAAACTGAAGAAATCATCAAGTTCATCAAGAAAACTAAGTGTCAAAGTGTAAAGCAATTTGACTGGTTTGAAAATTATAAACCTGGTTTGAAACAAGAAACCTGTCATTTTGATACACTGATAGTACAGGGTCGGTTCAAATAAGAAGGTTAAATATCCTAAGAAGGTAAGAAAAGGAAGGTTAAGGAAATGTTCATATGTGAATAATTGAAAAAGTCCGAAAAACATATATACAGTTAAAGATGCATATGTGAACCGACATCAAACCAAACTTAGATTTGACCAATATTTTACGATATAAGACAGTTCGGTTAACCGAACGTATGCATACTTGGCTAAGGTGGAGAAGGATAGGCCATATGAATATATAGATCGAGGAGTTATTGTTAAGATGAGAAATCTTGACCTTTCAAATGTCATTAATTACTGAAAATGATACAAATGGACGTATTAAGCTTGTAAAGTCAGAACTTGCAAGTTAATCAGACATTCGCATTTCAAAATATTGAACATATATGCATGCCTCTCTAGAATGCCATACTTTTAAAAGTCTGTCACATTTATTAAAATAAATTCGTTATCACGTTAATTTATGTACGTATAATATCGTTAGTATAATTAAGTGAGATCATCATTACGAGTATGACTGCAGTTTCCATATCGATGAAAGCTGCACGGAATTTCCTGCACTCAACCAATAGACTTTTCTTCGAAAAGATAATTATAAATCGAAATGTTAGCTATATATGAATCCATGAAAAGAACAAATTAAGGAGAATTAATATCACTGAGATGCATAATTATAAAAGTTACCTGATCCTTTCTTTGGTTGTTTTCTAAATTTCAGGAAAAGATTCCGTCAAAAGTTCCGTTCCGATTACCCAGAAGACGCTCAGGACGAACCTGGAATCTTTGCCGTGCAAGGATATAATGCCGTGAAACTGTTAGCAAAAAGATCACCTGAAAACCTCCATCCGCGGAAACCAATTCCGGCAAATACAGTGGAGATTGTTAGCGTGATTGGAAGAAAGGGATATCATAGTGCGTACTGGACCAAAGAACTAGGGTTTTCGGAGTCCATCGACGAAATGCAACCATGGTATGCTGATAGACGGCACCGGAATCTGGCCGAAAGGTCAAAGAATGTGATGAAGGTCGGCGTTCCTGGTCGATCTTTGTTTAAGCAATTCGTGAATGTGGAATCTGATCAGGAGAAGAATGAGCATGTGTTCAGTGTATTTGCAATCGTTGTGTTCAATGAAATGATGAGAGAAATGAATCAACCTTTTAAGTATTACTCCTTCAATGGTTCATATAATGATTTGATCAAAGCAATAGATTCAAAGGTCAGACCTTTTCACAATCATATATTAATGCAAACAAATCTTCGGAGGATCATGTTTAACTTGTGTGTTATAAGTGTAATCATATATAACATTGAAACTTTTCTTCTTTTTGCAAATTGAGTCTTTTCGTTTGAAACCCGACAATCTACAACGAAATCGACTGCTAATGTACAAAATCATACACGATTCACGTACAAAATCATATATGATTCACGCGAGTTGCCCTGCAACTTTAAGTTTCGGCTAAAGCCGCCTGTGTCCAATTTTATGCGGTTAGCGTAAAATCACATGTGATTTTGCACATGAGCGGTCATTTCGTGTTTTCTTAAATAGTTAGCGTTCTCGTTTGAACTTTTTTTATTGGGAAGGGTGTCCTAGGCTATGACTAGACTAATCCCTTGACAAATTATGAATATAAGATATCGGCCCTGATTAAACCTCAGTGGCCACAAATGTTGTGTACGCCTGGATTCGAACCCTGGACAAATGGGATATTCTACCACATCCCCAGGCCTTAACCAATACGCCACAATCCTTGTGGTTTCTCGTTTGAACTATCCTATATATATATATATGTATATATATTATCTAATACTCCTTTTTGATTTTGAGCAGAGGTTTTATGCAGTAGCCGGTGACGTAACGATCATGGCGGAAAGACACCGGTTCGCCGACTTCACACAACCGTATACCGAGTCGGGTTTGGAGATGATTGTACACGTAAGATACCGAATCTCAAACCAGGCATGGTTATTCTTGAAGCCTTTCACTGCAGAAATGTGGTGGTTAATTGCAGCAATCACCATTTACAATGGCTTCATCATTTGGTTGATCGAGAGGAAACATTGTGTAAACCTTCGAGGCTCCGTCATAACCCAAATCGGAATCATCTATTGGCTTGCATTTACGACACTCTTCACTTTGCGCGGTAACATTCAAACATCCCCAATATAATCGTACCAACTGCTAACTGTATATTTTGTACCAAAGTGTATATTTTCTTGTTTTACATTAATCGTTTTAGCTCACATGCGATAAGCTGCATAGCAATTTATCGAGGGTGGCAATGGTCGTGTGGCTTTTCGTGGCGCTAATCCTCACCCAGAGCTACACGGCTAACTTGACAAGCATGCTCACGGCTGAGAGGCTCGAACCAGCGATAACCAGCGTTGAGAATCTCAGAAACATGAACGCAACGGTGGGATACTGCAATGGATCGTTTGTAATCAACTACCTACGGGATGTTCTAGATTTTAAGCACACGATCAAGAGCTATAACTCGACCCATCAATACGCCGAGGCCCTCAACAATGGTGAAATCAAAGCTATCTTTCTTGAAGTACCTTCAGCTAAAGTTTTTCTAGCTCAGTATTGCAAAAGCTTCATCAGAACCGGAGAGACATTCAAAGTCGGAGGTTTTGGATTCGTAAGTTTTCTTGGTCCAAATCTCCCTCATAATTCCCATCATACAATTTGACTCTCACTGCAACAATTTGTTCTATAAAAAGGACAACATTTACCTTAGATGAAGTTAGACGACCTAATAAGTTCTATCTATGAAGTTGGACAATCTAATAGCACACAAGACATAATGTAACATCCCCATTTCCGTATATACAAATAACATACATTTCACAACATAATTTCATCAAAAAGATACATCATATTTCATATTCGGTCCCATAGTCTTACTAAACATAATAAGTAATTTAGTACAAACTTTTTGACTAAATAATTTACATAATGACTAACAACAAAACCATAAGTACAAAAACACTTCAGGATCTTCATAACACAAGTCTTCCCAAAAGCTAAGCAACGACTATCCTTCTTATTTGCCCTTACTTGATCCATGACCTGGAATACATATTTTTAAAACAAAATGAGGGTTAGACCTAGCGGTCTAAGTGAGAAAATCCATGTCATTTCACAATCATTATAAAACCCATTTATATAAAATTCTTTGTATAAACACACATATATCACACGTAATTAAATACCAATCAAGACTCGTGCACTGTGTTCAACTCATCCTCTTTCTCATTCTCATTTCTCCTGGCCATGTTAGTTGGTTGCGAGCCAACTAATCCACTGTACAACAACTACAGCTAACACCGCTGTACAACAACTACAGCAACACCGCTGTACAACAACTACAGCAAACACCGTTGTACAACAACTACAGCAAACACCGCCGACTATAGTTTCGGCTAACTTATACTCGTGTAGTGTAATGCACATATAAATACAATATATATATCTCAATATATCATATTGTCATTTATGAACATCTAATCACATTATATATCACCTTTTCAATCTACACGTATATGTATTCCAGTTTAAAAACATTTTGAAGTAAAACTCACCTGTTTGATTTATCAAAACGTTCTCCAAGCTTTTCTCAAAACAATTCAGCTTCACTTAAATTTCACAGTATTTGTACAAGTCAAATACATATACCACTTTACCAAAAGCACACACATAAAGCTTAGGAACTTAAAGTAGTTTAATTCCTCAAACATCTCCCCCAACCCGAACTTAAGTCGAGTCTATAATATTTTTCAGTCCTTATTCATCAACTAATCATAGTTCAATAATATACATTGTTATCAGACCCCTAACAGTGTTTAGAAATCTCATAAATGATCAACAGCTCAAGTATCCGGACATAAACAGAGTTTTCCGGACGACACCACTAATCCGGACAGCATGCCATTTCCGGACAATATAAGTAATCCGAACATCATCCGGAAACCTAAGTAATCCGGACGCTATCCGGTATCATATTTCATCCGGACAATCAAGGAAAAGAGAACTTACCCGGATAAAAACACCGTCCGGACACCACTATAACATCATCCGGACACCATCAACAAAACTACCTGGACACGTTCTTGTTGTGTCCGGACACCTCTGTCGATTTTGCCATTTTTGCCCAGAATCCGACTGAAGTTTATACTAATTCGATTCTGCTAATTCTAAACCGATAGAAACTGTATACTAACCCTTATAAACATAATTTGTAAAGGTACTTACCTCAAATCACTTCCAAGCACACCAATTTGAACCTTTTAGCCACAAACCTTCTTTTCTTCTTTTGGTCTCAAAACACACACACACACTACACACACTGATTTTTCTGAGTTATGATAATATCTGATTTTTCTTTAGATAATATCCACTCACATTTACCATTTCAGCCCCTAAACTCTTCACTAATGACTAAAACACCCCTAACTTATAATTTAACCCAATTTTTACCCTAAACACACTATTATAAAGTTAACTGATTTTAACGGAAAGGGGTTTTAACTAACGAACTTACCCGGGGTATTACATCATCTCCCCCTTAAAAGAATTCCGTCCCGGAATTCGGTTAGGCAAAAAGATGAGGGTATTTGGCTCTCATTTCCGACTCTGATTCCCATGTAGCATCCTGACCTCTATGATGTCTCCACTGGATTTTCACTTGTCTGATTACCTTGTTCCGCAACTCTTTAACTTTGTGGTCAACAATTGCTTCAGGTTCCTCTACATAATTCAGCTTTTCATCAACTTGTATATCTGGTAAAGAAACCGCCTGATCCGGCGTAACTAAACACTTTCGAAAATTCGATACGTGAAACGCGTTGTGAATCCTGCTTAACTCTGGCGGAAGATCCAACCTGTAAGCTACTTCTCCAATCCTTTCTGTAATTGCAAACGACCCGATATACCTTGGACTAAGTTTACCCTGCTTCCCAAACCGAATAACTCCTTTCCAAGGTGAGACTTTTAACATTACAAAATCTCCAACTTGGAACTCTAACGGTTTTTGGCGTCGGTCGGCGTAGCTTTTCTGTCTGTCTTGAGCCACTTTCAATCTTTCTCGAATTTGAGTAACCTTATCCGCGGTCAACTGAACTATATCTGGCCCCGCTAATTGTTTCTCTCCCACTTCATTCCAACACAGAGGCGTTCGACATTTTCTACCATACAATACTTCAAACGGTGCCGCTTGAATGCTGGAATGATAATTGTTGTTGTAGGCAAATTCAATCAACGGTAAATGCTTATCCCATGATCCCCCAAAGTCAATAATACAAGCCCGGAGCATATCTTCTAAGGTCTGAATCGTTCGTTCCCTCTGACCGTCAGTTTGAGGATGATATGTTGTACTTAGTTTTATCTGCGTCCCCATCTCCTTCTGAAAACTTCTCTAGAATCTTGAAGTAAAACGACTATCACGATCAGAAATGATCGAGATTGGAACTCCATGTCGAGTTACTATTTCGTCAATGTACAACTTAACTAATCGCTCCATCGAATCAGTTTCCTTTATTGGTAAGAAGTGAGCAGACTTCGTCAATCTATCGACAATCACCCAAATAGCATCAAATCCCTTCGGGGTCCTTGGTAGCTTCGTGATGAAATCTGTCGTAATCTGACCCCATTTCCACATAGGTATTTCTAAACGCTGTAATTGCCCGAACGGCTTCTGATGTTCAATTTTTACCTTCTTACAAGTAGTACAACCTTCCACATACTGAGCAATGCTTCTTTTTATTCCCGGCCACCAGTAGAATTGTTTTAGGTCTTTGTACATCTTATTCGTACCTGGGTGAATAGAGAATCGAGATTGATGAGCTTCTTGTAGTACACGATCACGTAAACCACCCAAACGAGGCACCCAAATTCTGTTTCCCATACACAATAACCCACGGTCATCTCTCACAAGCCATTCTGATATCCCCACTAACCGTTCTGACTTCAAATGTTCTTCCTGATAAGCCTCTATTTGACACTTCTGCAGTTCGTCCAAGATGTTGGGTAGGAGTTCAGCTCGTAGTGCAATGGCTTTTATTGTCCCGCTTCTTTCTTGACGACTCAGTGCATCAGCTACCACATTTGCCTTTCCCGGATGATAAAGAATTTCACAGTCGTAATCATTCACCAGTTCTAGCCATCTTCTTTGTCTCATATTTAATTCCTTCTGATCAAAAAGATGTTGGAGACTCTTATGATCGGTAAAGATTTGACATTTAGAACCGTAAAGATAATGTCTCCAAATCTTCAGTGCGAAAACAACTGCTGCCAGTTCCATGTCGTGTGTGGGATACTGTCTTTCATGATCTTTCAACTGACGAGAAGCATAAGCAATAACCTTTCCACGCTGCATAAGTACACATCCCAATCCCAGTTTGGAAGCATCACTGTAAACAACAAAGTCTTCAGAACCTTTAGGTAGCGACAAAATCGGCGCGCTACACAGTTTCTCTTTCAATATCCGGAATGCTCCATCCTGTTCTGCTTTCCATTCAAACTTTAGATTCTTTCGAGTCAGTTTAGTCAAAGGCGTCGCGATACGAGAGAAGTCTTTTATAAACTTTCGATAGTAGCCGGCTAAACCCAGAAAACTACGTACTTCGGTTGGCGTTCTCGGCGGTTCCCACTTTTCAATCGCTTCCACTTTCATCGGATCAACTTGAATACCTTTCTCGGAAACTACATGCCCCAAAAACTAAACTTCTCGTAGCCAGAATTCACATTTCGAAAATTTAGCATACAACTTTTCTTTCTTTAGTAACTCCAGAATCAGACGAAGATGTTGCGCGTGCTCTTCCTTGGATCGAGAATAGATAAGTATATCATCGATAAATACAATTACAAATTTATCGAGATACGTCTTACATACCCGATTCATTAAATCCATAAAAGCAGCTGGAGCGTTCGTCAATCCAAACGGCATCACTAAGAATTCATAATGACCATACCTTGTGCGAAAAGCAGTTTTCAGAACATCTTCTTCTTTCACCTTCAGCTGATGGTAACCAGACCTTAGATCAATCTTGGAGAAATAACAAGCTCCAACTAGCTGATCGAAGAGGTCATCAATTCTGGGTAGCGGATACTTGTTCTTGATCGTGCGCTTATTCAGTTCCCGGTAGTCGATACACATTCTCATCGAACCATCCTTCTTTTTCACAAACAAAACTGGTGCTCCCCACGGCGAAGAACTAGGTCTGATGAAGCCTTTATCGGATAGGTCTTGTAGTTGTACCATCATTTCTTTCATCTCTGGAGGTTCCAGACGATATGGTGCTCGAGCAACAGGAGCAGTTCCAGGAGTCAGATCTATACCAAACTCTACTTGTCTAACGGGCGGAAGACTATTCAAGTCCTCAGGGAACACTTCAGGAAATTCACTAACAATCGGAATATCTTCCAACTTATTCTTTTCTGGCTTAATATCTATCACATAAGCTAAGTAACTCTGGCAACCCTTACTAACACACTTACGGGCTTTTATCATAGATATAAGGCAAGACTGATGATTGCTACGATCACCATAAATTACTATCGGTCATCTCTCAGGTAAGACAACATTAATTATTTTCTTATCACAAACTATGTTAGCCTGATTCTCAACTAACCAATCCATCCCCACTACCACATCAAACTCGATCAAGGCTATAGGGAATAATTGTATAGGTACTTCGCATCCCTCTATATTTATCACACACTTATCAAAAACCTCTGTAACCATCACTTGGTTATCATTTGCCGTATCTACCATCAAAGCATGATCTAATACTTTAGGGCTTAAATGCATATAAGCAGCAAATGAAGGAGACACAAATGATCGGTTTGCACCGGAGTCAAATAACACTTTAGCACGTGTAGAGTTTATGAAAAATGTACCTGTAACCACATCCGGAGTTTCCTCCGCTTCTTTTGTTGTCATCTGAAATGTACGACCCCTTGTTCTTGGTGGTTCTAGTCTTGGCACTACTGATCTAACAACCGCTGGTCTCCCCGATGTACCACCCTGCTGTATTCTTCCCCGCGGACAATCCGACTGAATGTGATCCGGAGAATTACACAAGAAACAAAGCCGCGTTACTGGACAATTTTTAGCAATATGCCCTGTCTTCCCACACTTGTAACAATTCCGAGGGTCAACTTGACAATTTCCTTGGTGAACCCGGTTGCACTTCGGACAAGGTTTTTCTGTTGGTCGAAACGGCGGGCGGTTATCGTATCTCTGAAACCTGGGCTTCTTCGGATCATACTGTGGTCCTTCCCATTTTCTCTTCCCCATACCTTTATCACCGGCATCCCTCCTATTATCCCGTTCCACATCTTCCGCGGCATCTACTGCGGCTGAGAAGGTATTGGGTCCTTTTGCAGTTACTAGCCTTCTGGCATCTGAGTTTAATCCGAAGATAAACCTTTCCATCTTCATTGCCTCCGTGGCAACGTAGTACTCCGCGAAACGAGACTTTTTTAGGAAGCTAGCGGTGTAGTCCCGAACTGATAAGTTCCCTTGCTGTAAGTTCATGAATTCCCCTTCCAATTGTTTAATCGCTGCATGAGGACAAAATTGTTTTCTGAAAGCTATCACGAATTCCTCCCAAGAGTAGGTAGAATATAGGTCAGGCCCTCCTGAATGAGTATGAGCTTCCCACTAGTATAAAGCATCTCCTTTTAACATTGCGGTTCCATAAAGTACTCTATATTCTTCGGCGCATTTACTAGTCTTGAATATAGCCTCTATTTCCTTCAGCCATCTCATTGCTTTCACGGGGTCCCGGTCTCCTGAGTAGGTAGGAGGCTTACAACTGAGAAACATTTTATAATCGCACTTTTTCATTACTGGTACAACAGTATGAGTAATAGGCATTTCTTCTTCATGTGTAGGATCTGGTCTTTCTGTTTCAGTATTATGAGTCTGGTTAAACATAGCCTGGATATTTGCATGTAATCTTCCCATTTCGTCTGCTAAGTCGTCCCTCGTAACAAATTCCGTACCGCGCCCCTGAACTCTGCCCCCAGTTCTGCCTCTACCTCTTTCTCCCCCTCTTCCCCTTCCTCCGGCTGTTGGATTGGTTCTATTCGGGTTTCCTCCTCCTTCCCGATTTGTTTGTCTCGTACCACTTGCCATTCTGTTTGATTTAGACAAGGTTAATATACACATAAGCACATACCCCATATAACAAGGTATTCCAGTTCAAACATGTACCTGTAAAATCACAATTACACTGGCCAGGTGTAATAATGAAATTACCTTACATGATGTTCCTTCTACCTTTTTATATTTAACATCCCAAGGTTCTACAATAATAGGGACATCCTACTTCACATGCAGTTTAAGTCTAGGTACAGATACTAATACCTAAATCCCTTAAACTAGGGCTCTGATACCATCTGTAACATCCCCATTTCCATATATACAAATAACATACATTTCACAACATAATTTCATCAAAAAGATACATCATATTTCATATTCGGTCCCATAGTCTTACTAAACATAATAAGTAATTCAGTACAAACTTTTTGACTAAATAATTTACATAATGACTAACAACAAAACAATAAGTACAAAAACACTTCAGGATCTTCATAACACAAGTCTTCCCAAAAGCTAAGCAACGACTATCCTTCTTATTTGCCCTTACTTGATCCATGACCTGGAATACATATTTTTAAAACAAAATGGGGGTTAGACCTAGCGGTCTAAGTGAGAAAATCCCTGTCATTTCACAATCATTATAAAACCCATTTATATAAAATTCTTTATATAAACACCCATATATCACACGTAATTAAATACCAATCAAGACTCGTGCACTGTGTTCAACTCATCCTCTTTCTCATTCTCATTTCTCCTGGCCATGTTAGTTGGTTGCGAGCCAACTAATCCACTGTACAACAACTACAGCTAACACCGCTGTACAACAACTACAGCAACACCGCTGTACAACAACTACAGCAAACACCGCTGTACAACAACTACAACAAACACCGCCGACTATAATTTCGGCTAACTTATACTCGTGTAGTGTAATGTACATATAAATACAATATATATCTCAATATATCATATTGTCATTTATGAACATCTAATCACATTATCTATCATCTTTTCAATCTACACGTATATGTATTCCAGTTTAAAAACATTTTGAAGTAAAACTCACCTGTTTGATTTATCAAAACGTTCTCCAAGCTTTTCTCAAAACAATTCAGCTTCACTTCAATTTCACAGTATCTGTACAAGTCAAATACATATACCACTTTACCAAAAGCACACACATAAAGCTTAGGAACTTAAAGTAGTTTAATTCCTCAAACATCTCCCCCAAACCCGAACTTAAGTCGAGTCTATACTATTTTCCAGTCCTTATTCATCAACTAATCATAGTTCAATAATATACATTGTTATCAGACCCCTAACAGTGTTTAGAAATCTCAGAAATGATCAACAGCTCAAGTATCCGGACATAAACAGAGTTTTCCGGACGACACCATTAATCCGGACATCATGCCATTTCCGGACAATATAAGTAATCCGGACATCATCCGGAAACCTAAGTAATCCGGACGCTATCCGGTATCATATTTCATCCGGACAATCAAGGAAAAGAGAACTTACCCGGATAAAAACACCGTCCGGACACCACTATAACATCATCCGGACACCACCGACAAAACTACCCGGATACGTTCTTGTTGTGTCCGGACACCTCTGTCGATTTTGCCATTTTTGCCCAGAATCCGACTGAAGTTTATACTAGTTCGATTCTGCTAATTCTAAACCGATAGAAACTGTATACTAACCCTTATAAACACAATTTGTAAAGGTACTTACCTCAAATCACTTCCAAGCACACCAATTTGAACCTTTTAGCCACAAACCTTCTTTTCTTCTTTTGGTCTCAAAACACACACACACACACTACACACACTGATTTTTCTGAGTTATGATAATATCTGATTTTTCTTTAGATAATATCCACTCACATTTACCATTTCGGCCTCTTAACTTTTCACTAATGACTAAAACACCCCTAACTTATAATTTAACCCAATTTTTACCCTAAACACACTATTATAAAGTTAACTGATTTTAACGGAAAGGGGTTTTAACTAACGAACTTACTCGGGGTATTACACATAAAGCGTCTTATTATCCTTTTATAGGACATTCTTCAAGTGAAAGTGTCCTGTAAAAAAGCTAATAAGATGATTTATGTCTTGTGTGCTATTAGATTGTCCAACTTAATAGATACAACTTATTAGGTCCCCTACTTCATCTGACCATTGTATAAGACAAATATAAGTTGGTCCTAAAACTCAAAAGTCTCGGTAAGTACTATATTTGGATACCCAAAGTCGGTATTGTAGTGAAAAGTCAAAACTTTATGCCTACAAAACATACTAACATGATCTAGCGTTGTTCTAACAGGCATTTCGTAAGGGGTTTGGTAGGCTTTCGGATGCAAACGCGGCACTAATGAAAGTAGCAGAAAGTAGGAAACTTAAAGAACTCGAAGACACCTTTCTAAACTCCGAGAAGTGTGTGGATGAAGAATCTTCTCCGGATAAAGACACGAGTCTTAGGCCTCACAGCTTTTGGGTACTATTCAAGTTAACCGGAGGGACATCGACGGTTGCTCTAGCCATCTACATCATTATCAACATCAGAGAATTTAAAAATTCTACACAGGAACACACAAGTTTCATCAAAATCATATCAGCATTTATCAAATATTGGCAACATCGTATGAGAAGATCATCGAGCATAGTTGTCAGCGTAGAGAGTGGTAGACAAACGCGAAACGCCGATTAATGGACTCAAGATGACACGGATGGTTTATAAGACGTAAATGAAAACTCATACCTGTATATTATAGTTGCACATATATGATCATAGGTTTATTGATGAATGTTAAGTAAACTTCAAAATCAGTACAATTTCTCTTCTGTAAAGCAAATTCTGCACATAGATACTTAATAAACTTCAATGTACATTTAGCTCTTTAGAATAGTTTTTATATTATAATTTGTTGCTGCATGTTTAGCATGTTGTTTGGTAAATTTGTACAGGTAAAGTTCTAATTTTTTTGTAATGAATTTACAAAATTTCCGACAGGTTTCAGTCGGAATAAGATTCCAAATAAGATTATTAATTGAAAATCCGTTGAAAAAAAAGTTTTCTAAAAGAAGCTACTAATGGAATCTGTCAGAAATCAACACCACGGAAAATCCGTCGGAAATACTTTGAATTCCATCGCAAACGGTTGTGGGTAAAAAAATCCGACCGGGAAATATCCGACGCCGTCGAAAACCGTCACTGAAAGTCCCCCTTTTTGTATGGAAGTTCCTAGACAACACTACAAGACACAAGGAGATCATGCTCATTGTTGCATGGTAAACTTCTCTTCTGTAAAGCAAATCCTGCACATTGGTATCAAGTTAGGATCTGGTTGCAGATATGATCATGGGTTTATTGACTAATAAAAACATAATTACGCGAATGTGGATTGGTCCTATTTGGTCCTCGACCTCATGGTGTCATTCATATGTCTGTTTGGTCCTGCGGCCTCTCGACCTCATGAGATCCAATCTCCCGGTGACAACATGTTGTAAATCGTTCTTTTTCATGTTTTGCTTCATGGGATTGAATTACAACGGATGAATATCGGGCCATGTGCTATTTAACTTGACTTCCCCTTTTATCGCTAATCTAGGGTTCTAGTTGGTGTCGTGTGTTGTGGATAATAGAGTTCACCTTTAGACAATTGTGTGAAAGTGTACATCAACAGGGGAGAGATGGAACTTGTATATATTGATGAACAAATGGAAGAGATTACAATAGAGTTCACCTTTAGACAAAGATCCTACAATCTCAAGGTAAAAACTCTCAAGATAACTTAGGGGCTGTTTGGTTCCCGGAATTCAATGGAATTGCAATGCCAAATTGCTTAGTGATGTTTGGTTCGCTGAAAAAATTGATTGGATTCCACCAGATTCCACGGTTGAGGGATTTGTACATTCCTTAGCATATGTGAATGATTTGAATTCCATTTCGTGGAAAATGTAACATAATTTATAATTTTGTTTAATTCCACCAGATTCCACGGTTGAGGGATTTGTTCATTCCTTAGCATATGTGAATGATTTAAATTCCATTTCGTGGAAAATGTAACATAATTTATAATTTTGTTCTAGAGAGACAAAATAACTTTTGCATCCAATTCAACCACCACCTCCCCCCCCTCCACTCTCGTTGGCAACATATCCGCCACGACCACCACCATAATCAATTAATATTGTTGGGTCATCAAAGATTTGAAGATGACCTCATGATCTCCTTACATACTTTGAAAAACATTTTCCATACTTAGAGAAATTTTGGATGGTTCTTTGTAATGGCTTGTACAAGATAGCAAATGTTTGGTGAAGTCAAAGATCAAACAAAGTCAAGATTGAAGATTCTCTCATTGTGGAAGTGAAAGATCTTTTCTCAACACATACAAGTCATAGTCCACCGATTATCTCCATGAAGATCGGTGTGATCCCAAACAGGAGATTTCCCCCTTATCTCCTTGCCATGAAGATCTTCATCATAAGAGGTAAAGTTGGCCATCCCACCGATTGTCCCCATGAAAATCGGTGGGATCCTCAAAAGTTGGAGGATCCTCTCATATTATCACTTCTAAGAAGACTTTCACCTACCTTGTCCTTGACAAGTCGGTGGGATCCTCAAATAGGAGGATCCTCCCATGTGTCTTTGCTAAAAGGTATTCTCTTCAAAGATATAATGTCTGGGTATGGAAGAAAAAGATTCTTTTGTCCTTTTTCCCATTCTTATATATTGTCACCATCAAACCTTTCTAGCATTATAGGAAAAGACACATCAACTTTTGAGAGCCAAACATATCCTTCAAATGACAAAGTGACAAGTGTCTTATGCTACACATACTCTTGGCACTATATAAAGATGAAGACCTCTCCGTGCAGAACATCTCTTGAAAGACTTGAAGATTACTCTGTGCTCAAGATATTCTACTCATTTCTCTCTTTGAACTTTATAGCTTTAAATCTTTGTGTTTTAGAAGTTATTTAGTTTTCAGTATTACTTTGTGAAGATTGTTAGAATAGATTTTATCTGTTCTTTCCGCAACAATCTATTTTTTCTATGTGTTCTATATGTAATTCTTGATTTGAATATTTTCAATAATAGAATTAATTAAAGTGAAAATTTGTGTATTGTATTCACCCCCCCCCCTCCTTCTACAATACATGTTCCTGTTCTTGTAAGCCATCTGGGACTAACAAGTGGTATCAGAGCAGAAAGTTTAATTTCAATAAACTTGATCTGCAATGGCTTCTTCTTCCAAAAATGAAGCTTTCTCTCAAAACATTTTTTCTGAAAACGGCTCTATAGCCAAACCTCCCAAGTTTAACCCCAACAACTTTTCTTTGTGGAAAAGCCGGATGATGCTTTTCATGGAAGGAGTGGATAGTAGATATCCAACCATTCTCAGTGAGGGACCCATAGTCCCTAGAGTCTGGTCTCGCTATGAAACCAAGAAATCCGGTAAGAAAGTTGTTGACAAAGATGATTCTGATGATTCCTCTGATAAAGAAAAATCTGCTGCTAATGGTCGTTACATTCCTAAGAATCCTAAGAAATATACTGATGAAGAAAAACGTCTTGTGTCTATTGATTCTAAAGTCAGAACTATCATTGCTCTCTCTCTTCCTGATGAAGTGTACCACTCTCTGGTAAATCTCTCTACTGCCAAAGAGATGTGGTCCACTCTGTGTGTTTTGTACGAAGGTACAAATGAAGTTAAAAAGAGAGCAGAAAGATTGCTCTTGTTAGAAAATATGAACTCTTTTCTTATGAGAAAGGAGAATCTTTCTCCAACTACTATAACCGCTTTAACAGTCTTCTTAATGACTTAAAGCTGTTAGGTAGAGTGTATGACAATGAGGAAATCTTGTGCAAGTTTATGGATTGTTTTCCTGATTTTTGGGAAAACATATGTACTTGTATAAAGACTACCAAAGATCTTGATCATATGTCTCTCACTGTTCTATATGGAACTCTCTTCAACTATGAGCATACTAAACTGCAAAGGAAGTTTGTCATCACAGATAGAAAGAGCTCTCCTCTAGCTCTCCTAAGTGACTCTTCCAAAAAGACTAAGTGTATTCATAGAATCACCTACCCATCCGACTCTGACCATGATAGTCAAGAAGATCCCAATGACCATTCGGAGGCATATCTTAGTGATGCTGAGGATGAATGTGAGGAAACTTCAGTTGACAAATTATCTTATGAAATGGCCATGTTGGATGGGCATTCTACATCCAAATCTCACCCCTCTTCTGGAAAATCTAAGTCTGGTAGAAAATCATCCTCTTCTCTATCCAAACACTCTTCTTTGGACAAATCTAATGAGAAATGTTTTAACAGTGGTAAAAATGGTCATTTTGCTTCTGAGTGTAGAAGCAAACACCTTGAAAGACCCAGAACTGCTTCCTCAGGCCGATTCTCCTCAAAGTCGGGAAGATCCAAATATGATTCCCAAAAGTTCAACCAACCTCTCTCTTCTGCAAATTTTGACCGGGCTGAAAGATACAAAGAGAAATACAAGAGAGAAAAGGAAAGAAATGAAAGACTTGTCAGAAGAGGAAAGGGTCTACCTGCTAAAACTCATGATTTGGCAGATGAACCCACATCTGAAAGCGAGAATGACACCTCAAATGTTTGTTTCATGGCCAAGATAAATGACATGGAAGATCCAGAAGGCCACATCTCCTCAACTGCTTTTGTATCAGCTAAGTGCTTCTTCTCCTCATCACAGGTACATCCATTTCTATCTCTTTCTGATGCTGAAAAGATTGAAGCATTTGATTCTTTATCTATTGATCTTTTTTATGCTAAAACTGCTAAGAAAAAGGCAAATGCTCAAATAAAATCTCTTTCCTCTCAACTGCTATTATGTCACTCACAACTGGAAAACTTTGACAAAGGTAAGGCTGAGCTTGAAGATCTAAAATCCATCAACTTTATTCTTGCCAAGGAGTAAAACAAAATATTTAAACGTTTTCAAAAGGAGCAAGAAATCATGAGAAAATGGACCAGTTCTTCCAAAAATCTGGAAAAGATTTTTCAAGATCAGATTTCTTGTAATGACAAAACTGGTTTAGGCTTTGGAAAAATGGAAATTGATCAATCTTCAAAATCTCATGCTCCCACCTCATGTGATTCACCTATCTTTTGTGAAACCTCCAATTCTAATTCTATTGGGTCTGTGTCCATGAATTCTACCGATTCTTCTGAAGCTTTAAAATTTGAAATGTTTTTAAAGGCAAAAGATCTCATTTCCTTTCCAAAGGAAAAGGCTCAAGATTCCAATGATTTTTCCACACCTATCCATGACTTTCAAAAGTTATTGACTTTAGATGATGCATCCTCCACTTCCAACTCAAACAAAATTTTTTCTATCTCTGAAAAAGTCAAGTCTTTAGATGTTGATTCTTTCTTAAAAATAAATTCCTCAAATCTTTCCAAAAACAATTTTGTGACCTCTTCCATCGATTTTATTCCCAGATCGGTGAACCTCAAAATGTCCACTTCAAAAGAGAAGATTTTTTTCCTCCCAAATTCTGAAAAAGGAATCTTAGGTCCTACACCCCAAATCTTTAACTCCTCATCAAAGTCTTTGAAGATAATCAAAATGAGCAAAAGTAAGGAAAAATGTCAAGTTTCTAAAAAGATTTTTCCTCATAGAAAATGCTATATTTGTGGTGATACTTCTCATTTTACCAAAGACTGTCCGAAAGAAATAATTGATCTAAGTGACACCAATTCTTTTTCTTCTAACCCAAAAGGACCTACCACCAAATGGGTACCAAGAAAATAAATTCTTTGTGATTGCAGTTTTTGAGCAAAACAAATGGATCTATGTGGACCGGTATAAAAGTGACAAAACTGAAGAAATCATCAAGTTCATCAAGAAAACTAAGTGTCAAATGGTGAACTTTTGGATCTCCTCTTGTATTGAAAATCCTTCCCATTGGCACACTCACTAGTGCCAACATCCTCTCTGCCGACATCATCATATCTCCCATCACCCCACGTTTTCTCATCCATCCCACCACATACATTACCCCAACCTCATTTCTTTATCATCCTACCATCATCTTACCATCAAACTCTATCCCCTCTCTTACAACATCTATCAACCAACTTCATCAGTTTCCTTCACTTATGTTCCTCCATCTCAAAACATTTCTGTTAAGCATGATTCTTCACCTAGTGATCTAAAAAAATTATTATTATGACCATCGGTGAGACTCCCACCGATCCAATCGGTGAAGACTTCCATCGAAATCTCTCCTACACCCTTCTCCAATGAACCTCCATCAGTGAAACACTGCATCTCACCAAAGCCGTTCCTCTCACCAGAACCAACTTCCTATGTGACTTTTTCTCAAGATTTTCTCTCTCATAATGGTGATTCTCCTACTTCACCAAATTTCAATCTTTCTTGGGTCATCAAAAATTGGAAGATGGGATTCCAATATCTTCTTCACTTTGAAGATTTTCTGAAGATGCCTTACAAGATTTCCTCTTATCTCTCCAAGCAATTCAACCGAATTTTTGTCCATCTCTTGCAAATTTTCGGTGGGTATGAGAAATGTTCAAAAAAAAATCCTGCCAAAGTTTCTACCGAAAATCTCTCAAATTTCGGTGGGATACCCTTAAATTTCGGTGGGTTTGTAAAAAAAAATGCATCGGTGAATACGCAATCGGTGAGTTGCAACATAAAAAAAAGTCTACTTTTTCTTTCCTTCGGTGGGATTACAATTTTTTTTATTATATATATATTAGCCATCGGTGGGTTCATGCATACCATAGGGACGCCCAGTGTAATTAATGCGTTTTAGGGATTATATCCAAAATATGTGAATAATTGAAAAAGTCCGAAAAACATATATACAATTAAAGATGCATATGTGAACCGACATCAAACCAAACTTAGATATGACCAATATTTTACGATATAAGACAGTCAAACCGAACGTATGCATACTTGGCTAAGGTGGAGAAGGATAGGCCATGGGAATATAAAGAGGAGTTATTGTTAAGATGAGAAATCTTGACCTTTCAAATATCATTAATTACTGAAAATGATACAAATGGACGTATTAAGCTTGTAAAGTCAGAACTTGCAAGTTAATCAGACATTCGCATTTCAAAATATTGAACATATATGCATGCCTCTCTAGAATGCCATACTTTTAAAAGTCTGTCACATTTATTAAAATAAATTCGTTATCACGTTAATTTATGTACGTATAATATCGTTAGTATAATTAAGTGAGATCATCATTACGAGTATGACTGCAGTTTCCATATCGATGAAAGCTGCACGGAATTTCCTGCACTCAACCAATAGACTTTTCTTCGAAAAGATAATTATAAATCGAAATGTTAGCTATATATGAATCCATGAAAAGAACAAATTAAGGAGAATTAATATCACTGAGATGCATAATTATAAAAGTTACCTGATCCTTTCTTTGGTTGTTTTCTGCTTGCCATGTTTTCTTCTGAAAGCAACGGCAGCCGCCACCGGAAGCTTGGCGGTGCCACCAGAACTAGTCATAAACGAAACGGGAATCGCTAGAATTGGGGTCATTCTTGGCCAGGCTTCTAGACCTGGTAAAGAGACCAAAGTGTCGATTGAAATAGCGATTCAAGATTTTAATATCAAAGCCAATCGGTCATCGCTGTTATATCTTCAAAACTCTCTAAACAAGCCTTCTCGCGCAGCTTTTGCAGGTAAATTGCTCACTTTCATATTGTTATAAATAGTCACAAATAAGACTGAGTAGTGAATTCGTTTTAAAAAGTTATGATTTGGATCTGTAGAGTCATACCCATATGCTAATTATTAACATGGTACTTAATGTGGAAATGCAGCCAAAGAACTTATCCATGAACATGGTGTGAATGTGATTTTGGGAGGTCATACATGGGAACAAGCATCTGCCATAGCCGAGGTTATCAGCGAAGAAGCCGATCATTATGATATCCCACTATTTCTTTCGCTAGCTGATATGACTCCACCACAGGCAACAGATCAATGGCCGTTTCTCGTTCAAACCGTTCCTTCCAAATCCACACAGATGAATGCAGTGGCTGCCGTTTTACAGTCATGGGGTATTCGTCAAGTTACCCTCGTACACGAAACCTCGCATCTAGCTTACTCATCAGCATCAATCATCTCTCATCTCTCTCAGGCATTTCAGCAAACAGGTTGCGAGTTAACCCTTATCTTACCACTCTCATCTGGTTCTTCATGTTTCGTAAACAAAGAGCTTGAGCTACTCAAGAGACAAAAACGTCATGTCTTTATAATTCATACATCTCTTGAACTCGGGATTTGCGTCTTTCATACGGCCAAAAAGATGGGTATGACGGGAGACGGGTATCTATGGATAGCGACTAACGAAATCACGGATCTTTTTCATTCCATTAATTCCACCATGATTTCTTCACTAAAAGGCATGGTTGGAGTCAAAACCTACTTCCCATCGGATTTTCAAGATTTCAGAAAAAGATTCCGTCAAAAGTTCCGTTCCGATTACCCGGAAGAAGAGCAGGACGAACCTGGAATCTTTGCTGTACAAGGATATAATGCCATGAAATTGTTGGAAAAAAACTCACCTGAAAACCTCCATCACCGGAGTCCGATTCCGGTGACTACAGTGGAGATTGTTAGTGTGATTGGAAAGGGATATCATAGTGTGTATTGGACCAAAGGATTAGGGTTTTCAGAGACCATTGATGGAGCAACTACTTACACCCATTCTATGGATAATCTGGGACAAGCTCTATGGCCGGTACAACCATGGTATGCTCGTAGACGGCACCGGAATCTCGCCGAAAGCTCAAAGAATCCAATGAGGGTCGGCGTTCCCAGTGGATCTCTATTCAAGCAATTCGTGAAAGTGGAATTCGATCACGACAAGAATGAGCATAAGATGAGTGGATTCGTAATCGCTGTGTTTGAAGAAATGATGATAAAAATGAATCAAACATTCAAGTATGAACCCTTCAATGGTTCATATGATGATTTGATTAAAGCAATACCTGAAAAGGTCAGACCTTTTTCACAATCATATATTCATGCAAACAAACAAGTAAGATGTTAATTATCATCTGGCATTAATACTTTTTCTTGATTTTGAGCAGACGTTTGATGCAGTAGCCGGTGACGTAACGATCTTGTCGGAAAGACACAAGTCCGTGGACTTCACCCAACCGTTCACCGAGTCGGGTTTGCAGATGATTGTACCCGTAAGATCCCGAATCTCAAACCAGGCATGGTTATTCCTGAAGCCTTTCACTGCAGAAATGTGGTGGTTAATTGCAGCAATCACCATTTACAATGGCTTCATCATCTGGTTGATTGAGAGGAAACATTCCGAATATCTTCGAGGCTCCGTCATAACCCAAATCGGAATCGTATTTTGGCTTGCATTTACGACACTCTTCACTTTGCGCGGTAACATACAAATACCCTCAATCGTACTAACTGTTGATTGTATCTTTTCTACCAAAGGGTCATTAGTCCAATGGTACGTGGTTTACCAGTAGTAGATATGATCCCAACCTTGTTGGACATTAAGGGTGTTTTTGGTACACTAGACACGACATTAAGGGTGCGTTTATAATGATATATTTTGTTGTTAAAAATATTTATTTATTATAATTTAATAAATTACATAAACTAATAAAAAAAACATAAAAGATCTAAACAACTCATTAGGGGTAAATTGGTCATTTTACCTGTTATGTCCTATCCAGTTTTGTACAATTGTTTTGTCATGCTCCGTCCCGGATACCAAACATACGCTAAGGGTTCAACCCTCACCAAATGTGAGGAGTGTGTGTGAGTTTTGCCGTATATAAAATATTAATATATTTTCAAGTTGTATCTTTTCTTATTTTACACTAATCGTTTTAGCTCACAGGCGATAGGCTGCATAGCAATTTATCGAGGATGGCAATGGTCATGTGGCTCTTTGTGGCGCTAATCATCACTCAGAGCTACACGGCTAGCTTGGCAAGCATGCTCACGGCTCAGAGGCTCGAACCAGCGATAACCAGCATTGAGAATCTCAGAAACATGAACGCAACGGTGGGATACTGCGATGGAAAGTTTATATACAACTACCTAAGTGATGTTCTAGATTTTAAGAGCTTCAGGATCAAGAGCTATAACTCAACCCATCAATACGCCAAGGCCCTGAACAGTGGTGAAATCGCAGCTATTTTTCTTGACGTTCCTTCAACTAAAGTTTTTCTAGCTCAGTATTGCAAAAGCTTCATCAGAACCGGAGAGACCTTCAAAGTTGGAGGTTTCGGATTCGTAAGTTTTCTTGGTCCGAATCTCCCTCATGATCCCCATCATTCAGTTTGAATTTCACTGCAACAAAGCGAGCTTTTCAAAAGTGTTCTATAAAAAGATAATCAGAGGATTTATTTTTTGTGTCCTGCTAAATTGTCCAAATTCGTTGATAAAGTTGGACAATCTAATAGGACACAAAACAAAGTTGGACTATCTAACAGGACACAAGACATAAATGTAACATCTCAGACCAACCGTACCAGATATTGTCCACTTTGCCCACTCACATGGGCTCCCAAGTCCCAAGGGGGTGGATTGTAAGATCCGACATTGGTTGGGGAGGGGAACAAAGGTTGCCTTATAAGAGGAACTCGATACCTCCTCCATCAAACGCGTTTTAAAACCGTGAGTCCAGGTGTGTGGGCAAAGTGGACAATATCTGGAATGGTTGGCCTGAGATGTTACATAAATCGTCTTATTAGCCTTTTTATAGAACATTTTTCAAAAAGCTAATAAGACGATTTATTTATGTCCTATTAGATTGTCCAATTTTGTCGATAAAACTTATTAGGTCGCCTAACAAATAATTCTAACACCATTGTATAAGACAAATATAAGTTGGTCCTAAAACTCAAAAGTCTCGGTAAGTACTCTATTTGGATACCCAAAGTCGGTTAAAAAGACTCATTCTATTGTAGCGAAAAGTCAAAACTTTATGCCAACAAACATACTAACATGATCTAGCATTGTTCTAACAGGCATTTCGTAAGGGGTTTGGTAGGCTTTCAGATGCAAACGCGGCACTAATGGAAGTAGCAGAAAGTAGGAAACTAAAAGAACTCGAAGACACCTTTCTGAACTCCGAGAAGTGTGTGGATGAAGAATCTTCTCCAGACAAAGACACGAGTCTTAGCCCTCACAGCTTTTGGGTACTATTCGAGTTAACCGGAGGGACATCAACGGTTGCTCTAGCCATCTACATCATTATCGGCATCAGAGAATTTAAAAAATCTACACAGGAACACACAAGTTTCATCACAATCATATCAGCATTTATCAAAGATTGGCAACATCGAATGAGAAGATCATCGAGCATAGTTGTCAGCGTAGAGAGTGGTAGACACACGTGAAACGTCGATCAACAGACTCAAGATGACACAGATGGTTTATAAGATGTAAACGAAAACCCCTACCTGTATATTATCAAGTTAGGATTTAGGTGCAGATATGATCATAGGTTTATTGTTGAAAATGTTGGTAAGTACAATTTCTCTTCTGCAAAGCAAATTCTACACATAGGTATTTAATAAACTTCAAGTGTTCCCTTAAAACATAATTACGCGAATGTGAATGGTCGTATTTAGTCCTCAACCTCATGGTGTCATTCGTATGTCTGCTTGGTCCTGCGGCCTTTCGACCTCATGAGATCTGTTAGATATAGTAAATTAGGTTCTCCTTTCTTGTATGCTTTCTACTTTGTTGTATATATAGGAGTGTAATCCTTCTTTTAGACATAACAAGATATATCACTTTATTTGAGTAATTACATGGTATCAGAGCCATGACAGAACCCTAGCCGCCGCCGCTGCCGGAACTCTAGCCGCCACCGCCGTTGTTCTTCTTGTCCAGAGCCGGCACTGCCGCCGACGACCTTGTCCAGAGCCACCCCTGCTGCCGGCGACCTCGACCTCGACCCCTTCCAGATTCTGACTTTGGTTTGCTGTTGTCCTCCTATTCCAAATCACCTTCCTTGAAAAATCTCGCCGAACCTGCCAAAATCCTAGCCGACTTCGCCGGAAGCCCGGAACCCTACTGAAAACCAGCCGTCACTGCCTGAAAACCCTACCTGAATCCCAGCCGTCATCGCTGGAAACTCGCCGGAACTCCAGCTGCTGCTGCCGGAAACCTACCAGAACTATCCTGGCCTGAAAAACCTACCTGAATCCCAGCCGTCATCGCCGGAAACCTAGCCGTCATCGCCGGAATCTCGCCGAAACTCTAGTTGCTGCTGCCGGAAACCTACCACAACTAGCCGCCGTCGCCAGATCTCCCGCTGCTGTCGCCGGACATCCAGCCGCCGTCGCCAGAGCCCTAGCCGCCGTCGCCGGAACCCTAGCCGCTGTCGCCGGAGACCTTGCCGGAATCTGCCTAAACTGCCGGAAGTTTTCATAAAACCTGCTGGAATTTTTCAGAAACTGATCAGGAAGTGCCTGGACACGCCGGACCTGCTGGAAATTTTCGGGAACGCGCCGGAATCTTTTGGAACTCGCCGGAAACTGCAGAAACACGTCGGGATTTGTTGAAGACACGTCGGAACCTCCGGAAACGCGCTGAAATTTGTTGGAATCTGCCGGGAAAATGGGAGACAAAGTTCTAGTCCAACAATCAACGTCCAATGAATTTACAGATTCGGGTCACCTTCTACGCCAGGTTTCATCTACCCTTTGTGCTAGTACATCACAATCATCAGGTATCCCATCTTCTTGTCTCTCTGCATGCTCACCATCTTGGATTATTGATTCGGGAGCCACAGATCACATGACTGGGAACAAAGACCTTTTGTCCAATCTTGAAACTAATACATCCCATAACCCCGTTCGACTTGCTAATGGATCTTCATGTCAAATCAAGGGCATAGGATCCACTAGCAATCTGTCAAACCTAAACTTATCCTCTGTTCTTTATGTTCCTACCTTTCCGGATAGTCTAATGTCTGTCAGCCAGATTACCCAAAAACTTAATTGTTATGTCATCTTTTTTCCTACACATTGTGTTTTCCTGGATTTGAGAATAAACCAGTTGATTGGCACAGGTTTTGAATCTCAAGGTCTTTATCGCTTGTCTATGTTGCGCACTCCGAGTACACATCTTTGTGATTCTAGTATTAGGGAAGTGCATTGTCGATTAGGGCACCCTTCTTTGTCTGTTCTAAAACAATTAAGACCTGATCTTTCCTCTTTCCTCTGTTAATGAGTTAACATGTGAGTCATGCCAGTTAGGTAAACACACCCGATGTTCCTATCCCCCTAGCAAGTCTAGTCAAGTCAACACCTTGTTTGAACTCATTCACTCGGATGTATGGGGACCGTGCCTTATTACTTCTACAAATGGTTTTAAATATTTCATTACGTTTGTCGATGATTTTTCTCGTGCAACATGGGTTTACTTACTTAAATCTCGTAATGAAATATTTTCTATCTTTCGTGAATTCTATGCCTATGTCAGAACCCAGTTTGATGTTTCCATCAAAACATTGCGATCTGATAACGCTAAAGAATATTTCTCTCATGATTTTACAAGTTACCTGTCTGACCATGGTATTATACATGAATCTTCATGTGCATATACACCCCAGCAAAATGGCATTGCCGAAAGAAAGAACCGTCATCTACTGGATGTGGCTCGAACTATGATGATTCACTATAATGTACCACAAAGTTTTTGGGCTGATGCGGTTCTTACAGCTAACTATCTGATTAACCGTATGCCATCTTCTGTTCTTAAAGGGAAGACACCTTTTTCCATTCTATTTCCCAAAGGAACCCCGTTTCCCTTGACTCCTAAAATATTTGGATGTGTATCTTATGTTCATGACCATCGTCCGGGACATAATAAACTCGCACCACGTGCTATTAAGTGTGTGTTCCTTGGGTATTCGCGTGTCCAGAAAGGTTATCGTTGTTATAGTCCAACCCTTCGAAGATATTTTACATGTGCCGATGTCACATTCAATGAGTCAAGTTCGTTCTTTGTCAAACCTACTAGCAGTACTCAAGAGTCCACAAATCATGTTCTTGACCCTTTTGAATCATCTGATACTCCAATCTTACACCTCCCGCTACTCGCACCAAATGTTGCTCCTCAGACAGCACCAACTGATACTAGATTCACAAGGGTGTATAGTCGACAACACCAAAGGCAAGTGCCTGAGACTCAAGGGTCCTTACCTGTGCCTCATGATTCTGGGGAGTCTCCCATTCCACCACCTGACACACACATATCATCACCTGCTGATACTGTCCCTGCCCCAGTCCACGATACACCTCTACCACCACACACTGAGCCTTATGACCCACCTGGTGCCCATCTCCCTGATATTCCGATTGCCTTCCGAAAAGGCACACGAAATCTTACCCGATATCCTATTCATGATTATCTTGCCTACTCTCACCTCTCTTCAGAGTCGTGTGCCTACACATCAAGCATTGATAGCCATATTGTTCCTAGGAATGTAACTGAAGCTCTTAATCACCCGGGATGGTTTAAGGCGATGCAGGAAGAGATGGATGCCCTTCGGAAGAATCATACTTGGGATTTGGAACAACTTCCTCATGGAAAACGCAAAGTGGGTTGTAAATGGGTATTTACTGTAAAACTTCATCCTGACGGTTCTTTGCATCGGTTGAAAGCCCGGTTGGTTGCAAAGGGTTATTCTCAAGCCCATGGGGTTGACTATGACGAGACATTTTCCCCGGTGGCTAAAATGCCATCTGTTCGCATTTGTATAGCTTTGGCTGCCATTAATCATTGGCCACTCCATCAATTAGATGTCAAGAACGCCTTTCTTAATGGCATTCTTGAGGAGGAGGTGTACATGGAACAACCACATGGGTTTATTATTGAGGAGGAGGCTACAAAGGTATGTCGATTACGACGATCACTGTATGGTCTCAAACAGTCCCCTAGAGCATGGTTTGGACGTTTTTCAGATGTTCTTCAGGAGTTTGGTATGACTCGTAGTTCCCATGATTATTCTGTGTTTTTTAGACACCATGAGGGTCGACGAATCATACTAGTGGTTTATGTCGATGACATTATTATCACTGGAGATGATAGCAGTGAAATTTCAGAGTTAAAACAATTTCTACAGACCCAGTTTCAAGTTACTGATCTTGGACGACTTCGTTACTTCCTTGGGATAGAAGTATCTCGATCTCCACAAGGGATTCTTCTATCTCAACGGAAATATGTTCTTGATATGCTTATCGAGTGTGGTCTATTAGGGTGTAAACCAGTCGACAGTCTGATGCTCGCTACGGGAAAACTACTACCAAATGATGGAAATCTTATGAAAGATCCAGAGAGATACAGGAGACTTGTGGGAAAGTTAAACTATTTGACAGTTACTCGACCAGACATATCCTTTCCTGTTAGTGTCTTGAGCCAGTTCATGTCCGCTCCTTATACGGGTCATTGGGATGCAGCACTTCGTGTTTTGAGGTATCTTAAAGCTACACCAGGATTAGGGATACTCTACTCTGACCAAGGCCACTGTCGAGTGGGTGCGTTCACTGAAGAAGGAGATGGCAGAATATCTGGCTTCTCAGATGCGGATTGGGCTGGTTGTCCCGTTTCCGGGAGATCAACTACAGGGTACTGTGTATTTGTCGGAGGAAATCTAGTCTCTTGGAAAAGCAAGAAACAACATACTGTCTCCCGATCAAGTGCCGAATCAGAATACAAGGCCATGGCAGATGTGTCATGCGAAATGACGTGGGTAAGGAGACTCCTAAGAGAGCTTGGAGTGATTACAGACGACTTGATGAGACTATACTGTGATAACCAGTCAGCTATTCACATAGCCAAGAATCAAGTTTTCCACGAGAGGACCAAACATATTGAGGTTGATTGTCATCTTATCAGAGACCGTGTTGTAGGAACTCAGACAGACCCTCCATCAATTCATCCTGTGCACATTAGGACAGAGTACCAGCTTGCAGACATCCTGACAAAGCCATTACGCAAAGCTCAAATAGATTTTATCTGTAGCAAGTTGGGCATGATTAACATCTTCGCTCCAACTTGAGGAGGAGTGTTAGATATAGTAAATTAGGTTCTCCTTTCTTGTATGCTTTCCCTAAATAGGTTACTTTGTTGTATATAGGAATGTAATCCTTCTTTTAGACATAACAAGATATATCACTTTATTTGAGTAATTACAAGATCCAATCTCCCGGTGACAACATGTTGTAAATTGTTCTTGTGCTATTTAATTTGACTTGCCCTTTTATCGCTAATCTAGCTTTCTAGTTGCACTGCTAAACAAAGGACTTTTACCGACGGCCGTTTCTGGCGGATTTTCTGGTGCGGGGACCTTTGACAGCTGAATCCGTCGGGAATCCACCGCTGGCATTGTTCCTTTACTTTCTGTTATTGTATAGGGTACTAAAAATATTCATTAATAGTGAATCCTTTCTACAATCAAATTACAACTCTTTTGGAACAAAATTAGTGTTAATGTGAAAACATATGGATGATTTGGTCAAAGCCTGGTACATGTTGACTTTTGAAAATGTCATTATCAAAAATGACCAAGTAGACATAAGATGCCTTTTAAAGTCACATCTTTTAATTATTAGGGGGTGTTTGGGAGTGCTTATATTTTTGACTTATTTGCTTATAGCTTCTCCCCCACCGCAAATAAGCAGTTTGAAGTGTTTGGATAGAAAAAATCAAAAGTGCTTATTTGCTTCTCCTCGCCACAAATAAGTTGTTTTTGATAAGTCAATCCATACCTACTTATTTCCTTATCTATCCAAATTACCTTTTTACCCTCAATTTTTAACAAACACTTTTTAAAAACTGTTTTTCCTCACCACATAAGCAAATAAGCATAAGTTAAAAATATAAGCACTCCCAAACACCCTGATATATGATGAATCCCCAATCTAGAATAATACCTATTTATAAGGATAATTAATATTACTTAAGATGTTTAAGGCAATTAATTATTTATAACCAAACACTTTTTATCATACGTAGTTGTATGGGTGTGCTATATTAAGGGTCCATTTACAAAACTCTTATCTGGTAAGTGCTTACAGTCAAACCAACCGAACCAAACGCTTTTTTGTCTGTTTGGCTTACAGTAATATGACTGGTTTGGTTTGTAAAATTGTCAAACCAAACTTACAAATATTAAAAATGCTTTTGGAATTATGATCAATGATTTAGTATTAAAATGGGCAGGTTTTGTACAATTTTTGTACAGGATCTCTGACGGCCTTCTTTTCCGACGGATCTGCTATACCGACGGATTTTAGTTGGTTATAAAAAAATTAAAATTAAATTTGAAATGAATACCGACGGATTATCAGTCGGTAATTATTATTTTTAAATTAATTAAAAATCTGAACTAAAAAAACTAATATTAATCCGTCGGTAATTCTTTTTAATAATTTAAAAATTATAATTTCCTGTACAAAACCTGCCCATTTTTAATACTAAATCATTGATCATAATTCCAAAAGCATTGATCTTAATTCCAAAAGCATTCCCGGAGTTTGAACCGTCGGATCGTCGTGATTTTTGGACAGTACCTTCACGACATCTTTATCTACATTCTGAACGGTGGAGATCGGCGTTTAAGGGTTGATAACCACTTCTCATGCTTACCTCAACTTTTCACCTGGACCCAACCCTTATTTAAGATGTTTAAGACAAATAATTTATAACCAAACACTTTTATTATAACTAGTTCTATGAGTGTGCGATATAGTGTGCGATATTAAGGGGCTGTTTACCAAACTTTTACCGGGTAAGCATTTACCAGGGGTCACGTACCTTACCGTCAAACCAAAAGTTTTTGTCTATTTGGCTGATCCGGCCAATCGCTGTAATATTAACCGGTTTTGTTTGCAAAACTGTCAAACCAAACTTACAAATATGACCAATATATATAGGGTTGGGTTCCAGTGAGAATGAAAATTATGGCGAGAAGGGTAAGAAGAGATCTCCACCCTTGATGGATTACAAATGTCACTAAAACGATGTGTGTGTTTCTCGTACTTAGGTATTATAAAATGATGTTTGTATTTCCCGGTTGTTTGGTACGTTATGAGATGTTCCCGTGGGAAATTTATGAATGGAAATTTGACTTTATTATTGGGCACATATATATATATATTGTTTCTTTATTTTTGTCATTGTTACAAGGTATTTAAGTATTTATTACCACTCAAGCACATCTACACAATTATCTACAATCAAATTACAATCCTTTTGCAGCAAAATTGGCATTTTGTAAAAGCATACGGACAATTTAAGGGTCGTTTATCCAAATACTTACCCGGTAGATGCTTACTAGTAAGAGCCAACACTCTCACTTACCTTACCGCGTAAGTTTCTAATACATCAAAACTACATCGTATACAATAATTTACCCTGTAAGCACGCACTACCCAGGTAAGAGTCGTCACCCTCACTTACTTGCTAAGACTCTCGGTCGATGCCTATCACTCTTACCGGGTAAAATTAAGGTAAGAATTTGATAAAAAGCCCCTTGGTGAAATCCTGGTACTTGTTGACTTTTGAAAAATGTCATAGAAAATGACCAAATACACATATATAAGATGCCTTTTAAAGTAACCTTTGCAACATTTTCTTTTAAGATCAATTCCCAATCTAGAATACCTATTTATGAGGATGATATTGGTCCACAAGATTTCTTTATCTTATTATTTAAGATGTTTAAGCCAATTCATTTATAACCAAACACTTCTTATCATAACTAGTTGTATGGGTGTGCACCATGAAGATGACCGTTTACCAAACTCTTACCGGCTAGGCGTTTACCTTACAGTCAAACCGAGAACCAAACCGAATTTTGTCTTTTTGGCTGATCCAGCCGATCGCAGTGATTCGACTGGTTTGGTTTGCAAAATTGTCAAACCAAACTTCAGATATGACCAATATTTTACGATATAAGCCAATCAAACAGAACCTTACAAGTACCTGGTTTAGTTGTAGAAAGGAAGGTAGATTCTTTAGGATGAGGCGTATGTTGACCTCTCAAATGTCTTCAATCACTGAAAATGACACAAGGGGATTAAGCTTGTAAAGTCGGAATTTGCAAGTTATATGAGTCAATCAGACATTCTCATTTCAACTATCAACCATAATTTTAGTCTTCATGTTTATTAAAATAAATTCGTTATAACGTTATACACATATAATATCGTTCATAAAAGTGAGATCATGCTTACGAGTGTGGCTGCAGTTTCCATATCCATCCACATTGACGAAAGCTGTATGGAATTTCCTGCACCTTCATTTTCAACCAAACCGTGTGCAATCTAATGAACTTTGCTTCGAAAAGATAACTATAAATCAAAATGGTAGCTTTTGAGGTATATATATATATATATATATAGGAATCCATGAAAAGAATAAAGGGGAATCTCATTGAGATGCATAATTTTAAAAGTTACCTGATCCTTTCTTTAGTTGCTTTCTTGTTGTCATGTTTTCTTCTAACCAACGGAAGCTTGGCTGTGCCACCAGAAGCCAGAAACGAAAGGGGGATCGCCAGAATTGGTGTCATTCTTGGCCAAACATCTAGACCTGGTAAAGAGGCCAAAGTGTCGATTGAAATAGCAATTCAAGATTTCAACATCAAAACCAATCAGTCATGGGTGTTATATCTTCAAAACTCTCTAAACAAACCTTCTCGCGCAGCTATTGCAGGTAAATCATTCACTTCCATTGTTATAGTCATAACAAATAAGACTAATTATGCTTTTTTATGTAAAAAGTTAGCAAATTCGTATTAAGAAGTTATGATTTGGATCTTTAGAAGCATATATATATATGCTGACATGCCAGAAGATTATGTGGAAATATTGCAGCGAAAGAACTTATTGATGAACGCGAAGTGAAAGCGGTTATTGGAGGTCATACATGGGAAGAAGCATCTGCCATAGCTGAGGTTATCAGTGAAGCTGATCATGATATCCCAGTATTTCTTTCGCTAGCTGATACGACACCGTTGCAGGCAACAGATCAATGGCCGTTTCTAGTTCAAGCTGTTCCTTCCCAATCCACACAGATGAATGCAGTGGCTGCGGTTTTACAGTCATGGGGTATTCGTCAAGTTACACTCATATATGAAACCTCGCATCTAGCTTCCTCGTCAGCATCAATCATCACTCATCTCTCTCAGGCATTTCGACAAACAGGTTGCGAGTTGGCCCATATCTTACCACTCACATCTGGTGCTTCATGTTTCGTAAACAAAGAGCTTGAGTTACTCAAGAGACAAAAACGTCAAGTCTTTATAATTCATACGTCTCTGGATTTCGGCATTTGCCTCTTTCAAACTGCCAAGAAGATGGAAATGACGGGATATGGGTATCAATGGATAGCGACTAATGAAATCACGGACCTTTTTCATTCCATTACTTCCACCATGATTTCTTCACTGAAAGGCATGGTTGGAGTCAAAAGCTACTTCTCGGAAGATACACCGGATTTTCTAAATTTCAGGAAAAGATTCCGTCAAAAGTTCCGTTCCGATTACCCAGAAGACGCTCAGGACGAACCTGGAATCTTTGCCGTGCAAGGATATAATGCCGTGAAACTGTTAGCAAAAAGATCACCTGAAAACCTCCATCCGCGGAAACCAATTCCGGCGACTACAGTGGAGATTGTTAGCGTGATTGGAAGAAAGGGATATCATAGTGCGTACTGGACCAAAGAACTAGGGTTTTCGGAGTCCATCGACGAAATGCAACCATGGTATGCTGATAGACGGCACCGGAATCTGGCCGGAAGGTCAAAGAATGTGATGAAGGTCGGCGTTCCTGGTCGATCTTTGTTTAAGCAATTCGTGAATGTGGAATCTGATAAGGAGAAGAATGAGCATGTGTTCAGTGGATTTGCAATCGCTGTGTTCAATGAAATGATGAGAGAAATGAATCAACCTTTTAAGTATTACCCCTTCAATGGTTCATATAATGATTTGATCAAAGCAATAGATTCAAAGGTCAGACCTTTTCACAATCATATATTAATGCAAACAAATCTTCGGAGGATCATGTTTAACTTGTGTGTTATAAGTGTAATCATATATAACATTGAAACTTTTTTTCTTTTTGCAAATTGAGTCTTTTCGTCTGAACCCGACAATCTTTTTTTTGAACGGCAATGCGGCATCGAACTCACGATCGACTACCGAACACACGCACGCACACCGTCCCGGCGGTATCGGGCTTCCACTTAAGGCGCCACCCCCTAATCCGCCGCTGTCCCGGCCCAGCTTACGCAGGACCTATTCCCAACCCTTTTGCTTAAGAGAAGGGGCGGAGCCCAGTCTTCGACCGGACTGCCTAAGGACAGGCCCATGAACCTAAGCCCATGAGCAGATGCTCCTCACCGCCCAAAGCGTTCCCCTAGGCTCGAACCCGGGTAGAATGGGATATCATCCACATTCCCCCCCCAGGATGTTACCGAGTTTTGGAGAGCCACTCCGGCAAGACATGATTTGCCTGAACCCGACAATCTACAACGAAAACGACTGCTAATGTACAAAATCATACACGATTCACGTACAAAATCATATATGATTCACGCGAGTTGCCCTGCGACTTTAAGTTTCGGCTAAAGCCGCCCGTGTCCAATTTTATGCGGTTAGCGTAAAATCACATGTGATTTTGCACATGAGCGGTCATTTCGTGTTTTCTTAAATAGTTAGCGTTCTCGTTTGAACTTTTTTTTATTGGGAAGGGTGTCCTAGGCTATGACTAGACTAATCCCTTGACAAATTATGAATATAAGATATCGGCCCTGATTAAACCTCAGTGGCCACAAATGTTGTGTACGCCTGGATTCGAACCCTGGGCAAATAGGATATTCCACCACATCCCCGGGCCTTAACCAGTACGCCACAACCCTTGTGGTTACTCGTTTGAACTATCCTATATATATGTATATATATTATCTAATACTCCTTTTTGATTTTGAGCAGAGGTTTTATGCAGTAGCCGGTGACGTAACGATCATGGCGGAAAGACACCGGTTCGCCGACTTCACACAACCGTATACCGAGTCGGGTTTGGAGATGATTGTACCCGTAAGATACCGAATCTCAAACCAGGCATGGTTATTCTTGAAGCCTTTCACTGCAGAAATGTGGTGGTTAATTGCAGCAATCACCATTTACAATGGCTTCATCATCTGGTTGATCGAGAGGAAACATTGTGTAAGCCTTCGAGGCTCCGTCATAACCCAAATCGGAATCATCTATTGGCTTGCATTTACGACACTCTTCACTTTGCGCGGTAACATTCAAACATCCCCAATATAATCGTACCAACTGCTAACTGTATCTTTTGTACCAAAGTGTATATTTTCTTGTTTTACATTAATCGTTTTAGCTCACAGGCGATAAGCTGCATAGCAATTTATCGAGGGTCGCAATGGTCATGTGGCTTTTCGTGGCGCTAATCCTCACCCAGAGCTACACGGCTAACTTGGCAAGCATGCTCACGGCTCAGAGGCTCGAACCAGCGATAACCAGCGTTGAGAATCTCAGAAACATGAACGCAACGGTGGGATACTGCAATGGATCGTTTGTAATCGACTACCTACGGGATGTTCTAGATTTTAAGCACACGATCAAGAGCTATAACTCGACCCATCAATACGCCGAGGCCCTCAACAGTGGTGAAATCAAAGCTATCTTTCTTGAAGTACCTTCAGCTAAAGTTTTTCTAGCTCAGTATTGCAAAAGCTTCATCAGAACCGGAGAGACATTCAAAGTCGGAGGTTTTGGATTCGTAAGTTTTCTTGGTCCAAATCTCCCTCATAATTCCCATCATACAATTTGACTCTCACTGCAACAAAATGGGCTTTTCAAAAGTGTTCTATAAAAAGGACAACATTTACCTTAGATGAAGTTAGACGACCTAATAAGTTCTATCTATGAAGTTGGACAATCTAATAGCACACAAGACATAAAGCGTCTTATTATCCTTTTATAGGACATTCTTCAAGTGAAAGTGTCCTGTAAAAAAGCTAATAAGATGATTTATGTCTTGTGTGCTATTAGATTGTCCAACTTAATAGATACAACTTATTAGGTCCCCTACTTCATCTGACCATTGTATAAGACAGATATAAGTTGGTCCTAAAACTCAAAAGTCTCGGTAAGTACTCTATTTGGATACCCAAAGTCGGTATTGTAGTGAAAAGTCAAAACTTTATGCCTACAAACATACTAACATGATCTAGCGTTGTTCTAACAGGCATTTCGTAAGGGGTTTGGTAGGCTTTCGGATGCAAACGCGGCACTAATGAAAGTAGCAGAAAGTAGGAAACTTAAAGAACTCGAAGACACCTTTCTTAACTCCGAGAAGTGTGTGGATGAAGAATCTTCTCCGGATAAAGACACGAGTCTTAGGCCTCACAGCTTTTGGGTACTATTCGAGTTAACCGGAGGGACATCAACGGTTGCTCTAGCCATCTACATCATTATCAGCATCAGAGAATTTAAAAATTCTACACAGGAACACACAAGTTTCATCAAAATCATATCAGCATTTATCAAATATTGGCAACATCGTATGAGAAGATCATCGAGCATAGTTGTCAGCGTAGAGAGTGGTAGTCAAACGCGAAACGCCGATTAATGGACTCAAGATGACACGGATGGTTTATAAGACGTAAATGAAAACTCCTACCTGTATATTATAGTTGCACATATATGATCATAGGTTTATTGATGAATGTTGTTAAGTAAACTTCAAAATCAGTACAATTTCTCTTCTGTAAAGCAAATTCTGCACATAGATACTTAATAAACTTCAATGTACATTTAGCTCTTTAGAATAGTTTTTATATTATAATTTGTTGCTGCATGTTTAGCATGTTGTTTGGTAAATTTGTACAGGTAAAATTCTAATTTTTTTGTAATGAATTTACAAAATTTCCGACAGGTTTCAGTCGGAATAAGATTCCTAATAAGATTATTAATTGAAAATCCGTTGAAAAAAAAGTTTTCTAAAAGAAGCTACTAATGGAATCTGTCAGAAATCAACACCACGGAAAATCCGTCGGAAATACTTTGAATTCCATCGCAAACAGTTGTGGGTAAAAAATCCAACCGGGAAATATCCGACGCCGTCGGAAACCGTCACTGAAAGTCCCCTTTTTTGTATGGAAGTTCCTAGACAACACTACAAGACACAAGGAGATCATGCTCATTGTTGCATGGTAAACTTCTCTTCTGTAAAGCAAATCCTGCACATTGGTATCAAGTTAGGATCTGGTTGCAGATATGATCATGGGTTTATTGACTAATAAAAACATAATTACGCGAATGTGGATTGGTCCTATTTGGTCCTCGACCTCATGGTGTCATTCGTATGTCTGTTTGGTCCTGCGGCCTCTCGACCTCATGAGATCCAATCTCCCGGCGACAACATATTGTAAATCGTTCTTTTTCATGTTTTGCTTCATGGGATTGAATTACAACGGATGAATGTCGGGCCATGTGCTATTTAACTTGACTTCCCCTTTTATCGCTAATCTAGGGTTCTAGTTGGTGTCGTGTGTTGGGGATAATAGAGTTCACCTTTAGACAATTGTGTGAAAGTGTACATCAACCGGGGAGAGATGGAACTTGTATATATTGATGAACAAATGGAAGAGATTACAATAGAGTTCACCTTTAGACAAAGATCCTACAATCTCAAGGTAAAAACTCTCAAGATGACTTAGGGGCTGTTTGGTTCCCGGAATTCAATGGAATTGGAATGCCAAATTGCTTAGTGATGTTTGGTTCGCTGAAAAAATTGATTGGATTCCACCAGATTCCACGGTTGAGGGATTTGTACATTCCTTAGCATATGTGAATGATTTGAATTCCATTTCGTGGAAAATGTAACATAATTTATAATTTTGTTTTAATTCCACCAGATTCCACGGTTGAGGGATTTGTTCATTCCTTAGCATATGTGAATGATTTGAAGTCCATTTCATGGAAAATGTAACATAATTTATAATTTTGTTCTAGAAAGACAAAATAACTATTGCATCCAATTCAACCACCACCTCCCCCCCCCCCCCCCCCTCCACTCTCGTTGGCAACATATCCGCCACGGCCACCACCATCATCAATTAATATTGTTGGGTCATCAAAGATTTGAAGATGACCTCATGATCTCCTTACATACTTTGAAAAACATTTTCCATACTTAGAGAAATTTTGGATGGTTCTTTGTAATGGCTTGTACAAGATAGCAAATGTTTGGTGAAGTCAAAGATCAACCAAAGTCAAGATTGAAGATTATCTCATTGTGGAAGTGAAAGATCTTTTCTCAACACATACAAGTCATAGTCCACCGATTATCTCCATGAAGATCGGTGTGATCCCAAACAGGAGATTTCCCCCTTATCTCCTTGCCATGAAGATCATCATCATAAGAGGTAAAGTTGGCCATCCCACCGATTGTCCCCATGAAAATCGGTGGGATCCTCAAAAGTTGGAGGATCCTCTCATATTATCACTTCTAAGAAGACTTCCACCTACCTTGTCCTTGACGGATCCTCCCATGTGTCTTTGCTAAAAGGTATTCTCTACAAAGATAGAATGTCTGGGTATGGAAGAAAAATATTCTTTTGTCCTTTTTCCCATTCTTATATATTGTCACCATCAAATCTTTCTAGCATTATAGGAAAAGACACATCAAACCCCCTTTAATATTTTTTTAGGCCTCCGATACCCCCCCCCCCCCCTCTACCATTTCTTGGTGCCGAAATTTCCCACTCCCCCTACCGAATTTTTTTTTTGGACCGAAACCAGCCCCAATTTTTTTTTTGGCCGATACTTCCATCATCATATATCAATTCTTCGGTTACATTTAAAAAAAACCCATTCTCTCTCTCTCTCTCTCAACCTCTCTCCCATCACTCTCACCTTACCTTCATTCTATTACCCACCATACTTTCACATTCCTTTTACCCTTCCTTACCATCTTGCCGAAATATATATATATATATATATATATATATATATATATATATAGAGAGAGAGAGAGAGAGGAAGGTTCAAACGAGAAGCGTACCTATTTACGAGAAACGTGAGGAGCGCCTTCCATGTACTGGATCACATGTGATCCACTACTCCCGAAAAAATCGGGTAGCGGGCGACCTGGTTCGCGAGTCGCATGGAAGTCGCCTGGATCACATGTGATTTTAGGCGTGAATCACATGTGATCCACTACATGGGCGGAAGCCCCCCGATTTGGTGTGAATCACATGGGATTTTGTACGTGAATCACATGTGATTCAGTACATGGGCGGTGCTCCTCGCGTTTTCTTAAATTGTTATGCTCCTCGTTTGAACCCGCCTATATATATTAGGGGTGTTCGCGGTCCGGTTTGGGCGGTTTAACCCCTCAAACCACAAACCAAACCACTAGTGGAGATTGTTAGCGTGATTGGAAAGGGATATCATAGTGTATACTGGACCGAAGGATTAGGGTTTTCGGAGACCATTGATGAAGCAACGACTTACACCCACTCCATGGATAATATTGTGGGGCAAGCTCTGTGGCCGGTGCAACCAGCTGATGATCAATCTCTGATTAAGCAATTAGTGAAAATGGAAGTTGATTCGAAGACATATCCTACTTGGATAGGTGTATTCATAGTCTCCATGCTTGATGAAATTATCAAAAACATGAATTTACCATATGAGTATGAATCCTTCTATGGTTCATTTGTTGTAAAACCGGTAAGAGATTATTCAGATGTAAAACGGGAAAAAGATTATTGAAAGATTGTTGACTTTAAATAAAATTTCAAATTTTACAACAAAAACAATCTGGTTTGCGTGGTGAATCTATATTTGAGCAAATAGGTTGATTACCGTTATGTATTTGAGCTAAGTTGATCTATATATATAAATATAAATTAACACTCTCGGCATGTAGCTGGGTTGGCAAAAAAAGCATAACAACTTTGCTTAAATACACAATGCTAAACAAACTATTTGCTCTATGCTCGTATACATAGAGAGGTTGGGTTTTATGTAAGAAGTAGGAGAATGGATTTGGACCATTGGATCAATCTAAATTGAAGATCGATATTAATAAGATGCACCATTTTTAAATTAAAACTGATTTAAGGGTATAGATCCTGTCTTGCACACCTTAACTTTTTTCTTACACAATTTTTTCGTCTCTCTCTCTCTCTCTATATATATATATATATATATATATATATGGAGGTTCAAACAAGAACAGTAACAAAATAAGATAATAAGAAAATGGTCAAATCACGAGCAAAATCACATATGATTCAACTGTTTTCTTATTATCTTATTTGGTTACTCAACCTTACGTGACACACTCTCTCTCCATATATATATACCTCAAAAGCTACCATTTTGATTTATAACAATCCTTTTTGTAAATAAAAGTTCATCGGATAGCACACCGTTTGGTTGAAAACTAGAAATTTCTTGCAGCTTTCATACATTGATGGGGATCGATGGGGGACCGTTAGGGAAACTGCAATCATACTCGCAAGTAGGGGCGGCTTTAGGGACCGTTTACCTAATTACTTACCCGGTGAGTGTTTACCGGTAAAATTCAACACTATCACTTACTTACCGGGTAAGATTTTAGTCTACCAAAATGACATCGTATGCAACAATTTACCCGGTTAACCATGGTAAGAGTCGTCGCACTCACTTACCAGCTAAGACTCTCTGTCGCCTTCGCTCTTACCAGATAAGATTCTTGATCCTTGCCATATTCAACCGGTAAAGTAATGTGACTTGGTAAGTCCTTACCCGGATAAGCGTTTGGTAAACGGCCCTTGGTCAAAGGACCAAGGGTCCGGTGCCTCCGCTTTATCGTTCAGACACAATAAACAAATTAAGCCTTAAGTGCGTTCGTTTAAATTTGACGTGTGCACCTTTAAATTGACAAAAGGTGGCTATATTCTATTAGTAGTGTTTTTGTATGGAAGTTCAAATCCCATCACTTCTTTTAATCTTCTGATATCAGTAGCACAAAAATTGAAAAAAAACACCATTTGGGTGCTGGAAAAACTATCTACTTTTATCTAAACTTTTATATCACTAAGCCACTACCAAATAGTCATTTATAGCTAACCAATAGGCTGTGAGTCACATTAAGCTCATTAAGTTTCTAACAAACAAACCCTTCGGTTGTAGTTAAAAGTCAAACTTTATGCCTACAACCATACTAACATGATCTAGTGTTGTTCTAACAGGCATTTCATAAGGGGTTTGACGGGCTTTCAGACGCAAACGTGGCATTAATGGAAGTAGCAGAAAGTAGGAAACTTAAAGAGCTCGAAGACACCTTTCTGAACTCCGGAGACCATACATAGTGGAGATTGTTAGCGTGAATGGAAAGGGATATCATAGTGTGTACCGGACCAAAGGATTAGGGTTTTCAGAGACCATTGATGGAGCAACAACTTATTCCCATTTTATGGATGACGTGGGATAAGCTCTATGGCCGGTGCAACCATGGTATGCTCATAGACGGCACCTGAATCTGGCCGAAAGCTCAAAGAATCCGATGAGGGTCGGCATTCCTGCTAAATCTTTGTTTAGCCAATTCGTGAAAGTGGAAGTTGATTTTGAGAGAAATAGTAATTTGATAAGTGGATTCTCAGTGGGCGTTTGGTTCATTTTCAAGGAATGGGAATGAAAATGAAAATGAGAATGTAGGAGAATAGGAATGGACATTCCATTGATGCTGTTTGGTTAAACTAATATAATTAATAAAAAAATATTTTATATAAACTTTTAAATACAAATATGTAACGTCCAACGTTAAAATAGAAAGTATTTTTCATTCAACATCAAAAAATGAAGAGACGTATGAGAAAAAATGACTAAGCGGGAATAAAATTTTAATTCCTCCCAATTTGGTCAGGAATGGAAATTAATGGGTTTGGTGTAATGATTCCATTATATTATGCCAAACCAAACATCAATTTTCATTATCATTCTCATTCCTTACCCCTCAATACCCTCAACCTTTTTATTTGTCGGCATGTGCAACAGGTTCAGGTTGGGAATAGCTTTACGCTGTGTTCTCTAATCAGGAGAGAAAAGAAAAGAAAAGAAATGGATGGAAAAGAAAGGGAGGGAAAAGAAAGGAAGGGAAAATATTTTTTTTATTTGTGTTCTTGAAAGCGAAAGAAAAGGAAGGAAATGAAAGGAAATAATTTTTTTATTTGTTTTCCTTTCGTTTCCTTTCGTTTCTCTCCTAAAAAAGTTTCGAGAACACGAGTTTTTTTTACTTTCCTCCCCTTTCCCTCCCTTCCCTTTTCTCTCCTTCGTAAAATGAGTTTCGAGAACACAACGTTAGTGACATTGTAAAGAGATGAGTGCTAGTAGTGTGCTCAAGAAGTGAATTGCTTTGTGAAGTCTTCCGCACTTATTTTTGGGATTAGCAACTTGTTCTTGTGTTAAGTAACAACCGACTTTATTTGGTCACATAGTATGACTTTAGTTATTAATTGTGGAGTTATTATATTTTAAATTTTGAGGTATTTTCAATGATGGTTTGTAGAAAGGATTTTTATCCTCATTTGGTTATTTTATCGAAATTTTAGTTAGTTGCCCTTTCCAATTTTAAGGGTGTTACAAGAACCCAAGTCCCAACCATATATATATATATATATTATAGAGAAATGTTCAAACGAGAACGCTAACTATTTATGAGAACACGAGAACGGCCGTCCATGTACAAAATCATATGTGATTCACGTACTCATATGTGATTTTACACTAGCTGGATTTTGTACGTGATTTGTACAAAATCACATGTGATTTTACACTACCTGTATTTTGTACAAAATCACATGTGATTCACGTCCAGATTTCCAGGTAGTGTAAAATCACATATGATTTTGTACGTGAATCACATGTGATTTTGTACATGGGCGGCCGTTCTTGTGTTCTCGTAAATAGTTAGCGTTCTCGTTTGAACCCACCTCTATATATACATATATATATATATATATACTTGAGATCATGTAGAAATCTAAATATCGTAGAAATTGTAGGAAGAGACCACAACACTTATGGCATCTCCAACTTACCATTATAACACTAAGAGATTATTTACTAAATACTTATCCGGTAAGTGTTTAGCAACTCACTCTGCCTTATTGAATGAGCATAACAAGAGTTACCCGGTAATAACATTACAACGACCGAAAGTCTTACCTGGTAAAAATTGCTCACAAATTCCAAAGATTCTTAATTTTGGAAACCAAGTTGATCTTGATCAGCATATGCACTGTGACTAATCTATGGCTGATCACAAACTACGAATAACCTGGAGTTATCGCAAATGAACATTCATGACCATGGTGGCGAAAGGCGTTAGGGTCCTTTAAGGGCCCTAGCCATTGTGCTTTTTTGTCTCTTAGGTAGAATTGATGCAATCTTACATATGGTAGAAAAAAATTTGTTTGACTTGGCCCTGCGTTAGCCAAAGCCCAGTCTACTTATCCAGCCTAATAAAAAAAACCTATTTCATTGTTGTGTGAGTCCACCACCCCCAACTAGTAAAACCTTAATCTCCAAAGCCCAACTATTACGACCTTACTTGAACAGGATCTGTTATATAGGCTCGTACCTCTGTATTCTTGATTCTTAACAAAGTCCAACTATTATACAATCTAGAGTAAATTACACGATTGGTCCCTGTGGTTTACACAAAATTGCACTATTGGTCCCTAAAATGAAATAATTACATGTTTGATCCCTGTGGTTTACACAAAATTGCACTGTTGGTCCCTAAAATGAAATAATTACATGTTTGGTCCCTGTGGTTTACATTTTCTCACCCCTTTGGTCCTTCTGTCATAACTCTGTTAGATGATTATGTTAAAATGAGTTAACTTTAAGGGTATTTTAGTCTTTTTATATTTTCTATTTTCTATTAAAAATTTATCTATAATATAATATAATGTGTGTGTATATAATATATATTTACTTGAAATTTATCTATATTATAATATACTATAATGAGCTGGACGGAGACCAGAAACAACATGTTGCAGCTTTGCGACGGTCATGGCGGATGGGAAGATGGGTGGGAAAAGTTGTTCGATTCAGTCGCCGGAAAGAAGCTGGCGACGGTGAGGAAAAGAGTATCGGCGTTGTCGTTTGATGAGTGTGTTGCAGATTTCGAGTACTTGAAACGGCGGTCGACGGTGTGGGATGTGCAGCCGGCGGTGGATCTGTGCAGGGAGTTTCGTAGATAGAAAATTAAAAAAAAAAGTCAAATTTTTTTAGTCAATTCCTTTTTTCAGAGGTGTATATAATCTGGATCTAGGAATTTCGATTTCAAAATACACACTTATTTACAAATAAATACATTTGAGAAATATGAGTCAGGATTGAATGAGCTAAATGAGAATTCGTATATATATTTATATACACACACATTATATTATATTATAGATAAATTTTTAATAGAAAATAGAAAATATAAAAAGACTAAAATACCCTTAAAGTTAACTCATTTTAACATAATCATCTAACAGAGTTATGACAGAAGGACCAAAAGGGTGAGAAAATGTAAACCACAGGGACCAAACATGTAATTATTTCATTTTAGGGACCAACAGTGCAATTTTGTGTAAACCACAGGGACCAATCATGTAATTTACTCTACAATCTATTATATGAAAACATACATCTTATAATAAAAATGTAATTATACGACCTATTACAAAAAAAACTACTATAAATAATAATGAAATTATTATTCTTCCCACAAGCGGACCTAGTGTCGTGGTTACGGTGGCACGTGACACCGTATTATTTCTCCGACGAATGGTAAAAACTTTAGGCTCATGAATGGGTGCAACCGTATTAATTTGTTTTGTGTCACGATATATAATTTGAAACTACAATAAAGACATAAGTTTATCTTGATAGAGTTGGTTTGGAAGGTTCTTATTCCACTGCAAATCCGGGTTTGAGTTGTTATTGTCATTTTTCTGTAGTTTTTAGTTTTTAGCTTTTAATTTCATATTTAATTATTTATCACGTTTCTAAAAAAATCTCAATGATATGACTCAAACTTAAGACCTCAAGTTTGAAAAACAAATGACTAACCACCAGGTCAATATTGATTTTGTGAAAAATGTTTCCATATTTGTTTCTTATAGTCAAATATTGCCACTGTTTGAAAAAAATGGGTCTGCCCCTGATTCTCCCAATCGAAGTTCATATAGACTAGTAACATACCTATTAAAGCCCGAGCGAGGTCCCGTCTACTTGTTCAATCGATTTTTATAAGTATTTTTTTAGGCACGAAAGGTACACATGCTTAACTTTGAGGGGTGCCTTGAAATATTAAAAAATACTAGGAATATCAACGAAAGATCGAAAAAGTCACTCAAAAGCAACATAAAAAACGAAATAGTTCATCAAAATCAACTAAAAAACTTTAAAAAAAAACTCCAAATCGGTGGAATTTTGCTAAAAACACGACCTTTGACCCACCTTAATTAAAGCTACTCCACAAAAATCTTAGGTCTATTCTTGATATAGACCATCAACTTTCGCTTAGAAAACTCAAAATGTTTGAAATCAGTGTAGCATAGTTTTGTTTTTATTTCCATTTTCAGCAATGATAGTTTTGATAACTAAGAAACAAAATAAAATGAACATGAGTTTTTGAATGTCACCTTAACTTTTTATCGAAAAATTTGCTAAACAGATTAGCTAGTGTGGATTTTTTTTGTGAAGACTTTAAAGGTGCAAAAAATCACAAGCTCTACTATAGTGAACGGTGCTTGAATATTTCATATTATATTTATTGTTTAAGATTACTATTAATATTTTACTATTTTAGATAGTGAATATTTTGTGCTTTAAGTAATATATACACACATATCTATTAAATTGAAGCAACTTATACTCGTTTATATTACATATTATGTAAAAATTAAGTTCAGTTTCCTTGGTTATAAGACTTGTGTTCCGTTCCTGCATGGCCATAAAGGCTTTGACAGTAACTAGATTCGAATCAAACCTGGAGAACAGAGACGGACGTAGATTTTTTTTTTTCAAAGTGGTGGCAACATTTGACTAAGAAACAAATATATGTATATTTTTCACAAAACATTATTTTTATAAGCGAGGTCCTGGATTCAGTTCTTTTGTTGCAATTTTTTTTCCAGAAACATAATAAGTTTGAAATTAAAAGCTAAAAACTAGGAAAATTACACCAACAAGATTCGAACTCGAGTCTGCGGTGGAAGAAATGCCTTGTAAACCAACTTTACCAAGGAAAATTTGCGTTATTATTGTAGTTTCAAAATATATACGGCGACACACAACATATTGGTATGATGACACTTTTCACGACCCTATAATTTTTTAGATAATGACGAAGGAACGAGATTGTAGCCCGTGCCACCGTATTCTGGAGAAGATAGGTGTCCACTACATCCTCCGGCCCCATCTTGCTTAATGATGTTTTATGTGAAGTAGTTTCTGAAATTTAAATTATGTGTTGCTTAAAACTTTTACTGACAACGATATGTAGATCGATCCCTTTCAATCAACAAGCGGCGAGCGTGGCAAGGTGAGAGTGAAAGTTTGTTTGAATCTGCATGGATGTGTCTCTGTGGAGTCTGCAAAGGTTAGTTATTAACGGTTGATAACCATTTTTCACCAAATTTGACATTTCTCACCGGAACCCAACCCTTCATCCTAATGTGCATCTATGGGTGGATATCAGGGTCCTTAATTGTTTTAGCCACATTTAAAAACCTACCTACAAAAATAGTCTTTGTTTAAAAAAAATTCAAAACTAGCCACCCATCTCTCCTTAAGTTTTGCTTGAGGAGAGATGGCCCACCATAAAACCTTTTCAGAAAAAAAAAATAATAAAAAATGAAAATTTTCTTCTTGATTTGACTGGTTTGATAAAAGATTTCCGATTTGACACAAGATTCCCCCGATTTGATACAAGATTCCCTCGATTTGACAACACACTAAAAAGAAAAGCAAGATTCCCTCGAAATCCAACCCACCTCGCGCCGGCCGGCGCGAACCCCCTTGCCCGGCGCGAGGTCGTACCGCCGTGCGTTTGACCTTGCTGACTTTTTTTGTTTTTTCTTTAATTTTTATTAAGTACTCCTATTTTATATAATAAATAATAATTAATAAATACTATTAGAGTTAATTTTATTTAAATAAATTTTTGAAATTTTTTTGAAATTTTATTTTAAATAAATACATTTTAATTAATTAATTTTAATATAATTTTTTTTCAAAATTAATCAATTTTTAAATAAATTTTTAAGTACTTTTTATGTTATTTTTTATTATTAAAAAAATTAATAAATACAATTTTATTTTAAATAAATACATTTTAATTAAATTTACATTAAATACATTTAAACTAATTTTAAAATAAATTTTAATATAATTATTTTAAATAAATACGATTTTTAAACAATAAATTTAAATAAATTTTTCAATAATTCGAAAAATAAATTTTAATTATTTTAAAATATTTTTTTTATCAATTTGTTATTTTTAAACTAGTTTTAAAATTCATTTTTTAATTAATTTTAACTATTTTTAAAAATACTTTTTCATATTTAAAATAAAATTAAAATAATTACAAAAAATTCATACCAACTAACTTTATTTTCTTATATAAATCTATACCATTTTCATCATTTTCAACCCACAACCTCATTCTCTCCAAAAATCTATACAAATCTATACAAAACTCTTCCTCTCTAAAAATCTATACAAAACTCTTCCTCTCCAAAAATCAATTTCTATAAAAAAAACCAAGAAATATCAATGGCGACAAACATTGAGAAAGTTCGGGTACGTGTTTTTTGGGACGTGTCGTGGCAGTGTGTTAATGGGATGATGGATTATATCCTAGATATTAAAAAGGCAATTGTCGTGTTACCGGTACACTTTTCCAGGTTTGATTAACTATCTAACCTGGAAATTGAATTTACCCGATTTACAAAATCGTTTTAGATTAACGTATAAATTTCTATCTTCTGGTTGTCGAGTTATTAAACACGGAGGATGTGAGAAAATTTCTAGCTATTGGTGTGGAAATTTCACCACACGTCCTAAAATTGTATGTTTGTGATCGTGGTGATGGAAGTCACCAACCGAACCCCCAACGTATACTTCCACTTGTTCCTTATGAACTAAACCCCCGCCAAGATGAGCCATACCAAACTCAGTATCAATCGTCGTTTCAGCCATACCAAACTCAGTATCAACCGTCGTTTCATCCATACCAAACTCAACATCAATCGTCGTTTCATCCATACCAAACTCAGTATCAACCGTCGTTTCAAAATCCATATGAAGCGTACCAATCTCAATATCACTCCTTTCAAAACCAGGGGACGTACGAAAATCACAACTCGTACCAATACGAATATCTACCATCTGATTATGGCATTCGTATTTCCGAAGTCCCTGCCGAAGAATTTGACGCCGATTTAGATGACAATGAAAATGCATCTCAGAAATATAAGATCGATATAGATCCTTATTATGGGGACGTTTATGGGGATTGCTTGTGTTGATAACGCCACTTTTTGGCGTTATTTTCAGTTCTCAAATCAATGAGATTGGCTTGGATTCAAGCAAAGAGGCGGATTTTTAATGGTTTATCTAGTGGAATGTACAGGTAATCTAGAAGACGGCAATCATCGAGAAAAGAAGCTAAAAAGAGCCCAAAAGAGAGCCAAAACGAAGCCAACGGAAGCCCGAGATCCAAGTCCATGACCCGAACCGCGAACCAGAAACTGACCCGCGCACCTCAGAAAAGCGCGCGGCTTTCCACGCGGTTTGCAAACCACGGGACAAGCCGCGTATCCCTCTGTTCCATACGTATTTTTGGCGATTTTCAGTTTTTTAGGGCATGATTGATATCATTCTCGTTACAACTCGACACACGACGAACGACAACAACTTAGGGGCGATTTCTGGAGCCTTTTCACGTCTTTTGGAGCGACGATAGAGGATCAATTGGAGATACATTCATCACGCGAAGTAGATACAACACGAGAGAAGGGAGTCCATCTTTACACACATCACGTTCATTATCATTATGTTTGCACACGTTTTTCCATCTTCTTTCTTTATGTTTGAATCCACCACCAACATGAACTAATCCTTAGATGTTGGGGGTTGGAATGAATTTGGTTTATAGCATATGAACATGTGATTTGAACTTTTATCAGTTTTCTTATTTAATGAAGCATGTGATTTGGTTTTTAATGATTTTGTGAGTTTAGCTAGCTTTCAATTGTTGTGTTGTTTTCAATTAAGTTCGAGAGAATTAATTGTCAACTAGAACTAGAAAATTGCATGCCTAAGGTGAGAAAGGGGATAGAGATATACCGAGTAAGCCTTAGTCCCGTTAAAATCTTGAGCTTAATGTATTTTGAATTCCATAGGTGAGATCGAGAGATAAACTTGTGCTTTTTAAGATAAAACCCGTAGTTGCTCGAAAGAGAACAACGGTGATCTAAAGATTGGGTATTCATTGAAGAGAACGACTGGTAATTGTTTTGAGTCAGATGTTTATATGTGAGAACCATTGGATTTCCAGCCCTCAACTGTTTCCTCTATCAAGTTTCTTGAGTTGTTTAGTGTTTTGTTGTGATTTATTTGCTACCATTATATAGATTAATATCAACCACTCCAATTTCAATAGTTCAGTTAATAGAGTTTATAGTAATTGTGATACTTAGTTCCTAGTTCTTGTGGATTCGATACTCGTACTTCCGTACGTATTACTTGATTTCAACACCGTACACTTGCGGTTAGATTTAGGGTGGTGATACCCGTCTATCAAGTTTTTGGCACCGTTGCTGGGGAACTAGTTGCAACTGATAGCACTACCAGCTATAAGCGCTATTACATTGGACATTTTTTATTTATGTTATTTTTATTTCATCACTTTTAATTTTTGGATTGCTAATTTGATTCATTTCCCGTTTCAAGTACTAATTGGTTTATGCCAAGGAAAACCCGAGGGGAATGAATCGAACCAATCGATCCGGAGATTGAAAGAACTGCCCGTCGACTACGCAAGGAAACGAAAGTGAAAAGGCAATTGAAGATGGGCGACGAAGCACATCCTGAGCGACGTCCTATGCGGTCGTTTGCCGACCTGAATGTGGCAGCGGCACGCATAGGCATCCAAGCGCCCACTACTGGGGCGAACTATTTCGAGCTCAAACCGAGTACCATCGTGATGGTACAACAGAACCAATATGGAGGAGCGCCAACAGAAGATCCTCATGCACATCTCCGTGCATTTGAGAGGATTTGTAACACTTTTAAGATCAATGGCATGAGCGAGGATGCCATCAAGCTGAGGTTATTCGGATTTTCACTCAAAGGTCGAGCCGAAACATGGACCGAGAGTATCCAGCCGGACTCGATCACTACCTGGGCGCAACTGAAGGCCGCTTTTCTACAAAAATTCTTTCCACCAAGCAGAACCGCCCAACTCATGGCTGAAATTACCCACTTCGCGCAATGGGACCAAGAGACACTATATGAGGCGTGGGAAAGGTATAAAGACATGCTAAAGAAGTGTCCTCACCATGGGTTGCAAGGTTGGGTCATCATCCAGACATTTTTAGTGGACTCCACCCGCAGTTCAAAAACGACATCACTGCTGCATTGGATGAAGCACTAATGGATAAATCTTATGAAGAAGCATGCGAGCTAATCGATAATCTGGCCGAGCACAGTTTTTCTACACCAAGATCAGCCGTAAGAAGAGTCGCGAGCGTTCAAGAATCGGATGAGCTGAAAGAAATAAAAGCTCAACTAGTTGCGATCATGAATCATCTGAAAGGAGGTAGCCTGTAAGAACCCGAACAAGTTCAGTTCTTACAAAACCGCAACAACCAACCGAGGAACGACCCGTTTTCGAACACTTATAATAAGGGGTGGAAAAGACACCCTAACTTCTCATGGAGTCAACCCGGCCAACAACAACCACAAGGTAATAACTCCAACTTTTCCAATATTTCTAATGCTAACAATGTTTATCGTCCTCCAGGTTTCAACCAAAGGAATTTCAATGAGGGACAATTTGGGGAGAAGAAACCGGGGCTGGAAGATATGCTGATGAAGTTCATGACCAAGATGGACAGCGCGGCTGGAGAGTTAGCGAGCACGGTTAGCACAGTCAAGGCGGCTACTGAACAGAACACCGCCTCCATCAAGATCCTCGAAAGGCAAGTGGGGCAAATTTCTGAAGCCCTACAAAACCGACCTCCCGGTACATTTCCGAGTCAAGCTGAAAGAAAACCGAGAGAAGAATGTAATGCCATCTTTTTGAGAAGTGGCAAGGAGCTGATCGAGGAGCCTACACGAGAACCGTCATCAAAGGAAACCGATCCTAAAGAGAAAGAGGTCGAGACTGTAGACACCGATGAAGATATTGTGATGAAAGAGGACTCGAAGAGTGAAAAGAAGAAGCAAGAGCAACCGGTAGTCAAACCATTTGTACCACCACTACCGTTTCTGAACCGGCTGAAGGCACAAAAGGATGAGGAACAGTTCAAGAAATTCCTCGACATCTTCAAGAAGCTACACATCAATATCCCTTTTGTTGAAGCACTTGCTCAAATGCCGACATACCTCAAGTTCATGAAAGAGATCCTATCCAAGAAAAGGGCAATCGAGCACCAGTCCACCATTACACTTACTGAAGAGTGTAGTTCCATCATTCAGAATAAGCTTCCCCCGAAGCTTAAAGATCCAGGGAGTTTTTCGATCCCTATTCAAATTGGGAATCTTTCTTTTGATAAAGTTTTGTGTGATTTAGGAGCTAGTATTAATCTAATGCCCTTATCTGTTTTCAGGAAACTTGGCTTGGGAGAGGTGAAGCCGACATATATGACACTCAAGCTCGCGGACAGATCGATAATCTATCCATATGGAGTGGTAGAGGACGTGCTGATCAAGGTCGACACGTTCTACTTTCCGGTGGACTTCGTGGTGATCGACATAGATGAAGATGAAGAAGTTCCGCTGATTCTGGGAAGATCTTTTCTGGCCACGAGTAGAGCGTTGATCGACATGGAAGAAGGCGAAATGACTCTGAGGGTCGGTGGTGAAAAGGCAGTATTCAAGATGTTCGAGAAGGTGAGAGGTCAAGTTGAAGAGGAGCCGAGCGATAAGGAAAAGCTTAAGGAGTGATCGGAAAGAAGGTCGAGCCACGACCGAAACCACGGCGCTGGTTGGGAGGCAACCCACCAAGGTTTGCGTATTTCTCTTATTTTCTGCGTTTTTGAGTGTTTTTATTTACAAAAAAAAGCGAAAAATGAAAATATCGAACAGAGACATACGCGACCTTTCACGCGACTTGCAAGTCGCGTGGAAAGTCGCGGGGCAGTCTGTTTGGGTTTTTCCTTTTTTGCTTTAGGTGTTTCGTTTCTTTGTTTTCCTTTGCTTTCTGCTGTGTTTTCTTTTGCTTTTGCATTCTGTCTCTCCCTTTTTCTCCGATGTCTCTGTTTGGCGCTCGAATTTTTCAAGAGAATCTTCTCCGTTCGGGCAAACAGGTATGTTCTCAACTTTGCATGTAACGAGTGACGCGTGATGTTTGGTTTCTTAGTAGTTAAACGAGATGCAACAAACCTAAGTTTCACTTAGGTTTGGGGTGCCTCACTTTTCAACATCTACACACTCATTTTTTTTATCCTGTGCAAACCTCGGTTTCACCGAGGTTTGGGGTTGGCTTTTGTTTTGACAAACCTAGGCCGCGGCCTAGGTTTGGGGTGCCCATTTTGAAAATGTTTAGGCTAGCTCTTTGATGTTTCCTGTTAATATTTTGCCTTGTCTGTCTGATAACTGCCATAACTGCACAATGAGTTGTGTCGCCTGAACCGACACCTGCACATTGGGGACAATGTGTGGGTAAGGTTTGGGGTTGCCCAATCGGACCCACGTTATGCACGTAGATTTCCTGCACTTCTGAGTACCTAGATCACATTAGCTAAATTTTTTGTTTTGAATGATTGAGACCGACTATTGTGGGACGAATCTTGTAATAGCGACGTGACCATTAGGGAAGGACTGGGAAAATACATGACTAGGGACATTAGTGGAGACTACCCAATAGAGAGTTTTGAGCCTAAAAGACGTTGTTCATTTCGAGGGATTCATACACTTAAGTCATATACACTTTCTCGAGTTCCTTGTCGTGAATATAGAATGATCTCGCTATATTATTGCATTGAGTAGCAAAGACAACCATCGGGATATTGGGAAAGGGTATAGTAGACCAAATCGTGTGGACCTTAAGATGTGATTCCAGGCAATGTGTGTTTTGTTTTAACCTGTGTTTAGCTATCGTACCTTTTTACCCATTTGTGTGTATCCATAACCCTTTTTGTAGACAAACACTCACCTTGTTCATTTCTAAACCCACCTTTAAACCCGAACCGAAAGCCTTAGCCAACCTTATCCGAAAGTGTGTCAATCAGAAGCAGTATAGGCCAGTTACGAAAATAGATAGAAAAGAGGGACAATGCAGCCCCAATTTGAATAAAGAGGACCAATGAAGTCCCAACTAAAAAAAGGCAAATAAATACAGTTGGTTAAATAGTTGTTATAGAAGCTAAATAAGAGAGTCAAAGCGACTCCAATAGTGAAAACGAAGGCCAAATGATAGAATCAAAACCAGAAAAGTTCAGAACTGTTAATGATTGACACGCCGAGGATTTTTGTTCCTTTTTACCCTTCGTTTCTTAGCCAAGACCTTAGCCCCATTACAACCCTTGTGAAGACCTGGATGATCTTTTGGAAAATGTGATTAGAGTATACGACCACCCTTACCAATATTCCCTGTCTTGCTACTTGATTCCCTTCTGAGATCGACTTATTGAACATTTGTGCATCTTTCCTTAGAGTTGTCATGTGATTTTTGAGTATTCTTGTACATAACTTCCCTAAACATGACAACATGTGCGACAACCTAGGTTCGAGTGAAACGAGAGTATCCCGTGAGGTAGGGTCGAGGCGAAATGTTTTCCCTAGTATGTATGGACCTAGAACAACCTTAGTGTAATCGGAGCAGTCACGAGTTCAACTTACAATGGGAGGTCATAGATCAAACAGAATAAGGATGAGGTGAGAGTGAGATAAGCATTCACGGGTACGGGAAATCACCAGTGCATCACGTGGTACCAATTGGGAGTTGTGCAGTTATTATTATTTCGCTGATATATGCTTCTACTCTATTTTATCGTTAATTTTCTTGGGGACAAGCAACACTCGGTTTGGGGTTGTTGATAACGCCACTTTTTGGCGTTATTTTCAGTTCTCAAATCAATGAGATTGGCTTGGATTCAAGCAAATAGGCGGATTTTTAATGGTTTGTCTAGTGGAATGTACAGGTAATCTAGAAGACGGCAATCATCAAAAAAAGAAGCTAAAAAGAGCCCAAAAGAGAGCCAAAACGAAGCAACGAAAGCCCGAGATCCAAGCCCAGGACCCGAACCGTGAACCAGAAACTGACCCGCGTACCTCAGAAAAGCGCGCGGCTTTCCACGCGGTTTGCAAACCGCGGGACAAGCTGCGTATCCCTCTGTTCCATACGTATTTTTGGCGATTTTCAGTTTTTTAGGGCATGATTGATATCATTCTCGTTACAACTCGACACACGACGAACGGCAGCAGCTTAGAAGTGATTTCTGGAGCCTTTTCACGTATTTTGGAGCGACGATAGAGGATCAATTGGAGATACATTCATCACGCGAAGTAGATACAACACGAGAGAAGGGATTCCATCTTTACATGCATCACGTTCATTATCATTATGTTTGCACACGTTTTTCCATCTTCTTTCTTTATGTTTGAATCCACCACCAACATGAACTAATCCTTAGATGTTGGGGGTTGGAATGAATTTGGTTTATAGCATATGAACATGTGATTTGAACTTTTATCAGTTTTATTATTTAATGAAGCATGTGATTTGGTTTTTAATGCTTTTGTGAGTTTAGCTAGCTTTCAATTGTTGTGTTGTTTTCAATTAAGTTCGAGAGAATTAATTGTCAACTAGAACTAGAAAATTGCATGCCTAAGGTGAGAAAGGGGATAGAGATATACCGAGTAAGCCTTAGTCCTGTTAAAATCTTGAGCTTAATGTATTTTGAATTCCATAGGTGAGATCGAGAGATAAACTTGTGCTTTTCAAGATAAAACCCGTAGTTGCTCGAAAGAGAACAACGGTGATCTAAAGATTGGGTATTCATTAAAGAGAACGACTTGTAATTGTTTTGAGTCAGATGTTTATATGTGAGAACCATTGGATTTCCAGCCCTCAACTGTTTCCTCTATCAAGTTTCTTGAGTTGTTTACTGTTTCGTTGTGATTTATTTGCTGCCATTAATTAGATTAATATCAACCACTCCAATTTCGATAGTTCAGTTAATAGAGTTTATAGTAATTGTGATACTTAGTTCCTAGTTCCTGTGGATTCGATACTCGTACTTCCGTACGTATTACTTGATTTCGACACCGTACACTTGCGGTTAGATTTAGGGTGGTGATACCCGCCTATCAGTATCATCCCAATATAGATGAATATTTGGGGATACAATCAGATGGTAGTGATAGCGATCCGGAGGAGGAAGATAAAGAAGGGTCTGAAGATGAAGATGGCGAAGAGTCAGATGAGGAACTTCCAAAAGATGGTGGTAATATCCGTCGTCCGACGGATAGTAATTTGTTTTGGGGCATGTCTCCCCCGTTACCAACGCTTGTCCCTATTGTGAAGCCTAAAGAACCATGTTGGGAATAAATTAGATTGAATGGAAGTTCAAGGGAATATATTGTAAATTGTATTTGGGCTTAATGAATGTAATGGGCCATGGGCTTGATTAGTTTAGGCCTAGATATAAATAGTTCTTTAAACCTTAGTTTTAGGTTAATCGTTCATTTAGTCATCATTATTATTTTCCGAAAAGTATTATAAACTCTCTGAAAGGTTTATCAATATTACATGGATGACAACTTGAAATTATACTGATCATTGTGTTATTCTATTGATTTCTCACCGTATGCACAACTTGAAATTATACTGATCATTGTGTTATTCTATTGATTTCTCACTATATGCACTAATCTGGGATCCACAATTGGTATCAGAGCATACGGACGATTTGATTCAAAGTATTCAAAGGTTTATGGTAAGTGTTCTGACTAGTTTTATCGACTGTGTTCTTAAATCTCATAGTATCATATTTTGATTTCTGATAAATTGGTTGATTCTGCGCATTCCATTCGATTAGTACTGATCTCGTTAGTATTTCTACAAGTTTTTAGAACCCAATTCGATCGTTTGAAGCATTTTCTGTCAAAATAAAGATTTCTTAAAGTTGTATCTGTTCTTGAAAAAACTTCAATTTTTCATCAAAATCACAGTTTTTTGCTTGAAAATCGTTTAGGGTGTTGTTAGTTTTGTGTTTTGGAAGGTTTCTAATCTTTCAGGAACTATTTTGGGCAACCCTAATCGCATCCCAATCGAATTGCTTACCACAGCCGCAGTTATCGGACATTCGCTTTGTTTCAGGTAAGTTTCCAATACCAGCCACTTTCCGGACGAGACTATCCGATAGACCCATCTATCCGGACGATCTCATCCGGATTGCTTCGAGTTCCCGGTAAAACACACATATCCGGTAAGTTTTCGGACGACAACAGTTCCCGAAACTTTATTCGGACTATAGTTGTATTCGGACGTCTCTATCCGGTAACTCAATCTTTCCGGACTCATCTTATTCAGACACTTTGCTTTCCGGTAAGTATATTCATCTGGACACTCTGCTTTCCGGTAAGTCTTATTTTCTCGGTAACTTTTATTTTATCCGGTAACTATTCTTTATTCGGTAAGTCTCACTTCCCGAATTTTTATTCGGATACTCCTTGTTTATCTGGTAAGCTGTTTTTATCCGGTAATCTCAGTTTATCCGGATACTTTTGCTATCCAGACACTTCACACACCCGGATCCGGTCACTACCAGATCCGGACACTTCTGATATCCGGATTCCTATCCGGTAAGTTCTGTTTAGCTTAATCTCTTACCAGGTCACTTTAAGTCACTCTCTTAGAACCTACGCTAGGACTTTCACTCGTAGTGTCTTGCGTAGGATTTCACTTTGAATCGAACTCAACGTTTGACGATCATCTTAGTGCACATTTCAAAGATGTCTCGCGACGCTCTTGCAATCGGCACCGATGCTAAGCCACCGACCCTCTTTCAGGGCAAATATAGCCAATGGCGAGACATATTCCTCATTTTCATTGAATCTAAAGACAACTTCGACTACATATGGCAAACTCCCACTGAAGGCCCACAAGAAACTCCAATGGTCACCATACCAGCGCAAGCAATAGGTGAGGATGCTATACCTAAGCCGAAGAAATACTTGGATATGAGCGAAGAGGAAAAAGGCAGATTTGATGGTGAAAAGTATGCCAAGAGATATCTGGTCCAGGCTCTACCAAACCAGATCTACACGGCCATAGACAGCTACAAGGAAACTTCAAAAGGCATGTGGGATCAAGGAGAGAAGATGATGAGCGGGGGCAAAGTTGGAAACCAACTGAAGATCAACAGTTGCATCACCAAGTTTGATGGCTTCAAGCAACGCAACGGCGAATCAATCACACAGGCCTATGAATGAATGATTCTGCCTCCTTCTGAACGAGCTCCACAAGAATAAGATCACTCAATCTAACACGGAGAATGCTCTCAAGTTTCTGAACAACCTCCTGCCAGAATGGAAAGTGTTCGCTTCTCACATCAAACACAACAACCTGATTGAGAACGTTCCAATCCATGAACTCTACGAGATGCTCATGCAGGACGAGGATGAAGTTATGGAGATAATGAGCATCCAGAAATAGTCTTCCAAGTCACATGATGATCCACTTGCTCTTGTTTCTTCAAAAAGAGGCAAATCTTCCAGCCGTCACTCCAAGCGAACCCAAGAGCCGAGTGAATCTGAACCAGAATATGAAGAAGCGGAGGAAAGCGATTCTGATCCTGAACTGACTGTAGTAAAGAAAGCGATGGCCCTAATCACCAGATCTTTCCAGCAAAAGAAGTTCTTCAAGAAACCTTCTTCTAATAATCACCGCTGTTCCACTACCCCCAACAAGCGCCATGATTATAAGGAGAAATACGAAGGAAAGGTTAAATCTGATGAACACAAGCGATCTGATCACAAGAAAAAGAATAAGAAGAACGATCGAAAGGACGAGTCAAAGAAAAGGGACGAGCCTGTCACATGCTACAATTGCGGCAAATTGGGCCACTTTGCCAAAGATTGCCGTAAGCCAGTCGTGCGCAATGTGGAATACTACAAGGCAAAACTTCTGCTAGCAGAACAGAAAGCGGCAGGAGAAGCTCTACTTGTTGAAGATGACCACTGGCTGACTCGTTCCGATAGTGAAAGCGATTCTGATGATGCTGATGCTTTCATGGGTAAACACTCCCCTCCGTCAGAAACGATAAATATTTGTCAGGTATGTGAATCCCTCTATCAAAACTTAGTCGAACAGATGCACCGCTTGTTCAATGAATAGAATCTTATAAGGCATCCACTGATGAACAAATGCTTGAAATTAACTCGTTAAAAGAAAAGCTAGATGTTCAAAAGCGAATTACTGAAAAATACAAGTCCGATAATGCTAATTTAAAAGAAAAATGCACAAATCTTTCATTAGCACCAAAAGGGCCAAGATATCTTAACTGACTTTAAAGCTTGATCAGTGTGAGAATGAGAAAGCAGAGATTATCTATCAATGCTCTTCCCTTCAAAGCCAACACAAAGAGTTTGTTGCAAAAATAACTGATCTTAAAACTAAACTTTACAAAAGAGGTCAAACCGATCAAACAATTCACATGAACAAACCAAAGGAATTCACGTATTTTAACAAGGAATGGGGAATTGAATACGATAACCCACAGTACTTGAAAAAGATTTTTTCAATGAGACCCACTCTTTATCACTTTAGTTTTCTTGGTCTCGAAAAAGAGTATCCTCAATACAAAATTAAATGGACTGGTCCTCTTGAAAAGGAAAAGGAAGAGGAAACTGAGGAATACAAACGTGCACACACCACTAAAATGCAATTACCTTTTGCGTATGAGCGTCTTAACTACTCATACAAGAAAAACAAAGCCAAGTACCTTTCGAATGACTACTTTGACGGCTATAAGGTTGTTTTGCCCAAGGATTCCTCCAAAAAGGATTAGGCCCAAGCACCAGAACCCAAAACTGAGACGGTCGAGTTTAAACTCTATGTTCCTCCCCTCATTTTGGAATCCAAAATAGTCGAGTTAGAGGAGACACTCAAAAAGGAAAGGTCGGATTTTCAAAAGGGAAAACAAGCGCTTCAAAATGGTCTTGAGAAACTCAAATCCTCCAAAACTGAATCTGTATCGGGTGAGACACAGGAAATCCTTCAGAATGAAATTGATAGACTTACATCAAAACTGTCTGCTTTGGCAACAGAAGTGATGCAAGAGAAAGTAAGCAAGTTTCAACTTCAAGAGAAACTTGACCTACTCCAAAACAAAAAGACGATTTCAACCGAAACTTCCTCGGTCTCCTCCGACACATCTTCGTGTAAAGCTTTCATTGGAAAAACCTCTTCACGAAAAGGAAAAGAGTCTCAAACTGACCGTGTTCAAAAGGATCTTAACTCTGACATTCAAAAATCTTCCGCACCAGATTCTTTCAAAAACACAGATTCAAAGTGTTCCTCACTTCCCTCCACCAATCCTAGTCCAATTGTCCCTGATATTGATTTTTCGACTTACATGAATTCCGATGAATGTTTTGATGAAGAGTTTGAAACTTTTCCGTTTGACAAACTTTTTCCAAGCAACACTGATTTTCTTACCAAAGTGGTAAATCGTCCGGTCAAATTTTTAAAAGGCGAGAGTTCTTCAAAACTCAAGACCCCGACTGTGAACAAAGTTTCCAAAAATGACTCTGATTCACAAAACCATTCATAGCCGTGGCAAAAGACCGGTCGATCAAATGATAGTAATCCTTCCCACTCAAACTCTGCTGACCATGCCGTTAATGATTTTTCAGATAAAAATGGTCGGGCAAACAAGGCAAACAAAAGTGGGTAGCCAAAGGAACTATCAAGAACAAGTCGGAATCGAAGTTATTTAATTCTGCTTTTAATTCTAGGAAGAACATTAATGATTGTGGTTTGAATCATTCGAATAATTTTGTTGAACAAAGTGTTAATTTTCCAATTAGACTTTATTCAATTCAGCATTTGATTCGATTATCCCATGATTGTTTGTGTTGTTCTACCTGTGGATTGAATGATTTCGATGATAATAGATATGCATCTGATTGGTTTGGTTCTTATCACGTTTATAATTCAAAGCCTAAACGTAAACCTCGTAAACCCAAAAGGAAACCCATTTCAAAATGGGTTCCCGCGTCAGGTGTCAAACCTAACCCTCCAGGACCTATTTTCAAATGGGTACCTAAAAATCCTTAACCTCGTTTTTGCAGGACGATCATATGTGGTACTTAGATTCTGGATGCTCCAAGCACATGACCGGAAGGAGGGAGCTGCTCACGAACTTCAAAGAGAAATATGGTGGAGACGTGAGATTTGGTAACAACGACAAATCACCGATTTTGGGCTACAGTGACATTGTACAAGATAAGATCACGATCAAGAAGGTATCATACGTCGTGGAATTGGGACACAATCTGTTCAGCATCGGCCAGTTCTGCGATAAAGATCTTGAGGTCAACTTCAAAGCAAAGAGGTGTAGCGTCTGCACTGAAGATGGAAATGAGCTACTTGTGGGAACTCGAAAGACCAACCTCCACACCATCGACCTCTCAACTCTAAAGACCGGTGATTCCGTCTGCCTGATGTCAAAGGCCAACTCACAACAAACGTGGATTTGACACCGACGTCTCTCGCACCTCAATTTCAAGAATATCAACAAACTGGTGCTCGGCGGACATGTTAAGGACATGCTCGAGCTCAAGTTCGAGAAAGACAAACTTTGCGGGGAATGCGAGATGGGAAAAATAAAGCGAGCGACTCACAAGCTGAAGGCCGCTCCGAGCACGTCCCGGTCCCTCGAGCTCATTGACAGTGCTTTGAATACACCGATAGACGTGTAATAATTAAACCTTAATGCAAGTATACATTAAAATCTAATGTCGTCTTTCAAGTAATTATATGGTAAGAACCATGTATCGTTCCCACAGAGATTGGAGTAAAAGCGTATTAAAAGTCTAATAAAAGAAATGGTTTCCAAGGATCAATTTGAAGATTAATATTTGTTTGTTTGGAGTTGGATTATCACAGATTATATAAAACATATAATAAAGGATAGCTAGGGTGTTAGATGTTGGTGTGAGATTTAAATATAACTTCCAGCAGACCAATGATGTGGCAATGCTACAACATTTGTCTTTCAAAACTCAAGTTTACCATCTACTTTTTAGGATGCCCTCTCGGGTTTTCTGCGATTCACTACTGATCTAGCAGCCACTCAACCCATCTCTGGTGTCAAGTGTCAGAACTATCGATAGCAAAAGGAGTCCTTCCAAGTATATGGATAAACAAATCTCTTTGTTAAAAATCACTCTCTCGAGCCGATTCCCATATCAGTTAAGTTGACATGTTCTAAGTGGGTCATCTCTGACTCGCACTCTACATTATTCCCATCAAAACAGATGATCAACTTATCGGGCAAAATCAACCAGAAAGAACAGAGGTGAAAAATCTCTTTGTCAGTAGCTCTCTCAAGCTTACTTTCTTTGTCATTCGGATTGACGTGCATATCAATGGGTCATCTCTAACACCATGGCACTTTAACACTTTCAAAGTGATCAACCGTCCTGAAGTAACTTGATATTTTATAAAACTTAACATGAAATGGTAAACATCATTATTGAGAAACGATGCCTACTTTTCGTTATATTTAAAACATCACCCTTTTATCTCACACCCAAGCTATTTAAACTTATCTACTCATACTGAAATGTAAATGACATGAAATGTAAATTACAGAAATAAAAGACATAAAGTAAAGACTTAAATGTAAATGACTTGAATGTAAAGTGCAAGAATGTAAAGGATTATGAGTTATTGTAGCAATGCTTGAACAATGCTGCATCAACTCATAAGTTGCATGAAGATGAAGATCAATATGAAGAACAAGATGAATAACATAAACTAGAAATGCATAAATTAAAGAGAGTTATGGAGGTCAGTTGTGAGAACTGGTCCATACAAAAAGTTGTTCTTAAAATGAAAACCCAACTCTCCTATTTATACTAATAGAAGAGAAGGTGACATACTAACTTTACTATTTTAACACTATTCATTAGGTACAAAAGACTATAGCATCCTATGCCTCCAATGTTGATCTCTTTAGAGTTTACAAAAATAACCAGGCATTGATTTAAAATCTTCTAGAACATGGTTGTGTCATAGTCACAAAAGTCAGCAACAAAAAGTCTTCTAGAAGTTGATTCTTCATTCCAATCGTCTAGTCTTCAATGTTGTTGCATTGGGCAGGGCTGCACTATAATAAACAAACACAATAAGCCTTCCTAAAGCAGTAAAAGACAGGTAAATCATAATCTTAGCTCCATTAAACAAAAGATAAAAATAAGTAAGAAAAATGACTCAACTGTTGGGATAAAATAGCAAATCCTACTTAAAAAGATAAGAAAAAGATGCAATATGCATTAAATAAATAATGAATATCACACCCTCAAATTTAAAGTGTTGTTTGTCCCCAAACAACTAAAAGACCTAAAAAGAAAATGACTCAATTTTTGAAATTTCTTGCAATAAATTGGCATTAAGTGCCCACATCATGTACATCATATCCCATGAACTAGATAGCCTTTTATAAATCCTTTATCATTCATTTTAACCCAAAGTGTGTGTGTGTCATAGGCTAGCACCAATCTTCCTTTTGTTAGACTCAAACACACCCTACATTTAAAGTCAATAGGGCTTTTTAGGGTTTCTCTTTGGCATATCTTTTCTCACCAAGCCTTTTCTCTCAACAAAAATTTTAAAAATTTGGCACTTTGTGCTCTTTTCTTGATGGATTTTTGTACCTTGCCCAGTTGCCCCTATGGGGCATTTTTTGTATCTTTTCCTCATGCATATCAGTTTAGAGCTTTGCTCTTTTGGTTGATCTTTTCATGATTTTTAAGGTGTAACCTTCCCACCCTCAAATTTTCTTTATAATGTCCTAATTGTAACATTGAAGTGTATAGGTGTTTAAAGGCTACAAGTGGCTTTTTACATGTGAGAAGAAGGCCTAAATCATCCTCTAAATGTGCTTCGGATGTGTGAGTCAAATTCAGTCCCAAGAAGAGTGTGGCTAGTTCTAACATGAACACACAACTTTAGGCAAACTCATGACCTTAAAAATTATTTGGGCTATGAAATCAAAGAAACATGATGTACTCAATGCATTTATCTATCAAGAGAAAATAAACCTAAAAATTAAAATAACATTATCCCAGACTCAAAATAAAAATAAAAATGGAGGCTAAGGAAAATGATATGGACCTGCCCTACTCCTTAAGAGTAGGCTGTGATTCTGTGGATGCCCCTGCCAATGCTATAACATCCATTGCTTGTTTTTCTGCTGCAGTGACTTCCAATGCTCTAGCATCCATCTGCAACCTCCTTTCCATCAACAGCCTGTTTCGTTCCGCCTTCAACTCTGCATTCTCTTTAACCATCTTCCTATTCTCAGTCCTCACCTTCTTCATTCTGGCCAAGATCTTCTTAATCTTTCCCACATTCTCTGATCCACCACATGTCCTCACTACTTTCAGCTCAACTTTCACATCTTTCACCAGGTCCTCAAACTTTTTCTCAATTACACTATCCTGCTTCATTAAAGTGTCGATGATATGGCTGTTTTGCGATAGGATATCCTGCATCATACCAACAATGTCGTCCTTGCTCGATTTTCCCTGCCTCAAACGAATCACACTCTTCATATCCAACGCCCATTTATCCTCACCCTCAGTTTGAACAATATCTTCCTCATATTGAGGAATACATGCGGCTGTCAGAAACTTTGAAAGCAAACCAGGGTAGAAAAACTTGCCCTGGTTCCTTTTTCCACAATACTTAATCCCATTAAAAACAACATCCCCCACATTGATACTTTTACCGCTCATGATACAATACAACAGAATCATTCTTTCACAGTTAATCGAGCTATCATGAGTGGTAGGCCACAATGAACTTCGGATGAAATTCATCCAGACACTTGCATCAGGCAAGAGATTGACAGCCTTAAAAGTTCGGAGTTTGTAGTTTGCATGTGATTCCCATGTAGTCTCTGGTCTGCCTACCATCTTAATCATGTCATCTAACTGTGCTTGTGTTGCAGTCCTAACAAGGGTATTATATTCTGTGGATGATGGTGTCGTGAGGCCCAAAAATGTATTGATGGCCTCGACAGTTATATGGATACCCACACCTCTCACGGTGATTAAAGGTGGTGTGCAGTATTGAAACTCGACATAAAACTCCCGAATAAGAGTCAAGTTATAAGACTCCTTTACCTCGCATAACTTGGCCCATCCTCGGCTGTTAACGATGCTTCTTATGAACTCGAATTCCTCCAAACTTGCTTTATCAAACCCTTTGTCGATCAGCCCTATTTTCTTACTCTGTGCCTCAAACAAATCCTTAGTTTTCTTCTTGCTAAACCCGTTCAGTGCTCTTTTAGGCCGAGGGATGATGTGTGGTTGTGATGTTCCAGCATCTGAATGCGTTTTGGATGCTTCAGCATCACCCTTCTTCTTTTTTTGTTTCCTTGGAGTGACAACCTTCTTTTTCGTCTGTTTACGCTGTTTCTTGGGCTGCTCGGTACCTGTAGGGTTAGTTTCTTGCATATTTTTAGGGGCCTTTCGTTTTCATTGAATAGAGTCATCTCTTCCACCAGAGTGGTCAAAAATTTCCATAGATTGGGCCTCAGCTCCAGTTTCATGATGCTATGAAGATGCTACAGCATTAGTGAGTAGTCAAACACTTGCATTCATTCTATCTAAAGCTTTCAGCCACACTCACCATAATATTTAATCCTTCCAGACTTTGGTCATACAAAGCTGGGTTTGGTTGACTAAGTGGAATCCATTGTGCATCATCAAATGGCCAAGTTAGGCACAAAATGGGTGGTGTGTGTGTGAAATCTTGTGTGCAATTAAAAATAAACTCACTATCTTCCTCAGTGGTGAAATAATCTTCAAGTTTTATAGTAAAATCAGAAGATACCTCATCTGCAAGTTGGTTTAAGTCAGGAATGGAGTTGGTTGTCTCTATGGTACTTTGAATGGGAGTTGTTTGAGCATCCTCGGCCCCTTTCTTCGAAGAGCTCCCCATCACCATTGTTTTGGTGATTCTCGGTTTTGGCACCAAAGTTTCGAGAATAGGGATAGAAGAAACTAGGGTTTCTGGTCGTGTTTCCGTCTCCACAGTGGTGGTTTGGATCGATTCCGTCAAGGGGGTTTCTTGGGTTGGTTTTTCCACAGTAACTTCATTGGGGTTTTGGTTAGGGTTTTCGGATACAATGGGAATAGAGGTATTTGGTTGGGGTTCGACCACCATAGACGACGAGACGACCACGGTGGTGCTCAGTGGAGGCTGCGATGGTGAGAGCTCGACCTCAGGGTCTGCCCTTTCGGTTTCTCCAACGGGGTTCGCTACTGGTTGCGTCCCCTCCCTTTGTCGAGCGCTTCTTCGCACGATATTGTCTCAAACAGCAGGTATTTTCACCCTTGCCATGGTGATTGATCTCTAGATGAGTGGTGGGGAGATGGTTTGAAAAACCGAGGGAAGAAGATAGAGGAGGAAGGAGACGGTTTTTAGAAGAGAGAAAGAGACAAAGACGGGGTTTAAAAAATTTAGAAGTTAAAAGGCTGCTTTTATAGGGCCTGGAAAAGGCAAACTAATCTTTTGGTTCTATCCTCATAAATGGACCACCTTAGTTGGAATTGGAAAGGAAATCACTCTTTTAGTTTGCCCATAGTACAAGAGGTATGGCATTTAAAAAGCCATGGACTCTTTCTAGGCTTTTTATGAAGTGTTGTCAGGGTGTAGCCAGTTCCACAGAGCAATGCTCTGGGAATGCTACAGCATTGTGATATGCTTTCACTCTCTGGCCATTCACTTTGAAAATGTTGTTATCCTCAGGGTTTATCAAGTCAATAGCCCCATAGGGATAGACTTTGTGGATGGTAAAAGGACCAAACCATCTACTCTTGAGTTTTTCTGGAAACAGATTCAGTCTTGAATTGAACAAAAGGACCTGTTGTCCTTCTTTGAATTCTCTGAGTTGGATTCTTTTGTCATGCCATTTTTTGGTCTTCTCTTTATAGAGTTTGGCATTCTCATATGACATGTTCCTATGCTCTTCCATTTCACAGAGTTGTAACTTTCTTTTGTTTCCAGCCTCATCTAAAGACATATTTAGCTCTTTGGTAGCCCAATATGCTTTATACTCAAGTTCCAAAGGCAAGTGACAGGCCTTTCCAAAAACTAGCTTATATGGGGACATACCAATTGGTGTTTTGAAAGCAGTTCTGTATGCCCATAAAGCATAATCTAATTTAAAAGCCCAGTCTTTCCTGGTTGGTTTTACCACTTTTTCTAAAATGCTTTTGATTTCCCTGTTTGACAACTCAGCCAGTCCATTAGTCTGTGGATGGTATGCAGTAGCTATTCTGTGCCTAACATTGTACTTTTCAAGAACTCCTTGCAACAATTTATTTACAAAATGGGTACCCTCATCACTAATGAGTGCCCTGGGGGTACCAAACCTTGTAAAAATATGTTTTTAAAGAAATTTAATTACAATTTTTGCATCATTGTTAGCACAAGCTATTGCTTCCACCCACTTTGAGACATAGTCAACAGCCACTAGAATGTATTGGTAATTATTGGATGGTGGGAAGGGTCCCATAAAGTCAATTCCCCATACATCAAACAATTCCACTTCCAAGATTCCATTTAAAGGCATTTCAATTCTTTGAGAAATGGAACCAGTCCTTTGATATTCATTACATCTTTTGACAAAATTGTTGGAATCTTGGAAGAGGGTTGGCCAATAGAAACTAGATTGTAAAACTTTAGCTGCTGTCCTTTGACTCTCAAAATGACCTCCATATGCTGAGGTGTGGCAATGGTGTAAGATTTCTGCCACATCATTTTCTGGAACACACCTTCTTAAGATTTGATCTGCACCAAGTCTAAACAGAAAAGGGTCACCACACAGATAAAACTTAGCATCATGGAAAAACTTTTTAAGCTTATGGCCAGTACAATCAGGAGGTTTGATGCCACATGATAAAAAGTTGGCAAAATCAGCATACCAAGGGATGCTGGATGAATGTTGTAGCATCAAGATTTTCTCATCTGGGAAGGTTTCAATGATATCTCCTTCCCCTTTCTTTTCCACTAGGTTCTCTAACCTAGACAAATGGTCTGCTACTTCGTTATTTACTCCATTTCTATCCACAATCTCTAGGTCAAACTCTTACAACAACAAAACCCACCTAATCAACCTAGGTTTGACATCCTTTTTAGAGATTAAGTATTTAATGGAAGCATGATCTGTATGTACTATGACTTTTGTTCCCATTAAATATGATCTAAACCTCTCAAAAGCAAAAACTACAGCCAAGAGTTCTTTTTCTGTTGTTGTGTAATTGATTTGTGCCTCATTCAAAGTCTTACTTGCATAATAAATTGAATGAAACATTTTTTCCTTTCTTTGACCTAAGACAGCTCCTACAGCCCAATCACTTGCATCACACATGATTTCAAAAGGTTTTTCCCAATCTGGGGCCACAACCACTGGAGCAGTTACCAAAGCTTTCTTTAAAGTAATGAATGCATTTCTACATTCATCATTGAAATCAAATTTGTGGTCATTTTGTAAAAGTAAACACAAAGGTTTTGAGATTTTTGAAAAGTCTTTTATAAACCTTCTGTAAAATCCAGCATGACCAAGAAAGCTTCTAATTCCTTTTACAGTGGTTGGTTTAGGTAGTTTTTCAATAACTTCCAATTTGGCTTTGTCTACCTCAACCCCCCTTTTTGAAATTAAGTGTCCTAGAACTATCCCTTCTTTGACTATGAAATGACACTTTTCCCAGTTTAGGACTAAATCAGTTTTTTCACACCTTTCAAGACTCTTTTTCAAGTTTTCCAAACAATTATCAAAAGATGAGCCATATACAGAAAAATCATCCATAAATATTTCAATGGAGTCTTCAAGCATATCAGAAAATATGGACATCATACATCTTTGAAAAGTTGCAGGAGCATTACAGAGACCAAATGGCATTCTCCTGAAGACAAAAGTACCATAGGGACAAGTGAAGGTGGTCTTTTCTTGATCCTCTGGTGAAATGGCTATTTGATTGTAACCGGAGTATCCATCCAAAAAGCAGTAATATTCTTTTCCAGCTAACCTGTCTAACATTTGGTCAACAAATGGTAGTGGAAAATGGTCCTTTTGTGTAGCTGTGTTAAGTTTACGGTGGTCCATGCAAATTCTCCATCCTGAAACTACTCTAGTTGGGATGAGTTCATTCTTTCATTGGCCACTACAGTAAAACCTCCCTTCTTAGGGACACATTGGACAGGACTAACCCAAGAGCTACTGGCTATAGGAAAAATAATTCCTGCATCTAACCATTTTAGCACTTCCTTTTTCACTACTTCTTTCATGACAGGGTTTAGCCTTCTTTGTGGTTCAATGGATGTGAAGTTCTTGTCTTCTAAGATGATCTTATGTTGACAAATAGAGGGACTGATCCCTTTAAGGTCAGCAATGGTCCATCCTATGGCTTTTGAGTGTAACTTCAACAAATCCACTAACTTCTTTTCCTGATGCAATTCTAAAGAGGATGAAATGATAACAGGCAGTTTGTTCTCATCTTTTAGAAAAGCATATTTTAAATGGGATGGGAGTTGTTTCAACTCCATGTCAGGTGGTGAAATGAGTGATGGTGTGAAAGTCTTTTGCTCACTAGGTTCCAAAGATTCAAACCTAACAACAGTCTCATCTATACTCTCCTTATCATCATCATCATATTCCTCATCATCCTCTTCTTCCAACCTACAAACCTCCCTAACTCCCTCTTCATTACACAGGTTTTCAATCACACTTAAGCCAGATCATTCTTCCATATCATCAGGGTATTTCATGGAATTGAAGACATTAAATGTGACTTTTTGGTCTTGAAGTCTCATGGTCAACTCTCCCTTTTGGATATCTATCAAAGTTCTCTCAGTGGCTAAGAATGGTCTTCCTAAAAGAATAGGAATGTCTTGGTCAGCCTCAAAATCTAAGATGATAAAGTCAGCAGGAAAGATGAATTTGTCAACCTGAACTAAGACATCTTCAATTTTACCCTTAGGATAGGCAATGGTTTTGTCAGCTAAGATGAGTGTGACAGTGGTTGGTCTAGCTTCTCCTATACCCAAGCTATTGAAAATAGACAAAGGCATAAGATTTACACTTGCTCCCAAATCACATAAGGCTTTTCCAACTTCTTTCCCACCTATGGAACAAGGAATGGTAAAACTCCCTAGATCTTTGAGTTTAGGTGGAATTTTGTTGGTCAAGAGAGCACTACACCCTTCAGTCATGGCCATAGTTTCATATTCAGTCAACTTCTTTTTCTTGCTTAAAATGTCTTTAAGAAATTTGGCATAACTAGGCATCTGCTCAATTGCTTCAACAAGGGGTATGTTGATATGCAACTGTTTAAACACATCCAAAAATTTCTTGAATTGCAATTCTTCCTTATTATTCTTTAACCTTTGGGGAAAAGGAACATAAGGAGGAATTGGTTCAATAACGGCTTTCTTTGTTTGTGTTGAGCTTTCAGGGTGGACTTCCTCCACCCTCAAATTTGTATCCTTGATACCTTTTGTTATGTTGTCTTTGATAGCATCTTTGGGTTTGTTGACTTCAATTTCTACTATGTTTTCCTTTGGGGTTGGGGTTTTTGGCTCTAAGTCCTTAGGATATGGTTCTTCTAGGATGGTGGGCAATGCTGTAGCATTGGTCTTGGACTTTGGATTTTTTTCTATTTCAACTTGGGTTTTCTCTAAGTCTTTCCCACTCCTAAGTGTCACAGCTTTCACATGCTCTTTTCCTGATGGCCTTGGAATTTCTGTGTTACTTGGCAAAGTTCCTATGGGTCTATTGTTTTGGTTAAGAGCAAGTTGACTGACCTGTGTTTCAAGGTTTCTTATGGAAGTGTTGGTTTGGTTAATTGCATTGTTGGTTTGGGTGATAAAACTTTTCAGCATTGCTTCCAAAGAAGGTTCAACTTGTGAAGAGGATTTGTTTTGAAAAGATGGTTTGTTGTTTTGAAAATTCTGAATCTGGTGATTTTGGTTGTTTTGAGAACTGCTGGCATGATGCTGGTTTTGAAAATTGGAGTTTCCTTGTTGCTTATGCTCAGGTGGATTTAAACATGGGCTGGTCCATGAAAAATCTGGATGTTGTTTCCAACTAGCATTGTAGGTGTTAGAGTAAGGACCATTCCTATTATGAACATAGTTAACTGATTCAGAATTTTGAGGACAGTGTTCATAAGAATGATCTCCATTGCAACAAACACATTGCACATAGAGAACAACTGGAGTAGGTGTACTGGCAGTCGGATGTGTTCCCTGACCGGTAGTTATGTTTTTAAGCATATTGGTCATAGAAGCAAGCCGAGCTGTCAATGCGATGTAAGCATCTAAATCATGCATTCTAGCAGTCTTCTTTGTAGTTGGAGCCCTTGGATCTGCCCAATGCCCATTGTTTGTGGAAATCTTTTCAAGAATTTCATACCCGGTATTATAGGTATTGGAAGTAAAGGCCCCTCCTGATGTCACATCGAGCATTTGTTTTGCATTGGAATCAAGTCCATTGTAAAACGTCTCGAGTTGAATACAGTAGGGAATGCCATGGTGAGGGTATTTCCTTAATAATTCCTTAAACCTTTCCCATGCGTCGGGAATTGCTTCATCGTCCATTTGTTTGAACATGCAAATTTCGTTTCGGGACTTAGAATTCCGGGTAGGTGGAAAATATTTTCTCAAAAAATTTCAGCCATGTCAGCCCATGATGGTACAGAACCTGGTGCCAATGAATTAAACCAAACTTTTGCCTTATCCATTAATGAAAAAGGGAACAATGTGAGTCTTAGGGCATCAGAAGATACCCCAGGAATCAGAAAAACATCGGTGATCTCGTTAAAAGATTTTAAATGTGAGTGTGGATCTTCCGATGGGAATCCGGAAAATTGACCATTGGCTTGCAACATGTGAAACATAATGGGTTTTGGTTCAAAATGTGTTGTATCCATGTGAGGCTTTACAATTCCTGAATTTAATTGCTCAAAATTAGGAATTGCATAGTCCATGATTCGCCCACTTTTCGAGTTTGCAAGATCAATGATATTTAATGGTTCATTTTGGTCATTGTTACCATGAGATTCTTCATCATCATCTTCGTTATCAATTATTTGCTCTTGAAAAACATGACCTGGTGGATTTCTAAAATCGGGAGGATTTCTGAAATTGGGTTGATTACCAAAAACTGGTGGGTTTTCAAAATTATGGCGTGCTCTAGGATTTCCTAAATCTGGTGGATTTCCCTGTGGTGGATTTACAAAGTTCTGTGGCACTCTCAGGTTGTCTATGATGGGTGGTCTTGGTGGACTTCCTGGAGGCCGTGGAGGTCTTACTTCTACGACGGGTGGTCGCGGTGGTCTATGTTCAAATCCGGGTGGTGCATCCATATCGGGAGGATTCATAGAACTTGAAGCTCTTTGTAACCTCCGTCTATGATGAAAGGTTCTTTCTATGTCAGGATCTAACTCAAAAAGTTCCCCACGTTGGATTCGTGGCATATACCACACAAAGTATGATTTGGACGGTGTTAGAAAAACTAAATCTTTTAAAATACTTTTAAAAACTTTTAACGTGTCAATCGCCGGCAACGGCGCCAAAAACTTGACAGTGCTTTGAATACACCGATAGACGTGTAATAATTAAACCTTAATGCAAGTATACATTAAAATCTAATGTCGTCTTTCAAGTAATAATATGGTAAGAACCATGTATCGTTCCCACAGAGATTGGAGTAAAAGCGTATTAAAAGTCTATTAAAAGAAATGGTTTCCAAGGATCAATTCGAAGATTAATATTTGTTGGTTTGGAGTTGGATTATCACAAATTATATAAAACAGATAATAAAGGATAGCTAGGGTGTAAGATGTTGGGGTGAGATTTAAATATAACTTCCAGCAGGCCAATGCTGTGGCAATGCTACAACATTTGTCTTTCAAAACTTAAGTTTACCATCTACTTTTTAGGATGCCCTCTCGGGTTTTCTGCGATTCACTACTGATCTAGCAGCCACTCAACCCATCTCTGGTGTCAAGTGTCAGAACTATCGATAGCAAAAGGAGACCTTCCAAGTATATGGATAAACAAATCTCTTTGTTAAAAATCACTCTCTCGAGCCGATTCCCATATCAGTTAAGTTGACATGTTCTAAGTGGGTCATCTCTGACTCGCACTCTACATTATTACCATCAAAACAGATGATCAACTTATCGGGAAAAATCAACCAGAAAGAACAGAGGTGACAAATCTCTTTGTCAGTAGCTCTCTCAAGCTTACTTTCTTTGTCATTCAGATTGACGTGCATATCAATGAGTCATCTCTAACACCATGGCACTTTAACACTTTCAAAGTGATCAACCGTCCTGAAGTAACTTGATATTTTATAAAACTTAACATGAAATGGTAAACATCAGTATTGAGAAACGATGCCTACTTTTCGTTATATTTAAAACATCACCCTTTTATCTCACACCCAAGCTATTTAAACTTAGCTACTCATACTGAAATGTAAATGACAGGAAATGTAAATTACAGAAATAAAAGACATAAAGTAAAGACTTAAATGTAAATGACTTGAATGTAAAGTGCAAGAATGTAAAGGATTATGAGTTATTGTAGCAATGCTTGAACAATGCTGCAGTAACTCATAAGTTGCATGAAGATGAAGAACAATATGAAGAACAAGATGAATAACATAAACTAGAAATGAATAAATTAAAGAGAGTTATGGAGGTCAGTTGTGAGAACTGATCCATACAAAAAGTTGTTCTTAAAATGAAAACCCAACTCTCCTATTTATACTAATACAAGAGAAGGTGACATACTAACTTTACTATTTTAACACTATTCATTAGGTACAAAAGACTATAGCATCCCATGCCTCCAATGTTGATCTCTTTAGACTTTACAAAAATAACCAGGCATTGATTTAAAATCTTCTAGAACATGGTTGTGTCATAGTCACAAAAGTCAGCAACAAAAAGTCTTCTAGAAGTTGATTTTTCATTCCAATCGTCTAGTCTTCAATGTTGTAGCATTGGGCAGGGCTGCACTATAATAAACAAACACAATAAGCCTTCCTAAAGCAGTAAAAGAAAGGTAAATCATAATCTTAGCTCCATTAAACAAAAGATAAAAATAAGTAAGAAAAATGACTCAACTGTTGGGATAAAATAGGAAATCCTACTTAAAAAGATAAGAAAAAGATGCAATATGCATTAAATAAATAATGCATATCACTCATCCATACGAATTTGTGCGGACCGATGCGTGTTCAGAGTATCAACAAGAAGAAGTATGTCCTAGTGATGGTCGATGATTTCTCGCGCTACACATAGGTGAAGTTCCTACGCTCCAAAGACGAAACCCCGAAATTGATAATCAACCACCTAAAGACCATTCAGCTGAACCTCCGACAGCAAGTTCAGAAAATCAGGATAGACAATGGGACGGAGTTCAAGAACCAAACGGTGAACGAATAACTGATGTCAGTCGGTATCTCGCAAAACTTTTCTGCCGCGAGGACTCCTCAGCAAAACGGAGTGGTAGAAAGACGAAACCATACCCTTGTCGAAGTTGCTCGCACAATGCTGTCTCATTCATAGCTGCCACTGTTTCTCTGGGCTAAAGCTGTTGCAACTGCTTGTTACACGCAAAACCGCTCCATCATCAACAAACGGTTCAACAAAACTCCCTACGAGATCATCAACAACCGCATCCCAAACATCAAGTACTTCCACGCGTTCGGATGCACGTGCTACGTCTTGAACGAAAAGGATGACCTCGGGAAGTTCAGTCCAAAGGAAGATGAAAGAGTATTCATCGGATACTCGATGCAGGCTAAGGCTTATCACGTTTACAACTAACAGACCAAATCCGTCGTCGAAAGTGTAAACGTGACCTTTGACGAAGCCGCAGATTTGGCTCCTGAACAACTCAGTTCAGAACCCGCTTTAACTAGCATGTTAGCTTCCGAACAACATCGTTCGGGATCTACACCAGTAAATCCAAATCATGCATCTACGTCAAACTCACATCTTTCTGATTTAGATTTACAGTTTCAGCACTTTTACGATGAATTCTTTAATTTGCCTAACCCTCGTGTATTTGTGCAACCCAGGAATGACATCGCTCAAATCGAGAACTCGGCGAATCTCTTTGGTCCGCCGCCTTCCACAAGCGCTCCAGTCATTTCCTTGGAATCCCCCCAGAGCTCCACGGACACGACTACCGAAACGGAAAATCCTTCAGGAACCTACACCATCTCCGGAGATCGCTCATGAAGATTCGTCCTCGACAACACACAAGGATCAACATTTGAGTTCATCAGAACCGGAAGTTGCTCAACCTACGACGAATCCCGATCCGTCTCCTCCGAGGAACCAACCATCAACACTTGAAGCTGTTCAAGACCTTCCATCCGGTGACTATGTGGATCCGGACACCTCGCATGCAACTCAACAACCGCTTCCACACACCACCAAATGGACTCGAGCACACCCTCTACACCAGATCATCGACGATCCTTCCACACCAGTTCAAATGCGAGGCGCATCTGCCAACTTCTGTTTGTTTTCCGGATTTTTGAGCAAGATCGAACAACAACCGTCTCTGAGGCTCTTACTGATCCAGACTGGGTGATGGCTATGCAAGAAGAACTCAACCAGTTTGAGGCTCTCAAGGTATGGCGTCTTGTCCCACGTCCTGCACACAAGACGGTCATCGGAACCAAGTGGATCTAAGAACAAGAAAGACGAAGATGGAATCGTCGTTCGTAACAAGGCACGCCTCGTAGCCAAAGGATACCGCCAGCAAGAGGGAATTGACTATGATGAGACATACGCTTCGGTTGCCAGAATCTAGGCGATTCGTATGTTCCTAGCATACGCCGCGCACAAGAACTTCACGGTCTTCCAGATGGATGTGAAGACCGCCTTTGTCAATGGCGTCATCAAGGTAGAAGTATATGTATCGCAACCGGAAGGGTTCGTGGACGACAAAAAGCCAAATCACGTCTACATTCTAGACACGGCACTGTACGGTCTAAAGCAAGCTCCACGCGCCTGGTATGATGCTCTGTCTAAATTTTTAATAAAGTCAGGTTTTTCAAAAGGTAAAATCGATACAACCCTGTTTATTAAAAATGAAGAAGGTCATATAATCTTAGTTCAAGTGTATGTTGACGACATAATTTTTGAGTCTACCAACCCTCAGTACTGTAAGAATTTTTCAAAGCTAATGTGTTAGGGTCAAATCTGGTTGAATAGAAGTTCAAGGGCTGAATGTTAATTAATCATATTTGAGTCTTAATTGTGAACGGGCTGTGGGCTTCCATGCTATGGGCCCAATGTATTTAATGTTCATTAGGTTAGAAAATTAAGCTGGTTGTCTATTTACACTTTCTGAAACCTTATTGTAATTCTCTGCATATTGAAAGTGAATTGGATGACAAGTTGAAATCATACAAACTGTTTATTATCTATTAATTTCTATCGATTGTTGCACGAATCTGGAACTCACAATTGGTATCAGAGCAAACAGACGAATCGATTCATAGTGATTTTCTTGATTTCTGGTAAGAGTTCTATTAAAAAATATTCGACTGTGTTCTTGGTGCTTGAAACTCATATTTTCATTTACTCAAAATTGATTGTTTTCGTTTATCACATTCTGTTCGTATCATCTTTATAAACGAAACTGCAAGTTTTCATCACCTAATTCGACCATCTTAGTGGTTTTTAAGCAAAATCAAGTTCATAAGTTTTTGGTTGTGTTCTTGCAAAAATCTAATTTTTACCATAAAAAACTTGTTGTTTTGCTTCAAAATCGATTTGGGTATTGTTATTATTGTGTTTGGTCGAGTTCCTAACCTTTCAGGAACGATTTTGAGCAACCCTAATCGATTTCCAATCGACTTGGAAACCACAGCCGCAGTTACCGGATACCACAGCCGTGGTTACCGGGTCCATCAGCTAGTTACCGGATAAGTTCCTATTCCTTCAATTGTTACCGAGTAACTCCAAGTTACCGGGTAACTTATCACTTACTGGTATTCTCAATACTTACCGGACAAGTTCCCGGTAAGTACATCCGGTAACTTACTTTTCATCCGGTAAGTTATCGCATCCGGTAAGTTTATCATCAGTTTCATATTGTTATCGGTAACTTACTTTTCATCCGGTAAGTTTATCATTTGTGTTACTTTGTTATCGGTAACCTTTGGTTTTAGTTGCCACATCCGGTAACTACACTTACACCCGGTAAGCTCTTTCACCCGATAAGATTCATCATCCGGTAAGCTCTTCATCCAGGTAAGTTTCATCTTTGCTCAATTTTATTTCATCCGGTATCTTGTCTCACCCGGTAACCCACTGTTACCCGGTAACTCAAGGACATCCGATAACTTCTGAAAATTTACCTGTTTGTCATAATCTGATCCGGACACTTCCAGATCATATATCATTCATCCGGATTCCTATCCGGTAAGTTCTGATTAGTCGATATCTTACCTGTTCTTGCATAATCCACTCTTAGAACCTGTGTTAGGATATCACTCTTAGTGCCTTGCGTTAGGTTATCACTTTGAATCGAACAAATCGTCTGACGATCACTCTAGTGCAACTTAAGATGTCTTCACGCGACACTCTTGCTATCGGCACCAACTCCAAACCACCTTGCCTTTATCAAGGTGAGTACAGCCAGTGGCGGGACAGATTCATAATCTTCATAGAGTCAAAGGACAACTTCGAGTATATCTGGCGAGCTTTATAAAATGGGCCAATTCCTCCACCCATGAAGACAGTACCAGCCACTAAAAATGCTCCAGCTCGTACAGAGAAAAAAGACACTCTCCGATATGACTGCCGACGAAAGAGGCATGATAGAGGGAGAAAAGCATGCCAAGAGGTATCTTGTTCAGGCTCTACCCAGCACGATCTACACAGCCATTAACAGTTACAAAGATACAGCAAAGGGTATGTGGGATCAAGTGGGGAAAATGATGCGCGGGAGGGAAGTCGGGAATCAACTGAAGATCAACAGCTCCATAACCAAGTTCGATGGGTATAAGCAGCGCACCGGCGAATCTCTTACCCATACTTATGAACGATTTTGTCTCCTTCTCAACGAGCTTAACAAGAACCAAATCAATCGTTCTAACACGGAGAACGCGCTCAAGTTTCTCAACAACCTCTTGCCAGAATGGAAAGTATTCACATCTCACGTCAAGCACAACCACTTGATGGAGAAGGTCGGCATACACGAACTCTACGAGATGCTTCTTCAAGACGAAGATGAAGTGAATGAAATTCTAAGCGAAAAGAAGTCTACATCCAAGCCAACTGCTGATCCATTAGCACTCATGTCTTCAAAACGAGGCAAATCTTCTGATCGTCGTTCCAAACGAGCTCAAGAGCCAAGTGATTCTGAGCCCGAACCCGAGGAAGAAGAAGACAATGATTCTGATCCTGAACTAACAGCTTTGAAGAATGCTATGGCTTTGATCTCCAGATCCTTTCAACAACAAAAGTTCTACAAGAAGCCGACGTCCAATAATCAGCGCTACTCCACCTCCTCCAACAAACGCCATGATTATAAGGACAAATATGAAGGAAAGAAGAAAGCTGATGAGCCCGATCAGTCTGATAAGAAGGAGAAGACAGAGAAAGATGACCGCAAGAAGAAAGACGAACCCGTAACTTGTTATAACTGCGGGAAGCTTGGTCATTTTACTAAAGACTGTAGAAAGCCTGTTGTGAAGAACGCTCATTATTACAAGGCTAAGCTCGCTCTGGCAGAACAGAAAGAAGCAGGAGACGCTCTGTTTGTTGAAGACGACTACTGGTTGGGTCGTTCTGATGATGAAAGCGAATCTGATGGTGCTGATGCTTTCATGGGATACCATTCTCCTGTTGAGGAAGAAAATACAAAGTTGTGTCAGGTATGTAAACCTATCTATCTAGATCTTTTTAACCGAATGTAATCTCTTGTTGAACGGATAGATTCCTATAAGGCCACCGCTGATGAACAACTACTTGAGATTAGATCACTATCTGAAAAGCTAGATGTTCAAAAGCGAATAATTGAGAAACACATGTCCGAAAATGCTAATTTAAAAGAAAAATGCAAAAAACTTTCAATAGCACCTAAGGACTTAAGGGCCAAAATATCTGAACTACAGTCACAACTTGATCAGTGTGAGAATGAGAAAGCAGAAATTGTTTATCAATGCTCTGCTCTTCAAATTCAGCACAAGGAGTTTGTCGCTAAAATAGTTGACCTAGAAACCAAACTCCACAAAAGAGGTCAAACTGATCAGACCATTCATATGAATAAACCCAAGGAGTTCTCTTACTTTAACAAGGAGTGGGGAATCGGATACGATAACCCACACTATTTGAAAAAGGGTATATTCAAAACACCTACACTGTATGATTTTGGCTATCTAGGACTAGACAAAAAGTATCCAGAATATGGGATAAGATGGACTGGTCCTCTTGAACCTGAAAAGGAAGAGGAAACTGAGGAATACAAGCGCGCACACACGTCAAAAATGCAACTTTCTTTTTGTTATGAGCCTTTAAACTATTATTATGAGAAAAATCAAAAGAAGTACCTCTCGAATGACTACTTTGACTGCTATAAGGTTGTAACGCCCAAGGATTCCTCCAAAAAGGATGAGGTCTAAACAACCACACCCAAGACTGAGACGGATGAGTTCAAACTCTATGTTCCCCCTCTCGTTTTGGAAGCTAAAATAGTCGAGTTAGAGGAGTCATTCGAGAAAGAAAGGTCAAGTTTTCAAAAGGAAAAGCAAGCGCTTATCACGGAACTTGAGAATCTAAAAACCGTCAAAACCGAAACTGTGTCGGATGAAGGACAGGAAATCCTTCGGTGTGAAATCCAAATGCTCACATCAAAACACAGATGCGATGAAGAAGCATACGAGAAATGGTCAACTCTAAGAGCAGATTGACCAACTCCAAAATGAAAAGCAGATTTCACCCGAACCTTCCTCCAACTCATCTGATACGTCTTCGTGTAAAGCTTTCATTGGCAAAATCTTTTCTACACAAGACGGTCAAGAATCTCAAGATAAGAGTGTTTTAAGGAATTTAAACTCTGATTTTTTCCTAGCTTCCGCACCAAATTCCCCGAAACACACAAGCACAAAGTGTTCCTCGCCTTCCTCGGCCAATCCAAGTCCCACTATCTCGGATATTGATTTCTCAGAATATATGAACTCCGAAGGCCATTCTGATGAAGAGTTTGAATCGTTCCCTTTCGACAAACCTCTTCCAAGTCATACGGACTTCCTATCACCAGTGGTTAATCGACCGGTCAAATTTTTAAAGGGCGATTGTTCTAAAACAAAGACCCCGACTGTGATTAAAATTTCTAAAACTAAATCAGATTCTCAAAAACAATCACCGCCGAGGCAAAAGACCAATCGATCGACTGATAAGATTCCCGTTTCCTCAAAATCCACTGACCGTGCTGTCAATGCTGTTTCAGATAAAACCGGTCGAGCAAAACAAGACAAACCAAAGTGGCTAGCTAAGGAATCTATCGAGGATGCGGCATCAAAGTCATTTAATATTGTTTTCTATCCTAGAATGAACATGTCTGATTGTGTTTGGAATCATAGGAATGATTTTGTTCAAAAAGATGTTAAATTTCCGCTTAAAATTTATTCCATTCAGCAATTGATTCAATTATCGCATGATTGTTTGTGTTGTTCTAGTTGTGGTTGGAATGATTTTGATGATATTAATAATAATGATTGGTTTGGGTCATATCATATATATAATCATACACCCAAACGCAGACCCCGTAAGAACAAAAAGAAGTCTAAATCAAAACGGGGTCCCCATTCAGAGGTTAAACCAAAGCAAGAGAGGAAACCTAATTCAAAACAGGTTCCTCCTACTGAGGTTAAACCTACACCCAAGAGGCAACCTGCTTCAAAACAGGTTCCTCCGAAAGGTGTAAAACCTAACCCTCAAAGACCCATGCGTATATGGGTACCTAAAGTTCACTAATCTCGTTTTGCAGGACGGTCATGTGTGGTACTTAGATTCTGGATGCTCCAAGCACATGACCGGAAGGAGGGAGCTTCTCACGAACTACAAGGAACAATATGGCGGAGACGTGAGATTTGGGAATGATCACAAGGCGCCGATTTTGGGCTACGGAGACATTGTCCAAGACAAGATCACCATCAAGAAAGTATCACACGTCGCGAGATTAGGACACAACCTGTTCAGTATCGGCCAATTCTGCGACAAGGATCTCGAGGTCAGATTCAAAGCCAAAAGGTGTAGAATCCACAATGACGACGGAAAGGAGCTACTGGTTGGAATACGAAAGACCAACCTCTACACCATCGACCTCGCAGCCCTGAAGACCGATAGTACTATCTGCCTGATGTCAAAGGCCAATTTCCAGCAAGCATGGATTTGGCATCGACGCCTCTCGCACCTTAACTTCAAAAGTATCAACAAATTGGTACTTGGTGGACACGTGAAAGGCATGCCCGACCTTCAATTCATGAAGGACCGACTCTACAGGGCATGCGAGATGGGAAAGATGAAGCGAGTAACGCACAAGCAGAAGGCCGCTCCGAGCATGTCCCGGTCCCTCGAACTTATCCATATGGATTTGTGTGGACCAATGCGTGTTCAGAGTATCAACAAACACAAGTACGTCCTGGTTATGGTGGATGACTTCTCACGCTACACATGGGTCATGTTTCTACGCTCGAAGGATGAAACACTGGAGCTGATCATCAATCATCTGAAGACCATCCAACTGAACAAACAACAACAAGTTCAGTCAATCAGGACCGACAACGGGACGGAATTCAAGAATTAAACGGTGAACGGATACCTGACCTCAGTCGGTATCTCGCAAACCTTCTCGACCGTACGTACTCCTCAACAGAATGGAGTAGTGGAAAGACGCAACCGTACCCTCGTCGAGGTTGCTCGCACGATGCTTTCTCAGTCCAATCTGCCGTTATTTCTCTGGGTCGAAGCGGTGTCTACTGCTTGTTACACGCAAAATCGCTCCATCATCAACAAGCGGTTTAACAAGACGCCGTACGAGATCATGAACAATCGTGTTTCGAACATCAAGTATTTCCATGCATTCGGATGCACGTGCTACGTCCTCAACGACAAAGATGATCTCGGCAAATTTAGCCTGAAGGCGAATGAGGGAGTGTTCATAGGATACTCCATGCAGGCTAAGGCGTATCGCGTTTACAACAAACAGACAAAAAACGTTACTGAGAGTGTAAACGTGACATTCGACGAAGCCGCAGACTTGGCTTCTGAACACATCAGTTCAGAACCCAGTTTAACTGGCGTGCTAGCTTCCGAACTTCAACGTTCGGGATCTGCACAAGCGACAGTAAATCTGAATCATGCATCTACATCGAATGTTGATCTTTCAGATTTAGATTTACTGTTTCAATATTTTTATGATGATATGCTTAAACATTTATACTCCTCGCGTCTCAACGCAACCAAGACTTGAAGTTGCTTAAATCGAGGATTCGACAAATCTCTTCGGTCCGCCGCCCTCGACTAGCACTCCATCATACTTTATCAAATCGAGTTTCATTTCATGCTGTTACCATCATCATCTTCGATTAAATCTAAGTAATAAGTTATATGTACTCTTCATTTAGTTATGCTGATTCGTTTTTTATTCACGTTGATTCACGCAGGCTGATTAGGTTACCATTATATATATCTTCTTCTATTTAAAAATTGATTAATTTTGGAAAAAAATTATTTTAAAATTAATTAAAGATTAATTAATTAAAATGTATTTATTTAAAATAAAATTTCAAAAAAATTATTTAAATAAAATTAACTCTAATAGTATTTATTATATAAAATAGGAGTATTTAAAAAAAATAAAAAATAAAAACAAAAAACTCAACATGGTCAAACCGCCAGTGATATGACCTCGCGCCGGGCAAGGGGGTTCGTGCCGGCCTACGCGAGGTGGGTGGAATTCGAGGGAATCTTTGCTTATTTTCTAGTGTGTTGTCAAATCGGGGGAATCTTGTGTCAAATCAGGAATCTTTTATCAAATCAGTCAAATCAAGAAGGAATCTTTCATTTTTTATTATTTGTTTTTTTTCTGAAAATGTATTATGCTAGTTTTGAATTTTTTTAAAAAAGGCTATTTTTGTATGTGGGTTTTTCAAAGTTGTTAAAAAATTAAGGACCCGTGGATATCACTTCTTACCTTTTGTTAGCAAGACTTTTATTTTCACGAGAACCCAATCCACTCCTGATATATATTTTTACCAATCAAATTGTTGTTACGTAGGGGCGGCCATCGAGGTGTGCCGTTGGTGCCGCAACACGTGGCCTCCGATTGACGAGGGCTATCTTTGTGGTCCTTACCGCTGTCACTTGCCACAGTGCATCAAAAAGTCCAACACACCTGTTTTGAAGTTGGTTTATGAGGGAATGCTACATGCGGATGTGCAGAAAGCAAGAGAAAAAGAGTTTGAAATGGCTTTTATGGACCGCCTTATGGAAGAAACCAAGAACAAAAAGAATGTTGTGGAAGCCTATGTCCATGACATGAGGAACAAGGTAATTTAGTTATCTCCTTCTCTCTCCATCCCCCTAAAAAAAGGTAAGATTGTCATTTAAGTTGATTAAAAAGTGTAATATATACACAATTATAAAACTGTCTGCCTTTTTTATGATGGACATTTATTTTGGGGCAAATGGGGTAATATTGATATAGACGAAGGATGGTATGAAAATAGAAGTTAATGGAGAAGTGTAAAAAGGGATTTGGAACCTTGATCATTTTTAATTGGTGTTAATTTGAATTCGTGTTAAACAGAATCCGCCGGAAAAAACCTATTTTCGGCGGATAAGGTCGTCGAAAATCCATCGGAAACAAAAAGGCCCGATTAGTCAAATTTTAATTAACTAGGTGATTAAGTTTTTTCCGGCGTAACAATAAAAATTAATTTTTTTTGTTTTTAAAAACATTTTCTGGCAGATTTCCGAAGGAAAATAATTTTTTTAATTTTTAATAAACATTCCGGCGGATTTCCGGCGGACCAATAATTTTTTTTTAATCAATATTTTCCGACGGACCCTAAAAAAATTAATTATTTTTTGTCTAATTAAAGAATTTTCCGGCGGATTTCCGACGGACGTAAATTAAAAAAATAATTAATTAAATTCAGCCGAAAATCCGCCGAAAAAATGTGGAATTTTTAAAATAAAAATATAATTTTAATGTTATTTCCGGCAGATTTTCGGCGGAAGTCAACGGGGTTTGACTTTTTTAATTTTCGTCAGAAATCCGCAGGAACTGTGTTATGTTTAGTAGTTAAAGGAGAAGTGTAAGAAGGGATTTGGAACCTTGATCATTTTTAATTGGTCTTAACCTGACATTTAAGATTAAGTCCCAAAACAACCCATGAATTAGTTAAGAAAGGAATTTTCAATTGATATTCAATTAGGATTGATCCAACGGTGAACCCTTCTTACCCTTCTAACGGTAACTACTATTCTTACCGGAAACCAACTCTATTGCTATATGTACTTGGACATACCGACTGACAAGTTCCTTTAATTTTCAGTTGCATGATGAATTAATTGCAAGAATTTGTCAGAGATGCAGACAAAGAAGAATTTATAGCCAAGCTTCAAGAAACGGGAGTTTGGTTGTATGAAGATGGTGAAGATGAAGTTCAAGCTGCTTATATTGCCAAGCTTGAAGAGCTTAAAAAGGTTTGCTCCCTACAATCCATATTTTAGCGCAAGTATTTATCTGCTTCCATTGACGATGAACATTTAACAATCCAACAACGTGATTCGATCGAACAACGTTACAAGGAGCACTCCGAAAGCGAATCCTTTGTTGATTAAATGGTCACTCTTGTTAATTGTTACAAACATGATGTTGCATCTGTTGACCCAAAGTTATGGCCAAATGTAACAATTGCAAAAATAAATTATGTGTTGGGGTTTGCATTGTTCGTCTTTTCTCTTATCACCCGATTATCCATTCCCAGGTATTGTATGAGTGTTTTGAAGCAGAAGATTGGTTAAAAGAGAAAAAACTCGTTCTGAGTTTTTTTTCCGAAGCATGATAATCCAGTAATTCTCTCATCTGATATAAGGAAAAGGGCAGAGGCACTAGACATGTAGATCTACCAGTGTAAACGATTCGAGCTTTTAACGAGCTACTTAAGCTTTTAACGAGTCGAGTTATTCGAGCATACATTATTTTCGATCCAAACATCCTCATATATTACTTTTCAGCATATAGAAGTAAACAGTTGATGTTTATAAGGCCCGGTTTAGGACCGGTTATATATGTTACTGCATATTGGTAGCGTTGGGCAGAGATTGCCAAATTGTGTTTGGTTACACTTTTATGGAATTTGAAGGCCCATTCTAGGACCGGTTATATATAGGCATGATTTTTAAAGAAAAAATTAAGTTTTTATAAATTATAGTACAAGATTTTGTCTACTTAAATGTATAATTTAGAGCGTATTTCAATGATAAATTTCAAAAATCGTAATTATAAAAACATGTTTAACTATACTGGTCGTAGGATTTTTAGTGGTGGCCGGGATCGAGACCGACTGGCCCAGCACACATATCTTTATGGTTCATTTTTATATGTGTCATTTAGGTATTTCCTCTACGATCTTCACCTGTTAATGTTGTTTCGTTATGGTTCATTTCAGGGTGTGCGGGGGTAATAATGCCAAAACCAAAGCGGGCCAAACCGTTAACAACCACTCCCAATGCACCATCCTCGCCGGTGAGCCTTCTCCTGGGGTGGAGAATGCTACAAGCCCGAGTGAGAGTTTTGATGTAATGGAAACGGAGAAGCCCGAGACTACTGCTGCTGCATAAGGCCATATCTTTTTATTTTTTGTTGAACGCGTGTTCTTATGCAAGGACAAGGGGACTTGTTTTTGTTATGTCTTTGATGTGTATAATCATGAAATATAGATTCTGATGGAGGTTGGTTGTGCTCTATTTTGTTAGATCCATCTTCCGGTTATTTTTGTCGTTCGTTATCTTGAAGATCCTCTTTAAGGGTTCATTAAAGAGCAGGGTTTGCGGTGTTTTTGGTCCTAGTTTCATATAGGAGTTAACTTTTCTTATCTTTGTGTCATGTTTTTTGAACCTTAAGGCGTTGTGTTTTTCTGTGTCATGTTTACCAAATGCTTATCGTGTAAGGGTTTACTGACAGGAGTCGTTGGCACTCTCAATTATCTTATAGGGTAACGTGAGAAGCGTGAGAAGTGGATCGTGTGAGAAGTTGAGGTTAATGTGAGAACCGTGAGAAGTGGATCTGAACCGTTGATCATTTTTAATCTCATGCCTCCCATGAATGGCGGCTTTGGGAATTGATCCGGTGCATTTCAGTGCATCTTATCTCAATCCTAACGTGCATTCATTTCTTATCCAACAGTTGGATTTATAACCACTTCCACTACAAAACAAAGCAGGATTTCAGGCGGACAAATCCGCCGGAAAAACCTATTTTCGGCGGATAAGGTCGCCGGATAAAAGGGCGCTGCAACCGTCCATTTTCGGCGGATAAGGCCGCCGAAAATCCGTCGAAAACAAAAAGGCCCGATTAGTCAAATTTTAATTAACTAGGTGATTATGTTTTTTCCGGCGGATTTCCGGTGGACCAATAAAAATTATTTTTTTTAAAACATTTTCCGGCGGGTTTCCGGCGGAAAATAAAAATTGATTTTTTATTTTTAATAAACATTCCGGCGGACCAATAATTTTTTTTTAATTTTTAATCAACATTTTCCGACGGACACTAAAAAAATTAATTATTTTTTGTCTAATTAAAGAATTTTCGGGCGGATTTCCGATAGACGTAAATTAAAAAATTAATTAATTAAATTCGGCCGAAAATCCACGGAAAAAATGTGGAAATGTTTTTAAAAAATATATATAATTTTAATGTTATTTCCGGCAGAAGTTAACGGAGTTTGACTTTTTTAATTTCCGTTGGAAATCGGCCGGAAATATCCGTCGAAAACTGCGTTCTGTTAAGTAGTTAAAGGAGAAGTGTTAGAAAGGGATTTGGAACCTTGATCATTTTTAATTGGTGTTAACCTGACATTTAAGATTAAGTCCCAAAATAACCCATTAATTAGCTAAGAAAAGAATTTTCAATTGATATTCAATTAGGATTGATCCAAGGGTGGTGAACCCTTCTTACCCTTCTAACGGTAACTACTATTCTTACCGGAACCAACTCTATTGCTATATGTACTTGGACATACAGACTGACAATCTCCTTTATTTTTCAGTTGCATGATGAATTGCAAGAATTTGTCACAGATGCAGACAGAGAAGAATTTATAGCCAAGCTTCAAGAAACGGAAGATTGGTTGTATGAAGATGGTGAAGATGAAACTCAAGCTGCTTATATTGCCAAGCTTGAAGAGCTTAAAAAGGTTTTCTCCCTACAATCCATATTTTAGCGCAAGCATTTATCTGCTTCCATTGAAGATGAACATTTAACAATCGCAGCAAGGTGATCCGATCGAACAAGGTTACAAGGAGCACTCTGAAAGCGAATCCTTTGTTGATCAAATGGCCACTCTTGTTAATTGTTACAAACAGGATGTTGCATCTGTTGACCCAAAGTTAAGGCCAAATGTAACAATTGCAAAAATAAATTATGTGTTGAGGTTTGTGTTGTTCGTCTTTTCTCTTCTCACCCGATTATCTATTCCCGGGTATTGTATGAGTGTTTTGAAGCAGAAGATTGGTTAGAAGAGAAAAAACTCGTTCTGAGTTTTTTCCGAAGCATGATAATCCAGTAATTCTCTCATCTGATATAAGGAAAAGGGCAAAGGCACTAGACAGGTATATCTACCGGTGTAAACGAATCGAGCTTTTAACGAGCTACTTAAGCTTTTAACGAGTCGAGTTATTCGAGCATACATTATTTTCGATCCAAACATCCTAATATATTACTTTTCAGCATATAGAAGCAAACAGTTGATGTTTTTAAGGCCTAGTGTAGGACCGGTTATATATGTTACCGCATACCGGTAGCGTTGGGCAGAGATTGCCAAATTGTGCCAAATTGTGTTTGGCCTGGCCCAAGACTGGTTACACTTTTATGGACTTTTTGGGAAATTGCCTCAAATTGCCATTCCATACCATTGATGTCTCCAAATAACCACTTTGCTAACCCTATTCCCAAAATACCCAAAACTTACGCAGAGAGTTTTCTTTGCATAAGTTTATTTTTCCTCCCATAAAATAAAAAAAAATGATTTTTAAAAATATTTACGCAGATAAAACTCTCTGCGTAAGTTTCTAATCCTACGTGTCTGCGTAAAGTCCACATATGCACCACGTAGACTTCTTTAGCTTTTTTTTGTGTTAAATCACGGAAATTAGAATATGATTCATTCTTATTAAAAATCAGAAAAAAAAATTCAAAACTTACGCAGAGACTTCTCTCTGTGTAAGTTTTTTAGACTTTCCACGTAAACTTTTTTTCCAACGTGGAGTCTACGTGGTGCATATGTGGACTTTACGCAGACATGTAGGATGAGAAACATACGCAAAGAGTTTTCTCTGCGTAAATATTTTTAAAAATCATTTTTTTTGGGAGGAAAAATAAACTTACGCAGAGAAAACTCCTTTATTTTTTTTAATTTTTTTATCTACTTGGACATACAGACCGATAAGCTCCTTTATTTTCCAGTTGCATGATGAATTGCAAGAATTTGTCACAGATGCAGACAGAGAAGAATTTATAGCCAAGCTTCAAGAAACGGAAGATTGGTTGTATGAAGATGGTGAAGATGAAACTCAAGCTGCTTATATTGCCAAGCTTGAAGAGCTTAAAAAGGTTTTCTCCCTACAATCCATATTTTAGCACAAGTTTTTATCTACTTCCATTGAAGATGAACATTTAACAATCGCAGCAAGGTTATCCGATCGAACAACAAGGAGCACTCCGAAAGCGAATCCTTTGTTGATCAAATGGCCACTCTTGTTAATTGTTACAAACAGAATGTTGCATCTGTTGACCCAAAGTTATGGCCAATTGTAACAATTGCAAAAATAAATTATGTGTTGAGGTTTGCGTTGTTCGTCTTTTCTCTTCTCACCCGATTATCTATTCCCGGGTATTGTATGAGTGTTTTGAAGCAGAAGATTGGTTAGAAGAGAAAAAACTCGTTCTGAGTTTTTTTCCGAAGCATGATAATCCAGTAATTCTCTCATATGATATAAGGAAAAGGGCAGAGGCACTATATTGGTCCCGAAAGGGTTATACAAGTTTGTAGAAGAGGGTTGAATACAAACGATTTTTAATTTTCTAAATTGTTTATTGATATTTATCAAACAATTTACAACTTGTTGCGGAACAAGATTAAGGAATAAACCTAATCTAAACAAGTTAAGAGAAACACTAAGTTTTCTTGCACTAGAAATAAGATAGAAAGGAAATAAGAATACTACGAATAATATTCTAACACAAAGTAGTAAGAAGAAGGAACGACCGAGCACTTCATTTCTGAAGTAGGGTTTCTTCTTATATACTGCATGCATTAAATGCACAACAATATTACTTTACACGTGGCAGCAGCAGGTTGGTCGCATGGTTTGACCTTGGTAGACAACCTAGGAGCCGCATGATGAACAATGTAGAATCAGAGTTGGTAGTACGATCCTGGACAAAAAGGATGTCCATTCTGACCAATCGTACGGAGGCGTGCAAGGGGGTAAGACAAAAGTAACTTGTAGAGGAAACTTCATGATCACCGTTCGCTGAAGAGTTCTTTATCAGCGAGTGATTAAGTTCAGCGTTCGCGAAAGTCTTCTACTTGAAACTTCACGTTGAGTGGACAGGTCTTGGCTTCGCTGATATCTGCATCAGTTCATTAGTAAACTTGTCGCTTGTTCGTTGGCTTGATCTTCGACTTCAGCGTAGAACATAGTTGACGTGAAACTTGTCTTCATGGATCATAAGTAAACAATATATTTTATCAACGATCATCAGTAAGACTGAACAGGCTCAGGACTTACTGATGTATAGGTTCGCTGAATGTAACAATTAAATAATTTGTATTTCCTATCAGCGGTACTGAAACAGTCTTAGTACTTATCAGCGATAGTGAAACACTTATACATAATGTTTACTTACAATTTTCACTAAGTGATTCTCAAGAGTCATTATCAAATCATTGAGGGTTTGGATCAACACACTAGACATGTATATCTACCGGTGTAAACGATTCGAGCTTTTAACGAGCTACTTAATCTTTTAACGAGTCGAGTTATTCGAGCATACATTATTTTCGATCCAAACATCCTCATATATTACTTTTCAGCATATAGAAGCAAACAGTTGATGTTTTTAAGGCCTAGTCTAGGACCGGTTATATATGTTACCGCATACCGGTAGCGTTTGGCAGAGATTGCCAAATTTGTGTCAAATCACGGAAATTAGAATCTGATTCCTTCTTATTAAAAATCAGGAAAAAAATAAAAAAAAATTCAAAACTTACACAGAGACTTCTCTCTGCGTAAGTTTTTTAGACTTTCCGCGTAAACTTTTTTTTCCAACGTGGAGTCTACGTGGTGCATATGTGGACTTTACGCAGACACGTAGGATGAGAAACTTACGCAGAGAGTTTTCTCTGCGTAAATATTTTTAAAAATCATTTTTTTTATTTTTTGGGAGGAAAAAATAAATTTACGCAGAGAAAACTCCTTTATTTTTTTCTGTACTTGGACATACAGACTGACAAGCTCCTTTATTTTCCAGTTGCATGATGAATTGCAAGAATTTGTCATAGGTGCAGACAGAGAAGAATTTATAGCCAAGCTTCAAGAAACGGAAGATTGGTTGTATGAAGATGAAACTCAAGCTGCTTATATTGCCAAGCTTGAAGAGCTTAAAAAGGTTTTCTCCCTACAATCCATATTTTAGCGCAAGTATTTATCTGCTTCCATTGAAGATGAACATTTAACAATCGCAGCAAGGTGATCCGATCGAACAACGTTACAAGGAGCACTCCGAAAGCGAATCCTTTGTTGATCAAATGGCCACTCTTGTTAATTGTTACAAACAGGATGTTGCATCTGTTGACCCAAAGTTATGGCCAAATGTAACAACTGCAAAAATAAATTATGTGTTGAGGTTTGCGTTGTTCGTCTTTTCTCTTCTCACCCGATTATCTATTCGCGGGTATTGTATGAGTGTTTTGAAGCAGAAGATTGGTTAAAAGAGAAAAAACTCGTCTTGGGTTTTTTTCCGAAGCATGATAATCCTGTAATTCTCTCATCTGATATAAGAAAAAGGGCAGAGGCACTAGACATGTATATCTACCGGTGTAAACGATTCGTGCTTTTAACGAGCTACTTAAGCTTTTAACGAGTCGAGTTATTCGAGCATACATTATTTTCGATCCAAACATCCTCATATATATTACTTTTCAGCATATAGAAGAAAACAGTTGATGTTTTTAAGGCATAGTCTAGGACCGGTTATATATGTTACCGCATACCGGTAGCGTTTGGCAGAGATTGCCAAATTTGTGTCAAATCACGGAAATTAGAATCTGATTCCTTCTTATTAAAAATCAGGAAAAAAATAAAAAAAATTCAAAACTTACACAGAGACTTCTCTCTGCGTAAGTTTTTTAGACTTTCCGCGTAAACTTTTTTTTTCCAACGTGGAGTCTACGTGGTGCATATGTGGACTTTACGCAGACACGTAGGATGAGAAACTTACGCACAGAGTTTTCTCTGCGTAAATATTTTTAAAAATCATTTTTTTATTTTTTGGGAGGAAAAAATAAATTTACGCAGAGAAAACTCCTTTATTTTTTTTTCTATACTTGGACATACAGACTGACAAGCTCCTTTATTTTCCAGTTGCATGATGAATTGCAAGAATTTGTCATAGGTGCAGACAGAGAAGAATTTATAGCCAAGCTTCAAGAAACGGAAGATTGGTTGTATGAAGATGAAACTCAAGCTGCTTATATTGCCAAGCTTGAAGAGCTTAAAAAGGTTTTCTCCCTACAATCCATATTTTAGCGCAAGTATTTATCTGCTTCCATTGAAGATGAACATTTAACAATCGCAGCAAGGTGATCCGATCGAACAACGTTACAAGGAGCACTCTGAAAGAGAATCCTTTGTTGATCAAATGGCCACTCTTGTTAATTGTTACAAACAGGATGTTGCATCTGTTGACCCAAAGTTATGGCCAAATGTAACAACTGCAAAAATAAATTATGTGTTGAGGTTTGCGTTGTTCGTCTTTTCTCTTCTCACCCGATTATCTATTCGCGGGTATTGTATGAGTGTTTTGAAGCAGAAGATTGGTTAAAAGAGAAAAAACTCGTTCTGGGTTTTTTTCCGAAGCATGATAATCCTGTAATTCTCTCATCTGATATAAGAAAAAGGGCAGAGGCACTAGACAGGTATATCGACCGGTGTAAACGATTCGAGCTTTTAAGGAGCTACTTAAGCTTTTAACGAGTCGAGTTATTCGAGCATACATTATTTTCGATCCAAACATCCTCATATATATTACTTTTCAGCATATAGAAGAAAATAGTTGATGTTTTTAAGGCATAGTCTAGGACCGGTTATATATGTTACCGCATACCGGTAGCGTTGGGCAAAGATTGCCAAATTGTGTTTGTCGTGGCACTGGTTACACTTTTATGGACTTTTTGGGAAATTGCCTCAAATAGCCATTCCATACCATTGACGTCTCCAAATAACCACTTTGCTAGCCCTATTCCCAAAATACCAAAACTTACGCAAAGAACCCAAAAAATTAAAAAATAAAAATTAAAAATTAAAAATATTTACGCAGAGAAAACTCTCTGCGCAAGTTTCTCATCGTACGTGTCTGCGTAAAGTCCACATATGCACCACGTAGACTCCTTCAGCTTTTTTGTGTCAATCACGGAAATTAGAATCTGATTCCTTCTTATTAAAATCAAGAAAAAAAATAAAAAAAATTTAAAACTTATGCAGAGACTTCTCTCTGCGTAAGTTTTTTAGACTTTCCGCGTAAACTTTTTTTTTTCCAACGTGGAATCTACGTGGTGCATATGTGGATTTTACGCAGACACGTAGGATGAGAAACTTACGCAGAGAGTTTTCTCTGCGTAAATATTTTTAAAACTCATATTTTTTTTGGGAGGAAAAATAAACTTACGCAGAGAAAACTCCTTTATTTTTTTCTGTACTTGGACATACAGACTGACAAGCTCCTTTATTTTCCAGTTGCATGATGAATTGCAAGAATTTGTCACAGGTGCAGACAGAGAAGAATTTATAGCCAAGCTTCAAGAAACGGAAGATTGGTTGTATGAAGATGAAACTCAAGCTGCTTATATTGCCAAGCTTGAAGAGCTTAAAAAGGTTTTCTCCATACAATCCATATTTTAGCGCAAGTATTTATCTGCTTCCATTGAAGATGAACATTTAACAATCGCAACAACGTGTTCCTATCGAACAACGTTACAAGGAGCACTCCGAAAGCGAATCCTTTGTTGATCAAATGGCCACTCTTGTTAATTGTTACAAACAGGATGTTGCATTTGTTGACCCAAAGTTATGGCCAAATGTAACAACTGCAAAAATAAATTATGTGTTGAGGTTTGCGTTGTTCGTCTTTTCTCTTCTCACCCGATTATCTATTCCCGGGTATTGTATGAGTGTTTTGAAGCAGAAGATTGGTTAAAAGAGAAAAAACTCGTTCTGAGTTTTTTTCCGAAGCATGATAATCCAGTAATTCTCTCATCTCATCTGATATAAGGAAAAGGGCAGAGTATATCTACCGGTGTAAACGATTCGAGCTTTTAACGAGCTACTTAAACTTTTAACGATTCGAGTTATTCGAGCATACATTATTTTCGATCCAAACATCCTCATATATTACTTTTCAGCATATAGCATATAGAAGCAAACAATTGATGTTTGTAAGGCCTAGTCTAGGACCGGTTATATATGTTACCGCATACCGATAGCGTTGGGCAGAGATTGCCAAATTGTGCCAGTCATGGCCGAAGACTGGTTACACTTTTATGGACTTTTTGGGAAATTGCCTCAAATAGCCATTCCATACCATTGACGTCTCCAAATAACCACTTTGCTAGCCCTATTCCCAAAATACCCAAAACTTACGCAGAGAACCCAAAAAATAAAAAAATGATTTTTAAAAATATTTACGCAGAGAAAACTCTCTGCGTAAGTTTCTCATCCTACGTGCCTGCGTAAAATCCACATATGCACCACGTAGACTTCTTCAGCTTTTTTTGTCAAATCACGGAAATTAGAATCTGATTCCTTCTTATTAAAAATCAGGAAAAAAAATAAAAAAAATTCAAAACTTACGCAGATACTTCTCTCTGCGTAAGTTTTTAGACTTTCCGCGTAAACTTTTTTTCCAACGTGGAGTCTACGTGGTGTTTATGTGGACTTTATGCAGACACGTAGGATCAGAAACTTACGCAGAGTGTTTTCTCTGCGTAAATATTTTTAAAAATCATTTTTTTATTTTTTGGGAGGAAAAATAAACTTACGCAGAGAAAACTCCTTTATTTTTTTTTATTTTTTTATGTACTTGGACATACAGACTGACAATCTCATTTATTTTCCAGTTGCATGTTGAATTGCAAGAAATTTGTCACAGATGCAGACAGAGAAGAATTTATAGCCTGTTGGTGATTTTAGTGAAATCATCGGTCATTTTGTGTAATTGGATTCACAAAGGTAATAATGGGGTTGTTAGCTAAGCTATAACATCAGTTAGGATGTGTGGAGTGCACACTCGTGTAAGCTAACTAGAACCCGGGATTGTTGGACGGTTAAGATTGGCGAGTTACAAAGTAGTTTTGAGAGCTGGGCGTCGGGGCCAGTGCTGGCGCCAAGACTGGCGCCAAGCACTGGATTGTTTGTCCGCACCGATTGTGGCGCCAAGACTGGCGCCAAGCTCTGGAATGCTTTTGCCGCGCCAGTTGTGGCGCCAGTTGACTGGCGCCGAGTGTCTGATACCTCTTTCAAATTGTAACCGACGTCCTTAACTACACAATCAATCTCATTAATTGAGATGATTATTTCCTGACTCAATACATCGTAGGTTACGTTTCTAAAGTGTATATTTATGTATCGATTTCTGCCATAATCGATTACACCAAAAATCAGAGATTATCCTCGAGAGAATTTCGTGATACCCGGGCAGAATAGGGTCGAAATATCTCTTACGAAAAGCGAGCTCTACGCGATCTCTGGTTCTATCCGAGTCTTATAATCGTCACTCACTCTTCTCTTCCACGGTTTCATACACAAATCCCCGAACAATCGTAAGAGATATTTATCATCGTGAAGAGAGATGGCGGGTGATCAAACCGTGAGAGACATGACTTCCAAGTTCACAAAACTTGAGAAGTTTAAAGGCGTGGATTTCTTGTAAAGCCCGTGTTCCGGTATGGTTTTACTCCTATTTTATTTACGTAATTATTTGCTTTCCTCCTTTCATTTTTGCGGTTAGCGTAAGGTAGCATAGTTATTATATCGTTAAATTTTTTTTAGAACTTAGTGTTAATTGTTAGATTAGGATTGTAGAGGGGCTATTTATGACTTTAGTCAAAAGTGGGTATGGGTTTCGGCCCATGCAAATGGGGACCGAAACCCCTATTTTCTCTATACCTTGTTTTGCACAATTGCAATGCTAGAAAACCCACCCCTCGATTCCTTCTTCACGGCACTCCCATTTAGAATTCACAACCAAGAGCAAGGAACCTAGGTGACCTCCTCTAGTTTCTTTCACGGCACAACCAAGGGAGAAATCAATCGCACCCAAACGTTCTCTCCTTCCTCCTTCCTTGCTGCCGCTGCTAGCCACCGTGAACCACCAGCAGCAGCCGCCGCTGCCATCACCGGACAGCAACAGCAGCAGCCGGCGCCGCTGTTTCCGCCGGCGAGAGAGAGAGAGAGAGAGGAACCGAGAGAGAGTGAAGCCGAGAGAGAGAGAGAGATCAGCGAGAGGGAGAGATCAGCAGAGAGAGAGAGACGATCGGAAGGGGTCGAGTTGTCGTCGTGGTCTCGTTGTCATCGCCAGGTAAGGTTCCGTTCTCCCATTCTTTTCATTCGTTGTTGTCGCCGCCGCCGGCGACCACCGCTGCCGGAGATGGCAGTGGGTGGTGTCGGGTGTTGTCCAGTTTTCGTTAACCCGTATTAGCTAAACCCTAACCCGAAACCTTAATCACGTTACCGTTTATAAAAATCGTTATTTTATGAAAATTAAAGTGTGCTGTCCAGTTTTCATGTAACCATAACTTTTCCGTCGTAACTCCGTTTGAGCCGAAACTGGCGCCCACGGTTCAAGTTCAGGGTCGAGCACGTTTCCCGTGTTTTAGCGAAAAACTGGTTCGGTCTCTAACTGGGCGAAAAAGTGGTCGCAAGTTCGGTGTTTCGTCATTTCATGTAAAAAGATTCAGTAATCTGCCTCTGTCTTGCGTAAGCCATAACTTTTTCCTCGTAACTCGGTTTGGGGTGATTTCGGTGCCAAAAGTTCCCTTTTTGAGTCTAGAAACCTTTCTGTGTTTTGTGCAAAACCCAGTTCGGGACGTAGCATGGGTCGAATTGTCGTTTTATACTGAAGGGTGCTGAATTTCACTGTGCTGGAAACTGTTTTTGTAAAATCCGTAGTAAATTGTAGAAAAATCGTTAGGAGGCGTATAATATGTCCTTGGAACCCTAACTCAGAGTACTTTCTGGTCATGAAATAATATTGGGAATTTTCTGGGTTTAAAGGGGTCGAAACAGGTCCCGAACAGACCTGTTTTGGGTGAACGGAATTTAGTTTTAGTGACGGTTTAAGCGCGTGTCGTGTCATAGGGTCCGGGTCTCGTATTGACACGTTTTAACATGCGTTTAGGTGCTGGGAAGTGACCGTAATTGTGGAGCTTGAATTGTGTTGTTAAGCTGGGCGCGCATTCGAGGTGAGTTCTCTCACTGTGTAGTTAGGGGTTGTATGCATGTCATAATAGTTTGTATGTACTACTGTCTTTGTGGTGTGAACTAGTTGTTGGTGGTGTGTAATATTTGATTGGTTTGAATGCTTGGTATAAATGTGTTACATTACAATTCGGTGGGACCGAGGCCTCAATGGTACTGAGGTGTTGGTTACATTACAATTCGGTGGGACCGAGGCCTCGATGGTACTGAGGTGTTGGTTACATTACAATTCGGTGGGACCGAGGCCTCGATGGTACTGAGGTGTTGGTTACATTACAATTCGGTGGAACCGAGGCCTCGATGGTACTGAGGTGTTGGATACATTACAATTCGGTGGGACCGAGGCCTCGATGGTACTGAGGAGTTGGATACATAATTACTTGTAGGCGTTTACTCGTTTTATGTAACTGTGATGTTGTTGCTTATGTGCGGATAGGGGTGATGTGTATATAATTCCTATCTGCGCATGTGTTGGAATTCACTAAGCTTCGTGCTTACCCTTTCCCAATAATCTGTGGTTTCAGGTCCGAGCGGCTCCAAGGCGTGACAAGTACACACTGGCGCGCGAGGAGAGCTGGTTGTATTATGGTTTTATTAACTAAATGTTTATTCCGCTGGTTTTTATTAGAAAGATTTTAATTACGAGTTTGCAAACGAAACGTTGGGATCATTTAATGGTTTGTTATGAATGAAATGTTTATTTTAAAATTTTAAATTTGCTTGTAATTTTTGGGACGTTACATTTCTGTAGATGGCAAAAGAAGATGCACTTCTTGCTGACGACATTAAAGGTCGTGTACGTGCTTAGCACCCCGATACCGGAGCTGATGGAGAACGAGACGTTGGAGGTTACCCGGCGTCGCGGCAAGTGGGAGAATGACGACTACATCTGCCGTGGCCACATCTTGAACGGTATGTGTGACTCCCTCTTCGATATTTATCAAAACGTTGAATCCTCCAAAGAGCTATGGGACTCTCTCGAGTCCAAATACATGGCCGAGGATGCTTCTAGTAAGAAGTTCCTCGTTAGTAATTTTAACAATTACAAAATGGTAGACTCAAGGTCGGTGATGGAGCAATACAATGAGCTCCTTCGCATTCTAGGCCAATATGCTCAACATAATATGAAGATGGACGAATCCATCTCCGTATCGAGCATAATTGATAAATTGCCTCCCTCTTGGAAAGACTTTAAACACATGTTGAAGCACAAGAAGGAAGAGTTGTCTCTTGTGCAACTCGGTAGTCACTTGCGCATAGAGGAATCTCTTCGGGCGCAAGAGGCTGAGAAACCTAAAGTAAAGGAGGTTTCTGCACCTTCGGTGAACATGGTGGAAGAGGGAAAGACTAACAAGTTCAAAGGAAAACGGAAGTTCAATGATGCTAAGAAAGGGCCCAATAAAAAGGTTACTTTAACCTGTTGGCCTGTGGGATGACCGGCCATCTCAAGCGGGATCGCCGGGTTGTCAAGAATAAGGGTGGAGCAAGCACGAGTGGAAGTGGGCAAGGATCCAAGGATCAAAACCCACGGCAAGGTCAGTTTCTTGACTTTGGTTTTAATTCAAATTTGAATTATGTACCACTAATTTCCGAATCATTTTATGTGCAGGATGATGATGTTGCTTGGTGGATCGACTCGGGTGCTACAAGTCATGTGTGCAAAGATCGTCGTTGGTTCACTTCTTTGGAACCGGTTGAAGACGGATCAATGCTTCGCATGGGGAACGAGTCGATGGCTCCCATTCTTGGAAGAGGCTTAGTTAGGCTAGAATTTAGTTCTGGAAAAGTAGTTGAACTTCTTAATGTTTTGTTTGTACCGCGAATTCGAAAGAATTTGGTTTCCGGTAGTATTTTGAATAAGTTAGGGTATAGGCAAGTTTATGAGTCGGACAAGTTTATCTTGTCAAAGGGTGGCTCTTTTGTAGGATTTGGTTATTTGCTTAATAATATGTTTATGTTGAATTTGAATAAAATGAATGTTGTTTCAAATTCTGTTTTTATTGCAAATAGCGTTTGTGGTGATTCTATTTTATGGCATGCTAGACTTGGTCACGTTAATTTTAAACGTATGGTTGAAAGGTCAAAAGACGGTCTTATTCCGGCTTTTGATATTAAGACTGATAAGTGTAAAACTTGCATGTTAACAAATATCACTAGACAACCTTTTCCTAACGTGAAAAGGGACTCGTCGGTGCTTGATTTAATTCATAGTGATCTTTGTGATTTGCATTCAACTTCGTCTTTTGGTAATAAAAAGTATGTTGTCACTTTTATTGACGACGCTTCACGTTTTTGCTATGTTTATTTGTTACACTCAAAAGATGAAGCGTTGGTTAAATTTAAAGTTTTTAAAACGGAGGTTGAATTGCAAATGAATGGCTTAATTAAGTGTTTACGTACCGATCGTGGTGGGGAGTATTACGACCCCATGTTTTTCCAATCCGTAGGAATCATTCATGAGACTACGGCGCCTTATACACCACAGCAAAATGGTGTGGCGGAACGGAAAAATAGAGTTCTCAAATAAATGGTGAACTCTATGTTATCCTACTCGGGTTTGAGTGGTGGATTTTGGGGTGAAGCCACGTTAACGGCTTGTTATTTGTTGAATCGAGTTCCCAATAAACGGAACAAGATTACCCCATATGAACTTTGGTTCAAGAAAAGGCCGAACTTGAGTTATATTCGAGTTTGGGGTTGTCGAGCGGTTGTTCGACTACCTGAACCCAAAAGGAAGACTTTGGGTGAGAAAGACATTGACTGCATCTTTGTTGGATATGCCGAGCATTCCAAAGTATATAGGTTCTATGTTATTGAACCTAATGATTCTATAGCGATTCACACCGTTATAGAATCGAGAGATGCGATATTTGATGAGACTAGATTCTCTTCAATGCCGAGGCCTAAGGACATAGTTCCAAATACTAGTGAAACTAGTGAGGTTGAAGAACAAGCAATTGTTCCAACTGAATCTCCGATGCTTCGAAGGAGCAAAAGAGGAAGGATTGAAAAATCCTTTGGTCCCAATTTCCATGTGTACTTGGTAGAGGGATCAAGAGATGAGATTGGATCCCAATTCCTTTACTGTTATAGTGTTGAGGAGGATCCAAAATCATTTGATGAGGCTATGAAGTCTCAAGATATTGCTTTCTGGAAAGAAGCAATACATGATGAAATGGACTCCATCATGGGAAATAATACTTGGGTATTAACGGACTTGCCACCGGGTTGCAAACCTTTGGGTTGCAAGTGGATCTTCAAAAGGAAGATGAAAGCGGATGGGTCAATCGACAAATTCAAAGCTCGACTAGTGATCCAAGGCTTTAGGCAACGAGAAGGCATCGATTATTTTGATACTTATGCCCCGGTTGCAAGAATCTCCACTATTAGATTGTTGATAGCCTTAACAGCTATTCACAATTTGGTGATTCACCAAATGGATGTCAAAACGGCATTCTTGAATGGTGACTTGGAGGAGGAAGTTTACATGAAACAACCGGAAGGTTTTGTTATGCCCGGAATGGAGCATAAGGTGTGTAAACTTGTAAAATCATTGTATGGGCTGAAACAAGCACCCAAACAATGACATCAGAAATTTGATGAGGTTATCTTGTCCAACGGTTTTATGATAAACCAAGCGGACAAGTGTGTATATAGCAAATTTGATTCATCCAGTAACGGTGTAATCATTTGCTTATATGTTGACTACATGTTGATTTTTGGCACCGACCAAGATCAAGTTGGGAAAACCAAAGAGTTTTTGTCGTTGAGTTTCTCCATGAAAGATATGGGAGAGGCGGAAGTGATCCTTGGTATAAGGATCAAGCGTGAGAACAAAGGGATTGCAATTACGCAATCTCACTACATTGAGAAAGTGTTAAAGAAATTTAATTGCTTTGATTGTTCTCCGGTGAGTACCCCATGGGATCCGAGTGTGAAGCTTATGCCCAATTCGGGTGAAGCGGTGTCACAACTCGAGTACTCAAAGGCTATAGGATGCTTGATGTATGCCATGACAAGCACTAGGCCGGATATCGCATTTGCCATAGGAAAATTGAGTAGATATACTAGTAATCCTAGTATTCATCATTGGCAAGCGATAAGACGAGTATTCAAATACTTAAAGAAAACCATTGATTATGGTTTGTCATATGTCGGGTTTCCTTCGGTTTTGGAGGGATATTCGGATGCAAGTTGGATTACCAATTTGGAAAATCACTCTTCCACGAGTGGTTGGGTGTACTTGCTTGGGGGAGGTGCCATTTCTTGGGCTTCCAAGAAGCAAACTTGCATCACGAGTTCGACTATGGAGTCGGAATTTGTGGCGTTAGCCGCTGCCGGTAAAGAGGCGGAATGGCTAAGGAATTTGGTCCATGAAATTCCATTATGGCCGAAACCAATATCACCCATTTCTATCCGTTGTGATAGTGAGGCCACTTTGGCTAAAGCTTATAGCCAAGTGTATAATGGCAAGTCTAGACACTTAGGTGTTAGACATAGCATGATTCGTGAACTAATCACGAATGGGGTGATTTCGGTTGAGTTTGTTCGGTCGCAACAAAATCTAACAGACCACTTGACGAAGGGGTTAGCTAGGGACTTGGTTCACAAGTCGGTGATAGGGATGGGATTAAAGTCCATCTAAATCTCTAACGGTGAGATACCCAATTCCCTTCTAATACAACGTTAGAAGTTAAATTCAATGGGGAAGCTCACTCTAAGAGATTGGAGCACAAGACGGTCATCCCAAGGTGTGTGCTCGGTACTGCAAGTGAAAGAGGTAATTGTTCTTTTGTAAAAATGCATGTGCAGGTGCATGAAGAAAAGAACTACCTATATGAGTGGGAAGTGTGGCCGCTTCAAGAAGCTTGGACTTGGCTTTGATGCACTCATGAATGGATAAGGACACATGGCCTGTATAGTGTCAAGTTTATACTTTAGAAACTTTAAATTCATGTGTATGTTATTTTCTGGTACTCAAATGGGTTGACGGGTTCAATCCTTAGGACACCCGGATTCTCGAGTATTTGAAATGTGTAATGTGTAATGTACTAAGATGGAAATTCAATCTTTTAGATATTTTCATTTATGCATGAGTTTGTTTACGTGTATTGTACTTTATTTGTGAATCAAGGATTGCACTAAAATGGGGGAGGAATGTTGGTTATTTTAGTGAAATCATCGGTCATTTTGTGTAATTGGATTCACAAAGGTAATAATGGGGTTGTTAGCTAAGCTATAACATGAGTTAGGAGGTGTGGAGTGCACACTCGTGTAAGCTAACTAGAACCCGGGATTGTTGGACGGTTAAGATTGGCGAGTTACAAAGTGGTTTTGAGAGCTGGGCGTCGGGGCCAGTGCTGGCGCCAGTGTGCTGGCGCCAGTGTGCTGGCGCCAGTGTGCTGGCGCCAGTTGACTGGCGCCAAGACTGGCGCCAAGCACTGGATTGTTTGTTCGCGCCGATTGTGGCGCCAGTTGGCTGGCGCCAAGACTGACGCCAAGCTCTGGAATGCTTTACCCGCGCCAGTTGTGGCGCCAGTTGACTGGCGCGGAGACTGGCGCCGAGTGTCTGATGCCTCTTTCAATTTGTAACCGACGTCCTTAACTACACAATCAATCTCATTAATTGAGATGATTATTTCCTGACTCAATACATCGTAGGTTACGTTTCTAAAGTGTATATATATATGTATCGATTTCTGCCATAATCGATTACACTGAAAAATCAGAGATTATCCTCGAGAGAATTTCGTGATACCCGGGCAGAATAGGGTCGAAATATCTCTTACGGAAAGCGAGCTCTACGCGATCTCTGGTTCTATCCGAGTCTTATAATCGTCACTCACTCTTCTCTTCCACGGTTTCATACACAAATCCCCCAACATAGCCAAGCTTCAAGAAACGGAAGATTGGTTGTATGAAGATGGTGAAGATGAAACTCAAGCTGCTTATATTGCCAAGCTTGAAGAGCTTAAAAATATTTTCTCCCTACAATCCATATTTTAGTGCAATATTTATCTGCTTCCATTGAAGATGAACATTTAACAATCGCAGCAAGGTGATCCGATCGAACAACGTTACAAGGAGCACTCCGAAAGCGAATCCTTTGTTGATCAAATGGCCACTCTTGTTAATTGTTACAAACAGGATGTTGCATCTGTTGACCCAAAGTTATGGCCAAATGTAACAATTGCAAAAATAAATTATGTGTTGAGGTTTGCGTTGTTTGTCTTTTCTCTTCTCACCCGATTATCTATTCCCGGGTATTGTATGAGTGTTTTGAAGTAGAAGATTGGTTAAAAGAGAAAAAACTCGTTCTGAGTTTTTTTCCAAAGCATGATAATCCAGTAATTCTCTCATCTGATATAAGGAAAAGAGCAGAGGCACTAGACAGGTATATCTACCGGTGTAAACGATTCGAGCTTTTAACGAGCTACTTAAGCTTTTAACAAGTCGAGTTATTCGAGCATACATTATTTTCGATCCAAACATCCTCATATATTACTTTTCAGCATATAGAAGCAAACAGTTGATGTTTTTAAGGCCTAGTCTAGGACCGGTTATATATGTTACCGCATACCGGTAGCGTTGGGCAGAGATTGCCAAATTGTGCCAAATTGTGCCAAATTGTGTTTGGCCTGACCCAAGACTGGTTACACTTTTATGGACTTTTTGGGAAATTGCCTCAAATAGCCATTCTATACCATTGACGTCTCCAAATAACCACTTTGCTAAACCTATTCCCAAAATACCCAAAACACCCAAAACTTACGCAGAGAAATTTACGCAGAGAGTTTTCTCTGCGTAAGTTTATTTTTCCTCCCAAAAAATAAAAAAAATGATTTTTAAAATATTTACGCAGAGAAAACTTTCTGCGTAAGTTTCTCATCCTACGTGTCTGCGTAAAGTCCACATATGCACCACGTAGACTCCACGTTGGAAAAAAGAGACATTATGCTTGGATTTCAGCTTATTGTTTTCCTCTTCTGTAGGTAATGAAGTTGGAGAAGGGCCACATATCATCATGAAGGTACAAATTGATCAATGACTTGAGTCAGTTGCATTTCTTATTTATTAGCAGCTAGCATTAACTTGTTTTAAAATCCTGTTTGCAATGCTAAGATATGAGTTTGATTAAAAAATGATTTATCCAATCTTTTCATGCTCACTCATTGTCATATAATTTTTTCAACTTAGGGGTACATGTAACATGCTTTGTAATCCTTTCATAGATATAAGCAGCGACTATATATAATTCAAGAATCCCATATGCTCACGGTATGACAATCTTATCAGATGCAATCTAAAAGGTATTAAGTTTTTGTTTCTTTTGATTTTCTTATTTAATTGGAACATATGTCAATTTACTCATTAGTGTTTTATTTTTGTAGGTGCAAGAATTAAGAGAGAAGCTTCAGACAAAATAGAAGAGGAGCGGTAGTGTCGAGAGAAGAAAACGCACGACGTGAGAAGGAGAATACCCTGATCGTAGACACACTAAAAGCTATAGAGACGATGTTAGTTTGACACTACGCACCACCGCCTTCCAATGACGCCACATCATGTGATCCGCCCCTTCGGGTGGTCTTTCATAGACGTATTAGTTAATAATGGTATGGATTTCATATATTAGTAAAGTTGTACGGATATATCATATATGTACGGATATTATGGATATATCATATATGTATGGATTTTAGATAAATTTTGGGTTGAATTTATAGTTTGTATGCATTTTGTATGCGGTGTATATACACACACACAGAGGAAATACTATTTTCTAAAATGTATAATAAAAAATATTTATAACTAATAAATCTGTAAATAAAAAAAATTTTATTTTCGGCGGATATGTCTGTCGCAAATCCGCCGAAAAAAGTCGCCGAAAAAATTAATTAAAATCTATAAAAAATATTTTTTTGTCGTTTAATTAAATAAATTAAAAAAGTTTCCGACGGATTCATCCGCCGCAAATCCGCCGAAAATGTTAACTTAATTATTTTTTTAATCAAAGTCTGATTAATCGGACCTGTATTGTTCCAACGGATTTTCGACGACCCAAATCCGCCGAAAACAAAATCCGCCGGAAATTCTGAGTTGCGGCGCCCGGTTTTCCGACAGCCTTATCCGTCGAAAATGTGATTTTCCGGCAGATAAGTCCGTCGGAAATTCTGCCCTGTTTTGTAGTGCTTGTTACAAGGTATTTAAGTATTTATTACTGCACAAACACTTATATACAATTATCTACAATTAAATTACAATTCTTTTGCAACAAAATTGGTAATATCCTGAAAGCATAAGATGCATGCCTTTTAAAGTCACCTTTGCAACATTTTCTTTTATGATCAATTCCAAATCTAGAATACCCATTTGAGATTTGACTCACTACCTATTTATGAGGATGATATTGGTTCACAAGATTTCTTTATCTTATTATTAAGATGTTTAAGCCAAGTAACTTATAACCAAACACTTCTTATCATAACTAGTTATATGGGTGTGCAAGATTAAGTCCAAACTGATTAAACTAAAGCAATTTGACTGACTGGTTTGATAAATTTAAACCTGGTTTGAACAAGAAACCCATCATTTTGATACAGTAATAACACAGAGGTCGATTCAAATAAGAAGGTAAGAAAAGGAAGGTTAAGGAAATGTTCATATGTGAATAATTGAAAATTTCCGAAAAACATATAGTTAAAGATGCATATGTGAACCGACATCAAACCAAACTTACAGATATGACCAATATTTTACGATATAAGACAATCAAACTGAACCGTATATATTACCTGGCCTGGTGGAGAAGGATAGGCCATATGAACATAAAAAGTAAATTCAAAACCAGTACAATTTCTCTTCTGTAAAGCAAATTCTGTACATAGATATTTAGCGGCTGTTTGTTTACCTCTTAATAGTTCTATTAAGAGGCAACCTCTGAATCGTTAAGAGGTGAATCTTGTTTGGCAAAAAAAAGTATGCCTCTTAATGGTTCCAAAACCCTCTGAATGATTTTGTATCTTGTGTCTCTCTGAAGCATTCAGCGCCTAATTTCATTATGAACAATTACCATACAATCATACTTCATTTTGTACTATATCATTAGAGCCTCTTAATCATTTTGACCACTTAATCATTATGTACCAAACCATTCAACAACTGCCAAACATCCCCTTAATAAACTTCAATGTACATTTAGTTTTTATATTATAACTTGTGCCGCATGTTTAGCATGTTGCTTGGTAAATATCCGACGCTCAACTTCTGTCGGAAACCGTCGCCAAGTCCCCTTTTTGTATGGAAGTTCCTAGACAACACTACAAGACACAAGGAGATCATGCTCATTGTTACATGGTAAACTTCTCTTCTGTAAAGCAAATTCTGCACATTGGTATCAAGTTAGGATCTGGTTGCAGATAGGATCGTAGGTTTATTGGCTAATAAAAACATAATTACAGGAATGTAAATGGTCTTATTTGGTCCTCGACCATGGTGTCATTCGTACGTCTGTTTGGTCCTGCGGCCTCTCGACCTCACAAGATCCAATCTCCCGGTGACAATATGTTGTAAATCATTCTTGTTCATGTTTTGCTCCATGGGATTGAATTATAACGGACAATTGTCGTGCCTCGTGCCATGTGCTATTTAACTTGACTTTCCCTTTTATAGATATTTATAAACTTCAATGTACATTTAGTTCTTTAGAATAGTTTTTATATATAATTTGTTGTTGCATGTTTAGCATGTTGTTTGGTAAAACTCTAGAAAATAAAAAAATATAATTTTACAAAATTTCCGACAGATTTCCGTCGGAATAAGATTCCTAATAAGATTATTAATCGAAAATACTGCAAAAAAAAAAAAGATTTCTAAAAGAAGCTACTAATCGAAAATATGTCAAAAATCAACACCACGGAAAATTTTCCGTCAGAAATACTTTGAATATCTGTCGGAAACGGTTGTCGGAAAAAAATCCAACAGGGAAATATCCGACAGTCAATTTCCGTCGGAAACCGTCACTGAAAGTCCAATTTTTTGTATGGAAGTTCCTAGACAAACAAGATACAAGTAGATCATGCCCATTGTTACAAGGTATTTAAGTATTTATACCACTCAAACACTTGTACAAATTGGTATTTTTATACGGATGATTTAGTCAAAGCCTGGTACATGTTGACTTTTGAAATTGTCATTATATGACCCAAGTAGACATAAGATGCCTTTTGAAGTCACATCTTTTATGATCAATTCCCATTCTAGAATAATACCCATTTGACTCGCTATATCTACCTATTTATGAGGATAATATTATTTAAGATGTTTTAAGGCAATTAATTTATAACCGAACACTTTTTATCATAACTAGTTGTACGGGTGTGCAAGATTAAGAGTCCATTTACCAAACTCTTATCTGGTAAGCGCTTAACGTCAAACCAACCGTTGTCTGTTTGGCTGAGCCGGCCAATCGCAGTAATATGACCGGTTTGGTTTGCAAAATTGCATTGTCAAACCAAACTTACAAATATGACCAATATTTAACGGTATAAATTAATCAAACTGAACAGTAGACATACCTGGTTTAGGTGGAGAAAGAAAGGTATGAAACTATGAATATTGACCTTTCAAATGTCATTAATTACTGAAAATGACACAAGTGGAGGTATTATTAAGCTTGTAAAGTCAGAACTTGCAAGTTATATGACTTAATCAGACATTCACATTTCAACGATTAACCATGCATTGCATGCCTCTCTAGAATACCATACTATTAGAGTATTGGTCTTCGCATTATTATAATAAATTGGTTATAACGCTCTGTACAAGTATAATATCGTTCGTAAAAGTGAGATCATGCTTACGAGTATGACTGCAGTTTCCATATCTATCCACATCACATTCGTTTTCAACCAAAACGTGTGCAATCTAATGGACTTTTCTTACAAAAAGGTTATTATAAATCAAAATCATCGTAGCTTTTGAGGTGAAAAGAATAAAGGGGAATCTGATTGAGATGCATAGTTTTAAAAGTTACCTGATCCTTTCTTTGGTTGCTTTCTTGTTGTCATGTTTTCTTCTAACCACCAGAAGCATGGCCGTGCCACCAGAATTAGTCAGAAACGAAATCGGGGTCGCTAGAATTGGTGTCGTTCTTGGCCAAACATCTAGACCTGGGAAAGAGGCCAAAGTGTCGATTGAAATAGCGATTCAAGATCTCAACATCAAAACCAATCAGTCATGGGTGTTATATCTTCAAAACTCTCTAAACAAGCCTTCTCGCGCAGCTATTGCAGGTAAATTAAAAAATCGTCACTTCCATTATTACATATCGTCATTTATATATAAGACCAATCATGCTTTTCTATGTAACATGTTAGCAAGTTTATATTAAAAAGTTAGCGAATCATACCCATATGCTAACATGCCAGGAGATAATGTGAAAATATTGCAGCAAAAGAGCTTATTGACGAAAACGGTGTGAAAGATATTTTGGGAGGTCATACATGGGAAGAAGCATCTGCCATAGCCGAGGTTATCAGCGAAGAAGCCGATCATGATCATAACCCACTATTTCTTTCGCTAGCTGATATGACTCCATTGCAGGCAACAGATCAATGGCCATTTCTCTTTCAAGCTGTTCCTTCCCAATCCACACAGATGAATGCAGTGGCCGCCGTTTTACAGTCATGGGGTATTCGTCAAGTTACTCTCGTATATGAAACCTCGCATCTAGCTTCCTCATCAGCATCAATAATCTCTCATCTCTCTCAGGCATTTCGACAAACAGGTTGCGAGTTGGCCCATATCTCACCACTCTCATCTGGTTCTTCATGTTTCACAAACGAAGAGCTTGCGGTACTCAAGAGACAAAAACGTCAAGTCTTTATAATTCACACATCTCTTGAACTCGCGATTTGCCTCTTTCAGACGGCCAAAAAGATGGATATGACGGGAGATGGGTATCTATGGATAGCAACTAACGAAATCACGGATCTTTTTCATTCCATTAATTCCACCATGATTTCTTCACTGAAAGGCATGGTTGGAGTCAAAACCTACTTCCCGGAAAACACACCGGATTTTCAAGATTTTAGAAAAAGATTCCGTCAAAAGTTCCGTTCCGATTACCCAGAAGAGGAGCAGGAAGAACCTGGAATCTTTGCTGTGCAAGGATATAATGCCGTGAAACTGTTAGGAAAAGACTCACCTGAAAACCTCCATCACCGGAGACCGATTCCGGCGACTACAGTTGAGATTGTTAGCGTGAATGGAAAGGGGTATCATAGTGTGTACTGGACCGAAGGATTAGGGTTTTCGGAGACCATTGATGAAGCAACAACTTACACCCATTCTATGGATAATGTGGGACAAGTTATGTGGCCGGTGCAACCATGGTATGCTCATAGACGGCACCGGAATCTCGCCGAAAGCTCAAAGAATCTGATGAGGGTCGGCGTTCCTGGTCAATCTCTGTTTAACCAGTTCGTGAAAGTGGAAGTTGATTCAGAAAGAAATCGTACTTCGATCACTGGATTCGTAGTCGCTGTGTTTGACGAAATGATGAAAAACATGAGTCAATCATATGTGTATGAACCCTTTTTTGGTTCATATGATGAATTGGTCGAGGGAATACGTTCAGAGGTCAGATTCTTTTCACAATCATATATTCATGAAAACAAATTCTTGGTTTGAAGCAGAAGTTTGATCATCTGGGATTAATTTATTTTCTTGATTTGGAGCAGAAGTTTGATGCAGTAGCCGGTGACGTAACGATTGTGTCAAGAAGACACGATTATGCGGACTTCACACAACCGTACACCGAGTCGGGTTTGGAGATGATCGTACCCGTTAGACCCCGAATCTCAAACCAGGCATGGTTGTTCTTGAAGCCTTTCACTGCAGAAATGTGGTGGCTAATTGCAGCAATCACCATTTACAATGGCTTCATCATCTGGTTGATCGAGAGAAACCATTGCGACAATCTTCGAGGCTCCATTACAACCCAAATCGGAATCGTCTTTTCGCTTGCATTTACGACACTCTTCACTTTACCTGGTAAATACAACGTCCTCAATCGTGTTAACCGCTAATATTACATGTTTTTTGTCGACACTAATTGTTTTTTCTCACAGGCGAAAGGTTGCATACCAACTTGTCGAGGATTGCAATGGTCGTGTGGCTGTTCGTGGCGCTAATCATCACGCAAAGCTACACGGCTAGCTTGTCTAGCATGCTCACGGCTCAGAGACTAGAACCAACGATAACCAGTGTTGAGACGCTCAGAAACATGAACGCAACGGTTGGATACTGCAACGGATCGTTTATAAACTACTACTTGAAGGAAGTTCTACGTTTCGAGGATGTCAACGTCAAGAGCTATAACTCAACTCATGGATACGCGGAGGGCCTGAACAGTGGTGAAATCGCCGCTATCTTTCTTGAAGTTCCGGCAGCTAAAGTTTTTCTAGCCCAGTACTGCAAGAGCTTCATCAGGACTGGAGAGACATTCAAAGTTGGAGGTTTCGGATTCGTAAGTTTTCAGGATCCAAATCTCTGTTATAATTTCGATTGTCACTGCAACAAAAGGATGGTTCCATTTTGTCGTGGTGATCTAATGTTGTTCTTACAGGCATTTCCTAGGGGGTTTTCGAGGCTTTCGGAAGCAAACAAGGCGCTAATGCACGTAGCAGAAAGTGGGAAACTTAAAGATCTCGAGGACACCCATCTAATCTCCGAGAAGTGTGTGGACGAAGAATCTTCTCCCGATGAAGAATCGAGGCTTAGCCTTCGCAGCTTTTCGGTACTATTCGAGATAACCGGAGGGACATCAACAATCGCTCTAGCCATCTACATCATCATCAGCGTCAGAGAATTCAAAAAATCTAATCAGGAACACATGAGTTTCATCAAACTGATATCGGCATTTATCAAAGATTGGCAACATCGTATGAGAAGATCATCGAGCATAGTTGTCAACGTAGAGAGTGGTCGACACACGCGAAACGCCAATCAATTGAATCAAGATGACACGGATGGTTTATAAGAGGTAAGCGAAACCCATATCTGTATATTATCAGGTTAGGATCTAGTTGCATATATGATCATAGGTTTATTATTTGATTCTTGGTAAGAGAACTTTAGATTTTACGATTTTATTATCAGTTTGTGATCGAGTAGCAGGTATAATCATAGCTTCATTTTCAATTCGTAGCAAATAAACTTCGAGAATTGTACAATTTCTGTTCTGTAAAGCAAATTATGCATATATATATATATATATATATATATATATATATAGGGGAGGTATCCGTTGCAAACCAGTCAGTTTGTGCAAACTATACAAACCACTATATTAGGAAACAATAGATGTATTTATGGATAATCATTATGATTCATTAATTAAGACTGAGATATATATGGAAGATGATAAGATTCATTCATTATGATCATGACTTTAGATTAGGAAACATAATAAAATCAGATATTTATTAGACTTGATCAACGGCTAAGATTGGTTTGTATAGTTTGCACAAACTGACTGGTTTGCAACGGATACCTCCCCTATATATATATATATATATCGAGAGAGAGAGAGGGAGGTTCAGGGAAAACCCCTAAGAAAACGAAAAACTGGTATGCACATGTGCATACAAGTAATTTGTAAGTAATTTTTCATAAAAGGCCATATGGTACCCTTGATAAACACAAGTTGACGCAAGTTGGCTCCAAATCTTTCTCCATCATCATCTTCTTCAATCAAGCTAATATGGTATCAGAGCCAGGGTCTAGCACCACCTAGGGACTTGACACACTATTTCATCTCCATTCTCGGAGGCACAATCGAGCCTCTGTTTCACGCGCGGGGGAGGGGGGGGGGGGGGGTTGGAGTCCTATGTCGGCTAGACACAGACCATCAAACCTGTATACACGTAGGAACCTCCCCTCTTTCTATAAATGCTCTTTTAAAGAGAATTCAAATATCCTAATATGGTATCAGAGTCGGGGTCTACATCTAGGGACTCACCACATTCTTTCGCCTTCGTTTTAGGAGGCACCATCTAGCCTCCGTTTGAGGGGGCGTGTGGGAGTCCCACTTCGACTAGACACGGACCATCAAACGTGTGCTTTTTACTTTCCACTCTGAACATGCACTTCTTCGGATTGAATTTCAAGTTAGCCTGCTGTAGGATGCGGAACTTCTCTTCAAAAAAAGGAGGTTTCCATCATTTTTTATTTTGACTACCATGTCCAAGGTTCAAAATGGCATGAGGCGAGGCGTGGCTTGAGGTCGAGCCTCAAGCCTTACACGCCACGGCGAGGACACGACGTTTTTAAAGGCGTGACATATGGCAGCAAACTTATGTCATATAGAATTATAGGGTTGGGTTTGGTGAGAAGTTGAGGTTAACATGAGAAGCGTGAGAAGTGGTTATCAACCGTTGGATGAGAAATGAGCGCACATTAGGATGAGATGAACCGGGTCAATTCCCTTCTAAGTCGCAATTCATGAGAGGACATTTAATTAAAAGTGATCGACGGTTTAGATCCACTTCTCACATTAACTTCAACTTCTCACACGATCCTCCGCCTAGAATTATATATATATATATATATACATATATGTTTTCAGTATATTATCTAATCAGATTATGATATTAAAAAATGTACATTCATATTAGAAGAAGAAAAATCATATAGACTATTATTACAAAAACAGTTTTTGATTAAATATCTAAAATAGAACTTAGAATGGTGAACAGTGATCCCTGTTCTGTTCTGTTCTATCCTGTCCAGCGTACCAAACGCACCCTAAATTTACAACTTTAGTTTTAATCGTAAGTCCATAACGTTTATGAATTCGTAAAACTGTGAGTGATGCGCTTAGATAATTTATAGAAGTGTAAAATCTGAAGTTAAAAGTGTAAAAACATATAAGATAAAAAAATTGAAAAATCAAGGTCTTACAAAAAAAACGCAGTGGAGCACGGGATGGCGTGAGTTACGCCATACAGAAACGCTATGGGTCATTTCGTAACGGCGGAGACTCGTCTTGCGCCATATCGCTGCCATGGTGCGCCTTTTTGAACACTGACCATGTCAATGATGTTGGTGATTTTGGTGTTATCAATGATTTTAGTGTTTGTGATTTGCATGAGATATAGGGGGTTTGGTTAAACTATAAGATGGTAGTTGTTCTTATCTTCAAATAACTACCTATACCCACCTAGTTTAGCTGTCGATTAACTACTCTTACAAGTAGTTTCGATCTCAAATTTTGAACATTCGAAAAACACAACAGAATCTTGTGTTTTACTTTCAATTTTGCCTTAAAACCTAGAGTGTAAATTTGGATTATCTCAAAGTCAATTTCGTGTAACCCAAGGCTGAAATAGGGACGAAATATTACTTACAGAAAGTGATTCCGTTCACGATCCAGATTTCGATCCAAGTCTCTTGATCGATACATCAATTCCCTAAACCCAGCTTTCCAATAATTGATGTATATATCAATATTACTACTCCTCAAATGCTCCATTTGACCCATAAAATCGCAACACTTTTTACTTCGAAACATCTTATAAAATTTACAAACTTCCTTTATGGCGAATTTGCAATCCAGAGTTACCAATCTAACCCGTTACACCTATTTATGATGTTGATCAGTCGATGCTTATCCTTTATTTTCATCATTGTTTTTCTTTGAAGGGTTTCTCGGGCTATGCTAGACTAATCCCTGCAAATTGTGACCGTAAGATATCAGTCGTGAAAAATTCAATGGCCACGGTTGGTGTGGACAGCTGAATATTTTTGTCATTGTTATAGGGTATTTAAATATTTATTAATAGTCAACCCTTTCTACACAATTATCTACAATCAGATTACAATGACTTTTGAAAATGAAACAAGTAGACATAAGATACCTTATAAAGTCAGACCTTTGCAAGAGTTTGAACGTGTAACAAACTACCCAAAACTTCCTTGCATGTTAAGCCATTGACCAAAGCTCTCCAGGCTGACATTGTTTTACTCATATTTATTATAATCTTTTTTATTATGTGTCTACATTTCTATTTATGTTTGTTCCAAAACAAGTGTCCAGCTTCAAAAAAAGGATAATTAAATTTCCAAATCTACCCTTAACTAATGCACAAGTACTTAAGAGTTGATAAGACAGATAAATAAATTAAGGGTAAAGTTGTCATTTGGTTAATTAAAAAGTGTAATAATTATACATGTCAAAAACTGTATACCAGTTGACACTTAGGCCCTATTTGTTTGCAACTTAATAAGCTTATTCGGTAAGCTTAATGATATAGAAAGTGGCTTCTTCAATAAGCTTCTAGGGGGGTTTATGCAGAAAGTCAAGTTTTTTTCCAAACCTACCATCCCAATTAAAAACACGCTCCTTCCATCTATGAAAAAATCCTCCCAAACAAAACCTTCCCAATCTATTCCATACAGAGAATTTTATCTATACAGAACTTAATGGAAACCCAACCAAACAACCCCTTATTTTAGGACGGAGGGAGTATACTAGTATAACATCAAACCAAACGAAAAGTACCATGTATATCCTACTCGAAAGTGGTCTGGGAGGGGTAGGTAGACTGTTTCCATGAAAGATATAATATCATTCGTAAAACAAGAAGAAGAAGAAGAAGAAGAAAAAAAAGTGAGGTATAATGTTTTTGTGTATGATATATGACATGGGTCCACACAAGTGCAAACCACAAGCAATTTCTTGCTTGGAAAAACTTCGATAAACCGTGTGATGGACTTTTGATTACATTAGATTATTATAAATTTAAATAATCAAATGATTAGGAGAATATGCAACAACTTTTGAGACATATATGAATCAAAGAAAGGAATAAAGAAGAATCTCACTAAAGATGAATAATTTTGCAAGTTACCTCATCTTTTTGGTTTCTTTCTCGTTGCCATTGTTTCTTCTGCAACCATTACCGACCATTGGAAACTTGAGTGCAGGCACGAAGATCACTACGATTGGTGTCATTCTTGATCAATCATCTAGACCTGGGAAAGAGGCCAAAGTGGGCATTGAGATAGCAACTCAAGATTTCAACATCAATGCCCATATTCAGCTTTCAGTTTTATACCTTCAAAACTCACGAAACAAGCCCGTTCACGCTGCTATTGCAGGTAAATCAATGCTTTCCATTATTTCAAGTTGTCCCAAATGATGGTAATTATAATTTGTTCTAAAAAAGTTGGCAAAGTCGTGATAAAGAACTTCGTTTTAGAAGCTAACATGACTAGAGATATGAAAATGCAGCCAAAGAACTTATCGATAAACACAGGGTGAAAGCCATTTTGGGAGGTCATACATGGGAAGAAGCATCTGCGATAGCCGAGGTTATCAGCGAAGCTGATCATGATATCCCAGTATTTCTTTCGCTAGCTGATACGACTCCACTGCAGGCATCAGATCAATGGCCATTTCTAGATCAGGTTGTTCCGACACAATCCACGCAGATGAATGCAGTGGCTTCCATTTTACAGTCATGGGGTATTCGTCAAGTTACTCTCATATACGAAACCTCGCATCTAGCTTCCTCATCTTCATCAATCATCTCCCATCTCTCTCAGGCATTTCGACAAACAGGTTGTGAACTAACCCATATCTTACCACTCACATCTGGTGCATATGTCCTAGATGAAGAGCTTGAGATACTCAAGAGACAAAAACGTCAAGTCTTTATAATTCATACATCTCTTGAACTTGGGATTCGCCTCTTTCAAACGGCCAAAAAGATGGATATGATGGGAGATGGGTATCTATGGATAGCAACCAATAAAATCACTGATCTTCTTCATTCCTTTAATTCCACCATGACTTCTTCTTTGAAAGGCATGGTTGGGGTCAAAAGCTACTTCCCGGACAACACACCGGATTTTCAAGATTTCAGGAAAAGATTCCGGCAAAAGTTCTTATCAGATTACCCTGAAGAAGACCACCAAGAACCCGGAATTTTCGCTGTGCAAGGATACAATGCCATGAAATTATTAGAAAAATATTCACCGGAAAACTTGGATCACCGGAGGGAGAATACAGTGGAGATTGTTAACGTGATGGCAAAGGGGCATCACAGTGTGTACTGGACCCAAGGATCAGGGTTTTCGGAGACAGTTGATGGTGACATTAATGGTGCTACTACTTACACCGATTCAATAGACAACCTGCGACAAGCTCTGTGGCCGGTGCAACCATGGTTTGCGCATAGACGTCGCCGGAATCTAGCCGAAAGCACATTTAATCGGATGAGAGTTGGCGTTCCTGGCCGATCTCTGTTCAAGCAATTTGTGAATGTGGAATTCGATCCCAAAAAGAATCAAACTGTGTTTGGTGGATTCGTACTCGCTGTGTTCGATGAAATGATGAAACAAATGAATCTTCCATATGAATATTTTCCATTCTATGGTTCTTATGATGCATTGATCAGACAAATACCTGCAGAGGTCACCATCTTCACAACTCTATCTTTCCCCAAAACACCCAATGTGATCAAATCTGATATTTTGGTTTGATCTGCAAAAAATTATCCTCTAACTGATTCCCTTTTCTTTTCTTGGTTTGGAGCAGAATTTCGATGCGATAGCGGGTGATGTAACGATTGTGTCAACGAGGCACGAGATCGCAGACTTCACACAACCGTACACGGAGTCGGGTTTGGAGATGATCGTGCCCATTCGATCCCGATTATCAAACCAGCCATGGTTATTCATGCAGCCTTTCACTGCCAAAATGTGGTGGTTGATAGCAGGAATCACCCTTTATAACGGCCTCATCATTTGGTTGATCGAGAGGACCCATTGTGACCATCTTCAAGGCTCGGTTATAACCCAAATCGGAATCATCATTTGGCTTGCATTTATGACACTCTTCACTTTGCAAGGTAGCATACAAACTTTCATTTGTCACGGCTAATTTTGTTTCTGTTCTGGAGAGTAATGTGATGGGGTTCCAAATGATATCTGACACACGAGATCATTTTTCGCTTACAGGGGATGTGCTGCATAGCAACTTGTCAAGAATGGCAGTGGTTGTGTGGCTCTTTGTGGCTCTAATCATCACACAGAGCTACACGGCTAGCTTGGCAAGCATGCTCACGGCTCAAAGGCTCGAGCCAACGATAACCAGCGTTGAGGCGCTCAGAAACATGAACGCAACCGTGGGATACTGCAACGGATCTTTTATAAACTACTACTTGAAGGAAGTTCTGCGTTTTGAGGATGTCAAGGTCAAGAGCTATAACTCGACCCATCGATACGCCGAGGCCCTCAACAGTGGTGAAATCGCTGCTATCTTTCTTGAAGCTCCAGTAGCTAAACTTTTTCTAGCTCAGTACTGCAAGAGCTTCATCAGAACTGGAGAGACATTCAAAGTTGGAGGGTTTGGATTTGTAAGTTCTCTAGTACCAGATTCTTCATGATTTCAATAGCGTTTGACTTTTGAGGTCAAATGAAGCGGTTTATGAATTTGAAATGGAGGCGAAAGAGTGTGTCGAGTTTCTAGATGTGGTAGGCCTCAGTTCTAATACCATGCAAGGATATGTGAAAGTGAAACCCCTTTGAATCTCTAAGTAAAAGACCTCGTATAGGAAGATGAGAGGTTCCTATATATATATATATATATATATATATATATAGAGAGAGAGAGAGAGAGAGAGAGAGGGTGTGTCGGGTTCAAACGAGAACGGTACCTTTTTAATTGAATAAGAATACGGTCAAATCACATTTGATTTTACACTAACATCACGTACAAAATCACATGTGATTCACGGGACTTTGCCCCACCACCTGAAGATGCGGCCAAAGTGGCCAGCAGGCCCCGCACACCTTTTTAACCGTTAATGTAAAATCACATGTGATTTGGTCGTTTTCGTATTCTCTTAAATATTTAGCATTCTCGTTTGATCCTCCCTGTCTCCCTCCCCCCCTCTCTCTCTCTCTCTCTATATATATATATATATATGTGTGTGTGGTTCAGGGGAAAACCACAAAAAATGAAAATTTGAGGAACACCTTGGTAACTGTTCATATGAACGGTATGCACATGTGCATACAAGTAATTGAAGTTGTTTTTTGGTTTTTTGGTTTTTATGCATGTGTGCATGTTACAAATTACTTGTATGTATATGTGCATACTGTCCAGATGAACGGTTACCATGGTGTTCCTCAATATTTTTCATTTTTTGTGGTTTCCCCTGATGTGGGACTCCAGGGTAGTATTTTTAACCTGAAGAGTCGAATGTGAATTGTTTACGGACGTACTAATACAACATGGTGTTATACGTGCAGGCATTTCCTAGGAAATTTTCGTGGCTTTCCGATGCAAACAAAGCACTAATGAACGTATCAGAAAGTGGGAAGCTCAAAGAACTCGAGGATGCCTTTCTTATATCCGAGAAGTGTATTGACGACAAATCTTTTCCTAATGAAGATGAGAGTCTTAGCCCTCACAGCTTCGATGTACTATTCGAGTTAACCGCAGGGGCATCAACGCTTGCTCTTGCCATGTACATCATCAATAGCATTAGACAATTTAACGAGTCTCATCCAGAAATCACAAATTTCTTCCAATTGATATCAGCGTTCATGAAAAACCAACGGCATCAAATGAGACGATCATCCAGCACAGTTGTCGGCATTGAAAGCCCCGTACACCCTCCAAATGTTTCCAGTTCACGGACTCGAGATGACATGGATCATCAACAAGTACAAGAAGGATCCTGACCATATATTTTTATCATGTTAGAATCTGGTAGCAAATATGTCCCTCGATTGATATAGTCCATTCTAAGAAAACTTTAAAATATGTATAACTTTTTCGATGAATGGAACTTCGATGTACCTGTTTTGTTTTTTGTTGTTTTGATTGAAACGGTTTGGTTCCTTCTGGTTTTCTATGAGTATGTCTACATGCTTGTTTCTAGACCGCAACACTGCTTGATTTGGAAACCCTTGAATAACGACTCTAAGGGCTAAGGCGGATTGCCAACTTTTGTCTGGCAATAAGGGCTTCATAGCCTGCTTCATCTGTTAGAGGCTATGAAGTCAAAATGTAAAGCAAATGTGAGACGGTCAGGATTATCCTTGCACCCATTAAAAGTGTCGAATCCTTTGTTGGTTATTTACAGTCTTTCGCATTAGATGGAGGAATTGTGTCTTCTTTGGAGTTTCCACATTCCACAGACACTACAACAAAATTGGGTTTACAGGACACTTTTTATTTTGGAACGTCTTTATAGAGTTTACAAACTTCCTATATGGCGAATTTTCAATCTAGAGTTACCAATCTAACCCGTTACACCTATTCACAATGTTGATCAGTCCACGTCGTTCCTTTATTTTGTCATTCTCATAGGGTATTTAAATATTTATTATTAGTCAACCCTTTCCACACGATTATCTACAATAAAATTACAATTCTTTTGGAACAAAATTGGTACAAGTTGACATTTGAAAATGTCATTGCACAACATGACACAAGCAGACATAAGATGCCTTTAAAAGTCAGAACCTTGCAGGAGTTTGAATAAGTAACCAAAATTTCTGGGCATTTTAAGCCAGCCATTGACATTGTTTTACTCATATTTATTAGAGTTGTGTTGTTAAAACAGTTATATAAGTATAGCATCAAACCAAACCAAAAGTACCCAATATATCCCGCTTGAAAGTAGGGTGGGGGACTTTCCTCTGCCTGAGTGGCAGAGAGACTGTTTCCGTGAAGATTGTAATATCATTCGTAAGATGAGAAGAATAAAAAGTGATATATAATGTTTTTGAGTATGATTTATGACATGGGTCCACATCAGAGAAAGTTGCAAGCAATTTCTTGCTTGGGAGAACTTTGATAGACAGTGTGATGAACTGATGATTACAAAAATATTAATATAAATTGAAATGATCAAATGATTAATTAGGAGAATATGCAACAACTTTTGAGACATATGAATCAAAGAAAGGAATAAAGAATAATCTCACTAGAGATGAATAATTTTGCAACTTACCTCATCTTTTCGGTTGCTTTCTTGTTGCTGTTGTTTCTTCTGCAACCATCACCGACCATCGGAAGGTCGAGTACCGTCACGGAGATCGCGAGGATTGGTGTCATTCTTGACCAAGCATCTAGACCAGGGAAAGAGGCCAAAGTGGCCATTGAGATAGCAGTTCAAGATTTCAACATCAAACCCCATCACCTTTCAGTTTTGTATCTTCAAAACTCACGAAACAAGCCCGTTCACACTGCTATTGCAGGTAAATCAATGATTTCCGTTATTTCAAGTTGTCCCAAATGATAGTAATTATAATTTGTTCTAAAAAAGTTGGCAAAGTCATGATTAAGAACTTCATTTTAGATGCTAACATGACTAGAGATGTGAAAATGCAGCCAAAGAACTTATCGATAAAGCCATATTGGGAGGTCATACATGGGAAGAAGCATCTGCGACAGCAGAGGTTATCAGCGAAGATGATCATGATATCCCAAGATTTCTGTCGCTAGCTGACACGACTCCATTGAGGGCAACAGATCAATGGCCGTTTCCAGTTCAATCTGTTCCTACACAATCCACGCATATGAACGGAGTGGCTGCCATTTTACAGTCATGGGGTATTCGTCAAGTTACACTCATATTCGAACCTCACATCTAGCCTCCTCATCAGCATCAATAATCACTCACCTCTCTCAGGCATTTCGACAAACAGGTTGTGAACTAACCCATATCTTACTACTCACATCTGGTTCATTTGTCCTAGATGAGGAGCTTGAGATACTCAAGAGACAAAAACGTAAAGTATTTGTAATGCATACATCTCTGGAACTCGGGGTTCGTCTGTTTCAGGCAGCCAAGAAGATGGAAATGACAGGAGACGGGTATCTATGGATAGCAACCAATAGAATCACTGGTCTTCTTCATTCTTTTAATTCAAGGCATGGTTGGAGTCAAAAGTTACTTCCCTGAACATACGCCGGAGTTTCAAGATTTCCGAAAAAGTTTCCGTCAAAAGTTCCGATCAGGATGAACCTGGAATTTTTGGCGCGCAAGGATACAATGCCATAAAATTGTTACAAAAAAGTTCACCTGAAAACTTTGATCAGCGAAGACCACTTCCGGAGACTGTACAGTCGAGATTGTTAAAGTGATGGCAAACGGGTATAACAGTGTGTATTGGATTTGGACCGAAGGATTAGGGTTTTCAGAGACAGTTGATGGCGACATTAATAGGGTTACTACTTACACCGATTCAATAGACAGCCTGGGACAAGCTCGTGATGTACCGATTTTGTCAAGCAGGCATGAGTACGCAGCAGATTTCACACAACCGTATACGGAATCGGGTTTGGAGATGATTGTTCCGATTCTATCCAGATTATCAAACCAGGCCATGGTTGTTCATGAAGCCTTTCACCGCCAAAATGTAGTGGTTAATGGCAGCGATCACACTTTGTAACGGCTTCATCGTTTGGTTAATGGAGAGGACCCACTGCGACCATCTTCAAAGCTCCATTTTAAGTTACCCGATGAAGCTGAACTTTTGGGGGTCAGTCTGGGACTCTGGCCCAAAAAGCCCAACATGGAAAAGCCTGAAACCCAGTTAAGCCCGAAAATATCCAATCGGTCCCTTTTTCAACCAAAAAGCCTGGCTCGGGTCAAACTCGGCCTAAGAAATTCAGACCTTTTCTGCTCACTAAAAACAGCTTGGTATCATGACAATAAAATTTAGAAATTATACCTCTCAAAGTGAAAAGTGTTGTAAGAGCATCTCCAATCACACGCCAATCTCCCCAATTTGCCGTTTTAAGAGCTCCAACCATCCGGCATCCGCCATATTTCTACTTTTTTTGCCGGCCACATATTTGCCGTTGTGATAGGGTTATTTTTATAACCCTATTTATAGCCTTTTATTATAATTTTGAGCTCGTTTTTATTCTCCATTGAGTCTTTTTAGTTAAGATTAGTGTCTAATTTAGCAAATAAATGTTTTGAACCTTAAAACGTCAAAATAGCATGTTTTATATAATTATAGCCAATTGCTCATTTAAAATGTCTTAATTGTAGGAAGAATGCAAATGCCGTTTTTGAAGTCAATATATATAGGGAATTACGTATGGATCGCACGTAGCAGATTGGAAACGGACGACTTCACATTTTGGACACGGCAACGTTTTGCATCACTTGGGCCGAAAAACGCAGATTTCATATTGCGTCACATGGGCCGATTTTTGATGAACTACACTTGGGTTTTTGGCTAAGAAAACTATGGATTTGTTTTGGGCTTGTTTAATAGGCTTAATCTAAGTTTTATGTTTGGGCCTCAAATATTGACACAACTTGGACCCAAGGCCTCTCCTAATTACTATATATATGTATGTATGGAGCATGAGAAACGATCAGCTTCCCTTATCTCATTTTAGATATTTTAGTAGTGACTAGTGAGCATCCAATTATTGGTGTAGAGAGAGAGAGAGAGCCGAGATCTCTCTCTTTGTCTTCTTTGTTTTCATTTGCTTCGGCCATCTTCTGCATACAGTGAACCGAATCACATATCTCATTTGGGTTGGTTCACATTTCACACTCCAGTAATCTTGTTGTAACGCTCGGGTTTGATTTCTCATCTAATTTAAGTGTGTTTTTATTAATCTCGTCTTTTCACTAATCGTAAAGTTATCGTTTAAGTTCCATCGTTTAAGTTCCATCGTTTTCTTCTCTTACGGCTTTAAATCGAATTCTTGCATTTACGGTTTTAGAATTATTCTCACAATCATCGTTTTAGTTTATATTTTTCGCAATTCCGTCTTTTATAATTCTCGATAGTTTAATCTTCAGTTTTGTTATTTTCGATTACCAACTCTTGACCCACTTTTATAATTTAATTGATACTGCAAATTGGAAGTCTGAATAAATCTCTTCGGATCCCCAACTAGTTTGGTTCACGATTTGTAGTAATGGTGAAATTATAAAGGTTACAAGTGTTGTTGTCGTTTTTATTGTTAAACCTTTTTCTCAAGTCACTATAATTCAAGCTTTGCCTAATTAGTCGTTTTAAGCAATTGTTTTTAATCTCATCCTAGTAAATCACTTGTCGGGCTTTTTAAGTAACCAAATCCATAGCTTAACGTTTGGGATTTATTCCAACGTAACCGGTGGTGGTTTACTTAAGAGTTCTTTTCGTTTTATTTTCACATTTAAAACAAGACTTTCCATCTTATTAGTTTATAATTCATTTTCCTAAAAACGCAATTTTAAATTTTCAAGTTTTGTGTAATGGATTGTCCATCTCCATTATTTGTGTTCTCAACCGTCGTTGTAGTTTGTAGTGCACGTAAAGCGATAATGGGCTAATTGCCTTAACATGGGGTATAAGGTGAAGTTGGGACCGAGACCGATAATTAAATAAAGAGGTGTATCGTATGACATGATTGTCCAACGTTATTTAAATCAATGTTATATTTTGTGGTGGATCACAATTGACCAATTGATACCCGGTACGTTGTATCATAAAATAGTGGACTCTTGAGATAACCAAGGAATGTCGTCTCATCTTTTTATATAATTATTTATTTCATCCCAACGGAACTTTATACCCTGTGCTTCTCTTTATAATTAATTTTTAGTTAATTATTAACAAAACCTCCAACAAAAAGATTATCTTCGCATTCGTCATCTGAGACTTGTTTTTATTTATTGGACTTATAAAAGAAGAACTTTTCCAAGCTTCCCTGTGGGATCGATATTCGGTACTTTGTACCACTTATTACTTGTTAAAGGCGATAATAGACTAAGATGTATACTTGCGTCCTGGTTTATTTGTGATATTTTCAGGTACACACCTAGCACTCAACAATTTGACACGCCAAATTGGTGGATCCCACCCCTTTCTCCTAAAAGTATTACTATTTAATTAATAAATATTGTAACTTATATATATTAATAGTTAAGAGTAAATAAAATATGTTATTTTAATGTGGGGTCCACAAATTTAGTGTTTTTTTTAGAGTATGGCTGGAGTTGAAGGCTTTTTTGTGTTTTTTGTGTTAAAATTTGGTGTCAAGGTTGGAGATGCTCTAAATGCAAGCCAAATGATGATTCCAATTTGGGTTAAAATTAGAGATGGCAATGAGGCCCAGAGTCGCGATCCCCATCTCCACTGGGGAATAACATTTCATCCCCATCTCCATCGGAAAATTGGTGATTTTTCCGTGTGTACCAGTTTAATTTTTTACGTAATGTTTTTATATATTATGCATATAGATGTCAATTTTACGTTTTACTCACTCCCACATAATGCTAAAATATTAATCACCAAAATTTTAATTGTTGCATTTTTACATGAGTTTACATAAAAACATAGTTAACTAGTGCTATACCCGTCCGGTGGTCGGGTATACGACATGACTTTAATCTAGTTAGTATACCTGCACGATGTAGCAAATATACAGGATTCTTAATTTTTTTTTTTCATTTGCCTGAATTAAGAATTTTAAAACCTTTGTGGTTTTATGGAGAAAATAGTTAGGTTGTAAATGTAAAGGACACAAGATATGAAAAGATACAATAAACCTTGCTAAACTCATGTACTCATAACTGATACATCTTTTGTATCACATATTCCTATCTATCAATGTATTTGCTCAAAGGACAAACCCCAATATCAGATATTCCGTTCATTTTCCTTTTGGTTACGGCCCGACATACCAGATGGATTTCTCGGTGTCAGGAAAGGGAGGCATGTAAATACGTTATTGGTTGAGGTCTAGTACCATCTTTCAAGTGCAAATGATAGAGGAATGTATGGTAGTCCAAGTGACTTGTCATCTTCGCCAATTTGTAATATCTTAATTGACTTGTCATCTTCGCAAATTTGTAATATCTTAATTCTATCATATGGGAATTCAATGTCAACCGAGATGCTCCGCAGAAACTCCACAGGTTGTGAATGACACATCAATGCCCATTCCTGAAATAAACAATATCATGTATATAAGAAACAAATAAAAATATTCTAAACCAAACCAAACAAACACAATAAATCCCATGAAGGTAAAGCAAATTCTGAGTAAAGTAATAATGCCTCTAAATTTCTTTCACAGTCAAGCATTATATATTTATATGTTACAAGTTAAACTCTTAAATGGTTTCCATCTGAAAATGCATAAGTGAAGATGAGGTCAATAGATCAATTAGCGAAACCATTGTTTCAGTGAAGACCCCGACTTGTGGAAAGTGTGAAAAATGAAGCTAAACGGTATCCTAGTGTCATGGCTAACAAAGTAAAGACTCCCGGCTTGTGAACTATTTGAAAAAATGAAAACGAACCTAGTATATCACATAATCTATGTATCATGGATATTGAAGCTAAACGGTGGTCCATCATCATATTCTACATCACATTGAACCATTTTTCATTATCAAATCAGAATTAGGAATCTGATATTTCATATAAAGTGAGCTCATTTAAAGTTTTTAACAAAAAATCAATCACAATTACGAAACCACATGTCAGGATTTTGGTCTATTCTATTAATTCTAATATAAATCAACACCCAAAGAAATGCCAACACAAACTTAAAAAATATATCTGGTTACCGTGACAATAATTGTCTTGTCTTCATTATAAAGTGGCTGATCTCCATAAGCTGGATCTACTATGGCTAATCGTTGATGATCAAGATAACAGCCTTGCTCACTGTGCAACCCACTCCAATCGGAACCTCTATGGCGTAACCTGACATAGTCAAGGGAAAAAAACATAAAAGACGGGAATAGATAACTCTAGATATCAATTTTTAGAACACATGTTCAAAATAACCTTCTTTTTCTTTTATCAGTGTGATTTTAGACTTGTATATATGCATCCCATATCAATTTCCATATTGCATTCAATATATATATATATATAGTCAACATGAATGAGGTCAAAGGCATGCAACCATAACCAGAATCATATAAGTACATATATATACTTACAATATATTGTGGTTGCAAACCATTCATTAACTATTTTCACCCATGTACTCGCCCAACCGACATCGATTCTCCATCTGTTGTTTCACAAAATTACATAAAATGGGTTTTTATTGAATCTTAATTTGTCAGTTGCAGGTTTGATCATTACAGATTAATGAGAAAGATAAAAAAAAGCATCTGGATCTTACTTCCTAGTTGAGCTATCAAGATTCCAGCTGATGAAAAGCATAGCAAAATACATAGCCCCCAAGGAGAATATCAGGTGAAAGAATCCATATTTATAAGGGATATCATCCTCCATCTGATCATTTTGTTTCCTTAGTTGAACAACAAATTAAACAAAGCTTTTATGCATAAGTAGCCATTCACAAACTAATAAATTTGAGATTTTTATAATAAAAAAAGGAACCTGGAATGTTTGTGAATCGATCCCAGTGGAAAACGTTGCCATGACAATGGCAAAAATCCCGATCATAATTTTCCCTGGCTATTTATTACACATATTAGTTTTTACACAATATGGATTACAAGCAATTAAGGAATTTAATTTGAACCAGTCATATTTATCAGGGTATATCCCTTTTTACACAGGAAATCTTCGAGCAGAATGTGATGTCATTTGGGGAGCTGTTAAATACAAGTGGTCGCAGTTACCATAAAGTCATTCACATTCTCGAGTCTGTTGCTAAAGTGAAATCATGCTTATTGATGCTGGATCTAGAGTGTGATGCTTTGGTCCTCGACATGTTTAAACGCTTTCTAAATGCTTTTTACCCTGCAGCTTAATGTGGACAGACCCTGCTGCAGCTTCATGTGGACAGACCTAGGAAGAATCCAAAATATCAGCAACCAGAAGTGGACAGCCGTTGCATGTGGCTTATTCTGGACATCCCCAAGCTGCGGCTGAACATGGACAGACCCAATTGGTGCAGCAACCACCAATTATTAATGCACAAGAAATTAAAAGCAAATAATGTAAAGCCACAAAGCATCTTCAAGAAATTAAAGGCATACCTCCGATATAAGTTAAAAACATGGTATACCTACTCAAAGGATGACATAAACCGATGTCGTGGTTTGGCATTCTCTTCAATTTCGGGATATTCAATCTGCATTAGGAGACAAATGCCAATTAAATGAAAAAGAAAATAAAAATGCATATTACTTGGATCATCAACATAGCCACACACAAAGGTATACAAAATTGACCAATAATAAAAAATGCATATTACTTATCCTTCTTTCGTGGTTCTTGTATCGACTACAGATGAAGTCTAAGAAGACTGAAGAAGGTGATCATTGTACATATGTTTGTGTATGAGATATTTTATACTAATTCCAGCACATGTGTGATTTCTCATATATATTTATTAACACAATACTAAATTTAATTTCATAATTTACAATTATAAAGATCTACAATTGGCAGCGAATGATTTCAGCAAAGAGAATATTCTAGGGAAAGGAGGTTTCGGTGAAGTGTTAAAGGTAATGATTTGGCTAATTGGAATCCTAAAAGATTAACAAACACATAAAAACTAAAAGATGTTGTTTGATTTTTGACAGGGGATCCTTGATGAGAATAGTATTGTGGCAGTGAAGAAACTTCAAGTACAGAATGCTAGAGCAAAAGAAGAATTTCATAATGAAGTTATGCTTATAAGTAACGTTCATCATAGAAATCTTCTATGTCTCCTTGGATGGTCTAATGAAGGAACTGATCTACTTCTAGTCCTGGAGTATATGCCAAATGGAAGCCTTGATCCATTCTTATGGGGTAAGTTGGTGATGCAAAACTACTGATAAATTGTTGTATGTAATCTTCATTTTGAAACAATTAGAATGGTAATAAAGTGTTCCACGTCAAAATCATTCACAGAGATATCAAGTCAGGCAACATTCTCCTTAGTGATGATTTTAAACCCAAAATAGCAGATTTTGGGTTGGCAAGGTTTCAACCCGATGACCAAACTCATTTTAGCACCAAGTTTGCAGGGACATCAAGAAAATGCAATCAAGGTTTTGCCTAGGTGTTCAAATCAGGTTACCTTCTATTTGACAAAAAAAATGATGAATATATGATCTGTGAGATGTGTGGATACCATCAGATTACTCTCAAATGATGCATATGAATGGAAACACTGTGATTTCACCACCTTTAAATGAAAATAATGGAAACACTGTGATTTCACAGTCACTTCCAAATGTTGCAAAGAAACATTAATAAAACACCCTGACTTCCAAATATGTAAATAAAATAGTACCAAAAGTAGTAATAAAATAGTACCTCCTCTTGCCAATCTCCACCTTGTGATTCACCTGCATAGAAATAAAAACTCTTCAGTCACAGAGAAAACCAAAAGCCAACTAAAACTCTTCAAAAGAATAAAAACTCACAGAAACTAAAACTAAAAGTATAAGAAACTAAGAGAATCATTACCATGAATAATGCAATTCTAAACAATAGAATCAACTAAACCCTAAACCACCCCCAATATAGCAATCCAAGTAGAATAGAAAATTCACCTGTGAATCGATGCTGAAGAAACTCTGGTGAGAGTTGAAGAAACAAAATTCAGTTTATTTCAAAATGAAGGAAAGAAAAAATGACTTGAGAACCCTAATCTGTGAACCCAAATTCAAAGCAAAATCAAAATATTTCAAAAATGAGATTGGAATTCATTTACCTGAGAAGAGTGATGAATCTATCACGCATGAACCGCGATGGAGACCGTGAATCAAAGAAAAACGATGACTTTCTGATGCTGAAGAAACTCACGGAATGAAGATTATATAAGTGTTCAAATTCAAATTTTCAAAACATAAATCAAAGAAATGCAAAAAACCCAAATCGATTTGAGATAAATAGAAACAAAGAAATCATTACCCGTCGAGAATTGTGATTTGGTGCTTGAAATGTAAACCATCATCATAATCATAATCATAATCATAATCATAATAATCATCAGCAACACAGATGAACATGAGTGGTGTTGATCATCATGATCACGAAGAAGAGGGTTTTAAGAAAGAAATGAGTGATTTGGCTGAAATGTTGTCCAAATTGAATCCTATGGCTGAAGAATTTGTGCCTCCTTCTCTCTCCAACAATAACTTGAATGGGTATATATTACTCCCACCATCTCCTGCTGCTGCTATCTTTGGTTACTCCAAGGAGTTCTTGTATCGGAAGAATTTGAAGAATTCTATTTCTGGAAGTTTGGGGGAGAAGATGGACGCTTGGGGGTAACGGGGAAACGCGGAGGGGGAGAAAATTCAGGAGATACGTGGGGGAGTTGAAACTACATGAATGTTGACCGGAGGTTGAAGGTGGAGAGGGAGTGGGCCGGTTATAGAGTGGGCCGGCTGGAGGGAGATGGCTTAATGGGCTGAATGACTGGCTGAATGAATTTGAACGGCCAAGATCAAATATTGCATTGAATTTATACGGCCCAGATTAACCCAAAAGTGGTTGGACTTATCTGGGTCCATAGTATAGGTAATTTCAAGGTTTTATATGATATGTCAATTCAATGTCGATATGTTTGGAATTGCTAGATAACGGAACTCTCAATGTCGATATGTTCGGGTATACGACATGACTTTATTTAATTGGAATCCCATTATAAAATAAAACCTTGTCTCCTCTCGTGAAATCTGATCAGTCGATTTGATTAAATGATACTCCATCATTAATATTGTTGGTTTATAGTAGTAAGGACTTACATAGAGTGACTCACGTAAGATTCAGAGAGTCGATTAAGATTCGACTGAATGGAGAATCATGTCCATAAACACGCAATATGCAGTTTACCAACTTATGTATGTGTACACAAAAAAGGCATTACAGTGAATGTGTATGTATTGATATTCTAAAGTTTACAGATCCAGAGGTACTGCCAGCACGATATTCCTCATCCTTTGAATCAAGATGACAAACCAATATGTTATCAGAGATAAAGAATGCTCCCGAAAAAACTTTTAAAAAGAAACCTTAAACTTTTAGGGAACATAAACTCTCATTAATAGGTATACCTTCAATGATTGTAAACCTTTCTTTGTATGCACCATCACCCGTAAACTAACAGCCATCTGGAAAAAAGTGAGAAACATGGTACCAACAAAAAGTTATTCATTGAATATAGATAGCTATATAGAATTATGCCTAAGAAACCAATGATGTACAAACGGATATACCTTTGAATTCATAATCCAGAAGACAACAATGGCCAAAGGCTAGATTGCACCCCAAAACCACAGGAACAGACTGTTAACAGAAAGCAACAGCCCATGGTGCTGTAGAAAGCTGACCATTTTTTGCAGAAGCAGAATCCATGAAAAGAAGCCATAAATTGATGGACCATTAGACCCGGTTAACACTTTCGCTTAAGGTAATTGTCAAGCTTAAGTCGATCTCAGTGAGACACTAAAACTCTTTTAACTTAACAGATGAGAACAATACAGATCAGCAATCACCATGTCAAGCCAAACATGTTCATAAATTATATAATCAATATAAACAATATTGAAGTCAAGCGAATAACCTAGTCAATCTATCTCGCATTCAAGTAAAAATATTATTGTAAAGAAGTTACTCTGGTCGTATTTTCCAGAGCTAAACTCAAATAAGCTGCTAAGCTTAATCATGCATATTTCTTAACCATGGTTCAAGATGATAGCAACTTTAATTTAACTTCAAAAACACCAAAAACCGTTTGTGGCATGATTTTGCAAAACAAATAACAATCAAAATTACAACCAGAGTAACTTCAAAAACACCAAAATGGTCGAGAAAAAAAAGATCACATATAAATGTTCTTGCTATATCAAGCTCTAAGAAACTCAGGTCACCTCAGCATCGTAATATCCGATTTGATCGAAGTTTAAAGATATGACGAAAAGTCGAATACCAAGATATCCAAAAAGATAGGATGCTAAGATAATTTGAAAAATCGCAGCATAATCTTTCAAGGCTTACTTCCAGCCTTGATCTGCAAAAAGATAGGAAAAGAAACATGATTTATTGCACATATTTATAGTGCCTGAAGTCCATCATCTAAAAAGCCCATTGGGCGTTTTGTAAACCGCCAAAACGTTCAAATTCGACATAAATAAAGTTCTTATTCAGGCATTTTTGTATCGATTTTGATTTTTGACAGATAACTTACTGATCATGTAACATTTGATGACATGGGTATTCGTTTACAAAAAGGTTTGAGAAATGTTTACGAAACACAAAGTGGACAATAAACTTGATATCCACGTCATCAAATGTTACATACAAACATATTAACAGTCACACGAGTAACAAAAAAAACTTCAATAGACTAAACACAAGTTCTTTAAACCTTTGTTACTTGGATAGATCTTTTGAAACTTTTGTTAATTTTTCGAAAAAGAAAAACCTTCTTGCATTAAATAGAAACCAAGACAAAATGTGTTGCGTTTTGATGCAATTTGCCCTTCGTATTCTTAAGCTTACTATATGCTTGAATGTTGTCATGACTTATGTAATACAAAATTCATATACTCATTTGACAAGAAAAACACATGGACCTTTTTTTGAGTCAAAAAAAGAAAAATGTTCAAGGGAAAATATAATCCCAATTTAACACAATCAGACATAATTAGACACCCGAGAACAAAATTAGGTAACTTCGTAATTTATTCCCTAATCTATTCTCCTTATAAAAAAGAATAGTGACAACCGTTTTTCAACATACGGTTTTTTTCAGTATTCAGTTCTCTTCTCCCTTTTCTTCTCCCCACTTCTCCACGTTCTCTCAAATCTCCTTAAACCACCGTCCCGGCCTTCAATTCCTTTCAACTTTTATGCATTCTCTCCATCGTTTGGAATCTCTCATCCAATCAACGTCCATGATATGGTGGAGGAGTCGGTTTCGTCCTAGACAAGGAGGACGAGGAAATCGGTTTCGTTCCCAACCTTGTATTAAAGAATCCCGATGCCTAATTTGTTGGTTTCACGCTTGCTTCGAATCACCAAAGGTTCTGAGGTATGGTTTCTCACCATTGATTCATTTGATTTTTGCACAAAGGTTTCACTTGTTCGACTTTTGATTTCCCAAAATAACGAGGTCTGCATCTCGATTCGATTTCAAGGTCTCAATCAGTGTGCTTCATCTCCATCTTATCTGATTTCATTTGATTCGTATTTGTGTTTTTTCACTAACAGAGCTCTCAATTTGACAGATGCCAATATCTTCAACGAACGTGATGTTAGGGTTCTTCACGTTCATCCTTGAATTTCAGCTTCTAAGGTATATACTTTTATCTGCCACTTCTACATAGAATATAACCTGAATGAAGAAGTAATATATGGAAATTGATGGTATGCAGGGACTGCAGGGATAAAGATGGAAACATGGGAAGATGAGTTGCTGGAGCAATTAAAAACTACACAAAGAACTGCAAGACTATGACAAGCAAACATTTGGTGACTTTCGGGGTTTTAGTTGATACTGTGTACTGAACAATTTTTTTAATGCAAAAACTCTATAAAGACCACAATGAAGAAATTGAAGAGGTACTGCATATGTTTCTCGATTGAAGATTTATTATTTGACTTACAATAACATCAACCAGTTAACAGTTCTTTGTGATGTTTGAAAAATGTAGGGTTTCTGACTAATTTTCCATCAACGTATTTGTGTTTATAATTAGCTGATAATTTTTATTTTTTAATTAAAAAAATATTGATTCTTGCTATTATTCTAATTTTGTAAAGATAATTGCAGGTAAAAGGTTTTTGCAATGATGCCATAGAGAGTGTCTTTGTTACCAAAGAGAACAACACTACACTTGGTCTAGGTATGTAAATGCGATAGAGAAGGTAATACTGAACTTTCACTTGCTCTTTTGAAGCTAAACTGTTTGTTATACATTGATTATATGGCTTTTATAATATCTATATGTCTCACTTGCTCAAAGCTCAAAGCTAACCGTGTTAATATTCGAATGTTTGTGCATTTGTATGTCTTTGCACTTCCAGATATATACCATCTGCCATGGAATTAATTTTCCCAAACACACTTATGTATGCAAAATTCATACAAATTGGCCCGTTATTGAAAGGCAGGCATAACAGAGATATCCATGTTGGTTGATCATAGAACTTTCCGACGTTTTGATGTAAATTCTTATTCATTTTTTGAGGATTTGTTGCCATTTGTCCTCTAAAATTTGGTTGTATTAGATTTATGTTCTCAAGTTACATTTGTTGACTGAAATCTGTTTCTTATTGAAAGAAGTGTTTTCCAATCAATGGATAAACAGTGGCATCACACACATTCTCTTACTTGAACAGGGATACTAATATCAAAGTTTTGTTTTTGTTGTTTTCTTATTACAGAAAACTAAATCGTTTTGCTCTAAAAATGAACATGACTGTTAGTATATTGTATTCAGTTCAATTGACCTTCGTTTAAAAGGTGTGCGCTTCTTAGGTCTTCATCGTCACTTATTCAGGTGATATTATTGACGAAATGATATTATTGGCGAAATTATATTACCGCCAACAGAAGTTGAAGACTAGGAGGCCGAGACACAAACAATATGCTGCACACACATGTTTTACTGAAGGAGGTATAATCCTTTGGATTTGAAGTGTGTCTATACTGTAGTTTTTTAGACATTTTTACAGCTATCTGAATTTCCAAAAGAATACTCATGGTTCTCTTTCGGATGCACAGGTTTTCCATTCGATTTGTTTGTCTACTTCTTTCATAGCATCACTATCACCGTCGGTGCCAAGGAATTTGATGTTGTGGATGTCATTGTTTGGAGAATTCCAGCTACCAATGAAACCCGACTCTTTTCCAATGTCATATGAATCTTGCACTTCTCTTGAAAGGTAAATCATGACTGATTTTGAGCTTGTTGTTATGTGAAAGTTGTTTTCATTACAATAATGATTTGATGGTGATGGTTGGTTTTTACCACTGCTATTATTTTAAAATTGGGCTGAAATGAAAATGCAACACACACAACCTTATACGCCTGTGTACTTTTTCCTTCAAGGTTTGTTTCATATCTTCGCAGCCATAATTTTTTTGTGCCAAACTTAATGGATCTGTGATTCATATTTATTTCATGGTCTTGACTTGTTTGTAGGAAACTTGCAATCCAGATTGCCGAGCGGTTTGAAGCTCTAGGATCTAGCATTGACATAAGGTCTGCAGTGGTGAGCTTCCGTTAAGTATATATCTCATTCAAATACTTTTCTGACATAAAATGAACTTCTCTCAGTCTTTATGATAATGCATTACTGACCGTTGGATTATCTTCGATGATTTTTTGGATGGGTTTTAAAATCATAAATTTCTTCTCAAACATCCAATTAGGATCTTATGTTGATTTTTGGTTCTTTTCGGTTTCTATTAACTTTGGATTAGTGGTTTATGTGATTGGATTAATGCCATCAAAGTTGCATAAGCAAGAGTCTCACAAGAAACTTCGATTGCAATTAAATTGAGTCTATTCAATTATGTTTGTTGGTGCAAGTGTACCCAGCTTTAAATATTGTGATATATTTTTGGTACACATAAAATCACATCTCCATATTTATTTTGATGATTACAAAACACACCGCATTATTTGTTATCTAATATTTTATCTGAGTGTGCAGATATTTAAATGATCTCGATAAATTTTTATCTGAAGAATCCAAGTCTGAAGAGTTTCGTCATTTTATTTTAAAATGATAAACACCCTAAAATATTTTATCACTTGGATATTTCGTATCTATATAAATATATTTGAATCAAATATATATATAATATTTTTTATAAATCGCTGATATATATATACATATGTTATTTTATTAAAATCACTTCATGCTTTTTTTACTGTTGCACATTAAATGCAAAGAAGTGTGATCAGCCGAAAGAAGCCTTCCAGCGCACTGCCCTTTTGTACGATTGTCAGGCGGTATACCGCGATGGGCTGCCGGTATACCGCGGCAGCATGCTTTTCTCCGTTGATTGGACCACCGACTGTCAGGCGGTATACCGCCGTGTGCAACGCGGTATACCGCGGGTACATTATACCGTTTGTTTTTGCATTTGCAGGGTTGACCTTCTCCTCTGCAGTACCTTTTTCTGACGCAGGTATACCGCGATGGGCTGCCGGTATACCGCGAAAGCTTCTGCCCTGTTGATCATCCAGTATAAATACATGCATCCACCAGCCTTCAATGCTACACCAACTTCAGCAATAAATTCTCCCTCAGCATTTGATTATTATTCTGCTGCCTTCTTACTCACACTAAATCACTTAAACTGATAAAATTAATTTTTTGAGCAAGAAATCTTGAGTTGATAGCAGATTAAAATCTCTCGATTAGTTGAATCAGCAACACAACTCAAGTGATCAAACTCTCTAAAAATATCCAAGTGATAAACCTTATTCAAGAGTGATTATTCATATTAAAATTATACCCTCTTGTAAGTGTTTCAATAGAGTGAGTGATCCATATAAATCTCTCAACTGAGTAGAGATATTCGTGATTGTATTATTATATTAAGGTTTGTGTTTCTACCGTAAAGAACACGTTTCGTATTGGATCTCCGAGAAGTGTTATTTTCTCGAGGTGGACTAGCCAACTTTGTGTTTGGTGAACCACTTTAAAAATATCGTTGTCAAGTATTCTCTTTCCCTTATCTATTTACATTTCCGCTGTGCATTTAAATTATATCTGTTTATATAATTGTTGTATACTTATTTATTTATACTCTGCTTTATTTATTCTGTATTTATTTATAAAAGAATTTTTGAAAGTGAAAGATTTTAAATACAACCTTACCCCCCCCTAGGTTGTCCAACATTTGGTATCAGAGCAGGTCTTTCAAAAATATTCTGCATAATTTTCTCTTATTCTTCTAAAATGGCTCAACAAACTAATATCGTGTTTTCAAAACCTCCTTTGATAGATACTGAAAAGTTTGGCATTTGGGCCGAGCTATTTGAATGTCACGTGCGTGGCAAAAATCAAAAGATTTGGAATATTATAGAAAAAGGGAATTTTAAACCCACCATTGTGAAAGATGATGTTTATATTGATAAACCTATAGATGACTGGACTACTTCTGATGAAGCTCATTTTTGTTTAAACTTTGAAGCTAAGAATATATTATATGCTGCTTTAACAACTGATGAAATCGAAAGAGTATATACATATAAAACTGCAAATCAAATATGGGAAAGTTTAAATAATACTCATCGTGGAAACACGGAGGTTAAATCTAGTAAAGTAAATATTTTAGTTCACGATTATGAACTATTCGAAATGAAACAAGATGAGTCAATTGACTCAATGTTTAAAAGATTTAACCTTATTGTGACTACTTTGAAAGGTTTGGATCGCACTTATCCTAACGAGGACTATATAAGGAAAATCCTACGAGCTCTTCCTTCGGAGTGGATGCAAAAGATAACATCTTTAGAAGACTCCCGTGACCTTTCCATAATGAAGATAGATGACTTGATCGGTAATCTTAAAGTGCATGAAATTGCACTTAAAAGAAACAAAGATCGGGAGCAAGTTAAAAAGAAGTCAATCGCTCTCAATGTCTCAACACCAAAAGTTGAGAAGAAAAAGGAGAAAGCTAGCTCCTCGAAAGATCCATCCGAAACTCTCGATGAAGTCGCCATGTTGGTAAGAAACTTTTCCAAATTTCTTAATAATAATAATAAATTTTCTAACAATGGCAGATTTCAAAGAAACGGTAACTACCGTCGTGGTGGTGAAAATCGAAGTCGTAAGTTCCATAAACGAGACGAAAAAGTTAAGAAAAATGGCGACTCGAGTGAAGACGATAAAGCTAAGCCAAAGAGAGGCTTTTGCTACTCATGTGGTGACAAAGACCACTACGCCAATGAATGTCCGAAAAAGAACAAGTTCCAAAAGAAGAAGGAGAAAGCCTTCATTGGAGGCGCGTGGAGCGAGAGTGAAGAAGAAGATGACTATCAAGCCATTTGTCTTATGGCCGAAAGCGACGACGAGGTAAAATCTTCTTACTCGGATTACGATAGTGATTATGAAAGTGATAATGAAAATAATCTTGAAGAATTATATGAATCTTTTCATAAAATGGCCGCTCTTGCAAATCGTTACCAAGATGAGAATGCTATGTTAAAAGAAACTGTAAATGCATGTAGAAAGGAAATAAATAATGTTAAACAAAAATCTGAAAATGATATGGATATAATTGCTAAATTAGAAACTAAATTAGGAGAAAAAGATTTTTGTAAATCTTGTGATGTTTTAAATAAAGAAATTGCATGCTTAAATAAAAAATCACATGAAAATATTATTTGTACAAAATGTGATATTCTTGATAATGAGATTACTTGTTTAAAGGCTAAATGTGCTTCATATGAAAAAGATAACATGCTAGCTAAAGCCTTTGAAAGTAGTAATGAGAAAGTTTTTAACATGCTAAATATGCCTAACCGTATAAATTGTAGAAAAGGCATTGGTTCCAATACTTGTGTTGATAAATGTTCATGTATACCCATCAAAAGATTTTATGAATCACCTAAAGTAAATACAAGAAATCAATATGTGCAAAAACCTCCGTATGTGCGTAAAATAAATAATGTAAATTATAATACGAGAAAACCGTATGCTCGCATGTACCATGATAAATATTCTAAACCTAATAATAATGCGAATGTAAATGCTTGTTTTTATGTGTATGATAAATATAATCGCAAAATTAAAATGGTAAATAAATGGATTCCAAAAGGAATGTTTAGTAATGATAATCCCGGTGGTATGCGTTTATGGTTTTAAATGTGTTATGTATATGTGTTATATATTATATATAAGTAAAATATTGTTATTTGTACTTTTTATACTATTAATATATATATATACATACGTACTGCAAATATATATATATATATTTTATTTAATTTTTTTTAATTCTTATATATATATATTTTGTTTGACTTGACATGTGTTATATATATATATTTGTGTTTGATATATTATATATTAAAGTTGTGTAATGTATTATATATATATATATTCTGTTTGACTTTATATATATGCATGTTGGTTGACATTGAAACTAATTGTCAAGGACCCACGAGAAATGGGGACCATAAAAGTTATATCTTCATTATTGTAGATTGACCTTGATATGGACTGGATACTCGATAGTGGTTGCACACGTCACATGACCGGAAACAATAATCTCTTTTCATCATATAAGTCATGTGATGGTGGACAGGTAATTTTTGGAGGAAACTCCAAAGGAAATATAATTGGTAGAGGTACAGTTTCTTGCAACAATGTTCAATTTCTTAATGTTAATCATGTTGATAATTTACATTTTAATTTGTTAAGTGTTCGCCAATTGTGTAAAAATAATACAACTGTTGTCTTCGAAGGAGATTCTTGTAAAATCATAAAAAATGGCAAAGTTCTTTTAAATGGTTTTGTAAAAGGAAATTTATATATTTGTAAAACTGTTGTATCTGAAAATGTATGCTTATCTTCTATTAATGATGTTTCTACTTTATGGCATAGGCGTTTAGGTCACGCTAATCTAAGATTAATGCAAAACTTAAAAAATAAGGAGCTTGTGAGTGACCTGCCAAAATTAAAGTTTGATAATCATTTTTGTGATGCTTGTCGTGTCGGCAAACAACATCACGTTTCTCATAAATCAAAAAATGTTATTTCTACTCAAAGAGTTTTAGAACTTTTACATATGGACCTTTTTGGCCCGATGGCTATTCAAAGTTTTGGAGGAAATTTTTATACTTTGGTTATTGTGGATGATTATTCCCGTTATACTTGGACTTTATTTTTGAGACATAAAAATGAGGCTTTTGAAAAGTTTAAAATTTTGGGAAAACGAATTCAAAACCAACAAGGTTGTACGATTGTTTCCATACGTACGGACCATGGACGAGAATTCGATAATGATGTACAATTTGGTGCCTTTTGTGATAAACATGGTATAACTCATAACTTTTCGGCTCCTCGAACTCCTCAGTCAAACGGGGTTGTTGAAAGGAAAAATCGAACGTTGCAAGAAATGAGTAGAACTATGCTAAACGAACATCAAGTTCCCCAAAAGTTTTGGTGTGATGCCGTTGCTACCGCGACCTATGTGCTTAACCGTGTCCTAATTAGAGGTATCCTAAATAAGACACCCTATGAACTTTACCGTGGTAGAAAACCTTCCCTAGCTCACCTGAAAGTTTTTGGTTGTAAATGTTTCATTTTAAACACCAAATCCTACTTAACCAAATTTGACCCTAAAGCCTATGAAGGAGTGTTCCTAGGTTACTCTTGGAATAGCAAAGCCTATAGAATCCTAAATAAGGAGACCATGGTAGTAGAAGAATCCTTAAATGTTAGCTTTGACGAGAGTCCTCCCAAACCTAGTGCACCCTTAGCAAATGACAATATCCGTGAAGGAGACGTCTTAGCACAACAACTTAGCAACTTGGATTTAAGTACCCAACCTTCCACAAATAATATTGAATCTAGTGATGCCCCTCCGTGCTTTATTCCACAAGGTATAGATGATCCTAACCTTAGAACCGCTCGAGGCCATCCCGTAGATCAAATTATAGGTGACCTAAACCAAAGGACAACTAGATCACAAATCCATACCCATTGTGCTTTCCATGCCTTTATCTCAACCATAGAACCTAAAACCATAGATGAAGCTTTAGGTGATGAGGATTGGATTATGGCCATGCAAGAAGAGTTAAACCAATTTTCTAGGAATGATGTGTGGGACTTAGTGCCTAGCCCTAGTAGTCAAACCATTATTGGCACAAGATGGGTCTTCCGAAATAAGGTAGACGAGAACGGTGGAGTCACACGAAACAAGGCACGTTTAGTTGCCAAGGGGTACAGTCAACAAGAAGGTATAGATTATGACGAAACCTTTGCACCGGTTGCAAGGTTGGAGTCTATTCGAATGCTTCTCGCTTTTGCAAATGCTAAAGATTTTAAGTTATTTCAAATGGATGTTAAAAGTGCTTTCTTAAATGGTATTATAAATGAGGAGGTATACGTTTCTCAACCTCCCGGTTTTGAAAGTTTTGAAAACCCGACACATGTTTATAAATTAAAAAAGGCGCTTTATGGTTTAAAGCAGGCTCCGCGTGCTTGGTATGATAGATTAAAAACCTTTTTAATTTCTAGTGGCTATATTATGGGTAAAATTGATAATACTTTATTTGTGAAATATGTTCAAAATGATATTGTGGTTGTGCAAGTATATGTTGATGATATTATTTTTGGTTCCACTAATGAAAAATTGTGTAATGAATTTTCTGCGAAAATGACTAGCGAATTTGAAATGAGCATGATGGGAGAATTAAAATTCTTCTTAGGATTGCAAATAAAACAATGTGAAACTGGTATTTTTATTAGTCAATCTAAATATTGTAAAGATATGTTGAAAAAGTTTAACTTTGAAAATGTCAAACCCGTTGAAACTCCAATGACCACAAATTTGCAATTATCTCGTGACGAGGAGGGAAACGATTTTAATGAAAAGATTTATCGTGGTATGATTGGTAGCTTGTTATATTTAACTGCTAGTAGACCTGATATTATGTTTAGTGTATGTTTATGTGCTCGCTTTCAATCTTCACCTAAACAAACTCACTATGAAGCTGTCAAGCGTATTTTTCGATATTTACGAGGTACTACTAATCTTGGCTTATGGTACGCAAAGAAACCCGAGTTAGAAGTAACGTGTTTCGCCGATTCCGATCTTGGTGGATCTATTGTTGACCGAAAGAGTACTAGTGGGGTATGTGCCTTTATAGGTCTCTCACTTGTGTCTTGGTTCTCTAAGAAACAACAATCCGTAGCTTTGTCTACAACCGAAGCGGAATATGTAGCCGCCGCAAGAGCGTGTGCTCAAGTCCTTTGGATGAAACACACACTTACCGATTTTGAGGTACACCTAACCAAAATTCCAATTATGTGTGATAACTCAAGTGCCATAAACTTAAGTAAAAATCCCGTTTTACACTCTCGTACCAAACATATTGAATTGAGACATCACTTTTTACGAGATAATGTTCAAAAAGGCAAAATCGTGCTGGAAAAGGTTGATTCGGAAGATAATTTGGCCGATATTTTCACTAAAGCTCTAAACAAGAAGGCGTTCTTTAAATTAAGACTTGGTTTAGGCATGCTTGAGTATAACCCTTAAAAATACTAACTCTCAAATATTTCATATTTTGAGGGGGAGCATCTTTCGAGGGGGAGCATAAGCGTCTTTCTTAAACCCTTTTTTGCTTCGACAAAAGGGGGAGAGAAACCGAGTATGCTCTCGTGTTTAGCGTTGTGTTTGTCATCATCAAAAAGGGGGAGATTGTTGGTGCAAGTGTACCCAGCTTTAAATATTGTGATATATTTTTGGTACACATAAAATCACATCTCCATATTTATTTTGATGATTACAAAACACACCGCATTATTTGTTATCTAATATTTTATCAGAGTGTGCAGATATTTAAATGATCTCGATAAATTTTTATCTGAAGAATCCAAGTCTGAAGAGTTTCGTCATTTTATTTTAAAATGATAAACACCCTAAAATATTTTATCACTTGGATATTTCGTATCTATATAAATATATTTGAATCAAATATATATATAATATTTTTTATAAATCGCTGATATATATATACATATGTTATTTTATTAAAATCACTTCATGCTTTTTTTACTGTTGCACATTAAATGCAAAGAAGTGTGATCAGCCGAAAGAAGCCTTCCAGCGCACTGCCCTTTTGTACGATTGTCAGGCGGTATACCGCGATGGGCTGCCGGTATACCGCGGCAGCATGCTTTTCTCTGTTGATTGGACCACCGACTGTCAGGCGGTATACCGCCGTGTGCAACGCGGTATACCGCGGGTACATTATACCGTTTGTTTTTGCATTTGCAGGGTTGACCTTCTCCTCTGCAGTACCTTTTTCTGACGCAGGTATACCGCGATGGGCTGCCGGTATACCGCGAAAGCTTCTGCCCTGTTGATCATCCAGTATAAATACATGCATCCACCAGCCTTCAATGCTACACCAACTTCAGCAATAAATTCTCCCTCAGCATTTGATTATTATTCTGCTGCCTTCTTACTCACACTAAATCACTTAAACTGATAAAATTAATTTTTTGAGCAAGAAATCTTGAGTTGATAGCAGATTAAAATCTCTCGATTAGTTGAATCAGCAACACAACTCAAGTGATCAAACTCTCTAAAAATATCCAAGTGATAAACCTTATTCAAGAGTGATTATTCATATTAAAATTATACCCTCTTGTAAGTGTTTCAATAGAGTGAGTGATCCATATAAATCTCTCAACTGAGTAGAGATATTCGTGATTGTATTATTATATTAAGGTTTGTGTTTCTACCGTAAAGAACACGTTTCGTATTGGATCTCCGAGAAGTGTTATTTTCTCGAGGTGGACTAGCCAACTTTGTGTTTGGTGAACCACTTTAAAAATATCGTTGTCAAGTATTCTCTTTCCCTTATCTATTTACATTTCCGCTGTGCATTTAAATTATATCTGTTTATATAATTGTTGTATACTTATTTATTTATACTCTGCTTTATTTATTCTGTATTTATTTATAAAAGAATTTTTGAAAGTGAAAGATTTTAAATACAACCTTACCCCCCCCTAGGTTGTCCAACAATGTTCTTGATCTTTGAGTTTGTTGTGATTTTACAGTTGATTTGTACAAGGCACTACTAAAAGATGGTGGCAAATCTATCTTTCAAGGAAGACTACCGCACATTATGGCAGCAAAGCTGAAAAATCATCTTGTGAAAAAAGAGTAAGCATAACTATGACAAATCGAATCTTTCTGATTCATAAAAATACAAATTAATTCATTTTTTGGTTTTGTTTTATGATCCATTTCTATGTTTATCCCACATTGAAATGAAGTAGTGTGTCGGGCTAATTTTGCTTGGTCAAAATAAATGCAAATGTACTTCAGAATTTGATGTATGTGTGTAGGAATCAACATATTATAGGCATTGGATTTTTATTTAATGATCCTTGCCTGTTTTCTGTTTTTAAAATGGTAAGGAGAAATTCTTCCATTAATTAATAAGGTTGAGTCACTCTTCCATAGATGAAATAGATTGTCTTTATACATATTTTATGTGTTCTGAAAGGGTCTACTTATAATTTTTATTCCCCCTGAAACATTCATGTTTATAAAGTTTAACGTTATGATAAATTTGATGTTCTCAAATTACCGTTGAATTTTGAAAATTGGGATGAAGTGTCATTTCGTTAAGTGTATTTAATTAAAGTTAAATTGTCAAAAACGATGTATTCGGTTTTTTTTGAGATTTTAAAATGGATTATTTATTCGAATAAGCTACATGGAGTCTCTGTTTCTACATGTGTCATCTTTTCATTATTCATTTAGCTTTTTAGATGATAATCACTTGTAAACAACCCAAAATTTATCAATATAGTTATTTACACATGACCAATATCTGTATATTGTTTTTTATCTAATAATTTCGATTACCAAAATATTTAGCATCTCCTAAGTTAGATTTGAACCTGTTATGATTTCTTCAAACATAAGACGTCATTGTCTCAAGTAAGAGTGTACCCTAATGGTTATCTTGAATCAACCTTCTTACTTGAGCAGGTATAATTATGTGAGTTTGCATTTTGGAGTGTTACTTTGTATGCCATCACCATAAAAACTCAAAACGTGTTAATCACACAGGTAACACCTTATCTTGAAATTTAAGGTATTATTGTTTAAGAGAATGTTGTTCTAGGATGCTAAAAGACAGATTTCAGATTTTTAGTATATCATTTTTAGAAATATTTTACATTTTTGTAGTTTTTAGAGTCTTGTTAGTGTCTTATCAAAACATGAGACATTTTGTATTAATTTTTTTGATAGATATTCCTATTATTCTTTTGTAATTGTCTTTTTCTTGGTTTGTAATAAAAATATATATGGATTCTCGTTTCCTTTTACAGGCATCCGGAAATGGTGGTATGTCGCTCAACACTATCGCGTCTTACAGTCCATAGATCGCATTTGTAGCTGTTGTTGTTGATGATTGCTGATGTAAAAACCATTTGATGCTAGGAAATGGAAAGATCCTAGCTGGAACAGGCTTATCATGTAAGTTTTAGGTTATGTAATTGGTAATCTGTTGAAAGAATCACTTGGTTAGTTGATTGGGTCGTGGTGATCCCTAAATGTTCATTTAAAATCTTTTTTTGAAATGGTTGAAACTCACACGCTACTTCTATGGTGAGTCTCCAACCTATAACAACGGGTTTTTGAGATTCACACTACAGCAAAATCGGCTTTAGAGGATGCCAACTAAGTCTAAATGTCCTAATAGACTGTTTTATAGAACTTAAGTTAAACAATAGTGTGTCATATGTAAAAGTGTTGCACTAAGATGATAAGACGTCTTATTAGTCTTTTGGGACACTTTTGAAATAAAACGTCTTATTAATCTTTTTATAGGGCATTATTTGAAATAAAATGGTCTTATTAGTCTTTTTATACGACATTAGTTGAAAAGATGGTATAAAAACAAGTGTCCTATAAAAAGATGTGTTCACAGGATACTTCTAAAAAAAACTTAAATAAGAAAATCTAATAGAAACATTTTATAAAAACTTGTTAGGATGCTTAAAAAACGTCTTATTGCAACACTTTTACATATGATGCACAATCGTTTGATCCTATAAACGTAAGTCTTATAAACCAATCTATTAAGACATTTAGACATATTTAACATTCTATAGAGCCAATTTTGTTATGGTGTCAATTGGTACCAGTTGGGCCAATGGCATTTGGTGGTTTGTATAATAGTTTCATGGAAATGTTGGTGTTTTCATAATCCCTCTCATTTTTTTCTAACTTATCATCTCAATGCAGCAGCCATCCGTCCGAATAAAAAAATATACCGTCGTTGCGGCTAATCATGTTCTATTGGATTCTTCGGTTGTGAAGTTTAGTCCATTGGGCTGCCAAATGCCAGAAGTTTTAATCGGAAATATGGTGAAAGGAAACGTTTTTGTGTGGTTATTCTTTCAAATTTGTCTGGTTTAGCATCAATTAAAAAAGTTGCTGAAACAACAAAGAGTCTTGGTGCAATTGGCTTTGTTCTTGTTGTACCAAACGTGTGTTTTGAAATGAAATTTGATCCCTTACCTGTTGGAGTGAATGGGATTCTCATCAGCAATGTTAGCAACTCAATAGTAGTTTATACTCCCCTTTAAGAATGTATGTATGCATAGGGGGAAATTCATTTAGGAATCGTAGATATTTGGAGAACCGTAAGTCCGTAAGAACCAATTACTCATGATGAATATTTCCAAATATTAATGATTATTATTCATCATGAATATCTTGCATTTTTATCATTCATGAATATCCATCATATTCATCATGATTAGTTGATTAGTTGGGTATCTGGTTCTTCATTTGTCTCACTCTTTGCAGAGTCTAATATCATTGGGTGAATCTTTTCTCAGAAGCACGGAATGGGTCCAAGCCATAATTTTAATAGGCCATAATTTTAATAGGCCAAGAACTAGACCAAAATCATTCTCATCCTTTACGTTATTTTCTCTAACATAATATTACATCCACTTACATTGCATGGGTACGTCAACTAAGTTCAATCCAAATGTTACCCCGTTGACAATTAAGGGGCGTTTGATTCATTTTAAGAAATGAAAATGAAAATGGAAATGGAAATGAAAATGAAAATGGAAATGGAAATGCAGTAGAATGAGAATAGAAATGAGCATTGCATTGATGTTGTTTGGTTAAACCAGTATAATCAATAAAAATTTGTTTTATATAATATTTTTAATACACATATGTGCCGTCCTACACGAAAATAAATTAACATGTTCCATTCAACATCGAGAGGTGAAGGGACGTATGAGAAAAGATGATAGGGCGGAGTAAGATTTTCATTCCCCCCAATTTGGTCAGGAATGGAAATTAATGAGTTTGGGGTAATGGGTCTATTATATTATATCAAACAAAATCACATTTTTCATTATCATTCTCATTCCTTACCCCTCAATACCCCCAACCAAACAACCCCTTAATCTTTCAAATGCATTATATAGATACACAACTTGACTATTAACCTAATCAACAATATTACTACGATATCAGTCCATTCACACTTCATAACCATACAAACACAAAAAAATTGAATTGAGGGTCTAAGTTTACGGATTAAAAATCCCGCTGCATCGCGCGGGCATACTGACTAGTCCAATAAAAAAAGGGTCATCTTATGAATCGATAGTTATCATGTTCTTCTAAATATGTTCTCTAAGGCTATTATTACCTTATGGAGTTTACCTAGGTTTCAAGTTTGACCTTACTTCACTTGTTTTCAAATTACTAAAATAACCATAAGCAGTTGAAGCATACCACATGGACTGGATTGGTGACCTTCCACTCCGCTACTCCGACACGAATATACGTGTTCCCACTGACAAAGAGACCTGCACAATAATAGATGAACTTTACAGTGTTGACAATGAAATAACAGGCCCTAGAACACACAACTCGTACAAATACAAAGAACTCCCATCGCAAATTATTTGAAAATTTTGTGGAAACCATAACTAATTTGGGTTTTGAGTAACCTAGGGGAATATAAAATGCATGGCAAAGTCCCAATAGAAAATGAACACTTCCCCACAGAGAATGTTGACTTTTTTATGGCACTAAGAAGTCTAAAGTATGTAATAATAACTCTATACAATAGCACTAACCAACAAAAATTCACAACTTACCATCCATGCCACATTTTCCTCTATGAGGAATCATAATTACTTTGCATAAGCTTGTAATTTTCAACCACGCCAGAGAGCTTGAAGGAATTCAATGAACATTTTAGACTATTTCAAATGATAATTTGGTAAAATAGCGTTTTGCATATTTTATAACAAAAAATACCTACCATGCCTTTAAGCATGCATTGCGCCAAAACACAGGGTTACGTACGGTATTTCTCCATTTTCGACAAACGCAAGCTGCTTTCCTTAAGTTGTATGGAGTCATTCTAGCAAAAATCTACATAAAAAAATATTCAAGATTCAATAGTCGTAGTTTATTATATACATTGTTTGGTAAAACTTTATGAAATTGAAAAGACCTTGGGAGAATAGTTTAAATTTGAAGTTTAATAACAATACAATACAATTAGTTTCAGCAACTTCTCATATCTATGAAGCAACACCAACAGTCGTCATACCTCAAATAGTAATTCATCTGGCAAGCATCTATGTATCAGCGAAGAATCAACCACTGGTTTACTATATGTGCTACCGAAAGGAGCCACTGGTCTTACATTAACCCTATATAAATCTGCAGTCATTTACATGGATAAAAGCAAGCGTGAGAAAGGTAACATATACAATGTTCTAAATCACATTTCCTCATTTCATATTTCCACAGTTTTGTCTATTTTCCACTTTTGAGGAAGACAAAATTGCCATAAATATAGAAATTGGATTGATATTAAATCCAAAACACGGAAGGTAAAAAATTTATGTGATAATAAAATAGAAAATTATTGGCAAAAAACAAACGATGAGTATGAATAAGTGTAACATCTCGAATTTTCATAAATATTGATGACGGGTTTTATTAATTAATTGAGTATAATTAATTGATAAGTTATGATTATTTACTTGATAAATTAATTTTAGAGTTTAACCCGGAATAAGTTACGTTAAATCGTTTTTATGGAATAATAAGTTAGGGGTAAACCTTAATTTTAATTTATAAGTTTGAGGGTTTGTTGTGTCATTTCTTTAAAGTTAGGGGTGTGTTTGGTAAAAGTGAGATATGACTCACTATGTTAGTAGGAGGTGTCACACAATTAGCCTTAAGTGACTAATTGTGTGTGTGTGTGTGTGTGTGGGGATAATTCGGTAGTGAGAGAGAGATAGAAAGATCGAGAAGAAGAAGAGCAAGTAAAGCAAGGATTTTCAGCTGGGTTTTTGGAGATTAAGTGAAGAAACAAAGGTAATCTATCTTTACTTTTATGTTTATAAGTTGTTAGATAAGTTTAGAAATGGGTTTTTATGAAATATGAATGTTTTGGGAAATCTGATTATATGTGTAGGTTCAGTTTATAGCCTTAATCATATCTGCATAAAATCAGAAAGATTTATGGTGTAAAAACTGCAAAATCTGGGTTTTAAGATGAACGTGATGGAGTGAGACATGGATGAACATCATGGATATCGCAACCTTGAGTTGCGACAATCATGCATGTCGCAATAGACAGTTGCGACTTGGTAGTGAAGTCGCAATAGACAGTTGCGACTTGGTAGTAAAGTCGCAATAGACAGTTGCGACTTGGGGTTGAAGTCGCAATAGAAGCCTGCAACTTGATGTTGAAGTCGCAATAGAAAGTTGCGACATGGTGACCATGTCGCAGTAGTTGATTGCGACTTGCATTGTGCATTGCGACAAGAGATTTTAATAGTTAGTTGGTTGCGACTTAAGACGAAGATTTTTAGATGATAAAGATTCTTAGTCTTAGAGAGTTTTGTTCTGTATTTTAATATCAGTATATGTGTACATTGGGTATTACAGTAAACTGTGGTGGTGAAGACAGAAGTTCCTAAGTCTCTAAAAGAAATAAAAGAAGTGTGACTTCATATCAGGTGAGTTTATTCAACTCTCTTTAAAATTCAGCAATTAATATTAAAATAGATATACTTTATGTATGTCTGAGTATGTTAATAAAGGACTCGTCTTAATCAATAATGAGTCCAAATAGATGGTTAAAAGTTATGATATGTTGATCCCTGTGCTAAATGGCCATGAAGGGATAGTTAAGAAGTCGAGGTGTCAAAACTATTAATATTCTTTATAAATGTTTATATATAGAATATGTTATGAGACGAATTTATTGTATGTTATGTTCATATAATAGTAAGAGAAATAATACTTATGTATTGTGTGGCGATTGCTAGAAATAGGCATCCGGTCATAGTAGGGCACCTGGGTACGGTCTAATGGGAACCGAAATACTTGTCATTTGACCAAGGGATGTAATTTCTAGTGAGCGAGTGTATCTTGAATCATCGTGAGGGCCCCGGTTGTGTATCGCGATATATTAATCCCATTGGGGTCAGTGATTCGGAGATGGTGAGGACGTGAAATGTGGAATAGGCATATTTTGATTTGTAATTCCCATTTCGAATGGAAGATCGGAGATTTCCATTTTATAGGGAAGATCGGAGATTTCCCGTTGCGAACGGAAGATTAGAGATAGGCATAAAGTAAATTGTAATCTCTACTTCCGGAATAAGAAATAGGCAGGTTTTGACTTGTAATTTCTTAAATAAGAGTAACAACTTTGAATCTGGGATGATTCGTAGTAAACTTTTGATAGCGATATTATGGCTAGACAAATTAGTCATAAGTATGAGAGTGGGGTAGATTCCCAGTATTGAAAGGAGTTGTTGTACGGTAAGATGGGCGAGAACAGGTTTGTTTTATCTATTGAGATTTTAATTGTTTAACTTTAATTTGATTTGAATATTCTCACTAGGCGAAAGCCTAATGTTTCAAGTTGAATTTTCTTACCAGGTACAAGCTCCGGGAAGTAAGCGGGAAAGTGTGATGAGAATCTTTTGGAAAGACTTAAACTTAGAGATAACAGAGGATCTAGCAGTTCTTTTGATACTTTTGGGACAAAGGATTAAATGGCTTAATTAATCTGATTGTGATGTATGATTAGATTAATAGGTTATTTAAATTAGTTGTGTTGTATACAAAACCTTTACATTTGATCCTCAGGTTATAGAAGTTGAAGTTTTATGATCATAACTTGTGGCAATTTTTAAGTTTTAGGTATCCTCATTTGTTTACCTAGCTTTGATTTCGGGGACGAAATCATTTTCAAGTTGGAGAGTATTGTAACATCCCGAATTTTGTTATATTATTTTGAGAATTACAAGTTTTAACTTGGGGTTAAATTTGTAATTGTTTAAAAGTAGTGGTTGAAGTAAATTTCTCAATTTGAGGGTTGTAGTGTCTTTTCTTGAAAGTTGGAGGTCCTTTTGGTATTATGTATTATGACTCATGTGTTTAAGGTTGAGGTGTCATTATGTGAGTCATTATAGACTAATGTGTGTGGGAGTGTATTGTACTTGGTGTGTGGGGGTTACGGTTTTTGAAAGAGAACCGAGATTTTGTGTTAGAGTTCGAGAAAGGAGAAAGGAAAGAAAAACAATTGCTAACCATTGATTTTAGTGTTAATCTTGAAGAATCATAAAAGGTTAACTTTCTTAATTCTTCATCTTTTTAGTTAAAAGGTTCTATGGAGTTTTATGTTGGGTTTTGGTAAAATTGATGATAAAGAGAATCTGAGCTTTAGGATATGATAAGATAAGTGTATTAATCATATCTGCAAATTGGCATAAACAAACATGGATTAAAAGTATAAAAATCTGGGTTTTAGATGAACTTAGTGGACTGAGACTTGGATGAACATCATCGAAGTCGCAATAGGCAATTGCGACTTGGAGTTGGAGTCGCAGCAGACCATTGCGATTCGGCTTTGAAATCGCAACAGTTGGTTGCGATTCGGAGTGAAATCGCAATGAGCAGTTGCGACTTGGCTTTGGAATCGCAACAGTTGGTTGCGACTTGGGTCGAAATCGCAATGGACAGTTGCGACTTGGTACTGTAGTCGCATCAGTTCACTGCGACTTGGAATTGAAATCGCAATAGAGGACTGCGACTTCAGTTCACTGCGATTTGGATATGAAATCGCAATAGTGGACTGCGATTTCAGTTCATTGCGACTTGAGACATGACTTTTAGAAATTAAGGATTTTCAGTTATAGAGGGTTCTGCTTTAAGGATTAATATCAGTATATGTAATTGAATAATACAGTAAGCTGTGGTAGTGAAGAAAGGAGCCTTACGTGTTAAAAAGGATTAAAAGGAGTAATAACGCATCAGGTGAGTTTATTCAACTCTCTTTAAAATTCAGTAATTAATCTTGAATTAGATGCTTTATATGTATGCATGAATATGTCTTATGTGGATTTGATTAAATTAGAGATAAGCCAAGAGGGCGATTAAAAGTTGTGTTATGTTGATTACCATGTTAAAATTTCCAAGATGAGTTATATATGAAATTGATGAACTAGTATTTATTACTAAACTTACATGCTAAGTTTGATTATCTACTGCATGAAATTACTATGTGGTTATGAACTCTAATTATGACTTGAAGCTTGATTGAGTTATTAACTTCCATGCTAAGTTAAAGAGGAGATAATTAAGAGATTGAGATGAGGAGATATTAATATTCTTGATATTTTATATATATAGAATATGTTCGGAGAAATGATATACTGTATGCTGGACGCATATAGCAATATCGATTATTTCATATATTATATTATATGATTATGTGCTTTTACTAAAATAGGCATCCGGTCACCGAGGGCACTTGGGTACGGTATGATGGGAACCGATTACTCGCCATAGACCAAAGGGATGTAATTTTAGTAATTGGGTGAACCTTGAATCATGAGTCTCGATTTGAGTATCGCGATATTATAATCCCATGGGGACCATTGATTCTAAGGTGGAATGAGGAATAAGCAGAGTTTGCTTAATAATTCCCATTTCGATTTGGGAAGATCGGAGATTTCTCTGTGATGAGAGGAAGATTAGAGATAGGCATAGAGTAATTTGTAATCTCTACTTCCTGATTAAGAAATAGGCAGGTTTTGACTTGTAATTTCTTGTGTGTGATTATTGATTGTGAATCTGGAATGATTCAGAGTTATCTCTTATGATTGTTATTACGATTAAATGAGTTAGTCGTAGGAAATTGGGAGTGGGGTAAATTCCCCGATTTGAAAAGGAGTTGTCGTACGGTAAGATGGGTGAGAACAGGTTTGAGTTATCTGTTCATGTTTTAATTATTAAATTTTATTTTGATTTGAGTATCCTCACTAGGCGAAAGCCTAATGTTTCAAGTTGAATCTTCTTACCAGGTACAAGCTCCGGGAAATAGCGGGAATGAGAGACGAGAACTCTTGGAAAGATTCAAACTTAGAGATACCGGAGGATCTAGAGATCTTTGATGCTTTTGGGACGGTTGTTTAGATAACTGGATTAATCTGATTGTTATGTCATGATTAGATTAATAAGTTATTTAAGTAATGACGTTTGTATATAGAAACCTTACATTTAATCCTCAGGTTATATAAGTTTGAAAGTTTTTGATCATAACTTATGGTATATTTCAAGGTTTAAATTGACCCTGTTTTAGGGTGTTTCAGTATGGTATCAGAGCTTTAGTTTAAGCGAACTAGGTATGAATTTGAGATATCTAGACTTAAGCTGAGATGAGTTAAGTTATGATCCGTGAGTGTTGGGTAGAAGTACTAAGAATGGGTAGTCTTAGAATCGACAGAAATACGCGAAGTTAGTACTGTAACAATGGTAATGAGAATTCTCCTGTATGATATGTTCGCAATTTCAATTAGCTACTGTTATTATGAATATATTATTACACAAGCATACTTGTTTCTGAATTGTTACAGTGACTGATTAGTGGTAAATTATGTATTGTATGTTTAGTTGTATGAACCATTAACTGATGAGTATTCTTTTATGCTCCATCAGAACGATGGTGAATACGCCCCCGAGGTCTCCAAATTCTTCGATGAATAGGAATTGGTTAGACGATGCTGGAGAGAGACAAACTGGAGTGGGCGGAGTTCCTGATACGCCATCAGAATTTCTTTCCTTGGGAGGAATGCGAAGTCGAGTACATCCAGGAGGTACTAGTAATGTTGATCAAACGTCGTCAGATTCAGGTATGGAGGGGCGAATAATGGATAATGTGACTCGACTGATGAATGCTTCAATGGAGAGGCAAGCAGAGATGATGAATACTGTAATGGGGAGACAGGCAGAGATGTTTACGAAATTGATTAATGATCGAAATGTGGAGCCAAGGAGAACAGTAGCCGATACTAATGTGATCAATCCTACTGTAAATCCAGGAGTGGAGACAGATAGGAGGGTTGACAGAAACTGTTCCTACAAGACGTTTCTAAGTTGTAAACCACCAGAATTCAAGGGAGATGATAATCCTGTGGTTTGTATGAACTGGATAAGAGAAATTGAGCAGGCTTTTCGTGCCTGTGAATGTACATATGAGAGATCTAAGGAGAGATTTGGGTCGCAAATGTTACGTGGAAAAGCGTTGCAGTGGTGGAATGTGTTGTCATCAACTGTGACTGAGGCAGCTTTGAATTCCGTAACTTGGAGTCAGTTTAAAGCAAAGATTTTAGAAGAATATTGTAACGAGCACGAAATGGACCGAATCGAAGAAGAGTTCCGGAATATTAAGAAGGGTAATATGTCGGTGAGAAAATATACCGAGGTCTTTATGGAGAAGCTAAATCTTGTGGGGCATGTGGCTTCAACAGAGAAAGAAAAGATTAAGTATTACTTGAAAGGTCTACCAGCAGATATGATGACAAGAGTTCGCAGTTCAAAATCTGCTACTTTGAGGGAGGCGATTGAGGAAACCAAGGTCATAGAGGAAATGTTTGTGAAAGATAAGGAGGAGAAAGCGCAGATTGGAGAAAAGAGAAAATGGGAGGGTCGTTCCGAACCTTCTCCGAAATTAAGATTATTTGGAAAGAACATTCGCAATGATTCTCGTAGAGAACCAGGTTGGTGTTCAAAATGCAAAAGTAAACATTTTGGCCAATGCCGTGTGGTCGGAAATCAATGTTTCAAGTGTGGGAAGATGGGGCATATGGCGTCGAGTTGTACAGTGCCTGGGTCAGTTTGTTTTGAATGTCAGCAACCGGGTCATTTTCGAAAAGATTGTCCGAAGTTGAAAAGAGGAGGAGATCAGGGAAGAAAGCTGGATATTCCCAAACCAACCGGTCGTGCATTCCAAATGACTGCTGATGAAGCGAAAGGGTCAAAGGACGTGGTCTCGGGTACATTTCTTATAAACTCTGTTCCTGCACGTGTGTTGTTTGATAGTGGTGCAAATTATTCTTTTGTATCCGAGTTGTTTCAACATAAATTAGCTATGCCTGTTACTACTCTAGGAGATGCCTTAGTAGTCGAGATAGCTAATGGAGTTCAGACTTTGGTTAAGGAGAGCCTGGCCGATTGTAAGATTATGATAGAGGGAACAGAATTTCCGATTAACTTGTTGTTAATGGAAATTGGGAGTTTTGATATTGTGGTAGGAATGGACTGGTTGAGAAACAACCAGGCATAAATTATGTGCGCAAAGAAGCTGATTCGAATTCCAATGGGCGAGAAAGAGAGTGTATTTGTGTTCGGGGAAAAACAGGAAGGAGAAATTCCGTTGATTTCAGTGATGAAGGCACGGAAATGTTTATCGAAAGGGTGTTGGTATTATCTAGCCTATGTTATTGATACAAAGTTAGAAAAGAAAAATATTCAAGATATCAACGTGGTGCGTGAGTTTCCGGATGTATTCCCGGATGACCTTCCAGGTTTGCCAGTTGAAAGACAGGTGGAGTTTCGTATCGATATTATTCCTGGATCGGCACCGATTGCACGAGCACCTTATCGTTTAGCACCTGCTGAGATGAAAGAGATGATGACTCAGCTTCAAGAGTTATTAGATAAGGATTTCGTAAGACCGAGTTCTTCACCGTGGGGAGCTCCAATTTTATTTGTCAAGAAGAAAGATGGTACCATGAGAATGTGTATTGATTACCGAGAGTTGAACAAGGTAACTATTAAGAACAAGTATCCGCTTCCGAGGATTGATGATCTATTCGATCAACTCCAAGGTGCGGGATGCTTTTCAAAGATAGACTTAAGATCTGGATACCATCAAGTGCGAGTAAGAGATGAAGACGTTTCAAAAACAGCGTTTAGAACAAGATATGGACATTATGAGTTTCTTGTAATGCCATTTGGGTTGACAAATGCTCCTGCGATATTTATGGATTTGATGAACAGAGTGTGTCGACCATTTTTAGATAAGTTTGTCATCGTGTTTATTGATGACATACTTATTTATTCAAAGACTGAAGAAGATCATGAGCAGCATCTTCGTGAAGTCTTAGGAGTTTTAAGAAAAGAGAAGTTATACGCAAAGTTTTCAAAGTGTGAATTTTGGTTGAAGGAAGTGCAGTTTCTAGGTCATGTAATTACTTCTGAAGGAGTTAAAGTAGATCCTTCAAAGATTGAAGCGATGACGAATTGGGAGACACCTAGAAGTGCATCTGAGATAAGAAGTTTTCTGGGATTAGCAGGTTATTATAGAAGATTCATAAAAGATTTTTCTAAGATTGCATCTGTTTTGACGTTGTTAACCAGAAAGAATGAGAAGTTTGTTTGGACGGAGAAACAGGAAACAGCTTTCAGAACTTTACGTCAAAAACTGTGTGAAGCACCTATTCTTGCCCTGCCAGAAGGGACAGAAGATTTTGTTGTATATAGTGATGCTTCAAAAATGGGTTTAGGATGTGTGCTAATGCAAAGGGGAAAAGTGATTGCCTATGCCTCAAGACAGCTTAAAGAGCATGAAAAGAATTATCCTACCCATGATTTAGAGTTAGCAGCAGTGGTGTTCGCTTTGAAGTTGTGGCGACACTATTTGTATGGAACGAAGTGTACTCTTTATACTGATCACAAGAGTTTGCAACATGTTTTTGATCAGAAAGAATTAAACATGAGGCAGCGAAGATGGTTAGAATTGCTTAAGGATTACGATTGTGAATTGCATTACCATCCTGGTAAAGCAAATGTCGTGGCTGATGCCTTAAGTAGAAAAGAGTATGGTGGGTGTTTGAAATCGGTAAACGCTAGAATTGATGTAACGTCAAGTTTGATGGAAAAGATTAAAGAAGCACAAGTGGTTGCTTTGCGAGAGGAAAATCTGAAAGAAGAAGTAATGGGTAAGCAACATCTTCAGTTGACTGAAGATGGTCGGGGGATTAAATTATTTCAAGGAAGAGTTTGGGTGCCTAAAATTGGAGGAAATCGAGAGTTGATTCTCGAAGATTCTCATAAATCTAAGTATTCCATACATCCTGGGAGTACGAAGATGTATCGAGATTTGAAATTGCATTATTGGTGGCCAGCGCTGAAAGTAGATGTGGCTCGAAAGGTAGAAAGGTGTACAACATGTTCGTTAGTGAAAGCTGAACATCAGAAACCTTACGGAAGTTTCCAATCCTTGGAAATTCCGGAATGGAAGTGGGAGAAGATTACCATGGACTTTGTGACGAAGTTACCCAAGACGCAAAAAGGTAACGACACAATATGGGTAATCGTGGATAGATTAACTAAGAGTGCACATTTTCTAGCAATGAAAGAGGCGTCACCAATTGAGAAATTAGCAAAGTTGTATATTGATGAAGTGGTGTCAAGGCATGGTATACCGGTGTCGATAGTGTCAGATCGTGATAGTCGGTTTACCTCGAGATTTTGGCGATCATTGCAAGAAGAATTGGGTACTAAAGTTAATTTGAGTACTGCTTTTCATCCCCAGACTGATGGACAGAGTGAGCGGACTATTCAAACTTTGGAGGATATGCTCAGGTGTTGTGTTTTAGATTTTGGTGGTAACTGGGATACGCATCTACCGTTGGTAGAATTTGCGTATAACAATAGTTATCATTCGAGCATCGGGAGAGCACCCTTTGAAGCGTTGTATGGTCGTAAGTGTAGAACTCCGGTGTGTTGGCTAGAAGCCGGGGAGAAACAGTTTGCTGGTCCAGAGTTAGTACAGCAAACAGCGGATAAAGTAAAAGAGATTCGACAGCATATGAAAGCAGCCCAAGATAGACAGAAAAGTTATGCTGACCCGAAGCGGAGACCAAAGGAATTTCAAGTTGGGGAGCGTGTGATGCTCAAGGTATCCCCATGGAAAGGTGTGATAAGGTTTGGAAAACGTGGGAAGTTGAGTCCTCGTTTTCTAGGACCTTTCACCATTGTTGAGAGAATTGGGTTGCAAGCTTACAAGTTAGATCTTCCACCAGAGTTGGAAGGAGTTCATAATACTTTTCATGTATGTTATCTTCGGAAGTGTTTGGCCGAAGAGGAGGAGGTGATTCCAATCACAGATGTGAGAATAGATGAAAAGAGTCGTTGTGTAGAGGAACCAGAAGCGATTTTAGAAAGATCGGTTAGAAAGTTACGTAGTGGTAAAGAGGTAGCTATGTTGAAAGTACAGTGGAAACACCATAGAGGTACTAATGTAACTTTAAAGTCAGAAGAGAGTATGAGGAGTAGGTATCCTCATTTGTTTACCTAGCTTTGATTTCGGGGACGAAATCATTTTCAAGTTGGAGAGTATTGTAACATCCCGAATTTTGTTATATTATTTTGAGAATTACAAGTTTTAACTTGGGGTTAAATTTGTAATTGTTTAAAAGTAGTGGTTGAAGTAAATTTCTCAATTTGAGGGTTGTAGTGTCTTTTCTTGAAAGTTGGAGGTCCTTTTGGTATTATGTATTATGACTCATGTGTTTAAGGTTGAGGTGTCATTATGTGAGTCATTATAGACTAATGTGTGTGGGAGTGTATTGTACTTGGTGTGTGTGGGTTACGGTTTTTGAAAGAGAACCGAGATTTTGTGTTAGAGTTCGAGAAAGGAGAAAGGAAAGAAGAACAATTGCTAACCATTGATTTTAGTGTTAATCTTGAAGAATCATAAAAGGTAAACTTTCTTAATTCTTCATCTTTTTAGTTAAAAGGTTCTATGGAGTTTTATGTTGGGTTTTGGTAAAATTGATGATAAAGAGAATCTGAGCTTTAGGATATGATAAGATAAGTGTATTAATCATATCTGCAAATTGGCATAAACAAACATGGGTTAAAAGTATAAAAATCTGGGTTTTAGATGAACTTAGTGGACTGAGACTTGGATGAACATCATCGAAGTCGCAATAGGCAATTGCGACTTGGAGTTGGAGTCGCAGCAGACCATTGCGATTCGGCTTTGAAATCGCAACAGTTGGTTGCGATTCGGAGTGAAATCGCAATGAGCAGTTGCGACTTGGCTTTGGAATCGCAACAGTTGGTTGCGACTTGGGTCGAAATCGCAATGGACAGTTGCGACTTGGTACTGTAGTCGCATCAGTTCACTGCGACTTGGAATTGAAATCGCAATAGAGGACTGCGACTTCAGTTCACTGCGATTTGGATATGAAATCGCAATAGTGGACTGCGATTTCAGTTCATTGCGACTTGAGACATGATTTTTAGAAATTAAGGATTTTCAGTTATAGAGGGTTCTGCTTTAAGGATTAATATCAGTATATGTAATTGAATAATACAGTAAGCTGTGGTAGTGAAGAAAGGAGCCTTACGTGTTAAAAAGGATTAAAAGGAGTAATAACGCATCAGGTGAGTTTATTCAACTCTCTTTAAAATTCAGTAATTAATCTTGAATTAGATGCTTTATATGTATGCATGAATATGTCTTATGTGGATTTGATTAAATTAGAGATAAGCCAAGAGGGCGATTAAAAGTTGTGTTATGTTGATTACCATGTTAAAATTTCCAAGATGAGTTATATATGAAATTGATGAACTAGTATTTATTACTAAACTTACATGCTAAGTTTGATTATCTACTGCATGAAATTACTATGTGGTTATGAACTCTAATTATGACTTGAAGCTTGATTGAGTTATTAACTTCCATGCTAAGTTAAAGAGGAGATAATTAAGAGATTGAGATGAGGAGATATTAATATTCTTGATATTTTATATATATAGAATATGTTCAGAGAAATGATATACTGTATGCTGGACGCATATAGCAATATCGATTATTTCATATATTATATTATATGATTATGTGCTTTTACTAAAATAGGCATCCGGTCACCGAGGGCACTTGGGTACGGTATGATGGGAACCGATTACTCGCCATAGACCAAAGGGATGTAATTTTAGTAATTGGGTGAACCTTGAATCATGAGTCTCGATTTGAGTATCGCGATATTATAATCCCATGGGGACCATTGATTCTGAGGTGGAATGAGGAATAAGCAGAGTTTGCTTAATAATTCCCATTTCGATTTGGGAAGATCGGAGATTTCCCTGTGATGAGAGGAAGATTAGAGATAGGCATAGAGTAATTTGTAATCTCTACTTCCTGATTAAGAAATAGGCAGGTTTTGACTTGTAATTTCTTGTGTGTGATTATTGATTGTGAATCTGGAATGATTCAGAGTTATCTCTTATGATTGTTATTACGATTAAATGAGTTAGTCGTAGGAAATTGGGAGTGGGGTAAATTCCCCGATTTGAAAAGGAGTTGTCGTACGGTAAGATGGGTGAGAACAGGTTTGAGTTATCTGTTCATGTTTTAATTATTAAATTTTATTTTGATTTGAGTATCCTCACTAGGCGAAAGCCTAATGTTTCAAGTTGAATCTTCTTACCAGGTACAAGCTTCGGGAAATAGCGGGAATGAGAGACGAGAACTCTTGGAAAGATTCAAACTTAGAGATACCGGAGGATCTAGAGATTTTTGATGCTTTTGGGACGGTTGTTTAGATAACTGGATTAATCTGATTGTTATGTCATGATTAGATTAATAAGTTATTTAAGTAATGACGTTTGTATATAGAAACCTTACATTTAATCCTCAAGTTATATAAGTTTGAAAGTTTTTGATCATAACTTATGGTATATTTCAAGGTTTAAATTGACCCTGTTTTAGGGTGTTTCACTAACGATCGGTAAAGTGTGTTTTGTATGTTTAGATATGGATAACCATTTCTAATGGTTATCCCTTTGTGTTATAGTAGAACGATGGTGGATACGCCACCAAGGTCCTTCAATTCTTTGAAAGACAGACCAGTAAATGATTGAAGGTTGGAAGGACAACCTGGAACTGGCGGGACTTATGAAAGTCTGCCGAGACAAACTTTTATAAGTAAATTGAAATGTGTAGAGATAGAATGTGAGTTGATTGATCAAGACGGAAATAGTATGAAATGGTCGAGAAAGTGGTCCGTGGAATGCATGTATAGCAAGTGTTACAAAGCCGAAGGGCGACCGCGGGTCGAAAGTAGAGTGTCAATGATAAGTTGTCTGAGTAAAACGATTGACCTTGTTTGAGTGAGTAGCCTTCATTTACGAGTAGAGTTTTATGCATGGTATCCTAGTGTATGTTACATGAGTTTTCTTGATTTTAAAACAAATGCATAAATAGCAATTTTAGTCAAGATTGAGTCAACACGTGCAAGTGTGTATTTAAAGAAAAAGGCAATTTCATTTTTACGTCGCACAACGAAATTTTGGAGCTTAGCATTTTGCAAAATACTTCATATTTTTACATGAAAAGTTAAATTGTAGCAAAAAGGTCAAGAAAAGCGTTGGTCAGCAAAAACTTTTATAACCAACAAAAGTATTGACTTTATGGTATTATATAAAGGAGTGTAAGAACCGATTTACTTACTTCGTGTTGGTAATTTTCAAACTTTTGTTTTATGAAAAGATTTTCATTAAAATATATTACTGTCATAACAACATCGTTTTGGTGGAGAAAGATTAAGTTTTATGGAAATTAGTATGCAAACGATTCTTGAGATCGTTGTGCAGTACATTGGAGTCATGAGAATGTTGAAGTCAGGTGTGCCCAAGTGTTGTTCCTTAAAATGAGAAAATGTGCGAAATGATTTATTTATCAAGTTGTCATGCATGAAGGCTAAAAACTCATTAGGTCGTAGAGTATTACACTATAAGCTAAGAAAGAACTCAGAGAGTGGAGAGATGTTAGATAAATCATGGGAGGATGTTTGAAGTTTTGGATTTTGTGTTCAGGATGAGAGGTGAACAGTGGGAGAGTCGAAAGTGGACTTTAGTGTCGGATGTATGAGGGTTTGTACCCTTGTTCGATGACTAGAAATAAAGTTGCCGAGGGACGATTGCGTCCGGAGGAAGGACTAGTAGTCATCAAGGTAATGGAATTAGCAAATCGTTATGAGTAGTGTGATGAGACCGAAAGGAAATATTTTCGACGTCAAATAAGAATTTATGGTAATCTTGAGATATTAACGTTGCACGAATAAATTGAGATAAAGACGCTGGGATGTGAATTGGATTATGATATGTTATGTGCTTACTTGCGTTTTAATTAAATAAGTGTCGTTTTAAATTTTGGTCTTATGAGTAAGGATTGTTTGATGATCTAGTACTCTTGGTACCCTTGGAAGCTAATGAACTTTGATAATATATATATATATATATATATTGTTGAGTATAAAAGAGCTGCATGTACGTGTACATATAGATACATATATGATTTGACTTCATTGGGAAGGTAGCAATGGAGGGTTGTGAAATTATTACGCCTTGGAGCGTGTGTCGCATGATGTGAGTTAGACGTATTTAAATTGCATGAGTTGATATTGGTAAATGATCATTATATCTTTTGAGTAGATAACTTGATTTTGGACTCGGTTGAGTCTTGAGGACAATTGCCTAGTTTCATAAGCTCGACGTAGGCTTGAGGATTGGAATTACATGAATTGTATTATAATTAAAGTTTACGTGATGTGAATGCATTGGTTATTCTTTTGAGATCATGTATGAATGTTAAGTTTAGAATCGGAAGATTAAAAGTTGAAGGATCACTTTGTGGGGGTGTTAGGATAGTGAGAGACTGTTGTTTGAGATAAGCGTTTTACTTACGATGTGGATGGTCTATAAAGGAAGAAGTATTGGGCATGAAGGAAGTAAGTGTATAGATTGTGTCGATCTGTGAGGGATTGTGCCATGTCTATGTAATGGTTTGGAATCACAAAGAGCTAACAAGAAACGAGTAAGTCTAAATTAATAAGAAATCCGGGAGTTGTGGTTCAACTAAAGTTGGGGAGGAATATAATAGTGAAATAGACTCGGTTAATCATACGAGAGATCATGAAGGTAAGTTTGAATTGTGTTCGAATTGCCAGGAGAGACCTAGTCTACTGTGAGATGTATGGGTGGAAAATGTACGAACTAGTAGTAGCAGTAATTGCCAAGTTAAATGTATCAATTAGTATGTAATGTGAAGTTAGAAGGAGGAAACATCCGATGGAAGTCTTTTCGGAGATTTCGGATGAAAAGTACTAATTGTCAATAAAGTTGTTGGATCATGCGGTTTGTAAGATGTCGTGGTAATATGGCTAATATCGGAATAGAATGTCAGAGCAGTAGTGGGTGTTTATCGAAAGTGATTTTGGTTGTGTGAATCGATAAGTAAATTTATGCTTTTGAAATCATTGAAAGTTTAACAAAAATGATGAGTGTGTTAGTCAAAAGGTGGTGTAGTAAATATAAAATCTTTAAGGAATGTGAATTGCTTCTTATGTGTGAAAGATTTGTCTTAGGAAGCATTAATTGAAGATCAAAGAATGAGTAGTAACTTTGGACGGTGATGTCGTTTTAAGATAACTTAGTTGAATGCCTTAAGTTAGAATTTGGTACAACTGTTTGGTTATGTATAGTAATGAGAAAATGTTATCGGTATGTGGAAAAGTTGGGAGAAAGAGACAAGTAATGATAGAAAGGTCGGGCCTAAGAATGTAGTTATACTACAAGTTCAATTGAATTATCACCCTTGATATACTACACTTTAGTGCTTGGTTGCATTGTGGTCGCATAGGATGATAGTGGTGTGAGGATGTAGTGATGGATTGCCGTAATTATTGAAGTATTCAAAAGTGGTGAGTATGCACAATTTAAGGTGTGTGTAGAATTTCAGGCAGTATATGTTAACATTATTTTGAGATCTGGAGATTGAGTTACGGTTGATGACAGTATGGTAGAACAAGCAATAAACGGATAGAGATTTAATGATAAACAATTACTCTAAGGAGGTTTGCAAATCTAAGATTGAGGAGCAAGTAATGCTGAAAGAGGTAAAGTTCAGAAAATATGAAAGATGAATCTTTATTATTTCTGGACTTTTATCGGTGATTAAATATATAAGACTAGAAATTGAAAGGAATGTATGACATACTTCATGTTGGTAAAACGGGATTCCACTTACTGAAGTAGTAACGGATGAGAAAAGTCGATGCGTAAAGGAATTGGAAGCGATTTTAGAGAAATCTTTTGAGAATTTACAATCTAAGAATGTGGTTATAGGTACAATGGTATTATATCATTGATGTACAGTTGTGACCTTAGAGTCAGAGGAAGATATGAAAGTTAGATATCCTCATTTGTTTAGCTAGATTTGATTTCGGGGACGAAATCATTTTCAAGTTGGGGAGTATTGTAACATCTCGAATTTTCATAAATATTGATGACGGGTTTTATTAATTAATTGAGTATAATTAATTGATAAGTTATGATTATTTATTTGATAAATTAATTTTAGAGTTTAACCCCGAATAAGTTACGTTAAATCGTTTTTATGGAATAATAAGTTAGGGGTAAACCTTAATTTTAATTTATAAGTTTGAGGGTTTGTTGTGTCATTTCTTTAAAGTTAGGGTGTGTTTGGTAAAAGTGAGATATGACTCACTATGTTAGTAGGAGGTGTCACACAATTAGTCTTAAGTGACTAAGTGTGTGTTTGTGTGTGTGGATAATTCGGTAGTGAGAGAGAGATAGAAAGATCGAGAAGAAGAAGAGCAAGTAAAGCAAGGATTTTCAGCTGGGTTTTTGGAGATTAAGTGAAGAAACAAAGGTAATCTATCTTTACTTTTATGTTTATAAGTTGTTAGATAAGTTTAGAAATGGGTTTTTATGAAATATGAATGTTTTGGGAAATCTAATTATATGTGTAGGTTCAGTTTATAGCCTTAATCATATCTGCATAAAATCAGAAAGATTTATGGTGTAAAAACTGCAAAATCTGGGTTTTAAGATGAACGTGGTGGACTGAGACGTGGATGAACATCATGGATATCGCAACCTTGAGTTGCGACATTCATGCATGTCGCAATATACAGTTGCGACTTGGTAGTGAAGTCGCAATAGACAGTTGCGACTTGGTAGTGAAGTCGCAATAGACAGTTGCGACTTGGTAGTAAAGTCGCAATAGACAGTTGCGACTTGGGGTTGAAGTCGCAATAGAAGCCTGCGACTTGATGTTGAAGTCGCAATAGAAGGTTGCAACATGGTGACCATGTCGCAGTAGTTGATTGCGACTTGCACTGTGCATTGCGACAAGAGATTTTAATAGTTAGTTGGTTGCAACTTAAGACGAAGATTTTTAGATGATAAAGATTCTTAGTCTTAGAGAGTTTTGTTCTGTATTTTAATATCAGTATATGTGTACATTGGGTATTACAGTAAACTGTGGTGGTGAAGACAGAAGTTCCTAAGTCTTTAAAAGAAATAAAAGAAGTGTGACTTCATATCAGGTGAGTTTATTCAACTCTCTTTAAAATTCAGCAATTAATATTAAAATAGATATACTTTATGTATGTCTGAGTATGTTAATAAAGGACTCGTCTTAATCAATAACGAGTCCAAATATATGGTTAAAAGTTATGATATGTTGATCCCTGTGCTAAATGGCCATGAAGGGATAGTTAAGAAGTCGAGGTGTCAAAACTATTAATATTCTTTATAAATGTTTATATATAGAATATGTTATGAGACGAATTTATTGTATGTTATGTTCATATAATAGTAAGAGAAATAATACTTATGTATTGTGTGGCGATTGCTAGAAATAGGCATCCGGTCATAGTAGGGCACCTGGGTACGGTCTAATGGGAACCGAAATACTTGCCATTTGACAAAGGGATGTAATTTCTAGTGAGCGAGTGTATCTTGAATCATCGTGAGGGCCCCGGTTGTGTATCGCGATATATTAATCCCATTGGGGTCAGTGATTCGGAGATAGTGAGGACGTGAAATGTGGAATAGGCAGATTTTGATTTGTAATTCCCATTTCGAATGGAAGATCGGAGATTTCCATCTTGGTAAGCTACACTACTTCCTTGGCCTTGAAGTTCTGTCAGACTCTTCCGGCATCTATCTCTGTCAAGCCAAGTACATTTCAGACCTGTTGTCCAAAGCTGGGATCACGGACAACAAAGTTGCATCTACACCCATTGAGCAAATTCTGCACCTTGCTCCCAATGCTGGAACCCCCTGCGGGACCCTACACGGTACCGTCAACTAGTTGGTTCTCTGGTCTATCTGACTGTTACTCGACCAGATCTTACCTATGCAGTTCATATTGTCAGTCAGTTCATGGCTGCTCCGTGCTCCGATCACTATGCTGCAGGTCTTCGTATCCTTCGGTATCTTAAAGGGACAATGTTTCATGGACTCCACTTCTCGTCCACATCGTCCTTAACTCTTCGTGCCTTTTCCGATGCTGACTGGGATGGAGACATAACTGATCGTCGTTCTACCACTGGATATTGTTTCTTCCTTGGAGACTCTCTTATTTCCTGGCGCAGCAAGAAACAATCTCTGACAGCTCGATCTAGTACCGAAGCTGAATATTGAGCCTTGGCTGACACTACACAAGAACTTGTATGGCTACGCTGGTTACTATCTGATATGGGTGCTCATCAGTTTTCCCCAACACCATTGTGGTGTGATAACAACAGTGCTATTCAGATTGCTCACAATGATGTCTTTCATGAGCACACAAAGCACATCGAGATTGACTGTCACTTCACCCGCCAACATGTTCTTCGCATGACCGTTCGACTTCTCCCAATCTCAACTATTGATCAGACAGCCGACATCTTCACCAAAGCTCATCTTCCGGGGCGTTTCCGGGCCCTTGTTTCCAAACTCAACTTGGCGCATTCTTCCCCCACTTGAGTTTGAGGGGGGGTGTTAGAGTATTATTGTTAATATGTATAGTTTAGGGTTCATTCTGTAATTACTTGTAACTTACAATAGTATATATTGTTCTCTTAGGGTTTGTTGTTGAGTTAATCATAATTGTAATCACTCTCTGATAATAGAAAACCTCGGCCGTTCCAGCCATCTCTCTCTCTCGATTACATCTTTGATTCATCTGTTGATTCACGCATCGATTCTAACAACATCGATAGGTGTGAGTATTTTTAGAGTTTTTATGGATAGAGTGATGGTGCAGAAAGATTAGATAAAAAGAGAGAACTCTTGAAGAGGCTTGGTTATGGAGTTCGTTCGTGAGATGTTTGATTTGAACAATTTTAGCCATTAAAACTCAGAGTGAAATATTTGGACTTGAGGTGAGTTTTCTCTTAACTATTTTCGAACTGAAATGCATTTATTATAAATGGTTAATTTATGATGTGAATGATATCGGTATGTGAGTTTTCTTTTAACCATTTTCAACTGAAATGCATTTATTATAAAATGGTTAATTTTATGATATGAACGATATCGGTATGTGGGATTTTGTTATAAATGAATATGTTACGGTATTGCACTATCGCACTGTGCTAGAATGTTAGCAACACTATCGTGCTGTGCTAGAACGTCAGCTTCACTATTATCACGATGTGCTAGAACGCCAACAATATTGTGAGATGTTGTGCTTGAAGGCCAACGGAGTGTATTGTTGAGTTGTGCCCGAGTGCCAACGATTGATTATTAATCAAAGGTTTTTATATAAACTGTTTTAATGCATGGTTTTATATAAAATGTTTTTATAATGTTATTGAAATGACAGAGATTATCTCACTAGACCGTTTGGTATAACCCTCATTTTGTTTTCAAAAATATGCATTTCAGGTAAATTCTATATTGAGATTGCTAGCCTGAAGAAAGGGTAAATGGTAATTATATAGATGAAAGTTTTCTCAAATCGGTTCGTTAGCATTGTCGGGTTATTTAGTTTTATTCCATCGTTATTTTTTTTGACGATTCTGGGAAGATTGTTTTATTCCATTATTCTTGGATCGTAGTTTTAGTTGGTTTCCTGAATATGTGAATGGTTTCATGTTATTAAGGTTATATCCATATGTTTCATAGTTTCCTCTCTCTCTCTCTCCATTTTCTTCTTTTTACCATTTACCCATTTCTAATTTTGCAACCAATTGTTGAAGCCGAAATCAAGTTAAAATAAGTCATTTTTGTATGTGTAAAATTGTTGCTCGGACATAAATTTGCTATGAAAAAGGATTCGAAAATTATTGTTGAAGCCGAAATCAAGTTAAGATGAGTCATTTTTGTTTGTGTAAAATTGTTGCTCGAACATAAATTTTCTATGAAAAAGGATTCGAAATTTATTGTTGAAGATGAAATCAAGTTAAAAGATAATTAACGAATAAACTATTTAAAATAATTAGAGAAGAGACACGATACATAAAGTTCTAAAGTCATTGGGGGTATAGTCGTAATCATGTTTAATGTATTAGTTAGTATTTATGAAAAATTAAAAAATGTTAATGAGTCAACTCCCCCAACAAGATATATCTTGACTTGTTGATCGAAACTTGTTTTGATATGTTGTCCAACTCGCCTCACCCATCTATCTTAGCACATATATGTATATGAGAAGTCTATTCGCGCAATGCAACACGATATATCCCGATTTTAATGTTCTAGTTTATTTTAATGTGTGGTTTTAAGAAAACGGTTAAAGTTTTTTTATAAATTTGTTTAAAGAATGACGTTTTTTAGGAGTTCATGATTTGAGGATTTGAAAGTGGTTAGAGATAAGAATTAATTAATAAGACTCCACAATTTAAGGATTTGAAGGTTGTTAGAGATAAGTATTAATCAATTATTAGCATTAAAAGCGGTACATAAAGCTTAATTAGTTGTTTTTAAGAGATTTTAAGTATTTAGCATTAAATAGCGGTACATGAAGCTTTAAGAGTTGTTTTTAAGAGTTTTTCATAAATGTTTTATAATATAGTATAAATATCGGTGTTGTAAAAATTCTTGCAATAAAATATAAGTATAAATACAAAAAAGAAAAATGATATGTAACATTCCAATGGACCAACCTAACCCGGTTAATTTGTGCATATATATACATAGAGAGAGAGAGATAAAGGTTCAAATGAGAACAATAAATATTTATGAAAACATGAAAAACGGTCGTCCATGTACAAAATCATATGTGATTTTACATTAACTGGACGCGGACGACCTTAACCGTGACTTGCAAGTCACGTGACAAGTCGCGTAAGTCATATATGATTTTGTACGTTTACCCATATGATTTTGTACATAGGCGGCCGTTTTCGTGTTTTTTCAAATTGTTAGTGTTTTCGTTTGAACTCATCTCTCTCTCTCTCTCTATATATATATATATATATATATATATATATATATATATATATATATAGTTTATCTAATTAACTTGTTGACTCGACAATCCAATTGGCTAAAATGGCATATTGAACAAGAATGAAGGTACAAGATGCAATACCTTCATGGATTGCTTGTACAAGATTTCGTCTAGAGTTTCTTGCATAAAGCGTCAGATTTCCCCCTGTTTTTGCATTGAAATCATCTATGACGATTTCCATGGCAACTCTGACTTCTTTACCAGCTCGAGATGTCATGTCTGTAAGACTGTAATTGCACCAATAACAAACGCATCACTTGTTGAAGCATACGCGATGTTAATTTTATAATTTGAATAAGATAAAAATAATAAAATAGTAATAATAAATACATGAAAATAATCAAGTGTGTTCCTCTTTATAAGGAAATATGATGCCCAAAGAGAATCCCCCACCAAGATTTCTCAAGTGCTTCCCCATACGTTCAAATATATATATATAGGGAGGGAGAGAGAAAGAGACAAATATATGAACTTTATTTATATATATATATATATAGGAAAGTTCAAATGAAAACTCAAATTCAATTGTAAACATGAGGACAAATCTCGTCCATTGACCGCAGCCATATTTAAGTCATTCATAAAATTCAGCTTTAGGGGTATTTTCGTCAAATTAGAATGAGTGCATCCTTTATTGACTTTTTATTTTCTTTTTTAATTAAAAAACTTTTACCCCCTTAAATTTTAAAATAAATTATCTCAAAAATTACTAACATTTTAATCAAACAAATTACATCAAAAAAACGAGAATTTCGTGCTCTTCGATATGACATCCATCATGATATAGTTTTTTTTTCGTTTTAACCGTTTTTACGTGAAATCGTGTATATGTGTTATATTCAGAGTGAATAAAGGTACATTTATCCAGTTTTGAATATTTACCTTTATTCAGTCTGAATATATAGAGTTATTCAGACTGAATAAAGGTACAAAATTTAAACATTTATTCGTTTTGAATATCTACCTTTATTCAGTTTGAATATAACACATATTCAGTCTGAATATAACACATATTCAGACTGAATATAACACATATTCAGACTGATGTATTTATATGTGTTCTTCAGTTTTTCGTTTTTTGAGGTTTTTCTTTGAACCTCCCCCTCTCTCTCTCTCTCTATATATATATATATATATATATATATATATATATATAGGGGTGGTATCGGGTACAAACCAACTAGTTTGTACAAACTCGTACAAACCATACCTAGCTTCATGATTTTGTAAATTTGGCTTCATGAATGTATATATATATTTTGGCTTCATGAATATATATAATTTGGCTTCATGAATATATTATTTGGCATTTTTAACTAATTTTTTTACAAAAATAAGGGTATTTTAGGGTATTTTTGTAAAAAAATTAGTTAAAAATGCCAAATGATATATTCATGAAGCCAAAATATATATATATACATTCATGAAGCCAAATTTACAAAATCATGAAGCTATGTATGGTTTGTACGAGTTTGTACAAACTAGTTGGTTTGTATTTGATACCCAGCCTATATATATATATATATATATATATATATATATTGTGCGTTTCAATTGTAAACCAAACAATTCTAACAAACTATACAAACCACTATATATATATAAAAGATTATGAACTTAGGAATAAATTAAAACTCAAACGGGAATCATTTTAGCATGCCCCTCTGCAAGTGATCTATTATGATCATTCAAGTAACCAAGATCTCGTATTTGATTTCGTTTATTATGTTCCATTAAATGTTAACTGTGCAAGTATGATGTTTGTCAATGGGGTACACCTTTTAATGGAGGAGAATACTGGATGATGAGCAGCAGAATGTATATGGATCAGAAGCCTCGATGATGGGTAGTTTAGGAGGACCTTTTGAATAATTACACCATTTTTGTTTATTCAAACCTCATTTTCATGCTTACCTTTCTTTGATATAAATACATCAGTTTGAATATGTGTTATATTCAGACTGAATATGTGTTATATTCAGTCTGAATATAACACATATTCAGTTTGAATATGTGTTATATTCAGTCTGAATATAACATATATACACGATTTCATGTAAAAAACGATTAAATCGAAAAAAACTATATCATGATGGATGTCATATCGAAGAGCACGAAATTCTCGTTTTTTTGATGTAATTTGTTTGATTAAAATGTTAGTAATTTTTGAGATAATTTATTTTAAAATTTAAGGGGGTAAAAGTTTTTTAATTAAAAAAGAAAATAAAAATTCAACAAAAATAAGCGTTGATTCTAATCTTTCCAATTTTACCCCTACGCACTAAATATTCATTAAGCCATGGACAGAGTTTTCAACTTATTTACAAAATTGTCACCGTGTTTTTTTGCCATTGATCTCTTCACCAGATTATTAATCAACGACTGTGGTTTGTTCTCACGTTTACAATTGAATTTGAGTTTTCATTTGAACTCACCCCTATATATATATATATATATAAAGTTCATATAGGTACACTGAGACGATTAAAATTTATGGATATTGGAAAAAAGTGATACTTAAGGGCATCTTCAATGGGTCACACTATATTTTACACCAAATTTAAAAATAGTGTAAATTTTAGTGTTAATAGTAAACCTTCTCTAATGGGTAACACTATTTTTTAAAAGTGATGTGAAAAATAGTGTAAATGAATAATGTTACCCCAAATATAGTGTAATACTATTAATTACACTAAATTTAGTGTGAAAAATAGAGACCCCATTGAAAATGTGAATAATGTTATTTACACTAAATTTAGTGTTTAGTATAACATTTAGTGATCCCATTAGAGATGGTCTAAGTTATAAATCAATGTCATGGCAATTTATTGGAAAACAAAATATGATTAAAACACTCAAAACTCAAAAGCATCTATAAGATTGATCAAATACCAAGATGCATAGTTTTTGTGCTTTGTTATTAAAATTAGAGAATCTTCAACAAATTTTCTATAATTTTTTTAAAATAGGACTTAAAAGTCAAAATCTCTAAAATGTATTACATTTAGCTCCAATAAATTGTCTATTTTAGTAAACCAACATCCATTATATTATTAAAATATTATTTAAATTTATCATCCCAATACATTTTTTTGAAAGAAATTTATATAAAATAATGATAACTCAATATTATCGGTGAGAATGAATAAAAAGTAATTTCTCTCTTCATCTAGCAAGTTTTAAAGAATTCTCTAAACTTAGATCTTTCTTTAGTTTTCTATATTTTAAAGAACAATATAAAGAAGCTGTTGGAGCAATATAAAAAACAAAAATGCAAGTTTCTCTATTTTAAAGATGCTCTTACCAACTTCGCATTTGGCCATTTGACCATTTTCTTTTTCCTTCTAATACCTTAATTATTTTACAAACTTATTATTTGTCTGCACGAATGTCCGGTCATATTTGGTATAAATGAAATAGATTTAAAATTTATGTTACAAACTTCAATAATCTTCTTATATATTCTTCTTCTAATATTGAAAAGTCAACTAATATCCACGTAATATAGAAAGTGATGTGTGTGATATATAGATAGAAAGTGATGTGTTTGTAGTAAATTCATTCAAATTCAGTTTAAGTCAATCAATACAGGTTAAAGTCCACGAAATATCACGTTGTTTGTCAAAACCACACAATTGACAAAATTGCATCAATGCTTCTTGACCGTTTGTCCAAGTCATATTCACGTACATGCATACGAAGTTTCATGTAATAACGATCCTATTACTGAGTAACAAGTCAACAATTTATAATATATCTTCATCAGGATTTTGACTTGATACGTTTTCTGTAATAGCAACTTCGTTACACCTTCCTTTCACCGTCCATATGTAATCCAATGCTCAAGGAAAGCCAGTTGAATTTATTTTTTATATTCCACAAATTGTATATAATTTATTTAAATGTATTTATAAATAAATCCATAAGTCGTTTGAATTCGTTATTGAAAGGATGTTTTTGAATTTAAAAAAAAAGATGCAATAATAATAATTCAAGAATGATTTTAATAAATCCTATTCGAATATTTTCTTTTTATTGACTCTTTCCACCATCTCCTCCCACTTGTTTTTTATTTTCCAATTGTAATAAAATGGTTTGTTAGAATTTAATAATATAATAATTAAGTTCAACATTAATTTAAAAACAACTTTTTAATAATCATATGATTAGGAGAATATGCAACAATTTTTGATACATATATGAATCAAAGAAAGGAATAAAGAAGAATCTCACTAAAGATGAATAATTTTGCAAGTTACCTCATCTTTTTGGTTGCTTTCTCGTTGCCGTTGTTTCTTCTGCAACCATTACCGACCATTGGAAACTTGAGTGCAGGCACGAAGATCACTACGATTGGTGTCATTCTTGATCAATCATCTAGACCTGGGAAAGAGGCCAAAGTGGGCATTGAGATAGCAACTCAAGATTTCAACATCAATGCCCATATTCAGCTTTCAGTTTTATACCTTCAAAACTCACGAAACAAGCCTGTTCACGCTGCTATTGCAGGTAAATCAATGCTTTCCATTATTTCAAGTTGTCCCAAATGATGGTAATTATAATTTGTTCTAAAAAGTTGGTAAAAAGAACTTCGTTTTAGAAGCTAACATGACTAGAGATGTGAAAATGCAGCCAAAGAAGTTATCGATAAACACAGGGTGAAAGCCATTTTGGGAGGTCATACATGGGAAGAAGCATCTGCGATAGCCGAGGTTATCAGCGAAGCTGATCATGATATCTCAGTATTTCTTTCGCTAGCTGATACGACTCCACTGCAGGCATCAGATCAATGGCCATTTCTAGTTCAGGTAGTTCCGACACAATCCACGCAGATGAATGCAGTGGCTGCCATTTTACAGTCATGGGGTATTCGTCAAGTTACTCTCATTTACGAAACCTCGCATCTAGCTTCCTCATCTTCATCAATCATCTCCCATCTCTCTCAGGCATTTCGACAAACTGGTTGTGAACTAACCCATATCTTACCACTCACATCTGGTTCATATGTCCTAGATGAAGAGCTTGAGATACTCAAGAGACAAAAACGTCTAGTCTTTATAATTCATACATCTCTTGAACTTGGGATTCGCCTCTTTCAGACGGCCAAAAAGATGGATATGATGGGAGATGGGTATCTATGGATAGCAACCAATAAAATCACTGATCTTCTTCATTCCTTTAATTCCACCATGACTTCTTCTTTGAAAGGCATGGTTGGGGTCAAAAGCTACTTCCCGGAAAACACACCAGATTTTCAAGATTTCAGGAAAAGATTCCGGCAAAAGTTCTTATCAGATTACCCTGAAGAAGACCACCAAGAACCCGGAATTTTCGCTGTGCAAGGATACAATGCCATGAAATTATTAGAAAAATATTCACCGGAAGACTTCGATCACCGGAGGGAGAGTACAGTGGAGATTGTTAACGTGATGGCAAAGGGGCATCACAGTGTGTACTGGACCCAAGGATCAGGGTTTTCGGAGACAGTTGATGGTGACATTAATGGTGCTACTACTTACACCGATTCAATGGACAACCTGCGACAAGCTCTGTGGCCGGTGCAACCATGGTTTGCGCATAGACGTCGCCGGAATCTAGCCGAAAGCACGTTTAATCGGATGAGAGTTGGCGTTCCTGGCCGATCTCTGTTCAAGCAATTTGTGAATGTGGAATTCGATCCCAAAAAGAATCAAACTGTGTTTGGTGGATTCTCACTCGCTGTGTTCGATGAAATGATGAAACAAATGAATCTTCCATATGAATATTTTCCGTTCTATGGTTCTTATGATGCATTGGTCAGACAAATACCTGCAGAGGTCACCACCATCTTCACAACTCTATCTTCACGAACCAAAAAACCGTCAGATTCATCCCATCGGGATAAAATCTGGACATTTTGATTGCAAAATAAATCGTACGAGTTATTGATTCCTTGCTCTTTTCTTTTCAGAAGTTCGACGTGATCGCCGGTGATGTAACGATTTTGTCAAGCAGGCATGAGTACGCAGATTTCACACAACCCTATACGGAATCGGGTTTGGAGATGATCGTTCCGATTCGACCCAGATTATCAAACCAGCCATGGTTGTTCATGAAGCCTTTCACCGCCAAAATGTGGTGGTTAATAGCAGCGATCACCTTTTACAACGGCTTCATCATCTGGCTGATCGAGAGGACCCATTGCGACCATCTTCAAGGCTCCGTTTTAACCCAAATTGGAATCATCATTTGGCTTGCATTTACAACACTTTTCACTTTGAGAGGTATCATACTAAATTTCATTGAACTCTCTATTTTACTCTCATAACGAAAAACCAACCAAATAGCCCCTTAGCTAGGAAAAAAAATTACGCTTTTTAAGCGCAGATCGAGCTGGGCTTTGTGGTTGAAAAAGGACCCAATCGGGTTTTTTCATACCAAACTTTTTCGGGCTTAACTGTTTTTCTAGGCTTTTACAGGTCGGGCTCTTTTGGGCCAGGCCTGCCCCCAAATTTTCAGCGAGGTCGGGCTCTGATGTCAGGCCTAGACTAGGATTCAGGCTCATCAGGCCTGGGCTTTTTCAGGCCGGGTCTGAGGCCGGCTTTGGGCTTGGGCTTTTCGTTCATCTATAGAAGTTACAATTTATTCCCTATGTTGATCAACGGCTCTTTTAGAGATTAATCTGATGGGGTTCCATATATCATTTTCGCTTGCAGGGGACGTGTTGCATAGCAATTTGTCAAGAATGGTGGTGGTTGTGTGGCTCTTTGTGGCTCTAATCATCACACAGAGCTATACCGCGAGTTTCGCAAGCATGCTCACGGCTCAACGGCTTGAACCAACGATAACGAGCGTCGAGATGCTCAGAAACATGAACGCAACCGTGGGGTACTGCAGCGGTTCCTTTGTCAATCACTACTTGAAGGATGTTCTCGGTTTTGAGACCACCAACCTCAAGAGCTACAACTCGACTCATCGGTACGCTGAGGGCCTAAACAGTGGCGAAATCGCAGCTATCTTTCTTGAAGTTCCTTCGGCCAAAGTCTTTCTAGCTCAGTACTGCAAGAGCTTCATCAGAACTGGGGAGACATTCAAAGTTGGAGGATTTGGATTTGTAAGTTCTCTTCATGATTTCGATACAGTTTGATCTTTGAGATGGAATGAACCGGTTTTACGAATTTGAAATGGATTCATTTTCTCATGAGTTTTGACATGCAAACTTCCATTCGTAGTATGGTTGTAAATTTATCGAGAAAAAACAAGGATACGTAGAATCCTTTTGAATCTCTCTCTAAAAAAGCCCTCTGTAGAAACAAAATGATCTTATATATAGTGTGTCTAAGGACTAAGGGTGAGTAAATTAAAAATTAAAGTTTCAGTTCTAATAAACTACTTTATAAGACTTGATTTATAGGACAAAAAACAAAGTCTCCTATCTAAAGGCGTCCGTAATAAGTTTATATGACGTTTTTGGGTGTTTTAGCAAGTGTTTTAGGACACTATTAATACAAAACGTCGCATTAGCTATTTTATATTGTTGGATACAAGTGATAACAAGTTAATTAGACTCACCAAATTCTCAATGATTTTATTCAAGAACAGAGAGGCATTAAATAGCCAGAGTACACAACGGAAAGAACGAAAAATACTGAAAAGAAAAACAAATCATAACAACCCTAATTCTGCGTTCAACACGATGACTCAGAGAATGACCGAGTAAACTGGATAACTAGCAACGGATGCTTGGCTTGGGCCTTATTTCAACCAGACTAAAAACAAAGAGGGCTAGCCCAACATAGAGATCAGCCCAATAAATTCCTTCCCTTAAACAGGCGAGCATTAAGCTGCTTGTTTAACATCTTGCACTCCGATTTCCTTTCTGATAAACTCAAAGGCTGTCAACTTCAGAGGCTTGGTCATGAGATCTGCTAACTGCTCCTCTGACCTACAAAACTTCAACTGAACAACATCTTTGTTCACCAACTCTCTAATGTAATGAAACCGTACGTCAATATGCTTTGTTCTTCGATGCATTACCGGGTTCTTTGACAACTTTATGGTTGAACTGTTGTCACACATAACCTCCACAGTTTCAGTTTTTTCTTCAAGTTCTTCAAGCAGCCCTTTCAGCCATACGCAATGGCACGCACATGTTGTAGCTGCAACGTATTCTGCTTCGGTCGTTGACAGAGTGACTACTTCTTGCTTGCGTGAACTCCAACATATTGCAGCACCATTAAACAAACAAACGTACCCAGAGGTGCTTCTCCGATCTTCTAGATCACGTGCATAATTGTTGTCAGTGAACACCCTCAACTTCTGACTTTTATCCTTCCCGTAATACAACCCATAATTTATAGTTCCTTTTATATATCTTAGTACTCGCTTTGCCACAGCCATGTGTTCTTCTTTAGGTTTAGCCATAAATCTTGATAACAAGCTGACCACATACATTAAGTCTGGACGCGTCACTGTTAAATACATGAGACTTCCTATGAGACTCATATACTTGGTGTTGTTCACGTCCTTCCCTGGTGTGAGCGTCATAAGTTTGGTACCCGGAACAATTGGATTCTTCACATCGTTTGCTTCCCACATTTTGAACCGTTTTAAGACCTCCCTTGCATACTGTGATTGACACAGTGAGATACCTTCTGAATTCTGACTTACTTCCACACCAAGGAAGAAGTTCATCTTCCCTAAATCGGTCATTTCGAATTCAAGTTGCATAGACCTTTTAAATGACTCACACATCACAGGATCATTTCCAGCATAGATCAAATCATCAACGTATAAGCTAACAATGATGACTTTATTCCATACCTTCTTTATAAATAGTGTGTGATCATGACAGCTCTTCTTGAACCCTTCACGTATGAAGTAACCTTCAATCCGATTAAACCAAGCTCGGGGAGCTTGTTTTAATCCATACAACGCATGCTTTAACCTGTACACCTTGGCTTCCTCTCCTTTCTTTATGAACCCCTTCGGTTGAGTGACATGCACCACCTCCTTGAGCTCACCATTTAAGAACGCGCTTTTGACATCTAATTGGTACACCGTCCAACTTCTTTGTGCTGCCACTGCTATTAAGGTTCTGATCGTGTCCCACCGTGCGACTGGAGCGAACACCTCATTATAATCTATTCCTTCCCGTTGGGCATAACCTTTGACTACTAACCTCGCCTTGTACTCGTCAACCTTCCCAAGTCCGTTTAGTTTCGTCTTGTACACCCATTTTACTCCTATAGGCTTTGTTCCAGCTGGAGGATCAACCAATTCCCAAGTGTGGTTCCTTTCTATAGCAGTCATCTCGGCATTCATTGCTTGCACCCATTTTTCATCTTTGCATGCTTCTTCATACGTCACTGGGTCTTCCATTGCACTATACATTGCGAAACCAGCTTCATCTTCATTAAATAGATCTTGATCTGTATAATAGTCATCCATCCACACAGGTGGTCTTCGTGTGCGAGTAGATGGCTCAGATAAAGTAGCCGGTACACTTTGATCCTGCGAATTTCCTGTGGTAGCCGAGATTGGACTGTTAGAAACATCATGAGTTTGTGATATACCTTGGTCTGGTGAACCTGCTTCATTTTCAGAATTATGTGTCGTGTTGGGAGTATTTTTTGAATCTTCTACATCTTCATTTTCATGTTGACTCCCTTGAACCTTCTCATCATCTTCTATGATGAGTTCTGATTTCTGATTCTCTTTAGACCAATCCCAAGTTGCATCCTCATCGAATATCACGTCTCTGCTGATCACAATTCTCTTACTTGATGGGTCATACAAACGATAGGCTTTTGATTCTTGGCTTACACCAAGAAACACACACTTGTGACTCCTTGCATCCAGTTTTGTTCGTAATTGAGCAGGTATATGGACATGCCCTATGCAGCCAAATACCTTAAAATGCTCTACATTTGGTTTCAAGCCCGTCCAAAGCTCCTCTGGTACCTGTTCATCAAGGCTCCTGCTCATACACCTGTTTAACACATGGCATGCCCACTTTGCTGCTTCTGCCCAAAAATATTTAGGTATTGATTTTTCAGCTAATAAACACCGAACCATGTTCATTAAGGTCAGGTTTCGCCGTTCTGCAACCCCATTTTGCTGCGGGGTGTAGGCGGCTGTAAGCTGCCTTTTAATACCTTGAGCTTCACAAAACTCATTAAAAGAATTCGAGGTGAACTCACCTCCTCTATCGCTTCTCAAACACTTGATATTCATGCCAGTCTCTTTTTCCACAGAATTTTTAAAGTTTTTAAACATTTCAAAACTTTCATTTTTCTGTGATAAAAAATAAACCCAGGACTTTCGTGTGTAATCATCGATAAACACAAGTATGTACCTTTTTCCACTGGTTGAGGCTGGAGTGATGGGTCCACACAAGTCTGTGTGTATTAATTGCAACTTCTCTGTAGCACGCCAATTGCTCTTCTTGGGTATCGCCTCTCTATGTTGTTTTCCGATGGCACATGTCTCACATACAGCGTGTTTCTCTGCAACTGAGGGTAGACCTTTCACCATCCTTTTGTATACCATGGTTCTAATGGCTTTGTGGTTGACGTGTCCAAACCTCTTATGCCATAGTTGGGTCTTAGAATCCTCACTGACTTGTAGACACTTCAATTCTTGAGGCTGCAATGAGGCTTTAACAGGAAACATCATGTTATTGGTCATGTTGGATGTAATGATCAAACCCTTTTGAGGATGAAAAACCATGCAAACACCACCTTGAATAACAAAAGTCAAGGACTTTTCTTGAAGCTGCCCAACACTGATGAGATTTGATGTTGGAAAAGGTACATAATAAACATTCGTAATGACCTGTGTTATGTCGTTCACAGTCAGGCGAACATCACCCTTTCCTTTGACTTCCAATCTGTGGCCATTTCCCAATCTGACTTTGTGTTGATACGTCTCATCTATGCGAATAAACCACTCCTTAATACCCGTCATGTGGTTTGAACAAGCCGAGTCTAGAAACCAGAATCTCTCCTTATCGTGCTTGTCTTCACTTTCTGCTGCCATTAACATTTCGGTTTCCTTTTCGTATCCTTCAATATCAACTGAAGCCATCAACAGAAGTTCTTCATTGTCTTCAAATTTTGCATAGTTTACTGGACGGGCATCATTTGAACATTCATATTGAAAATGCCCTAATTGATGGCATTTATAGCATTCAATTTGAGACTTGTCAAATTGAGGCCTGTTCTCACTTTGTGATCTTCCTCGGCCACGCCCTCTTCCTCTATTTGAGTTTCCTCTGCCCCGGCCTCTTCCGCGTCCAGTACTATGATCGTTTTCAACCTTTAGGACTTGTTCATCATTCACCTTTCTTCTGATCTTTTGTTCATGAATCAGTAAGGAACTTTGAAGTTCATCTACTGTCATGGAATCAAGATCCTTTGATTCTTCTATGGTACAAACCACGAAGTTGAAACTTTCTGTCATGGTTCTTAGCACTTTCTCTACAATCTTTACATCACTCATATCTTCACCGGCATTCCGCATATCATTTGCAATAACCATGACACGTCCAAGGTAATCAGTAACTGTTTCTCCAACTTTCATCTCCAACGTCTCGAAATCCCTTCGAAGCCGCTGCAATTGGGCTCTTTTTACTCTAGCATTTCCCTGATATTTGAGCTTCATAGCATCCCATATCTGTTTAGACGTCTGCTTCTGTGTGATTGTCTTTAAAATCGATTTGTCTATCGATTGGAACAGATAATTACAAGCTTTTAAATCCTTAAGCTTGTTCTCCTCGTAGTTTTTCATTTGCGTCGTTGTTGCCTGCTCCCCCGGCCTGATTACGACGTACCCTTCATCTACCACTCGCCAGTATTCTTTTGATCGGAGAAGGGTCTCCATTACCATACTCCAATGGTCGTAGTCTCCGTCAAATTTGGGTACACTGGGGCTATGAAACTGTCCTGTTTCCTCCCCCATCACAACGATTGCTTGAATACTCTCAGGAACTCTCGTGAAAGGAATTACGCTCTGATACCACTTGTTGGATACAAGTGATAACAAGTTAATTAGACTCACCAAATTCTCAATGATTTTATTCAAGAACAGAGAGGCATTAAATAGCCAGAGTACACAACGGAAAGAACGAAAAATACTGAAAAGAAAAACAAATCATAACAACCCTAATTCTGCGTTCAACACGATGACTCAGAGAATGACCGAGTAAACTGGATAACTAGCAACGGATGCTTGGCTTGGGCCTTATTTCAACCAGACTAAAAACAAAGAGGGCTAGCCCAACATAGAGATCAGCCCAATAAATTATGACACTTTGAGAAAATGTCCTATAAACTCATCTTTTTATAGAACATTTGTTTTTATGACACTTTTTCAAATAATATCTTATGAAATAATACGACATTTTTTTATAAAAATGTCATAAAAAACTTGTTACGACGCCCAAAAACGTGATACAAACTTACTACAACGCCTTTAGATAGGACACTTTATTTTTTTGTTCCTATAAATTAAGTCTTATAAATCGTTCTATTAGGACGCTTGGAAATATTTGGCGTACTATAAACTCAATTTAGTCGTGGTGTCCGTTGTGAACGGGGGACAAAGGAGAGTGCCTCATGTCCCATACTATAAATTCATCATGAATGTGTATCGTTCATAATAAATAGCGTAAACAATCATCATGGATGTTCACGTTCATTATTCACAATGAATATGGACAACCATGGGTACGTGTCGCGCTTTCTTTCGTCCCCCGGTTCACAACGGAACAAATGTCTGTAATTGGAATTTCCAGAAGTTGAGGTTAACGTGAGAAGTGGATCTGAACCGTTGATCACTTTTAATCAAATGTCCTCCCATGAATTGAATTGATCTGGTGCATATCTCATCTAGACATTGCCCTAAAAAAACAAATGTGGTAGATCTCAGGTCTGATACCATATGAAACCTTTTGAATCTCTCTCTAAAAGAGATAGCCGTGTTTCCTACATATATATACAGGTAGGTTAAGTCGTAGTCTTCTTCACCTGAAAAGTCGAACTATATTGCTTACGAACATACTAAGAGAACATGGTGTTATACTTGCAGGCATTTCCTAGAAAGTTTTCTTGGCTTTCCGATGCAAACAAAGCTCTAATGAACGTATCAGAAAGCGGGAAGCTCAAAGAACTCGAGGACGCCTTTCTTATATCCGAGAAGTGCATCGACGACAAATCCTTTCCTAACGAAAATGAGAGTCTTAGCCCTCGAAGCTTCTCAATACTATTTGAGTCAACCGTTGGGGCATCAACGCTTGCTCTAGCCCTGTACATCATCATTAGCGTTAGACAATTTTATGAACGTAATCCTGAAATCACTAATTTCTTCCAAATGATATCAGCGTTCATGAAAAACCAACGGCATCAAATGAGACGATCATCTAGCACAATTGTCGCCATCGAAATCCCCATGCACCCTCGATTCACGGACTCAAGTGGATGTGGATCGTCCGTAAGTACATAGATGCTCGATGATTCATACATATAATGCATGTAAGTCAGATTTATAAACCAAACGAACCCAGTCTATCTCATCCGGAGAGGTGGGATTTAGGGAGGGTAAGATGTATGCAAACATAAACTTCATCGTTTCACTACATAAGTTATCAATGATCCTGACACGTTAGAATTATGTCGTTAAATGAGTCATGTACGAAAAATTAAACCAAAATGAGGTGTTACTAATTGGACATTTTTTTGGTTTAACGGAATGATTTTTAGGGATTTAGATTTCGTAAAAAGATGTGAATTTGAAAGGGCTTAGAATTTTTGGTGTGTTTGATCCGTGGGATATGAAATGTGTTAGACAACCTAGGGGGGGGTAAGGTTGTATTTAAAAACTTTTACTTTCAAAAATTCTTTTATAAATAAATACAGTACGGAAACAGTAAAAATAAATCAGAGTATACAAATAATAAAGAAGAGTGTAAATATAAACAAATACACAGAGATTATATAAATAAATATAAATGCAAAGCAGTTTATATAAACAAATATAATAAAGCACAGCGGAATAAATAAAGAGATAAAGGTTAGAGATACTTGACACAGAGATTTACTGATTTACCACCAACTGTGATAAACCAGCAGCCGAGACACTTCTCGACACGATCCAAATAAATGTATTCTTTACGGTAGAACACAAACCAAATACAAAGGAATTTGTAATAGTTTCTCAAGCCTCTGCTATGAGATAAACAGGATCACACACCCGTTATTCAAATACTTACAAGAGGAGTATAACTCACAATGGGTAATCACTCTTGTATAATATCTCACACTTGGATATTTTATAAAAAATGTTTTATAAAATATATATATTATAAATGAGAGAGCTGAGAGTGTGGTTGCTGCTTGTTGTTACTGTTATGTGGTCTACTTTTGTTCATCACCAGCAAGCATCATTTATATATAGCAACCCACTTCCAACGGATACATGAGGTGGCGGTATACCGCCAAATGCACGCGGTATACCGTGCAGATACTGACACACCAACGGCTACAAGAGGTGGCGGTATACCGCCTTGCACACCGCGGTATACCGCGGTCAGAAAGTACAAAGGGCAGGCTGCACGCAGGTCCTTCTTTCGGCTGAAGACACTTCTTCAATAAATGCAAACAGTAAAATAGCATAGGAAACTGATTTTTGAGTTGACAAAAAAGGTTTAAAGATTATTTTAATAAAAATTAATAAAACTTTAGTTTTAAATAATTTTAAATATCTTTAATTAAAAACAGTTTAGGGTTTTATAAATATCCAAGTGGTATATTATTTTAGGGTGCTTATCATTATAAGGTATAAACAATAATGACGACGTAGAAACTTCCGTCTTGAATTCTTCAGATAAAATCTTCGTGTTCTTCAAGAACTGTACACTTGGATAGGATTGTTAGATAAACAATAATACGGTGTGTTTGTAATCATCAAAATAAATATGGAGATGTGATTTTATGTGTACCAAAAATATATCACAATATTAAAGCGGGGTACACTTGCACCAACAATCTCCCCCTTTTTGATGATGACAAACACAACGCTAAACACGAGAGCATACTCGGTTTCTCTCCCCCTTTTGTCGAAGCAAAAAGGGTTAGGAAAGACGCTATGCTCCCCCTTGAAAAATGCTCCCCCTTAAAATATGAAGTATTTGAGAGTTAGCATTTTCTCAAGGGTTAGATAAAATAAGCTCTAAAAAAAATTCAATAATAATAACGAAGCAGGAGAATAAACATTAGAATAGAGCAATAATAATGTTAATTAAATAAAGTTTTAAGAAGACATAAAAAAAATTAATCGCTATCTATAAATTCAATTTCGTTCAGTTGATTAGATAAAGTCCACAACTGCTCGTCAATGTCTTCCAAGCGGTCTTGCACCACACGTTGATCGGCATCGTAACTCCGGCGCAAGTCAATGATCGCGGAGTATATTTGACGATTTGAGATTGCACCCGCCGGGATTGCGTATGGATCGTCTTCCTCGGGAGCCGGATCTAGAGGGCGATGAAGAGCCCGTCCCGGTGGAGCACTCATTCGACTAACAGTCAGTGCATTGAGAGAAGGAGTAGGAGCTAACATCCTACCAATGATAGGAATTTGAAGGTTTGTAAAAAGGTTTCGAATTAAGTAACCAAACGGAAGAGACTGGTTACCAGACTCGGAAATCACCATACGGTGAGCAATAATGTAGGTGGCATTAATACGGATGCCATGCCAGAGACAGTAAAGGATATAGCACTGAAGTGCACCCAATCTGTCAAAATTTCCAGCGCGTCCCAAAACGTTAAAAAGGATAATTTTATTCCAAAAACGAAGATTTTCCGGAAGATGTTGATCAGTTAAAATTGAGGGAAAATTATTTCGAAAAGCGGGAGCTAAAATAGATTGGAGAATGGTTTCCTGAGTTTCTTGAACCTGGGTAAGCAGGGAAGTAAAGGCAGTATTATTTGAAGACACATTTATATTGGAATGGGTTAGACCCAGTACACGAGAAAAATCTTCTAAACTCCAGTCAAAAGAGTGGTTGTAAATTTGAAGAGAGACACGATGGGTGGTCTCGTTAAAGTCATACCCAGCATAAAAATCGACCATACTTGAAAAAGGTACATCTCCTTGAAAAGAAAGAAAAGGTTCCCAGTCAATAGAAGAGAAAGCTTCAAAGGTACCAAGATGTTCTAGACCCACTAAATCGACAGGTCGACCTGGGTTACAAGGTCGGGATTCAAAAATATGTCGTCTTTGAGCACGACGGTTTTGAGGAGGGTCAGATGGGTTTTGAGAGCTGGAAGCTCCCCGAGAGGTACGAGCCCTTTTTGGAGCCATTTGAAGGAAGGAGAGTAAACTGTTGTCGAAAGGTTGGAGTTCCGGTGGCCGAAAAAAATTTCGGTTGTTGACGGCGGACGTCGTAGGCGGCGGTCGGCGGCAAGAGGAGGGAGAGAGAGAGAGAGAGAGCTCTTTAGATAAAAAAGAAGGGAAACAGAAAACTTACTTGTAATGGATTTAAATCCGTCGAAGGCACGCGGTATACCGCCTAGGAGCACGCGGTATACCGAGTCAGGAAAAAGGTGAAAAGACTTGACATCTTTAAACAGGCGTGACAGAGGGAAAACAGCGGTGCGGTATACCGCCTAGGGGACGCGGTATACCGGGGTCAGTTTGAACAGATTCTGCCGGTGAATCACAGAGTGACACGTGGTGGTGGAGAACAGAACACGGTATACCGCCTTAGGGTCACGGTATACCGCGACAGTAAGTTGACTGGCAGCATTCGGCTTTCAATGTTTCCTTTAACCAATCTTACACACAACCGATTTTAAAATAAGAAAAATTTTTATTTTTTTAATTTTATGTGAGCAAAAAAAACACGTATTATGACCTCGTCAGGGAACCACGTATTATAACCTCGGCAGGTAACACGTATTATATCCTCGTCAGGAAACACCTACAAAAGGCAAAGAAAATATTTCGTGGTACCCTTTTCTTATGGGTCCTTTTAACAGTTAGTATAAAACATAAACTGCAAAAAAAAATATGTTGTCGACATAAAACAAACACGACAAACATACAAAACCATAAAAATGGTTTAAAACCATAAACGCATTCCACCCGGATTATCAACATTAAACATTCCTTTCGGAATCCATTTTCTAACCATTTTAATTTTGCGATTGTATTTATCATACACATAAAATGAAGCATTTATATTCGCATTAGGTCTAGAAAAATTACTATTATACATACGAGCATACGGTTTCCTCCCATAATTCACATTTTTCATTTTTGACATATATGGGGGTTTTCTCGTATTAACTTTAGGAGATGCAAAAAATCTTTTAATGGGTTTACACGAACATTTATCAACACATGTATCGGAACCAATGCCTTTACGACAATTTATACGATTAGGCATATTTAGCATTTTAAGCACTTTATCATTGCTACTATTAAAAGCATTTGCTAATAAGTCATTTTTCTCATGCGATTTACATTTAGCATTTAAACATGCAACTTCATTTTCAAGAGACTCGCATTTTGTACATGCAACACTTTCATTTTTATTTTCACTTAAGCATGCAATTTTATCATTTAAAATAACACAAGATTTACAAACATCTTTTTCACTTAATTTATTTTCTAATTTAGTGATAACATCTAAATCATGAGCAGATTTTTGTTTACCGTCATCTATTTCCTTTTTATATACAGATACGGTTTCTTTTAAATTAGAAATTTCATCTTTATATTTATTTGCGAGAGCAGCCATATCATGAAATGATTTATATAATTCGTCAAGATTATTTTCATCGTCACTATAATAATTATCACTATAATTATTATCATAATTATTTTTAGAAGAATATGATGAAGATACCTCATTATCATGGTCGGCCATGAAACAAAAATTTTTGGCCTCATTTATGCTTGCGCTCAACGCGCCTCCAACTAAAGCTTTTGGTGTGTTGATTTGTTTTGCTCGTTTCGGACACACACTTGCATAGTGATCCTTGTCACCACACACATAGCAAAAGCCTTTCTTTTTATTGGCTTTTTCATCGTCGCTAGATTCGTCATATTTGTCTTCACTTTTATGGACGTTGCGACTTTGGTTTTTACCACCACGACGGTAGTCTCCATTTTCTTGAAACCTATCATTTTTGGCAAACTTTTTGTTAGATAAAAGTTTAGAAAGTTTTCTTACCAACTTGACTAAATCGTCAAGATTTTCGGGTTCGTCATCCGAGGAACTTGCATCTTCCTCCTCTTCTTTTTCTTTCTCATCTTTAGAGGCAACGGCTTCTAAAGCTATGGATTTCTTTTTGACTTGCTCCCGGACCTGATTTCTTTTTAGTGCAATTTCGTGCACTTTAAGATTGCCGATGAGATCATCGAGCTTCATAGTTGCGAGATCTCGGGAGTCTTCCAAGGATGTGATTTTTGCCATCCACTCCGAAGGAAGTGCTCGAAGAATTTTCCTTACATAATCCTCATTAGGATAAGTACGACCTAATCCCTTCAAAGTAGTCATAATGAGGTTAAAACGTTTAAACATTGAGTCGATTGACTCATCTTTTGACATTTCAAATAATTCATAATCATGAACAAGAATATTTATTTTAGAGCTTTTAACTTGAGTATTTCCACGATGAGTGTCGCTCAAGCTTTGCCAGATTTGATTAGCAGTTTTATAAGTATAAACTCTTTCAATTTCATCGGAAGTTAAAGCAGCATATAATATATTTTTAGCTTCAAAATTTAAACAATAATGAGATTCTTCAGCGGGAGTCCAATCTTTTATGGGTTTATCAACAATAAGATCATTTTCAACTTTGGTTGGTCTAAAATTCCCATTTTCTATAATATCCCAAATTTTTTGACTTTTGCCACGAACGTGACATTCAAACAGCTCGGCCCAAATGCCAAACTTTTCAGTATCTATCAAAGGAGGTTTAGAAAACACAAAATTAGTTTGTTGAGCCATTAAAAAAAAATATTTAAACAGAAAATTTTTGAAAGACCTGCTCTGATACCAAATGTTAGACAACCTAGGGGGGGTAAGGTTGTATTTAAAAACTTTTACTTTCAAAAATTCTTTTATAAATAAATACAGTACGGAAACAGTAAAAATAAATCAGAGTATACAAATAATAAAGAAGAGTGTAAATATAAACAAATACACAGAGATTATATAAATAAATATAAATGCAAAGCAGTTTATATAAACAAATATAATAAAGCACAGCGGAATAAATAAAGAGATAAAGGTTAGAGATACTTGACACAGAGATTTACTGATTTACCACCAACTGTGATAAACCAGCAGCCGAGACACTTCTCGACACGATCCAAATAAATGTATTCTTTACGGTAGAACACAAACCAAATACAAAGGAATTTGTAATAGTTTCTCAAGCCTCTGCTATGAGATAAACAGGATCACACACCCGTTATTCAAATACTTACAAGAGGAGTATAACTCACAATGGGTAATCACTCTTGTATAATATCTCACACTTGGATATTTTATAAAAAATGTTTTATAAAATATATATATTATAAATGAGAGAGCTGAGAGTGTGGTTGCTGCTTGTTGTTACTGTTATGTGGTCTACTTTTGTTCATCACCAGCAAGCATCATTTATATATAGCAACCCACTTCCAACGGATACATGAGGTGGCGGTATACCGCCAAATGCACGCGGTATACCGTGCAGATACTGACACACCAACGGCTACAAGAGGTGGCGGTATACCGCCTTGCACACCGCGGTATACCGCGGTCAGAAAGTACAAAGGGCAGGCTGCACGCAGGTCCTTCTTTCGGCTGAAGACACTTCTTCAATAAATGCAAACAGTAAAATAGCATAGGAAACTGATTTTTGAGTTGACAAAAAAGGTTTAAAGATTATTTTAATAAAAATTAATAAAACTTTAGTTTTAAATAATTTTAAATATCTTTAATTAAAAACAGTTTAGGGTTTTATAAATATCCAAGTGGTATATTATTTTAGGGTGCTTATCATTATAAGGTATAAACAATAATGACGACGTAGAAACTTCCGTCTTGAATTCTTCAGATAAAATCTTCGTGTTCTTCAAGAACTGTACACTTGGATAGGATTGTTAGATAAACAATAATACGGTGTGTTTGTAATCATCAAAATAAATATGGAGATGTGATTTTATGTGTACCAAAAATATATCACAATATTAAAGCGGGGTACACTTGCACCAACAAAATGGAATCCATAGATGATTTGTAAAAACAAATTAATAATAATTATAAAACTAATTCAATTATCTTTTATTAATTGATTATTACAAAATGAATATTTTTAACATTATTACGAATAAATCATTTAAAACCTCGTGAAATACTATTTATGTAGAATTTCTAAATCTAATGTTTGTGGGATTTTATTCAATTCTAAACTTTCATTTAAACCAAACGTCGGATTGGAATGGAATCCATTTCAAATCCTGCAAACAAAACGAGCTTTAGTATCATCTTAAAGTGCTACAAAAGGGACTTGAATGGGGTAACAAACACAAGGACTTTTGTAAGAGTTTGTAAAGAAGGTTTTCTTTTTAGCCCGCATCCATTGCTTGGGTTCGCCCGGGTTGGTGTGGGATGGAGTTGAACACCATCGCACCCCTTGGGGTTGGCGTGGGATGGAGCCCTCCCGGGTTGGGCAACCCAGCTCGGGTTGGGTGATTTCAATTTTTTATTTTCTTTTTTCAAATATATCCGTTGAAATATGAACGTTGGGTATGATTTTTATTTATTTTTTAATTATTTCTATCCTATAAATACTAATATTAATCTACTTATTTTTTCACACAAACAAATTTACTCTTAATCTCTCCCATCTTTCCCACTTCATTCTACTCTCTCAATATTATTTCTTTCTTCAAAAAAATCATAATGGATAAAGAAACACAAGGGTTCACAACACCACGACGAGGTTCCAAATCGCGAGGCACGAGCTCGCAACCGTCCCCGACGGAAAATATTTTCAATCTTACACCACCACCATCAACCTACCATGGAAGCATACAACAATACCCTATGTATTCACCCAACACCCTCCCGGTTGGGTTCCAACAATTTCATTCGGGTGGATTCCAACAATTTAATTCGGGTGGATTCCAACAAGTTAATCAAGGCGGCTTTCAACCATTTATGCGAGGTGGCTTTCCACAATATAATCAAGGTGGGCAATTCCAACAACTACTACAACAAGAAACATATTCGGAGGACGTTGAGGTCGAAGAAACGGTTCCCGAAACCCCACCCGATTTGGTTCCCAAAACACAAGGGAAAAAGAAATTTGCAAATAGAACGAAAGCGGTTTCGTGGACTTCCGAAGAAGAGGTTTTGTTGGCACGTGCATGGCTTCACGTCTCCGAAGATAGCATCGTTGGAAACGCACAAAAAGCGGGTATATATATTTATTAATGTATTTATCTTTATTATATATACGTATTCATATATATATTTATTAATGTGTTTATCTTTATTATATATACGTATTCATATATATATTTATTAATGTGTTTATCTTTATTATATATACGTATTCATATATATATTTATTAATGTGTTTATCTTTATTATATATACGTATTCATATATATATTTAATTTTGTAGGACAATTTTGGGGAAAAATACTCGATTATTTCAACTCAAGTCGCCAACATCAACGCAATAAAGACCAAGTACAATCCAAATGGGGTGACATGAACAAAAAAATGATGAAGTTTAACGGGATCTACAATAATCTAAGAGCCCAATATAAATCCAGATGGGGTGACGCGGACTTCATGGAGAGGGCACACACGATGTATCGGACAGATAATAACCAAAAGCCTTTCTTCCACGAGACGGCTTGGAGAATTGTGAAAGACCACCCTAAGTGGAAGATCGTACATTCCATGGACGATAACCCGAGGCCCTCAAAACGGAGCAAGTCCACGTCGGATTCAAACCCAAACACGACGTCTTCTGACGCACGTGTTCGGTTCAACCTTAATGAAGAAAGCCATGAGGAGGAGGATGTCTTCGTACAAGAACCGACACGACCGACGGGGAGAGATAAAGGTAAACGTGTCGCGTCATCCTCCACAAAGACGGCGGAAAAGGACGAGGCGTTGAAGAATCCTATGGCGTATGTCGAGAATATAAACGTTGCAAATACAAAAATACTAACCGTGGAGGAGGAAATGTTGAAAACCGCGAGGGACAAAGCCGAGGCGACAAAGACAAAAGCGGAAGCGGCAAAGACAAAAGCGGAAGCTTTGAAACAAAGAGAAATGCGGAAAGATCTCAAGTTTTACATCAAACCACATGATCATCTCACGGGTAACGAGTTAAATGCGGTTTTAGCCCACAAAGAGTTGCTTCGACAACTATATGGTTGGTAAAATTTGTAGTTTTTTAATTTGAAATTATGTATTTTTTTTATGTTTTTAATTTGGTTATGTAAGATTAAAATTGTAGTTTCAATTTATGAAATATTTTATTAATTGTTTTATCTTATATTAAATTATAAATTATTTATAAAATTTAAATTATTTAAATTAATTTACTTGTAACAAAAATAAAAATAAAAATAAAAATAAATAAAAGATGGGATGGTGGTGTGGGATGGATGTGGGGGTTTGTGGGTTAGAATGGGTTGGAAGGGAAAAATGATGTGGCATTGATGTTGCAGTGAAATAGTGTGGATTAGAATGGGATGGATGCGGATGGTCTTGTATGTTTCTTGGTTGGTTTACAAATTACAAGTGAGAGGAACTCCACCCGTTGCTACAGATGTACGAACCCCAATTGTCCCATAAACTTCAGGTTGTCTTACAAATATTCTTAAAAAGTATATATCCATATATATAAATATATAGATATATACTATATATATAGAGAGAGGGATGATCAAACGTGAACAGTAACTCTTTAAAAAAACACGAGAAGTTCACGTTAACGTAATAAGTATAAGAAGTGGTTATCAATCGTTGGATGAGAAATAGATGCACCGGATCAATTCTCTTCTAAACCGCAATTCATGGAATGGTATTTGATTAAAAGTGATCAACGGTTCAGATCCATTTCTCACATTAACCTCAACTTCTCACACGATTCTTCGTCTATAATATATATATATAGAGAGAGAGGGCCCTTCTTTTGCTAACCAACTCATTGGCACTAACCGTGCTAACCATCAATTGACCAATCAAAATCATCTTTAACAATTGGTTGATGTTCACGCAAGTTTTACAAAGTAGGGTTAAAATTGTATTTTCAATTTATTAATATATCCATTATATTACTTCCTTGTTTATCTCACCAATATCCCACGATTATGATTCCTTATTTGTAGCCCAAATAAAATTTAATATTCATTTCTTATTTTTTTTTAGCAAAAATCAAATTCAATCATTATCAATAATAAAAGAGTAAACGACAATTTTGGTCCCTGGTGTATACCAAAATCACCGAAAGTGGTCCCTAAACTTCAAAAACGACATTTTTCGTCCCTGGTCTCCTTATTTTGCTCTGAAAATGGTCCCTGCTACAGTAACTCTGTTAAAAACCCAGTTAAGTCTCAGTTAAGTCAGGGATAAAATGGTCTTTTTACTTTTTTATTTATTTTTCTATTAAAATAAAATAAAATAAAAATATATTTTATATTTTATATATTTATATTATATATAGATACATAAAGCCACCTTCTTCTTCACCACCTATCTTAACCCACCTTCTTCTTCACCACCTATCTTAACCCACCACCATATACACTGAGTTTTATATATTATATTATATTTATATTATATATATACATATATATATATATACATATATACACAGTTTCTCCACCAGACCTTTTCGATCCAGTGATGAAGATGTTGTTGTGATGAGGTTACACCTGGTGTGTGTGTGTGTGTGTGTTTTTAGATTGAGGAAAAGTAAATACTCGCTGCAACTTCTTGTTATATTATTTTGATCCAAGTTAGAAGAAATATTATTAGCTATAGCTTGTTTGTATGAGTAGATTCAGTCATTGCAGCAAGAAGAAGAAGAAAAATACAACTTCTTCATTGCTGGATTTGTGGGTGTATTTGGATTGAATGCAAATAGGTAAAGAAGGTTCATTACTGGATTTGTGGGTGTATTTGTGTTTTGGAGGATGATGGGAAGGTGGTGGAAGGTGGGGTTGAAGGAGGGGGTGAGGGTGAGGATGATGACGGAGGTGGTGTGGTCGCCGGAGAAGACGGTCGGAGGTGGTGTGGTCGCCGGAGAAGACGGTCGGAGCTGTGGGTTTGATTGTAGGTGGTGATGAATCGATGTATGAAGGATTTATGTCAAAACCATGGTCACAACTCGATTTTCCGGTGAAACTCGGTTTTCCGGCGAAAGCTCCGGCGAGAATGAAACTCGTTGATTTCTCAACCAAACTTGATTCTGAAAATTGATTTGTGTTCCAAATGCATAAGCCAACTGATCTGAAGTGAACTTATTGATATAAACACCCTTAAAATTCAAAACTCATTAACATCTCCATGAAAGCTTCGATGAAGAACAACTTGTCACCATGTATGGCTTGCGAAAAGTAGCAGTTAAATGATGGTGATGGTGATGGAGTGGTTATGGTGGTGATGGTGGTTTCTCCACCACTGTGTATATATATAATATATATATATATATATATATGAGGAAGGATATTTTGCAACCCTAAAAAATATTGAAACCCTTGCAACCTTCATCATCACCGTTATTCAATTTTGATGTTTTTTTGTTATTTAAATGCAATTAGAAATTCACAGGGGCAACTTAGTCATTAAGTAATTTTTGATATTTTTTATATTTTAATTAAAGAGATTTTGATGGAATTTATTCCTAAAAATATGCATCACGGATCATCTAATCATGGGAGGTTAGGTGTTATCTTCAATCAATTATTCATTTCCTAATTTGAATATCCAATACCAGTTGTCTGGGTTTTTTTTTGATGAAAAACGAGTTCGTTGAAGATTGTAGACAAAGATTTTAGTAAGTCGACAATCTTCCTCATATTTGCTGCATGGGAAACGATAGCAACATAAGTAAACAAGGCAATGAATATGAAGGCATCAACAATGTCGATGTGATTGTGCCTTTAAACCAAGTCGATCGTGTAGCAGAAAACACGACAGGAACTTGCACCTAAGAACACTATATACATTTACTGTTGAAGAAGCCCATTTTTTTAGTACCGTTAAACGTAAAGGAGAGTGATTCAAATTGCAATCAACGTGTCGAGAAACATGAAGGTTTGAAGAAAACCGATTATCTTGTGCATATAAACGATATGGACGGTGATGAAATTTGCAACCAACATATGTAGTCTCGTTTTGTTCTCTTTATAATGAAATATCACGTGTCGAGGAATGTTACGAATCCGATGATGCAACCGTGATGAAGGTAGGGTTATTTTGGATGAATTGTTGATTATAGAGTAGAGATGAATTGTTGATGCATGCATTAAAATTCATGAAAACTTGATTCATTATAGAGTAGGGATGAATTGTTGATTCATGCATTAAAATTCATGAAAACTTGATTCATTATAGAGTATGGATGAATTGTAGATGCATGCATTAAAATTCATGAAAACTTGATTCATAATAATATGTTATATGTTCATCAGTTCATGAAACTTTCTTGCTTAGATAATCAGTCGAAACTGTTTTCAACAATGGATTCCCCAACGACTTTTCTCAATATCTTCATTCCTAACTACTGCATTTGGTGCACCGTCGTCTACATCTTCTAAATCAATGAGAATCGGTGTTGATGCACTGTTCTTGAATCTTGAAAACGAATATCGCAGCATTATCCGCATCAGACCGTGTCTCTTCTTGGTGATTGTTCATCTCCGTAACTTCGTTTTCTGGGTTTTGCTTTTCAACTTCGTTTTCTGGGGTTTGCTTTTCAACTTCGTCTTCTTCATTGCTGTTGTTATTTATCTTCATCATCGAGGTGAAATAAAATCGGATTAGACGTTGTGTTCGCCGATCTGTGTGATATTCGAATGAATTGAATGTTTCGGTCTCCCATCGTTGATTTCTAGGGTTCCAAACAACATTTTATTCAAATCTTAAAGCATGTATATATATTGGAAACAGAATCAAAATGGATGAGAAAATTTAGGGATTGTGATTCTGGTGAATCACCGTTTCCATCTTTAGAGCCTATCTCTATGAAACGAAGTGACGAAAATACCCTTTGCCATCTTATTTATGGAAAGGGAATAAATCAAAACAGTGATTTTTTAATAAAATGTTGAGAATTAATCTAGACCATCTATGATTTAACCAATGGTTAGATCATGGGTTGCAAGGGTTGCAATTTTTTTTAATGGTTCTAAAATATACTACCTCATATATATATAATATAAATATATAAAATATAAAATATATTCTTATTTTATTTTATTTTAATAGAAAAATAAATAAATAAAGTAAAAAGACCATTTTACCTCCGACTTAACTGGGACTTAACTGGGTTTTTAACGGAGTTACTGTAGTAGGGACCACTTTCAGAGCAAAATAAGGAGACCAGGGACGAAAAATGTCGTTTTTGAAGTTTAGGGACCACTTTCGGTGATTTTGGTATACACGAGGGACCAAAATTGTCGTTTACTCATAATAAAATGTAATATTCATTCCACGGTTATGATTAATCTTTAACGCAGTAGTTGATTTAAAGACATATTCGAGGTTAATCTTCAATAATACTTGCTTTTAACTTTTCTGAAAAATTGTGCACATATGCACTTTTATTTGAATTTTATAATCATTGCATATATGCACATACCCAATTTTATTATAAAGAATTTTCATAACAGTCACTTGATACGTGCACATATGCACTTTTATTAGACTTTTATATTGTCAATCCAATTGCATAAGTGCACATAGTTATGTAATATAAAGAATTTTGATAACATATACTTGATATGTGCACATATCAAGTGAAGCGCCCCCTCTATATCGATCCCACAACCATCACAGGGGAGGTAAATAGTATGACCCTGGGTAGTGCATGAAGTCGAACCTCAGGCTTTTCATTCATTCAGCAACGATGCCCACTTCCTGAACAACACCACGGCCTTGCTTGTTTTTCAAAAAGAGTCCTCTTAATAAGCAATTATACAGATTCAGACATCTATCCATTTACAAAAACAAGAGTTGTTGATTCTGCTTTCAGACTTCATCACCATCTTTATTAATTAGAAATGAAAAGACTTCACACCTCTTAAAATACCAACAACACCTACAAGACACAAGAAGATACTAGAATACTTGGTGAAGTTTCTAGAGAAATTTTGTACATCTTCCCATTGATAAAAGCAGGTTTATATACAACCTAAATGGCTAAATTACATCCCATAATTAAATGGATTTAATGACTAAAGAAGGAAACCACCCAACTATACAGAATCTGCTACTTTTAAAGCTAAATATAATCCCACAAAAAATTAAATAGGGATTATATTATGTGAAGTTAGGTTCATACGAGAGTAGTAACAAAATAAGAGAAGAAGAAAACTATGTGATTTACGCGGCCGTGACCTGAAGTCGTCCTTGCATTGACCATTAGTGTAAAATCATGTGGTTTTGCCCATGATTTGATTGTTTTCTTATTCTCTTATTTTCTTACTGTTCTGGTTTGAACTTCCCTCGTATTATGTGCATCATATCTTTATACTTTGGAAAACTCTACAAGTTGCTAGAGATTTTTACTAAAGGCTTATCAGATAAGCGCTTACCACTGTCATTTCATGTGATCCATCTCCCATGACAACATGCTGTGAATCGTTGCTGTGAATCGTTGACCATGTGCTGTTTCATCGGATTGAATTATAAACAGATGAATGCCATGCCGTGTGCTATTTGAGTTTAGCATTTGTTGTAGCCATTCTTCTTGTTTCCAAGCACCTGGCTATATATCCAACATCAATAATATGTAACACATCATATCAGAAATGAGATGGAATCGGTACTCTGGTTTTTATATTTGAGATCATTTACTACAACAAAATCGGGTTTATAGGACACCAACAATGTCTACATGTATCACTTTTTAGGCTTGAGTTTACAAGACCAAACAATAAAGCGTCCTATCTAAACATGTTGTATTAAGTTTATAGGACGCTTTTGGGCGTCTAAACAAGTTTTTAGCGCATTTTTAAAATAAAGTGTCGCATTAACTATTTTAATAAAACAACTTTTGAGAAACATCTTTTATAGGACACTTATTTTTATAAGACATTTTTTTCAAATAGTTGACTAATAAATAGCTAATACGTCGCTTTATTTATTTAAAAATGTCCTAATTAAGACGCCCAAAAGCGTCCTGTAAAGCAGTCTGTTCGGACACTTGAGCATTTCTGGCGTCCAATAAATCCAATTTTGTTGTAGTGATTCAAACATTGCGGTACTTACAATGATAGTAGGTTTCAATCTGTGACGAAGGATCTTGCGAGAAAAAGAGTTAATGTAAGAAGCGAAAGAAGAGATTTGGATCCTTGATCACTTTTGGGCATCTTCAATTATGATCACGGATCCAAATCCCTCCTTACGCCTCTCAAAACAACCCATGACTTGCGCTTTAGAAGGAAATTGATCATGTGCATGTCGGTGCAACTCATTATTGTTGATCTTCAATTATGATTGATCTGGGTGGAGATCCCTTCTTACCCTTCTCACCATAACTTTCATTATCACCGGAACCCAACCCTCCAATCTGGTTAAGCTTAAATCCAGCGTAATTGTGTTATAACGGCCAGACTCGAGTCATTTCTAGCGTGTTTGGACTTTTATGACTTTCCACGTCGCTGACTTTCCTGGAGAATCGTTTCCTTCGATACAGAAAATAGTTTCTGACATCAGAAATAACGGTGGTGAGACTTCTCCCTTAAATCTGGTAACGATTACGCAAGCTAATAACGACATAGATTGCAAGAGCAACGGTCGAAGTGCCGCCTGTAAAAAGGAAAAGTGACCAAAAGCTGCGAAGACCCAAACTTTCATAGTTATCAAGGACTGATTCCAGGTCTACACAGTGCTCGGAACCAATCATTCTTTGCTCCATATGTCGAAGAGTGCCACTTTCGGAAACATTCAGTAGCGCCTTCGTGAAATCGGCAAGCATTGGAGAACCTTTCTGAAGTGCCTACGGTTGGAGGTACAACTAGTAAGTCGTTATTCACTACTAGAAACGAGAACACACAGATGAATCATAACTTGGTGACGGAAGTGAACTTGTGTCACCAAGCTGAAGATATCAAATTGCGAGATATGTCGAACCCCATAAGATTCCTCTCCAAGAGAAGAGGGGATCCAACATATATTGAAGCAGAAAGGTCTAATATGCCCCCTCCAATGGAGGCTAGATGGGCACAGATGTCCCAGAGGTGTCATTACAAGAATTTTGGGTTTATAGAACGCCAAAAATATCTATATGTCCTAATAGACTACTTTATAAGACTTGATTTATAAAACCAAACTATAAAGTGTCCTATCTAAAGGTGGTGTAATATGTTTATAAGACGTTTTTGGGTGTCGTAACAAGTTTCTTTAAAGAATTTATAAAAAAACATCATATTAGCTTATTTTATAAAAATAGCTACTACGACGCTTTGTATTAAAAGTGTCCTAAAATTGTTAAGACACCCAAAAGCGTCCTATATACTTATTACAACGCCTCTAGATGGAACACTTTATTGTTCGGTCCTATAAAGCGATTTATTGGGACACCTAAAAATTGTTGGTGTCCTATAAACCCAATTTTGTTGTAATGTGTAAACCTTGGCTCTGAAACGATGGTGAGATATGTGGAACCCCGTCAGATTATTCTCCAAAAGAGCCCCTTAGGAGAGAAGAGGGGTGCCAACATATATTGAAGCACCAGAAAGGTCCAAGTCTAGCCGATGTGAGCCTCTTAACACGAATGAGTGAGTGGAGTGATATTTAAGAATCTTACAAACGCAAATCCTCCTTCCCCGAATGTAGGCCCGGCTGCAATGAAGCTCTTGCAATACTTGGAAAGGAATAGTTTTGTGAAAGGAGCCTCGAGAAAAACCGCTGATATTTCTCCACTTCGAAGAGCACGAGCATATTCTTCTGGTGACGTGAAGCTCTTGATGTTGCTAGACTTGAAATACAAAACATCCTCCAAATACCTAACAACATGGGCTCCTCGGCCATACCCCACGACTGCATTCGTATTCTTCAGGGTCTCAAAGTCGGCTACTTTAGGTATCAGCCTTCTAACCGTGAGCATACTGGTGAGGCTAGCTGTGTAGCACTGACCAATGATTATTGCCGCAAAAAGCCACACCACGGTTGTCATTCTTGTCAAATTGCTATGAAGTCCGTCACCTAAGTGATAACAACAGTATTACAAACAAAAGGCAAGAAAACGTTGTCTGCAACATTTACTACAACTTACCATTCGCTAAAAACATCCTCGTGAAGGCCAAACAAAGAAGAATTCCAGTTTGATGCAATGCAGACCCTTCGAGTTCAGGACTGTGTTTCCGCTCAATCAGCCATACCACAAAGCCATTATAAATATGAATCATAACAGTTAGAGCCCACATGCCCAGTGTGAAGGGCTTCACAAATAGCCATTCTCCATGGTGTGATGCGACCGGAACTACCATCACCAACCCTGTTTCTGTGTAGGGATGCGTGAACTCGGCATACTCATATCTCCTGGATAATACGGAGACATCACCAACTACTGCATCAATATTCTGCCAAATAAAATGCAAAATTTCAAGAAAACTAATAACAAGAAGAAATACTAGATATTGTAACTAATATGTAGAGCCTATTTGTTACACTGTTAACTAAGAATGTTAAAAGTAAGGGCTGAAGCACATAATCAGAAAATTGCTTTGCTATTCTAAAGGGATAACAAAGTAATAGCAGGAATCTGAGGTTAGAAGTTATAAACAAAAAGCATGAACAGGGATTTTCTTCACCTTCAGATAAACTTGCTCCACCAGTTGATCATATGATCCAGTAAAGGGGATAAACTCATATGGCAAGTAATACGGCAGCTGTTTGACCATTTCTTTGAAAAGCTCGATTGAATATCCAATGCAGGTGAAATTACCATCCCTGTCATATTTCACCTCCACAAATTTTTTAAACATGGACATGGTTGGCACACCAACTCGCAACGGATTGACATTTGTGGAAATATCCCACCCTCTTGGAGTATGCAACGGTCTTCCCGGCCAAAAAATGTGGCCTAAGTTTTGCAAAGAGGTATCATTACTAGTCTGATTAATAACCTCAGAAAAACCCAGTCCTTCTGACCAGAACCCAAGTTCTCTATAGTATTTTCCTATAACGTTAATAATGGGAAATATACGTGACGCAGCTGCTTTCCGGTCAACAAACTGAACTTCACCCGTGATGCCATTGCCATCTAAGGATATTAATGGAACTCTTTCGAGTAACTTTTTCCCACTCGTCTTCTTTTTGCTTAATGCTAAGGCCACAATCCATGTAGCATCATGGGCCTGGGCTGCAAAAATGCTGGGCGTGTTGTTATCTTCTTCAGGTTGCTCGATCTTAAACTTCTTCTGGAACTTTGTGCTAAAATCTTGAAACTGTGAGCTGGTATCTGGGAAGAAACTCCCGAGTCCCACGACACCTTCCATCATGGAAAAGGTAGAGGAATTCACGGTATGGAGGAGATCTGTAAATAAATTTGTCGTAATCCACACATAACCCCTTTCCATCATCCCCATGATCTTTGCATTTTGGAAAAGGCGAATACCCATTTCCAAAGTGGAATGAACCAGAAACACTCTGCATTGCTCTGTTTTAATCCTTTCAAGTTCTTCTACCAATGAAGAAGAAAAAGATAAAGAAGCTAAAGGTGGGAGCTTTACAATATTGCTCATTTCTACACCAGATTCTTCAATGGCTTCCATGAGATGAGGAATGACTTGAGTGGATGCTGAATTGATATCCTCGTATATGAAAGTAAAGCGATTCCATTCACAAGATTTCAGAATAGCAACAACGGCTTTCATTTGAGCAAATTGAGAAGGTGAGGCTTGAACAAGAAAAGGCCATCGATCCAGAGCCCATTGAGGAACCGAATCAAAAAGAGAGAAGGTTGGAACTTGAGCTTCACTTCCAACCTCCGCGACTGAAAGTACTTCTTCCAAGGTTTGTAGTCCCAAAATCGCCCCCGCCTTATGTGTATCAATAAGATCAGTGGCTGCATTTCGACCAAGTCCACAAATTGTTATCTATCTGCATGTA